>OY759205.1:2400000-3885754 GCA_963662085.1 Eupithecia inturbata
AGACTAGGATGGTATTGTTGGCAAAAAAGGAACCGTTTAAAGGACTAGAACTGATACGCTCGGAAATATATGGGGCAGGAGGGTCGACGGGTGTGTCTGCAAGGACAATTAGACGGAGACTATGTGAGGCAAACTTGTACGGAAGAGTGTCTCGGAAGGTGCCACTTTTGAAAAAGCAAAATGTTAAGGCAAGGTCAGCGTTTGCTAAAAAATATGAACACTGGACTGAACGATAGTGGAAAAATGTGCTTTTTTCGGATGAAACAAAAATTAATATGATTAATTCTGACGGAAAACAATATGTTAGACGCCCCCCGAACAAAGAAATGGATCCGAAGTACACCAAGAAAGTGGTGAAACATGGAGGGGGCAATATCATAGTGTGGGGCTGTTTTTCAGGACTTGGTGTCGGACCTGTCAGGAATATAGAAAGCAATATGGATAAATACCAGTACAAAAATATTTTACAAGAAACCATGCTGCCCTATGCTGAGCAAAATTTACCGGTAATTTGGACTTTTCAACAGGATAATGATCCGAAACACACCGCAAAAGTAGTTAAAGATTTCTTAAGGAACCAGTTTGTGACAGTTTTGGATTGGCCCCCGTACAGTCCGGATTTAAATCCAATCGAAAACTTGTTGTACCAGGTGAAGAAGACAGTGGCGGCAAGAGTACATCAAACGTCGATCAACTTTACACAGCTTTTACAGAAGCGTGGGAACAAATTCCGGTACAAGTTTGTACAGAATTGATTGCTTCCATGGCTAAGAGATGTCGTGCTGTTATTGCTGCAAAAGGACATGCGACCAAGTATTGATACGCATCGGAATGCTCTATAAAAATGTGTTAGAAATCTTACGTACTAAAATAATTTCAAAGATAACTAATTTTTTGTTTAATTTCTTGTTACGAAATGAAGTGTCTTTAATTATATGGCCAGATCTTACTAATCTTATCTTTTATTTACACTGCTTACATTTAAGTTTTACCGAATAAAAGGCAAGTTTTGTTGTAAATGTTTCGTTTTAACAATACACAATAACAACACAAATAAAAATTATTTGTGCAGCAAGTTACAATGGCAGTCTGATAAAGTATATACAGGAGGAATAGCTTAGTTATTTCAATATGCTTCCAGTGTCTTTAATTATGTGACCACCACTGTATATACCTCTTTAAAAACAGTTCCCTCCATTGCAGACCTCTTTAAAAACAGTTCCCTCCATTGCAGGCGGTCCTTATCCACTTACCATTCAAGCCAATTGCTTATAGTGATATAAAACATCATTTGAACCTGCCTTTGTCCACAGCGGAAGACGTCGGCTGCCTAGCGGCGGACTACTGCCCTCAGGCATGCTCCTGCACCGGCACGGTGGTGCGTTGCGCGCGCGCATCGCTTACCGCCCTACCTGCTAACATACCCAAGCAGACTACGGAACTGTGAGTACAGAACCGCGAATCCAAAAATAGTAGGAGTTTATTTTTTCTAATAAATCCATAAATCACGAATATTAAAATATGAACAACGCGAAAGTTTGGATATTTAGAGGTTAGGATATTTGTTGTCTCCGAAAATAAGGCTGGTGGCCCAACGACCTTGAGAAAACAAAATAATTAAATTTTCAGTGATTTACATAGATTTACACATATTTTTACAATGTCTAGGTACATATATTAAATTATATTAAACACCACTTATTGGGTGATTCCTACTAGAAATTTGTTAACAAAGAAAATTTCAACAAAATTATGAAAACAAATACAGCTTAATTAGGCTTATTCCATTCTTCCCCGTTGAAGATCCCCGTCAACGGGGAACAATGAACTTTTTGTTCACTATTCCCCGTTGACGCCGATCCGAGCTTGTAACGGGGAATAATGAACTAAAAAGTTCATTATTCCCCGTTGCGTCAAAAATAAAATACTAATAATTTTTAGAATCATGTTTTTATTTATTTATAAGGTAAATATCACTTATTGATTATTTTTATAATCATATTAAATTGCCGTGGAAACTATTTATTAAACTTTTTAATCAAATCAGATTTTTTCCTATTTCTTTTTTATGTTTCTTCAATAAAATCACAGAACTATAAAAAAACATAAGCATTATAAAATAAAATACAGATATGTACTTATATAATCACAGATTTTACGTTTAATAATACCTACAATCACAGTTTAACAGTTAAATCAGTCTTGTATACCTAATCAAATCACAGTTTGTTACAATTATTAATTAAATAGGTAACATTCAAAACATAATATTCCTATATATGTATATACCTCATAAAATCACAGATTGTTACAATTATTAATTTAAAAAGTAGCATTAAAAACATAATATTCTTATATGTTTCTAATAAAATAACAGATTGATAATTGTTCATTAAAAATGTAGCTTAACATAACACTCCTATAAAATGCAATTCGGGCAACAATACCCACAAAACAAACTCTTACATAAATAATGTGTTGTTGAATCACCGAAGTTTTTCTTAGAAGTGTCCAATTGTAATTTCGCCTTTAGTAGGTAAGTTCCATTTGTACCGCCTGTATATGTTGGTCGCGGTTAATACTTTTCATTGTTTTTTCTGAAATACCTTTATCATCAGAAACCCGCAATGCAAGAACTTCATAATATGATAATACGATGCATCTTCAGCCAACGCTGTGAGAAGCTTCATAATATTGGGTTTCTTTTTTAACACACGCTTTTTGATTTTGTTGTTCCAAGCTTCGACTAAATTCGTAGTAGATAGATAGATAGATAGACAATGCTTTATTCATCACCTTATACAGATAGTACTCATTATTTATAATGTAGGGAACAGCAATGGAACTGGCGGCCTTATCGCATAAAGCGATTTCTGCCAGGCAACCAAAACGATGGTGAGAAAAATAGAGGATGGCGGTGCTTAGTAGTGTGATGGGTCTGGCCAAACCACACGAACACCATATTTTAATAAAGTCCTCTTGTATCCATTGCCTGAGCATGTAATTTCTGAACTACTTGCTTTTATCATCGTTGTCAGGGCTCTGAGAGGCAATATAAAACCAACCCAAAATAATTTTGTCCGATGGTAACAAGGCCAAAGCGGCACTAAGTGCAACTTGTCTTCTGGTTAATTTGTCCTTTGTTAGCCCCAGCTGCCATACCAGCCATTTCTTTAATTTAACACTTCCAAAACATATTTATCTGTTACTAACTGCAAACTGATAAGGACTGCATTCTCAAAACTATGACACTGTGCCGCCCCACTACTAACCAACAAACAAAAGATGACCTGTACGAGCTGACAAGACGCCGCCGCGCGCCGCCAAAAATGTCCGTCTTACAGTATTGTGTATTGTTATTGCATACCTAGTTAATAAGGTCGAAATTCTCAAGCATCGCTTGAATGCCTTCGTTGGGTCAGCTTCAGTTTTTCGAATGTTTCTATAATAATCATAAAGTAGGTAATTTAAAGAAAGTAGTAGTAATTTAAAGTAGTTATTAGGAAAGTAATTTTAAATTGATAATTATAACAATCTGTGATTTTATTGGGTACATGAATGTTATGTTTTAGATGCTACATTTTTACGTTTAGGTAACATGTACTAGAAAAATCACCATACTTATTAGTACTTATTAGTATACCTCTTAGTACTTGATTAGGTATATAGTAGGACTGATTTAACTGTTAAACTGTGATTGTTAATAAATTAATAAACGTAAAATCTGTGATTACATAAGTACATATCTGTATTTTATTTTATAATACTTATGTTTTTTTATAGTTCTGTGATTTTATTGAAGACACATAAAAAAGAAAAAGGAAAAATTTGCTCCACGGCAATTTAATATGATTATAAAAATAATCAGTGTGATCTTTAACTAAATAAATAAAAACATGATTCTAAAAATTATTAGTATTTTATTTTTGACGCAACGGGGAATAATGCACTTTTTAGTTCATTATTCCCCGTTACACGCTCGGATCGGCGTCAACGGGGAATAGTGAACAAAAAGTTCATTGTTCCCCGTTGACGGGGATCTTCAACGGGGAAGAATGGAATAAGCCCTTAATTATTTTAATTTCATGTGTCGAGCTCCCAGGCTTGATTGTCATCCAGATAGTCTTTAACACTATAGTAAGCTTTTTTAGAGAGTTACGTTATTTACAATTTTTTTTTAAATTTATTATTTGTAGTCGTATACAATATCATTTATTTATTCGTAAAACGTTCAATTTGTGTAAAATACTTTGACAAATATTTGTGAAAGAAAAATACTCAAAATCAGCGTTTAGAAGAAAAATCCAAATTTCGAATATTTTTTCTTATTCGAAATTTTGATATTTCATATCAAGGCCGTTGGGCCATATGAGCGTCACTAACCACCTTAACCTTATCTCCAGCTACCTTGAATCCAACGAGATATCCAGCATCCTACCGGAGCAGATCCACCAGCTAACCCAGCTGACGCGCCTCGACATCTCCAACAATAAGATCACAGTGTTGGGAAACAACACTTTTGAGGGGTTGAGCAAGCTATCCACGCTTATTGTCAGCTACAACCGGCTTCGGTGTGTCCAGGTAAGACCCTAGAATTCTAAGCCCCATATTACGCAAGCTTGCTCAGTCATCGATCTATGCTTGAGTGACGTTTATGCCATAGAAAAGCGTTACTCAAGCATAGATCGATGACTGAGCAAGCTCTCATAATACGGGCCTAAGAATTTGTAAAAATTAACGACTGAACTGGTCAAGTTGGTGACGTAATTGGCAGCGCGTTCCCGTACAGAGGTTGCAGGTTCAGGTCCCGTTAAAGTTGTTAATTTTTGGCTCTTTGTATTTATTTTTAAAAATTTCTGACACTATAAAAACAAATAGACCATGGGGATTAGCCTCGATCAGCTTCGAGGGTCTTTACAAGGAATGTGTTCATTAGGGTGTGGTAGAAACCAGCTTACGCGCTTCGACATCTCCAACAACAAGATCAAAGAGTTCGTGTACAACACTTTCAAGGGGTTGAGTAAGCTGTCTACAAGCGTAGACAGCTTGCTCAAGCCCTTGAAAGTGTTTAACATTGTACCTACTGTATTTTTATAATGATTTTACTCTGTTTTGTGAACTAATAAATAAATAAAATTAATTAATTAATTAATCTCCTCAGCGCGACGCGTTGAAGGGGTTAACTCAACTGAGGGTGCTGTCACTACATGGTAACAACATCTCGCTGCTGGCCGATGGATTATTCAGAGACCTGCTGTCTATTTCTCATGTGTGAGTAACTTTAATTTTTTAATTTAATTATTAATTAATTATTTATATATTCATTCTATAAATTCACAAGGAACACTTAGTCAAGTCAAACAGATTCAATACATTACAAAATAAAATAAAAATGTCCAAAGTTTTTTACGAAAAGAATCATATGTATTTTATTTTGATTTAACCAAAATATGAATGAGTTGACAAAGCAAAATGAAGGTCAAGATATTTTATACCTACATACATAATTAAACCTCGATTACACGAATCTTTCTGAGCATAATCATAGATATACCAAAACTAGTATCGCCTAAGCATTTTTCTTCTGAGAAAAAATCTTCCATTTGATTATTCTTAATTCTTTATTGCCCTAAATAAAACATACATTAAAAAACATAAAAATAGAGAAGGAATGGCAAGGCGAGCTTAACCCTAAAAAGAGTTCTCTTCCAGCAAACCTTATTGGAAGACAAAGAGATAAGGTTATGTGGGTATCTACGTGTGCACAACATTCATACAGGAAAAGAAAGTGGTTTAATCCTTAACTACATAATTAATAGACTACTACATATTATTACTACACTACGTCTATGATACATATTTCAATATATAAAATACAATACCCATATATATTATGGTTCCTAATATCGTACAATAATTATATACATATGTAATAATATAATAAATACATAAAATACAACAGAGTCATAAAGAAAGGTAATGATCTTTGACTTTACGCTTGAAGGTGATTTAACCAATTGAATGTTAGCACGTGTTTTGTTAGCGTTAGTAGGTACCACTTCGATTTATAACAATTAGTAGTAGCGAGTAAACTTTGTGAAGATACACCGAATAAGTACGGTTGATGCTAGATTTCAATAACCAACCTAACTATACCAACCAACCTGTAACATTCGACCAGTGTTCGCGTAAACGGAGCGCGCAACAGATATTATTATGCATTTAGCTACACGAGACACGAGACAACTTACGTCGCGCAAATTTAAGCTGATTATTATAGAATGGTTAAAAACGCTCCACTATGAGAAAACAGAATCTTTTTGTAAAATTAAATTAAACTCTTGAAAGAGAATTTAATTGACAAAAATAATATAATACAATAATACATACAATAATATAATGTATGTATGTATGTATGTATACTCAAATGTATACTCTACCCTAGTTCATCAATAATTATTCTAAATCCTAACTTAACCACATGAGCTAATTTAAACGTAATTTAAGTTTTTACTTTAGATAATATATTAGTGTTATTATTAGGTTACATTTGCTGCTTATTTCATATCATCATTTAATTTAGGAACTATGTGTAGGAGGGAAGACTGTAATACAGTTTAAATTAAACTAAAACGGAAACCAGGGACACCTGTCACTTGTATTGTAGATTTTATTTTGAAATAAATGATTTTGTATTTTTTTTGTATTTTTGTAGCTGCGCTTGCTGTCGAATGCGTTTTTGCTCGCGATTACCACTTACTTAGGCCAAGATCGACCGCCATCGTCGCGGGTTCTAACCAATACTTTTTACCTTTTCAACCATTTCGTACCATTTTATATTTTATAGCAAAAGTTGGCGGCAGTAGATTAATTATACCATAAATTAAATACCTACGTGTGTCCTGTGAATATAGTTCGTCCACACATACCACACCACACAATATAGTGATTTTCCTTGAATACCAAATACCAATCTCAAAGGGCAGTTTGAGGATCAACCAGCACACCATCTACCACAACCCCCAAACATAACCCTTTTTAACCAGATATAGTACATTCTACCACCGAACCGAACCCCCATGCCCAGACTGGAGATTATGGGCATTACTCCCCGTGAGATAAAAGCCAACAAGGCGCTTATCAGGGGGTAGCCTAGGTCCAGCTGTGGACCATTATAGGAGGCTGTGGAGATGGAGTATATTGTTTACACGAGGTGAGATAGTGATCGATTTCTAAGCATCCTCCATAAACACGATTTAGGAATCAAACTTTCTCCCGAGTGATACACACAAAGAAAACCATAATTTAAAAATCTTTAAAATTACCGTTTTCTGCAAATAAATCTGCACGGTATCTACTTCTGGTACCTACTTATTTCTTGAAATCGACCTCAAATCATTCTTGTCTTCTCCCAGCGCTCTCGGATCCAACCCTCTATTCTGCGACTGCTCTACCCGCTGGCTCTCCGAATGGGTGAAATCAGCGGGAGAATACGTCGAGGCAGGCATAGCTCGCTGCGCCGCGCCCGCGTCCATGCGCGACAAGCTTATACTCAGCACGCATTCTACAGCGTTCCAGTGCACAGGTACGTGACCATAAACCAGAGCTTCTAGACCCGTGAACACATACGTCACAGTATCGAGACATGGATTTTGCGTCCAACCCATATGGTGGCGTAAGCGGGACAATACGTCGAGGCAGGCATAGCTCGCTGTGCCGCGCCCGCGTCCATGCGGGACAAGCTTTATACGCTGCACGCATTCTACAGCGTTCCAGTGCACAGGTAAGTGACGAGAAACCATGGTTCCTAGACCCGTGTAGTCATACTTTACATTATTGAAACATGGGTTTCGGTGAAGCTAGAGGGAGAGGCAGGCATTGCTCGCTGCGCCGCGTCCGCGTGCATGCGTGACTACACCTGACATCTTTATGAATAAAAAATGTTGAACCTATCTGTCGAGAACCGACTTTCGTTTCGCCACGTCGTCGGCGTCGTCTGTCGCAAACAGTTTTTATATTTTTCAATAAGAATAATTGAGTAAAATAGGCAATTTCATCAGGTTTTAATTACTATTATTTTATTAATAATATTTTTAGTGATTCTTAATAAAAAAAAATTGTGGAACAGGCACATTCGATGCAAATTGGTAGGCAACTGTGTTTGATGGTCTAAGAATAGAACACCAACACCCTGTAATATAAATAGCTGCATCAAAATAAAATCGTTGGCTGTTTTCGAAGTTCCGTAACATTTTTCTTCTCTCCCACAGAAAAGCCACCAGCCGAAATAATATCAAAATGCGACCGCTGCTACAGCAACCCCTGCCTCAACGGAGGACGCTGCTCGGGCGGCGGTGGCGGTGGATTCGAATGCTCTTGTGCACGGGGCTTCCACGGGGAGACCTGCCAGCACCAGATCGACGCTTGTTACGGCTCGCCGTGTGCCCATGGAGCTTGTCAGGTGTTGGAGGAAGGAAGATTCTAGTAAGTAACACACTTACTAGTGTCAAAAAAGCCCCAGCATGGTCGAGAAACACCTTTTTTCGCGATCAGGAACAGATTCGTACCTCTCTCGCTGTGCCAACAGCCCAACAACTACAAGTAGGGTCAAAGAATCTCTGCTTCCATCTTCAGGAGCTAATTTGTACTTAGACGAAACCCTCTAGCAACATCTTAAGCTGAGGTATCTATGTGAACCTAAATGGTACCTGTGCTTTTGTCGCCCCAACCTAGTATTTATAAGTCGTAGCGCCTGCAGCACTCGCCATAGTCCGGTAAGGATCCGAATCCTCCTGCGCACGTGGCTTCCACGGGGAGACTTGCCAGCACTAGGTGATTTCGTTTTTATTAACAAAGAAAATTACAATCAATTTTCTTTATATTAATAAAAGTAAATTGATGTTAGATTAATAATATATTTTTTGCGTCCAAGCCTTTCCCACACGCTTTTTGAGCTTGACGATGTCAACCCATCTTGAGCGCGGATGACCTGATTTTTTACGGCCTGATCATGATCACCACTCAGGTTTTAAAAGTTAAACTAATGTTTATATGTTTAGACACTGATGATGTACAAAAATGCAATACAATACAAAAGACATAACATTAGACATGTGGCCTACGGTAGGTATCCTGGCCGGGTCCTAACGGTGGACTCTTGAATAAAACCGCAGACTGCACATATAAACGTTGTATTATAAAACAAGAGAAGCGTAAGACGTACAGGTAGTGTAGGAAGTAGTTGTAGACGCGATAGAACATAATGCAAGTCGTAGAAGTGAAAGAAGATGATGGAGAGAAATCTAGGTATTGATTTAGGATCGATTTGCGCGGGAACGAGTTGTAAAGAGACATAGGGCCGAGTCGGCTCAGGCGATAGCGGTCACTGGCGGGTCGCGGACTCGCGGCGTAACTGGGCTCCATCTCGCCTCCGCTCCCCGCGCCTCGCGCAGCTCCTGCTGGAAGTTGCATGCGGCAGCGCGTGTAGCGAAGTTTGCACGCGCTACATCAAGAACAATGGGTGGGTCGCTTAGAAGCAATCTCTTCCAGGTCCAAGTCCTAAAGATAATAAACGGAAGGGGCATATCTAAACATCCACATGTTTGCCCCAGTTGTTCCTGTGAAGCGGGCTACACGGGCGTCCGTTGTGAAGTCAACATCGACGACTGCCTATCAAGCACCTGTCAGAATAACGCGACCTGCGTTGATCACCTTGAGGGCTACTCTTGCGTTTGCTCACCTGGCTATATGGGTAAGTATCATTATGCTGTCCAATATCGACGACCGATGTGGCGCGGCGGGCGAAGGTCCGCCTGCGACGCAGAAGGTTGCGGGTTTGATTCCCGCCTTGGGACAAATGTTTGTACGATCTGCAAATATTTGTTCCGGGTGTTCTGGGTATTTTATATATATAATAAATTATATCTATCTATGTTATGTATTGTATTAAGTTTATCAGTCATCTAGTACCCATAACACAAGCTCTGCTTACTTTGGGGCTAGATGATGCTGTGTGGATTGTCCAGCATTATTATTTATTATTTAATATCCAATCCAGCTAAGCCGAGGAAACTGATCCACCCAGCCCATGGATCAGAATGGAATAGATTTAAGCAGTGGAAACTAAGCCACTCGACCTATGGATCAGAGTGGAATAGATTCAAGCAATGGAAACTGATAGATAGATATATAATCATTTTTATTAAGTTCACACACAAACAGCACAGGAAAACATAACAAATGGACAAAACAGTATTTAGGTATACATAAGGAGGCAGATACACAATTATAAATAACAGAATAAAAGAAAAAAAATTAAAGCAATAGCAAAACAACCAAAATAATACAAAATACCTAAATAGACACCTACCTACCAACAGTGCTCAAGCTCTAATAACGAGTAAGCAGTCACCGCCCACCCTGGGCAGGGGCTACTCACCCGTTCCTGATCCACCCGGGCTATGGATCAGAGTGGACAAAGTAGTGGAAACTGATTAGTGGATCTGCAGAGTGGATCAGAGTGGAATGGAGCGAAAAATCGCAGAACATACCTCCAAGAAGATTCGATGCAGAGTAGGACTCCTGAATACCCCACTTATCTTAGATGACACGCCCTGCTTTGTACAGACAGACAGCTACATCATTTGATTATACATTCTAGTAGGTAGTTAAATATGTATATCTGGCCTAGCTGCTGCCCACGGCTTCGCACGCTTTTTTCCGGGATAATAAGTAGCCTAAGTCCCCGGGATACCATCTACCTCCCTGCCATATTTTACTGAGATCCGTTCAGCCGCTTAGGCGTGAAAATGTAACACTCAGACAGAGTTACTTTCGAATTTATAATACTAGTATGGACTAACGTTACAAATGCGAAGTTCGTGTGAATGTTTGTTACCACGTATGTACCTCCGTGACTACTTAACCGATTTAGATGAAATTTGGTATGTATGTAGTGACACAATTTAGCATAAAGTACGCGGCGCAAACGCGTTTTTTGAAGTCAGCTTTTTCAGTAGCTAAGCCGAGTTTAACCAGTCACTCCTCAACCCTCTGCTGTATCATACATATTCTAAAGTCACTTCAGCAACCTCCAATTGTTAGCACACATCCTAAAATAAGGATTAAAGATATCGTAAACGTTAATTTAATGTACTCGTGTCTCGTATATTGAATAGACGCGGTAAAGTGAAACAAACTCTCTTTTATTACAACCAACCCACAATAGTATAAAGACTATATACATATGTAGTAAATACAAAATGTAGATAGTTTAAGTTTTAGAATAACACATAGGAAAAACTAATTTTCTAAAATTAACCTCTGATGGTGTTAAAAAGGGTGGTTAAGTTTCTATGGGTAGGGTGGAAAATTATTATTCCTTGGTTAGATTCACTCAAAACTCGGGATAAATAAACTATATTATTATAGTAAATAATGATACACGTATTTTTATTTTTACAAAACTACCCCTAAATGAAATGAAATGAAATGAAATGAAATGAAATGAAATGAAAAAAAGAAATGAAATGAAATGAAATGAAAAAGATTTATTTGACACGACACGACACATTACACTTATTAAACATCTTATTAACCCCTAGAGGGTGTGCAATCAATTTCCAAGCGAGCGAAGCCGCGGGGTGCAGCTAGTGGATTATATATTTGACTTGTCACTCGTGCAAATGCTTAGTAGTTACCCAGATACATTGTAGTTAAATCATAATGTTTATCTTCCAGGCAAATACTGCGAGACGAAAATCCCGTTCTGCACCCCAGAATTCAACCCTTGCGCGAACGGTGCCACATGCAACGACCACCAGAGTTATTACTCCTGCGCATGTCCTCGAGGGTACTCCGGTCAGAACTGCACTGTTAACGCTGATGACTGCATCAACCATATGTGCCAGGTTAGTCGCAGTATCCTTCCACAGGTCCTGCGAGCTCGGTTTAAAGATTCTTTATTTGTCAAAAAACATAGATGCTGGTTCAAGCCCCGTCGAAGTCTAAAAAATTTTGGGTTATTATTTGATTTCTTATACATTAACCCAGTGTGAAGCTTACGCACTTTAATAATAAAAACTTTAGAAATGAGCAACGCGACACCTCTCGTCAAACGAACTAAACTAACTTTAGTCTTTGAACAGGATTGGATAAAACTTCAATGTGTCCCCTGTAGGTGGAGCTAACGGCGCTATAGTTCGAAGAATGTCCCAGTGTTTTTCGTCTTCTACGTCACTTGACCTCGTGGTGTAGTAGGTTAGCATGTTCCCGTACTGAGGGAAAGATGCGGGTTCAAGTCCCGTCGAAGTCAAAACATTTTTGGGATATTATTTGATTTCTTATAACATAAATACCTACACAAAACTTGTACTTATATGAAAGTACATATCTACTAAAATTTAGAGCGTGCTTTAGATTTAGATTTATTTATTAAACATTTCGTTACATAGTCATAACATTGGTAAGTCATATTAACATTTTGATTAAAGTACCTATAGATAGTAAATTAATTTATAATAATCACAAGTCAATAAATACTTTAATAAAAATTAGATTAGATACATTTTTAACTTAATTATTGCTATTAACATAATGTACCTATTTAGCTGGATAATAGTTCGTTCGATCAGAGGGGCGAGTCTATTTCACGTTGGTAACAAAACGTGATCGTGACGTCTTTGACGTATTGGGATTTGCGTAGTTCCCTGTCCGCACGGTAGAGGCGCAGTACCAAATTGTATGAAAAAAGGAGACGTCACAATCACGTTTCGTCACTAACGTCAAATAGACTCACCCCGCTGGATACATAATTGGTTCTAACAAACCTGGAACTTTCCGGAACTTACTGCAAAACAGAATTCATTTTGGCCAAGAGCTATCTGAGATATTTTAAAATTCTTGAGTAGATTTATGGTGATATTTTACGACTATTTTGTGTATGTTAGATTATTCACCTATCGCAATATAAACAACAAATATTTTTACACAGAATGGAGCAACCTGCGTAGACGGCCTAGACGAGTACAAATGCGCATGCGCAAGTGGCTACGCCGGCCGATACTGCGAGGCGGCACCGCACGCAGCGCTCGGCACATCACCTTGTGCGCATCACGACTGCGTGCATGGCGTGTGCTATCTACCCGCGATGACGCCCGCTCCGCAGATGGTAAGTACTAGCGACTACGTCGGCTGGTTCAGCAGACTACGCCAGTAAGTACAAGTGGCTACGTCGGCCGATTCTGCGAGGTGGAACCACACGCAGCGCTCGGCACATCACAATTGCGTGCATGGCGGGCGTCATCCCTGGTAGATATACCAGCGATGACGCCCGCTCCGCGTATGGTCATATAATAATAACTACTTAGGCTGGTACAAGAGACTACAGGAGGCTACTTACATCGTGCCAGCCAAAAAAATTCGTTTGTAAATTTGTTACTAGACAAGACGACAACTTCTTCGAAGTTAACCATGGCGTTTGTTCATTTTTGTTTCAGGATGACATAATAATGGAGAGGTCGATGCTTTCGACACCTCACGACTACCTTTGCAAGTGCGCTCCTGGCTACTCAGGTATTATAATACAATACTAGCTTCGATGTTATATGAGGCGTTTTCTTAATATCAAAAATACTTATCTCGAAAAAACTCTGAAAAGAGAGCACTTTTTTGTATTTTCTATTTATTTATTTAGTCGCTAGTACAGTTACGACCAGTTACATAAATTACCTTTAAGATTAAGAACATTACATCTAACAATTAAATATAATTATAAATAAAATCGGACGCAAATACTTAAAAATAAATTAACAAATTTTACGTGAGACTGCCAAATTAAAGTGGCATTGGCGTGCTTATTTGGACAAGGCATTCTTTTTCATTAACCGATGGTATCCAATTCCACACCACACACCACGTCATTGACACACCCCGGACACTCGCCCATTACTCCATACAAAAGTCGCGTCTCGGCACATACATGTGCGTATTGCGCTAAACGTACAACTGTGTGTATGACGTCTAGGGTCGTTTCATGAATATATTGTGCGAGTGAGAAAGTTACAAAATAACTAAATGTCACTTACTAAATGTGAAATTAAACCTCAGCAGAAATTTTGTAAGACTATGATCAAACAAACAAAAGTACATACAATATGTTCGTGTGAAAACTTAGGGCTATACTTATGTTGTCGGATTTTGTAAGTTAATAGTTAATTAAACAAATAAAAGCACCTATAGAACTATTTGGTGCTAAAAAGAGTAGAAAAAGAAAAAAGTTGTAATAAAGTGGGTGCCGAGGAACCATCTAAGTAAAAAAAGGGAGATGAGGTACTAGCGTCTCAAATGTGGCAGGCTCAAATTAGGTCCAATTAGGTGCCCCCACCTCAGTCATAGTCGGACCGGGACGACGGCGCGGCGTTGGTGTGACGCGTGCTTGCTACGACGACTTGTGTGATTTATTAACGAAAAGACTACATCAATGCCCTCGTGTTTGTTCATTATAATTATTGCACAAGATTGGAAATGTATCTGTGAGCGAGTGTTTGTGTGTAATTGTAACACAGGCCAGATGTTGAGTAAGCGCTGGAAGAACGTACCATATCTACAGATTGTATCTATGGTACCGAGGCGGGATTTTTGTATTTTTTAATTAATTACTTGATACGAGAGTTTATCTACTTCCAGGTCGACTCTGCGAGTATTTGACTTCCCTAACCTTCAGCCACAACGACTCTCTGGTAGAGCTGGAACCTCTAAGGACCATGCCACAGGCTAATGTCACTTTAGGTAAGTTATAGGGAGGCGGAGGAGGAGGAGGAGGAGGGAGGAGGAGGAGTTATAGGGCAAGAAGGTAAACTAAATTCCATTATGATGTTTCCAGCGCATTGTAGTCAAAATCAAAGGAAAGAATAAGTATTAATCGCGTAGATAAAGATTGTAATTGAGAATGAGAGCCTCTCTCGTGCTGTCTCTTTTAGATCAGCTTTGTTCCAATATGATCTATGCGAGACAGCATGAAAGAGGTAGACAGTTTCAGTCCCAGTATTTATCTAAGCGATTTATAAATTATGGTGGCCACGTGGTAGCGATGGACTTTGCCGTATATTTACGGTGGCAGGTTTACTCGCTGTACATTAGTTGTATAAGCCAAATTTAATAGATAAATAGATAGATCATTTATTCAATAAAAATTCGTTACAAAAATTGGTTAGCAATTCCTTAAAGCCTATGTTAGGTTGGTCTAAGCACTGGGTTCTCTTTATTTTGCGAATTTATATTTACTGTGGTTTAACGCGTCGCTTATTTATGTAAATAATCATAAATCTTAAACAAAACAATCAAAGATAACAGTCATAATAAACACACACATTGGTAACTATTTTCTATGCATTTACTTATCTACGTCTGGAATGTTGCGAAGTTCATTCATGTTAGATTAGCA
Organism: Eupithecia inturbata; assembly: GCA_963662085.1. Lineage (NCBI taxonomy): Eukaryota > Metazoa > Arthropoda > Insecta > Lepidoptera > Geometridae > Eupithecia > Eupithecia inturbata. Next base: position 2,415,443 of record OY759205.1, read on the forward strand.
TAATTAGATACATGCCACAGAGATTATTCCTATCCTTTTCACACTAGTGTGATCCTTTATTGGCCCATCTATTTCCCACCCACCTTTACTTACCTACCAAGAAGAAAAGCAAGATGGCGCAATTAGCCGAACCTAGCAAGAACGTCTCCGTGGAATAATTATGTGGATATAAAATCGATGAATCAATAAAAGGGTTCGAACCTGTGCAGGAACAATCTAAAATCAGTGAAATCAATTTGTATGTGTGGGTGCGAGTAATATCGAGAAGCAGCGCTGGACATTGCCGACTACCAGGTGGGGTCCTGCCGACTACCAGGTGGGGTCCTGCCGACTACCAGGTGGGGTCCTGCCGACTACCAGGTGGGGTCCTGCCGACTACCAGGTGGGGTCCTGCCGACTACCAGGTGGGGTCCTGCCGACTACCAGGTGGGGTCCTGCCGACTACCAGGTGGGGTCCTGCCGACTACCAGGTGGGGTCCTGCCGACTACCAGGTGGGGTCCTGCCGACTACCAGGTGGGGTCCTGCCGACTACCAGGTGGGGTCCTGCCGACTACCAGGTGGGGTCCTGCCGACTACCAGGTGGGGTCCTGCCGACTACCAGGTGGGGTCCTGCCGACTACCAGGTGGGGTCCTGCCGACTACCAGGTGGGGTCCTGCCGACTACCAGGTGGGGTCCTGCCGACTACCAGGTGGGGTCCTGCCGACTACCAGGTGGGGTCCTGCCGACTACCAGGTGGGGTCCTGCCGACTACCAGGTGGGGTCCTGCCGACTACCAGGTGGGGTCCTGCCGACTACCAGGTGGGGTCCTGCCGACTGCCAGGTGGGGTCCTGCCGACTACCAGGTGGGGTCCTGCCGACTACCAGGTGGGGTCCTGCCGACTACCAGGTGGGGTCCTGCCGACTACCAGGTGGGGTCCTGCCGACTACCAGGTGGGGTCCTTTTCAATTCCTTCCTTGTCTAAATAATCTCTGCGTCTTTGGGAAAAATTAAATCAATAATTCATCTAAAATAATTCCTAGAAATAATGCGTGAAAATCAGTTATCTCGTGGTAACGAGCAACGTTGTTAAATAAAAATAATAATGTATTAATTTATTTGTTTTCTATTATTTCTGCTCAACGATAGGGTAGATTTTTTGGACGAGGCAGTAAGGGGAGATTCCTTAACCGGTGTAGCTACCGGATAATGGTCTTAGGAGTCTTATCTATATTTTTTAAATACATATTCGTCCTAATTCTCAGATTGAAAAAAAATACAGTTTGCATAAAAATGGGTGTACACGAAAACTTTTTTGATGCCAATCGATCCTGTTTCTTATACATACTGATCAAAAACTTCTAATAGACCAATTGAGGTTGGAGTACTATAATAGTCAGAAATCGCAAAATACGTTCCCCATACTGTATAACGGGAAAGCTTCAATGGGGACAACAGGAAGGAAATGTTATTACTTCTTGTTGTCCCCATAACAGAAAACGTCGATGGGGACAACGGGAAGGAAATTTTATGACTTCCCGTTGTCCCCATAATGGGGACAGCGTCAATGCGGACAACAGGAACATCTATGTGTGGCATACAATTTTTAATAGGTAGGTTCATACTGGCGTTCATAGTTAGCTTACCCCCTGGCAGGTTCCAAGTCTAGTTAATAACATCAGTTTTGGTTTTATGTTATGAAATTGTTAGATAGATAGTCCGATAGTAATTTTATTGGTAAAATCATGTTTACAAGTCAAATCTAATTGAAATTGGTACCTTCTAACAAATTAAATACTAAAACAATAATTAATTGTTAATATGGATCAGTTGAACTACCTGTAGATTGTTTGCAACAGTCTGCAGTTAGCTTAATTGTTTCAATTGTAAATACTAGTTATAATTTGATTGTAATTTTCTTTGTTAATAAAGGCCATTGCCATTTAAAAAAAAAAAAAAAAAATGTTAATAATGTTATATAAAAATAAAATTAAATTAATTCCATAGTAAAATAATTATTAAGATAATAAGTAACTTAATAATTTAAATAACAAATTTATGTCACATATCACAATTTTTGGTCAAGAAAATCCTTTACCTTATAGTACGCCTTCTCGTTCGTTCTTCTCGTTTGTTGTGTTTATATAAAACGGCTTGCTATCTTCATTTCACCGAAATAAAATAGTTTTAAAATATTTTAGTATTTATAATATAATTTGGCTTCTAACGTAATGGGGTGTCAGCTAACAATGAACGCCACTGTACATTTTCATGTTCAGTGCTGTTCAAAGAGGCGAACTTTTTGTTCACCTGCCGTGAACAAAAAATACGCCTCTTCCACCTCTTCGCTCCAATCCGTTGCGAAGACATGTTACAGACGGATAGATAGACTGAAATTAATGAATAAAATCACTTTTTTTATTTGTCCCAGTGTTCTCCACCACGCAACACCACGGAGTCCTGATGTACTTTGGCGAGAACGAGCACCTCGCCGTAGAACTGTTCAACGGAAGGATCCGCATCAGCTACGATGTTGGGAACCACCCCACTTCCACCATGTACAGGTAAGTGGACCAAAATAAAAACAATTAATCATCAACCCCATGTACCTACACTAAGTACAGGAATGTTCGTTTCACACCACAGTAAATAAACTAATTCTGTAATTCTTTATTGTACACAATAATACATAAGTATGAACTTATATAATAGGATATGTAAATAGGCGAGCTTAACCCTGAAAAGAGTTTTCTTCCAGCAAACCTCAGAATTATAGGAGAGGCGATGGAACAGGTAGAGGAAGTGTACAAAAACAATGAATCGAACGGTAGCTATATACAATAAATACGCATATAATAAACATACTTAAATTAAAATAATATTCGTACTAATCTCCGTCCGTAGTGTAATAACCTCCACCACCCTCATTAATCCTCCTAGAATCTCTTACGTTCCATAGTCACTAAACCTCCTTTCAATCACTTAACCCCATAGTCACTAAACCTCCTTTCAATCACTTAACCCCTTAGTCACTAAGCCCTCCGCAATCACTAATCCCTATAGTCACAATGCCCTCCACATTCACTAAGCCCCTATAGTCACAAAGCCCTCCACAATCACTAAACCCCTATAGTCACAAAGCCCTCCACAATCACTAAGCCCCTATAGTCACAATGCCCTCCACAATCACTAAGCCCCTATAGTCACAAAGCCCTCCACAATCACTAAGCCCCTATAGTCACAATGCCATCCACAATCACTAAGCCCCTATAGTCACAAAGCCCTCCACAATCACTAAGCCCCTATAGTCACAATGCCCTCCACATTCACAAAGCCCCTATAGTCACAAAGCCCTCCACAATCACTAAGCCCCTATAGTCACAAAGCCCTGCACAATCACTAAGCCCTTATAGTCACAATGCCCTCCACAATCACTAAGCCCCTATAGTCACAACGCCCTCCACATTCACAAAGCCCCTGTAGTCACAAAGCCCTCCACAATTACTAAGCCCCTATAGTCACAAAGCCCTCCACAATCACTAAGCTCCTATAGTCACAAAGCCCTCCACAATCACTAAGCCCCTATAATCACAAAGCCCTCCACAATCACTAAGCCCCTATAGTCACTAAGCCGTCCACGATCACTAAGCCCCGATAGGCACTAAGCCCCCCACAATCACTAATCCTCACAATCACTCAGCCCCCAGTTATTAGCGTAAGTCACTCGAGTGTTTTGGGGGGGGCTAAGTACGATGTTTAAAAACGAGCTGCACGTGGCAATAGAATACTTCAGTGGAATGATCCGCATCATCTACGATGCGGGATCACTAATCCACAATCACTAACTCCCTACACTACAGTCACTAAACGCGCCACATCATTCCTTGCTACGCAGGCACGTAGCATAGTAACATCTTCTACGTGATGCGCGTTGAAGTCTTTTGTTTGCTACGCGAGGTCAGCGTAGCATCGTAGTACAAGCTACGAAGCTCCACGACAAAATAAAATCTATAATTGAATTGTAATAGAACTTGTGTGACTAGTGTAATTAGAATATATTTATGTACTAGTTCAAGAGATTTATTTAGCACATAGAAAACTACAATCCCTACTAATATTATAAATTCCAAAGTTACTCTGTCGGTCTGTCTGTTACCTTTTCACGCCTTAACGCCTGTACGGATCTCAATGAAATTTTGCAGAGAGATAAATAGTATCCCAGGGACGAACAAAGGCTACTTAAGAGCGTTTACGCCTAGCGCGCGGTGTGTATGGGACTGACTTGAAATGATTTGCGCGCGGCGTTTTAAAGTAGTTTTAAAATATTTACAGAAAAATAATAACAACAAAATAATAAAAATTTTAAATGTATGATTTTAAAGAAGATGATCTACTTTATTGGTAAGCTATTGTTATATTAAATTAAATAAGGTACATACATACCTATGTAAAAAAATCGTTTAAAATTCGTAATAAAAGTCAGTTTTTGAATGTTAATTTCTCATAGTGAGATACCAAAACCAAACATCTTTTAAACTAACTATTTTCCCGAGGATCATATTGATTGGTTATTATTTTTTGTTAATAAGATATATCAGTATTTTCATAATATTTTGAGCTTCGAAACTGATGATGAAAGGGGAATTAAGAAAACCTTTAACAAGTTACCTTGATAGAACGCGTACATACTATATTAATCGAAATATTTTCTTAACTAACTATTTGGACAACGAAATTTCCTAAAATATTATTTATTAACATACAGTGTAAGATAAGTGGTTCATGATATTAACGGGTTTGAAAAGTACTGTTTTTGAGCCAATCTGCGCATGGAAGGCGTAAACGCTCTTAAAAACTGCGTACGAAGCTGCGGGCAGCAGCTAGTAACAGAATAAAATAATTACAACTATTATTTACACATATCTATTTCTTTAAAATCTAAGCCGTCACCAGAAGGCAGAATGCCCAGAATGCAGGCAGCACTGCCACGTTGAATGGCAATGCTAATTCAATAAACAAATAATTATCGGGTAGGGGCAGGAGTGAGAAAATTTAAAGTAAAGAGAATCTTACTATAAATATGGTTAACACTGCAACTTGGTATCTGAGCTGGGTACAAGTTCTTGAGAGGCGACCGCGATACAACGCTAAACGAATTGTTGAGAGACCATTTTTGTTACCATAATACAAAATAAATACCTACTCTACCATGTGTGGTTGGCGGGTAGAAAATGCCGTCGGCATTAAGCCCACCTTATGTATACTTTTGTTAAATGTTTGCAATAAAGTATTTAAATAAATAAATAAATAATAATAATAATGCTGGACAATCCACACAGCATCATCTAGCCCCAAAGTAAGCAGAGCTTGTGTTATGGGTACTAGATGACTGATAAACTTAATACAATGGATGGATTTACAAATGGATTTTTACTTTATTACTTTTTCTTTTTACCATCTACTCGATGGATGACGATATTGTAGCGGTCGCAGGGAGTCGATGGATTGCTATTTGTGTCGTTGAGGGAGGCCTATGTCCAACAGTGGACGAGTGTGGGCTGATATGATGATGATGACCGGCAGGTTCCTATTACAAACAGCTGCTTAACGTCTCCATTTTATTTTATTATTTTAGATTAAATTTTTATAAGGTTTGATGATTATTTTTGTTATATAATATATTATTAAGACTATTTGTATTTATTTATTGCATCATAATAGGGTGCATACATTTGTCAGGACTTATTGACTATAATAAGGAATACACACAATATGTACCCATTTAGGGTGTTGCAATGAGAGACGGCCAGATACGTTATAATAATCCTAATTTAATAAAATGGTATGAAAGGTAAGTATATCAAATAAAATTAATGCAAGATTTCAATTACAAGCCACCAAAAGTATCACTTAATAAAAAATTTAGTTCGTAGTAGCATTTTTCCAAGAGTTTTAATATAACTTCAAAAATATGATTATTTCCTTGGCTTTTAATCTTCTCTGGAATTTTAATATATATTTTTACCGCCATTGAGTGTGGACTAGATTGATGTATTTTTAATTTTGATGCAGGTATCACGTGATTGTGTTTATACCTACTTTGATAAAGACGCGGTTGCTCATTTATTTTTTGAAAGAAATGTGGAATTCTTACATATTTAGGTACTTATTTCTAGGATGTTAACAGAAGTTAATGTTAAGATACGAAGCTCGCGGAAGGACAAGGTAGGTACACTATTGCATTGAAAATAGTTTTAAAAATAGCGATAGGTACTTTTTAGGAATAAATAAATAACTTTTGATTTTTTTGCAGTTTCGAGATGGTTTCCGATGGCGACTACCACAAGGCTGAGCTGATTGCCGTCAAGAAGAACTTCACTCTGAGAGTGGATGATGGCCCGGCCAGGTCCATCATCAATGAAGGTGAATAACTATCCCTTATGATAAAAACGTTTAACGTAAACGTTTTTTGTTTTTTTTTCTAAAAAAGGCAGATTTGCTAAGGTTTTTATTATTAAAGTGCGTAAGCCTCACACTGGTTTAATTTATATGAAATCAAAAAAGTCCCAAAGATTTCGTCTTCTACGTCACTGGACCTCGTAGTATAGTTGGTTAGCACGTTCCCATACTGAGGGAAAGATGCGGGTTCAAGTCCCACCGAAGTCGAAATTTTTTTGGGATATTATTTGATTTCTTACATGCAAAGAAGTATAACGCTCTGCCCACATCCATCCAACACCACTATTGTGTATTCAAATATGGGCTTTTACTCTTTGCCTTTAGATACATTTTACAGTGAAATGGTTTCTCACAAGCTTCAAGTGGTCAGCGTGCTGTCTGTAGTCTGATGCCGTCAATATAAAATGCATGTAAATGTTACGAGTTAAAGCCTTTTCTAGTTTTAACACATCCACTGCCGCTTGGCGCTTTATAATTATTTCATAATGATATTCAGGTAACAAAGAGTACCTTCGACTGGACCGGTCGATGTACCTCGGCGGGGTGCCAGAAGATGTGGCCAAGGAGGCCTTCTCCAAGTGGCATCTCCGGAACATCACTAGTTTTAAAGGTAAGAAGACCTCTTCAAGCGGCCTCTTTATTATATGTAGGTACTCGTATTTATTATGAAAGAAACGCCAACGGGTATTTATAAATCTTTCGGCAATGGCATCTTCGGAACATCAAGAGTTTCTTTCAAATGTAGGGAGGTTTAATGTTTAAGAGGGCGCAATACACGCTATTTTGTGAAAAGGATAGGCATAGGATTTCACGTTCATAGGAGTGCAACTTCTGAAGAAACTGGTTCACGGACCCAGTTTTTCATAAGTTAATAATTAGAAGAGTGTATGGAGAACAGGCCCAGGACCCCCTAGGCACTTGGTATTGGAGGGCCCCCCTGTCTTACAATATTTCTACATGCAACCCGAACGATCACACGACACATCTTGCCCGGACAATAAAAGATACATATTCTTTCAATCAATGTTAGGCAGGTATTATGTATAATTTTTATTTTTACATTTCTGATTTAATTTATTATCTTTGTTGAGGTATCAATTTATTTTTGTGTCACATTTTATTTATTTAAGTTTTTGTGTTTTGATTTTAAAAATTATTTTATATTATATTATGTTTTAATTGCAAATATTCCGACACAATAGATTTTGAAGAAATCCATTGGGCACATTGTGATACCTAATAGTTTAATTTTATATAGTTTATTTTAGCAGAGATGTGAAGTTGCTCTTGGTGGCCACCAAACTCTGTTTTCGCATCTCTGTCTAAACTTATCAAAATAAAACTATTACAGAGACATTAAAAAAGCTAATATCGTATCACTTACCCAAACTATTTTTGATAATTCCTTTATTTCACGTAATATATAAAAACCTATATAAAAATGAATCCCTATTTCCCTTGGTCGCGGCATTACGCGTGAACGGCTGGACTGATTTCGCTAATTCTTTTCTGTTGTGTTTGTTATCGTCAGAAGGTTCTTATGAATGAATAAATTAAGAAAGTTAAATATTCATAGTAAAGACAAGACAACGTATGTCTGATCAGCTAGTACCTAATAATATATAATAGATGGCGGCGCTTAAGATTATGACTACATGTGATTGGGAAAAGAACTTTCGATCATCCACAGGTTGCCTAAAAGAAGCCTGGATAAACCACAAGCGCGTCGACTTCACGAACGCAGTCCGCGTTCAAAGGACCAGCGCGGGGTGCGGGGAGGAGGAGCCCTACGCGCCCCTCGTCCCCCCACGTCCTGTTCAAGAGGACCCTTCACATCACCAGGTATTCACCTATCATCATCATCCTTCTAGCTTGGCTTAGGTCTATACCCACTGCTGGATATAGGCCTCCTTTCGCTTTTGCCAGAATTTTCTGTCCTCTGCTACCCACATCCATTTACCTTATAGCTTGTCTATAATTAAGAATAGACAAGCTATAAGGTATTTCGACTCACACTAGCGCCGCCACCTCTATTTAACCGACTTCATTTTGGAGGAGGTTCTCAATTCGTCTGTATGTTTTTTTTGTGTATGTATTTTACGTGATATCTCCACCAATGGTTAACCGATTGTGCAGATTTTGTCACTATTGTATAGAGAATGATCCCGAAATGGCCATATAATACATTTTTGTCCCGTGGGATTAGTATTAATCCCGTAAAACGTAAAAAACAACATAATATTTTTTAAGAATCACGACTAATGTATTCCAAGGCAAAGGGCGACAACAGTTCCATTCAAATGTCATCAAATTAAATTAGACTTGAATTTTAACTAGATGTCGCCACTAGGGAAATTTGATCGCGCTATCGAAGTGCATTGCGCCCTCTTAAGTAAGGGGGCAATGTTTACAAATTAATATGGTTGAGTTCTTGAGTTCGGCCGGAGGATATGGTAGCCAATTATGTAACAGAGCGCGCCTTACAAATGAAGAGCCGGCAACGAACAAAAGAGCATCAAACAAAAGAGGTGCGTCTGTGGCTGTGGCCATGACCACAGAAATATATCGAGATATACCAAAAAGTGTATTTACCTCGCGCGCCGAAAAGCCCTCTTTTCTCCAGTCCCTGCTGGAGAACCTATTTGCTCGCCGCGAACTTCATCGTGACGTCAAAGTACCTACGGAAAATACGCTCGGTTTTAATACAAACCGGCGAACTCATTGCTTCTATCTCGATATTATTTCTGTGGCCATGGCCGAACGTACGATGGAAGGTCCTAAGTTTGTATTAAAAGTTTAGGAACCTTTACGCGATTCAGCGCAGAGTATGTAAGTTGATTCAGAGAAACCGACCTCTAGCGAAACGGTTTAGTTTCGTTCTCGGAATGTGGCAAGAAGCCCTCTTACCACTTAATACCTAACACCTGGTCGTTAGTGTAGTCCTATGTCACAAGAGAACTAAAAAAAATATAGTGACGCGATGCAGCATCACTGACTGAACCGATTGAGTCTACCCGATTCAACGTAACCGTCTCGAGCGTGAGCGTGACGACAGAAAGAGCGGGATGTTTTAGGAAATATCACTTTAAAAAGTTTTTCTGTCCGTACGCTATTCTATAGTGATGGTCTAACGCTTAACGGTCATCCAAATTTGCATCAAATTATATTATTATTTAACGAATATTTATTAATAATTAAATTAAAATTTAATTTATTTAGTATTTTATATATTATTATTTAGGTAACGAATATTTATTAATAATTAAATTAAAATATAATTTATTTATCATTAATAATCACAAATTTTAATGTTTAATAGTCGTCATATGACGTCATTTAAATTTTAAACAATTGTTTCGCAGGATCCATGTGTGCCCAACCCATGTGCGCGCGGGGGCCGCTGTGTACGTGAGGAGGGCTCCCCGTCCGACTACACGTGTCGCTGCGGGCCGGGCTCCGCGGGCCCCCAGTGCGAGCTGCGGGCCTCCCTAGGTGAGCTCTTACTGACACCTACTAACACTTACTTAATAATTTGCATTTGTTGTTATGGATCTAAGATCTCATAGAGACACGAGATTATTTTAAGTAAAAACTTTCATTAGGAAGGTAGGTCCTGTGACCTAAAGTGAATCTTGGCCTCCGACATATTTTCGAGGCATCTCATATGATTTTCATTACTTCCACTATTCCATTACTTTGGACAAACAAATTAAGTGAAGAGAAAATCTATTATAATAACTTTATTTAAATTTTGATAATAATTTATACCTAGTATAAAATTTTACCTGTGTAAGAGCTTATTTTGTATACAAGCCTAAAGAAATAAACGTATTAATTTCTGATTCCATACGCTTCTCAAAGTTTTATAAAAAAAAAATTTTTAAATTCTTTTCAAACTTTCGCGATTTATTAAGATATTAAAGACTAGCTGCTGCCCGCGGCTTCGCACGTGCTTTTTAATTAGCCTGTATCCGTCCCCAAGATGCCTATTATCTCCCTGCCAAATTTCATTGAGATCCGCTCAGCCGTTAAGGCGTGAAAAGGTAACAGACAGAGAGACAGAGTTTCTTTCGAATTTACAATATTAGTATAGATTATGTGTCGGTTATTTATCGTGTACCTTTTGTTTTATTTTCCACTACGTTTACATCGCGTTGCAGCGATCGTGACAACAAAAAAAAAACAAAAGGTACCTTCGCGATAAACACCCGATAAATAATCATTAATATCCATGTCCTCCAATGGAGGATTCTCTCAAAACGAATGAATAACATTAATATTTATTTATTTATTTATTCAAAATGTTGTACAGCTATCCTTACAGGCTCACGTAATGAGATAGTGTACTATCTATAGTCACAATCATAATAATGTATACAAATTGTCAACATTGGTAATATTTTAAAATAATTATTTAAATTCCTAATTTTAGCATAATAATATAAAAAACTATTCAACACAAAACATAAATTTAAATTATTATTTTTTTTATTTTAATTAATTTATTACAATCTCATCTAGGTGGTGCTCCTGTCGTCAGCCAGAGCAGACAACCGGCGCGCAAACCCGCGCTTAGCTACGTGCAAGCTTCACCAGGTAAATGAAAAACATTCTACACGCCAAAGTTTATGGGCCGCAAGTTGACTACCACTGTCAGCTACCACATATACATTCATACATTTTTGTTACATTTTTGTATATTTTATGGATGTATTATCTGAATTAAATGAGTTAATAATAATACACTGAAAGAAATATATTCAGTACCTATTCAATATTTTATTGCTTAGCCCTTATTCAGACACTGGACTAAGACATTGCGTTGTGCAAAATAAAATCAAATTTAAATTATAATTCAGTACGTTATTTATTTATTTGTTGACCTTTACTTACCTTAATTACATAAATTAATTAGAATTGTTAAATATTATTTGACATTTGCATTATTAAATTTCATCTGGTTTGAATTTTCTGTATTATGTGAATTTAATATAATTTTTTTATAATAATTTATTGAATGTAGGTACCTATGCTGAAGGTTACGGTAGTTGTACTAACAAACGACGGTGAACAACTAAAATTCAATAAATTTAATTGAATTAGCAAAATATTACAGAGTTTTGTAAGTAAAGGGTATGTCGAACCAACTTGCCGGTCTGTGTCGGCGGGTTCCGTGTGTTAGTTACATAAATAGACAACTCCTTTTCTTATCGTGTAAAACAAGGTAAAGGTTTCTTCGCTTCTTTACCTTAACATATTGAAGTGAACAAAAAATCTATGTGATATTTTATTGCCTTGTTTTTCGACGTGTTCAAGAGTCATGTAAGGTCTAAATGAAATAAAAAACTTTGATAATGCCTGACTAAAATAGTAATTAGAAATCCAGACCTGGAACAAGTATCTGCAGATCATACAAACATTTGCTCCGCGTTGCGAATCGAACCCGCTACCTTCCGCGTCTCAGATGTCTTTCGACAGTCGAGTAGGTAATAGTCGATCAACGTCGGAAAAACAAATTCAATGCTGATTTCATTCCTGATTCGTCCCATCCTAGTAGGCTCTCTCGGTGAGGTGAGAACAAAACAATCACAAAAATAAACGAGGTTTATAAACAATTTATTTAATTTGGTCTTAAATCTATGCGTTCTTTTTATATTTATATGACTTCAGAATGCACTACCCTACATTGCGCCTGGCCTGATACGCAGTTGGCCAGTTCTTTATTGTATAATTTATTTGTAGGTATTTTACGCTAATTTATGTGTTTGTGTGTAGCGGCGCCGCCGCCCCAGAAGCAGGCAGCGCGCCCGCCTCAGCATCCCACCAATAAGCCGCCCTCCGCTTGTAGAAAGGTAAGGCGTGTCATAATAAAATTGTCCTCGGTCGTAGGTACGAGGAGCAGACGATGCTGTTTCGTCGCACGACGAGTTTAAGCATAAAGTATATTTATTTAGAGTGTCCTAATTGGTCACGCGAGCACTGACATAGATCTCGCATCTGTCATCGCGCGATCGTTAGCCAATTATAGGCGTCGTACTAATCGGCGTCGATTGTACAAGCGAACGATCTCGTACAAGTTTAAACATACATTTATTTAGTGTCCTAATTGGTCACGCGTCTCATCAGTATGTAGTACCAAATATCGTTGTTACCTACCATACCAACACGAGGGCTGCCAGTATTTTTGTTCACACCGTATGTCGTGTTCCTGTTTTTTTTTACGCTCTAGAGCAAGAATTATGACGAATAACTGGTTGGTTTGGTTTATTTAAAAAAACAACCAAAACACAACCCGAGTACACGAACAGCCGTTATTGTATAAGAACGCAAGAAAGGTAAATAAAATTCTCACACTTGTATTCCTTACTCGAAAGTGTGTTGTACTTACGCATGACATGACGCATCGTCATGACGCATGACGTTAATAAGCATATCTAAAGATCAAGGCACACCAAGAGTCGAAGCGTCAATCTTAGACAAGAGCAATAAAAATTGTGTATTTTTTAGAATGACGCTTTCAATGCTCCGGGACCGGGACACATAACCGGTGGCTTAAGAAAATAATAATAAAAATAGTTAAACATTTATTTGTTACTACAGATACTAGATAAAATATAAACATTAACATGCATGCTATTTACATAAACACTATTATTAATAATCATAGCCAAGCATTTTAAAAAAATTAAGTAGGAAGAAATTACGTGTAGGTCCTTGTTATAATCATGTTTGTAATATACCTAACGGTAAACTAAATACTATTTCCTTTCTATACCAGGTGCCAATCCGCGAGTACATATCAGCGGGCGCGTGTCGCTCGCGCCGCCCCGTGCGCACCGCCCGCTGCGCGCGCCACGCCTGCGCCATGCCGCACTGCTGCGTGCCTAAGAAGACTAAGAAGAGGAAGGTTAGTAGTCCTACATACTTCAGGTCAATCAACAATGTTATAATAATAAAAGGAAATAAATGGTCTGAAATTTTAAAAAGCGCGGCTCGCTTCGCTCTCCTCGCTGTGTGATAGTGCTGCTACCTTCGCTCGCCACGTTGTGTTATGGATTACCAACTACCGATTAATGGTATCTACCTATCCTCTAATTTATGGAAGTAAAATTATGCCCGTAGGTACTTCTAAAGCCATTTCATATTTTCGTCTGTGTGTCAGTGTGCCTTGAGCCTTATAATCTGCCGTTTCGTTGTATACGCTACCGATCTGTCGCGTAAGCTACCGTGCGGTGTCTTACATACGTTCTGATGCGACCACTCAGTAGGCAATAACTTTTAATCGTGGAAACGGTACGCTACGGAAACTATTTAGAAAATAAATGTATTTGAATGATACACAACACGACACATTACAATATTAAGTAGGAAACAAGAAACACATAAGATAATAGATAAAAAACAGATGCAAATTAAACAATGTTTTATAAGGAACCTAAAAAGGTCCCTGTCTCAGCATTATGTTACCTACTGCATAAGTATCTAACTACAATTTACCTTTTTAAAAAAGAAAATTACAATCAAATTATAACTAGTATTTACAATTGAAACAATTAAGCTAACTGCAGACTGTTGCAAACAATCTACAGGTAGCTCAACTGATCCATATCAATACCAGTCGGAAGCGTCCCCAAGACGCTGGCTGCATTGCCCCGCTGTATGGCAATGCTGATGCGCTGCGCCAGATACCCGCCCGCTCTCGGGTCACGCGTCGCGTCGACCAGACGCTCAGATAACTTTTTAAAAACCCGGAGAGCCTCGGTACCCCACGGACCTAGGGTCTCGACCCCAAAGGGAGCAAATATGTAGGCTCTGTCGAGACCTGCATATTTGCGTCTCTTGAGATCCTCGGCCAAATCTGCCGCCGCACCAGCCCTTACGGATGTCCTCGGAAGATGGGAAGGCGCAAGTGTGTCGACGCATGTAGCGTCCCACACAATGGGCCTCCCCAACTCCCATGGGACTAGTGTCATGCCGTCAGGCCTCTTACCATCGTCACGCAACAGACCATTCGGTTCGAGAATAGCTGGTACGTTAGCGGTGACAAAGGCCCGCCGGATGACGTCGTTAAGGCAGGCATGACGAGATATCCGACCGGCGGCCCTAGTACACGATAATCCGTGATGACCAAGCTGTTCGACAGCAGTACCGCACTGGCATTGATGAGGCGCGCAACACATTGCACCGAACCCGGTCTAAGGTGTGGAGATAGAATTCATTATGTCACCTTTTTAAATAAAATGTTCCTTTGTATTTCCAGATACGTCTAGAATGCGAAGACGGCACGCGACACACCACGGAGATAGAGATCGTGCGCAAATGTGGCTGCGGCAAGAAGTGTCCACGCCCTTCCTCCCCTTTCTTGCACTAACAGCCCTGTTTCCCCACACACACGCAACGAAGCTCCTTTCTTAATGCCTAAATATATGGATCTGCAGTAATCTTCTAGCTGTTTTTCGGAGTTTCACCAGCCCAGTCCGGACAGTAACGCTAATTATCTACTGAATAATTATTGGGGTTGTAGGGTCAACGAACAATGAGAGAAATTCGAAGCTTCAATCTTAAGATTTATATGGCATCGCTCGTATGACCGAATGCTTGAGTCTTTGATAGAAATGTCTTGCCCGGTTTCCACCGCGAGCAGAGCGGCCTCATTCAGGACTCCGTATAACTCGCAAGGGTAAACTGCGTACTTGTGTTTCCTCCAACAAATAGTCGACCGGAAACGACTTAGCGAGCAGAAAGCTTTGAAATATACTCCTGTCACTGATCTCTCATTTCCCGCTCATTCCCTTTCGCGGTGGAAACCCGGTCTAAGGTGTGGAGATAGAAATCATTATGTCATTTCGGTACATTTTTGTATTGACGTTTCGATTATCTTTTCAGTGCGCCTTAAACCATATGGCAAAGCCTGGATGACATTATAATTATCTGTATTTTTTTTTATCCAGGATTTGTTGTCAATATCACACACACACACGATTTCGTCACTATAGACGCCTTAACACTTTCATGGCCCAAGACGCGTATGTCGGCCTGCTGGTGGCGGACTGCTGGTGGCGGACTGCTGGTGCCGGGCGGCGCGCCACCTGCGGGTCGCACCGCCGAGGCTGGGCAGTGAATAAATACGTTAAGCTGTAACATCCAAAACCATCTTGAGAGCTGTTTTCATGCTAATTCACTCATTACCAAAACTTAATTTCTTTATAAGTATTCATAATCTAAAAATATAATTAACGAATTTAAAATAAGCATGAATTTAACCAACTAGAGGCCTAGTAGTGATCCCCACTTTTTACTAGTGTATTTTCGATATACATTTTAGTAGGGCAACACTGAAAATAATTACAATGTAGGTTTTACAAATATTACCATCTCTATCAATAAAAATATTTAGATTTTTCTATTTAAATTGTAGATTGAATATGTTGCTATGTAGGTATTATAAATTTGGTAAGCCGTAGGAAAAAAATCATAAAAACAGAAAACTTTCAATTGCAATGTTGCCATAAAAATCAAGACTATAAAATGATTTCGGGTTCTGTATTATTAGTTTTTTATGTGTTCATTGTAATTAACTTATTTATTATACTTACTTAAGGTTAATTAGAAATAAAATAAATATAATATTAGATTAAATATTTGCTGCCATGTACCTTGATTCTTGCCTATAGAGTCTAGTTTTTCTTGTTTTATTATATTATAGTCTGGTTTTTTTTTACCTATAAAGTATATTAAATATTCTCTCATAAAAATAACTAATCGGGCATGACAGCAAGCAATAGGAACTGAGAGTGAAAAAGTTAGTAACTACCTGTTTAGGACATTTAAAAATATGTATACCACACTCGGACTGTAACTTCTTGCTGCCCAAAATACACGTTTATGTAGACTAAATATTTTACAATTTGTTGCAAAAATATAAACAAATAATAATAAAAAACATTATTTACAAATAACTGCATGTAAACCTAGTTACTGGTCTAGCTATTAGCTTATTATTTTATTACTATTGTAAATTATTATTAGTGATAAGTCTTTTGTATGATAAACTCTAAATATTAAGCATTCCGTATTTATTACAAAAATAATGTAGACTTTTTTTAACTGATACTGTACAACGCAATTAACGACCTAATAATATTGAGTAGGTCTAGCAGTATTAAAATTAATAGTTTGATTGGGCAAATATGTGTTTGTTTGTTTAAATAAAATACTATTTACTCTGTATCCTCCGAGTCCCGAAATAGTGAAAAAACCAGATAAATATTTTCTAATCGGTTAGGGTCAACGCACACTGAGAGTGCATAGAAGCGTCAAGCGTCAATCTTAAAATTGACAAAGCAAGTTCTACGTCGCACTCACTCAACAATTTCCACCAATCAGCGACCGAATGCGCGCGTCTATTTTCCTTGTTATAAGACGACCGATGTGGCGCGGCGGGCGAAGGTCCGCCTGCGACGCAGAAGGTTGCGGGTTCGATTCCCGCCTTGGGACAAATGTTTGTACGATCTGCAAATATTTGTTCCGGGTGTTCTGGGTATTTTCTATATATAATAAAAAATATCTATCTATGTTATGTATTGTATTAAGTTTATCAGTCATCTAGTACCCGTAACACAAGCTCTGCTTACTTTGGGGCTAGATGATGCTGAGTGGATTGTCCAGCATTATTTATTTATTATTATTTTAATTTTATTTATTAAGTATGTGAATTAGGTACGCGACGTTGTGGAGGAGTGAATATTCTGTAATTTTTTAGATTGGCGCTTTGATGCGCTTGCGGTGCGCCTTGATCCTTATAAATCGCACGATGACATATTTCTAGTACAAACGTTATCGTGGAAAATTTGCCCAATTTTAGACTAAGGTATTTAAGCTTTAAGTTTTTGCATAGTCACGGTCGTTTATTTGTGACACAGAACTAGTGAGACTTTTTGTCTCATTTGCACTGTTCTGTTAACAAGACATCACTAAAGAAATATATGGGATTTTCCCACACATTGAGCAAGTCGTGAGATTAAAGCTTAATAAAAAATACATTGGTAGATGTAATTTCATGTGTTGTACTAATGTCATTGATTGCCAATATTGCCATTGATAAGATTTAACATAGAAGAACCTACATATTCATTTATTTATATACCAAGAACAAGTCCTCGAATTCACGACCGTGACTGTACCTAGATGTTGCTTAAGTGAGTGCCTACCGGCATAGCATGCGCTTTTAAAAATAAATTGATATGAATTTTTATTTATTTGATGTATTAAAGATGTTAGATATAAAATATTCGTTTCATTTTCTACCTCACATACAAAATACCTACTAAACTACTTTCAGTTAATAATAATAATAATAATCATCATCATCAGCATCAACCTATCGTAGTCCACTGCTGGACATAGGCCTCCGTCTCCGTCCACGTCTCAGCTCCGTAGTTCATAATGGGAAGGACTCACGCACTGGTTGAAAACTTTCGTTTTCAAGCATTGCGGTATGGATGACGAGAAGACTCGACGTAGTTTCCCGAACGCTGCCCAGCCTAGATAAATCCTCCTCTTGGCCTCCTCGAAATAGTTTTTACTTAACTAAATAATAAATATATAATATAATAGTAATAAAAATATTTATACACAGAGATGGGTTAACAAGGTAGGAACTTACAATCTTTTTCAGAGTTGTTAGCCTACTTGCGTCTTCCATTACGCACATACCTACTTATAATAAACCTTTCGGTCAAAGATAATGACACTCGCTCTAACTAACTTTACTAACTTGTATTTAGACACGAGGGCTCAATCCTCTGGCTTCATGCAGGTTCACAAATAAATTGTATGTATGTGGAACTTAGTAACAACAGTGAAACATGAGAAAAAGATATAGCCATTACATTTGTATGTATGTGGAACTTAGTAACAGCAGTGAAACATGAGAAAAAAGATATAGCCATTACATTTGTATGTATGTGGAACTTAGTAACAGCAGTGAAACTTGAGAAAAAAGATATAGCCATTACATTTGTATGTATGTGGAACTTAGTAACAGCAGTGAAACATGAGAAAAAAGATATACCTAGCCATTACATTTGTATGTATGTGGAACTTAGTAACAGCAGTGAAACATGAGAAAAAAGATATAGCCATTACATTTGTATGTATGTGGAGCTTAGTAGCAGCAGTGAAACATGAGAAAAAAGATATAGCCATTACATTTGTATGTACGTGGAACTTAGTAACAGCAGTGAAACATGGGAAAAAAGATATAGCCATTACATATTGCATAAACTACTTCGAAATAAACCTTAATACTAATTAATTACAAAGATATAAGTATTAGAAAAATAAAAGGGAAAATCTATATAAATTAATATAGCCCAGAATTTATGATTGAATATCCAACAAGTGATCTACCTGAGAGTTGTCTATGCGTTGTAAATAGCGTGTGATAGAGCGTTTGCATTCAAGTTGAGTTTTCTGTTGTAGAGTTACTATGTACTTTACTCAATTCGTTAACAGACCCAAAAACTGAGAGTGATGGTGAGCAAATGATGTTTTGCAAAATTTCGTAAGGAAAATTTTATTTTTAATTGATTTTTTATGTATATATGTTACTTGATATCTCCGCATATGGGTAACCGATTTTACTGATTCTTTCACTATTGTATAGAGAATAATCCCGGGTGGTCCCATAAAATGTTTATACCCGAGGCATTTTCCCGGGGTAGGTATTTATATAATTATAATTTTTGGAGAATCACGACTAGCCTAGACAACAGTTTTGGTGATACTTGCGCCAATTGTTAAGAGATTTTGATGATTGTTTCGATGTTTTATAAAAATAGATTTTGAGGTGGTCCCCTATAAGTTTGATTCTCGAGGAATTACTATGTGCGCCATAAAACGCAGGTTTGTAAAAATTCTTCACCTTTGTCCCAACGCGGGAATCGAACCCGCAACCTTCTGCGTCGCAGGCGGACCTTCGCCCGCCGCGCCACATCGGTCGTCAGACTGCTGTAACGCTTTGCTGTTTGATGATGCTAGTCTTGGCATTAGCAGTAGTTGTTTCCAGGACAGGTCTAAGTGCATTGGCCTCCCTGGTAGTCTCTTTATGGAGCGGAGTTGCTATTCGTTAGTTACATAGTCTAAGTTAACTTAAATAAAAATCATAAATTATTTTAAAATATATATTTTATTTGTACGCTGCGCGTCTTTTTCAACCGATTACATACAATACTTACATTTAAACCACATTAAATTATTAATACACTTGATTTCCTAAAGTTATTTCGGATTTTTATTATTATCTTGTAAAGATGACACTCCTTCACTGTGTGTGTGACTACAGTTCATCTCTATAAAAACAACTTTAAAAAAAAACTTAAACCTACATCTGAGCCCTCAATTATACACTGTTATTAAGTATTTCGGGATAAATACTAATCCCACGTAAATAATTTTGACCATTATCTACAAAAGCAAAATAATTTTCAAAATAAGACCATAAATTACGGAGAAATCAACAAATATACATTTAAAAAAAAACATATGTACGTACAGCCGAACAAAGAACCTTCTCCTTTTTAAAAGTCGGTTAAAAATCACTTAAATGTGATATTTACCTTGATTTGTGTCGTCATATAAGTGACTTCAGTAATTCCGTGACCACTTATGCATCATTGTGCCTTTTGCCTAAATATAGGAACTTAAAACAACACAAAACATGGTAAATAATTTCAAGTGATTTTAGTGTTAAAAACAAACATTTCTTAAATTTTATAATGTGTATGTTATAAGAAATCAAATAATATCCAATAAATTGTTCAACTTCGTCGGAACTTGAACCCGCATCTTTCCTTGAACAACGAAGTCAAGTGACGTAGAAATCCCAGAGTTTTTCGACTCCTACGTCACGCAATCCGTTCCCGCGCAAATCGATCTTATATCAATACCTAGATTTCTCTCTATCATCTTTTTTCACTTCTACGACTTGCTTTGTATCCTGTCGCGTTCCAAACTGCTTCCTACACTATCTCAACGACTTCCGCTTCGCTCGGTTTTTGAACTTCAATGTGTCCCCTGTAGGAGCTAACGGCGCTATAGTCCGATGGAAGTCCCAGAGTTTTTCGACTCCTTGATCTCGTTGTGTAGTTGGTTAGCACGTTCCCGTACTGAGGAAAAGACGCGGGTTCAAGTCCCGTCGAAGTCAAAACATTTTTGGGATATCATTTGATTTCTTATAAATTAACTGCTTGCTTACGCACTATAATAATAAAAACCTTAGAAATGTGTATGTGTTGTCTTGGGCAACTTGTAAATAGTTTAATTGGTTACATAAAGCTTAAATATATGCTCTTAAGATAACGTACCCCTTCAACCATTAAACCTACTAGAGGGTCAAACTTGGGTCAAACCTGAATGCTACGAGTAGGTAAGTACTTATCATATATTTACAAATACTGTGGCAGAGTCCGAACGAAAAGCGTAAAAAAAACTCCTTTACATTATTCGGAGAAGGTATTGAAAATAAAATAAATAATTTGTGTATTTAGGTACAATTCATAGACCTTAAATAATAATAAACCGCCAAGTTCGAGTCGACTCGCGCACAAGGGTTCCGTACCGTAAAAATCGGGCAAATTTTTCAAAGAACATCAAAGTTTCACTTGTTCGGAGACCCCTTTAATTTTTCAATTTTATTATATTTTTAGTATTTGTTGTTATTACAGTTGAATTGTTCCTTATTTATAGAAAGTTTCATGAGTCTACCACCTATTGTGGTTCAAGAGATACAGCCTTGACTAACGAAGAGCAATATAGCCAAAAACATCAGGGTTTTTGCGTGGCTTATAATTGGATTTTTTTTATTTTTGTTGTTGCTGTTATAGCGGCAAGATAAATACATATTCTCTGAAAATTTCAACGGTCTACCTCTTACGGTTCATGAGATAGAGCCCTGTGACAGACAGACGGACGTACAGCGGAGGCTTAGTAATAGGATTCTGTTTTCACCCTTCGGGTACGGAACCCTTAAAATGATACTCGAATAAACTGCCTCGCCAAGGCGTTTACAATTCGCTAATTCAATAATCCAACTTCGATGAGTAAAAATTAATAATTTCACGATTCGATTAGCTATTCCATAGAACAGTGCCAAACATGTTCTCGCCATAATTATTTCAGATAAGAAAATATAATGTTTGTATGTAAAATCGACATAATGATAGTATAACATCAAAAAGTTAAAAAAAAAATTTTTTTTTTTTTTTTTATAAAAATAAATAATAAAATATGGGGTAAATTGAGATTTTTAGATAACTGACGTCGCGTTTTCCAGACGGGTTTCGTTCAGACACACACCAGTAGTTACATTATAAAGAAGAGCAAGTCCTGTATTTATTGATAACTTTTAATTGGATATTAAAACTGGTTTTGGATATGGCTTAAGACTACCTGAAAATATCTAGCGACTCCTTTTATTCATAACAAACATTTCAGCAACCTCTTTAAGTTCATTAATAACAGATTTAAGTTCATTAATTACAGATTTAAGTTCATTAATAACAGATTTAAGTTCATTAATAACGGAATGTTTACCATGATTTCATATGAAAACTCACTCGCAGTTATTCCGTGATCATGACGCAACTGTGCCGAAACATTGGAAAATTCAAAACAACACAAATCATGGTAGATAACCACTTACTTAGACTTTAGTGTTAATAACCAGACGAATTTAAATAGTTTTAGTTTAAGTTTATTTTATAAAAAGATATAGCAATAGGCCTCTCTCAAAGACCGCCACAATGACCGGCTCAGCGCTTCCCGCATCCAGCTTCTTGCAACTTTTGGCGGAGGCCTATGTCCAACAGTAGACGTTTTCGGCTAAAATGATAATAGTCAATAAAAAATATTGTTAAAAATAAAAAGATCCGCATGATTTATCGATTTACACAAGATATATCTATAAAAATACATTTTATTTACATTAAACTTTATTTAAACGTCCTAATGTTAAATTTTAAAATAAAATAACCGTAGATACTATAATTACAATAACGGGAATATAATCCTAAACTGGATCAATATTTACAGAATTTGAATACTTTTTTTCGTATATAACTAAATTATTTATGTTATAAATTTAATATTGAGATGAAATGCCGCCGTTTGCTAACTAACTTTTCGTATCGTAAACGTTACGAGACTTAAGATATTAGTGTTAAATAAACATCGATTTTCGTTAAAAAGTGATAACTGAGGCGATAATTATTTTCGCTTTCTTGAAATTTTTGGTCTCCAAAGTGATTTTAGATAAGAAGCTATGCACATTGTAAGCCATTTGCTATTAACCCATGCTAAAACGAACTTTGAATAAATTGTTGTTTTGGAAACTATCGACATTATAGATTTTAGTAATAAATCTCTTAAATGTCAGAAGACTCCAAAACGACAAAGTATTCGACGTTTTTTTTAACATTGTGTCAGGAATAAAGAGTTATTATTATTATTATAGCAAAAGGCTTACAAGCGTCGCAAAACTACTTATCTGCTAGTTAAATAACTTGTAGAAAGCAGAAATCACAAAAAGCCAGAAAATTCTCGGCAACGTCCGGCGTAGTGTTACGTTTCGCGCGTACCTACTTTGTTGATAATTGATATCTATAATTTAAGAAATACTAAAATTAAAAATATTTAGTATAAATTCAGCGCAAAATCTTCTTATATAAGCGGATTTGATGCTAAATATGTTTAATCCTAGTATTTCTTATGGAGTTCGCGACATAAAAGTTTTCTAGTAAATATCTTCTAGAACCACTAGTACTTAGGTACTTCAAATATTCCTCGTAGGTGTCGTTTGAGAGCACTGTATCACTTCAGGTCAGTAGTAGATATTCATTGGAGGTCATTGGTACAGGTCCGGCTCTAGCGTGCGCACGCGCACCCGCTGGCGGTAGTGGTACTCCTTCAGATATGCGCGAAGCCGAGCCGGCAAAGGCAGTTGTTCTACACCTATAAACAAAAACATGTATTAGTTATCCGGCAAAGTTTGGAGGAGACTCAAATTTAAATTAATATCATTATTTAACCAAACTAATATAATATTATAAATAGAAGAGTAACTCTGTCTGTATGTATAATTTTGACGACCGATGTGGCGCGGCGGGCGAAGGTCCGCCTCCGACGCAGAAGGTTGCGGGTTCGATTCCCGCCTTGGGACAAATGTTTGTACGATCTGCAAATATTTGTTCCGGGTGTTCTGGGTATTTTCTATATATAATAAAAAATATCTATATATGTTATGTATTGTATTATGTTTATCAGTCATCTAGTACCCATAACACAAGCTCAGCTTAGCTTGGGGCTAGATGATGCTGTGTGGATTGTCCAGCATTATTATTATTACTATTATTATTATATGTATGTCGGTCTGTTACCATTTCACTCCTAAATGGCTGAATGGATCTCAATTAAATTTATCAGGGAGGTAAATGGTACCCTTTATGGTAATGGAATAGAAACAAATTAGAACTAGTATTTACTTTTGTAACAATTGAGCTAACTGCAGACTAGTGCAGACCGTTGCAAACAATCTACAGGTAACCCAGCTGATCCATGACAACACCAGTTAGAAGCATCCCCAAGACGTTGGCGTATAGATAGATAGATCAACATTAATTTATTTACTTAGCGATGAACAGACAATGTATATAAGACAAGATGTGTAGACAATGTGTAATATTTTGAGTTTGTATTAATTTATTTTTAGTTTTAAAATGCATAATGTTTTTATAGAATTTTATTTGTCTGAGAATCAGAATCAAAATAGATTTATCGTTAACTGTTGCACAAAAAAGATCTTATGTATAAAATAGTGTACAGTTTCAACAGCTTATCTTTAATAGACATACAATAACAGTTTTTAAATAGGTACCATATTAACTAGGTATCTGGAATCTTTATAAATGATCAATCATTATTACTTTTGCTTATTGTGTAATTTTGTGTATATTTTTTTATGTTTCATTTGTTCTAATACATAGGTATTGTAATTAACTAGTGTAATTGGTTGTTATATAGTTAATCGTGCTAGTTAATAATTAAATAAATAAATAAATAAGAGCAATAGCGCACTAGATCTGGCAGCGCGGCCACGAGGCGCGGCCCGGCCGCAGGGGTAGCGATTTGCAACGCGGCCAAAACCGCGGCTACGATCGTCAGTTGCGCATACAGCGCGCTTCAAAATGGACGTCGAGGAAATAACAGTGCTTTTGTATCTTATAAGTAAGAAGAGGAAAAATAAAAGGAAAAAATATTGCGTTCATCCCTTGCTACGTGGAAGGCGAACAAAGGGATTATTTCATACTTATTTCACCGCCCGCTGCGGCCTAGCCGCTAATGCGCTATTGCTCTAAGACCAGGCGTGAAAAGAATTTAGATAGGAGATATCCCCGAGTCGCCTCTTACGACACCCGCGGAAAGTGTTGAGTGGTGCAATTTCAATTTTTATAATACAAAACTACGTACCATCATAAGACGTGGTAGACACGATCGCGTCTCGAGCTAATAGCTGCAGTGTGAATGGCCAAGTCCGTGGTAGGGGAGCGGTCGGCATCAGCTGAACTTGTATCCCAGACATAGGCTATTTTTAATCCCGGAAAATCACGTGCAGAGCCGCGGGCATAAATAATCTAACTTTCTCTTTTACCTCAGCGAGCAAATAGAGATCTTGGCCTCCAGCAAAGTCTACTGCAGGTATCTCGGTTTTGAGCTGATATAGGTACTTAATCCCTGCGCTGGGCACAGGTTAGGGATGGCAGTTCGGTGGTGGATATGTTCCGCAGGAGGCGCTGCTGCACACCCCCGGTGGCGTCCAGCATATATCCCTCAGTTGCCTCTTACGACACCGCGTGAAGAGTAGGGGTGGTACAATTTCTATGTTCATAATACAAAACTACCTACCATCATAAGACGTGGTAGACACGATCGCCGCTCGCGCTAGCTGCTGCAGCGTGAATGGCCTCGTCCGTGGTAGGGGAGCGGTCAGCATCGGCTCGAAAAACATCACACACGCTGGGTCCTATAAAAAAACAATAACATGTCACACCAGTTGATGCTCTTATTTTTTAATTGTACGTTTTGACCTGTTTTTGTTATTATTGACTAAGTATTAGAGTCATTTTTTAATTTTAATTTTCTTTATTCAGGAAAAAAAACAATTGTACAATGCAGACTTATTATATAATATACTTATTCTATGTGTTTCTAACTGTACAACCAATCACATTATCCACAGATTACTACACAAGTTTTACTTACTACATAGTTGGTTGTTGTATAAAGGTAGCTTATTGGTTATATTAATGCTTATTTATTTTATTTTTGATACATTTCAGAACAGTAATTTTACCAGTAGTTATTTTTAATTTACATTTTATTAAGAAAGAGATAGAAAAAGGAAAAGGCTTGAAATTTAATTGTTATTACTTTGTAAAAGTTGTAGAATATTTTTCTTAAAACTAAGTTCAGATAATAGAAACAGGTCAATATCAATGAATTTCTTGTTATAAATATCAACGATGCGGCGCAGCGCAGAGGCACACGCGGGCCAGCATCGGTACGACTAGCAGGCAAGTGGAAGTGTAGTTGTGTGTCAAAGAATTAAATTAACAATTATTAATTTAATTCTTTGACATGTCCATATTTTACTTTACAATTGGCCTGCTTTTGTGATCTGTCTATGACAAAGTATTTGTATTAAAGATAGTTACTAATTATTTCATTTTAAATTTTAACTTATGTTTTTGTGTTATGTGTTAATATTCTACTTTAGATATTGTAATAGTGTTTGACGTTATGGAATGCATTGTAATTCTGTAAGTCATGCTTGAATAAATAAATAAATAAATGACACTTGCAGACCAAATAAAATAAATAATGCTGGACAATCCACACAGCATCATCTAGCCCCATTGTAAGCAAAGCTTGTGTTACATTACATAGATAGATATTTTTATTATAAACTAGCAGCTGCCCGCGGCTTCGCGCGCACTTTTAAAGAAGCCTATGTCCGTCCCCGGGATACCATTTACCTCCCTGCCAAATTTCATTAAGATCCTTTCAGCCGTGTAATGCTCTATGAGCGAGGTGACAGTGTTGGCAGCGAACACGGCAGGATCGTGCGAGTAGAAGCTGAACCGATGTTGGTGATGCTCTATACGCGCGTGCAGTGCCTACCTTGTAATGCTCTATGAACGACGTGACAGTGTTGGCAGCGAACACGGCAGGATCGTGCGAGTCGAAGCTGAACCGATGTTGGTGATGCTCTATACGCGCGTGCAGTGCCTACCTTGTAATGCTCTATGAGCGAGGTGACAGTGTTGGCAGCGAACACGGCAGGATCGTGCGAGTCGAAGCTGAACCGATGTTGGTAATGCTCTATACGCGCGTGCAGTACCTACCTTGTAATGCTCTATGAGCGAGGTGACAGTGTTGGCAGCGAACACGGCAGGATCGTGCGAGTCGAAGCTGAACCGATGTTGGTAATGCTCTATACGCGCGTGCAGTACCTACCTTGTAATGCTCTATGAGCGAGGTGACAGTGTTGGCAGCGAACACGGCAGGATCGTGCGAGTCGAAGCTGAACCGATGTTGGTGATGCTCTATACGCGCGTGCAGTACCTACCTTGTAATGCTCTATGAGCGAGGTGACAGTGTTGGCAGCGAACACGGCAGGATCGTGCGAGTCGAAGCTGAACCGATGTTGGTAATGCTCTTTACGCGCGTGCAGTACCTACCTTGTAATGCTCTATGAGCGAGGTGACAGTGTTGGCAGCGAACACGGCAGGATCGTGCGAGTCGAAGCTGAACCGATGTTGGTGATGCTCTATACGCGCGTGCAGTACCTACCTTGTAATGCTCTATGAGCGAGGTGACAGTGTTGGCAGCGAACACGGCAGGATCGTGCGAGTCGAAGCTGAACCGATGTTGGTAATGCTCTATACGCGCGTGCAGTACCTACCTTGTAATGCTCTATGAGCGAGGTGACAGTGTTGGCAGCGAACACGGCAGGATCGTGCGAGTCGAAGCTGAACCGATGTTGGTAATGCTCTATACGCGCGTGTAGGGAGCGTCCGTACTTCCGGAAGGAAACTGAGAATAGGTGTTCCTCTTGGGCTGAATCACGGAGGAGGAAAGTTCCTGCAACGATAAAATAAACCAAATATACCAATCAAGCCAATGTGATGACAACAATAAATATATTAAATATATAAATTAAAAAAAAATATTAATTAAATTTTAGATTTTTAATAAGTATGTCAGTCTGTTTATTTTGTTATTTAAAAATTAATTTACGTCATAGTAGCATTTGTCAATTAATAATTGTTTTAATTTATTTACGAATAAGGAATCGGGCTGATTGAATGTCTTTCATTTCGTTTGGAAGCTTGTTGTAGATTGTTATGGACATTTTATAAGGGCCGGTACTGTGCATGCACAGGTTTGATGATGGTACTCATGCACATTGATTGATTACCTTTTAGCTACGAGTATAAACAGACTGATCCCACGTATGCAACGTATGCGACACGACTCTGAATCGGACATGTATTCGCGCGAAAATCAAATATTTATGCTCATTTTAATATTTTTGCGTTCTTCGAGGAATAAATAGAAAAGCAGTTCCCTGCAAATCGTAAACTATTTTCTATGAACCCATGTTACATCAAACTTCAATTTAGTGGAGCAATTTATTTGTTTTTAGTAATAAATATCTAATATTACTGAATACTCCAAAAGTAGCATTTAATATATAATGTATATGTCGCATGTAGATAGATACTACTCTTAATATATCTTATAGAACCAAAGGCACCAATCTGTCAAATTTGACAAAAATAACATAATGATGCTTTTAGGGAATTTAAAATAACGAATAGACGATTTAGGGATTAAAATTAACATATTTCTCAATCTACATCAAATGCGGCAATATGCAGTTCAAAATCGACTTCAAAAATCAGCATTAGTTTCAAATGCGGAAATCTTTAGTAGTTTAAAATCAAACTCGATCTTCTGGCTCAATCAACCAATCACAGGCGTCAGAGCGGTCGTGGTCTGATGACGGTTGCAGTTTTCCTACAAGTGTGTCTCCGTGATTTTAGTGATTTATAATTGTTTTTGTGGTGCAACTAAAGATATTTATCAATAATTCGTGCAATGGATTGCCATCCTACCCCTGTTACTAACACCTTTGCGCAGAACCGGCAAAAGCGACAAATACGGCAATCTTTGAATTTAATATCAAAACCGGCATTCTGCTAAATTATTATCTAAATTCCGACTACTTATCTAATCAAGACCACAACCTTAGTAATTTATTATTTTTTTACAGCAATTATCTTACTATTTTAAATATGATTGTCAAATTATTTTCAAAACATACTTTTTATTGAATTGCCAGGGTTCATCCCAAGTACAGTTTGCCGCCTTTGATTCTATACGACTCTAAGCACTATTTTCAATTTGCGTGAACATCATTACCCTCAGGTTTGTTGTCGAGTAAACGTTCAGCTTCGTATCGGTCCATTTTGCCCCAGTAGTAGCAGCACGCTGTGATCTGTTGTAAGTCTGGTACTAGGCAATGGATGTAGTCCACCTGTGGGCAAAAGTAAAATATTACATTTATTTGGCTAAACAAACTTTTACCACAAAATCTGGGATTAAAGAAAGAATGGTTAGCGCAAGTAACTCTACGGAAACAATAATGGTAAAATTACTACTTGCACGAGAAGTGTGTGGATGACAGTACTTTGGCTACTGCTCTGTTAGAAATCTTAAAATGGGACGAATCTGGAGTGAAATCAGCATTGAATTTGATCCGAGTTCAGACTACTTTGGGCCGAAGCCAGTGGGACGAATCCTTAATAACTTTCGAATAATATTTTGAATATAATTGGAATAATATTTGGGTTTATATAAACTGTAGGCCTTCCTTAAAATTAAAATTAAATTAATAAATAACTCTTTTCCTGAATATCCCGTCCAACCCATTTTATCATCGTCATCATTTTATCACGCAACCGCGTTGTTTAAAAGTGGTCATAAAAGTTAAATAGTTACAATCATAAGAAAGAGCGTGAAAATTTGTTAGTATCTCAGCTAGTTGGGTAATAATAAAACGTCAAGTGCGAGTTAGACTCGCGCACCGAGACTTTATGCGTGTTTGACTTTATGTGGGTTTTGACTTTGTGCTTGTTTGACCTTCAGCGTAGGATCCTATCGGCTGCTGTGCTGCCGGCTTAGAATTTGCACCACCCCAACTCTTGCCGCGGGTGTCGTAAGAAGCGAGGGATATCCACCCGGGGCGAGCAGCAGCGCCCCCTGCAGAACAATTCCACCACCGAGCTGCGATCCCCAACCCGCATGCCCAGCGTGGGGATTACGGGCACTCCCCCATTCGATAAAAGCCAATACGGCCGAAGGCGGGATCGGAAGGCCTGCGTCCAGTAGGACAATATAGGATGAGGAGGTTGAGGTTTAAAATCCGGTAATATGGCGGCAGCCAGCACTCATTCAGATAACGCAATGTTTTGTTTATACAATTTTGCTTTAGGTATATTTCTAGGTTAGTATAATATCTCAGTCTATATCATATACTAACAACTAGGTTTATTCTACTTTTTATTTTTATTTTTTTTATACGTGTTACTAACACTCTATGGATTTTAAATTGTCCGAAATAAACGAATTTTATTTTAATTTTTTTTATTTTTTTATCTACATATGCTGAGTGTTGACCAATTTTGCCACCGTAATTATTACTGTTATCAAAACCTTTATCTTTTGTATGTGCTATGTACGTATTGAATAACAAAATAAACGCATTTCCACTTTGCTTATAATTATATTAGGTTGCCTGGGAGAAATCGCTCTCAGCGATAAAGCCGCCTATTGTACTAAGAATTTGTTAAATGTAGATATAAGGTTTATATTATGTTATTTTTTAAGTACAATAAAGTGTTCATTCATTTATATTCATCAGTTTTCAAGAAGCCATTCGAGTGGCTATTCATTTATTGACGTATAGCGAAGGCTACGGTTTATAGTCATTTATTTTGCGGTACGAACTTCTCTCTTTTTTTTTTATTAATTATTTTTATTAGGGGATATTTCAGCACAATATACATAATTGCGATGTGTGAAGAGACAGGTATCTATTAACAAGTTCCCACATATAGAAACAGTATACAAATTTACAAAAAAAAACACAAAAATAATAATAACAGGCTAATAATATTCTAGTCGGTCAGCCTCCTCGTTTCCCGACAGACCTATATGCGAAGGGATCCACTGCAAGACAACTGTAACATTGCTCACAGAAAACTCTTCTATTTTCCGCAGTACCTCATACGCAATCATAGTACCTCGATTACCTAGAATACAACTAGATAAATGTTGTAAGGCACCTTTGCTATCGCTGTAAATGACAATATCAAATCGAGTGTCTACATTGTATTTAAGGTACGTTAAGGCTTCCGATATAGCAAATAGCTCCAACGACATAATGGACACATTAGACGTGTTTTTATAACATTCTCCACGCTTATAAAATGCATCATAGAAAGAGGCGCCAGACGCACCAGTGCTCTTTGAACCGTCAGTGTAAATTTTAAACCAGATCCTATATTTTTTGTCCAAATCGCATAATATGTCGTTTTCCATCATGGTTATTAACACTGTCATTAATTTACAGCGGGGTATTTACCATGATTTGAGTGTGCGCCATGATCACGGAATAACCGTGGCGTGGCGCATGAAACTGTGTCGGTCACTACAACGACTAAATTAAACAAATTAAATACAATTCAACTGGTTCTTGAGACCCAAAATCAAACTGCTTACCTGCGTGTGGACTTTCCCAGAGAGCGGCGCAGGCGCAGGCGGCTGTAGGGAGGGCCCTCGGAGCAGCAGCGCTCGGATCTCGCCGCCGCAAACCACCTGAAAAAAAAACAGTAAATAATTATAATAAACCGCCAAGTGCGAGTCGACTCGCACACGAAGGGTTCCGTAGCGTAATAATCAGGCAACTTTTTCAAAGAACATCAAATTTTCACTTGATCGGAGACCCCTTTAAATTTGACTTTTGACTTTTCTTCTTTATTTTATTTTTAGTATTTGTTGTTATTACAGTTGAAGTGTTACTTATTTATAGAAAGTTTCAAGTGCCTACCTATTGTAGTTCAAGAGATACAGCCTTGACAAATGAAGTGCAAAAGTAGCCCAAAAAATCACGTTTGTTGTACAGGAGCCCCCTTTAATTTTTATATTTATTTTATTTGTTGTTATAGCGGCAAGAGAAATACACATTCTTTGAAAATTTCAACTATCTACCTCTAACGGTTCATGAGATATAGCCACGTGACAGACAGACGGACGCACGGACGGACGGACAGCGAGTCTTAGTAATAGGGTTCCGTTTTCACCCTTCGGGTACGGAACCTTAATTACATAGTTTGGATGTTTAGATGTACGGATGTTTATTACTTCTTCACGCCAAAACTACTGAACGAATCCGGCTGAAATTTTGCATACAAGTCGTTCTAGGCCTGGAATAAAACATACTACTTTATTTTGCTACTTTTTATCCCATAAAACAATTTCTATGGGATAGAAATAACCTTAAAACGTTTCCATAGAAACAACACGTGCGCGATGCCACGGGCAGAAACTAGTTAATAAATAATGCTGGACAATTCACACAGCATCATCTAGCCCCAAGCTAAGCAGAGCTTGTGATAACACAAGCTCTGCTTAGCTTGGGGCTAGATAGTACCCTTATGGGTACTAAGGTAGATGACTGATATACTTAATACAATATAAATAAATAAATAAAATAAATACATTGCATAGATATTTTTTATTATACATAGAAAATACCCAGAACACCCGAAACCAACATTTGCAGATCGTACAAATATTTGTACCAAGGCGGAAATCGAGCCCGCAACCTCCTGCGCCGCTGGCGGACCTTCGTCCGCCGCGCCACATCGGTCGTATGTTATAAATTTGATTTGATTTGCATAGCCCAGCTAGGAATCAAAATAGATTGCGTTACCTGAAAATGCGGCGGCAGTCTGATCGAGTCAGCCTGTTGTGATGAACTCTCCATAGCAGATTCACCTTCGACTCTGAAAATAAAAACACAATTAATAACAAATTCAAAGTGCTTTATTTCCTTTAGACCTTACAGGACTCTTGGACACGTCGTCACAAAATTCAAATTACATAAGTAAAACTAGAAAATAAAGAGATCACTTTGATTTTTTGTTCACTTCAATCTTTTTAAGGTAAAGTAAAGAAGCGAACAATAAACCTTTACCTTGTTAGTTTTCGAGTTGGAGCAAAACTTGTCCCAAGCTTTTTTATCCTCTAGATAATCTGATAATTTCACAATTTCTTTGAATTTATTTATTGATAACTTTTTCAAATCATTTGGTATTTTGTTGTAGAAGCGTATACATTGCCCTTTAAAAGATACATTAATCTTGTGTAGCCTAGTTGTGGGCGAGTTTATTCTTATTTCTAGTATTTAAATTATGTATGTCGCTATTTTTAGGGAACCGATTAATATTCCTATGAGTGTACAACAAGTTTTCATAAATATATTGACATGGTACTGACATTACGTTTATTTCTTTGAATTTTTACATAGGCTTTCTCTGGGACCCATATTATAGATTGCACGAACAGCCCTCTTATGCAGCACAAATATGATGTTAATATCTACAGCGTTCCCCCACAGCAGTATGCCATAAGACATAACACTATGGAAGTAGCTGAAATAAACTAGTCTAGAAGTATCAACGTCTGTAAGATGATGGATTTTATTGACTGCATACGCTGCAGAACTAAGTCTCTTCGATAGCTTGTCTATGTGTGGGCCCCCATGGAAGTTTACTATCTAAGGTTATTCCTAAGAATATGGTACTTTTAACAATTTCTAACGATTCACATACTAATAAAATAAATTCGAACGTAACTCTGTCTGTCTGTAACCTATTCACACCTAAACGGCTGAACGGATCTCAATGAAATCAGGGAGGTAGATGGTATCCCGGGGACGGACATAGGCTACTTAAAAAGCGCGAGCGAAGCCGCGGGCAGCAGCTTAAGCAGCAGTCAACAGCATCGTCTAGATCCGAGCTACCCAGATCATAACATAGCATGGCATAGCAGATCATACCTGAATATGTTCATACGTTGTGTACAAGCTATCGCATTAGTACATGCAGTAGGTACATTTTAACTACGACATTTCATGTAAATTTAGCTTAGCTTGCATTGACCGCAATTATCAACTACTGTGAAATCAATAAACTCAGTGTTCAATCATCACTCAACGGGTTCGGTTATTTTAATCTCTTCGGAGTTTCTACCACCCTCAGCTAGCTAGCATCCCTTAGCGTTTTACCCCAGCTTAGCTTGCTGATAGAACCCTATCATTTGGTCCTTCGAGCCGGATGCGATAGCTTGTACACGTTGAATGGCTACGGAACTCTAATTTGATTATACCTAATTTTTATTTTATTTTATCATGGATTTTTTGTAATGTTAAGTAGGTACTTAATATGTAAATTGTGTAGTTCATGGACAAAATAGAAACAAATTTATTATTTTTATATTATTTTATAACATCGCATAGGAACAGCTGGTTACTTACGGTCTGGGAGCCACGGACAGCACATAAACCTCAGCCCCTTCATGGCTCTCTCGAGACGTGTCATTTTCTGAAAAAAAACATAACTTTATAAGATTCTATTTCTAATTCTAAATGAGGGAACTGAGATCTGCACTGACATCGCGCTTGGGAGTGTATTGTGCATATTCCCCTGCCTAACCAAGCCCTAACCAGCCCAGCTCCTTTATGTACCGGAGCAGGACTTTTGGCGATAGACAGCTTGGTTTCAGATTTTCTGTGGGTGTGGATGGGTTTGATGTCGCAATGAGACTCTTCAGCCCCGTCTTGTCCTCCTCTGTGGCCGTGCAGTGTACCACAACGTGTTCCACAGTCTTATCTTTTTGGAAACAGCCACGACACATGCTGCTGTCTGTGTCTTGAAAAATGATGCACATTCTAGTTTCCTGGAGATATTTATAAATCGGACAAGTATTTCCGGAGATCCTTCAAACATCATCCACAATTGGAAATAGCCTAGTGCTGGCGCTCACACGTTCATCCCCACTGTAGCACAAGGTTTCAATTATGGGTTTAAACTACACACAACAACATTTAGATACATTTTACAGTGACAAAATGGCTTACGGCAAGCTTTAAGGTAAACATAACAGATAGCCTAGGAGCTATCTGTTATGTGACGCCGTCAATATAAAATGCATCTAAATATTACGAGATAAAGCCCACATTTGAATGCCCATTTTTGTGCTGTACGGCAGTGGTTCAATTCAAAGTTTTCAGTTTTTTAACACCATGATGATGTAGCCGCCATGTTAATTAAGTAATACGGCTGTGTAAACTTAAAAGTGTCAACTGTTTGTACCAACGCAACCGCATTCGTTTACACAGCCAACTGACGTCATGAACACAGAGCAATATGGCGTCCACTGTGTCCAGCGATTTCAAATTACGCGCAAAATTAGAAAACTTATAATTACATAGCATTTTTATGGCACTTATTGATTGAATAAAAAATATGTGTATTTTTAGTGCTTTATTAGCACTATACAATCTTATTGAGGGAAGGATGCGGGTTCAAGTCCCGACGAAGTCGAAAAGTTTTTAAAATATTATTTGATTTCTTAGATATTACCCTGAGTAAGAATAATCTAAGATTTTTGTTATTATAGTGGGCTTACGCACTATAATAACAAAAATCTTAGAATTGAGCAACGCGACACATCTCGTCAAACAAACGAATAAAATAGATCTTTGAACAAGATTGTTGGATAAACTTCAATGTTTCCCCTGTAGGTGGACCTAACGGCGCTAGAGTCCGAAGGAAGTCCCAAAGTTTTTCCACTCCTACGTCACTTGACGTCGTGGTGTAATTGGTTAGCGCATTCCTGTACTGATGGAACGATGCGGGTTCAAGTCCCATCGAAGTCGAAAGGTTATTGCGATATTATTTGATTTCTAATTGACACTTCAAAAATGAGTGTAATACTCTTTTTTGTATAGCTGTTCCCTTCTTTATGTTCGTAGGATTAATGTGATATTTTACCTGAGTTGTTGACAATGGCGTCAAGTTCCCGCCTCAGATCCCGCGCGCCGATCGTCAGAACTGCCGCCAATCTGAAATATCAGTTATTCATAGAATAAAACTTTATTAACAAAGAAAATTTTAATCAAAGAATAGCAACAAAAATTTTCGTAGTTT
Organism: Eupithecia inturbata; assembly: GCA_963662085.1. Classification (NCBI taxonomy): domain Eukaryota; kingdom Metazoa; phylum Arthropoda; class Insecta; order Lepidoptera; family Geometridae; genus Eupithecia; species Eupithecia inturbata. Next base: position 2,451,277 of record OY759205.1, read on the forward strand.
GACGAATTCATTAATAAAGTTCTAATATTTAAAATTGAAACGATTAAGCTATCTCAGGCAGGCGCACGCGAGAGCGCGCGTTTTAGCGGGGACTACAAGCGGCGCTATACACTAGCCGAACTCGATGTGAAATGTTGTTTACAAGAAACAAGCCACGACACAAAAAACTAAAACTCACTCGCTTGGCGTCGAGTTTCAGATATAAGTAAGCAATATTTATTGCAGGAAGGATCTCAAACGTGGTTAAATATATTTATTTCTCGAAGAACATAATATACATTCACTTACAGAAAAATGTGTTTTTCTTAGTAAGTATCTAACATACTTTTAAAACTTATTTATTATGGCCGACGTTTCGTTTACACTCCAGTTGTTATTATAATGCTATTATTCTTTAGATCGACAAGTTATGTAAACAGCGTATAAAATATAATATAAAAATACGCGACAACAGAGTGAATTTTAGATTAAGTACGGACGGTTTGTTTACGAACATTGTAAATCCAATTTGGCTGGTATACAGATCCACAGTGGGTCGTGGGAGTCGTGGGCAATGAAAGTATTAACTCGCCTGTCATCACTGACGCGCCTGTAGGCGGTGCAGACGCAAGCTTGCCGCCGCCAGCGACGTCGTCGGCAAGCACATTCGCGACCACTCCATCTGTAGGTACACGTAAAGATTATTTAGCATCAGAATCAGAAATACGTTTATTGATAACTGTTGTACAAAAAAGGTCTTATGTATAAAATCGTGTACAGTTTCAACAGCTTATGTGTGTGCAGTTTCAACAGCCGTGTGTTTGTCACTTACTCTACGGTTCTGACTGAAAACCAGCGCTCTTTCACAGATTACCCCAGGTTTCTGTGTTAGAGCAACAAGCTGAGTCAGGACCTGTTAGACCTGCACACACGCGCTCGTCTGCTTGCTGAATGGACTACTTAGTACCTATTAATTAACCCAATGTTTGTGTTAGTTTACTACTTACCTAGTTCACATGTGTTTGTCTGTGCTGTTTGTTAGTCTATGCTAGTAAAATAGTCAAAAGTCAAAGTCAAAAACTCTTTATTTCCATAAATACAATAAATGTACACTTAGAAAAGGTCAAATTCTTAATAATTAAACACTGACACGGAAATAAAGTGATATTTTTTATTTCAGTCGCTTCGGTATGTAGTAATACTAATGTAAAGAAGCGACGAAGAAACCTTTAGCCTGTTAGTAAAATAAGACATACAATAACAGTTTAAAATAGGTACCTTTATTTGTAGGTATACATTTATCCATCATTTATCAAAGAATTCTTTGAGCTAATAGAAAGCATTTGATTCTAACCATCTTTTTAATTTATTTTTAAATATATTACCATCTAATGTTTTAAGTTCTATGGGAAGATTACTGAAACATTTTATGGCTGAGATGAAAGTGATTTTGTGATAGATAGTCTTATTGAATTGAGGGACACCAATTATATTATGTTTGAGGCCTTTAAGAGGATGCACGAAAAGATTTATTTAAATAAAAATATTGTACATGTTTAGAAGATATATCCGAACTTAGTTATATAGTTATATAATTTAGTTATATAACTTAGTTATATAGTTATATAATATAGTTATATAGTTTAGGTAAATTCGGATGTATCTTCTAAACGCTGTTGATTTTGAGTATTTTTCTTTCTCTCAAATATTTGTCATCAAAGTATTTTACACAAATTGAACGTTTCACGAATAAAACAAATTATATATACGGCTGCAGATAATTATTTTGTGTTCTCAAGGCCGTTGGGGCATACACCACCCTTAAGTGCTCCTGAAGCACCAATCCCGTAAGAATCTGGGCAACCTGGTGTGGGTGTTATTATTAATTAATATTATAAATGCAAAAGTTTGGATGTTTAGAATTAGATGCAACGATGGATGGATGTCTGTAACTTCTTCACGCCAAAACTACTGAACAGAGCGGGCTGAAATTTTGCTTAGATGTAGTTCTAGGTCTGGAATAAAACATAGGCTATCCCATTAATCAGTTCCCACGGGATAGAAACAACTTTTCACCGTTTCCATAGAAACAACGCGTGCGAAGCCGCAGGCAGAAACTATACACTAGCCGAACTCGATGTAGAATATTTGTAAACAAACCACGACATATAATATTAAACTCACTTGTTCTGACGGGTATTGATATATATAATCGTAAGCTATATTTATTGATGTAAGGATCTCAATTAGACAAGTGAACGAAAGCGACAATGTAAACACACAATGTGTGTGTTACGTAGGTGCAACAGTACGCGGCAAGTGTCAATTTTGGTATGGGCGGTTTGTTGCAAACATTCTACATCGAGTTTGGCTAGTGTGTAGTTTTTATAATATTATGTGATGTAGTTTTAGGGTAGGTAAAGAGTAATTTCTCATGTAACATACCTTTCTGTGACGGCGCTCACGTAGCGGTGAACGCTACTCGGAGACTCGACGTAGCGGCGCCGCTCCCAAGCACCGCAGCCGCACGTGCATTCACCGGCTGGAAACAAACAATTAAATTATTATTTTAAAGTTTTAATAATGCTGGACTAAGTAGGTACTCATAGCGATATCACAGATGCCCCAACTTGCGCGCGATTCACGGCGTGAAATCGCGGTGCGAATCACAGCAGAACTGCCAACAACGCCTCTCCACCTCGCGCGCGAATAACGCGCGCCTTGCAAATCCTTTGTCGCGGGACGAAAAACCGACAAAATACGGGAAGGAGGCGCGAACGCGACGCGAAGCCGCGAAGAATATGCGAATCGGATCCTTGCTCGTGGTTCGCAGGACTGCGCGTCTTCTACGCGCGAATATTGGGAGGCTTTTAGAATTAATGCTGCACATTTCACACGGAAAGAAAGAAAATTAATTATTAGCCTAGACGACACGGCGTTTGCCGTGATCGGATGCAACGTGATCGGTTCCAGCGTGATCAGATGGGAACTACTCGGCATCAACTCATCAGGTATGGTGGCTACGGTACTAGAATTAGAGATATTTATATCAACAAAGACATTTATTAATGAAAACTTTACAAAAACTGATAACAATAAAAGAAAATCAAAGGCAATCACTAAAAACAATAAAGAAACTTCAACAACTCAAAATAGCACACGCACTAAACCCATACTTGTATTTTAAACTAATATTATCTAACTTACTCACACACATACACACACTTTTACACTCACACCGTACTTTACTTTTGGTTTTATTTTAATGTAATGTATTATTAAATATGGATAAGTTTATAGTAGTTTTTTTAAGTATAGTACAGTTTGCTTAACGTTTTATATACATTATGCAAGTCCTATAATAGTGTAAACCTACTAACTTACCGAGGTAGAGAACCCTCGAGTCTATATCACAAGTCTTGAACTTAGTTAGAGCGAGGTGTCGAAACTAACAAGTGAAATAGGTCTATAATACACATAACTTTGTTTTGTTTATAAGACCTTTATCTGAATAAAAACTATTATTATTATTATAAATTCGAAAGTAACTCTGTCTGTCTGTCTGTTACCTTTTCACGCCTAAACGGCTGAACGGATCTCAATGAAAATTGACAGGGAAGTAAATGGTATCTCGGGGACGGACATAGGCTACTTGAAAAGCGCGTGCGAAGCCGCGGACAGCAGCTAGTGCATAAATAAAATACATAATGATAACCAACAATTTAACTGTATTTATGATATTTCAAATAATGATAAAAACTTACTTTTCCGTGAATTCTGCTGCCCCATGATGGTAGATTATTGAAGATACAATGATTGGTTCGACCAGCGAACTATCATCTGAAACCAATGAAGATGATAAAGACGATTACTTTCGAAGGTGCCCAATTCTATAACAGGCTACCTGAAGATATTAAAGGAGCTAAAACGTTTGGCGTGTATAAAACTAAATTGCAAAGTTAACCGAAGATGTAACACTACTAAACTAAACCATAAGAGACGAAAATAACATAATAATATTACTAGCATAAGTATCTCATGTTTGTTGTAAATGAGAAATAAAGATCTTTGAACTGAACTCCCTTATTAACTCATAATAGTCTGCTAACTTAGCTAACTCTCACTCTGTGGACTAAAAATCAACCCTTCCAAAACTCAGACGATAATAGTCGGCAGCTCTAGAACCTTGTGTAATCTGCGCTGGTCGGCAGTTCCTCAGGTTGTTTTTAATGGGATAGCCATCCCCTTCAGCGAGACCATCAAAAACTTAGGGGTTCTGTTTGACCGTGTTCTGTCCTGGGGGGCGCAGATGGAGGTGACCAGTCGAAAGCTGTTTGCGTCTGCTGGTTCTCTGAGGAGATTGCGAAACTTTCTACCCACGGCTACCAAAACTGCTCTTGCCCATTCTCTTCTCCTACCTGTCCTCGATTATGCAGATGCATGTTATTTGGACCTTACAGAGGAACAGCTCAATAACCTGGAGCGCCTACAAAACGTGTGCATCCGTTTTATCTTTGGCCTCCGTAAGTACGACCATGTGTTTGCCTACCGCCCAGCTCAAATGGCTTCCTATTCGCCAGCGCCGTAACCTGCATATTCAGTCTCTGCTGTTCTCTATACTTTTCAATCCCCTTTCCCCATCCTATCTTAAGGAGAGCTTTCAGTTTCTGCATTCTTCTCACGGTCCCTCTCTAAGGTCATCGGATACCCTGCTCCTTGTATCTCCAGTGCAGAGAAAATCATTTTATAACAACTCTTTCACTGCTCAAGCTGTCAGACTTTGGAACGATTTGCCAGTGGATATTAAAAAGGCCACATCACATCACGCTTTCAAAAGGAAGGTCTATAATTACTTTTTAAATGTCACGTCACACTAGAATATTTAGCATGTCCCTTAGAGTTACTAAGTATTATTATTTTGTTATATGTATTAGTGTATTATTTTAGTAAGTAGGTATTATGTGTATTAGTTTGTAAAAATAGTTTGAATTTATGTTGTAAGCACCGCCATCCTCTATTTTTCTCACCATCGTTTTGGTTGACTGGAAAAAATCGCTTTAAGCTATAAGGCCGCCAGTTCCATTGCTGTTCCCTAATTATGTTTAATGAGTACTATCTGTTTTATAAGGTGATGAATAAAGCATTATCTATCTATCTATGTATATATCTTCTTCTAATGAAATAAGTCAAGAGTGAGAAATAACGCTGCATAATTAGCAGAGCGTTATGAATAAGGGGGCGTTAGTGTTTGTGCATTCTAGCTACTTCCATTTATTCCAAAACAAAAAATGGATTTTATTCCAAAACACTCTACGAGCTAAACATGATAATGATAGTGATATTAGACACGCGCCCGGTATGAGAGGCTAACATGTAGGTACTGATGTGAGCGCGCGCGTTGATATTGCGACAATAAAGTAAAAATGCTGACGCGAGAGAATAGTGCGGTTTCACTGTACACCTTTAATGTTGGTGTTACAGATGATGATGATATCGTTGATCTGGCTTAGCATCATAGTTAACATTGGGGTCATTGTTTCTACTAGCAGTTATTTATGAGCAATAAAATTAGTTGATGTGACTGAGTCATACATTTTAATTAATATGATTGGGTGAATGGTTTAGTTAAGTGTGGTGGAATGCTTCCTATAAAAACATTCCATGCATACTTTTGTTTTTATGTAAACACTAGCTGCAGCCCGCGGCTTCGCACCCTTTTTATTTTTATTGTTATGAGACACGCGCCCGATATGAGAGGCTAACATGTACTAATGTGAGCGCGCGCGTTGATATTGCGACAATAAAGTAAAAATGCTGACGCGAGAGAATAGTGCGGTTTCACCGTACAAAAGGTTTAGATCTCGGATATCATCATCATCATCTGTAACACCAACAATAAAGGTTTAGATCTCAGAAATTTATTTATTTAAGAAACAAAATCCACAGCACTTAAGAACTAAAAATTTACAAGCTTATTCGCAAACCATACGGCCAATAACGGATTAACTTTTTGTATAACATATCATCATCATCAGTAACATTCAAGGTTAGATCTTAGATAAGTATCATCATCATCTATAACACCAGCGTTAAAGTATCATGCGCCACTGGATGATGATGCTGAAACCGGTATCATTGCTGGTGACATGATCTGATCGCTAGAACTATTTAATTTAATTGTACATTATTATTATTATATATTATTTTATTTCAATTTGAAATTTGTAATTGTGTTATTTAATGTAATAATGTTAAATACGTGTGTTAGTGTAATCTATTGATAAATTGTATGAAATAAATGATTTTTAATTTTTTTAATTTAAGTAATTTGAAAGGTTTTAAACTGTCCTGATCATCAATCGCTTAACACATGCTGAGCTAACACCTTTTTCAGCACAGGGGGACAAAGCTCGATTTAACACCCCTGTGTCACTTAGCTTTTAGGCTTCCATGTTTTTTGTTTAGTTTTGTTTTTATGTACCTATTGTAGCGTTGAAATAAATGTTAAAACTATCTACTATCTATCATTTCATCACCCACTGGTCTTCTTTTGTTTCTGCCTGCTGGGTCCTGTGCTTCTCGCATCCAAGTATGCCCTTTGATTATGATAGTCAACCTTATAACCTGCATAGGATCTTCAACAAAGGGATTGAAAATTAAGTTCTCACATGCTGTCCCGTAGATAGGATTCGAACTTAACAGGACAGTATGAGATAACGTCATCCTCAATCCCATTTTATAGCCACGCAGGTTAAAGGTACCTGTACCTAACTTTGAATCTTTTTGATTAGTATAATTGAAATAATTCCGACACCCAGATCAATGAAATATTAACGTAAACCAGTCTCACAGGAAGGCGGTAATTGAGGAAGTCCCTGAGAAGAGCACCAAGAAAACCAATAAAAAACAAGTTATAAAAATCAAAATTGAACATGGACAGGTCCTAACAAGTTCGCTAACCTCATTTGACCTAATTTTGATTGGGTGCTGCACTCGGTTTCGTACTTTGTGTTTTTAATTAACATAGAAATTAAGTAGTTACTGAGTAAGGCCCCAAAATAAACCTGAAGAAATAAACAAAAATAATAACACATGAGTACCAGTGCATCCGCCATCTTTGATTGAATGCGCTCAAAAGTGCACTATTTAGTGAAAAATAATTGTAAAAACTTACGTCTAAATAATTTAGGCGTATTTTTCCATCTATTTATTTAGTTTTCGGAGTTTTGCCAACAGTATTGATGCACCAGAACTTTGAAAGAGCTGCAATTTGTAGGGTTTCGAGACAACACTTGTTGTTGTGACCCTGTGTATGTTCACTGGCAAGCAAAATCACATTTGAAGTCCAATGCCTCGGCGTTGAATTAAGAGAAAAAAACGGAATCTTAGTTTTGAATTGTACGTCTTTCGAGGAAAATAAAACATATCGCGATCAAAATACGCAGTTCACCCGCAGGGCGCAGCCAGTCACACTGATGGATGACATTTTGTTTATTTTACGTTCCGGTACGAGCATCGATAGATTACAGTATCATCAGCTGATTAAACCCAAATGATCAAAACTGGTGCATAGATCGTGGTTTATTGATTATAACAGTCATTAATCTTAAAAAATTATAAGAAAATAAATGTTACATGCAGCTGCATGCATCACGAATATACGTTATGAATGAGAGCTGTACAACCTATTTTCTTCTTCCAAAAAGTTCTGCGTTACTTGGAACGTATTTATCTACTTGGATTTTATTGTTGCCATGAGTGAATAATTCTGACTAAAAGCGTCGTCTCTTGTCGAGTAGCTAAACTACACATCAATGTTGGCTTGACGGACGGAAGTCTCGTAGGTTTATGTATGTTGGTTGCATTGCATAGCACAGCGATAACTTCATGATGGTCAAAAAACTCAAAATTTAAAACTAGATACTACTAATATTTATTAGTAGTATCTATCACTATTTAGTGATTGCTGTTTATGAGATAGGTTTATTCTTTACTCGATTTTGTAAAACAGTTAAACTAGTTTTTAGGCCAAACTATACTCTCAATCCAGGGCAAGTAGTATGAAACTCGCGTGTACAACCCGCCTGCCCGGCTGTACCACAGGCGAGGCCGGCCAGTCACTCCTATTAGAGCGTATTGGCAGTAACTCGCGTCTCTATCCTGCTTCTGAAGTGGCCCGCCGCCGCTGTCGCCATAAAACAGAAATGGCTTTCATCATCATCATTGGTACGCAATCCGATTCCATCCAATGTGTGTTTTATTCAGTATTCAAACTCGACTTACAGAATTACATACATTCCAAAACGTCAAACATTATTATAAAATCTAAACTTACATAGTTTCGATTTTATAATATTGTTTATAATACAAAATATTATTATGCACATAACGTCAAAGGATTTCAGTTAAGAATTAAAATTAAATAATCAGTAGGTACTTATGTATCTGTAAAACAAATAAGTAGGTACCTACCTTAGTCATAGACAGATTATAAAAGCAAGTCTATAATATGGACCAAGTAAAACAAAAAATTGTATCTACTCTAATAGTCAATAATAGCAATTACAGGTCAAAAAGTTCAGTTAAATAAACCGCCAAGTACGTCTCGACTCGCACACGAAAGGTTCAGTACCGTAAAAATCAGGCAACTTTTTCAAAGAACATCTAATTTTCACTTGTTCAGAGACCCCATAAATTTTCAGCTTTATTATATTTTTAGTATTTTTTGTTATTACACTTGAAGTGTTACTCATTACTTACTTACTTGGTCTAAGGATTCACATGATCGTAACACGCGCTCCAAGCACACTAACCTCCTTGCCATCCCAAATCACAAGGCTAGGGTTTATGGGTTGTTTCAAATACCGGGCGTCAAAGATCTGAAATAATCTACCACCGCCGTTAAGAATTAAAATTGGCTTTTTAACATTTAAAAGAAAGGTTAAAATATTCCTACTCTCACGACAGAAGGACTCTCATGAGACTGGTGCCTCAGGAGAACTAACTACCACACAGACGCATTCACACTACACACTACAACACGGATAAATGTGTATAATAAATACAGTATTAAATGTATGAACACACATGGAAATCACCGTATGCACCCTGCAGACGGAGTTTTATATAGTATGATTGAAATTTATGTATACGTATAAGAACCTACTTTAAACCCGCTATCCCAACCCTCGGTGACCACCTACCCGAGGGGAGTAGATATAAAATCAGCGCTGCATGTTCCTCGCATGCAGCACAATGCTGAATCTACTCCCTTTGCCTATCGTTAAAAACTTTTTTAGTGCATAATTCTAATTTAGGTTAAGCAGTTATAGGCAATAAAATGATTAGGGTGTCTTATATTTAGCACATAGATAAACACATACATAACACATAGATAACAGAATAAAACAAAATAATAATAATAAAATTATTATTTATTATTATTATTAAATGTACATTTTTCATTAAATCTATCTTCAGATACATGACAGGTAAATGGCTTCTCACATGTGTGAATCCTGATAATATGCTTAACAAAATAACGTTTTTGAATAAATTGTTTATCATATACATGACAGGCAAATGGCTACTCATCTGTGTGAATCCTCATATGGTAAACAAAAGAACTTTTATGTTTAAACCGTTTATCACATACATTGCAGGCAAATGGCTTCTCATCTGTGTGAGTCCTCATATGGTAAACTAAACTACTTTTATGATAAAATTGTTTATCACATACATGACAGGCAAGTGACTTTTCACCTGTGTGAGTCATCATATGGTAAACCAAAGATATTTTATGTTTATACTGTTTATCACATACATTGCAGGCTAATGGCTTCTCACCTGTGTGTGTTCTCATATGGGAAATTAAATGACTTTTATGATAAAATTGTTTATCACATACATGACAGGCAAGTGACTTTTCATCTGTGTGATTCCTCATATGGTAAACCAAAGATCTTTTATGTTTAAACTGTTTATCACATACATTGCAGGCTAATGGCTTCTCACCTGTGTGTGTTCTCATATGGGAAATTAAATGACTTTTATGATAAAATTGTTTATCACATACATGACAGGCAAGTGACTTTTCACCTGTGTGAGTCCTCATATGGTAAACCAAAGATCTTTTATGTTTAAACGGTTTATCACATACATTGCAGGCTAATGGCTTCTCATCTGTGTGTGTTCTCATATGGGAAATTAAATGACCTATTTGTTTAAAATGTTTGTCACATACATTGCAGGGAAATCGTTCCTCACCTGTATGAATTCTCATATGAGATACTAAATTAAATCCATTATTAAATTGTTTATCACATACATGGCAGGCCAATTTATTTTTTTGATTGTGCTTTGCTCTGTCTTTAATCATATTAGTTGTTACTGCAATTTTCTTAGTAGAGGAATATTGCTTTCCTGCAACTAGGCAAAGCGAATTTTTTATGTGTACTAAAAAGCGTACTTATTAAAAGTACGCTTTTTAAGTAAAATATTTTTTTGCAGTTATTGCAACTATATGATTTTTTTGAGTCATCTGGTTTCGTTTGCTCAACATTAATTTAAAAAAAAACACACTCTTCATTCCTGACGTAACTATAATCTTCTTCAAATGTTAATTTACTTTTTGTACTTTGTTCAGGAATAAACTCAACATCCACCAATTTATTGAGCTCTGTGGTCACCTCTTCTTTCATATCAATACTAGATAGTGGTTCATAAGATGAGCCATCTGGTTCGGATTGGTCAATATCAGTGTTATAAAGAAGTTCTTCGGTACCATTCTCTTGATCACTATAATCTTGTTCAAATGTTAATTGACTTTTTGCACTATATTCAGGAAAAGACTCAACCTCCAGCAATGTGTCTTTTTCTATGGTCACCTCTGCTTTTATATCAATATTAATAGGTAGTGGTTCATCTTTGATGGTTACTCGAGAATGTGCATTAGTGGCATTGTCGTTAATGATAATAGACTGCATAGTGGCGACAGACAAGTGATGTTTCATGTTGACTTCAGTAAAGTATTCATGAGTTACCTGAAATATTTTTTTTGTATGTTTAGGTACTATGCTTTGATGGATAGAGTGATAAAAGTTAAGTATTTATTATAACTTGCTAGTTGCTGCCCTTGGATTTGCAAGTGTGTTTCTATGGAATATAAGTTATAAGTCATCCGACCCACACGGTAGCGCTCACTTGTGAAATGCTTACTCACAGTCACACATCCAAGGCCTGGCCGGGCCGAACTTTGCTTAACATTGCTGATCGCTCAGAAACACCTAAGCCAGCTGTGCTATGAGTTCTACAAATGAAATAAAAACAACTAAATAATCACAGAATCTTTATTTATTTTACATACCTAGCAAACCAAATCTTCGTACAATTTTCATAAAACCTCTCATCAATTCTCATAATAATTTTTATGGTATAGTAATTATTAAGTCTCATACGATTTTTTTTATTTTATAACTTAGTTTTTTAATCACAGATTATTAGTTCAGTAATTTTGAATAACTCTTAGAGCATTAAACCAGAACGGAGGCGACACTCATAGGCGTACCCCCTCTGCCAAAGGTACGAGAGCGGCGGTCATACCCGTTATATAAAACTATTTGCCGCGCGTCGGTCGCCAGTTGTCGGATTGCAATGCGCGCAGAATAAGCTCCGGTGAAAATGCCGAGTTGCAATGTTTTTTGGTGCAAAAATAGGTCAGAAACATCAAACCTACAATAGGATAATATTACATTTCATCTGTAAGTATTATTTTGTCCAAATACTATTAAATAATGCACTTATTTAGCAAAAATAGAAAAATATTCGTCTGTACTAAGGTGTTGCCAGTAAGTTATACAGTGTAATATTCTAGAGCAAGTTTCGTAGTTGAGTTAACACTAAAACTGAATATTTTATTTTACAATCATTAATAAAATTTTACTATTGTAATGAACCAATAATGATTATTATAGATTCGTGTGATGTTTAGGGAAATACTGCAATATCACCGCATTTATATGGGTACATTTCAATATAGCAAAGATTTTTAAAAAATACTTTTATTAGTTAATTTATTATGCATGTTTTAGATTATTATTACACTTTCTAGTTGAATTATATTTTCAGTCGACATTTTACCAAAAAATATCAGTTTCAACTTAAAGAATCTGGCAGCACCTCAACAAATTTTGTGATGGGACTGCACAATCAGAAATATCGATATTCTTTTTGTTTTAATTTATAATTTTTTATATATGTAAAAAAGTATTAAACCGAAAATAAGTGCTGGGACAGCACAATCGCGAATATCGATATCATTTTCTTATACAGGGTGATTTTTATTAGTGGATGATAATTTGAGAAATGAATCTATCCATGAAATTGAAACTTCCCCCAAGAAATTTAGGTTGAAATAAGACAAATATTTTATGAAATATGAGAAATACTTTTGGACATACCATGATAAATTAGTTTTGTAAGGGTAGGAGAGATCTCTTTTAGAGAGGAGGAGGAGAGATGTCTTTTAGACAAAGTAGTTCAGTTTCGTACAATCATCCCACAAAATATCAATCACTTATAAAATTTCGTTATTCTTTTTCTTACAGATTTCCAAAGGATATTGGGATTCGATCTGTGTGGGTTAAAGCATGTGGGAACCATGAAACATGGACTCCTAAACGAACGAGCACCATTTGCTCCGCACATTTCATAACTTCCTGTTTCATCCCACAGTCAAATAACAAGAGAAGATTGAAACAGGACTCCATCCCAACTAAACCATATATCTTGTTTCTATGTTTGCTTTGCATTCCTAACAATCTTCTAATAGCTAATATATTACTTTTAATATTAATAAATTTAAATTTTAATAGCTAATGAGAGGTTATCTTAGAATAGCATAGCAAGCTTTATAGAACGAACAAATAAATAGCTATTAAGGTAAACTTTATTCGACCACAAAATACCAAATAAAAGCATGTTGTCCTTTATGTGTATAACGCTGCTGCATCCAGTAGTGTCTGATTGTCTGACACTGTATTTTTACAGGATTTCTCAATATTCAGGTTTTTTTCTAAAATAGGCATCAAGTAGTAGATTGCTTAAAAAATGTCAAGCAGTAATTTTATATACGTAGTTAATTAGCCCCTGACAAATAACAATGTACGTTAGTAAAATGAAAACCTAACTGTAGAATTTTACTTTGCAATTTGACTTTTTAAAATTACGTTTAAACATACATGTAGTGTATTTGTTATTATTTGTTGTTGTATTTGTTATTCTGATACCCTACTTGATGGGTTGTTTATGACGAAATGAAATTCTACTACACATAATATTAGTAAAATATTATGGCTTTCGAGACTACAGATAAAGAGAAATCCAATGATTCCTTATATTTACAGTCTGTCCAGCCGTTAAGACTACAGGTGAAACCAATGAATGATACATAAACACATTCAGAAATTATTACCCTCCGCTCTTTCGGCAATTGGGTAAAAATAATAAAGTGTCCCTAGTAAACTTTAGAATTCATCGATAGTCGAATATCGATAATGTCAAGCACTAGCATATTTAATTACTGCTGCAATTGTGTTGTATACTGACAGACATCATTACGTGTGCGATTGTGTGCGTGTAGTTTAAGATTATGTGCGATAATAATGTTGTGTGCGTTTATAGCGACGTGATTGAAAAGTCTATGTGTGTTACCTCACCCCCCGCTGAAAGCGGCAGAATTTTTTGGGTATGTATTGTTGCGCGTGTCTTCTCCGTTCTGGTTTAATGCTCTAAGGAATAACTATAACTACCTTTGTAATTTACGTTAGTGGTATAAAACAATAAAATATAATACAAAAAAAATTGTGTACCTACTCTGTCTCAAAATTAAACACCTCAAATTTAAAAACGAATGATGTAGGAAACAGAGAACTTCGTAAAAATGCCAAATTATTCAAATAAAATTCAGTGGTTTTTATAGTAGTTTTACAAAGGTTCTGTTTATTGTTACGATAGTATTGAACAGTTATAATCAAAATATCACAGATAATACTTATAACTGTTCAATACCTATTATTTAAGATTACAGAACTTATTTCTAGGCAAATTACTGTAATCAAAATATCACAGAAAATCAAGATTTTTACAGTAATTTGCCTAGAAATAAGTTCTGTAATCCTAAATAATAATATATATTTTGATTATAACTGTTCAATACTATCGTAACAATAAACAGAACCTTTGTAAAACTACTATAAAAATCACTGAATTTTATTTGAACAATTTGGCCTTTTTACGAAATTCTCTGTTTTCTACATCATTCATTTTTAAATTTGAGGTGATTAATTTTGAGACACAGTAGTTACTTTATTTTATTTTATTTTTATTGTTTAACAAAATCAACAGCCCTTATATCTAAACAGTTCTAACCTTAATAACCTAACTTACGGTTAACCTAACTAACCTAAGTTACACAATTTTTTTTTGTATATATTTTATTGTTAAACCACTAACGTAAATTACAAAGGTAGGTATAGTTATTCAATATTACTGAACTAATAATCTGTGATTAAAAAACTAATTTATAAAAATAAAAAAAAATCGTGTGAGACTTAATAATTACTATACCATAAAAATTATTATGAGAATTGATGAGAGGTTTTATGAAAATTGTACGAAGATTTGGTTTGCTAGGTATGTAAAATAAATAAAGATTCTGTGATTTTTAAGTTGTTTTTATTTGATTTGTAGAACTCATAGCACAGCTGGCTTAGGTGTTTCTGAGCGATCAGCAATGTTAAGTAAATTTCGGCCCGGCCAGGCCTTGGATGTGTGACTGTGAGTAAGCATTTCACAAGTGAGCGCTACCGTGTGGGTCGGATGACATGTTAAATTATAGGCTAGTTATGGCTAAGTTAAATTTTATTACATGGTTAAGGGGATTTATAGACTTTTTTTGTCTAATTATCCCCTCACACCACTGAAATGAGAAGCTAAGGGGATAATTAGACTTTTTGTCTAATAATCCCCTTAAGGGGAACTTCATTAAGGGGATTATTAGACCAAGCCGATCAAATCCTTATTTCCTGTTGCTGCTACCCATTGTCTACATCTGAAAATATAATAAATATTTAATTTGTAGCAAGTCAATTTATGTAAACGGTTCAACATACACAACGGTAACACAAACACAAATTTCCTTTTGGTGCATCAAATTGTGCTACTGCTAGTTATCGAACTGGGCACCTGTGGCATGGAAATTCAGATGCAGAACCGAATTACTTCACAACAATAGTCCATTTTTTATCAAATAAACTTCCTTTGATAAAATCAAGTTCAAAAATTATCGATAACAGATGCCCAACACTATTGTTTACCTTTTAGCCCCATTATTTGAAGATGAACATTTTATTACCTATTTAGACTTAAAATATGAATAGACATGCAATGATAACGAAAATAAATTAAGTTCTGTTCTCACCGCTCTTCATACAGAGGAAATTTTGCCATAAATATTAGTTTTTCACTGCTTATTCGACGTGATTTTACACGGCATATTTCGCACTTGATTTTACTCATTTTCTCACTTCACTCAGCACTTTGTATATTAGCGCATGGAATAAAACAATTACAACTAGTATACAGCGCGCAGCCGGCGCGGGCTCCTCAGCCAAAATAATAATACAAAAACTTGTGATACCAAACCCGTTGACCTGCATCTTTTCGTAGAACCATGTCTTCTCAGACTCGGAGAAGCAAGCTCCGACGAACACGCCGGTCTTTGTGTCGCGAAGCTCTTTGGGGTTTACACCTGGAGGATAATTGTAGGTTTTAATATGGCTCGAGATTTAGCTGAAAGGTTAATGCGACAAAAAGCTGCACTATATACACTTATATCTATTTCTTAAAAATCTAAACCGTCACAAGAAGGCAGCGTGCCCAGAATGCTGGCAGCATTGCCACGTTAAATGGCAATGCTAATTCGTTGACCGAAATAGAAGCCAGCATTCCAATCACCTGTCGACTCGATCTTTATAAATGGCGTGTGCTCCAGGTCCCCAGGGACCAAGGGTTTCAACCCCAAAACGGCTCAAATAGGTAACCTCTGTCAAGATTAGCGTATTTTTGCCGTTTGAGGGACTCCGCTGATGTTGCTGCGGAGCCGGCCCTTACCGATGTTCCTGCAAGATGTGAAGGCGCTAGGGTATCTGCACACGTGGCATCCCAAACTAAAGGCCAACCCATCTTCCAGGGAATCGGAGTCATACCGTCAGGTCTTTTACCATCACCTCGCATAAGGCCACGTTGTTCGAGGGTAGCTGCCACACTGACGCTGGTAAAAGCCCGACGGAACTATGACGGGGCACACGTCCTGCACTAGAGACACATGCCGGTGGATGGTGACCAAACTTATCAACGGTTTCACCACACTGACAACGGTGTGCGACTAGGCAAGGAGAGTTATTATCTAAAAGGGTGGTACCTAGATTTTTGGAAGGCAGAACATGTAACTAAAGTCCTGATTCCCACTCGGAAACGGCGAGTAGACGAGCACATTCTGATGAGCTGGTTGACGTAGGTACTAATAATATGTTTCCCTACTAGCTCACATAGTGGCTCATCCCACAGTCTCTGAAAAGAAAGGACTTTGGGCAGATTCTGGTCAGGACAGGCTATTTTCCATGAGTCTAAAGCTTCATCGATACCTGTAATTCCAAAATTTTGACATTTAGCCAAAATGCTATGAACAAGATCTTTAGTACCATGTGCCTACTGAAGATAAAAAGCTGGGAGTGAAACACTAGACATTTTGCGGAATAAATATTACGAAAATTCAAATAGGTACCTATTTTTTTTTTCCATTTATATTAGCCTACTTTCCGAATCAGTCAATAAAGTGTACCTACCTAACTACAAGTTAAATAATGGACATATCCTGGGTCTAGATCCTGCTGAAATGTCGGGAAAAATGTAGAGCTAGAAAACAGTTGACTAGACAATATTTTATTGTACCACACAAAGAAAGAAAACAATACAGAAACAGATGCTAAAAGTAGACGAAGTACAACGTTACCTACCTAAATTATTTTTATAGGGTTTTTTTATTTAGCATGATATTTATTTGAATTTAATTTAACTTTTATTATGTACTATTTCTTTATTTAAGCATGACAGTAACTAGTGAAATATTTTGAAGTTTGTGTACCTATTTAGGTAGCATATTTTATGTACCTACCTATGTAGGTGCTTTGATATTCACATGCCAGTAATGCAAAATGTGGCGAGATATGAGGATCACATTATTTATAACCACCTGTTTAGTTTACCATGTCTTTTATACTTAAATAAACTATTTGATTTGATTTTATCTATAGGAAAAATAACGGACAAGGCAGGAATCGAACCCAAGACCTCTTGCCCACTGCGCTATAGAATTAATCACAATCATCACTGTCTGAACGTTTGTATCGTGTTCTAGTTCTAACATTTAATATGAAGAGTAATAGTAGGTACATTATGGTACAAGCGTGTAATGTTGGTGATTACCGCTGGGCGCCATTGAGACCCGAGCCATAGGCGAGGGTCTTAAGAGAGACGAGGACGGTAATCATCAATACACACGTGTATCATACGACGTTTTTCAACACACTTGTGAAGAAAATAATACCAAAAATAATTTTATTCAGTAGATAATAGATATTTTTCCTTGGGAGTTTTCAGGTAGTAAATCTTTCATAACGTTAAGTTCTTTACATTTTATATCGGGCGGTGTACAACATAAATAATTTTCTTCATAACTAGTACTTACTTGTAGACATTTTATTTTAATAAATAACTATAATTTCAACAGTGAAAACGAGTTGTGAAAAATGTTTCGCTATGGCGGGAAAAATTAATCAGTTTTCATATGCGCGCGCACTGCGATCAGCCACAGACTAAAGGGATGAGTTTCTTTTTATTTAATTTCCACGCATAGGGTTTGCGCCTATTCTATCACGTACAAAATGGGGAATTTAGTTTTCTTTTATTACAGAGAAAACAAAAGTTATATCTGAGTGAAAGTTTTATTTATTAAACACGTACCGAGTTAAAATTATCTATTTATATAAGAAGTTGCATGAAATGAGCAAGCAATAGGAACATTAATTTAATTGTTCTATTGATAGAACAATTAAATTAATGTTCCTATTGCTTTTTTTTTATAATTTTATTGGTTGAGGTGCTTTGTTCTTAAACAAGTTTTTATTCAAAAAAAAAGATCGTGTTTGAACACGATGTTTGAAAAAATCTATAACTCACTAGTGAGTTATAGCAATCAAAAAGTCACAGTTTGATTATGGGTGTCATTCTGTGCCTAATTGCGGGGACCGTAGAGCCACTTTATGAGCAAGTGTGTTGAAAAAAAGTCTAAAAATAGTTCACTCTATTTTATTAACGTTTAAATAATTAACATAAATAAAACATAAACTATAACTAATTTATAATATTTGCAAACATAACGATTTTCTACTTTATTTTTATTATATATTTATTGCCAACAACTTATGCCTTAACAAAAAATCATATAGAAACCGATTCTTTTAAAAATTACAACAATATTTTCATTATTATATCAACCGAATAAGTACAGTATTTTATTTATTATTTCATACGTACCTACTAGTAAAAGCCTATCATTATAATAGGGGTATATTCTTAGAACATGGATTAATGAACATAAAAGAGACCACTTGGACATAAAGTATTTCGCGAATTTTTAACATAATCACGTTCTAAAATGTCATCAGAACATAGAAACTTTATTTGCTACCTCAACTAAATAGGAGGTTACCTACAAATTTATATCGGATATTAACGGCGTACCTTGTTTTTATGTTCCGACGACGTTTCAACTGCGGTACAGCGATCAGTGGCACGGTATAATCTCGATTAATACGTGATAAATATTTTGATTATTTAAACTTATTTTTGTGCATGGCCGTTTTACAGCCATTCATTTACTTATTTATTGTTTTCTGATTATGTAGGTACTATTTTTTATTATATTTTATTTTTTATATTATATTTCGTAGAAATTAACTTGAACAAGAGTTCCTTGTGAATTTATGGTAAATAAATGATATGAATTGAAATAAAGAAAAGAATTACCTTGATGGAAAACGCGATATCAACGCGCCAAAACATCATCACCTTTCACCATATCCGCCTTAAGTTCATATTCTGCTAATGTAACCCCATGGTTAGATAGCATATGACTTTTCATACTACATTTCTGAACGAACGCCATAGCGCAAATTGCGCATTTAAACCGCCTATCATTATTATGAATTCTCATATGCTCTCTTAAAGTTTTCTTCCTTGCATATGCCTTTAAGCACACTGTACATTTATATACTCTTTCACCATTATGTTTTATCATATGCTCGTCTAAACTCTGCTTTATAAAAAACCCTTGACCGCACACAGGACAGATATGGTTCCTCTCCATAAGATGTACCTTTTTTATATGAGAAGTCAATTTAGACTTAAGTATAAATGATTTATCACATATATTACAGCGGTACGATGCTGCAACAGTATTGTGCTCTGTGTACATGTGTCTGTTGCGTTGATAGTAGCTATTGAACGATTCCTCACAATGTGGACAGTTCGTGGTGTACCTCGCGTTAGTGTTATGCGTGTATTTTTCGTGGCACATTTTCCTCACTCTTGTAGTAAAAATCTTCTCACAAAACGCACACTTGAACGAACCAACTTCATGTGTGCGTTGATGGTTCCTCAATCTGTGCTTATTTACAAACCCTAGATCACATATTTCACATATACAGTTTCTATAGTGTCCATTCATATGTTGCAGCAACATTTTGAAAGTCTCAAAAGTAGAATGGCAAAGCGCACAGTTCAGGATATCGTTAGAACTTAATTTGAACTCTAAAATATAATCATTTATATCTGGATAGAATTTTATATCATGTTCCTTGATTAAATGCTGTTTAAGAGTTGATATTAGATCGAAATTCGCTTGGCAGATACTGCATTTCAGATCCGTTATGTCTACTTTGTATGATAAATTATTTCTGTCCATTTTCTTGTGGTCTGTTATGTCTGTGTCTTTATGCACTGCTTCTATATGACTTCGGAGCTCTTGCGGGTTGGCGTAAGTGTCTTTGCAGTAAGCACATACAATTCCAGAAAGTGTTTTGTTGGAAAACGGTGTGCAATTTGAATATTTGATGATATTTTCGATGTTGGTCTTGTGTTTGAGATTCTCTGTGACTCGGAGAACGCTGATAGATTTTGGTTGGATGATGTTGTCCAGTTTTGCGAATGTTCGGAGGGAGATTTTGATTGGCTTCGTCTTCTTGTGCTTCTTTTCTGGAAAGATAAGAGAGAGATTAAAGTGATTTTATTCTAAACTAGTTGCGCCCCGCGGCTTCGCCCGCGTGGAAATTCATTGCACACACACTTGGGGTAGTTTTGTAAAAATAAAAAATACGTTTATCATTATTTACTTAAAAGTTTTTCGAGTTTGAGTGAATCGTACCAAAGAAAATAATTTTCCATAGACACTTTACTACCCTTTTTATCCCCCTCAGAGGTTAATTTGAGAAAATACGATTAGCCTATGTGTTATTCTAGAACTTAATCTATCTACATACCAAATTTCATCTAAATAGGTTAAGTAGTTACGGAGATACGTGGTAACAAACATTCACACGAACTTTCGCATTTATAATATTAGTATGAATAGTTTCTTTACTTTAGTAAGTACCTCTATGTTAAATAAAAGTTAATGTCTTAAATCTCAAGAGACGCAAATATGTAGGTCTCGAAAGAGCAAATGTTCCGTGTGGGGTCGAGACCCTAGGTCCGTGGGGTACCGAGGCTCTCCGGGTTTTTAAAAAGTTATCTGAGCGTCTGGTCGACGCGACGCGTGACCCGAGAGCTGGCGGGTATCTGGCGCAGCATTGTTATACAGCGGGGCAATGGCAATGCAGCCAGCGTCTTGGGGACGCTCCCAACTGGTATTGATATGGATCAGTTGAGCTACCTGTAGATTGTTTGTTTTTATTATTCTAATTCTATATTTTTCTAAATTGTTTTTATTATTGAATTGTAATTTTCTTTGTCAAATAAAGATTTAAAAAATGTCTTAAATAATATTTAGAATAAAGGACTAAGGCCCTTGAAGGTTGACCCAGATCTTTACCGCATCACTGCCGCACAGCACAACAGTAAGTATGCAAACGATCCACTTACTTACGGTGTAAATAAGTGGATCAGGGGATTTCTGGAACTCTTGTCCAAGTATCCCCTGCTCGTCACCTTAGTGAGCACGCAGGGGATTATTGGACAAAAAGTCCAGAAATCCCTTGCGCAGAGGATTATGGCAGGGGATTATTGGAATAAGTCAAATATTATGGGTTTTATCATTTTATCTCGTAATATTTAGATGCATTTTACAGATAACAGACAGGTCACATGCTTGAAGTCAAAGTCAAAAACTCTTTATTAAACAATAAATGTACACATAGAAAAGGTAAAATTCTTAATAATTACACACTGACACGGAAATAAAGTGATATTTTTTTTTGCTTTGAAGCTTGCGGTAACCCCTTTTGTCACTAAAATGTATCTAAATAGAGTTTCCCATTTTTGAATGCTTATTTTTGTGTTGTGGATATATGTTTGTTTTGAATTCTATGTACAAAGAAAATTACAATTCAAAAATAAAAATAAATTAGAACTAGTATTTACAATTGAAATAATTAAGCTAACTGCAGACTGTTGCAAACAATCTACAGGTAGCTCAACTGATCCATATTCATATCCATATTATATTATATTAAATTCTATTGATTTTTATTTGAAATTTGTTGTTTATATTGATTTATTTAATCCAGATTTTATTACTACTTTTTATGTAAAATTTGTATTTTTATTGTATTATTTAATTTTAATTAGTTAGTGTAAGTGGTATGATCGTTCTAATTACATAAATAAATAAATGAAATTAATGAATGAATGTTTTAAGTTCTAGTCGCGCAAATGAGAGAGTAGGTATTATAGTATGTAGTGTAGGTAAATGTAATTGTTTTAATTTCCTTAAGTTTTTCTAATGCCACCGTCTATATTGTTCTCTTATGTCCTGCAAGAGATCGCTCAAAACGATAAGGCCGCCCTTTGTACTTCCTTGATTCTCAGAATTTTCGTCTGTATTATATTTTGTTTGTGTGGTACATTAAAAGTCATCATCATACATAGATAGATAGGTATCTAAGAGTGCGAGATTGATTCCCGCTGCAGAAAAACGTTAATACTTATTTGTAATTAAAAGTTATATAACTAAGGCCGGAAAAAAAAAAGTTATTAGGTATTAAGGTTATTGTTTAAAGTTATTATTATTCGACCAATGAAGTCTCCCGCGCGCTGAGTAATAACATATACCCACTATAATTTATAAGATAAATCTGCTTACCACTTTTCTTATCAATATCGTGTTTCTTCTTCTTCTTGCGTTTAACGCTTAGGGAATTGAGAGCTAGCAGCTCGGCAAGTTTTTTGTTGTCCTCATCACTAGGCAGCTCTTCGAAGTCTGATAGCTCCTCTTTGAGATCTGAATCTAGAAATATAATAATAAAATGAAGAAAAGAAGAAGAGGAGAAGCAGAAGTGGGTGAGTTAAGAGGGAGTATTCCGCGCCATTTTGTGAAAAGGATAGCCATAGGATTTCACGTGCATAGGAGCGGAACAGAGCATACGTTTTTAGAACGGCGTAAGCGCAAAAATCAAGTTTTTGCTTATTTACATGAAAACTACACAACTTATGAAGAAACTGTTTCAAGGAACCAAATAATTGGTAATAACCAACAAATCAAAACATAAATCATTTCATTAGACCACAGGGTTTCTGAGATCTCGACCAAATTATGTGCGAAACAGTGCACTTTTATGATTTTTCTTATCGTAATTTTTTACAATCAAGAACCAAAGAAAACATTTTGAATTTTATGTACTTAATTCGAGTTTTTTACCACGGGGATCCCGTGAGTACTGAGATACTGGCCTAGTTTGACAACCAAACCCGTTACGTTCGCCCCGTCGTCGTCGCGTCGGCGTCGACAGGCCAGCATCGGGACGCTCCGCGCTAATAGATAGATAGATAATTCTTTATTCACAGAAACTTATTTATAAAACAGTATGGTAGAGAAGATAACAGAATTGGCGGCCTTAATAATCGCTAATCGCATCAGACATATCTTATGAGCGTAATGCCTGGGGTGCTTCCGCTGTAACCGCGGTTACCGCGGTATTGCCGACGCGACCGCCATTTGCAAACGAATTTTCAACATTGACATACGGATTTTCATAGCTGTCGAATTTTGTACGAATGAGGAAAACCGGACATGCAAAATTAAGATTTTAAACTGCAGAATCACTATTTTACACATAAGTATATATAACACATATTCCCATAATGGTCCTTACATGAGTCTATGGGTTAAGAGCGTTTACGCCTAGCGCGATGTGTATGGGACTGACTTGAAATGATTTGCGCGCAGCGTTTTAAAGTAGTTTTAAAATATTTAAAGAAAAATAATAACAACAAATTAATTAAAATTTTAAATGTATGATTTTAAAGAAGATGCGCTACTTTATTGGTAAGTTATTGTTATATTAAATTAAATAAGGTATATCAGTGAAAAAATCATTTAAAATTCGTAATAATTAACTTTTTTTTAATTTTAATTTCTCATCGTAAGATACCAAAACCAAACATCTTTTTAACTAACTATTTTCCCAAGGATCTTATTGATTGATTATTATTTTTTTTCATTAGATATATCAGTATTTTTATATTTTGAGCTTCGAAACTGAGGCTGAAAGGGAAATTAAGAAAATCTCTAATTTGTTATCTTGATAGAACGCGTACATACTCTATTAATCGAAATATTTTCTTAACTATTTGGACAACAAAATTTCCTAAAATTATTATTAATTAACATACACTGCCGGCCAAAAGTTTGAGACCACCTACATCAAAGTAGGAAAATGAAATAAAACTCAAAATACAAAGCAAGAGGTTTAATTATGAATTAAAATACTTATTTCCTAATACACATACATTATGAAGAAAACAAAAAAATCAAGAAAAATCAACCATTTACTTTAAAAATGTCGCTCATATTTTATACAGATTTTTCGTCGAAAAACCCTCCCTTGCATTTTATTACTACTTTCACTATTCTTGGCATACGAGCAATCAATTTGTCGATTGTATCTTGTGATATATTGTTCCAGCTTTCTTGTAAAGCCTTCCACATGTCTTCTTGCGAAGTGGGACAACAACTGCGCACATTTCTATCAAGCTCTTCCCACAAAAGCTCAATCGGGTTGAGATCCGGACTCTGAGGGGGCCACACCATGTTTTTTAAAACCCCTTCTGTTTCTTTGTGTTCTAAATAACCCCTGCATAATTTTGAACTATGTTTTGGGTCATTATCTTGTTGGAAAAAAAATCCATCTCCAATTATTCTTGAACCAGACGGAATGGCATTTTGCTGTAGTATTCGTTTATATTGCTCCTTTTTCATGATTCCTTCGACTCGTACCAAATCTCCGGTTCCATGGCCCGAGAAGCATCCCCAGACCATAATGGAACCACCACCATGCTTGACTGTTGGCACCACACAGTCTGGCATCATCTTTTCCTCGACGTTACGTCGAACAAAAATTCGTCGTTTTGAACCAAATATTTCAAATTTGGATTCATCTGACCAAAGAACTTGTTTAAAGTCTTCTTCAGTCCAGTCTCGATGGGTAAGGGCCCACTGCATCCGTTTCTTTTTGTTTTGTGGCCTTAGTAGTGGTTTTCGAACGGCGACGCGACCAAATAACTTAGCATCTCTCAAACGTCTTTTTACTGTAGTCAATGATACAGGTTCTGATCGGGATTTGTTCACTTCTACGCGGATTTCTGGTGCTGTTAGGCGTCTATTCCGCTTGCTGGTAGTGACGATGAAGTGATCCTCGCGAGAAGTGGTAGTTCTCGGCCTTCCCGAACGCGAACGATCTTGATTACTGCCAGTCTCCTTGTATCGGGTTATTGTGTTATGAACACAAGTCTTCGACAACTTAAGTTGAGAGGCAACCGCACGTTCAGATTTGCCTTCGCCGTATAAAACAACTATGGCAGAGCGAGGTTCACTGCTAATTTCGCGAACTTTTCCCATTTTAAGATGTCTTCACTGTAACAACGACGAGCTCAGACTAATTAGGTAGAAAATAATTTACTCCATAAAAACTCAGGTACTAAATATGTTTTAGGAAGCTAACATAATCCCTGATATCGGTTAACGCGAAACAAACCCAAAACAATAAGTAATGAGCAGATCATAAAAATATTACAATGACTCTACCACCTGGTCCTTGCGCGGCGCTCATTGATGTTTTGAAACAATAGACCTTTTTAGGATGATAACTTAAACAACAACATAAATAATGACTCTTAGAAATTCTTTAATAATAATAGAATACGCAGGTGTTCAAATTAGCTCATTATCATATGTGTACTTTGAAATATTTTGTTGGTGACAAAGATTTTTACAGTGGTCTCAAACTTTTGGCCGGCAGTGTATAGTGTAAGATAAGTGGCTCATGTTTTTAACGTGTTTAAAAAGTACTGTTTTTAAGCTAAACTGCGCATGAAAGGCGTAAACGCTCTTAATTCTCTAGCATTTTAAGTGTGTAGAAAATAGAACTACTGTAGGATACAGTACAATACAAATACTCTATAATGCACACCAAGATAAGACAAGAGAAAAACAGAACAAAAAACACAAACACAGAGAAAGTTGCACAATGGGCGGCCTTATCGCTGAGAGCGATTTGTTCCAGGCAACCTTTGGATGGACACGTAACTATTGTACAGATATAGACGGTGGCGTATTATAGATAGAACGGTCATAAACAAATACTAATATATAAATGTAAATAAATATATATACAGGGTGTCCGGTAATTAATGGATAACCCCGCAGGTACATGTGGGGGGGGCAAGGGGGCAATTCAAAAAAAATTAAAAAAAAAATCTATCTGCAAAGGTCTAGGATTTTTTAATTTTTTTTTTAAAGTCCGAATTTTGATACCTTTGTTAAAAATTTTGAACACTACGGCTACAAATTTAATGATAACGAATTGATTTTCTCTGGAAATAACCGTGAATAATTGGTCTTGCTATGGCGTATCACAAATTATTCCTAGCCACAACTGTTTGTTTTTTTCAAACAGTTAAAAATAAAAATTAGTGTATTCGATTTTTTTATGATAATGTTTGAGCACCTGTGGTATCATTGAATTTGTAGCCGTAGTGATCAAAATTTTTAACAAAGGTATCAAATTTCGGACTTTAAAAAAAATTTAAAAAAATCCTATACCTTTGCAGATAGATTTTTTTTTTAATTTTTTTGAGTTGCCCCCTTGCCCCCCCACATGTACCTGCGGGGTTATCCATTAATTACCGGACACCCTGTATATATAAATAAGTATAGACAATATATAAATAAATAATGCTGGACAATCCACACAGCATCATCTAGCCCCAAAGTAAGCAGAGCTTGTGTTATGGGTACTAGATGACTGATAAACTTAATACAATACATAACATGGATAGATATTTTTTATTATATATAGAAAATACCAGAACCAGATACCAGAACACCCGTAACAAATATTTGCAGATCGTACAAACATTTGTCCCAAGGCGGGAATCGAACCCGCAACCTTCTACGTCGCAGGCGGACCTTCGCCCGCCGCGCCACATCGGTCGTCATACATACGGATATATACATAAATTTATATTAAATAATGGAAATCGAAGTAAGAATGTGTTCATAGACACTGGTTGATGTGCCACCAGGATATTAAGTAAATAAGTATGTTCTATAGAACATGCGACATAATATGTTGCATGTTCTATAGATATATATATGTGAATATATATCTATATTCACATATTATGTGTACACAGTGTTTCACCTTATTAAATAAATATTATTCTTACCTAAAAAGTATACTCCATTGTCCAAATCATAATCAATTTCTTCTTTTATCGCAGGTTTGGACTCATCTGTAAAATTAAATTGGAAGTGAGTTGTACCTATTACAAACTAGCCTCTCCCGCGGCTTCACACACCCTTTCCCGGGATATCATCTACCTCCCTGCCAAATTTCATTGAGATCCATTCAGCCGTTTAGGCGTGAAAAGGTAACAGAGAGACAGAGTTACTTTCGCATTTATAATATTAATATGGATAAATAATTTTGTTGTTTTCATCTATGTATGTACTGACTTATTATGTACTTAGTACTTATTAGATTGCATGAGAGTTAGGTAGGTATGTGTAGTATCCGAACTATGTCAAAAACTATGCAGGGTCAACCCTACTGATTCCATATAGTGAGTGAGTCGTTTTATGGTCAAACAAGTATTATTTGACTGAATGCCTAGCAATATTTGTTTTTAATGAGTTGACTAGCCGATTTATTTATGGATGCCTATTTAGTTTATGAAAACATTAAACTTTTCCATAAGAAATGTAGGGGACCTACCTTTAATGGATTCCATAATTTTCTTAAAATCTTTCTGACATTTCTGAATCTGATTTTTAAAGTCTTTCGCATCTCGGAGGCGAGTGATGCACACCTCACAGATACCGCTAACATTTTCATTATTGTTTAGCTGAAAAATGTATAAAATCACAATCATTTTATTGAAAATACGTGAAGCTCTGACCAGACCAGAAAAATAATGATAGCGAAGCACTACAGAGATAAACCAGGTAAAAGAGCCTGTATTGTTCTAGAACTGTAAAGGGAATAAAACAGAAGGCATTTTACGTGAATTTCAAAGCATTCCTTCAGCATATCGGCATATATTTCAGTTTTTCCGAGAACAGTGTATTTTGACTTCAGTTGTTTATCCGGAGGTCTTGTCAAGCAACACTGGCATTGGAGATGCGAGGACATAACAGCTTTTCTATAAACGAAGAGTTTTAACTGATTCTAATTGGAATTTCTTCGTATTTACAAAGAAATGCTAAAAAGAAAAATTGAAGTCTTGAAACGAAATGTTCGAGGAAACGTCAACAAAAATCTGTCAAAAAGCTTCCCAAAATTGCCACCAAAATGGGTGCGCTAGCCAGTTTTGTAACTATGTTCTGCTACTTCACGCTAGATGACTTTCCCATAAACTTTTTGTTTTGAGATGTTTGGTTTGCCGGATGTGGACAGTTTGGTGAAGCTTGCTTGCCGTAAAAAAAAATAACAAACTCAGAAATAAAATGGCGTCGCGGCTTTTCGTCAACGTCTTCGCGTTGCGGCTTTTCTCGTCAAAATAGAAAAACGAGATACATTATCGTGCAAATGTTGTGAACGCTGTCTGTAGATATGGAAGGTTCAACGATAGACAGTATGTGTCGGTGTTGTGCGGCTGAGGGGATCTTCAAAGATATAAAAACGTCGTACCATTGGATGGGCGACGAAGAGGTGTATGGAGACATGTTGAGAGAATGCTTTGATGTAAAGGTAAGCCGCCCAATGTCTGGTAAAGATACTAAAAAAAACAACGGTAATTCACAAAAAACAATAAACGTGATCACGTTTTGCGAGAACTGAGCCTGCTTCATGAACATCAATGATTTCACGAGACGCAAATATAACATCGATCGATAATTTCGGATTCCTCATCTCACGATGATCTCACTCTAGAAAATGCATAAGTTCAAGTCTCAACTTCGTCGCAAGTTTAGGTGTATGTTTCATGTGTTACTGAAAGCTTGCTCCATCTCATTGTTTGCTTAATATTAGCTCCTTGAAGTACCGGTACCGTTTCGTTATCTCGTTTACAAAATATACCTATCTAGGAATCTAGAACCAAGTATAGGGTTCTATATAATGCTTGCATCCAAAGGTTGACAGGAAGAGATCCCTGTAAGCGATAATGCCGCCGATTGTGCGTCTCTAGTTAAAGTTAGTATTTTCTGTTTTTTAAATTAGGTAGGTATTTATGTGATAAGTTTTGATGGTGCAATATAGAAATTATCTATTTATGTTCGAGTGGCGACCGCGATGCAACACGAAACGGAGTGTTAGGAGACTATCCACACAACTGACAAATGATATGATGGTTAAAGACTTAATACCAAAATATATTTTGAATTTCTGCAATTTGCTCTGATTTCAGTGTTGTTTCCATTGACATTTCTTTGGTTTTGTGATATTTTTTTGTAATCAAAGGGTGATTACAAAAAAAATATCAAGAATTCTCCAAACAAATAGTGTCAAATAGTTGCAGGTTCAATTGGTGTAACCAACAAAACACTAGGTACTTTTCAGTAGAAGCATTTAATGTTTTTTTTTTCATAATAAATTGAACATAACTTTATTCTCATGTGACCTTTTTTGGAGCTGCTTTTCTGTCAAATTCATTGAATTTTCTGGCAAAATATGAAGTTTGCGTCACTAGTAGCCTTATTTTCTGATATACATGTCAGATACACCAATTTTTTTTGGCAGTTATACTATTTTGCTGTCAAGATTTCAAAATATATTTTGAATTTCTGCAATTTGCTCTGATTTCAGTGTTGTTTCCATTGATATTTCTTTGGTTTTGTGATATTTTTTTGTAATCAAAGGGTGATTACAAAAAAAATATCAAGAATTCTCCAAACAAATAGTGTCAAATAGTTGCAGGTTCAATTGGTGTAACCAACAAAACACTAGGTACTTTTCAGTAGAAGCATTTAATGTTTTTTTTTTCATAATAAATTGAACATAACTTTATTCGCATGTGACCTTTTTTGGAGCTGCTTTTCTGTCAAATTCATTGAATTTTCTGGCAAAATATGAAGTTTGCGTCACTAGTAGCCTTATTTTCTGATATACATGTCAGATACACCAATTTTTTTGGCAGTTACACTATTTTGCTGTCAAGATTTCTTGGAATGTTGCAAATCAAAATGGTTTAAGGCTTATAAAATATTTGTTATGGCTGTTCATTTTGATGTAAGAGACGGTGTCTACTTTGTTGGTTGATGCAACTTAAAGTTAAAATACATAAAAATGTATAGAAATATACATAAATAATCACCTAGTGTTGTTTACACAAATTTTACTGTAATTTTCAATTTATTTATCAAGAATTCATTTATAAATAAATTATTTATAAATAAATAAATTATTTATATAGGTACTTATATGATATATAATGGTGGATTTGTGTATCAAATTAAATGTATCGGTTTGTACATTTCAAAACAGTTTTTAAAATTTCTACACTGTTCATACTTTTTGATATAATATTTTGAAAAACATCAAAAAAATACCCATTCCCCACCCCTATCTCCGAAGTTTGCAGAGCGATCCATCTAAAATGTATATAGCGTTTGTTGATATTGATTTTTACAGGAAAAATATGAAGAAGTTTGTTGAAAAATGATCAAAAAGTGGGGGAATAATTTTCAAAAAGGGAGGCTACCTCTCCGAGTGGGGTATCAAATGAAAGATATTGGTCTGTACATTTCAAAACAGTTTTTGAAATTTATGTAGGTTTTATACTTTTTGAAATATTTTGAAAAAAGTCGAAAAATGATTAATTACCCTCCCTAACCCCGAAGTTTGCAGAAAAAGAGATCCATCAGAAATGTTTGTAGCGTATGTAGCGTTTAAAATTTTTTCAAATTTGTAAAAATTTCATGTGCTTTGAAAAAGTTGCCTGATTTTTACGGTACGGAGCCCTTCGTGTGCGAGTCGACTCGCACTTGGTGATTTATTGTTAAAGAGTTAACTTAGTATTAATGCTGGACAATAATTAGTTAGTGTAAATGGTATGACCGTTCTAATTAAAATAAATAAAAAAATAAATAAATAATAAAACTAATATTATAAATGCGATAGTTTGTGTGAATGTTTGTTACCACGTATCTCCGCGTGTACCTATATACTTTACAGAAAAAAGTCTGTGAGTAGTACACTTTTTGAATAGTCAAAATGGGGGGGGGGGGGGGGATAATTAAAATCAGTGCCGACTGATTTAGTTAGGTCTGTTACTTCAAAAAACACGCACGCAGATTTCACAATAATCATTTTGTCTTCACGCACCTTGGCTAGGCACTGTTGAGGAAGTAGGATAGCAATAGTTTCGACACTAATCATTTTGTCTTCACGCACCTTGGTAAAGTATTGTAAAGCTGTGCGCCTTCACATAGTATCGTTTTTTTGCCATAGTTAGTCCGAGTTTTCGGAAGAACGATAAAGCTGGCACGACGTGAACTACGTTTGCTTATTTCTCCTAATTTAGTGTATGTTAAAGTTGTGTGAATTTTATTATTTAATATTTTACGGACTAGGATGCATGTTGTATATTTGTATAACTGTTTAATGTTCATTATTTTTGTTTCTTTATAAACTGTTTCAGTGGAAGTTAAGTAAGGAATATTGAAAAGAAGTTTGATGAGTTTATTTTGTGATGTTTGAAGTTTTGCTAATTTTGATTTAACAGCACTGCCCCACAGCTCTATCAAATATAGCAAATGTGGTTTGACAAGGCTGTTATAGATAGTATAGCGTATTTGACGCGGAACACAATGCATGACATTTTTTACTGAACCAGTTAGCGATGAAAGTTTCGATTTAATGTGTGTGATGTGTGTATTCCACGTCAAGGAGCTATCCAAGTGTAAACCTAAATATTTTTCACTGTTCTTTTCCTTAAGTTCAACATTGTTTATTTTGGGAGGGTCATAATGAGGTATTGGTTTGTTTTTGGCTTTAAAAATAATGTAGCAAGTTTTAGAGATATTTATCGTAAGAAGATTGTGTTGAAACCAGGAGAAGAGGTTGTTGAGATCTTTTTGAGCATGAGACAGCATTGTATGAATTGAAGCACCAAAATAGAACAAACATGTATCGTCCGCATACAAAGTAATATCACCATTTAAGCCTATCTGATGTGCATTATTAATATAGATTAAGAACAGGAGAGGTCCTAAAATAGATCCTTGAGGGACTCCACAAGTTATGGGCTCTGTTTGACTTTGGGTATCTTCTATTTTAATATCCTGGAATCGGCTCAGACATCATATAATCATTATATCATTGACGACCTCAGTAGCGCAGCGGGCAAAAGGCTGCGGCGACGCTGGACGTTGCGGGTCCGATTCCCGCCACGGGTCAAATGTTTTGCATATACATATAATATTTGTTCCAGGTGTGAATGTTTTCTATGATAAAAATATCAATTAGATTAGAATATTATTCGTTATTTACCAGATTATCAGTTATCCCAAAAAATAATCTACAACGACGTTCATAGGAAGTCCCAAAGATTTACGACTTGTCGGTCACTTGTCCTCATAGCGCATTCCTGTACTGGGGGAAGTTTGCGGGTTCAAGTCCCGTCAAAAAAGATTTTTTTTTGGATGTTATTTAATTTCTACAAAATTTTCCTAATTCGCACTTAAAAAAATTTTGAACAAATTAAATAGGCTACGCACTATAAAAACAAAAAACTGAAATTATCAAATCAACATTATGTCGATAGACTCAAAAACTACAACTGATTCAAAGTTTGTTTTAGCAATGATTCATAGCAAAAGCTTACAATGTGCGCAAAGTTCTTATCTGGTATCTAAATTACTTGTAGATCCAAGAAAATAGCAAAAACCGGTTTTTAAGGTTCCATAACCAAAGGGTGAAAACGGAACCCTATTTTACTAAACCTCCACTGTCCGTCCGTCCGTCCTTCACGTGGCTATATCTCATGAACCGTAAGAGGTATAAATTTTCAGATAATGTGTCTCTTGCCGCTATAACAACAAATAATAAAAATAAAATAAATATCAAAATTAAAGGGGGCTCCCATATAACAAACGTGATTTTTTTGGCTATTTTTGCTCTTAATTTGTCTTGGCTGTATCTCTTGAACTACAGGGTGGGCCTTAGAGTTTTGCGAATTTGAAAAATTTATAAAAAAAGAACCAAAAGTACTTAATACTTAAACAAATTTATTTTAAAATTAAAGTTAACATTTGGGAAATTCACTTTTTAAAAATAACATCATCCAGATGCGCACCATACGCTGCAAACACTCGCCTTGCATTGCCGATAACTCGTTCGCGCATGGCGCGCGGAATAGCGGCCATTTCTCCGCGGATATTGGCCTTCAACTGGGCTATTGTGGTCGGATTATTGCTGTAGACTCTATCCCCACAGGAAAAAGTCTAGTGGGGCTAAATCCGGACTCCTAGGTGGCCATGGAATGTCACCTCGGCGCGAAATGAGTTTTCCGTCTGAAATGACTGCCAAACTCTCGTTAGATGTATGGCATGTGGTGCCATCTTGTCGCACTATTATACCCTTGAAATTCTGACAGCTGCAGGAAAAATAAATTGCGTAACATGGCTATAGAGAGCTCAGCTGATCGCTTGCGAGTTGATTGGCCAAGATTGCGTAGTACGGAAGCTCCGACTTTGTTTATGGTTTCCTCTGACCTTTTTGTCCTTTGGGGTCCCTCAGGTTTCTGATTGAGGGTCGAACCGGTAGCCTCGAACTATCTTACCCACGCCCTAACCAAACTTTCACTCGGACACTGATTTAAGTCATGCAATCCATAGTGAGAGAGAAATAACGCACGAATCAGCATTTTTGAAATAATTTTTAACACAGAACGCACGCTGTTCACCCGTGAAGTACTCAAACGCGACTAAATTTCCGAGATCCGAGCTACAGATCCCCACCTGTCTAGATGTTTCATTCCGGCCCTTGTGAGGGGGCACGGAGGGGGGCCTCGAGGCTTGGCCTTTTTACCCCGGCTTCAACGCGAGGGGTGACGACCCCTCGGTCCTTGGGATATGCAGAAAATGCTCTTTTTTTCGCAAGTTTCTTTATATTTTTTTTGGGCTGCATTATTTTTTTTTGTTGGGTTTCGGGTTTCATTGGAGGGTATTTTTTTTTTCTTTGAGGTCCCCGTCTTCCGGGGGCCGGGGTTGGTGGGCTGCAATGTGGTGGAGGTGGGCGTGGTGGCCGTTGTCGGCGCGGTCGTACATGCGACGCGCCGAATGCACGACAAATTCTTCTATGGATTGGATCTGCAGGTCGCGGGCGATGACGTCGTTCCTGACGTATTGGCTCGCGCGCGCTCCGCTCCCTTAACCCGTTCCAACGCTATAGCGTTTTTAAATTCGTACGCCTCTGTGGCCCACCCTGTACAACAGGTAGGCACATGAAACTTTATCTATTTAAGTAACACTTCAACTGTAATAATATCAAATACTAAAAATAAAATAAAGTTGAAAATTTAAAGGGGTCTCCGAGGAAGTGAAAATTTGATGTTCTTTGAAAATGTTGCCTGATTTTTACGGTACGGAACCCTTCGTGTGCGAGTCTCGCACTTGGCGGTTTTTTTTTCACGTGTGACCAACCACCTTTAGTTACTGCACAGATTGGGCTACAATTTTGCAAAGATGTAGTTCTACACGAAGATTCAAATAAAGGCTAATTATTAATAAATATCCCAATAAAACACAAGGGTAACCGTGGAGAAAAGCTAGTTATTCACATCACATCAACATCCTTTGCCAGTCCACTGCTGGACATATCAATGAGGCACTAATCAGGGAAGGTCTCATTGATTCTTATGTGTAGGGAGTTATGCCATAATATGCTAAGGTACTTGATTTTAGAATCCAAGATATTTTATGTGAACAAAGACGATGACTAGAAATGAATGAAAACTTAACAATAGCAGAAAACAATAAGGTAACAGATAACCACTAAAAACAACTACTTCAAAAACGCAAAAAAATGTGCAATTTCAAGTTTGAAAAAGGACGAGAGAGTAATGAAATGATGAATGAAAACTGTCAAAACAAAAAAAAAAATCGAACGTCTGCTATTCGGTCAATTTAAAGTCAAAGACAAAAACTGTTTATTTCCATAAATACAATAAATGTACATTAGAAAAGGTCAAATTCCGATGGTCCGATGATACCATGTTGTACTAAATGTAGAAGTATAATAATAATAAATATTTATTGCAATTACTTAAAAACTAAACATATAGGTTCTGGAGTCACCCTTTAACACCCACGACGCAGATGTCCTCCTCCAGGCAGCGCGCCCCTGCGGGTCGCACCGCCGCGGCTGGGCAGTGAATGCATTAAGCAAAGTTTGCTTATATTAAGGGAGCGGGGCTCTTACCATTAATAAAATAACAATACCTATTTAAGTATTTGCGTAACAAGATATACTAAATTAAGACTTAAAATAATCTATATATGTATATAAAAGAAAGTGTTTAGTTACACTATTTATAACTCAAGAACGGCTGAACGGATCTCTGTGAAATCTGGCAGCGAGGTAGATGGTATCCC
Organism: Eupithecia inturbata; assembly: GCA_963662085.1. NCBI lineage: Eukaryota > Metazoa > Arthropoda > Insecta > Lepidoptera > Geometridae > Eupithecia > Eupithecia inturbata. The sequence continues at coordinate 2,486,684 of OY759205.1, forward strand.
GGGGCCGGACATAGGCTACCTTTTATTCCGGAAAAAAGCGTGCGGAGCCGTGGGCTGCAGCTAGTAATCTATATATATAAAAGAAAGTCGTGTTAGTTACACTATTTATATTATAACTCAAGAACGGCTGAACGGATCTCTGTGAAATTTGGCAGCGAGGTAGATGGTATCCCGGGGCCGGACATAGCCTATGTTTTAAAAGGTAGCCACCTTTTAATCCGGAAAAAAACGTGCGAAGCCGCGGGCTGCAGCTAGTATTATTAATAAGTATGTGCCATCAATATTCTTTTGTTTTGTAAACCCCTTTCACAAAAAAAATATCTAGGATTCTAGAACGGAATTTAGTGACGCAGTTACCTCTTGAAAATATAGTGCACGAACTGCGCCCCGCGGCTTCGCCCGCGTAGAAATGATAAAAATAAAAAAAATACTTGTATCATTATTTACTTTACAGTTTATAACAGAGTTTTGAGAGAATCGAACCTAGGAATAATAATTTTCCATAGAAACTTAACCACCCTTTGTAACCCACTCAGAGGTTAATTTTCGAAAGTTAGATTAGCGTATGTGTTATTCTAGAACTTAAACTATCTACATACTAAATTTCATTTAAATAGGTTAAGTAGTTACGGAGATACGTGGTAACAAACATTTACACGAACTTTCGCATTTATAATATTACTAGCTGCAGCCCGCGGCTTCGCACGCTTTTTTCCGGAATAAAAGGTGGTGTCTGGCCCCGGGATATCATCTACCTAGCTGCTAAATTTCACCGAGATCCGTTCAGCCGTTCTTGAGTTATAAATAGTGTAACTAACACGACTTTCTTTTATATATATAGATTTTGATTATGATTAACTGACAAGGTTTGTACCTAATGGGGGTATTGCTGGCCGCGATGATGATGTCTGAAAGCGCAGCGTAGCCGCAGGTCAAGGCCGTCACAGCGCGGTCAGCAAGGGCTGCAATTATTACCAAGCTTGAAGGCCGAGACCGTAGTAAGCTTAGCTTGAGGCCATCATGACGTGGCCAGCAGGGCAGTCATTGCGGTCCAAGGCTTCAGAAAATGTAAAATTCTTAAAAATTAAACACTTACACAGAATTAAAGTGATATTTTTGATTTCTTTCGCTTCGGTATGTAGATTAAAGTAAAGACGCGACGAAGACACCTTTAGCCTGTTATTTGTTGTTTTTCGAGTTGGAGAAAATCCCGTCCCAAACTTTTTTATCTTCTTGTCAATCTGATATTTTATAGTGTACCTATAGTGCTTTACTCAAACAAAGCGAATAAAAATTTTTAAATAACAGTAAATATAAAAAAAAACCAGTGTCTTTCATAAATTATGGTAAGAATTTAAACCTGAAACAAAACTCGCGAATAAGGGTGATCGTCATGGGTTTGGAGCGAGATTTAAATTTTTTTGTGGTTTAAATTTGACTGCTTTCTATAAGGAATAAAACCAACGGAAATTAATTTGCCGCAGATCGTAAACAATTTTTCTATTAACCTATGAAAAAACTAACTCGGTTCACTGGTATTTTTAGAGCATTAGGGAAAATAGGAAGTTGTGGGCAAATAATCAACATTTCCCCAAATGCTCACAAAATACAATAGAATCGAAGTTGGCTTTATCATGGGTTCATTGAAAATGTTTTACAATTTGCGGCAAATTACTTTTCCCTGGTTTTATTCCTTGTAGAACGCAGAAATAACTTAAAACCACGAACAAAAATTGAATCTCGCGCCAACCCGTGACGATCAACCATATGACAGACACCGCAAGAGCTTCGATTGCGTATTATACATTTAACAATGATAACCATTCAAAACAATCTACAGGTTGCTCAACAGATTCATATCAATACCAGTTGGAAGCTTCCCCAAGACGCTGGCTGCATTGCCCCGCTGTATGGCAATGCTGATGCGCTGCGCCAGATACCCACCAGCTCTCGGGTCACGCGTCGCTTCGACCAGACGCTCAGATAACTTTTTAAAAACCCGCAGAGATAGAGATTACTTTTGTCATAGTGTAGGAACATTCGAGGCCCATAAAGGATTTGTTAGCGTAGGTCAACAACGCGATTCGTTCAAGCATAGGTACATATATGCCATTCAACAAAACCGTTGCTCGTGCCAGCTCTCCACTGCCTCGCACCCTCGCCGCACTCAACCGACTTCTTGACCAGAACCCAGACTGTGATATCTTCGCAGATGAATGGAAGAATATATATAACGTTGGTGGAAATTTTAGGCCGCAAAACACGACAATAATATTTCTTTACATTACTGTCTGTGTGTGTGACTTTGCTCAAATAAGGTTGGCAAAATAATGACAAGATTACGTAGCGTGTTTGAGTAATCGGTGTTTATTAGTTTTAATAAACATAAAACTATTTTAATATTCATATATATTTGTATACAGCTGGCAACAGTGGAAGAAGGCGGTATCTGCGAAGTTTGCATCACCCAGCTCCGGAACGCAGCCAACTTCAAGAAGCAAGTTCTCCACACGGAGAAGAAGTTCAAGCGGCACTTGGAGACTCGGCGGTTTAAACGTAAGCTAATTATTATTATGCACTTCATTTATTTAAAATATTGTTATAAAATTCATTTTGTACTATAGAAAATAAAATATTATAAAAATACATGTATATCAAAAGGTGTGTATATCAAAAGGGTGAATCACCGGCCGCGAAGCTAGACTCAAGCGGCCGGTTACTAGGGCTGCAGAGAGAGGAACTTCCTGACGATGCGCGCCGAGTCCAGGAGTACTGAGCCTTTTGGATCTTATTGTTATTATGTAGCCTTTAGTATCCCACTGCCTGTGCACAGTTCTCCATTTTATTTTACTGCTTCCTACCTGCATGGAATTAAGCTAGCTGAAAAATACATAATTTGCCGCAAATCTAAAGCATTTTTTATGAACCCATTATGATACTAACTTCGATTCATGGTACCAAACTATGTTAAGAGGCGAACCTAACTGGTTTGGGTGTCAAACTAGGCCTAGATCTCAGTTTCACGGGAACCCCGCGGTAAAAAACTCGAATTACATAAAATTTATAATTTTGTCTTTGGTACTCGCACATAATTTGGACGAGATCTCAGGAACCCTGCGGTCTATTGAAATGATTTATGTTTTGATTTGTAGGTTATTACTTATTATTTGGTTACTTGAACCAGTTGCTTCATAAGTTGTCTAGTTTTCTTGTAAATAAGCAAACACATGATTTTTGCGCTTACGCTGTTCCAAAAACGTAAACGCTGTCTTGCTCCTATGAATGCCAAAATCCTATGCCTATCTTTTTCACAAAACGGCGCTCATTGAGCCCTACAATTTAAAGGACATGTAAAAAGGCGAGCTTATAGAAATAAAATAAATTATCTCTCTCTCTCTTATCTCTAAAAGAGTTTTCTTACAGCAAACCTTATGGGTTGGAGAAAGATAGTGCAATGAATATGGATAAATAAGTAATACAAAACCGAAAAATAGGATATTGAGAATCATCTTTGTCTAATTAAACCAAACCTTAATTTTATAAATTCTAACATACAGGAGAATTAACATAAATACCTACGCTAAAAATAAAATAATATAAATACCTACTCATCCATAGTAATATTATAAATTCGAAAGTAACTCTTGTGAGTCTGTCTATCTGTTACCTATTCACGCCTAAACGGCTGAACGGATCTCAATTAAATTTGACAGGGAGGTAAATGGTGTCCTGGGGACGGACATATGCTACTAGAAAAGCGCGTGCAGGCAGTTTGCGCAGAGGCGTGACAAGTTCTGTGCATACGGGAGAAGAAATCAGTAGAGTCGTATTCATTTTATTTTAATTATAAGTAGGTAGCTGAAATAATAAACGCTGTTTTTTCATAGGAAGAATCTGAAAATTATACCGTTACCTAGTACTTATTATATTTAAATTCTTTTGGTTCTTTATAATAAAATTGATGAATATTTTTATTTCGGACAACAAATAGGTAGTAGGTCTGTGCCTACACTAACTGCTTACCTATGTAAGTAGTTAGTGTAGTCACAGAACTGTTACTGTGTAGTCTATACTAAACAAATATAATGCAACAAGAAAATAAATAAAAAGCAAAATCAAAATAACTATTACTTTATAAATGTTTGATGTAGTAATAATTGCAAAATTTTTTTATAATAAAAAAAATAAACGCAGGAACACATAAAATAATAATAAAAATATTAGGTCCTTACATATGAAATTGGCGTTTTGTATGGGAGGAACAAAAAGTCGAATATTTTTTAATATAATATATTTAATTAATCAAAGTATGAACCATTATTTTCTATGCACTTTTGCCATCTTATAGGTAGTTCATTGATCCCTTTACTAAAAAAACCAGTCGGACGGGAATCAATAAAATCTTTGAAGGCGATTTGGACTGCCCCATCGGAGTTGAATTTTTTCCCTTGCAAGAAGTTATCCAAATTTCGAAAAAAATGGTAATCTGTTGGAGCAAGGTCCGGGGAGTACGGAGGATGTCTTAGACTTTCCAATTGAAGCTCTTCTAATTTAGTAGCCGTCTGTTGCGCAGTGTGTGGTCTAGCGTTGTCGTGAAGCAGCAGTGGCGTGGAGCGATTGACCAGCCTAGGTTGTTTAGCCGCTAGCTTTTCCATCATGGTTTGCAATTGCTGACAATAGACATCAGCCGTAATAGTCTGGCCAGATTTGAGAAAACTGTAATGAACAATACCGGCACTAGTCCACCAATCGCTTACAAGTAACTTTTTTGGGGTTAATTTTCGCTTGGGGCAGGATTTGGCTGGCTGGCCAGGATCCAACCATTGCGCTGAGCGCTTCCGATTATCGTAAAGAACCCATTTTTCATCACAGGTAATGATTCGGTTTAAAATACCTTCATTATTGTGCCGGTTTAGTAATGTAACGCAGCAGTCGACGCGCGTTTGCCGGTTTGCTTCAGTCAATTCGTGAGGTACCCACCTTTCAAGCTTTTTAATCTTCCCAATTTGCTTCAAGTGAATTAAAACAGTTTTATCACTAACATCGCAGCCTGCAGCTAACTCGGACGTGGTTTGCGATGGATCCGCTTCCACAATAGCCTTCAACTCTTCATTATCAACTTGAGTCTCAGGCCGTCCACGGGGCTTGTTCTGCAGGTCAAAATTTCCAGAACGAAAACGTTGGAACCAAAAACGAACTGTGTTTTCTTTTGCAACACGACCGCCATACACATCATTCACCCTTCGAGTTGTTTCCGCAGCACTAGTGCCACGGCGGAACTCGTACTCGTAAATAATGCGATATTTTAAGTTTTCCATTTTGTAAAATGAGTGACGCAAACAGAAAAAAACAGAAGAAAAAAAACAAATGAATGACGATCATCGAAGCACAAATACATGAGTCTATAGCTGTACAAATTTGAATTTGGAATTCCTTACCAAAGAGGAGAAATTTGTGATTAAAGTGGCCAGTACGAAAAACGCCAATTTCATATGTAAGGACCTAATATAAAAACAACAGCCTCTCTATCGATGAATTTAGAACAAAGTCAAAATCGTAACACAGGGAAACTTAAAAACAATTTTCAAGGCTGATTGTTTGAGGATAGGGCATAGCACATTACCTCTATAGTGGTAAAGAATTAATTGAAACTACTGAAAATAGGAAATCCCGTCCTATTTTGTGTCTTGAAAATGTGATTTTTGTAATTTTGCTAGGCATGCTTCCTGTCGGAGCTCTAAAATGACACTATAAGTTGAAATCGTAGACCAAAATGTCAAATGGTCTATCTTTTGATACAGACTGTTTCAGGGTGCGCATTGTAAATCTAAGGGGGGATAAGCGGAATACCTGATCGAAGATTTTAATAAGTTTTTAGTACCTACAAAATCTTCAAATGCACCAAAAGTACCATTTGATTCGAAGTAATTTTTATCATGGGTTCAGATTCAGAGAGAGAATTTGAATCTCCCACTCTCACTCTCTCGCAGCGTAAATCGAGCTTACAGGATGAAACTTTAATGTTCTTCCAGCACAGACAACGTTCGTGGTTAAACCTCTTACATTCATAATGAATGAATAATAAATAATGCTGGACAATCCACACAGCATCATCTAGCGGCTAGATGATGCTGTGTGGATTGTCCAGCATTATTTACTGGCCAGATTCTAGCCCCATAGAAAACTGAGCTTGTGTTATGTTATGGGTAGTAGATAACTGATATACTTAATACATTACCCACATAGGTAGGTATTTTTTATTATACATAGAAAACATCCAGAACACCCGGAATAAATATCTGCAGATCGTACAAACACGTGTCCCGAGATGGGAATCGAACCCGCAACCTCATGCGTCGCAGGCGAACCTTCGCCCGCTGCGACAAAAGTCGTCGAAACATAATAAATTAGTAGCACTACATACAATAGTTTTAATTTAATTTTAATTTTTTGGTCTGTCTTTTGGTCTAGCTACCGAAGTAAAGGAGGAAGATGGCAACTCTTCAGACGACATCGACCGCGGAGACGATTCTGAAGAAGATGAAGATTATGTGCCTGGTATGTACCGCTTTTGCGAATTACATGGTTACACGTGACCTGCCTAAATTTTTTGATATTTTGATTGATTTTAACTACCTACGTAAGTCATTTCACCTTGATCTGCACGAGGCTGGACGTAGATTTCTTGCTTGCGAATAAGTTAAGTTTAAGTTCTACTTACATAAAGTATAAAGGGTGTCCCAAGACTGCGACATGAAGGTGACTTAAAGACAAAAATAAAGTTACTTAAGATACAAATAAAAGTACTAAAAACTTTAATCTAACACACGACTTAAAAACAAATTAACTTTTAAATATTTCAGTATTCAATTAATTAGTTTGTAATATCAGAAGGATATAAGTACCTACTACCTACTTAAAGTTCTAAATTCGGACCTCGCTAAGTCGCCACTGACAAAGTATGTAACAATACAAAATCCATAGGTCGTCCGTCGGTGACACAACCTAAAACTAATACAACTACCTAAGGAAAATAAACTTAAAGTGAAAAAAACAGATGTTTGGACCTGAATGTGTTGCAATGTGTGTGATGATCACAGCGGTTAAGGCAAGGCAAGGGTCAACGAAGTGGAAAGGAATGTCTGACTGAACAAATGTTGACGGAGGATTTTAGGTCTCTGATCCAAGATTTGCAAATTAACGTGGTGGTATAATACCTTAAATATTTTAGAAGTTTAATACTGCATATAAAGATTTTCTAAAAAATACTTACTTCACAAATGTGGAAAAAAACACGCTGTATTTTTATGATGCCAATCGAAGGAATGGACAAAAAATAATAATTCCTCTTTAGTAAGATAGTGGTGTCGATTCTGTTGTTTTAGAATTAGCTAAAACTAGCTAAAATTAGAATTTAGGAATGTCAAATAGACGAAAGCTATTCTATGTTTCATAAATTAGACTGGCAGGTTTAAAATTAGGATGACAGATCTAAAACAACTTATCTTAGCTATAATAGCTATAACCCTATTCTTTACATTACATTTTAGCTATGATTAGAAACGTGTACCTAATTTTAGTAGGCATCTAATTTGGTCATGATTAAAATTTATAGGCAAAATGCTGGATGGTTAAAAACATTAGGGTACATAAAAGTTTGTACGCTCCTGTTTGACTGATGGACAGACTAATAGTCAGTCAGTTGCAATTTTCAAACACGTTCTAATTTAGCTATTTTTAAGATCTGTTTATAGAATACCATAATTTTTAAGTCAATATCGTAGAAAATTTAGAAACCGTAAAATTTAAGTTAGGAATCCTGTTTTGAGAATACCATAATTTTTAAGTCAACCTAACTTAGAAAATTTAGAAATCGTAAAATTTTAGTTAGGATTCCTAAAACAACAGAATCGACACCAGTATCTTAAAACAAAGGAATAACGTAAAATTTATCGTTTGTCAAAACATACTTGAAACTGCCGAAGTCAATTGAGTATTTTTAGTAAAATTAATTAATTAAATGCTCATAATGTGATCCATCTTGTCTTATGCAAATGATTTATAGGGCTATAGATAATTATTTTGAGTTCTCAAGGCCGTTGGGGCATACCAGCCACCAGCCAGACCAGCCTTAAGATACTATGTTACTTAAGAGGAATTATTACTTTTTATCCATTCTTTCGAGTGGCATCATAAAAATACGGCGTGTTTTTTTTTTATATTGGAGTCGGTTCGACTCCCAGACAAAGCAAGTAATTTTTAGAAAGTCTTTGAATGTTGTATTACTAAGTTTTAAAAATAAAAGAAAGCCTCCCGTTAGCAAAATATCCTATCTACAATATTTAAGATATTAAGGCCTCGCCTACCGACGAGTTCGCGCCGTGTCGACTTGTGTAACCATAAGGCTGGTGCACGACCCACCGGCTTTCTGTAGCACTATAAATAATTGGTTTTATTCGTGAAATGTTCAATTTGTGTACAATACTTTGACAAATATTTGAGTGAAAGATAAATACTCAAAATCAACATCGTTAAGAAGAAATATCTAAATTTCGAATATATTTTTTTTAATTCGAAATTTGGATATTTCTTCTAACAACAGCCTTAAATGCCCTTCGTCATTTGCAATTGTCCAGTAATGCCAAGTAATTCTACAGCGGTGCCGCCTCCATCCATCGACTCTGCGACCACTACAATGTCTGCGTTCCATCGAGTCTTACTCGAAACGAAGTGTTGGCTCCGTATGGCTGCAATAGATTTATAAGTATTCATTTAATTATTTTATTTCCAGATTTTGAAATACCAATCAAAACGGAAACGACCGAAGAGTCAAAATCCCGTAAACGGGCTGCGAAAGCAACAACTTCTCGGGCTAAGAAATCGAAGATAGACGCTGACGATAAAAGTAAGTGAATAGTTTTCTTATCAGTGGCATAGCGGTGTGTGCACGCGGCTTTGCGATAAGCATCCTTTTGCTTGTCGCAATTAGGGACTTTTTCAATTAAAATCATTTTAGTATAACAGGAACATTCCGACAGCAACCATTCATACAAAATCAAAACACAACATGATACTTAATGTGTCGATGTGCAGGCTACAATGGAGAAGAAATAAGCTAAAAAGAGGCAAAAATACAATTTTAAAACACAAAAAAAAATGCCACAAAGCGGGGAAATAAAAGATAGAAGGAAAGTGTTGGAAAGAAATGTAAAAATTCCACTGATGGTTGAATAAGTCTTCGTATTTTTTTTAAATAAAATATAACAACTAACGCAAGACTTACATAACAACATAGACAAGGCTAATTAAAAAGAAATGTACAAAAAATGTCACGACAAAGACACTACCTCTGAAAGGGTAACTGCCGAGCTAGCGTCCAGCGCCGATCAGAGCCATTCGCAGATTTCAATGAGAAACAACCCCTCAATAAACTCTTATCTTAAGCTATGATAGCAAATGAAGCAAGGCAAAGCCCTTGAGCATCAACATTAACAAGAATTTTACATAAAAACTTGTTGATTTTTCTCGTCATACTGAAATTGAAACAAGTGGTTTGCCACAAATCTCAATCAGGACCTAAATCGAATCTAAACCGCCTAGTCTCGCATGAACTTATTGCTGTTCTCTTTTATTATGTTAATTAGAAGAGGAGCAATATATTTCGGCTACCTTAGGCTCCGCTTGAAATAAGCAGAAACACAGACGACAACATTTATGGTCTCTTTATTTACAAAAAAGGTTTATGGCAAATCCATTGTTCCAATATACCAAGATTGATAAACCTACTTCCAGTATAAACAAAACCGCGTTTAATAATAATCCAAACATATAATCATTGTTGTTGTGCAGTTTTGTCAACATTTGATAATTTTGATTGTAATTTAGTTGATGATTCTGTACTGATAGCTCGCTTTCGCACAGTAATATGCCACTAGGAAGGTTATGGAAAAAGCTGCCAATGTTAGATCCTTTTACTAGAATGCCCCATAGGGAAAAAATATACTATGGAGTTAAAACTCCATCTAGAAAGTTGTGGGTTCGATTTCAACAATTTTTTTTAAATGACTTGAGTGTTAATAATCATGATTATATGCAATCAGCTTTGCCATACAGCGGGGCAATACAGCCAGCGTCTTGGGGACGCCTCCGACTATTATTGATATGGATCAGTTGAGCTACCTGCAGATTGCTAGCAACAAGACTGTTGCTAACAATCTGCAGGTAGCTCAACTGAAACAACTGAAACAATTATGCTAACTGTAGACCAGTTAGCATAATTGTTTCAGTTGTAAATACTAGTTCTAATTTGTTTCTATTATTCAACAAGACTGTTGCTAGCAATCTGCAGGTAGCTCAACTGAAACAACTGAAACAATTATGCTAACTGTAGACCAGTTAGCATAATTGTTTCAGTTGTAAATACTAGTTCTAATTTGTTTCTATTATTTGATTGTAATTTTCTTTGTTAATAAAGTTATAATCATGATAGTTTTAAAAGTTACAAATTTCTTTATAATAAATTTACTGTTTAATGTTGTTTTTTTTTATATGTGATGACAAAGTAAATTTCCCATTTATAATGTTCTAAATCGATCAATCCTGCTTTGAATTTACCTGTTCAATTTAAACAAAATCAACATGTTTTGATAGAAAATCCGGCAGCTTTTTTGATAACATTCCATTACTTTATATTGTTGTATTATCTTGTTTAGTCTCTAAGTAAACAATTTTGCATAGATATTCGTATTTCATTATTTGCTGGTATTTATTGATAACTAATTCGGGTTAGAACAAAATGGCTTTGCAAGGTAAGTGGTAAGATAACTGTTGCTTAAATTTCTTAAAAACTTACATTTAGTATTAAGTGCCATAAAACGAAATTTGCAAAAAAGTTGCAGGGCGAACTTGAATACGACTAGTGCAGGGCCGTAGGGGAGTGTGACCTAAGAGTGGTCTTAGAGTTTAAAAGACCCAAATAATAAAAAAAAAAATACCCAGCTGCAGCCGTGTGGTGCCGGTTTAGAATTTGCACCACCCCCACTCTTTCCACGGGTGTCAGACGAGGCGACTAAGGAATATCCACCGGGGGGCGGGCGGCATCGGCTCCTTCAGAACAGATCCACCACCGAACTGCGATCCCAACCTGCATGCCCGGCGTTTGGATGCCCCCATGAGATCAAAGACAGCAAGGCGCTTATCAGAGGTAGGCCTGCGTCCAGCGGTGAACTAATGTAGGCTGGTGAGGTGTAGGAGATGCCCGTTTGTGGATGATGATGATAATGAAATGAAAGTTCATCTAAGGCTTATCATTCCTGCATCATTTATCTGCTGACCTGACAGATTTAAGTTGATAAAGCTATGATGGTTTACTGGCAGAACGATTAGAAGAGTTAAACATACCTGTTTTTTTAGTTCTTGAAGTAAATTTCTGCAAAATTTCAGATCAAGCCGTTAGTAGTTTGGGCGTTGTCTTGACATAAACATTATCCAAGTTTTGCCACCTTTTGCATTCATATAAATGAGTAGAATTGCAATTTGTGTGATGCCTTTGCCCTGCTGTGGGATCAGATATCGGTAAATTACTGAAACCTGGCGCGATCTCCTGTTTTTCGTATACTGGAGGCCTACTTTCATTACGAAATTTATTTTGTTTTGTTTCGTTCGGTCGGTACTCTAACTAATCGAACGAAAACGGAGATTTCTTACGAACTTGAGCTGCTTTTCACTTTGGAACGATAATAGTTTATTTTTAATTCTACTTGACACTGAAATTTCGGTTCTTAGAATGATTTATACGAAAACGCCCTTTTGTAAAAGCGAGATTAGCTACACGTTGAGTTTTGCGGCCGTACTTCGCAACCGCTAACGAAAAGATCTAGAGTAGGCCTCCAGTGGCGACAGCCAAATCTAAACGTTTGGATGGATGGATAGATGCTTGTTAGTTACTTCTTCATGCCAAAACTTCTCAACTGATTAAGCTGAAATTTTGTATTTGTGTAGTTCTTGACCTGGAATAAAACATAAGCTACTTTTTAGTTTAAATATGTGTTTCCACGGTAAAGAAATAACTTTTAAATGTTTCCATAGAAACAATGCGTGCGAAGCCGCGGGCAGAGACTGGTAGGGTAATATAATAGTAATTAGGGAGAACCCTATACTCAGCTGTAAGGTCCAGCTGATGTCAGGAGCTTCCAGTCTACAAAAGCCATTTTCTAACCCAAAATCTGGAGTTAACCCAAAAAGGGGCAATTTTGCCCAATTAGGTAAAAAAACTCCAACTTTTATCTATGCAAATTTGTTTTATGTAGTGCATGTGCATTTTGATCCATATTATGAATACTATATTATGTATTATGAAACTTTGAACTATCGCGTGAATTCTTCCTTAAAGTTACTATTTTGTAACTGAATTTTATCTTGAACTCTTGTCAAATGAATTCTACATATGTAAAAGTTACTTTTTGTAGCTGAATCTGACATCATTGAACTCTATCGAATGAATTCTAAAACTTGTTTGATTGATACTCTTCACTCAAAGTTTGCCATATTTTGTAACTATTCTAACCTTGAGATTTATATTACATGAATTCTGTGTTTATGTTACCATTGTAACATTGAATTTAGTAAAATTCGACTTCTGTTAAATGAATTCTTTCCGACTATTTGTATCTGAATTAAATCATGTTTGAACTCTACTGAATGAATTCTACTTAAATTATCTATTTGTAACTAAATTCATTCACGTTGTAACTCCTTAACGAATTCAACCTCTATTTCCCACTGAATTTAAATATGATGAATTTGAATTAAACTCTTCCTGAATTATGGATTCCAACTAAATTATTCTCCAGTTTGCGATTTATAGAATTTAAAGATAATAAGCCATTGTGCGTAAGGCAATAAACGTTCTTTAGGTCAGGTAAATGTGAATAAAACTTAGATTCAGCTAGGTTCAACGTATTATGTCTATGAAAACGCTTTTCACTAAGATAAGAATATAATCACCGAGTAGGTGACCAGAAGTTGACTTAGTCTCTTCGAAGCTTTTTAAATCTATATGGGCCAGTGTAGAAAAATATTTATGACCATTAGAAAGAAAGTTGTAGTAGAAATTTAGGAACTACTCTTTACCGGAAAGTCTGGACCGTGTATGTTGATAAACATACTTTCTAGTAAATTTAGGTCACCTTAAGCAAAATAATGAGTACCTTCACTTTATAATTAGGATTTAAATAAGATATTCTCAAAATTTTACGCTTACGCTCCTAGAACTTTTGGTGTGGGCGCTATTTATCTACGAATAATTGGATTTGATTGGATAGGAAGATAACCTGAAAAGCACTAATAAAGTCTACTAATGCACTCAAGCACTACCGGACGGGACTAACAAGGAAACAAACCGCACGCTAAGAAGCTATCTATAAGAAGAAGCGAAGAATAATAGACCGTTTCTGTTATAGGAACGCTGGACCCGCCTAAAATCAAGAGAAAGAAAAAGAAATCCGACATTAGCGCCACACCGGAGCGAGTCGAACACAGAGTGAACTTAACTGCTATTCTACAGTTCTCCAATGCAGTACCCTTTAGGGACAAAACAGCTCGTGGCTTCTCTTGCCTCTACTGCTCTAAATACTTCATCTCCATCCACGATCTTAGAGATCACGCAGCCCAGCAAACAGAAAAAGACAAACTAAACACTATCCTTGACTACAAACTCAGCTATAACCCTATAAAACTCGATATAACTAACCTGCAATGCAATGTCTGCAGGCTACCAATGGCAGATCTGAACGATCTCAAACACCATCTGATCAAAGTTCACAAGAAGACAATTCACAAAGATATCAAAGACATCATCCTACCCTTTCGCTTGGAAAACGGTCAGAGTTTCCGCTGCGTCGTATGCTCACTAGAACACATATCTTTCAAGAACCTGTACCACCATATGAGCAGTCATTACAGCAACTATTGCTGCAATAAATGCGGGATAGGGTACATAACTATAGCGGCATTAAGAAAGCACGGTAAAACACACGCCCAAGGGACGTTCCCATGCAAATTTTGTACGAAAACTTTCACAACGGGAATCAAAAAGAGAAACCACGAGAAAGGGGTACACACAAACAGCGGATGGCTAAGGAACAAATGTTCACACTGTCCTCTAGTATTCGCAAGCTACTACGAAAGAAACGAGCATCTAGTTCAAGTCCATAACGCGGAACCCATCATCCATCCTTGCAATGCTTGCAATAAGATCTACAAAAAAAGATATGAACTCAATAGGCATATCAGACACCATCATTTACAACAGCGAAGCTTCCTTTGCGATCTTTGCAATACAGAGTTCTTCTCCAAACGTGGTCTTGCTGATCATATCCTAAGACACACGGGGGGAGAGGTGGCTAGTTGCGATGTCTGCGGCAAAACCTTTTCTCGCACCAGAACTCTACGAGAGCATATGAAAATTCACGAGAACGATACGCGTTATCAATGTGAGGTTTGCAAGAAGACGTTTGTGCAGAAGACCAGTTTGAAGAGCCATTTAAGGCTGCATCAGGACGACTTGGATATATTCAAGGAGTTTGATGATGTTAAGCATTTGATTGATAATAGGGAGATGACGCTCAAGGAAATCGCGGCGGAGAGTAAAAAGAAGGCTTTGGCTGAGAAGCAGCTTCCTCAGTTTGTGAATTTGTGAATCTTAATCGACATAAAACGCGTCGAGTGTTTGATTATCGGCCATCTTGGTCGAACAAGAGCTGATTTCACACTGTTGTCAATTCGGATGTCGACAAACGAAACTATACTACTTTGACACTTAAAATTATGCTATCCTTTTTATTTCGATCGTTATGAAAGGGACGGCAACAATTTTAGTGCTGTCAAAATAGTTAAGTTTAGGCGACATGTGAAGTGACACCACTGTCAAGACTAAGGGAAAAAAAACTATCACTTAAGGATACCCAAAGTGGTAGTTTTCTTTGCAATCCTTCGGCGTTTTCCTGAGTTATTTTCCGTTTATTTATCCTATCGTTATTGAAGGCCGTCATTAATCTCTATCTTATGGACTGCAATGTTATCCTTGATATTTAGTTAATAGAAAGGAGTAGAAATAGAAGAAACAGGTTAAATAGTAATTATTTGAGAAAGGTCTAACATAAAAATATTTTTTTAGATACACTGTAATTTTAAATTAAGTAAATTGTACAGATAGAAATTAAATATTTTACACTAGTTCTTGACCATAATTATGAAAAGATTACCTAGTTTTTCACTAAATACAATTTAATCGACAAAAATCTCTGAAATATGTTAGTTTTCCAAAAACATACCAGTTCTGCAAAGCGAAAATTTTCATAAGTGTTTGTCCTTTGCTTTTAAGAAATCTATTTTGTGTTTTATTTTGGCTTCGTTACATGGACATTGTCAAACTATTTTTATATTGAAAATGAAATCTTAAGCCGTGAATAATTTTCAAATAAATCATGTTTCAATGATAAAATAGAACAATATATTATTAATTTTGACCTATGTATGATTTATGTTGTAATATTTGTATCATACAGGGTTGTTGGCAGTGTTTGTGAATTACCAATAATCCTGATTTTTAATTTTTAATGCGTTTGCTCTGATGGTACGAATGAATTCAAGAAAAAATCTTTGATTTATCCATAGTGTAAAGGACTATTTGAAGACGTCTACTTTAATCTTAAATAATCATGACGCCATTATGTTATGTTACTTTTTACTTAGGAAAACAAATCGATTTTTCTGGGAACACAGAAAAATCTATTTTGTTTAATAACACGCTTTATAAAATTGACCATGATCCAAAATGATTAGTGTAATCCTAATTCAATGTATAATTATTGAAATATAGTCATATATGTTTTTCTGATACACTTCCTAGGTAAAATGGACTTTAGTTTTAATTTAAAGTTATAAAACACTTTCAATTAGTCACTTCCTGGATTTATAATATTTTAATAATTTGTGTCGGTAATAAATGATTTTATTGGAAACGTAATATTTAGTTTTATTTATCTTTCTGGTAAATTTAAACACAAATCGATGTGCTCGCAAAGCCTTTATCAACATAGGATAGTCCTAAAAGCTACCTAAATAAAATAATTTCGTTATATAATTTATTTGGCAAAAAAGGTATTGAATCTATCATAATTATTAGAAGTTAGGCAAGGTTAGGGTCTGACTTCTAATAAACGCCAGTGTCCAAATTGTATTTTATTAATATCCACAGTGACATCTTCGCCTAATCTCATTTCATCGGTTACCTATCATTATTACAAAATGTAAAAATCGCGTAATTTAAGTTGCTTCGTAGAAATATTCGGTTACCTATACGATAAGAAGGACGAAAGTGATATAAAAGACCGCGTGTGAAAGTACTATTTTTCTTTTATAGGCGATCGCAGAGCGAGTAAAAACCGAAAGCTGACAATAACCTTAAAGAGAGAGCGAGAGGATAAATTGCGTAAAGCAGAATTTAAACAGGCCTTTAAACTGCGGGAGGGAAAGAGTCGGAAAGAAGAAAAGAGTCTACCAGAGATGAAGAAGCACTGTCACAATCTGACGACGATACTCAACTGTTCGAACGCGACGCCATTCAAAGACAGGAACGATGCTGGATACATTTGCGCGTACTGCTACGAATCGTACCCTGATCCAGTGGTACTTCGAGCCCACACGCACTCCGATCATCAGGACGAAAAGAGGACATACAAGGCCGGATCAGCTCTCAACAACTTCATCGCCTATCTAGACATCGTCGATCTGAAATGCACGCTGTGTGACTCACCCAAACCGGATCTCAAAACCTTGATCGAGCATTTGGTCGCGGTCCATCAGAAGGAATACTACCTCGGGGAGACAGATTACTTCGTCCCCTTTAAACTCACGGAAGAAATACAGATCAACTGCTGCTTGTGTGATGAACCGTACTTTAACATGAAGCTGCTAATGCAGCATATGAATATTCACTACAGAAACTTTATCTGTACAATTTGCGGGGCTGGTTTCGTCAACAGTTTCAGGCTTCTAAGGCATGAGACGACGCATGAAAAGAAGAAATCTAGCTTCCCTTGCAAACAATGCGGTGCTGTCTTCTCAGCTGATTCTAAACGCAAGGCACATATCAACGAGGATCACAAAGGCATAGCTGGTGATAGTGTTTGCAGAATCTGCAAAGCACGCTTCAAGAACTACTACCAGAAAACTAGACACATGGTCCAAGTGCATAACGCTGAGGGGGTTAAATGCGAGGTCTGCGAAAAGACGTTCAACCTCAAATCCAATCTCATCTCTCACATGAGGAACGTGCACCTAAAAGAACGCCCGTATGAATGCTCCGTTTGCAGCATGGGCTTCTTTATTAAAAGGCAAATGCTGTACCATTACATGGCAACGCATACCAATGAGAGGAATTTCAAATGTGATGTGTGCGGGAAAGCGTATGCAACCCAGTGTAGTAAGAGGAAACATATGAAGAAGAATCATGGTATAGTACCGAGTAAATAAATAATACAACACAGAGTGTGCCGATGCTAGGAGGCGACGGAAGACGACGCACACTACGCACACAGCCATCGTCTGAATTGCGAGGAGTGGGATGAGAAAGATGTATTTGCCCTCTAGTGGGCAATAACGGCTCAAATTAATAATTAATAACAATAGAGTGATTCTCTAAAAGAGTAAATACATCGCAATCCGCCAACTATCTACAACATTGTGAAAACCACGTCCAGTTTTTATTTATTTGGGAAACAAAAATCTTATGTTTAGGTAACAATATATTCTTAAACTAGAGCAAATAAAGCTAAAGTCAGTTTTTGCGTAAAGCTCAGAACGGAAGAGAGGGATAGAAACAAGCGCACTCACAGAATAAGCCTGCACTGGCTACACTACACCCAACAGTAAAATTATATTTGTTAATAAAGATGATCGTACAGGAAGTACCTATCAAGTGTAGTGTTGAGGCATCACAATAGGGTTCTAAACAAAACCTCATTGTGTCGGCTTTAATAGTTTGTGAAAGTGTTTTTTGTAATTTTCTAGCTAAGTATTATGTTAATGATATTATGATAACACAATATGGATGTAATTTAATTGATCGTGTAAAATATGTACCTACTTATATTGATTATACTAAAAACGGAATTAGTTGTTTAATTTTTAGGTAAGTTTGATAATACTCGAACCTTTCCTTACTACTATTTTATTAGAACTTCATCATTTTTAGTGTTGCAGTTGGTTTTGATCTTTTTATCAAATCAAATAGTTTATTCTTAAAAGACAAGGTAAATTACACAGGTGGTATTATAAATAAGTTGATCCTCATATCTCGCCACAGTACTGGCAGGTGAATAACAAAGCACTTACACTGCCGGCCAAAAGTTTGAGACCACCTACATCAAAGTAGGAAAATGAAATAAAACTCAAAATACAAAGTAAGAGGTTTAATTATGAATTAAAATACTTATTTCCTAATACACATACATTATGAAGACAACAAAAAAATCAAGAAAAATCAACCATTTACTTTAAAAATGTCGCTCATATTTTATACAGATTTTTCGTCGAAAAACCCTCCCTTGCATTTTATTACTACTTTCACTATTCTTGGCATACGAGCAATCAATTTGTCGATTGTATCTTGTGATATATTGTTCCAGCTTTCTTGTAAAGCCTTCCACATGTCTTCTTGCGAAGTGGGACAACAACTGCGCACATTTCTATCAAGCTCTTCCCACAAAAGCTCAATCGGGTTGAGATCCGGACTCTGAGGGGGCCACACCATGTTTTTTAAAACCCCTTCTGTTTCTTTGTGTTCTAAATAACCCCTGCATAATTTTGAACTATGTTTTGGGTCATTATCTTGTTGGAAAAAAAATCCATCTCCAATTATTCTTGAACCAGACGGAATGGCATTTTGCTGTAGTATTCGTTTATATTGCTCCTTTTTCATGATTCCTTCGACTCGTACCAAATCTCCGGTTCCATGGCCCGAGAAGCATCCCCAGACCATAATGGAACCACCACCATGCTTGACTGTTGGCACCACACAGTCTGGCATCATCTTTTCCTCGACGTTACGTCGAACAAAAATTCGTCGTTTTGAACCAAATATTTCAAATTTGGATTCATCTGACCAAAGAACTTGTTTAAAGTCTTCTTCAGTCCAGTCTCGATGGGTAAGGGCCCACTGCATCCGTTTCTTTTTGTTTTGTGGCCTAAGTAGTGGTTTTCGAACGGCGACGCGACCAAATAACTTAGCATCTCTCAAACGTCTTTTTACTGTAGTCAATGATACAGGTTCTGATCGGGATTTGTTCACTTCTACGCGGATTTCTGGTGCTGTTAGGCGTCTATTCCGCTTGCTGGTAGTGACGATGAAGTGATCCTCGCGAGAAGTGGTAGTTCTCGGCCTTCCCGAACGCGAACGATCTTGATTACTGCCAGTCTCCTTGTATCGGGTTATTGTGTTATGAACACAAGTCTTCGACAACTTAAGTTGAGAGGCAATCGCACGTTCAGATTTGCCTTCGCCGTATAAAACAACTATGGCAGAGCGAGTTTCACTGCTAATTTCGCGAACTTTTCCCATTTTAAGATGTCTTCACTGTAACAACGACGAGCTCAGACTAATAAGGTAGAAAATAATTTACTCCATAAAAACTCAGGTACTAAATATGTTTTAGGAAGCTAACATAATCCCTGATATCGGTTAACGCGAAACAAACCCAAAACAATAAGTAATGAGCAGATCATAAAAATATTACAATGACTCTACCACCTGGTCCTTGCGCGGCGCTCATTGATGTTTTGAAACAATAGACCTTTTTAGGATGATAACTTAAACAACAACATAAATAATGACTCTTAGAAATTCTTTAATAATAATAGAATACGCAGGTGTTCAAATTAGCTCATTATCATATGTGTACTTTGAAATATTTTGTTGGTGACAAAGATTTTTACAGTGGTCTCAAACTTTTGGCCGGCAGTGTACATAGGTACATAAAATATGCTAAATAGGTTCACAACCATCAAAATATTTCAACTAGTTACTGACATGCTTAATTAAAGAAATAGTAATAAAAGTAAAAATAAATTCAAATAAATATCATGCTACATAAAAAAAAACAAGTCATTATGTAAAATTAAATGTCAATAACGTATGAAAAATAAATAATTTAAAATTTACATTACAAAAACTCTTGGACTATATATGGAGATAAGATTATTATTCACTCAGATAAAGTCTGTCCATATGAATTTCTAGAATTGTTATGCACTAGGGTAGCAAACAACTTGTGACTGATGCGGTTTGTGATGGTTGGCTGCAATGACATACCTAAATAAACCCCATCTTATGAAATAAAGACAAACGACCATCGACAACGACAAAGCATGGCAAATACTTAAGTACCTATGCTTAGTATACTTGAGCATGTTTGCAAGACCGTGATGCAGCATTTGAGTATGTATAAATGTGTAATTAATGTCCGTATAATGAATAATATGCTAGTATTCCAGTGACATGGTGTGTAAAATTCGTGCTTCTTTTGTAGGTCTTGCTTCTAAAAGCCATGGAGCAAAAAACACAGTAAGTACAAAAGTTAATCAGAATGATAAGTCAGAAAATAAATCTGATGCTAAAAGTGGCAATAACACGAATGGTTCCAAACGAGACAAAAAGAAAGCGTCTGAAAATATCTATAAGAATGATCCTGAAAGGGCTAAGAGAATTGAAAACAAGGACAGGTCTAGAAAAGATGATATAGATGGTGATAAAAAGGACAGGTCTAAAAGCAGGAAAAATTGTGAACGAGAGAGTGTGATTGTAATTAATAAAGTAAGCAAGAAGAAATTTGTAAATGGCGATGTGATCGTAGTAAATGACGATAAAAAACAAAAGTTAGTGAGCAGTAAAAAATCTTCGATCCTCGTAGGAGACGGTGCAATTAAAACTCTTGATGATTCACCTGATCCTGCAAAGAAATATAGCAAGAAAAGGTCTAGACAGGACGATTACGATAATAATAATCAGGTCCAGGAAAAGAAACGGCCTAAAAAAGATCAAAATAAAGTTGATAAAAAGTCTAAAGACAAGGAAAGGTCTAATAAAGATCTAAATAATGTTGAGAAAAAAACTGCTAGCAAGGAAAAATCTAAGAAAGATACAAATAGCCTTGACAACAGGTCTAACAGCAAGAAAACATCCAAGAAAGATCCAAACAATGTTGAGCATAGGTCTAAAAGTAAGGACAGATCTAATAATATTGAAAATAGGTCTAAAAGCAGGGAAAGATCCAGGAGCCGGGGTCCAGTTGTTGAGAAAAAGATAAAGTTTTTCAGACCTTTTCTTGATGAAGATGACGAAGCCTATCAAAAGAAGAAAGAGAGGCCCAAAAGTAGAGAAAGATCTGACAAAAGTGTGGCTGGAGAATCTACATCATCTTATGGCAAGAATAAAGGTGATAGCAAGAATGGACCAACAGAACGTAGTAATAAAGATAATGATGCCAAAACTAAGAAGACAACAAAGAAAGATGTTGATACTGTTAAATTAAAGACACGAACGAAAATAGTTAAAACAAAACAAAAAGACGGTTTTTTGTCGGAGTTACAACTAACTGAGCTCGATAAACATCTGCACAATATACGTACGATACTACTGAATTCCAACGCAACTCCCCTACAAAACCACAACGAAACTGGCTTCACTTGTGGCTTCTGCGTCGCACAATTCCTTACAGCCGCCGACCTCAAAATACACACGCTAGATGACCATGATGATGACTACATCGAGAGATTTATGGTTGGAGCTACCCTCTATTCCTATGTCGTCAAATTGGACATAACCTCACTCCGCTGCATTATGTGCACTCGAAAAATATTTACTCTAGAAAACCTTATTGAACATCTAGAGACCAAACACAACAAAATGTTTCACAAGGATATAAAAAATCACATCCTCCCATTCAAATTCCAAAGCGATGTATTTACTTGCGTTATTTGTGATCGCAAGTTTGATCGTTTCAAACAGATGCAGCATCATATGAGCGTCCACTACAAGAACTATCTCTGCGACGAATGCAACTTGCCTTTCATCAACAAAGCTACCCTCAGAACTCATATATACAGACATACAGATGCGGTATTCACATGCGATTTCTGCGGAAAAACCTTCGATACCAAGATCAAGTGTACCACTCACGAGCTCTACGTACACATGAGAGGCCACAGCCGCAACAAATGCACCTACTGCTTGCAATTCTTCGTGAAATACGCACAGAAACTGCAACACATGGTGGAAGTTCACGGCCACAAACAACGCACAGTAAAATGTAATATTTGCAGCAAGACTTTCAAAAGCAAGGAGAAGTTTACAAAGCACAATAAAAGATACCATCTCTTGGAGCGCAACTACGAATGCGATCAGTGCGACGGCCGTTTCTTCGATAGCTACGATCTGAAGCGTCACAAACGCACACACGAGAATTTAAAGCGGTTTGAATGCACGACCTGCGATAAGAAGTTCACCAGGCATGATAATATGTTGGAGCACATGCGACTCCACACTCAGGAGTTCAGGAAGTACACTTGTGAAATGTGCGGATTGAATTATGCGAGTTTGAGCCGTTTCAACAGTCATTTGAATAGGTCGCATAAGGGGCGTGGGGTCAATGCAACTGGCAAAGAGTCAAGTAAGAAGTAAATATCCAGCGGGGCATTTACTTCTCACATTAGACAACGATTTTGACAAGAAAGAAGAGAAAAATGTCATGCAATATGTAAAATCTTGGTAATGACGTACCAATTCAGGTATTGTATGACATTATTCTCTGTTGCATAGACTAAACCTTGTCTAGGTGTTCTAGCGACTCGTAACATTTATTTCTTAGCGATAGCTGGATATAGCCCCTTATTTTGTATCTGCCAGCCCCTATTTTGTGCTTCTTTTATAGGACGGAATACGTTAATATAGTTTTGAGAATTAAATAAATAAATATATAATGCTGGACCATACACACAGCATCATCTAGCTGTATTACAAATATTACCTTACAATGCAAGTTTTCACGTAGGTATTCTAAAATCTTTTCTTTATTTATGCATAGACATTGCTTTTGGTGTTCAAAATTAGTCCAAGGGGCTAAACTAGCTCTGTATGTGTTAGTAACGTAAGCTAAGTAAGTTTTTATAGATGCTTAGATTTTTCTGGTTAGAATAGTTGAAAGTTCTAATCGACGCGCGGCAGTGCGTTAGCCAAGTTCGGAAAGAAACGGGCGACGCAATAGCAGTGTGTATCTTTAAATGAACCATTGGGCACGCTTTTGCTCCCTTCTCTATCTCAGACATTATCAAACCACAGACTAGCAATTTTGCATGTCTAGTAAAATGCGTAAATAGAGTAAGAATCCTCTTGAAGCCTCTTGAACACGAATTAGGCGAAGTTTTCACATTTATAGTTTTTGTAGGATTTAGAGCGGAAACCCGCCGCGTAGGTACGCGGCAGGTCGCGCGCTGCAGAACCACGCGCGATTTTTGCACGCGTTTTTGAAACGCGACAAGACGCAGCGCGGTTAAGTTACATAGAATGTTACACCGCGCGCGACAACACGCGCCAGATCGCGCGCGTCATGCGACATAAGTTGTAACACATGCCAATTGTTGAGTAAGCGTTGGGAGAACGTACCATATCTGCAGATTTTACTTAGATCTTTGCAGATTAAATTGTGAATCATTATAGAATTTGTGGCCAAAGAAGTGTGATCTCTCAATATATGTCTTCCAGAATGTTAACGACTGGTTATTGCTACGTGATGAGGCTTATTTACCTATAAGCGGGCCAATGTACAGAGTACCACGTACTAAGCCGAAAGAGGGTGAGCCTCTTAACTTGGACTCTTAATGTGATATTGATATATATTTACATTAAGAGTCCTGTGATATATATTTTAGATTTTTTTTAAACCTACCTTATAAAATTATTTTCAGATTTTATTTTGTTTGTTTTTTTTTTTTTTCAGAAAAACCAGTGTATTGTCAAGAGATTATTACAAAAAATTCTGTAAATCCTTTGAAATTTCAAAGCAATAATAATTATGTAAGAATGACAGAGACACGTAACACACGTGAAACGTGAGTTCAAATATACGTAGTATTTAACTTAATAAAAAACATCATGGGGAAAGTATCACCCCTTTCGGCTTAGTATACATGTTTCGTGGCACCCTGTATGTGTTTCTGGGCATGTCTTTCTCGTGAGATACCCTTTTAGACGCATTTCCTTTGCTCTGAAATGTTGTTAGCTGATTATGGATTTTGAAGGTTATGTTTGTTAGAAAGGCTGAAAGTAAAAGAAATGCAGGTACATACTGGGCGGAATGTGATGAAGTTTTGCCAAGACGAAAATGAAAAGACAGGTAGGTAAGCTTTATATTACTCGTGTAATAACGTGCTAAGACGCGATTAGATTTTTAAAACTAGGTATATAAGTTCTTGAGGTATTGATAAGTCGGCCAAGTGCGAGTCGGACGAGCGCACTAAAGGTTCCGTACCACATATTTTAAACATAGTCGTATAAAACTGTTTGTCGTGACCGCATAAGTGTTACGATTACGGAAATAAAGGCCTAAACCAGACAGATGGCTCGGGCGTAGGTTTAGTTAAAGGCTTATTGCCTCCCTTGGGGTACGGAACCCTAATAAGAACATTGAGTTTATGTTAGCGTAGCTTATACAAATATTATTTTCTTGCTTTGCTCACATCGCTAAATCAAAATGGCGAAACACAGAATTTTGGGATATGTCGATCGAATTTTGTAATACGGGGTCTGAGACTCTTATAGTTTTTATAAATTATATTTGGATTTAATATAAAATTCAATAAGTGTGTCTATTTATATAATTATTTAGATAGGATTTTTTAGCGCTGAAAAGCCCCAAAAAAATTAAGGCTCTAGGCCTAAAAATAACAATTATTAGTGTGTTTCTTATTTCTATGATCTCGGGCCAATAAGAGACCTTAGGAAGGTATGCGTAGGGCTGAATCCGAAAGCACAGATGCTTTTAAACATCAGTGGTCACTATACGTATTATAATAATAATCAGTCAATCCTTATAATCAGTATTTGAATAAGTTTGCATTTAAGAAGTAATTATTACCATTTTTAAATAGATCTATCAAATCGTATGTACTCTTTTGAAATTATTAATTCTAGTGTGATTTTATCTTGGGTATTTTACAATTATAACATATGTTTTGGGTCCTGTACTAAAATAAAAGTAATTTTACGTTTCGTATCATTTTATCAATATAAAGTTTAAGGTACTCAGATCGTTCCAGTCGACTGAGATTAGAGTTTTTAAACACTACCGTGTATTCGTATAGAAATAAATATTCAGTACGTATAAACAATTGATGTGTAGTTTGTAAACACTTTTATTGGAAATAAATAAACGTATTTCTTCAACCAACAATGCGCTTTATTTGCTAATCCCTTTAGAAATATTATAATTTTATCAACAAATTCTAGCGAACACTATTAGGAAAGCATAATGAGAATAATAAAGGTAACAGGCCATTATTTTTCGTCAATTCATTCTTCAAATTATAGTATCATAACCAGGTAGTTTCCTTAGTTTACAGGCAACTGTTGCTTAATTTTAAAGATTTCACTCGATTAAAACATCGCGTTACACCGATATGCCCTACTCTTGTCAAACCCTAGTGGTTGCCTCTTTCCTTTTTTGTGCAAGGCAACGCTCGCACGTGTTTTTCGCCAAAATATCAAAACAAGAAATGTCAAGACGAAAAAAAAATGCTTTTCCATAGGAATATAAGGAAATTGGAAGTAGAACAGAAGAAACGACGACGTGTACGATGTTATACAAAGTCGTCAGACGAAAATCATGCAGGTGGGTTTGTGTAAGCAAATCATTTCTTTGGGTGAAATCGGGATTGATTGCGAGTCAATTGCGATAACACCAGTATCTGCAAGCTTCCTTTGAAAATATAAAGCAGAAAATACGTGAATCCCAATCAAAAGTCAAAGTCAAAAGGTTTTACACGTTCATCTGTACTTCTTGTCCGAGAGACAATATCATATCCAAGTACCCACCTTATTCGTCACATCTATCGAAATGAAATGGTAAGATATGATTATTCTATCTTTATAATCATGGTCAACGAAATGGCCAAAGGCATATTCGTTGACAAACCGGGGCAAAACTGATCGCCATCACTTGCCTTAGAGGAGGTGCCACCGCAGCCGTCCTTGACGGATTCGCCGGCGGCCGATGCCGAGCCAAAAGCCGCCACCGCCTCCTAGCCTGAGGCTACGCCTGAACCAGGCTTAGACCCTGAACTATTATCAGCACTGGGTAACTCTTGGCCCTGTTTTCCGATAGCCTTGTGGCTATCGGAAAACAGGGCCAAGAGGTCCTCAAATGGATAATCCGGAAGCTTGCAGCTTCCACTCCACATTCGTCAATTAATCGTCCTGCCCCTCAGTGAAACTGGAGGGGGCCTCCTATTTTTAGTACCTGCTCCATCACCATGCAGCCCATGAGCGGGCATGAGTGCCCGCGCGGGCGCTGTGCCAGCTGAGAAGTTATATTTCAAAAATATTCCAGGCTCGTAAACCTAACGGCATTAAAATGTTTTTAAGTTAAAAGTTTTATTAAGAAATGTAAAGAAATTTATTATTTTAAATAGTTACTCACATTATGAGACGAAAGTTTGTATGACGGCAACCAAACTCATCTCACGTGATGGGTGTTTAGCCAGTATTGCCCTCAAAGAAGTTTTATCCTTGTGATATGTACTTCATGTACCTAAGATTTGAATATGAAAATAGTTTATTTCAATTTGTATCTTAGCTGTATGGTTTGTCTCTCACACAGGGTTTTGCTAAAATTATGAAACACTTTATAATAACTTATCTACGTGATTTGATCTCGCAAGTCCGTTATTTACATCCGACGATATCCTGTACACACAGGCGACAGCATTGAAGAGTGCACATGTAATTGTACACCCTACGTTACAATTATTGAAGTGATTGGGTTTCGTGGTAAACCACGAAAAAAGTTCACTCCACCTTAAAAAACTCAAAGTATAGGGTTTTTTGGTAAGTACGAGTATAATACTCATGACCTAAAATTATCTTTGCTATCTTTTTAGATAAAAGCCACAACATCTATATCTATATCTATTCTATATGTATATATAAAAGAAAGTCGTGTTAGTTACACTATTTATAACTCAAGAACGGCTGAATGGATCTCGGTGAAATTTGGCAGCGAGGTAGATGGTATTCCGGGGCTACCTTTTATTCCGGAAAAAAGCGTGCGAAGCCGCGGGCTGCAGCTAGTTATACATATGTCCGAAAATATTCAAGTTTGTTTAACTACTTTTCATGATCTTGCTACGCTAATAGGTGTTAACGTCTCCGCCCAGTTGTGAGATACGGATTCTTGTACCAAAAATAATAATAATAATCAAGTTCACCCAGATGTTTAGCGTTATAATATAAGCAAATAACAACGATTACGACGGCAAAACTGAGGAGATTTTAGATGAATTAAAGAGGTGGCAATAAAGCGTTTATAGTTCTTTCAAATGTTTTCAAAAAGTTCAGTACCTACATACTTACTCGTAAGTATAAGCATAAGATATTTACTGACACTTTACAAACAAGTTGGGGCGCGGTTTGCGACACCGAAAGGAAACGGTACATGTACAACTTTCTAGTCAGACTTCTAAGTTATTAGCAGTCATTTTAAGAAAAAAAATATTTAAAAAATTAATCAAACTGTGCGGTATTGCTGAGAGTGGATAACACTACCTACAGCTATACGCCATGTAGATAGAATGAAGGGGGATTCCCGCACCTACGTAACTCAACGAGACACATTCATTTGGGAATGGTGTGAGAAGATAGTTCGTAAATATTTGCTTCTTACGAAAGAAAAATGTGTGGATTTAGACTTTAGAATAATAAACCCAGATACGATAAGGGTATTATCTGAAAAAGCTTTCCAAATAGTACAACTCTTTGGTTACCCTGAAATTGATGGATCTGCCTCATACCCCGTAACAATGCCAAGTGTGAAACTTCCGTCTCCTAGAAACATGACCCAAACGCTTTCCTCGTTGACGCTGTTCGTGAAACGAACAAGCCGTGGGCGACGATGGAGGTTGAAGTCAGGCACAAGCCGCACAAGGCTTCAGTGTGAAACTAGCCTCGAGGCGAAGAGAACAGATTATTATATATTATTGAACAGACGCTTTTACCTGTGCTTTTACCATAAACATGGACAGATGTTTTTTTATGTATTTCCACCAATGTCGTAAATTTAGAAATATGTATGTACTTTCGGATAATAGGCTGCTAGAATACTGATATATGATACGACATATCGACGTGCTAACACAGCTTACGAGTGTCACACTCAGTAGATAGGTACCCTGGTATGTGCTTGTTACAATCGCATTTCAGGGAGTACCACCCTCTCCATGCGAACCTCACC
The DNA here is from genome assembly GCA_963662085.1 of Eupithecia inturbata. Taxonomy (NCBI): domain Eukaryota; kingdom Metazoa; phylum Arthropoda; class Insecta; order Lepidoptera; family Geometridae; genus Eupithecia; species Eupithecia inturbata. The sequence goes on from OY759205.1 coordinate 2,515,243, forward strand.
CAGGGGCTCACGTGGCGCGGTAGCGCTCGACCTGATGATTGCCTCGCTCGCAGCCACTACATTAGCAGTTGTTATTATGAAAGATTTAAATGATTTAAGTTTCAATTCTAATTTCAGTGAATGAACCTAACTTACTTAGATATGATTTCTGTTTATGTTTGTTAAATATTCCAAACGTGATTTACTTACTTACATTTCGTAAACACAATTTTTGTTTGTTAGGTACAGCTAACCCTGGCTTCTAATGTTTTCATGAAAAACATTAAACTTATAATAAGAAGGAAAATAAATCTTCCTTCTCTGAACACCTACCTGGTTATTGTACTATAATTTGAAAAATGAATTGACGAAAAATAATAGCTGATCAAATTTACTTGTTTTATACCCAAGATAGGAAGCTTTGTTTCTAAATATACTCTAAAAGAATGAGGCAACCGCTAGAGTTTGTCAAGAGTAGGGTATATCGGTGTAACTCGATGTTTTAATCGAGTAAAATCTCTAAAAATGTGCAACAGTTGCCTGTAAACTAAGGAAACTATAATTTTCGAATGAATTGACTCAAATAATAATAATCCAACTTCACAGAAGTTCATTTGATCAGCTAATATTCATAATTAATTGGTCAAACTTCGATAGTTTTTATACATAAAAATAATATATGTAAGTTAGTTTTTGCTGCTTTTAGTACAAAATCTACCAAATCCATGACAAAAAAGCTAGGCAATCGGTATATAAACTATCAGTACAAATATTTTCAGGTGATCAAGAAGACGCGACAGGAAATCCAAAATTCAGCAAACCTGATCCAGAAGAAATGGAAATGCAGAAACACAATGTTAAACAAATAGTACTGTACTCGAACGCGACGCCACTGTCGCGACATACCGATTTCGGCTACGGATGCGCTTTTTGCCCCGAATATTATCAAAAACCTTCCGATCTCAAGAAACATACACTTAGTCACCACGATGTAAACACTAGAGCTACTTATATGAGTAAACCACGCTTTGGATCAGGAAGCTACCTGGTAAAACTCGACGTAACAAACTTAAAATGTACGCTATGCGAACAAGATATCGAATACGTTGACGTTAAGGAACATCTTGAGAAACATGGAAAATATTTTCACGACCTTTCAAAGAGCTACACAGTACCGTTCAAGTTTGATGACGATATTCTCAAGTGTATGTTCTGTAATGAAGTTTGCAGATCATTCAAAACACTACAAATGCATATGAACGAGCATTATAAGAACTTTGAGTGTCCTGTCTGTGGTGTAGGCTTCATAAATCAACTAATGATCAAAACCCATTACAAAAACTCGCATAAAATTGGAGTTTTCGCTTGCTGTTGCGGAGAACTTTTTGATACCATCAATAAGAAGAAATTGCACGAACTGCATGCTCACAATAAACATAAATACAAATGCGGTCACTGTGATCAGCTTTTCAAGTCATCTGATAAGAAAAGGATGCATTTAATCGCTGTACATAATGTAAATTTCCCATCAATTCAATGCAACGAATGTAATAAAAAATTTACAAAACAAAGTCATGTTGCAATTCATGTAAAGAAGGATCACAATAAGGAGACGCGGTTTAAATGTTCTTACTGCAAAAAGGCTTTCTTCTACAAATCCCAACTGGACTTACATATGATCAAACACTTGCAGACGAAAGATTTCAAGTGCGAAATTTGCAGCAAAGACTTTGCTCGAATGAAAGCTTTGAAGGAGCACGTAAAGATACATGTCGGGGTTTTTAAATTTCGGTGCAGGCATTGCGAAGCGAGCTTTGTTCAAAAAGCTACGTTAAAGAAGCATTTGATTAGGAAGCATAATGAGGTGTTTATTTAAAACGCCTCTTCGAGTCGCACCGCAGAGGCTAGGCGGTGAATGCCTTATACATAAGGAGTATATCCTACTTATATTATTGTGAAATGTAATTTTTATTCTGTTACTGAATCTCCAAAACTACAAAGCAGATCAAAATGCAATTTGGCGAACATAGCCATTACACATTATAACTTAGATAATAGCTAGCTACCTATCATACCGAAAATACGCGTGCGAAGCCGCGGGCAGAAGCTAGTATTATATATATCAGTATATATTATAATTATATTAAGTGCAAATCATTATTTTATACAATCATCGCAGTCGCGTAACAAGAGTAACTGATTTGGTTTTGTTTGTTACTGTTTTTTTTTTCTGAGATCATAATGTCGAGCTAGCTAAATCTGTATACTTCCCATCCATGAGATAAATATTACTCGTTTTCGTTCAAAACCAACTCTTATGTCGCTTGCTTATGATTAGCGTTTGCACAAAAACGAATCAGAAACTTCGATTTCGTTTTTACGAGTACGGGCCCAGGAATTGAATTACGCTATGGTACACCAGCTTCTTGCTGTATATGGATAACTGCTTGTATTGTGTTGAATTGACTTATCATGTTGATAATATTACGATCGGTTAAATTATTAGAGAAATGCATCAAATTCTTTTTTACTCTATTCTAGACTGGGAAATTCCCATCGTTGTAGCTGTTTTAGGTTCCTTAAGCCTTGGTCTCTTGTTCGCAACGCACCATACTGCGCTACCTATGCGGCACAACATAGCGTCACGTAGCAACGTAAAATGACTGCGGGGAAGCGGTAATTGGATTATGCCGCAGCGGTATGCGGCACAAACAAATCCATTCTCGACGCCCTGACGCACACCGCAGCGTGATACACGCTGTGGTACCCACTCCCCACTTCACCGCGCTTCCCCTCTTACGCTGACGCAGACTTCGTCCAAAAGACCATTTTAGACGTTTTTCATACGATTATGTGTCCGATGCCGAATATCGCAGCGTAGTACGTTGTGATTGTGATCAAGAGACCAAGGCTTCACTAAATCTGTTTTCAACATTGATGTTTGACGTATAGATATGACATGCTTTAATCTTACAGTTCAATCTTCAGTAAATTTTACCACTTTCAGGTTAAATGTAAAATTGTAAGTAGGTCTGATTAAATAAAGGACGTGGCTTAATACTTATAACTTTTCAATTCCAATAGGGTTAGTACATTACTTACATAATCTAAATTTATTAAAATTGACACTACATCGTTATGAGTATTACCTTACGGTGGTTAATATTTTATTTTCTTTGTAGGTGTCCTCACAGACTACAAACCCATAAAACTGGAAGTTGAATGGGATTTAGAAACAAGCTTGGAAATTACAAGTATTAAAGAAGAGAGTTCATCTTCCGATGATAAAAAGAAAAGAGGTAAACGTGGGAAGAAGAGAAAAGTCGATAACATTAGACCGCTTAAGATTAAGCCATCCGCAAAACCTGAGGTTTTAGACGTGGAAAAACATAGATACAACGTTCGGACTATATTACAATACTCCAATGCGACGCCGATCAGAGCGCACTACGCGGGGAACGGATACGCTTGTTGCTTCTGCAAACAGTACTTCCACAAAGCATCAGAACTCAAGGAGCACACGCTCCAATCTCACGACGAACAAACCAAAAAGAAATACATGCAGAAGGCTTTCCTATTTAAACTATTTGTTAAACTTGATATAACATTACTGCGTTGTACAGTTTGCTCTGCTGATAGTATATTTGATACTCTCGAACAACTCATAGAACATTTGAACTCGGCACATCTGAAAGGAATACATACGGACATTAAGAATCAAATCATGTGCTTTAAGTTAGATGAGGAAGTTTTTCGGTGTTTTATCTGTTCAGTTGAATATCACAGCTTTAAAAATTTACTTGAACATGCACATTCGCACTATAGGAACTTTATATGCGAGACATGCGACGCTGGCTTTATAAACAGACTTAAATTATACGGACACGTCTACAACAAGCATAAAGGAGCAGGTGCGCATAAATGCAACACTTGCGCGAAAATTTTCGATACTCCCATTAAATTAAAAACCCACGAAAGAATACATTTAGGTACAGTTCTCTATAAATGCCACGAATGCAACGACAAGTTCACGAAGAAGAAAGAGAAGAGAGATCACATGATAAACGTACACGGAGCTAAATTCGCCAGGATCAAATGCACAGCGTGCGACAAGCTGTTTATAAGTAAAGCCTCGCTCAGCGTCCACGTTAACAGAGACCACTTGATGGATAGGCGACACCAGTGCGAAGTTTGCGAAAAGACCTTCTTCACGTCATCGTTCTTGAGAGATCACATGGTATCTCACTCTAGGGTAAGAGAGATCCAATGCGATGAATGCCCGAAAACGTTTGCGAGGAAGAAAGCGTTACGTGAGCATATGAAGTCTCACACTGGTGATCGTAGGTTTAAGTGCACATTCTGCGACATGGCTTTCCTGCAGAAGTGTAGCTTAAAAGGGCATTTGAGAAGTCGCCACGATGCAGAACTGCCATGAGAATTATTTGATAGGTAATATAAACTTCTACAAACTTTAGACTGCTTGAATCTTATTGATAAAATTATGAAATCAATGATTGGAGACTTCTTTAATAGTACAGCATCTCTGAAGTTGAAGGTTGTAAAATCAACCCTGGGTAAAGGACTTGTAGAATTAACATTAGACACCGTTTTAAAGTTGCTTTAGCTATTGCATGTTAACAATAAAATGATATTCGGATTCATACAACATTACATTAGATTACTAGTTATATTATTGTAATACGTGATTTTCTTTGTAGGTATCATCGTCAGAGACCACAAAGCAATCAAATCGGAGGTAGGAAACTCTTGGGGCGTTACTATTGTTAAAGTGAAAGGTCCTAATACTGAAAATCCCGTAATAGACGTTACTAAAGTAAAAACTAACAAAAAATCGAAAAAAAAGGATCGGAAATCAGAAGAAATTGCAGTGAAATCAAAGAAATTTTATATCAAACCAGTATCTATCTGTCAGAAACCCTTTGATCTATCGGCTGATAACAAACCTAATACATCCAAAGAAGCAAAATCCACAGCTGCTTTAAAAATCAAAATTAACCCACCACCCGATATAATAATAAAACAAATTAAACCTAAAAGTGACGAAACTAAACCCAAAGACGCCAAACAAAAACAGCAAAAGAAAAAAGAACCGATAATTATCGACGTACCAATACAAAGAATAAAAATAGTTCCTCCGCCAGACATGGATTTTATGATGGAGCTAGACAAGCACAGATTCAACATACGCACCGTGATGGAATACTCAAACGCTACCCCAATAAGAAACCACGTAAAAAGCGGTTTCGTTTGCTGCTTCTGCGACACTCACTTCCCCGAACCAGCAGACCTAAAAATTCACACTATCCAAACCCACACAGACGATGAAAGCAAAGACAAGTTCTTCCGAAAGAAAGCTGTCTTATACTCATTCATGGTAAAACTAGATATAACGCATCTAGTTTGCAATATCTGCCAAATTGCTGTCGAAACGCTCGAGCAACTTATTTCCCACCTCAACAGTATCCACCAGAAAAACTTACACACAGATATAAAGAATCACATCGTCTGCTTCAAATTCGACAGCGATGTGATGAGATGTCTCGTTTGTGCTCAAGAATTTTACAGCTTCAAATTGCTATCTGAACACATGAACCAGCATTATACTAATTTTGTTTGCGATGAGTGCGGTGCTGGATTCATTAACAGGAGACAATTGCTCCTACACTCAGATAAACATAAAGTAGGGGAACACAAATGTGGGTCTTGCGATAAGGTTTTTCAATCTCTGAAGAGGATGAAGAGCCACGAACGTGTCACGCACGTGTATAACTCGGGTTTAGGAACGCACGGGTTTAGATGCCACCTTTGCAACGAAAAGTTTAAGAATAAAAAGACGAAGTTGGATCACATGATGCAAGTTCATGGAATTCAGTAATTTTATGTATGAGGCATCATCATCACAGTTCTTATATCACCTTCTGGATATTGGCCTCGAAATTTTGCCCAGCTGCCTCGGTCTACAGACCGAGGCAGCTGGGCAAAATTTGGTCCATGTCAACTCAAACCGCTTTCTATAATTTACGCAATTTTATAAACAAGCTTCGCTCACGTGGAACTTAGGTAAAACATAGCCATACAGCACTCAGGGTCAATGTGCAATACCAACAAGTCCTATATCAGTGAAATATTCAACACCTCTAAAACACGAAAGTCATTTACAAAGGTATTTGTACCATGATTTGAATATTGGAAAGCTCAAAATTCAAATCACGGTAAATATCCCGTTGTAAATCACTTTAGCGTTAATGACCATGATGGTTTTAAATCTTTTATCTTTAGAATAAACCTATAGAATGGAAACACTTATAAAGTTATCTATTAAATAAGCTCTGCTTTGTTTTCAACTTCCTCAAACCTAATTTAAATTATGGAGATTATCACAAACCCTATTGTTCCCTTCTCTGATTTAATACTTCTGTTAAGTTACCTAGTTATAAAATAAGTAGTATTACAATATTATAAATCACATTTTATAATCTTATCAAAATGTATTTATAATTCTTAGATAACTTAAATACTTATATCACATAAGATGTATTATCACTTGAAAATGTTTATAAAGTTTCTATGTAAAATATTGTTTTAAATAAAATCATTGAAATACTTGTTGTTTTCATCAATATTTTCACTGGCATCAAATCCATGCTAATATTATAAATTCGAAAGTAACCCTGTCTGTTACCTTTTCACGCCTAAACGGCTGAACGGATCTCAATGAAGTTTGGCAGGGAGGTAGATGGTATCCCGGGGACGGACATGGGCTACTTTTTATCCCGGGAAAAAGCGTGCGAAGCCGCAGGCAGCAGCTAGTAGTTACTAAATTAGCTTTTGAATTAGGTAGATGTGATTACAGAAATTGAAGTTACATTACATAATGTCCTTCTAGCCGAATTTTCGGCCACGGCGGCCAGTCCCAACGAAGACTAGCCAGGTGCCGCAAGACATAAATTATAGTGCCCAAATATATGCGCAAACACAGGTGCACTCTCTATTCCCTCACTGTCATTATATCCAATGGGATGGGAGACTGACACGATCGGGGAGAAGTCAGTCGCAGGACCAACGGCTTAACGTGTTTTCCGAGGCACAGTACACATCACATACCTCTGATGTAGATAGGTAATTTAGCATATTAGCAAGAGCGCTAAGCTGCCTATGTAGTTTTTTTTTTAACTTAGGTCATGGTAATATTCCGATGCATATGACTTTAGGCTTAATACAATTTTAGAAAGTTTCATAGAGCAGTTAAACTGCACAAACTGTAAATAGTTGGTAATGAAAACTTTATTTTCTTTGTAGGTAAGAACGCGAGTGACGTCAAATCGGTTAAACAAGAACTACCGTCTAGTTCTTGGCAAGTAACTATCGTTAAAGTCGAAGGTAATTTCGACGAATCATCGACAGTTAAAAAACTACCCAAGACAATGATACAAAAACCTGACGAAACAACCATCAACGGAATGAAATTTGGGGACTTGAAGAAACCTATTTCTTTTGTTAAGAAAGCTAAACCAGTACAAGTGCAAGAGACTTCTGAACTTGACAAACAGAGATTTAACATTCGGACTATATTGCAGTTTTCCAATGCAACGCCAATACGAACGCATTCAATATCAACAGGATACGGCTGCTGTTTTTGCAAAAAATACTTCCATAAAGCTTCCGACCTCAAAACTCACACTAAAAATCACGACGATGAAGCCAAAACTAAATTCATGAAAGGAGCCACATTATTTACATTCCTAGTGAAACTAGACGTGACTGCATTATCCTGCAACATTTGCAAAGCATCAATAGATAACATAGAAGAACTGATGGAGCATCTAAATAATACACACGAAAAAGGACTGTATACAAAATTAAAAAAATACGTAGTCAGCTTTAAACTGCCCACTGATGATGTCATGAAATGTCATTTATGTGACGCGGAATTTAAAAGCTTCAGGGTTTTACAGGAACATATGAAATATCACTCTACTAATTTCATTTGTGACGAGTGTGGAGTTGGATTTATAAATCTGGGACAGCTGCGGCACCATTCTGATAACGCTCACATCATATCTGAGTATAAATGCGAAAAATGTAACCAAATGTTTCCCACGTCAAAAAAGAAGTATTTCCATGTGCGCGCTGCGCATTCTGAGTTTAAGAGGAGGTATGCTGATTGATATAATATGCCATAATAATAAGGCTTAAATATACCATACATCTTATATATATATATATATATATATATCTGTATTTGCTCATAAAATTTCAATAAAAAACAAAAAATAAGTAGAACAGGTATATGATACACGTACTTTTACATTTACTTTTATGCTCGGTTCTAGAATCCTAGATATTTGTTGTAAATAAGCCAAGGGCAAGTCGACTTGCACACGAAGGGCTCCGTGTCGTAAAATCAGGCAACGTTTTCAAAGAACATCAAATTTTCGCTTGTTCGGAGACCCCTTTAAATGATCTACTTATTTTATTTTTAGTATTTGTGGTTATTACAGTTGAAGTGTTACTTATTTATAGAAAGTTTCATGTGCCTATTGTAGCAAGAGATACGCCTTGAAAAATGAAGAGCAAAAATACCCATAAAAAATACGTTTGTTGTATGGGAGCCCCCTTTAATTTTGATATTTATTTTATTTGTTGTTATTGCGGCAAGAGAAATACAAATTCTCTGAAAATTTCAACTGTCAACCTCTTACGGTTCATGAGATATATATAGCCCTGTGACAGACGGACGGACGGACGGACAGCGGAGGCTTAGTAATAGGGTTCCGTTTTCGCCCTTTGGGTACGGAACCCTACGGTTCATGTAAGAGGTAGATAGTTGACATTTTCAGAGAACGTGTTTCTCTTGCCGCTATAACAAAAAATAATAAAAATAAAATAAATATCAAAATTGAAGGGGGATCCCATACAATAAACGTGTTTTTTTTTTTTGCTTTTTTTGTTCGTAATTTGTTTCTTGAACTACAATAGGTAGGCACATGAGACTTTCCATAAATAAGTAACACTCCAACTGTAATAATCATCATTCATCCTAAGTTCTTAGGTACATTAAGTATTGAGTAATTTTACTTGTGTTAATTTGATTGTGTACCTAACTATTTTTCATTTTATTTTAAATGTAAGTATATGGATCATTTGTCTGAAATAAAAGCATATGATTATTATTAATAACAACAAATACCGAAGTAAAATAAAGGCAAAAATTTAAAGGGAACAACAACACCGAACAAGTGAAAATTTGATGCTCTTTGAAAAAGTTGCCTGATTTTTACTGTACGGAACCCGAGTGCGAGCAACTTGCACTTGGCGGTTTATTGTTTTTTGCGATGACCTTGCTGTACCTTAGTGTTTTCAGTTTTTTTAGGTTTTCATTCATAAATATCCTTGTTGGCATAAAATATCTTGGATTCTAGAACAGAGTGTAGTAGAGTGTATACCTCTAGTTTTGACAAATTAATTTCTTAGTTACGGGACTCAGACGAACTAAAATATTACGAAAACACTCCTGCTTTGATGTTTGTTACGTGTTCAACAACATAGTTTGTACCTAGGTATTATATCAATAGTTTGAAGAATTGCTTGAATTATAAAAAATGCTTCAAAAAGAATGTGTGTTAAACAGAATCTCACATTTACTGTTATATAAGCTTGAATCCCGATGGATTAATGATAACCTCTTATTTTCTTTTAAGGTATCGTCTTCATTGACAACAAATCGATTAAAAAAGAAGTAATTGAATCTGGACATTCTGAAGTTGAGCCAAAAGTTGAAGAATTGTGCGTTATCGAAGTAAAACCCGTCAGAAAATCGCGGAAGACAGAAATCAGAAAGAAAGAATCTTCCATTCGAAAAACTAAACTAAAAGCAATACCAATGTATGCTGCGGCTATAAAGGGTATACAAATTAAACCACCATCAGAGCCACGCCTTCCGTCTCACAGTGTCAAAATAGAACCAGCAATGGAAAGTCCCCCAGAGCAGATGGAGATTGAAAAGCAAAGACATAACATTCGAACAATATTGCTAAACTCTAACGCGACGCCGATCAGAAAGCACTTCGTCGGCAGCGGATACAACTGCTGTTTCTGCATCGCAAGTTACCCTATACCGGCCGACCTCAAAGCGCATACAATAAACGAACACGACCAACAAACTAAAAACAAATTCATGAAAAATATACGTTTGTATTCATACATAGTAAAACTAGATATCACTTCACTTAGCTGTAATATTTGCAATAAAACTCTAGATACGATAGACCAACTGATCGACCACCTCAATAGCATACATCAAAAGGGAATACACACAGATGTTAAAAGCTACTACGCCTGCTTCAAATTCAATGGCGAAGAGACGAAGTGTCACATCTGCTCAGCTGGATTTCGTAGCTTCAAACTTTTACAGGAGCACATGAACAAGCATTGCATGAATTTTATATGTGACGAATGTGGCGTCGGCTGTATTAATCGAGGACAATTGAAATTGCATTCGGCTGTGCACGAATTGGGCGCGTACAGATGTAGTACCTGCGAAAAGGTCTTCAAATCTCTCGCCAACTTACAATCGCACACGCGACAAACGCATTCGGCGATACCAGTTAACAAATGTCACTTATGCGAAGGCAGATTCAAAACTAACAGAAACAAACGAAACCACCTGATACAAGTTCACGGGATGATCTTCCCCGATCTCGCATGCAACGCTTGCAACCGCACTTTCAAAACTGTGAGCTCACTTTCTGTTCACAAGAAGAAGGACCATTTGATGGAGCGCCGTTACAAATGCGAGATTTGCGACCGGACGTTCTTCACGTCGAGCATGTTGAAAGATCACGAGATAACGCATACGGGAGTGAGGGACTATAAGTGTGAGATTTGCTCGAAGACATATTCGAGGAGGCACGGGCTAAGGGAGCACATGAGATCACACACCGGCGACCGACGCTTCAAGTGTTCCTATTGCGGCATGGCATTCCTGCAAAAATGCAGTCTGAAAGGACACTTGCGCAGTCGACACGATGCTGAACTACAATAGATAATAATAAATAAGCCTTTACTTTGACAACATAAGTTTTCTTTCATCATCAACACTTAACCTTAGCCTGACTTCAACCACTGCTGTTTGTATATTATTATTATAATTAGGGATTTCAAAATCCGGATAATTCTCTTATCCGGATAATAAAGTTTACATCATTCACATATCCGGATAATTCGAAAAACTGTAGAATTAAAAAAATATATTTGTAAATAACTTTTGCCTGCGGTTATCACGCAATTTCCCGGGATTAAACGTAGGCTTTATGTTACTCCAGGTCTAGAAATACATTTCTGCTAAATTTCGGCCAACTTTGATTAGTTTTTTTGGCGTGATAAGCAAACGAACATCCATTTATTATCAATTTGTGCAAACTTTCTTATCAGACTAATACTATAAATATCAAAGTTTGGACGTCCCCGCTTCACATCAAAACTACAAAATAGATCGAGCTGAAATTTTGCATAGATGATTAGTTATCTCTTATGCCGACGATGTATCCCGGAAAATCGCAGCCGAAGCCGCGAGCTAGTTTCTAAGAGAGCTAGCCATTTTATAATATAAGTGTGATGTCGTTACAATTATTCTTATTATCTTCCTTATTATCTTTTCCATTGTTCGCTATGAACTGACTAAAGGAAATAAAATATGAACGAAACAGCATAATTTTTAATGAATAATAATTTATTCAGCTTTAAAAAGTTTAGTATGCCTCTAGGTTTTAAATAAGAAAATTTAATAAACAACAAAACGACACATTACAACGAGTTATTCAATTACACTTAATAATATAGGTAAATTTCCTAAAAATCTAAGCCATCACCAGAAGGCACGGAGGAGTGCCCAGAATGCTGGCAGCATTGTCACGTTGAATGGCAATGCTAATTCGTTGACCGAAATAGAGCTAGCATTCCGATCACCTGTCTACTCTGAGAAGTTTTGTAAGATCTTTATAAATTGCGTGTGCCGCAGGGCCCTAAGGACCAAGGGTTTCCACGGTTCCCTCGGTCAAGATTAGCGTATTTTCGACGTTTGAGGGACTCCACTGATGTTGCTGCGGAGCCAGCCCTTACTGATGTCCCTGCAAAATGTGAAGGCTAGGTATCACACTCGTGGCGTCGCAAACTAAAGGCCGACAAACCTTCCAGGGAATCAGGGTCATACCGACAGGTCTTTTACCATCATCTCGCATAAGATCACGTGGTTCGAGGGTAGCTGCGATACTGACGCTGGTAAAAAAGCCCGAGGAATGATGTCGTTAATTGAACTACGACGGGGTACACGTCCTGAACTAGAGACACGTGCCAGTGCATGGTAACCAAACTAATCAACGGTTTCACAACACTGGCAACGATGTGCAATTAGACAAGGTGAACCCAAATGCAAAGAGGTGGCCACTCGAAAAAGGTTTTTTTGTCTAAAAGGGTACCTAGTTTTGCAGAACATGTAACCAGAGTCCTCATTCCCACTTGAAAACGGCGACACGTTCTGATGAACTGTTAGACGTATTAATAAGATTTTTGTCTGAGAAGAAAGTACTTTGGGCAGATTCGTGACAGGTTATTTTCCATGAGTCTACATAAAGCGTCATCGTAACCTGTAATTCCAAAATTTTGTAAACATTTAGTAAACAATAGGGTATATTACATAATCTAAGAGGCCCTCCAATACTGTACATAAAAAACTCGCGGAACTATTCAGGTACTCTAGGTACCTGAACAGGAGAGTGAGCGGAAGGTGCGGCGTGTGGTGTGGCACGGGGGTAGGCAGGTATTAAGCGTAAGACAGTGCGACATTTGTACCTAGCTGTGCAGGTGCAGGGCTAGAGTAACCGGAATTACACGAAAAAAAAGACCAAGATTAAAGGTACCTAAAAATTATGTAACGTTTCAAATAAAAGCTCATTTACGATCGCGAGATAAATAATATTTGTCTAAAAATATTGTCAATCATTATTCGAATTATCCGGATTTCAATGCTTAAATCCGGATAAAACAAATTGCCTATTGGATAATTCGGACAATTCGGATTGCAATCTCTAATTATAACCCTCCCAAATTTTTGAGCCGTAACTTACGTTCCTGCTTCGGTCTTATCAAATCCTTATTCTATTATTTCTTCTGTCTACCTGGTTTGGCATAATCCTCTTCTAGCTGTAATTCCATTCCTCAGTCAAGGGCAACCTCTTGGCTCTTGAGCATAATTTGTCGAAGAACTGGTACCAAAGAATCTGGTTGCTAGCCTACGTAACATGATCAGCTGTTTCATAAATAAATCAGCAAAAGTGTTACTGTTGGTACATCGTTACATTTACATGAGAAGCGAAGATGAACGAATGCGTGTAGAATAATAACGAAGTAGGTAAGGGTACTATAAAATGAGTCCGCGATTTTAATGAGAATTTTCTTTATAGGTATCGTCTACAGAGAACTCAAAATTAAAACAGAAGTAAGTGAATCTGAAGACACTAAAGATGTTAAGCCTAAAGTTGAGGAGATATTTTGCAATATTCCAGTTAGACCACCAGCCAGGCATGGTCCAAAAAAACCCCGAATACGGGAAACTAATATTAGACATCATCGACAACGTGTACCGATTCTAGCTACACAAATCAAAATTAATCCTCCGTCAGAGATAGTTCAGCTCTCTCGCAGTGTTAAAATTAAACCAGCCGCGGAAAACGGCCCAGAGCAGTTGGAGGTTGAGAAACAGCGATATAACATACGAACAATATTGCTTAACTCGAACGCGACCCCGATTAGAAAGCACTACGTCGGTAGCGGCTACAACTGCTGTTTCTGCAAATACAGTTTCCCCATACCGGCCGATCTCAAAGCACATACAATAAACGAACACGACCACCAGTCTAAAAACAAATTTATGAAAAATATCTGCTTAAATTCTTACTTTGTGAAACTCGACATCACTGGCCTTAGCTGTAACATCTGTCATATAATTTTAGACAATATAGACGAACTCATCGGCCATCTGAATAGCGTACACCAGAAAGGATTACACGCTGATGTAAAAAGTTACATCGCCTCCTTCAAATTCAACGGCGAGGAGACAAAATGTCACATTTGCGGAGCCGAATATCGAAACTTCAAAGTTTTACTAGAACACATGAACAAACATTCCAAGAACTTTATTTGTGATGAGTGTGGAGCCGGCTACATTAATTTGAGAAAACTCAAGACACATTCCAAAACTCACGCATCTGGGACATTTAAATGCGCAACATGCGAGAAAGTTTACAAATCCAACATCAACCTGCAGATGCACATTCGACGAAGTCATTCTGGTATACTCGTCTATAAGTGCTACCTTTGCGAGAATCGATTCAAAAGCAAACACACCAAGAGGAATCACTTAATAGAAAATCATGGAATCATATTCGCCGATTTAGAATGCGATGCATGTAACAGAACATTCAAAACCCAAGACGCGCTTTGCGTGCACAAGAAGAAAGATCACTTGATGGAAAGGCGGCACAAGTGCAATATTTGCGGGCGTACGTTCTTCTCAGCATCGATGTTGAAGAATCATGAGATAACGCACACGGGGCAGAGGGATTTCAAATGCGATGTTTGCTCGAAGTTATTTTCTAGGAAGTACGCCCTTACGGAGCACATGCGGTCGCACACCGGCGACCGACGGTTCAAGTGCTCCTACTGCGGCATGGCGTTCCTGCAGAAGTGCAGTCTGAAAGGACACTTGCGCTCACGACATGATGCAGAACTACAATAGATAGTAATAAAATAGGATTTCATTTGGAGAACTTAACATTTTCAGATTAAGATTTCAGATTTATTTATTGCATACATTACATATACATTAGTAGGCATTTTCCAGTATCATCGTTATGTGCAATGCAATGCAAGCAACCTGACTTCATCAACTGCTGAGCAATGTGCCTCTTCCTACGGTCTTAGCTTTTTAATTTAATTGTGCCTCATAGTCTTAATTTTTCTTATTACTGACTTGTTATATACGTCTGTGTGATCAATTAGGTACCTATCCCTAGTTTGGCATAATCTGCTTCCACTATTGTGTATCTCTGGCAGCCCGTGACTATTGAACATCAATGGTCGAAAAACTTACACTATAGATGCAGCTATCTAGATGTATTGGTTACGATTATTATAGGACAGCCTTTTCGTGATTCAAAAAAAGCAATAACGTAAATGTTGGCGTACTCATAAAAGATGCTTTGCGCTCTATAACAATTACTCAGTTTCCGATGAGATGAGAATAATATATACTATAATATAAACGAATCCTTTTAAAATAAAAAAGCAGTAAAAAAGTAGGAATTTTAGATCTTTCACGATAGTGCCTACCTGAAGATGATTTATTGTACTGGAGTTGGAAATGGCTTGTGTAGTGTTGTTTGGAGTATGTATGTTCATTGAGTACCCACTGTGAACTTGGACATTCCTGAATCTGAAGATGAGTTGAGGGTAGTCATGAAAACTGCCATCAATTCTCGGCGTGACTTCGATTTCACCAGCCGTCCTGTGACCACGATAGCTGTAAAGCGATAGAAACGTAGCGAAATAAAAGAAAACGCCCGTTACGTGATACTTTTTCACTAAGTAAATTAGGGTTACTAAAACCTAGTCAGCTATTTTAATCAGTGCTTTTTTTATAGGTATGGCCTTCAGAGAACTCAAAATTAAAACAGAAGTAAGTGAATCTGAAGACCCTGAAGATGTTAAACCTAAAGTTGAGGAGATATTTTGCAATGTCCCAGTCAAACCACCAGCCAGCCAACGTCCAAAAACTACCGGAATAAAGGGGAATCAGGCTAAACGAGTAACACCAATAAAAATTAATCCTCCTTCAAAGATAAGTCTGCCCCCTGGTAGCATTAAAATAAAACCAGCCGTTGAAAATGATTCGGAGCAGACGGAAAACGAGAAACAGCGATATAACATTAGAACAATATTGCTAAACTCTAACGCGACAGCGATAAGAAAGCACTACGTCGACAGCGGTTACTACTGCTGTTTCTGTAAAGCAAGATTTCCCATACCAGCCGACCTTAAAGCGCACGCAATAAACGAACACGACCACCAAACTATAAACAAATTTATGAAAAGGATCCGCTTATCTCATTTCATTGTTAAACTCGACATCACTGGGCTTCGCTGTAACATTTGTAAAGCATTTCTAGATAATGTAGACGAACTCATGGGCCATCTCAACAGCGTCCACAAGAAAGGATTACACACTGATGTAAAAAGTTACTTCGCCTGCTTCAAATTCAAAGACAAGAAGATTAAGTGTCACATTTGCTCAGCCGAGTATCGCAACTTCAGAGTTTTACAAGAACACATGAACAAACATTCCAAGAACTTCATTTGTGATGAGTGTGGAGACAGCTACATTAATTTGGGTCAACTCAAATGTCATTTAATATCTCACGCATCTGGGACATTCAAATGCACAACATGCGACAAAGTTTACAAATCGAACCTCAACCTACAGATGCACATTCGACAAATTCATTCCGGTATACCCATGTATAAGTGCAACCTCTGCGAAAATCGTTTCAAAACTAAACTAACCAAGAGAAATCACATGATAAAAGTTCATGGAACAGTGTTCGCCGATTTAGAATGCCAGGCATGCAATAAAACGTTCAAAAGCCTAGACGCGCTTTGCTTGCACAAGAGGAGAGATCATTTGATGGAAAGGCGGCACAAATGCAACATTTGCGAGCGTACGTTTTTCACAGCGCCGCAATTGAAGAACCATGAGATAACACATACTG
Organism: Eupithecia inturbata; assembly: GCA_963662085.1. Taxonomy (NCBI): domain Eukaryota; kingdom Metazoa; phylum Arthropoda; class Insecta; order Lepidoptera; family Geometridae; genus Eupithecia; species Eupithecia inturbata. Next base: position 2,532,066 of record OY759205.1, read on the forward strand.
GGCAAAGGGATTTCAAATGCGATGTTTGCTCAAAGTTGTTTTCTAGAAAGTACGCCCTTACGGAGCACATGAGGTCGCACACTGGCGACAGACGGTTCAAGTGCTCCTACTGCGGCATGGCGTTCCTGCAGAAATGCAGCCTTAAAGGACATTTGCGCACTCGACACGATGCTGAACTACAATAGTTAGATGGTAATAAAATTAGACTTATTCGGAGATTTTTACATCTTCCTGTATCACAAATATGTACAGCCGGGCTGAGTACTAGGCCTCTCAAGTTTTTGTGCCTTATCCTACAGCCGTGAGTCTCTTTTTTCCATTTTATTCGTCTGTCTGATCTGTTTGCCCTAGTTTGGCGTAATCCTCTTCTACGTGCTTCCACTCATTTCTCAAGCAAATGTGAACGAATTATTGCAAAATTATTAAAAAAGAAGGTAAATATAAAGGTTTCAATCTTGGGAATCGGAACGTGTAGAGAGTAAATATAATGGTGTATTAGAAAGACTGCATGTTTGTACAGAAAATTGCTTACAAAATTGTACCAACTACAGCAAATACCAATACTACTGTTTATTTTTTTTTCGCGTTTTCCTAGTAAATATGTGTCTAGTGATGCTTTCGAAGCATTTCTTCAATTTATTACCTGGTTCTCGTGTAAATAAATAAGTTTAATTGAATAATGGACAATTTCAGATTTAGTACTTTTTTGTATATCATATCCCCCAAAGAGTTAAACAGTAAATTTTATGCTAATCCCCTAAATAGGTTGATTTCATCCGTTCATCGCCTTATTAAACCAGGAATCTAAGCTTTATAAAATGTTCCTCGAGCTGATGACATAATAATGGTAAAGCATTAACTCCACTCAATCTTATTCTAGTAAAGAAAAGTTTCACACAATGAGCAACTCAAGTAAGTTTGGAGGAAAACTAGAGGCGTCCTTAGCCGAATTCAAGTTGAAATGAAGTCGCCGTTATGACAAAAATGCGGGTGTAAGTCAGCGATTTTAATAAGTGCTTTCTTTATAGGTGTGGCCTACAAAGAACCCGAAATTAAAACAGAAGTAAGTGAATCTGAAGACATTGAAGACGTTAAGCCCAAAGTTGAGGAGATATTTTGCAATATCCTAGTCAAACCACCAGCAAGGCAACGTCCAAAAATTACTAGTGGACAAAGTAAGATAAAACAAGGACAAAATCTAGTTACACCAATAAAAACGAATGCTTCTTCAAAGACAAGGCCGCCCTCTTGTAGTATTAAAATAAAACCAGCCGTAGAAAATAGCCCAGGGCTGACCGAACTCGAGAAACAGCGATATAAAATTCTAACAATTTTGCTAAACTCCAACGCCACACCGATAAAAAAGCACTGCGTCGATAGCGGCTACTACTGCTGTTTCTGTACAGCAAGCTTTACCATACCGGCCGAACTCAAAACGCATACAATTAACGAACACGACGACCAAACTAAAAACAAATTCATGAAAAAGATATTCCTATTTACCATAGTAAAACTCGACATCACTGGGCTTAGCTGTAACATCTGTAATGCCATTTTAGATAATGTAGAAGAACTCATCGGGCATCTAAATTCCGTACACCAGAAAGGATTACACACTGATATGAAAAGTTACATCGCGGCCTTCAAATTAAACGGCGAGGAGACAAAATGTCACATTTGCGGAGCCGAGTATCGTAACTTCAAACTTTTACTAGAACACATGAACAAACATTCCAAAAACTTCATTTGCGATGAGTGTGGAGTCGGCTACATTAATTTGGGTCAACTTAAGACTCATTCGATAACTCACGCATCTGGGACATTTAAATGCACAACCTGCGGAAAAGTTTTCAAATCCAACCTCAACCTGCAGATGCACATTCGCCAAATTCATTCCGGCAAACCCGTCTATAAGTGCAACCATTGCGAAGATCGATTTAAAACTATACAAACCAAAAGAAATCACTTGATAGAAGCACACGGAATCGTATTCGCCGATTCAGAATGCAATTCATGCAATAGAACGTTCAAAACCCTACACGGGCTTCGCTTGCACAAGAGGAGAGATCACTTGATGGAAAGACGGCACACGTGCAATATTTGCGAGCGTACGTTCTTCTCAGCGACGGGATTGAAGAATCATGAGAAAACTCACACGGGGCAGAAAGATTTTAAATGCGATGTATGCTCGAAGTTGTTTTCGAGGAAGTACGCACTTACGGAGCACATGCGGTCGCACACCGGCGACCGGCGGTTCAAGTGCTCTTACTGCGGCATGGCGTTCCTGCAGAAGTGCAGTCTGAAAGGACACTTACGCACTCGACACGATGCCGAACCACAATAGATAGGTACTAATTTAAAGTTTGTTCAGATAACTAATAATATCCTGTATCATCGTCATGTAAAGCCGGACTTCCACCTTAAGAGTAATACGCCTCGCAAGTTTTTGTCCATCCTACGGTTTGGCGCTTGCGCGTGCATAATCTTTCACTTCGTCTACCTGATCCATATGCGCTGATAATTTGGCATAATCCTGTTCTATCTACTTCCACTCACTTGTACCTATGTCTGGTAGCCAATGGTTCTTGACTTGAAAACTGGTCGAAAAACTGATAGTGGCACTCTCTTAGTATGAGTTCGCTCACTGTAATTAATTCACATTTTTTTCCACTGCTTTCATCACATTTTTTTCAATTTGGTTTGAAGTTCGTATATTGCCGTGCTCGAAACGGATACTCTGTGTCTTGTTGTACATAATTATTTATTATCTCGTGAGAAGTAAAGATAAACGAATGCTTGTAAAATTAGCTAAAGAGTAGGTAGTGAGGACTTTTTAGTCGCAGTAAATATTAAATCTATTGTTCTGCAGTCGGGCAAGGTCGGTCTACACCGACCTTGCACACCTCTACTATAAGCTAGGCCATTCCCGAATTTGTAAAATTGAGATTAGTTACCTAATGGATGAATTAAGAGAAGTCGTTATAACTACCATCAATTCGCAATTTCGCCCGTGAATCCATTCCGAACAGCTCAGCCGTTCTTTGGCCATGGTGGCTGCAACGCGATTGAAACGTAGGGAAAAAACAAAGGTCCGCGATAATTTTCTTTGCTCTAGGTAGATAGATTTGGTGGAGGGGTTACTACTACTAAGTCAGATGTTTTAATAAGTGCTTTCTTTATAGGTATGGCCTACAATGATCTCAAAATTAAAACAGACGTAAGTGAATCTCAAGACGCTGAAGATGTTAAGCCTAAAATCGAGGAAATATTTTGCGATATCCGAGTCAACCCACCAGCCAGGCAACGTACAAAAACTACTACTGCACGACGTAAGATAAAAAAACCGCTGATTCTACGTAAACCAATAAAAAAAAATCCTTCAATAAAAAGTCCGTCGTCTAGTAGTATTAAAATAAAACCAGCCGTAGAAAATGGCCCGGAGCAAAAAGAGGTCGAAAAACAGCGATATAACATTCGAACAATTTTGATAAACTCTAACGCGACACCGATAAAAAATTACTACCTCGCCAGCGGTTACAACTGCGCTTTCTGTAAAGCAACCTTCCCAATACCGGCCGACCTCAAAGTGCATACAATAAATTTTCACTGCGACCAAATTAAAAACAGTTTCATGAAAAATATAATCATATTTTCTTACATAGTTAAACTCGACATCACTGGGCTTAGCTGTAACACCTGTAATGCAATTTTAGACAATTTAGACGAACTCATCCGCCATCTAAACATCGTACACCAGAAAGGATTACACACTGATGTAAAAAGTTACATCGCCTCCTTCAAATTCAAAGGCGAGGAGACAAATTGTCATATTTGCTCAGCCGAGTATCGTAACTTCAAACTTTTACAAGAACACATGAACAAACACTCTATGAACTTTATTTGTGATGAGTGTGGAGTCGGCTGCATTAATTTGAGTCAACTTAGGAATCATTCAATAACTCACGCATCTGGGGCATTTAAATGCACAAAATGCGAGAAAGTTTATAAATCCAACCTCAACTTAAAGATGCACATTCGAAGAATTCATTCCGGTAAACCCATGTACAAGTGCAATCATTGCGAAGATCGATTTAAAAATATACATACCAAAAGAAATCACTTGACAGAAGCACACGGAATCGTGTTCGCCGATTCAGAATGCAATTCATGCAATAGAACATTCAAAACCCTTCACGGGCTTCGCTTGCACAAGAGGAGAGATCACTTGATGGAAAGGCGGCACAAGTGCAATGTTTGCGAGCGTACGTTCTTCTCAGCGACGGTATTGAAGAATCATGAGATAACGCACACGGGGCAGAGGGATTTCAAATGCGATGTTTGCTCGAAGGTGTTTTCGAGGAAGTACGCCCTTACGGAGCACATGCGGTCGCACACCGGCGATCGACGGTTCAAGTGCTCCTACTGCGGCATGGCGTTCCTGCATAAGTGCAGCCTGAAAGGACACTTGCGCACTCGACACGATGCTGAACTACAATAGTTAGATGGTAGTAAAATGAGACTTATTCGAAAAATTTTACATTTTGATGTATTGCTGGACTTCATCCCCTACTGGGTAATAGGCCTCCCAATTTTTCATGCCTTATCCTTAGGCCTTGAGTCTTAATCTTCCATATTATTCGTCTGTCTGATTCCTTTGCCCTAGTTCCGCATAATCCTCTTTTAGCTGCTTTTGCAAGCTTTTTCTCAAGCTAAGGTGAACGAATAATTGTATAATAATTAAAAAGTAGGTAGATATAATTGTTTCAATCTTGGGAACCGGAATGTGTAGAATGTAAATATAATGGTGTATTAGAAAGACTGCATGTTTGTACAGAAAATTGTTTACAAAATTGTACCAATTACAGCAAATACATACATCCAATACTATTGTCTTTTTTTTTGCACTGTCCTACAATATATTTGTCTTATGATATGACGCTTTCGAAGCATTTCTTTAATTTATTATATTACCTAGTTATTGTGTAAATAAATAAGTTTAATTTAATAATGGTTAATTGTCTATCTTGTAGATAGACAAAAGTGGAGCAGATTTAGTACTTTTATTGTATTTCATATTCCCAAACAGTTAAACAGTACATTTTATGATAATCCTCTAAATAGGGTGATTTCGCCCATCCACCACCAAAACAAGGAAACTAAAGCTTTGTAAAATTTTTCTCGAGCTGATGACATAAAAATGGTGACGCATTTACTTCACTCAACCTTATTCGAGTGAAGAAAAGTTTCACACAATGAGCAACTCAAGTAAGTTTGGAGGCGTCCTCAGTCGAATTCAAGTTAAGATTAAGTCGCCGTTATGACTAATACGGGTGTAAGTCAGCGATTTTAATAAATGCTTTCTTTATAGTTGTGGCCTACAAAGAACCCGAAATTAAAACGAAAGTAAGTGAATCTGAAGACATTAAAGTTGAGAATAAATATTGCAATATCCCAGTCAAACCACCAGCCAGGCAACGTCCAAAAACTACTAGTGGCTAATGTAAGGCAAAACGATGACCAAATCTAGTTACACCAATTAAAACAAACCCTCCTTTAAAGCCTAGTCTGCCCTCTTGTAGAATTAAAACAAAACCAGCCCAGGGCTGACGGAACTCGAGAAACAGCGATATAAAATTCTTACAATTTTGCTAAACTCCAACTCCACACCGATAAAAAAACACTGCCTCGGTAGCGGCTACTACTGCTGTTTCTGTAAAGCAAAAGCTATACCATACCGGCCGACCTCAAAACGCATACAATTTACGAACACGACGACCAAACTAAAAACAAATTCATGAAAAAGATATTCATATATACCATAGTAAAACTCGACATCACTGGGCTTAGCTGTAACATCTGTAATGTCATTTTAGATAATGTAGACGAGCTCATCGTCCATCTGAACACCGTACACCAGAAAGGATTACACACTGATGTAAAAAGTTACATAGCGGCCTTCAAATTCAATGGCGAGGAAACAAAATTTCACATTTGCGGAGGCAAATACCGTAACTTCAAACTTTTACTAAAACACATGAACAAACATTCTATGAACTTCATTTGCGATGAGTGTGGAGCGGGCTACATTAACTTGCATCTACTTAAGACTCATTCGATAACTCACGCATCTGGAACATATAAATGCACAACCTGCGAAATGTTTTCAAATCCAACCTCAACCTGCAGAGTCTCGTTCGACAAATTCATTCCGGCAAAACGATCTACAAGTGCAACCATTGCGAGGATCGATTTAAATATCCTCAGACCAAAAGGAATCACTTGATAGAGGCACATGGAATCGTGTTCGCCTATTCAGTATGCAATTTATGCAAAATAATGTTTAAAACCGTACACGGACTTCGCTTGCACAAGGAAGGAGAGTTCACTTAATGGAAAGGCGGCACAAGTGCAATATTTGCGAGATTACGTTCTTCTCAACGACTGGTTTGAAGAATCATAAGAAAACTCATACGGGGCAGAAGGATTTCAAATGCGATGTTTGCTCAAAGATGTTTTCGAAGAAGTACGCCCTTACGGAGCACATGCGGTCGCACTACGGTGACCGACGGTTCAAGTGCTCCTACTGCGGCACTGCGTTCCTGCATAAGTGCAGCCTGAAAGGGCACTTGCGCTCTCGACACGATGCCGAACTACAATAAACAACGCTAGAAGTTAACAATTTTATATATATTCCATAAAATTACGTCATGTGCTTGCTCGTTTTGTTACACGAGCGGTTTTCGTGCATATCTATGTATGTGGTTGACGGGGTCAGAATCCAGAACTACGTCACTACGACTACGACATGTCGACATCAGAAGCGATCTTGATGATTGAGGTATCAAAACACTCGCATGAATTCCCGAAATGATAAAATTACGGGCAATGTTTTACGAAATGTTTTTAAGAAACATTTCGTAAAACATTGCCCGTAATTTGTTTTCAATTAATTACTTGTATGTGAACTGAAAAAGGTCTTTATCTTTATTGATTGAATGCTAACGCTAAAAACTTCAAAATACCAGAAGATTGAGACTATAACTAGTATTTTGTTTTCTTAAAGGTATCGTCAACGATCTCAAAGTTACTGGACTAGATCCGTCTAAGGTAACTATGATACATGAAACAACTGTAGTCAAAATATATAGGAAAGCAGATAAACCCCAAGTAAAGGAAGATAAATTTTGTCAAGATGCTATACCTGATTCAATTATTACTGCAATACCTACAGGCATGAAGCAACTAACCAAGAAGATTCATGAAACAAATGTAGTCAGAACTCCTAAAACGGCCAATAACACTCAAGTAATGAAAAATGTCCCATTACTAGATGGAGATGATAGAGGAAACAAATCAGAAAATTTTAAATTTAGCTCTATAGAACTTGATAAAAACAGATTGAATATAAGGACCATATTGGAATGCTCAAACGCTACTCCGATACAAACTCACTACGTTGGCAGTGGATATATCTGTTGCTTCTGCAAAGCTCACTTCATCAAAGCAACAGATCTCAAAAATCATACACTCAAGCAACACGACAAAACAAAGTCCGAATTCATGCAAACTGCTACTTTATATACTTTCTCTGTCAAACTTGACATCACAAAGCTAAAGTGCAACATTTGTGACATCGCATTGGATCATTTGGAACAACTAGTGGAACACCTCAATAACTCTCATCAGAAAGGGTTACATACAGATATAAAAAGTCATATAGTTTCCTTCAAATTTGATGAAGATGGTTTTAAATGTGACATCTGCTCATTAGACTTCAACAGCTTTAAACACTTGCAGGCACATATGAATAAGCATTTCTCTAACTACATCTGCGATGCTTGTGGCGCTGGGTTTATCAATCGAAGCTCGCTCAATATACACGTAGACACACACAGCAATGGCGCGCACAAATGCGATGTTTGTGCAAAAATCTTTAAATCTATAAGGAAGCTTAAAGCTCACAAACGGGCAATGCACTTGGCACCGTTGGAAAAGTACAAATGCTACCATTGTGGTGAAAAATTCAAGGATATAAATGTAAAGAAAAAACACATGACGGAAATTCACGGGACAGAGTACCCTAAGCTGAAATGTGGCGCTTGTGATATGTCTTTTAGATCTCATGTTACGCTATACGATCATAATAAGAAATATCACTCGATGAGGAGGTTTCCGTGTAGCCTGTGTGACAGCGTGTTTTATAGGCCGGATAAGTTGAAAAGACATGAATTAACACATAAGAAAAAGGCTCATAATAATATACAAGTGTAATAGCGTGCGCTTGTTAAAATTTTTATCGTAACCAAAGCCAAATCCAATTTGTTTACAAACTCATAAAAAGTTTACCGTGATCCTTTAAATAATCTTGTTTTTACACTAATAATCTTGTCAATTACCGATTCTGATACGTTGATTTTATTACGAAAATCCTTTATGTATCAAACTTGTTTGAATGCTCGATAAAATTATAACAAATGCCTACTCAAAACACCAAATAGCGTTTATAACAAGTACTTTATTTTCTTTGTAGGTGTCATCAAGAAACTAACAGGACTTGCGATCTTCAAGAAACCTTTGTCAGTTAACAAACTCAAAATGAAAGATATCCCATTTGAAGGTTTGGAACAGACAGGCCTAAGAAACAAAACAGATGCAACAAAAGATGAGCTTGATAAACATCTATTTAATATAAAGACTATCTTAAAATACTCAAACGCTACTCCCATCCGAACCCACTACGTTGGCAGTGGCTATATCTGTTGTTTCTGCAAAGTAAGCTTCAACAAAGCGGCTGATCTCAAAACTCACACATTGGTCGAACACGACGCTCAGACAAAGAGTGGTTTTATGCAAAAAACTCCTCTGTTCCGTTTCACTGTAAAACTTGACATTACCAAGCTAGAATGCCTGATTTGTGCTATCGCATTGAATGATTTGGATCAACTAATAGATCACCTCAATAATAATCATCAGAAAGGATTGCATACCGATATAAAAAGTCATATAGTAACATTCAAATTTGACGACGATACTCTAAAATGCCACATCTGCTCTGTAGACTTTAATAGTTTCAAGCATTTGCAAGCGCACATGAATAAGCATTTCTCAAACTATATATGCGACGTTTGTGGGACTGGATTCATCAATCTAAGCCAAGTCATGATACATAGAGACGCACATGCTGATGGCACTCACAAATGTAGTAATTGTGAGAAAATCTTTAAATCACGAAACAAACTGAAAGCTCACAATCGCTTAACACACCTTGCAGCATATGAAAAGTATAAATGTTTCTACTGCGGCGAAAAGTTCAAAAATAGAAACATTAAGAAACAACACATGATACAGACCCATGGGGTCGAATACTCTGATTTTAAATGTAACGCTTGTGATAGGACTTTCAAAGGTTCCAAAAGTCTTCACAATCATAAGAGAAAGGATCATTCGATGAAGAGGTATCCGTGTAGTCTCTGTGACAGTGTGTTCTGTAGGGCGGATAGATTGAAAAGGCATCAGTTGATTCATTCAGGGGTTAAGGCATTCAAGTGTGGGGTGTGCGCTAAATCTTTTGCAAGGAAATGTACGCTTAAAGAACATTTACGAACGCATGCTGATAAACCATCATAAAGATTAAGTATAGCAATAGGGGGGACCCTTTAACTATAATAAAAAAATAGAAGAAGTTAATGATGTTTCTAGAGATAGAATCTTAAAATTTTTTTGTCAATTGGCATTTTCGAATGAATCGTTCAATAGAATAAGTAACTTTTGTAATGTTAAAGACCATAGTACCTACTTCTTTAATTTGTCTGGGTTTATTTTATGTCTATTGTCAATATTTCCTATAGTGTTGTTATTAATGGAGATAAGAAGTGTGTAATTGTTGATATGAATTTCCAATTGCTTGTTAATGACCTTTTGGCTTTTTATACATTTTGGTCAAATCTTGATGATGCTCACAAGATTTTTGTTAAGTTTTGTATCTACGATATCTACATTAGTTTAGGTTTTTATTGTCATAAAATTAGGTAGTTAAGTAAGTTATCTTAAGTTAAGAAGCATTTGTAAAAAACAGTTTGTCTTAAATATATGATATGAAAGATTGAAAATCAATGAATTGTTTTATTGCATCTCTTTTCGAACCCCACTACGTAATGAATTAAATAATTAGATATTACACCTATCGACGTGTAGGGTCGTCCTCTGCCTTCAACTCAAATAGTTGAAGCTTTATAAAAGGTTAGTAGGATTGAAAATCGTCTTTATTTTCAATAGACAATTTTACCTAGAACGTTCGAATTTTAACATATTGTTTTCTTTTCTTTATAGGTCGCCCGAGACTTAGGACAATCACCATATCTAAGATTAAACGAAAGCCACGGGAAGAGGGCCCGAAAATCGAACTGGTAAAGACCAGCAATGTTCTGTTTCGAAAACTTCAAGATAATCTAGAAGAGATACTCAAAAACTCTAATGCGACGCTTATACGGCGAGTTAACGGCTTAGATTACATCTGTGCGTACTGCGACTTTGGAGACAGGGAACCTGTTGCTCTGAAAAAGCATACGCTGGCAAGTCACTGCGGTGAAGCCATAGATAACAAAAGAAAATCTGCCCGCGAACTCTTAGTCAAACTCGATATAACAGCTCTTAATTGCAACATATGTTTCCAAGACATAGACACAGTTGAACAACTACTTACACATTTACAAAGCGAGCACGCCATAAAAATACACACGGATATCAAAAATCAAATCATACCCTTCAAATTCGGCAAAGGACCTCTTACTTGCTTCATCTGTAACGTCACCTTCCCTTCGTTCAAAGTTCTTCAAGAACATGTCAACGTACACTACGGTAACTACATCTGTCTTGAATGTGGCTCCGGCTTTGTTAACACCAACAGGCTTAAAAAACACCAACAGAACCATGTGACAGGAAGTTTCAGCTGCGCTCATTGCTCCAAAGAGTTCACCACACACGTCGCTGTGAAAAATCACGAGAAACAAGTACACGGGAAGCTGTTGCCTTTAAAATGCTGGCATTGCAACGAGAGGTTCAGCTACAATCAAGCGAAAGAGAAGCATATGGCTGATGTGCATAATGTAGTCTTTCCCCCGGCCAAGTGTGAGACTTGCGATAAGATTTTCCCTCATAGAAGCGCGTTGAGGGCGCATACCAAGCGGGTTCATCTTTTGGATCGTCGCTTCGACTGTCCTCAGTGTGATATGAAGTTTCATACGACCAGGGAGGTTAAAAATCATATGCTAAAGCATACTGGAGACCGGCATTTTGAATGCGAAATCTGTCTTAAGCGGTTTTTGCGAAAGACAGCTTTGACAGAGCACATGAGGATACATAATAATGAACGGAGGTTCAAGTGCGAACATTGCGGGATGACTTTCGTTCAGAAATGCAGCTGGAAAGGGCATATGCAGAGCAAACATGGAGACGTTGCTTAGACATACGTTATCTACGTTAGAATTATAATATTTCACAAATTACAATGCACATATTTATGACTTTCGTTCAGAAATGATGAAAAAAATATGGCGATGTTGCTTAGACATACGTTGACTACGTTAGAATTATATTATTTTACAAATTACAATGCACATATTTACATAATATAGCTTAGGATTTGAAATACAAATTGATGGCGATTCTTTTCTTGAAATGGCATAAATTAACTTAGGTACTGTAGTTTGATTATCTAGGTTCCTAGGTATCCTACTTGAACTAATAATATAGATGGAAAAGTTCTAAGTTTGATAAAGGACTTCATTCCTCTTCTTTAATGAATAGCTGCATATCCGTTATACGCTACGATATAATAATATTGTACCTATGTAATTAATTATTAAGTAGGTACCAGATCCGCTAATAGTTCAGAACACTTTTAAAAATATTGGAAATCTAACGCCTCTTTTGGGAGCCAAAACATTTTCTCTGAAGCGGTATTCAAGCGAAAAATTCTTCAATTAACCTTTGAAGTATCCTATTATCGTAACAAAAGTGTATTTCTTCTGTGTGCTTGCATGCTTGGATTCTGCTCTTCAGAAGCGGGTTAGTAATAGATTTTGAGTTAACATGCTTTATGATAACAACGGTGACTATGCACTAACTACAACTTTGCAATTTATTTACCTCTAACTGTCTCCGGTTGGTCCTATACTTGACAAATTTATTTTGCAGATGTCCTGAGCAGCAGCGAAGATGAAACCCCCTTAGCCGCATCGAGAAGCATATCCCTCATCAGAAAAGTCAACTTTTCTTCATTCATCTCCATACCCCCCGGCGGTATCCCCGATAAACCCCAAAAGAAGAAAAAAATCCAAAAAGCCCCGCAAAAAGTGCAAAAACGGAAAATATCCGAAGTTATCGAAGAAAAACCAGAAGTAGTGGAGCTTCCTAAACGTAAAAGCACGAAACGTAAGGCCGAGACGAGGGTAAAGATCCCTAACCCTACCCCCAAAACAAGACTTACAGAGATGGACTGGCATCTAGATAACATAAGGACCATCCTGAACTGCTCCAACGCAACGCCAATCCACGCGAAAGAAGACGACGGGCACTCCTGTAGCTATTGCTTCCAAACCTTCGCCAAGCTCAGCGAACTGAAGAAACATTGCTTCTCCAACCACAAGAAAGGGAAACCAGACTTCCTGAAAATGCGTCCAGGGAAAATCCTGTCGAAGCACATCGTCTACTTAGACATAACAGCTTTGAAATGCAGACTCTGCCGCGCTGATATCGATAGTCTTGAGATGTTGATGGAGCATCTTCAAAACGCACATGAGGAGACTATGCATCTAGTGATCAAGAACCAGGTAATTGTGTAACAATTTCAGTGCCTTTGGGCAAGGCAGTGTCTCCGCTGAGGCAGGGCACTGGATGGATTAACATCACAAATGTCCATTTCGAAAAATCCATTGAGCAGCGGCGCGTCAAGCTTGCCAGTAAACGCGTTGTTGTCTTAAATAAAATAAGGGGGTGTTATAAATTTGCAGTGTGTATTTGTGTCTGTCTGTATATGGCATCGTAGCACCTAAACGAATTAACCTATTTGGATTTAGTTTTCTTTGTTTGAAAGATAAAACATAAAAAACCTCCTTCGAGATATCTTTGATTATATAAGAGAAATCTCTTGTTTGATGAACTGTGTAGCATTCCAGTTCTAATGCAATGATAGTTTAAAATAGAACTGCCGTTGGGGGTTTCGAATTCTTGTGAAAGTAGCTAGAAAATATTACCATCGGCTTCGCACGCGCTTCTCAAGTAGCCTATGTCCGTCCCCAGAATACCTAGGTACCGTTTACCTCCCTACCAAATTTCTATATGATCCGTTCAGCCGTTTAGGTGTGAAAGGGCAACAGACAGAGTTAATTTCTTATTTATAATATTAGTATGGATGCTATTTTCTTTCTAGATAATGCCGCTCCGTGTGGTAGACGAGCGTCTTCGCTGCGCTGTTTGCGCGGTCGATGTGGCTTTCGACGCGGTGGCCGATCACATGAGTCAGCACTACAGGAACTACGTCTGCGAATTCTGCGACGCCAGCTTCGTTATACGCTGCAAGATGTTGGACCATAAGAAGAGCGTTCATGATGTTTGAGTGAGCTGTGTCTTGTAGTATTTACTTCTATGATTATATCGTCCATGTATCGGACAATGGCTAACCTAGTTTTATTATTTCGGTATTTTTGTGTCTAGAATTATGAAGGAAACGCGTGAAAAGGGACAGTCGTCTAGTACCTACCCATAACAGAAGCTCTGCTTAGCTTGGGGCTAGATGATGCTGTGTGGATTGTCCACATAGCATTATCCGTCATGTACCTACGTGTAATGATACGTTACGTCCTGTTCTTATATCCCTCTCGTTGCTCGTTGCCAACGAGACGGATTCTAGCGCACTGATCGGTTACGTTGTTGACAATAGTCTTTCTGACCATTGAGGTACAAATACTAGGTATAGAGAAGCTATACCAAACTAAAAACGAGTCGCAACTTGATGTGACAGCGTGCCGTGGACTGAAAAGTATTTTCTGCAGCAGCGCTAAAACATTTTACTACAAAAATGTTCAGACATCTGTTGAGCGCGTGTCAAAAGTCAAAAGCCAAAAGCGTCAAAAGCGTTACCACAAAACTGCGTTTTACGACGGTTTACAGTTAGACACGGCTAACACATAGTTTAAATTTTAAACAGTCGAAAGCGCTTGTCTAACGAGTTTATAGAACGCTAGTTGTGACAGAATTCAGAATTATTGGTATTCGTTGGAAGTGTTTGGTGTTAAAATGGATATGATCATTGAATTTGTGAACTTATTCGATGAAGAGGACATAAACTACGTCGATACATTTCGGGACAATAATACAACTCTTTGAATTACTGCTGTGTGACAGTGACACAAAACACGTTTCGTTTTGTTTTATTTATACCTCTAACTTATGTTTCAGGTGAAAAAAGGTTTGATCGAAAATACTTGCATGTCTTACAGATAAAAAAATAATAATAAAAAAACCATCAGTATAAAACAAAATTAAACATTATTTTAAGTCTAAAATAAAGGACTTCTTCGTACATTGTTTGCGGAAAATGGAACGGATTAACGAATGGTTTGCAATGTGACCGAACTGATTGAGTCAGTTGTCTAAAAAGACACGCGCTAAACACGGTTTTGTGGTAACGAGAGTTAAACTCTTGTTAAACACATGTCTAACTCTTTAGACACTTTAGCTAAACGCTTGTTACATCAGTGTTTACTTTGGTTTTTGTAGTACCGCTGTATATGTCGTCTAATCATACTGTCAAAACATGCAGCACTAGATCGCTTATAGATTATAGTTTACTCGCGACCAAAACGTCGTAAGCGTCACGAACGATTCATGGCGCTTACGCGTTTCGTTCAACATAGTGCAACAACATGTCGCTATTAAAGATTTTACACCGCAGAGGAAACACTTCACACAGTTTTTGCACATTCAAAACTACATTTTAATTTTTAATGAAGTACCTATGCATAGGTATTACTATTTCAAAACTTATTAGTGAAAAATGGTAAAATAGAATAGTAAATTAAAATATATTTTTATACGTTTTAAATCATTGGTTTTAAAAGAAATTGGTATTGTATACAACAAGTACCTACATGCTTGCACTAATTAGACCCGACATTTTATCTCACTCTGCCATAGCGTTAAAGAAATAAACGAATTAATAACATTGTTTACGAATATTGCATCTTGAGTTTGGATGAAGTATAGGTATAGTAACACGCTTTAATTGACGATTATAAAGATACCTACAGTACTGTTACTGGTAGACAGACAGCATAGGCCGAGTAATATCAGATAAACCTTAGTCTCCAACCCCTCGTAGTACGTATCCTATATGTACGGTTTCAGTCACTGTGTAAAAATCTATGATTTTCAAACAAAATGTCAGGTGCAATAGAAAAAAATGTATAAAAAGTAATTCTGATTGGTTTTAGTTGATGTTCTGTTTACTTACCGATGATAAGTCACGCCACTATCTTTTTTCTTTGCAGTGGACTGATTTTTACACGATTTTAACACGCAAGAAGGCATATTTTATTTTATGGTTAGTCGCATGCGGTCGCGATGGGCGTAGGTATGCGAGTGACTAAATGAGTTGTTGCCGATCAGCAACAACTCATGGCGCAAACATTTGGTTCAGGATGTCGGTTCCCTACGCTAGTAATAATAATTCAGTGTTTCTGGCCTATCTTTCTGGGCCGGGAAAAAGTTTGAAAAAAGGGAAAGGTGTGGAAAAAGGAAAAAGGGGTACGCCCAGTAACGCCGGTCAGTCAGTTCTTTTATGGATCTTCCAGTCAGACGCGGCCAGCGGCGGCGCCTAGTAGATACAAACTCCGTGGTATTCACGTCATGGGAGAGGTTTTAAAATTAAATAAGTACTTTTGTCGTTCGCGCGTTTAACGATTTCCAATGTTTTACAGTAGGTTTTACGTGTTCTACCATAACTACTTTTATCAATCTAGTGTAATTAGATTTTAAGTTTCCTACACTTTTTGCATGATCCAAGAAAACAAGGTTTGCCACTCCTGGAGTGACACATACTATAGCCATCACTGTCCAGTTGCCACTTATTTCAACAAAACATGGAAGTAAAAGGAAACAAAAAGTCTATAAAAAATTACATAAAACAACAATCGTCCGTTTTGTTTATTTATATCTGTCAAAACAGGTTTAGCTAAACACGAGTTATTGTGATAAATAATTGGTTAGTACAAAACCAAATTACCTGTACGAATCTGATAAAACTATGTGTAATTTGTGGAGCTCGGGGATTTACGTACAATCTTACACTACTAGTTACACTAGAAAACAAATTCGTCTTCTCACCCGTCGATGACGTAGGGCTTGTGTCACCCACGGATCCGTGATGTCTCGGAATGCCATACCTGGCGAAGTATACCACGACTTTTTGTAGATGTAGTTCTTCCCTTGCATTTAAGTTTTAAAATAGTAAATAATTTTATGAGGCACATATGTATATTTAAACCGACTTCAAACAGGAGGTTCTCAGTTCGTCTGTATGTTTTTTTTTTATTTACATGATATCTCCGCCTATGGGTAACTGATTTTACTGATTCTTTCACTATTGTATAGAGAATGATCCCGAGGTGGTCCCATAAAATCTTTATTCCCGAGGGATTAGTATTTATCCCGTTAAACTTAAAAAGCAACATAATATTTTAGGAGAATCACGACTAGCTACAACAGTTTTAGTGATATCTGCGGCAATTGTTAATAGAATTTGATGATTATGTCGTTGTTGTATAAAAATTGATTTTGAGGTGGTCTCCTATAAGTTTGATTATTGAGGAATCACTATGTGCGCCGTATAACGTAGATTTGTAAAAATTCTTCAGAATATTATAATTTCATTATCACCAAATGGTTTCCGTAGCAACGGGCGTCAACAGTTTCATCCATGTGTCATCAAACTAAATTAGATCTGTGTGTTTTCCATGAGTTGTGACAGTTAGATCGCCTGACGTTACTACAGTAGCTACGTAAATATTAGTACCGCGCATTTTAGTACCCAACTATCCGCTAGAGGCGCTGTTCAAGTTTTCATACATTTTTTTAACTACAGTCGCTAGCGAGTATAGTTTGTTAAAACTCATGGTAGACACACTGAATATTAACCAGATGTCGCCAAAGTAAACTCAATTTTTTGCACGTGAACATAGACCTTCGGTCAGGGAAACTAAGGGAGGGATGATTTCGATCATCCGAGACATAATATGAATATTATCTTGGTACCGGAATTTGAAGTCCGTTTATCGTTTTTTAAAACACGCTTAATTATTTATCCTAAATTTATATTCATACGTTCAATATTCATCAATGTCTTAAAATAATTAAGGCACTTATATTTTTTGTCATACATATAAACTATAATCATCAATGTCTTAAAATAATAAAAATCAATTGAGAATTTTTTCTGTTTTATTATACCTACCTACACCATATCAATAACATAACAGAGAGACATTACATAAGACAAGTACAATGGGCGGCCTTATCGCTTAGAAGCGATCCCTGTCAGGTACGAGACATGCCCATTGATCAATTGGTTAAAGATCGCTTCAGTAATGCGGGTTGAAATCCTGGTGAGGTAGAACTTTGAAGATAATTTCATGTAAAATGTTAGGTTATAATTAAAACAACTTATGTAGGTAGTCAATCAAAATAGGTACCTACATATTTAAGTAGGTATTTAATAAAAAGGTTCACCAACCACATACATAACAAACACTGATTAGGTTTGAGCCTAAATATATCTATCCCTTTCTTGGGTCGCTTTCTTCTAAGTTCTAACACAGCCATGCGACAGCATAATTATTATAAAGGCTCTCAGTAATGTAATCAAAATCAATAACAAATCAATTTAGTAATAACAATAATTAGCCCTAAATAGTGTATAAAGTGATATCTAAACAGTGTGTGACAACTGAAATCCCATACCAACGGTCTTTCAATCATCCATAAATCTCAAACTTACTTAAATTAGGTCCTGTTCTCATATGCATGTTTTTAACAAGTAGGTAGGTTTACATTAAGTGCTGGTCAGTCCAGGAAGCCAATTCTCGTCAATTTATCACTTGATAAATATCAAAAGAACTGTCCATTTGACAGATTTTTCATATAAAAACTGTCGACAGTTCTTTTGATATGTATCGAGTGATAAATTGGCGAGAATTGGCCTCCAGATGTACGTATTCGGGTTCGGTCACACATACTATTCTCGCCAATCATTTTCTGCTGTTTAATAACGAGTAAAAAACAACAGAAAATTAACCTATGTGCGGCGTAAATAGTATGAATGATACACTCACAAATACATCTGAATAGACCACCAATTCTTACATACGTCAAGGGATGTAGATAAATACTTAGTATATGTAACGAGTATGCATAAGGTACGTATTTTTCATCTGCCTGTTTTATTTAATATTTTTCCATAAACAAAGATCAAATTCCAACTTATTTTTCAGCTCTGATCATGCCAGTTAAAACGAAAACAAAGAAGAGGAACATAATAACGATAAGCCCAAAAGAGGAGAGAGTCACACTACAACTGGTCACGAAGAGATACGATGAGCTAAGCAAGCATCAGGTTAGAACAAAATTTTTAGAAAGTTGGTAGGTAGAAAGCAGGTAGCATTCATAGTTTATTTTTTCAAGCCTCATAAAATAAATAGGTATTAATAGCTTTTTCGATATCGTCAATGCCGTTTTATTTTATTTATTTATTTATTTAGCTGACTACTAAATTATTGAAGTTCAGTCGAAGCTAAAGTTTTTCATAAATATGGAAAACGTATGATACTACGCCACGCGCAGTGGCTTTGTGCAAAGGTTGCTAGCTTCTAATGGGAGGGGGCTCCGACCCCCCAACTCTCCGTTTATGTTGTAACCTTGTAAGTATTTTTTTCTTTTTACGGTACATTTTGTACTGTACGAATGTATCCCACTTATAGCTGTATGAATGTACCCCAACACATAGGAACTTTCATCAAATTAATTTGAAATAAAAATACTCGTTGAAATAAGATTTAGAAAAAAAACTTACTACTAGAAAACCCATGACTATGTGAGAACAAAAATTACTCACATGGAGTGAAGACATTATTACGACTTGTCCTAACGAAGCCGGCGCACAGTGGATCGAAAAAGCCCTTCCTATAGACATAGAACTTTTTTTTCTAAACATGATTTTTCTTATTGGAAACCAAGACAGAATCTTATAAGAAGCCCAAACTATATCATATTTTATGAACCTAGGTGATAATGACGCAGAAAAGATTTTTTGAACTTTAATTTGTATGGAGAAAAACATGAAAATCGATATTTTTCGGCTCTCGTGCGAGTGCCCGTTATTTCCTCCGGCATAAATAATGTTCCTATTTTTTACTATCTTTTGACATATAGCACATATGGGGCACTCGATGGACTTCAGGTGAAAAAAAATTAAATATATTTTTAAATTTTCATTTTGCATTTTATTCATTATACAAGGTACATTACGACCTAAAAATAATATTTCAACTCACCTAATTATTGTTACAGTTTTAATGCAATATTTCACCAGCCATACTTTATAATTTTACCTGATAATTCCATATTATATGGGGGTTTTATGATATTTAGCCGTTAAAGACGATACCTATTGTATATTTTTTTGTTAAATTTACAAGGGGCCATTAAATTAGGTACTCGACCTTATCATTGTTACAAAATTTACTGCAGAGGTTTACCTACTTATCTTGAACTACCTGCTAACCCGTCACTTATGATTGTATTATTATTCTAAGAATTCCTTAAGCCCCTTTGCTTTGTTATTAAAAATGGATGTTATTTAAGTAGGTACTTACCTAATTAACAATTTGTCACTGTCTAGTTTTTTCTAGTAGTCGTTAGCCGGTATGAAGTAAGTATAAATATGGAGGGTTCTGAATATTTTTTTAGTTATTATTAAAACTTACTACGTAAAACATCTGTGAAATTTCGAGTTAAAAATGGAAAAGCATAGTGTGGTGACCAATCTGGATCTATTTGTGATTCTAAAACAATCTGGCAAGCTTGGAAACTATTTAAAACTGTTAGAAAGTGTTAAATTTCAGTTGAATTTGAGTTTATCTGAAGAAGATACAGACACTCCAAGAATTCTGTCGAAGGTTTAGTCAGTCTGTGATAAAAAGATGGAAATCTGCAAAATGTAACACAGAAACTTTCAAAAAACACTATACAGATTGGTTGGAGCAGAATATCGAGTGGCCAACTTGTGTACGTGAAAATATACGACCACAACAGCTAAATACTGCAATTCAAGAAACAAGTGAAGCTGGCGAATTGTTTTTACCCTCTCCGAGTACATCAACTGTTGGAACATCAACGAAAACGGCTCCCAGTCCGCGCAAACCTTTCACAGGACTTGGAACAAAACAAAAGGTATGAAGGATTGAAAATTATAATTATAAAGGCCGAGAAAGTTCAGAATTGGCCTTTGCTTTAATTGCTAATATGAAAAAGGAGGGTAAAGATATTTTGGCAGCAGCCATAGATCATATTCTAAAGAATCCAAAAGAGGCGGAAAAAATCGTAGAACAAGCAAATGAAAAAAATAAATGTGTTTTCACCCCTACCAAAGCGCTCGGCTTATTACAGTCACTTAAACTATCAAAGTGGCAGTATATAACGTTCAGAGAATCTGCCATTCAAAAAGGCATTACAAATTTGTATCCATCATATTACAAAGTGCAGCAAGCCAAGATGGATTGCTTTCCTCCGAAAGACGCAATCACTGTTACAGATACAATGGCCAAAGTAGCTCTTCAAGCACTCCTTGACATAACTGTTAAAAGAATAATAAAAAGTTTACCTGACGAGATTACAAACCAATCAATGATATTAATATCAAAATGGGGATTTGATGGTGCCTCAAGTCAGAGCACATTAATTCATTGATCCAGAAGACATAGATTCGACACAGATGCTGATATGGATGTGTCTTTTAATATGTTCTAATTGTTTTACAGAAACTTTGTAACTTATATGTAGGTACATAATACGTGTTTTTTAAATAATTATTGTGTATGATAACTTGTAATATAGATAAATTTGCCTTGTGTCTAAAAAAATAGTAATATTTATTACGTGTGAATTGTTTAATCGCCTTTGTAGTTTGTAATTATTATTCTTTTCTTTTTAAAAATAATGACTGTATTTGATAATTATGCTTTTACTTTAACTAAATATAAAAATTTTATATATTTTCATTATTATGATAGGTGAAATATTACATTAAAATTGTAACAATAATTAGGTGAGTTGAAATATTATTTATAGGTCGTAATGTACCTTGTATAATGAATAAAATGCAAAAAGAAAATTTAAAAATATATTTTATTTTTTTTCACCTGAAGTCCATCGAGTGCCCCATATGTGCTATATGTCAAAAGATAGTAAAAAATAGGAACATTATTTATGCCTGAGGAAATAACGGGCACTCGCACGAGAGCCGAAAAATATCGATTTTCATGTTTTACTCCATACAAATTAAAGTTCAAAAAATCTTTTCTGCGTCATTATCACCTAGGTTCATAAAATATGATATAGTTTGGGCTTCTAATAAGATTCTGTCTTGGTTTCCAATAAGAAAAAGCATGTTTAGAAAAAAAAAGTTCTATGTCTATAGGAAGGGCTTTTTCGATCCACTGTGCGGCGCGGCGGCCACATTACCCCGACACCGCGGCTAGCCTCTGCGTATGGGTGAGGTTCACGAACCCAAATACAAACGCTAAGACGTTGAAGATATGACCGCTGGCTGTATGAATGCTGCCTGCTCTCCCCTAGGTACCTACCTGATTGATTGCTATGATTGGAGTAAATTCCTTATCAGCACACATCCACTGCTGAACAGGCCTCCCAAGGGGGTTTTGCCATTATCACCACGCTTGGCAGGCGGATAGGTGATCGCAGTGGAGGTGTTAAAAATACACAGGAAGAAGCTGCTGTTCTTCCGCTGGTAGGTTCCCTTACTAAGTACATCTACAAGTAGAGTAGGAGGGGGCGATTCTTACGCCGCCACCGCCACTGTCGGTACCGTATAGGTACATTTAACAACTACTAGTGCGGCCACGCGGCTTTGCATGCGAGATAAAAACCTAATATACAATTCTAGATTTTAGAAATACATCCATGCAAAATTTCATGCCAGTAGCTTTGGTGTCGTCTTGGCCCAAACATCTCAGAAGCTCACATCTTTACAAACTTTCGAATTGTCTAGCAGAGTCTAGTCTTGCCCATCATTACACTCTTCATAGACTTTACACCCTTTAAATAGAGTCAAGCGATATTCGACTTTAATGAACGTATTTGCTAGCTAAATAAGCAATTAAAAACTCATCTTATTCCAGACGAACATAAGAACCATATTACTCTGCACGAACGCAACACCCATCCGCAAATATGGCGGCGTTGGGTATATGTGCTGTTTCTGTGATAGAGAATACCCTGAGCCGAGTCTGCTGAAGAGTCACACCAGACGCGTGAGTACCTATGTGTGTTATTGTGGAAGAATCATTCGCTTAATCATTAGACCCCGAGCGAAACTAAAGAAAAGCCACACTATTGCACTGCACAATCGACTGTTTTGCTTAGCTCTGTTGAGAGATACGTACCGGTGGTGTAGGTAAACTGCCCAAAGATCGCGGGTGATAATGTAAACCGCTCCGCGGCGAACTGCCAAGCTGACTTACAAAGAAATTATCGATGGCTGAGGTAGCAGGCAGGTAACTATCTTTTCTGAAGGTGGCGCCGTGGCTTGATGCTGCTACATTTAGCTTATACATCTAACATGGCCTGTATACATTGATCTGCGGCAGATATATTTCTGAGCCTGGAAAAATAAATTTGTACTACACCTGCTCGGAAAGTGACCTATTCCTTTTATAAACTTGAGCTAGAAAGTACGTCATTGCAGGCGTCTAGAATGCGGGTCGAAAAACTCTATGGAGTCTCATTTCTCACACGTTTGCCGGGAGAGAATTTTATTTTTATTTTTTTAGCTGTTGTTATTAAAGGAGGTAAAACTACAAAAGTTTTTACTCGAGACCGCCATATGATATCAGCCTCATCCGTTCTCGGAGCAATAATTCAAAATAAACCGCCAAGTGCGAGTCGACTCAGAGACTCAGACACGAAGGGTTCCGTATAGGTACCGTAAAAATTAGGTAACTTTTTCAAAGAACATCAAATTTTCAATTGCTCGGATACCCCTTTAAATTTTCATTTTTATTTTATTTTTAGTACTTGTTCTTACTACAGTTGAAGTGTTACTTATATAAATAAAGTTTCATATGCCTACCTACTGTAGTTCAAGAGATACAGCCTTGACAAATTACAAGCAAAAAATTCAAAAAAATCACGTTTTTTGTATTGGAGCCCCCTTTAATTTTGATATTTATTTTATTTTTAATATTTGTTGTTTTAGCGGCAAGAGAAATACACCTTCTGTGAAAAATTAACTGTCTACCTCTTACGGTTCATGAGATAGAGTAGAGCCCTGTAACAGGCGGACGGACGGACAGCGGAGGCTTAGTAATATGGTTCCGTTTTCACTCGAGTACGGAACCCTAAAAAGAACCAAGTGCCTGAGGCATTCGCGGGAATTTCTTCGAAATTTACATTTGAGTTAGGTAATTTATTTCTACAGGATGTCGTCGAGTGATAGTGAAGATTTTAAGACACAGCCAGTAATAAAAGAAACTGCTCAAGCAGTGATTGAGAACCTATTACCCAAAAATCCAGAAATAAATACAACAAGACTTATAAAGATTTCGTGTATTGGAAAAAACGAGAAGAGTGCAACTTCTTTTTCGGAAAATGCATTATTTTCCTCGTAGGTGTAGTTTATAGCATTATGTATCACTCAGGAGAAAGTCACTTTGACAGATAATTGCCGCAGAGCAATCTCTGCGGGCAGTTACCTTTCTGGGCTTGGAAAAACATTTTAGATTCTATATAAACTTTTTTTTAGATAGGTACATCTTTTTGCTTACTTCTGCAACACGTACGTAGTATAAATGTATACATTTGACTTGAAATATAACTAGTGATGTGATGTGATGATACAGCAGGTGGCACAAATTAAAAATAAGGTTACATATCATATATAAAAAATATGTGCTTTGTTATATATTATAAAAAGGCTATAACAAAGCACAATTTTTTTTTTCACAAGCCTTCTAAGATATCTTGTGAACCACTATTAGATATCAAACGCTGATGTATGGTGAAGTAGCAACTAATTAATACTTACAAAATTGACTTAATTTCAACATCGGTGTGTAATTGTAATTACTAATTAGATAAATCAAAAAGAAAGTAACTCTGTCTGTCGGTTACCTTTTCACGCCTAAACGGCTGAACGGATCTTAATTAAAGTTGGAGGTACATGGTATCCCGGGAATGGACATGCTACTTGAAAAGCGCGTGCGAAGCCGCAAGCAGCAGATAGACATATATGTATATTTTCTCTTTCCAGTCCCACGACAAATCTCTCCTGTCAACGTACACAGGCACATCATCAATGGCGAACTTCGTGGTGAAACTCGACATCACCGACCTAAACTGCACTCTCTGCGCCTCCCCATTGCCATCAGTCGAGGCCGCGGCCGACCACCTGGTCGCGGCGCATTCTCAACATTATTACAAGGACCTGAAGAGCCATGTGCTGCCGTTCAGGTTCACGGGAGGCTTTCGATGTGTTTTGTGTGTTATGCAGTTTAGTAATTTTAAGGTAAGCTTTAAGTTATAAGTATACGTCGTCATCATTAGCATATCAGCCCACAAAAATTCACCGCTGGCATAGGCCTCCCCCAAACGATAAGCCCCAAATAGCAGTCCGGAGTCTCCGGTGCCGCCTCCATCTATCGACTAATTGCGACCGCTACAATGTCATCCATCGATTGGATGGCCAAAAGTTCGTTAAGAGGGCGCAATGCGCGCCATTTTGAGAAAATTATAGGCATAGGATTTGGCGTTCATAGGAGCATACGTTTTTGGAAAAATCAAATTTTTGTTTTTAGTTATTTGCAAGAAAACTACACAACTAATACAGAAACTGGTTCAAGGAACCAAATTATTAGTAATACCCACACAATCCGTACAATCGATGTTTCAAGCTCATAAGTAATTTCAATAGACCGCAGGGTTCCTGAGATCTCGACCAAATTATGTGCGAAACAGTGCACTTTCATGAATTTTATTTACCTACCTTATCGTATTATTTTTTCTCAATCATATTTTCACGTTCAAGGAACCAAAGAAAAAATGTAGAATTTTATATAATTCGAGTTTTTACCACGGGGATCCCGTGAGTACCTCCTTACTCAGATCTAGTCCTAGTTTAACAGCCAAACCCGTTAGGTTCGCCTCTTAAATTACACCGGAATCACTTGCTTCAGGCTGGGGCTTCGCACGAGTTTTACCGGGATAAGTATAGCATTTAGACTATACAGGGTGATACAAACGAACGTTACCTGGAGGGCGACTGATGTATTGTCAAATTTTAACAACAGGCCGCCAAAACCAGTGATAGGTTTAATATTGGTGGTATCCACTCCATCAGTCGATTACAGCAGATTGGAGCACCTGACAACAAGAAATCCAAAAGACTTCGCCTTGTCCCACTTTTTGGCGGATTTCATGGTGTTCCTTTAATTTAATAAGCATTTGATAGATTTGATTATTATTATTGATTCTACCGATCCGGTTACTTAAAATACAGGATGTTATTTTTTAAGATATCAGTGAGTTTGATTACCGGATAAGATCTGTAGTTTTTCAGAATTGGTGAATGCAGTTTTATTTATTTTTAGAAATATAAGAATGATTCCTTTGAGTTAAATTTGCTATCTTGAATATTTCGGGTAGCTGCCTTCCAGGTAACGTTCGTTTGTACCACCATGTACTATAGCCTAAATGCTATTTGAGGTGTTGACTTGTTCTGAGTTTCAGCTCGAACCGTTCAGCAGTTTTGACGTAAATGTAGATAAAGATGGTAAGTACCTAGATACCTACAAACAGAATAGTTAAGTTTAGAGTAGTGATGGTTCAAGATTGATGGCGAGCCCGGGTGGGAAACTGCAATTTGGAACATAGTTTCCAGATAACACAATTTTCTTTTGTTATAACCTAACCTAACCTAACATCTCCGCAGGTTCTACTAGAACACATGAACGTCCATTTCCGTAACCACGTGTGCGAGACCTGCGGCAAAGGATACGTCAACAAGGTGCAGTTCCAAACGCACACCTACCGCCACAAGACTGGCCAGTTCGCGTGCAGCGTCTGTACTAAAGTCTTCGATACGCAGGTATTATTTATAATATAGGTACTTAGCTTTTAAGGCAAAGGATACGTCAACAAGGTGCAGTTCCAAACGCACACCTACCGCCACAAGACTGGCAAGTTCGCGTGCAGTGTCTGTACTAAAGTCTTCGATACGCAGGTATTATTTATAATATAGGTACTTAGCTTTTAAGGCAAAGGATACGTCAACAAGGTGCAGTTCCAAACGCACACCTACCGCCACAAGACTGGCAAGTTCGCGTGCAGTGTCTGTACTAAAGTCTTCGATACGCAGGTATTATTTATAATATAGGTACTTAGCTTTTAAGGCAAAGGATACGTCAACAAGGTGCAGTTCCAAACGCACACCTACCGCCACAAGACTGGCAAGTTCGCGTGCAGTGTCTGTACTAAAGTCTTCGATACGCAGGTATTATATATAATATAGGTACTTAGTTTTTAAGGCAAAGGATACGTCAACAAGGTGCAGTTCCAAACGCACACCTACCGCCACAAGACTGGCCAGTTCGCGTGCAGCGTCTGTACTAAAGTCTTCGATACGCAGGTATTATTTATAATATAGGTACTTAGTTTTTAAGGCAAAGGATACGTCAACAAGGTGCAGTTCCAAACGCACACCTACCGCCACAAGACTGGCCAGTTCGCGTGCAGCGTCTGTACTAAAGTCTTCGATACGCAGGTATTATTTATAATATAGGTACTTAGTTTTTAAGGCAAAGGATACGTCAACAAGGTGCAGTTCCAAACGCACACCTACCGCCACAAGACTGGCCAGTTCGCGTGCAGCGTCTGTACTAAAGTCTTCGATACGCAGGTATTATTTATAATATAGGTAGTTACTTAGTTTTTAAGGCAAAGGATACGTCAACAAGGTGCAGTTCCAAACGCACACCTACCGCCACAAGACTGGCCAGTTCGCGTGCAGCGTCTGTACTAAAGTCTTCGATACTCAGGTATTATTTATAATATAGGTACTTAGTTTTTAAGGCAAAGGATACGTCAACAAGGTGCAGTTCCAAACGCACACCTACCGCCACAAGACTGGCCAGTTCGCGTGCAGAGTCTGTACTAAAGTCTTCGATACTCAGGTATTGTTTATAATATAGATACTTAGTTTTTAAGGCAAAGGATACGTCAATAAGGTGCAGTTCCAAACGCACACCTACCGCCACAAGACTGGCCAGTTCGCGTGCAGAGTCTGTACTAAAGTCTTCGATACTCAGGTATTGTTTATAATATAGATACTTAGTTTTTAAGGCAAAGGATACGTCAATAAGGTGCAGTTCCAAACGCACACCTACCGCCACAAGACTGGCCAGTTCGCGTGCAGCGTCTGTACTAAAGTCTTCGATACTCAGGTATTATTTATAATATAGGTACTTAGTTTTTAAGGCAAAGGATACGTCAACAAGGTGCAGTTCCAAACGCACACCTACCGCCACAAGACTGGCCAGTTCGCGTGCAGTGTCTGTACTAAAGTCTTCGATACGCAGGTATTATTTATAATATAGGTACTTAGTTTTTAAGGCAAAGGATACGTCAACAAGGTGCAGTTCCAAACGCACACCTACCGCCACAAGACTGGCCAGTTCGCGTGCAGAGTCTGTACTAAAGTCTTCGATACTCAGGTATTGTTTATAATATAGGTACTTAGTTTTTAAGGCAAAGGATACGTCAATAAGGTGCAGTTCCAAACGCACACCTACCGCCACAAGACTGGCCAGTTCGCGTGCAGCGTCTGTACTAAAGTCTTCGATACGCAGGTATTATTTATAATATAGGTAGTTACTTAGTTTTTAAGGCAAAGGATACGTCAACAAGGTGCAGTTCCAAACGCACACCTACCGCCACAAGACTGGCCAGTTCGCGTGCAGCGTCTGTACTAAAGTCTTCGATACTCAGGTATTATTTATAATATAGGTACTTAGTTTTTAAGGCAAAGGATACGTCAACAAGGTGCAGTTCCAAACGCACACCTACCGCCACAAGACTGGCCAGTTCGCGTGCAGCGTCTGTACTAAAGTCTTCGATACGCAGGTATTATTTATAATATAGGTACTTAGTTTTTAAGGCAAAGGATACGTCAACAAGGTGCAGTTCCAAACGCACACCTACCGCCACAAGACTGGCCAGTTCGCGTGCAGAGTCTGTACTAAAGTCTTCGATACTCAGGTATAGTTTATAATATAGATACTTAGTTTTTAAGGCAAAGGATACGTCAATAAGGTGCAGTTCCAAACGCACACCTACCGCCACAAGACTGGCCAGTTCGCGTGCAGCGTCTGTACTAAAGTCTTCGATACTCAGGTATTATTTATAATATAGGTACTTAGTTTTTAAGGCAAAGGATACGTCAACAAGGTGCAGTTCCAAACGCACACCTACCGCCACAAGACTGGCCAGTTCGCGTGCAGCGTCTGTACTAAAGTCTTCGATACGCAGGTATTATTTATAATATAGGTACTTAGTTTTTAAGGCAAAGGATACGTCAACAAGGTGCAGTTCCAAACGCACACCTACCGCCACAAGACTGGCCAGTTCGCGTGCAGAGTCTGTACTAAAGTCTTCGATACTCAGGTATTGTTTATAATATAGGTACTTAGTTTTTAAGGCAAAGGATACGTCAATAAGGTGCAGTTCCAAACGCACACCTACCGCCACAAGACTGGCCAGTTCGCGTGCAGCGTCTGTACTAAAGTCTTCGATACGCAGGTATTATTTATAATATAGGTACTTAGTTTTTAAGGCAAAGGATACGTCAACAAGGTGCAGTTCCAAACGCACACCTACCGCCACAAGACTGGCCAGTTCGCGTGCAGAGTCTGTACTAAAGTCTTCGATACTCAGGTATTGTTTATAATATAGGTACTTAGTTTTTAAGGCAAAGGATACGTCAATAAGGTGCAGTTCCAAACGCACACCTACCGCCACAAGACTGGCCAGTTCGCGTGCAGCGTCTGTACTAAAGTCTTCGATACGCAGGTATTATTTATAATATAGGTTCTTAGTTTTTAAGGCAAAGGATACGTCAACAAGGTTCAGTTCCAAACGCACACCTACCGCCGCTATTTACCATGATTTGAGTTTTGAGTTTTCCAATATTTCGGCACAGTTTCTTTCGCCATGATCACGGTCCAACTACTATGCTACTCACTAACAACCTCGTTGTTCCGTGATCATAACGCATGAAACTGTGCCGAAAAATTGCAAAACTTCTACTGCGATCACCATTCCTCTAGCCAATCGTGGTGGTTATGGCAAAATCCCTCTTTTTTGAAGAGGCATGTTCATCAATGGACTTCTATGTGCTGTGCTGTGGGGTAGTTAATAATATGTCTTTGTATTACCACAGCTTAAGGTAATACAAAGACATATTATTAACTACCCACCTTTCCTCGTTCCACAGTCGGGTTATTACCGCTTTTTACTGGCAGCCAAATGGTATTACGCGGGGTCTTTAGGTGTCCACCGGTGTTTACTCGCTGCTTTACATCTATAGGTGTATTAGAGTTTAGAGTACACCAATTGCCCGAAGCGTAACACGCAATTTCGTGTTGGAGAATTAAAATAGGCCGCCCTGAGTTCGGTTGACAAGCACATATTTTGTAGTAATGTACGTATTACCAAGTTTTGGTAAAATATATTTTCTTTCTTCTCTTTCAGGTCAAGTGTCGCGAGCATAGACGAGCTACGCACGTGTTGAAAAACACACGGAGTAAGTGCGGGTGAGTATAGGCCCAATATGTGCGAGTGCGTTTCATCAAATGGTTCCTATGCCGTCATGTTGGCAGTAGTGCAAAAAAGTGTAGAAAAAAAAAATCTCTCACGCCAACAGTTGGCGCGAGATCCAATTTTCGTTGTCGGCCAACGTAATGAATGCTAACTCTTTATTCTCCTTGTAGGTACTGCGGCGAACGTTTCAAAGACTACACAAAGAAAAGAGAGCACGAGGTCCTAACGCACGGCGCGACGGGCGTCTCGCTCCAGTGTCGAGCCTGCGAGAGAACCTTTAGCAACCAGCGCGCTTTGTCTGTACACACCAAGACTTACCATCTGATGGAGCGAACTGTGCCTAAGTGAACACCGCAAGATTCTGTGATTTACTTTACTGTTTTTACGTGCACATACGGCCGCGACGTCGGCCTTTATGTAGTAACTTTTAATATAATAAAAAACCTCAGTGTTGTACACTTTCTTTAATTTAATGTTCGTTTGATTTGATCCTTGTTATTTAATACTCAGAACTATTCCAAAAACACTGTAAATGAAATATACAGGGCGTCGTCCCACGGCTATGCCACATGGAGGGAAAGTATCTTAATTATTGTAGATAGAAAATTTTACTGAAGGA
Source organism: Eupithecia inturbata (assembly GCA_963662085.1). Taxonomy (NCBI): domain Eukaryota; kingdom Metazoa; phylum Arthropoda; class Insecta; order Lepidoptera; family Geometridae; genus Eupithecia; species Eupithecia inturbata. The sequence goes on from OY759205.1 coordinate 2,562,844, forward strand.
AGACCAGATTTTGATCTTAAAAACAATTTAAACTGCATTAAAATATTTTAAAAATCGTACTCTAGGTACAAATGCCACAGTTGGCGATTGCCGTACTGGAAATAGCACTCATGGAGTCATTCACATGTTACCTAACCCTCGAAAACTAGAACGCAACTCAGATTTCATCATCAACCTATAATTAGTCCACTGTTGGACATAGGCGTCCCCTAACTCAGATTTAACCTTACAAATATGAAAAAATCCCCTTACTTTTTATTAGTCAGTAGTTAGTAGTAATGAGGAGGTTGTTCGACAGTATATGTAGTAAGTATATCTTTTAACATCAAACAATTTATGTGCATTTTCTCTAGCACAGCAAAACATTCGATGTCTCAAGCCGCGATTAGTAGATGAAAATTTGTAAAATTACGTCACTAATGACGAGCCTAAATCTGAGTTATGCTCGAGTATTCGGGGTTAGTGTTTTATTGCACGCCCGTTCAAACTTACGCGGTATAGGACTATGTTACACGTATTAAAATTTTTCCTTTTTATGTACTGCGCCTTGTTGAATATTTTGTATCTAAGTAGGTACTTAGATACAAAATATTCAACAAGGCGCAGTACATAAAAGCAGAGCATTTAGGTTTCCGAATCTGAATTCCTGATCTGGAAACCTAATTCGGAAACCGAATGTTTGCGGCCAGCCCTAAAGGTTTTTTTTGTTTTGACGTGAATTCGATGATCGTCTAATCGGTTTGGCAAGAGGTCTTATGTTAGAAATGAAATTAAGACAAAACGTAGGTACCTACTTTGGATATGTTTTAAGCACGGAGGTTATTTAACCGATTCAGTGCGGCTGTAGATTTTTCAAACTATAGCGCCTGGCGGCGAACAAATTTTTCGTGGCTCCTCTGAGGCGCCAAACGCCAGGGACTTTCTTGGCTCCTCTCGTGCGCCACCCGCCATGAAGTGTAACTTATCGCTTTTTCTTCGGTTTCCACTTGTTATTGTTGTAGTCGCAACCCAACATCGAAAGCGAGCGGTTATAAAAGTTCGTTTTAAGTGTTTCCATGTGATTACATACGTGTTTTTAACCGAAATGGAAGGTAAGTGACTTAATTAATCAGGTGTCGTAAACCTTTGGTATATGTTTGGCTGAATCCATGATTTGTGTTTATTAAATATCGAAATATTTCCGTGCTAGTCGTGTAAATCGCAAAATCACTCAATAGGTTAAACACGATACGAGTAGTTGGCTCATCTTTGATACATTATGAAATACCTATAGATTAATACCTTAATAATATATTATGATTTATTTTAGGATTTTCTAGAAAAAGAAAATTATGAAAGATATGAATGGAAATGGTTGGAAGAGGCCTTTGCCGATTGGCAAACAGATCTTCAGAAAATAAACAAACAACAAATACTAGGCAAAATTAAATGTTAAATCTAATTTTAATTTAGTTATACTTTTAGTTTTCATAAGTTTGAACATACTATTTTAAGCTCTGAATAAAAGGTTATATTATAATACTATAATAATAGCAGAGTTTACGTTTCCGGGTGCAAATATCAGGGTGTTGTTTAAAGGTTTTTTCATTAAATCTATTTTCGCATACATGACAGGCAAATGGCTTCTCATCTGTGTGAGTCCTCACATGGTAAACTTGAGTAATTATATGTTTAAACTGTTTATCACATACATTGCAGGCTAGTGGCTTCTCATCTGTGTGAGTCCTCATTTGGTAAACTAGAGTAATTATATGTTTAAACTGTTTATCACATAGATTGCAGGCTAATTGCAACTATATGATTTTTTTGAGTCATCTGGTTTGGTTTGATCAACATTAATTTTAGAAAGAACACACTCATCATTCCTGACATTACTATAATCTTTTTCAAATGTTAATCGACTTTTTGTACTTTGTTCAGGAAAAGACTCAACATCCACCAATTTATTGAGCTCTGTGGTCACCTATTAATGATTCATCTTGATAGTATAAGATGAGCCATCTGGTTTGGATTGGTCAGGTTTACCAAAAATCGTAAACAATTTTCTATGAAACGATGTTGCCACAAAGTTGAATTCAATTTTACTTATACTCTTGTATCTGGGAATAATTATGTTGGTTTGTAGATTTTATGTTTGGATCATAGATTTTCATACACTAGTTACTTATGAACGGACAGCTGTCTGTTCATAATGTTACGCAAATACATTCCATAAAGCTTATCCATTACTTTCCCTGATCGACGTACGTAGTAAACGCTGTCATTTTTGTGTTACCATCACGTGAAAATAGCTGACTAGCCGCCACTCTCTGTTTTTGTTGTTGCATTTTTTAATACAAAACAACATTACGCCGCATGCTAACTGCCGATCTGTACTAGCCCTATAAATCTGTAAAAAGTCAAAACGTAAAGCCGTAACCATGAGGAACGTTGAGATAAAAGCTAAAATACGAGACTTCAAAAACATTTGCAAAATTGCCGAAGAACTTAGTGCCGGTGCTCCGACTATCATAAATCAAGATGATACCTTTTACAACGTGAACGTCGGCCGGCTGAAGATGCGATTCTATGCCGACGAGGCCGCCACACTCGTGAGATACGATAGAGATGACCAAGACGGTCCTAAGTTGAGCAATTACGAACTTCTTCAATTCTCAGCTGAAGAAGCCGGAAAAGCGAAACTTCTCGACGACATGCTAAAGAAATGCTTGGGCACGAGAGGCTGTGTTGTTAAAGAACGGTAGATACTTACTATTTCAAATATATATTTTTCCTCAAATCTTCTTTTGCATAGGAATTCTTGAAACAAACATGTGATATATTTTTTATCTCTTCACGCCAAAACTATGGAACAGATCGGGCCGAAATTTTGCTTAAAGAATGTAGATATACCTGGATGAATTTATTAGGCCTACTATTTATACCAGAAAAACGCATGTGAAGACATGGGCAGTAGCTAGCAAGCTCATAAAGCGGCTAGGTACCTAACTAATTTTGCCTTTTGTTTTAGCAAACTCTACATGGTTGGTCAAACTAGAGTCCACATAGATACAGTGAAAGAGCTTGGAACGTTCATGGAATTGGAGGTGGTGCTCCGTCCAGAACAAACTCTTGAAGAGGGTCAAAAAATCGCCAAAGATCTTCAAACAAAGCTTGGAGTTTTCGATGAAGACTTGATTGAATGTGCCTATGTCGATTTGTTGGAGAAAAAGACTAGTTGATGCTTTCAATTTATTTGTTACCATAATAGAGGTCTATGGAGTCCCAATGCAAAGCAAAGCCACTCCCACCCTGTCTCCATTTGTTCTGTGTAAAATGTCAATATAAGACTCTTAAATGATTGCTTATTTTATTTATTAGAAAAAAAATTACCTACCTACTGTAGTGATCTAACCCAGAATGTAAGCTTCTATTTCTAACCATTGCAAATATTTTAATTATAACATCATAACCATAAGAAAATCAACATTCCACTAACTACTATTATAAATGAAAATCACAATCAAATAATAGAAACAAATTAGAACTAGTATTTGACAAATGGGACCTACTTCTGCAATATATAAATAAACCCACACATGAGCCAAAGTTGAGTTAAGTACCTACAAAGAAAAATTGCAAATCGCACCAATTGTATACCAACATACATATGTACATAGTTAAAATTAGACTCAGATATTTTTCTACACAAATCAGAAATATCTTAGAACTATCATTGTGTGGATCCTTGTGAATAAAATCGTTATAATGATTTGTTACTAGGTTTATTAGGAAAAAAGAAAAGCTGGTAATTATTGAAATGAAATATTTATTAATTTGAAATTAATTATAGCTATTGTTTCGCGCCACGGGGCTACATAGCCAAATGGCTCGAGACGGGGGGGGTGGCGAGTCGCCACCCCCCGTCTCGAGCTCGTCGTCATCGTCGCGGTGCGGTGGCGGGGCGGCGGCGTGCGACGGGCATCGAGTGCAACCTTTAGCTTTATGACCTCATCCGTGGGAAGGAGGCTGACCAGAGAGATTGTTTGACAAGCATTTGAATTAGAGAACGTTTTATGTTTTGAAAGGGAATAAAGCTAGGAATAAAGGGTCACTCGCTGATTTTTCCCGAAAATATAAAGATGTATCTATTTGCAAAATGTTCATGAATTGGCTTTATTATTTTACACTATATTAACATTTATACCTATAGTTAGCGCCAAAAAGCGTTAACCAGATGACGACTCCAAAACCCCGTGTAGGTACACACAAACCAACAGAAACCGCTACACCACACCATTCCTAAAGCCGCGAAACGTGTTTGGCTCCAGAAGGCGCTGAACAAATACGACGTAATTAAAAGCGGCAAATTCGCTTGTAAATAAAGGCACTTAGTAAAAGAATAACCATCTTTTTTACACTTCTTTTTTTATGTAGGTATTGATGATGAACTTTTACTATTTGCTAATCAATCAAATTTTGTTCGTAGCTTTTCGTCCTTGCTTTGTTAACACAATTATGGGCGCGTTCCCATTATGTAGTGACGACAGATAGTCGAAACCAAATTAAAAGATGTTTATTTTCCAGAATATAGATACGTATGTTACAATCATTGAGTTACGTTACAAATACTACGTTATAGAAGCTATACCAAACTAAAAACGAGTTGCAACTTGATGTCAGCGGGATGGGACTGCGCGGGGCAAGCGTGCCGTGGACTGACTAGAAGATTTTACACCACAGAGGAGACACTTCACACAGTTTTTGTACATACAAAACTAAATTTTAATTTTTAATGAAGTACCTATGCATTACTATTACTATTTCTAAACTTATTAGTGAAAAATGGAAAAATATAATAGTAAATTAAAATGAATTGTTATGCGTTTAAAATCATTGGTTCTAAAATAAATTGGTATTGTATACAACAAGTACCTACATGCTTGCGGTTCCATCTGTACGGTTCACTTTGTACAATATATTATTTTCAAACAAAATGTCGGGTGCAATAGCAAAAAAAAAAATTATTTCTTTAATTTTGGTTGGTTTTTGTTGATATTTTGATTACTTACCGATGATAAGTCACCCCACTATCTATTTCCTTTGCATTTGATTGATTTTTACACTATTTTAACACGCATATTTTACTTTTTGTTTAGTCGGTGTCGATGAGCGTATGCGAATATCGGCAACAACTCATGGCGCAAACTTTTGGTTCGGGATGTCGGTTCCCTTTGCTTTAATCTACCCAAAATAAGCTTCATTTTCTTTTTGTCGCGACGATAGATTGTCAAGGAGACGATAGTCGTCCAACGATAAATTATCGTTAATGGGAACGCGCCCTAACACTGCCCTGAGGAAGAACCCCGTGACGACGTAACACGACCGTCTGGAAGACACCTACACACCTTGTGTGTCTTGTAGTCCGGTAGGTGCTACTGCTCTAACGCGTGAGAGTGATGTGGACAGTCTAGAATCTAACTTCAGGGTGGTGCTTCGCCATGTGATACGTCAGACTGGCTCTCTGCACGAACGCCTGCCCGCACACATTGCAAACCTTCCTTTTATCCCCCGTATGAATTCTCTCATGAAAATTCAAATTATGTTTTCTCAAAAACGACTTCTTACAATATTTACAATGATGCTCCTTCACTGTGGAATGCTTTATAGCATGCCTCTTCATTTCTCGTCCGCTAAAACAGAAATAATCACACTCTAGACATGTTTGCTTTACCCCGAGCATGTGGAAATCGTTCTTATGCTTAGCTAATGCAGATTTCGTTCGATATGTAGACCAATCACAGGCATTGCATTTTACCCTGTCGTCTATTGAATGTTCCTCTAGTTTGTGTTTGGTAAACTGTGCGAGGCCATGAAAGTTTTTGTCGCAGTTAGGACATGTGTACCGGGGTAATTTTAAATGCGTATACATCACGTGATAACGCATTCGTGAGAATTGTTTAAACTGTTTCTGGCAGCGAGTACATTTGTATGAGTTTTCGACGGGTTCGAAGTCGGACGGTGAGAGTTCAAAGTTATTTTCGAACTTTTTCTTGTCGAAAATTGAATGTTGTGTCTTCACATGGTACTGGATATGACGCTTTCCGTAGAGTTTATCACAGCGAGGACATTTGAAAAGGTTTCCAACGCGTTCGTAGTCGGACAGTGAGAGTTGTGACACTGCAACAAGGAAGATATTACGATAGTGTTATTCATAGATCTAAGTAAAATCTGTAGATATGGTACGTTCTCCCAGCGCAGCGCTTACTTGAAAACTGGCCTGTGTTACAACTACACGCAATCACTCGCTCACAGTTACATTTCCAATCTTGAGCAATAATTATTATGAACAAACACGAGGGCATTGATGTAGTCTTTTAGTCAATAAATCACACAAAAGCCCATCGTAGCAAGCACGCGTAACACGAACGCCGCCACCACTATGACTAAGGTGGGTGGACCTAATTAAATAAATAAATAAATAATGCTGGACAATCCACACAGCATCATCTAGCCCCAAAGTAAGCAGAGCTTGTGTTATGGGTACTAGATGACTGATAAACTTAATACAATACATAACATAAATAGATATTTTTTAGTATATATAGAAAATACCCAGAACACCCCGAACAAATATTTGCAGATCGTGCAAACATTTGTCCCAAGGCGGGAATCGAACCCGCAACCTTCTGCGTCGTAGGCGGACCTTCGCCCGCCGCGCCACATCGGTCGTCATACTTGGGTGGGTACTTACATTTCTTCGAGGCGGGCTTGTCACAGCGCACACGTTTCAATTCCTTTAACAATGCCCCGGGATCATCTACAAGTTAAAAAGTTTATATCAAAAAAAGGTTATATAGCACTGCACTTAAAACCAGACATAATTATAATTTTATGATTTTATTTAGTAGCTAAATTTGAGTTGAGTTGACAATGTCTGGCTCAACATCCTACTAATATAAATAAATAAATAATGCTGGACAATCCACACAGCATCATCTAGCCCCAAGCTAAGCAGAGCTTGTGATAACACAAGCTAGATGTATATCAGTCATCTAGTACCCATAAGGGTACTCCATAAGGGTAGTCATCTAGTAAGATGACTGATATACATAAAATTTATGTAGGTATGTAAAAAAATATATATTATTATTTATTATACATAAAAAATACCCACATCCTCCATCTCCACAGCCTATTGGTCCACTGCTGGACCCAGGCCTCCCCCTGATAAGCGCCTTGTTGGCTTTTATCTCACGGGGAGTAATGCCCATAATCCCCACGCTGGGCATGCGGGTTGGGGATCGCAGTTCGGTGGTAAATTGTTCTGCAGGGGGCGCTGCTGCCCGCCCCCGGTGGAAATCCCTTAGTCGCCTTTTACGACACCCGCGGGGAGAGTTCGGAAAAACCCAGAACAGATAATATTATAAAGGCAAAAGTTTGGACCGATGCGAAGCTGTTTGGCCAAGTTAACGCCATAACACTGAATGGTTCGGGCTGAAATTCAGCACACTTATAGTTTTGGATTTATAATAACATATGGGCTACGTTTTGTTCCATACTGCGCATGCGAAGCCGCGGGCTGAACTTAGTAACTTGTAAAGGCGAAAGTTTGTGCCGTTGTGAATATGTTTGGCCGAATAACACGCCAAAACTACTTAATGGATCGAGCTGAAATTATGAACACAAAGATCAGACTGGAATAAGCTACTTTTTATTACAAAAAACGCGTTCGGCGCCGCGGGCAGTAGCTAGTCGTCTATAATTTCGACATCACTCACTGGAATTATTCTAGAATGTAAGTAGATTAATATAAATTCGTTTAATATTATCTACTTAGAACATCTCTAGAAAATTTCCAATTAGCAGGATAAAAAGATATTATTCACCCTTCTAATGGGGCATTTTCTCAATTAAATAAACTTACAATCAAATAATATAAACAAATTAGAACTAGTATTTACAATTAAAGCAATTGAGCTAACTGCAGACTGTTGCAAACAATCTACAGGTAGCTCAACTGAGCCATATCAATGCCAGTCGGAAGCGTCCCCAAGACGCGCTGGCTGCATTGCCCCGCTGTATGGCAATCCTGTTGCGCTCCGCCAGATACCCACCAGCTCTCGGGTCACGCGTCGTCGCTTCGACCAGACGCACAGATATATTTTTTAAAATCCGGAGCCTAGGTACTTCAAGAGGGGCAAATATGCAGGTCTCGACAGAGCTTACGCATTTGATCCCTTTGGAGTCGAGACCTGTAGGGTTAGGTCCTAGGGCCTAGGGACCTAGGTCTGTAGGATAAATTGAATTGAATTCAGTAATGAATGTACTTACCTAAGTTTGAGTTGGCAGTGTCCGGCTTGACATCGTCTGTTATTTTGGAATAATCAACTGAAACAATCGTTTTTTTTCCATAAATTATGTACTTAGGTATGTAAGTTGGGTGGGGTATGATCGGACGCGGGTAAAGACCGTATGAAATTAATTTTAGCCGAATTATGCCACATTTCCTAATGCTGGCAACATTTTCTACAACGCCATTTGTACCCCAACGCACTTTATTTGAAAACTATTTAAATCACTAACTATTAACTATTTAACTGTAGCAAAAGCCAGGCTCAACATAACCAACGACTTCCATATTAATACAGTAGGTAGGAATGAGGTACTTTGGGGGAGAAGGTGAAATTTCCCTTAAATAGTTACAGAGGGAGATCTCCTCCGTACCGGGCTGACCCAGCTGGTCCATTTGCCCTGTGGTCTTTCGACCTACAGTTGATGTTGGGTAGTTGTTTATGGTCAGTTGTAATTGTAACTAAAACCTTTTTTTTTTGCACTCCGAGAATTTGTCTTAACGACATCTAGCGGAACTTCTTTAAAACACTTAGGTAGGTAGCTAGCTACAGTATTTCGTTGTTTCTTTCTTGAGCGCCTCATTGACGTTTTGCCTATGTAGTTCAGGCGGTGTTGGTTAGATGTCGCTACAGTACTAACCTTTGCTATATAATCCGAGTTCTTTTTTGATGACTTCTACGTCGACAAACACTGAAAAAATAAATAAAAATCAATCAAGCTTGAGACCATCAGTTAGGCAATTTCCAAAAAAAGGAAAGCCTCTATTTACGTTAAGTCTTAATAGACAACCTATGCGGCGCGGCAGGCGAAGGTCCGCCTGTGACGCAGGAGGTTGCGGGTTCGATTCCCGCCTCGGGACAAATATTTGTACGATCTGCAGATATTTCTTCCGGGTGTTCTGGTTTATGTATGTAGTGTATTGTATTAAGACTAATATCAATTATCTAGTACCCATAACACAAGCTCTGCTTAGCTTGGGGTTAGATGATTTGACGACCGATGTGGCGCGGCGGGCGAAGGTCCGCCTGCGACGCAGGAGGTTGCGGGTTCGATTCCCGCCTTGGGACAAATGTTTGTACGATCTGCAAATATTTGTTCCGAGTGTTCTGGGTATTTTCTATGTATAATATAAAATATCTATCTATGTATGTATGTATTGTATTATGTATATCAGTCATCTAGTCCCCATAACACAAGCTCTGCATAGCTTGGGGCTAGATGATGCTGTGTGGATTGTCCAGCATTATTTATTATTTATAGATGGCGGAAATCTTTCGCTGAAAGAAAAGGGCGTATTGACACCCTCTTCTGTCTTTCTAAGATGTCATGTCAAAGTAAGCACGGTCTATGCAAAGTTTAATTATGTATGTAATTCAAAATTAATATGGATATGGATTGAGCTACCTGTAGATTGTTTGCAACAGTCTGCAGTTAGCTTAATCGTTTCAATTGTAAATACTAGTTCTAATTTGTTTTTATTATTGAATTGTAATTTTCTTTTTCAATAAAGACATTGAAAAACTATTTAAATCTGCTAACTGACATCAAAGCTTAAAACTAATAATGACTTCAAGTTTATTAAGTACCTACAATAGGTAGGTAGAATTACTAACCTTGGTTAAATATTTTCGGCACCTCTTTTTTAATCAGTTCTTCGTTGACAAGCACTGAAAATATATAAAAAAAGTAAATTACCTGCGCTTGATACCGCCTATTATACCACCAAAAGCGGCGTTAAACCTATTTTTTTCCTTAGAGTTCAATAATTGTCGGGGATCTTTCGCGGAAAGAAAAGGATGTCACGCCTATACACTAGCCAAACTCGATTTTGAATGTTTGTAAACAAACCAGGACACGCAAACTAAAACTCACTGGCTTAGCGTCGAGTTTCAGATTCAATTGGTAAGCAATATTTAATGAAGGAAGGATCACATATCGAAAAGTAATGTAAATTCCGTATAAAAACGCGGCAACAGATTGAATTTTAGGTTAAGTATGAGCGGATTGTTTACAACATCGAGTTTGGCTAGTGTATAAATAAGCTCGGTATGTTTCTAACCCACTTTATCTTGACAGCCCCAAGTAATAGCACCATCTTTTCAGTACAGCCGTCGAACGAACTTTTTATTGAAGAAAATTACATTATGTGAATAATGCAATCACAAAAGTAGTCCATTGATTTAGTGTCAATAATTTTTTGCTTAACAAAACCAAAACTAAATGTATTAGATTTATTCTACCTAATGTAAAACAAGTTAAGACTAATGTAAATATAAAAGGAGCAACATTAGAAATTGTAAAAAGTACGGTTTTCTTAGGAATCACCTTTGATAATAAACTTCAATGGGGCCCACATATAGATAAGCTATCGAAGAGACTTAGTTCTGCAGCGTATGTCGTCAAAAAATCCGTCATCTTACAGACGTGGATACATCTAGACTTGTTCATTTCAGCTACTTCCATAGTATTATGTCTTATGGTATACTACTGTGGGGGAACGCTGCAGATATTAACACCGTATTTGTGTTGCAGAAGAGGGCTGTTCGTGCTATCTATAGTATGGGTCCCAGAGAATCCCTGCGTGATAAATTCAAAGAAATAAACATAATGATAGTACCATGGTCAATATATTTATGAAAACCTATTGTACACTCATAGAAATATCAATCGGTTCCCTAAAAATAGCGATGTACATAATTTGAATACAAGAAATAAACATAAACTCGCTGTGCCCACAACTAGACTACACAAAATTAATTTATCTTTTAAAGGGCAATGTATACGCTTCTACAACAAAACTCCTAGTGAGTTGCATAAATTTTCAGTAAATAAATTCAAACAAATTGTCAAAACCTTCCTGTGTAAAAAGGCATAGGTACTATAAATTATTATAGATAAATATAATATATGAAATATTATCTAGAGGATAAAAAAGCTTAACGAAATCAATTATAACATGTGCACCTGCGGTGAAATAAATAAATACAAAAATACAAATGGAATAGTTAAGGAATGGCCTTTATTGACAAAGAAAATTACAAACAAATAATAAAACACAAATTAGAACTAGTATTTACAATTGAAACAACTAAGCTAACTGCAGACTGTTACAAACAATCTACAGGTAGCTCAACTGATCCATATCAATACTAGTAGGAAGCGTCCTCAAGACGCTGGCTGCATTGCCCCGCTGTATGGCGAAGAATAGGAAATAATAAAGTCGTATCAATCGTAATAAAGGCGAATCAAAGTCAAAGTCAAAGTCAAAAACTCTTTATTTCCATAAATACAATAAATGTACACTTAGAAAAGGTCAAATTCTTAATAATTAAACACTGACACGGAAATAAAGTGATATTTTTGATTTCAGTCGCTTCGCTATGTAGACTAAAGTAAAGAAGCGACGAAGAAACCTTTAGCCTGTTAGTTGTTATTTTTCGAGTTGGAGCAAATCCCGTCCCAAGCTTTTTCATCCTCTAGATAATCTGATATGTTATAGTAGGCCTTTTTGCACAAGAAGGTTTTGACAATTTGTTTGAATTTATTTACTGATAATTTTTGCAACTCACTAGGAGTTTTGTTGTAGAAGCGTTTACATTGAGAATTAAGACCTGGCGTCTTCACGTGCGTGTTCGTGATGATGGGCAGAAATTGCAGTTCATTCACGCAATGTCAGTGATTTACCATTAACCCTGTATATAAAGTGAAGCGATGTAGATTGTTTCCCTAAAAACTGCATAGGTTACTTTGTATAGAGGAATTGTATACACAGGAAAAAGGTGTGCGAAGCTGAGGGCAAAAGCATGTGTGATCTATGTGAGCAAAGTACCTCTGACGCGGTTCTGTGCGTAAAAGTGCGTGAAGCGTTCCTCGGCGGCGCGCACCTGCGCAGAGAAGGCGCGCGCCTCGCGCAGCCGCGACGCGCACAGCGCGCATATTGCGTTCAGGGCGGGCTCGTCCTCAGACACCGGAAACAACTGAAAATAGATACAGTCCCGAACTGAACTAAGTGAAATTTATAAACCGCCAAGTGCGAGGCGACTCGCACACGCACCGTAAAAATCAGGCCACTTTTTCAAAGAACTTCCAATTTTCACTTGTTTTTTTTTTCAAATTTCATTTCTTTCATTTAAAAAAATTGTATTTTTTTAAAAAGTTGCCTGATTTTTACGGTACGGAACCCTTCGTGTGCGAGTCAAGTCGCACTTGGCGGTTTATTATAATAATCTGTGTACTTTTCTTTAGTTATATAATGGTTTAGAAAAAGATTACATTTTCACTGTAATAAACAAGTTTATTATCTTTATAAATATCTAAAGATAAAATATCTCCAAAAAATATTTCACACTATTTAATATTATAAACGCGAAAGTTTGGATGTTTAGATGTATGTTCACGCCAAAACTGTTGAACTGATCGAGCTGAAATTTTGCATACAGGTAGTACTAATCCTGGAATCAAACATAGGCTACTTTTTATCCCATAAATCAGTTCCCATGGGATAGAAATCACATTTAACCGTGTCCGTAGAAACAACGCGTGCGAAGCCACGGGCAGAGAAAAAAATTTTGCCTTTTTTTTTTTGGATTGCCATATTTAGCATTTGCCATATTTTTTTTTATATATTAAGTATATTTTTTTTTTTAGTTCAAGAATTTGGGAAACATTTACAACTTATTTACCAACCTACTACGAACGTACAGGATAAGGATCAGACGAGTTAGGATAGGAAAATTCTACTAAAGGAATTATCAATAATATACTATATACACTATATATTTATATTATTTGTACAAATAAAGGATGCTAAGCAATGATATATAGAGAGGTCTAAGGAGGAAAGGAGGGAGGCAATATTAATAGGAAGCGGAATACGGAGGGAGACGAGATCATTAAAGAAGGAACTGTGATAGTGTTTGTTACAAGAAAAAAAAATATGATTTTCGTCACCAAATTCATCACCGCACAAATTATGCCTTAAATGAATAATCAATCACATTAATACAGGCGAAAGCTTGTATGTAGGTTTTAGTTTGTGTACCTAAAATTTTGACTCCTTCGCGCTCAACCGGCTGAACAGATTGTTGATGGGTGAAGGAATGGCGGGTCATAACTAGACCATTACAGACCTGTATGTTGAAGTATGTTTGCAGCAGGTCTCCGTAAGCGTCGCCCTCCGTCGTGGTCTGCAGACTCCAGAAGGCGCCGTCGGAGTGGCATCCGCGGCACAGCTGCTTCCTCACCACCCACAGCTCCTGGCAACACACAGCTTGAAACAGACGGCTCTCACGTAAAGCGAACCGGAGAGACAGGAGACCTAGACACATGTCTTCTTCGACGACCGATGTGGCGTGGCGGGCGACGGTCCTCCTGCGACGCAGGAGGTTGCTGGTTCGATTCCCTTCTTGGGACAAATAATAATAATAATAATAGGGCGGTGCTCGCTGATGTCACCATACCACATGATGTTAACCTCGTTAAAGCTGAGAAAGATAAACTTAGCAAATATCTTGACTTGGCCAACGAGGTTGTCAGCATGTGGGATGTTGATTCAGCGACCGTCGTCCCGATAGTCGTTTCGGTTAACGGCGTAATAGCGAAGAGCCTCGATCAACATCTCAAGAGACTCTCGCTAGGAAGTTGGATCAAGGGTCAGATTCAAAAGGCGGTACTCCTGGACTCGGCGCGCATCGTCAGGAAGTTCCTCTCTCTGCAGCCCTAGTCACCGGCCGCTTGAGGCTAGCTTCGCGGCCGGTGATTCACCGTTTTGATATATTTTTTACTGTAGAATAGTTTTATAATATTTTATTTTCTATAGTAAAAAATGTATTTTATAACGAGATTTAAAATAAATGAAGTGAATAATAATAATAATAATTTATTCAAAAATTACTTAAGACAAATGTTTAACATACGAATAATAATAACTTAAATTCTCAAGATTACATTTGCCTGAACTAGGTAAAACCTGTACCTGTGTGTGTGTTTGTACGATCGGCAAATATTTGTATTCGTATTAGGTATATCAGTTATCTAGTAACCATAACACAAGCTCTGATTAGCTTGGGTCTAGATGATGCTGTGTGGATTGTCCAGCATTATTTATTTTATTTAGATAGTCTAGCTAGGCAGAGACAGTGACATGTCCCGAGCTCTGTTTCGCGTCGCCGTTAGTCTCCCACGAGACCGTATTTAAAAACTTTAAGTGTGGTCTCAGTATTCTGCCTCTGCCGCGATGCGAACCGCCACCAGAATATACTGAGATGCTGAAACGCAGCTGTCAATGAGTAAAAGTTTAATCACACCACTGTCCGAACCTGAAGGAGCGCGACGCAGCTCTTAAGGGTTTGAAGAATGACATGATACTTTGTGGGCACTCAAAGTGCTACGGGAGAACTGGGCATTGATAGACGGAGCTGACTAAACAAAAAACTAACTGTTCTGCCATTCACTTATAGCCAGACACAGAGTGGATAATGATTACCTACATTAGTTTGACAAAGTTGAACTATACAATACGTCTTGGGGACGCTTCCGACTGGTATTGGTACCTGTAGATTGTTTGCAACAGTCTGCAGTTATCTTAATTGTTTTAATTGTAAATATTAGTTCTGATTTGTTTTTATTATTGAATTGTAATTTTCTTTGTCAATAAATCTTTATTAACAATCTTGTTAGCGTACAATAGAGTATGCAATGTTTGTTCTCATGTAACGATTCTGCATGACGACGGTTAGTTAATAGATTTTATTTATTTTATTTTATTTTGTTCTAACTCTATCTAACAATTACACTTAAATATTAACTAAATAAAATATTAAATAAACTAAATTGTAAAAGTGTGACCAGCCCAGTTATCCACAAGTTACTACAATAGAAAGGGGTGGTGTTAGTGAACTTAAAAAAAAGTAAACAATATTTTTAAACTTAAGCAATCTGAATTCATTGTTATTAGTATTATTTAACGGGTATTTAATTTATCGCGTTTATTTACTTTTTTTTCCCGACGTTTCAACAGGCTTACGCACTGTCGTGGTCACGGGATGACTAGAGTACTGGAGCTACCGCCAATGCGAAGCGGGGGCAGCATTTTTTTAAACTACCCTCGTTTGGTTTTCGTGTTGTGTGTCGTCCGAGTGGGCAGATGGACATGACTAGTTACGAAAACCAAGTGAGGGTAGTTTCAACAAATACTGCCACCGCTTCGCAGATACGGTAGCTCCAGTACTCGAGTCATCCCGTGACCACGACAGTGTGTAAACCTGTTGAAACGTCGGGAAAAATAGGTAAATAAACGCGATAAATACCCGTTAAACAATACTAATAATAATGAACTTATAAAGTAGGCATTAATATTAAAAACTATATAAGTACATAGGTAATCAACATTTATGTTATATTAAAGTTATACAAACAAACATAAAATAAAAAAAAGAAAGCTAACCTCATTGGACTGAGTTTGGTAGGGAGCGTCGCTTCCAAATTCGTAATTACTTTTTTTTGTATCATCATCACAGACAGTTTCTTGTATTTCTTCCGGCTCAAATACTATATCAATTTCCTGGAACAAAAGAAACGTCTTCGTAAAAATATTTGCAAGACTAGTGTTGCCAAAATATAGTTTTATTTACAACTAGGTAGGTAAGTTACTTGATGGGTTAATTATTAAAAAAAATGTCTACTTGCTTGCATGTTTCAGGTAAATATTTGAAGTAGTTTTTTACCTCTTTAATGTTTGTACAATCCAAATTCTCGTTTTTTATTGTAACATGTTTGATTTCTGTTCTGCTGCAACAATAAACTTTATAAATAAATAATGCCGGACAAATTCACACATACTAGGTGACTGATATATGTACGTAATACGATACATTACATAGATAGATAATTTTTATTATACATAGAAAATACTCTGACTACCCGAAACAAATATTTGCAGATCGTACAAACATTTGTCCTAAGGCAGGAATCGAATCCGCAACCTTCAGAATTTCACTCGCCGCACCACATTCTATAGATAGGCAATGTGCACAGTAATGTTGTTACCACAACCTCTATTCCCACTCTGTTGTTAATTCTGCATTGGCTTGACTATGGTGCTGAATAAGCGGCTGGCGATTTTGTAACAATAATAACAAGAAAATACTGCCAAATTTGTAGTTCCAAAGAAAGCTAAAAACTATACTTTCTATTAAATGTCATAAATGAACTCATTAGTGACAAAGATTTTACAGCTTGACATTCGTTATTTTTAAGTTTTAATGTACTTAATATAAATTTTAATTATCAATATTACAAAATGTTTATAATTCATCTCATTTCAATCCTAATTTATGTTATTTTATTTGCCTTAATTTTAATCATCATGACATAGTAAGTCAGACATTGCACACATAACAGTAGAAATACATTGAATCACATTTATTCCTAAAACACCTTTATTTCACACAATAATACTTAACTTTAAAAAAGCTTGTATCAAAATAATTTAGGTACATATTCATATTCACCACTTACACTAGAGGTACCTATTTAATAATTTAAAAATTGCACTTAAATATCACCTACATTTGGTGGGCTTACTGTTCAGTCTGGTACATGAAAAGGTTTACTGTTCAGCTACTATTAAAACATTTTGTGCTCAGCTACTTTTGTTGCCCATTCAATTTATTAATGACCAATCGCAAATATATATAAATAAAAATCTAGTTAGTGCTTACCCAACAACTGGATCCAGTGGTGTTTTCTTAGTATCTTTTCCTTTTTTCGCTCGCATTGCTACAAAATACATTATTTAAATAGATCTCAAATATAATGCATATAGAAGTAGGTACCTTTGTACCTATGAATAAATAGTCTATTTATTCGTAGCTTTGTACTACAAACTGATAAAACAAATAGCATCAGCAAAATTTAAATACCTAGGTACTATGATACAGCCCGTTGGATGCTAGACAGTTAGAAAAAATATGAACATACCTTCTGCACTTCTTTTCAGATAAGCACGATGTTCCCTCTTTGTAAACTTTCTTTCCTTTCCCATTTTAAATTTGTGTAAAGTAATTGAGTATTTAAGTGCCCACAAGCTGTGAAAAAAAGATTAAAGGTGTTTACAAACTGTCTTGTAGGCTTTAAACATGTGTTTTTTTTATTATAGGAAAACAAGAACATATACATATTGGTACATGTGTTGTTGTGATACTTACATGAGTAAGATCAACATTTATCATAGATATAGTAAACACCTTCAGTTTTCAGAAATAATATGAAGCATGTGACAGAGCAGTAGGTAAGGTACCTAGGTATATTCTATTTTCATATTATCTCAATGGTTTTTAATGAGATTGTCAAACATATCCTATCTAAAAAGGCTTAGGTACTAGGTACAAAATATCAGATCCAGAGGATAGCTTAGGACAAGTTTTGCTGCATCTCGAAAACTAACAACCTAACAAGATAAAAGGTTTCTAGTTTGCTTCATTGCTTTACATTAAAAATATTGAAGTGAGCAAAAATAAAAGTGATCACTTTATTTTCTAGTTTTACTTGTAATTTGAATTTTGTGACGTGTCCAAGAGTCCTGTAAGGTCTAAAGGAAATAAAGCACTATGAATTTTGAATTTTGATTGAACAAGGAGATAGATGGTAGCTGTACCGGGGAAGGACTATAAGCTACTATAATCCTGGCACGTGCGAAACCGCATGCAGATGCTGGTAGATATCTAGTACTAAACCAACCCCTACCAGAGTTTTGATTAGCCCGTGCTATTTCAATGAGGAAGACGGTTTCGAGCACGGTAGGTATCTAAGAATAGAAAACACATGAAAGTTTCACTATTACCGAGCACGGAACCTTATACGTATAAATCTGTGCACGGAACTGCGAAAAACCAAGATGTTACATTTCCAACAACAATCAACTCCTTACAAAACTAGGAGGAAGAATACTTACTTGTTCTGAGTATCAATCAAACAAACATAAATAATTTATGTACCGTAGGTATTCTTTCTTTACAAACAATCCAACTGCCATGTTTTTTTTTTTTTTTGCTATTCCGCCGTTCCGTGGATTTAAAGCCTCTCCACACTCACGCACGAATCACAGTATGGCGGCGGCGCGGCGCGGCGGTGCGGGGTGGTGGTGGTTCGCGGATTCGCGCGTGCGTGAGCGTGATCAACGTGCGAGTGTGCACAGGCTTTTACAACGCTTTAGGACCTTAAAATATTATAAGACTTTAAACTTAGAAACCATAAACTTAGATTTAGGACATGTTTTATTTATTTTAGTGTCTTCGATCTAAAAATGATGTACGGTCCGTACACCACATATAGTAACTAAGCTGGATATATCAGTAAAACCAAGAGATAAATTTTAACTGATATATTTAAAGATAAACTGTAGTTACTAATGAAATGAAGTGAGACGCGAGTGTCGATTGACAGATGATCGCGAACTGAATAAAATAAATTATAATAAAATTATTGCTAAAATTGATGACTGGCGTAAATGCGCGGTTGGCATTAATTAGGGCAATGCACAATGTGCGTGCTCGTACATATTCCCGGGCCAGAAATTAAGGATAAGATGCTGGAGAAAATGATAGGTGGATGACGTGATACAAGGTGATTCTGATGGTACAATATAGTTTATAAAATAATGATATAATAGTTCTTAAGAATAACTAATTGTCCAGTCTTGTAGTCATTGAATTGTATAGATTTATAGTTCATGCGGTACGATTGAACTTTTGATTGAAAAATAAGGGCGAACTAGATTTATCTGAGATCACACGCGCACTAAATGACTTTTCTAACTCAGGCTCGCTACGAACACAGCACTTATGTACTGCACTTTCACTGACAGATTTCGTAGCAAGCTCTAAGCTTGTCGCTCGTAGTTCAATCGGCGCTCCCTCTGCGCGCTGAGGCGCAGGCGGCGATATCGGGGCGGGCGGCGCCGCGGCAGGCGCTCCGGGCTGCGCTCGCGCCCGCCAGCGGCGCCACAACAGGATTGCTGCTCCAACGACGATTACGAACAACACCAGATAAATAGCGACGTAGTGGTGAACGTCATGATAACTGACTCTGTCAGTCAGTTCTCCTTCTGCGGCATTAGCTTTAAGCTGTTGGAGCTGCCTCTCTATCTCCTCTAAATACTCTTGGTGATTAGAGTAATCAGATTGATTTAGGACGGTAGACAGAGGAGTTGGTATTTTGAATATGTTGTTGATAGGAGGGATCTCAATCTTCAGCACGTCCGCTTCTTCTCGAAG
This sequence comes from Eupithecia inturbata, assembly GCA_963662085.1. Lineage (NCBI taxonomy): Eukaryota > Metazoa > Arthropoda > Insecta > Lepidoptera > Geometridae > Eupithecia > Eupithecia inturbata. Next base: position 2,582,451 of record OY759205.1, read on the forward strand.
AGTATTTGCTAGAGTTTTGTGAGCGAAGATCGTGATAGCTTCGCTCTTGATGATACACCCTTCATCGATGCTTATTATCCCTGACCTATGTAGTTGGTCAGCGGTAATCTGATGCTCGCATATGATTCGTACAGAGCATTGACCGCAGCAGGAATATAAGTAGGTGTTTATGTTGTTCAATCCAGTCCAGATACTCTTGCAGGGTGATGATGATGATTGACACTGGTCGGATAGGCTTTTGACACAAAGATTCTCGTCTAATTTCATCTGATAAATAGGTTGGTGTAAAGGACATATATGAGAGTCCTTATCCAACTCTACACAACTATGTACGTCTCTTTCAGCGAGTAGTACATAAGAGTCCTTCTGCATATTTATTGCTACATATTCGGATATCGGAACTAGGCTCGTCATTTTTCTTCCAAATTGCTGTGGGATAGGTATAAGCTTATAAAGTTCGAAGTTGTCTCTGGCGACTAAAGGAATTTTGATTTCAAATATTATAAACTTATTCGAAGCTCTAGCTCTGACGGAGAGTAGATGATACATTTTCGCTATGTCTGATTGAAGATTCCAGGGCAATGATACGTCCTTGGTTAACAGTCCAGTGATGGTGTTCATCTCGTCGCGTAGCTGCTCAGGGGTAACAAGGTGAAAGTTGAATCTTCCAGCGTAGACATTCGTTAAGGCATCGATGACGGTTTCTTGTATATTCTGTAGACTGACTAGGATACCTTGTGCGATAGCTGATGATAAGGTGAAGTCACAGGAATTTGATACTACTTGTAAATCGTCTCTCTGCTTGTTAAACGTTCTTTCAAGATTATTTATATGCTGGTTAAAGATTTTACTTTGCTTATCAATAGAAGATTCTACTCTCTTTAAAAGATTAAATTCCCCCTCTACGATAGATGTCTGATTTTTCCAAAGTACTGCTAAATGTTTTACATTATCTCTAATAGTTTCAATGTCATGCTCGTATTGTTCTGCAAAATCCTGATCAAGTACGCCGAACAGTTTGTTAGCTAGAAACCCGACCCCGTTGATAAGGCCGCGCGGTAGTCGCGTGCGCGCACTCCGTGGGAACTGCTTACCGAGCAAAATGTTGTTGTAGTGCGCGAGTTCATTGAGCCCATGATGTAATTGAAGAAGGACTATGTCGCATTGTGCTATCTTTTTATTTGTTTGATCGTTGCAAACCCCGTCTAAATGATTTATGTATTTAATAAGTAGGTCATGGCTTTGCCAATATGGATCCATGTCGTAATAGATGACTAGATTCCATCGATCTCGTTCAAGTCGAATGTTACTCATATGATCAAAGTAAAATCCTTGACTTGAATTTAAGTTGGTAACTTGATATTTACCGTGGACGGGAGTTGCCATCATTGTAAAAAATAGCATAAACAACATAAATATATAGTGTGTTAGGTAAGATGATTGATGGGATGATGATGTTGTTTGATTGGTGATTGTAGCTGAGCAAACTTTATCTTGTTTCAGTTGAAACTTACAGTCCTGTTGAACTTTATCGGTATCCTGTATAGGTAACTTAGAAATTTTAGAGATAGGTCGCTTTAGCTCACCATTTTTGGTTTTCAGGGTGACTACGCGTACGTAATCATCTTTCCCTGGATGTAGAGCTGTTATTCTGCCTAGGGCCCACTTCCCAGATGGCAGATTGGCGTCGTGAATGATGACGACGTCATCGATATTTAGGTTTTCTTGTGGTTGACGCCACTTGCTTCGCGTCGATAGTTGGCTTAGATATTCCGATTGCCATTTCTTCCAGACATCTTCAAAGATTTTTTGAGTGAGTTGCCATCTTGTACGCAAATCTCTCTCGGTCTCAATGATAGTAAGCGTGGGACCACTAGCTAAGAAGTGCGCTGGTGTTAAATACTCCATGTCTTCAGGGTCCTCAGTTAGGGAGCAGAGAGGTCTCGCATTCAAGCATGCTTCTAGTTGAGAAAGCAACGTTGAATATTCCTCGAAAGTCAACTTCTGTTCGCCGATGACTCTTTTTAGATGATATTTGAGGCTTTTCACCGCTGCCTCCCATAGACCTCCCGCGCTAGGCCAACCTGGAGCATTGAAGTGCCATTGGACTTTCATATCGGTGATAGCCGAATAGAAGCTAGGATCCAAAGTGGCTTGAAGATCTAAATATTCTCTGTTGAGAACTTTGTTAGCGCCTACGAAGTTGGTGCCATTGTCGCTGTATACGTGACTGGGTGCGCCTCTTCGCGCTGCCATTCTTCGTAATGCTGCTAGGAATGCTGATGAGCTTAAGTCGGAGACTAGTTCCAAGTGTACGGCCTTGGTTACCATACACACGAAAACTGCGATATAGCCTTTGGTTGATTTTATACCGCGACCCTTGCTAGATTTGACTTCGACAAATCCAGTATAGTCAACACCTGTGTGCTGAAATGGTCGGGTTGGCCTGATACGAGCTGCTGGGTAGTCTCCCATTATTTGTTCGTGCTTAATAGGATCGTGGCGGCGGCATTTGACGCATCCACGTAACTGTTTTTTAACAACTTTATTGCCTCCTACGAGCCAATACTTCTTTCTTAAGAAAGCTGATGTCAGGCGGGCTCCGCCATGATAAGAAGCTTTGTGAGCTTGGTCAATCAGAAGCTCGGCTAAGCGGCTGTTGCCAGGTACTATGATCGGATGCTTCATGTCCATGGGAAGATTGGAATTTCTTAGCCGTCCTCCAACTCGTAGGATTCTGTTTTCATCCAAAAATGGATTAAGCTGTAATATTTTGCTTTTAGAATGTACCTTACAGTTTTCAGTGATGTTTTTAATTTCACTTGAAAACTCAATGTGCTGTACTTGTTTGATGGTAAGAATTTCAGCTTTATGAAGTTCAGATAGTGAAAGGTATATATGCTTGCTGTTTTTTCTTTCCTTTAATCTGAGTACCCACGATAAAATTCTAAAAACTTTACTGATAGAGCTATGTTTAGAAAGTAATTGATTTACGATATTGTTTTCTAAATCTTGTTCAGTGACAGCGTTGACTTGTCGGACTTTCTTCATTTCCAGGTCAGTGGTAAACGCTGGCTGATTGCCTTGTCCATCGAAGTCTGATAGCCATGATGGTCCCTGCCACCACAAGTCATGTTTTGTCAGCTGTGATGCTGTTAATCCACGGCTGGCACAGTCCGCCGGGTTTTCTTCTGATTTGACGTAACGCCAACATGTTGATGGCATTGTCTTTTTGATATCTGTGACCCTGTTGGCCACAAAGGTTTTCCATCTAGCTGGGTCTCCGTTAAGCCATCCTAGAACAATCATGGAATCAGACCATCCATAGATCTCAAGCTGGTAGGTACTTAAGCACTGTTGCACTTTAAGTACTAACTTTGAGAGAAGATGACCCGCCATCAACTCCAACCTGGCGAGAGAGATATTTTTTCCACATGGTACTATTCTTGTCTTAGCAACCAATAGGGTGATAATAGGCAGATTACCTCGTTTTATTTTGCAATAAATAACGCATGCGTAGGCTTTAGTCGATGCGTCACAAAAGCCGTGCAATTCGATTGCGTCATTTTCGTTTGTTGATAACCACCTAGGTACTTGTATTTTATTGATGTTAATGATATCGTTTTTGATTATGATCCATTCAGATAAAATTTCTTCAGGCAGGGGGTCATCCCATTTGATTGCGGACAACCATACCTTCTGAAAAATTATTTTAAACTTAGTTGATATTGGCGCTAGCCAGCCTAGGGGATCAAATAGCTTTGATATATCCGAGAGGAGTGATCTTTTAGTTTCCTTCTCGGTCGTCGGTTCAATTTTAGACGTGAACATAAACATGTCATGCTGGTGATTCCAGCTAAGTCCCAAAGTTTTAGAAGATTCTGGTTGCTTGAAGTCGAAGCTGTCATGATTATTGTGCATGTTTGCATCTGAAAGTTCGGCAACGTTCGACATCCATTTTCTTAAATTGAATCCGGCGGTTTTAAGTAGATTGATGAGGTCCTCGCGCAATTGTTTTGCGTTTTCTAACTGATGCGCCCCATGAACGAGATCGTCCATGTAGAAGGAGCTTTCGAGGACAGCAGCTGCTGCGCTGTATTGTTGGTGAGATTTCGCATCTGATGCCAACTGTCGAAGGGTCATCATTGCTAAGAAAGGCGCGGCCTTGGTACCATAAGTGACCGTTAAAAGCTCCCATTCTTTGATATTTTCCTGCTCGGAATTTCGATAGATAAGCTTTTGTAGCTTTTGATCTTCTTTATTTATCCAAATTTGTCTAAACATCATCTCAATGTCTGCAGTAAAGGCAAATTTGAATTGCCGCCATTTGATAATCAGCGACTGAAGGTCTTGCTGAAGATTGGGTCCACGCTTCATGACGTCATTAATGCTGTAGCCTGACGAAGTTTTGGCTGAGCCGTTAAACACCACTCTAAACTTAGTAGTTGTAGATTCCGCTCGTTCCACTCCGTGATGAGTGAAATAAAATTCGGGTTTGGTGCTACTGACAGCGGGTGCCATATGGCCCATTGATAGGTACTCTTTCATAAATGATTTGTAATGATTTTCCATTTCATGGTTTTTGATAAACTTCCTTTCTAATGATTTGAACTGAGCAACTGCTTTATTTTTTGAAAATCCTAAGTTCTTTTCAAAACCTGATTTCATAGGTAACCGAACTTCATACCGACCGTCTTCTCGTCGAGTGGTTGTGTTTTTGTAGTGCTGTATGCACTCCTGATCTTCTAATGATAGATTGGACTCTTCGGCAATGTCTTCGATTTCCCAGAATCTCTGGATTTCCTCTAGATCATTAATGATGACATTGCATTGAAGAGTCCTTGCGCTACCACTCAAAATCCACCCTAAACGCGTGTTTTGCGCAATAGGTGAATGATTTTGCTCGCCTCGGCAGATACCTTCTAATAAGATTAATGAATAAATATCTGCTCCGAACAAGATGTCCACGGGACGGCTATGATTGAATTCAGGATCGGCTAGAGTGATATGGTCCAAGTAAGACCATGAAGGTTTGGCAAAAGAAAAGCTTGGTAAATTTTTTATAAGATTATTCATAATAAGTGTTTCCGTGTGAAATTCAAAGTTGTTATTGGCTGAAACGCATTTGATATTGATTGCTCCTTTACAGTTCGACTGCTTCGCACCTATTCCTGTGATCACACCCTGACATTTTTGACGAGGCAGCCCTAGCTGTTTGGCAGCATTCTCAGATATGAGAGAAGTCTGAGAACCCTGATCTAAAAGAGCGCGCATTTTGATAAAGGAACCATTGGATGCTTCAACTTTTACCACAGCTGTTGCTAAAAGGATTTCAGGGATTTCAGTTTGAGACACATGTGAGCTCCTAGCAGTTGGCTTTTGACCCTGTTTGGGTTCGCTGACATTCGCGCTACTAGAAGTCGATGCCCCGGCCTCATTAGAGTTTAGCGAAAACGCGTCATGTAGAAGCGTGTTATGTGCAAGCTTGCACTCGCGACAGCGTTTTTCTGAAATACATTTGTTTCCATTGTGGCAATAAAGACAATTTTCGCATAATTTTAGGTTCTCGGCAGTTCGAAGTTTCGATGATGGTGACATTTCACGGAATTTATTACAAATAAAAATAGAATGATTATTCTTTTTGCAAATTGCACACCTATAGTATTTTGCGGCATAAACATTTTTGCTGTTCGCGGATTGCTCAATACGTCCGGTCGATGACGGCTTCGTATTAGGGTTATAAAATGGTTTTTGATTTTTATGATTTTGTTGAGCAGGTTTTGGATCAGACTTCCTTCGTGAGGATTCCATTGTTGTGAATGTCTTCTCCAAAAATGATAGAAATTCTTCGAGATGAGGTACCTCTTTAGGTTCGTTCACAGAAGAGAGATATTCGCTAAGGGTCTCTGTGTCGAGCTTTTGACACATGAGATGAATGATAAGAGGATCCCATGACTCTACGTTAATTCCCAGGTTCCTGATCGCGTTAAGACTTTCGCGAGTTACGTCATGGATCTTTTTAATATGATTTAGCGACGATTGCTGCGCCGCTGGGATATTGAGCATTAGATCGAAGAGACAACTTAAAATTAAACGCTTATTATTGTAGCGATTATTCAGAAGCTCCCAGCTGATTTGATAATTATCAGCCGAGATGGAAAGATGCTGGATAAGTCTTTCCGCTTCACCCTTTACTTTAGTTTTGAGAAATTGCATTTTTTGAGCGGGGGATAGATTTGGATTGGCATGAATAGTTTCAGTAAAAAGATCCTTAAAACTAGACCATTGTTGATAATTGCCAGAAAAGGTTGGAATTTCCATTTTTGGAGTAGTGTTTTCACGGTGAGAGACAGAGGAGAATTTTCTATTGATAGCTTTTATGATCTCATTAAATTTTCTCTCAGCTTGAAAAAAATGCGATTCGTACTCCGGGCTTTTCTGACTAGCCGATTCGCTATCTAGCTCCCAATGAAGGGTGTCGATGGTAGACCAACGTGATTGAATAGAACGCAACAAGTGATCAAATTCCCATTTCTCCGATATTGAATCTAAGTCGATGTTCGACATAGTATGCTCGAATGCCTTGAAATTACTGCTTTGTTTCCGCAGCATCTCATCGGTCTTGCTATTGTTACCCCGAGCTTGATACGAGGTTTCCTGCGATGGAGTCCCTGGCATTAGGGTTGCTGGCTTGATAAGAGAGGAGGGAGTCCCTTCCCTCGCTCCTGAGTTTTGAATAGCTGCCCTGATGTAGGTGTATCTTTCTCCAGTGCTTTCAAATTTATTTGTAATAAAGTATGGATTAGACTTAGTACCTAATCCGCACAGTTTAATATGATTCGATTGATATTCGTTCCAGTAGCTATCTAGAGTGTCTAGCCTTCGCTGAATATAGTCTGGAGTTTTCCTATCCGAACCGTCTTTCTTAAAATTCGAATAAAGTTGCTCAATTGCGGAAACGATTCGCTCTTGAGCCGATAATAGTTCTTCCATAGTCGACATCTTAGTACTCGTAAGTGATGAGAATAAGATAAAATGGAAAGATCTTACTTGATATCTTCTGGACTGGATGAACGGTGATGCGGTGCTGCTACTCCTAAGTCCGTCCTGTGGTGTCTGTTGACGCCCTGCTGCTCCTGTGTCCTTCCTGCGGTGTCTGTTGACGCCTGCAGTTGCTGCGGAGGTGGTCGCAAGCCGGCCTGGCTTACGTCCTTAGGTATCTGATGATACCCGCTGCTGTGATCCAGTGAGCTGCTTGCTCACACTGATATTTCCACTTTTTAGCGGAAATCCTCACTGGTGGCACTGATTTACGCACTCGCGAGGGTGATATATCAGTTTTAAAATTTAAAAAAAAAATGATGTACGGTCCGTACACCACATATAGTAACTAAGCTGGATATATCAGTAAAACCAAGAGATAAATTTTAACTGATATATTTAAAGATAAACTGTAGTTACTAATGAAATGAAGTGAGACGCGAGTGTCGATTGACAGATGATCGCGAACTGAATAAAATAAATTATAATAAAATTATTGCTAAAATTGATGACTGGCGTAAATGCGCGGTTGGCATTAATTAGGGCAATGCACAATGTGCGTGCTCGTACAAATATATAAATTTTATTGTGGGCGGCAATTTGAAAATTATAATATTTAAACCCCTTTAGCAAAATCTAGAAATCAACATAATTGATTCCCAAATGCTTATTGCTACAAAAGTACCTACCATTTAATCCAAGTTTGTGGCAACATGGTTTCATAGAAAAATGTTTACCGCCACACATCGTCACGAGTTGGCGCGAGATACAATTTTTTTTGTGGTTTTTAATTTTTTCTGTTCTCTCTAAGGAATAAAACAAAGGGAATAGTAATTTGCCGCAAATCGTAAACTATTTTCTGTTAACCTATGAAAAACTAACTTCGGTTCACTGGTATTTTTGGAGCATTTGGGAAAATAGGAAATTTTGGGCTAAAAATCAACATTTTCCTAAATGCTCTCAAAAAACAATTGAATCGAAGTTGAGTTTATCATGGGTTCATAGAAAATGTTTGACAATTTGCGGAAAATTACTTATCAGTGGTTTTATTCCTTATAGAACGTAGGAAAAAATGAAAAACCACGAAAAAATTTGAATCTCGCGCTAACCCGTGACGATGTGTTTACCAAGTAGGCAAAAATCAATAACAAGCATAATTATTAGGAATTATATATTTTTCATCAAAATTCTTGGGATATTATTTGATTTCATAAGAACACGAGTAGTTACTTTTAAATAGTAGGTACCATAATCGAGGGTAGAATAGATAATGTCTATTGAAATATACCTTATTTACGTACTTAATTACATAACAACAAATATTTTGTTTGTACAAATGAATATCTGAAATGAGCACCGTTTCTACAGCAAAATTTTACAGGAAATTAACAGAGTCACATACATTTTCGGAAAAAATACCAGCAGGTTTAAAAAACTGCACTGCATTGCATAGCACAACCTAACCCGCTGAAGCGTCCTTCGTATAAGTTTTCTTCAAAATACAATGAATATTTTTATGGATGATGATGGCAGCTGGGTCGTATGTTTTCGACCCCAATTGCGTTCATCCACTTCCGTCGCATCAACACTAATGAGTTGATGCGACGACGACGACGTAAGCGTTGGAAACCTCGATAAAAAATTAGAGAGGTAGGTATTATCGATAAAATTATCGCGGACAATGTGGTACATTATAGTACATAGTAACGCATTTTGTATTGGTTTTTATTTTTAAGTAATTTACATTATTAGAAGTTCATCTTAAGAAATGTAAACATACTTACTGAGAGCACAGCAAATATATTGCAAACAATTAACACGAGAGACGTAACTATACACTTTTAAACTAAATTTATCGTGAAATTGCTATGTATTAACAGAAGGAGCGACAATTTATCTCGATTTACACCGTTTGTAGCTCCTCACTGAAAAATTGAGCACCTTGGTATATTGTGCCTGAATGATTTCAACTGAAAATAACATCATTATTACGAAATTATGCAGAGAAAAATAATAATTTTATGAAAATTACCGCTTGTTTTAATCAAGGATACATTGATACTACTAATCAAGGATAACTTATTAAAGTTTGCGTCAAATTGTTGGTTGCACAAAGACTGTGTCATTCAACGAGAAAAAAACCTAGTCTTTAAAAAATCTAAATCTAGTCTTTAAAGGAGACGAACAAAATGTACTTGATTGTTTTCGCGTAACCAATAGTAAATTTTAAAGTGATGTAGTCATTGTAGGTATTTGAATTTTATCGATAGCATCAAAATATTGGATTTTTATTAAAGTTTACAAAAAATCCGAAAGATGCTATGTGTTTTTATAACAACCCCAAACATCAAAAGGACTATGAGTTAATTGTGGATAATATAATACCAAAAACATATTTTTTTAGTAACTCTACCTTTATTTGTCTTGTGACACTTTAGATAAATAATCATTATTATGATTTGATTTTAGTTAGAAGCTCAATTTTTCGTAAGAATTTTCTATTAATTCGACCAAGTGCGTACAGCTGTGTAAAATCAGCTAGTATAATAAGTATTTTAAAGAGGTATCTTCTCTATTATCGCTATTTTGTGCATTGAATATGCAAAATTTTATTGACTTACAAAATGACATCGACATCATCTTTTTCATCGATGAAAAAGGTTGGTGAAGCTCAACTTATGAACCTTGATGAGGTTATTTATTAATTTATTATAAAAGGTCTTATAGCGTATACCATTAAACTCCCTGATCCATAAAATAAGTATGTTACCTGCAAATATGCAGGTCTCGACAGAGCCTACATGCTCCCTTTGGGGTCGAGACCCTAGGTCCGTGGGGTACCGAGGCTCCCCGGATTTTTAAAAAGTTATTTGAGCGTCTGGTCGACGACGTGACGCGTGACCCGAGAGCTGGCGGATATCTGGCACAGCGCATCAGCATTGCCATACAGCGGGGTAATGCAGCCAGCGTCTTAGAGACGCTTCCGACTGGTATTGATATGGGTCAGTTAAGCTACCTGTAGATTGTTTGCAACAGTCTGCAGTTAGCTTAATTTATTCAATTGTAAATACTAGTTCTAAGTTGTTTTTATTATTGAATTGTAATTTTCTTTGTCAATAAAGATATAAAAAAAATTAGAATGTGATCGAAGGTGACATTACATTACGATAGAGAAGGTGAATAAGGAAAGTGATTGATTTCCTTCGTCCGAGGGTTCTAATGTGGGGGAGGCAGGTGGCGGCACCGCGCGGCCGCGGCCGCGGCGAAAACCTTGCGTTGATCGAGGTAAATAATAATATAAATAATCCATCTACGGTTAATCAGTGTTGCCACCTTAGTGGATTTTCCACTAAAACTGGTGGTTTCGACCCCCGCTTTAGTGGTGAAATATTGCTTTTAGTGGCTAGTGGATTTTTCTAGTGGTTTAGTAAAATTAATTTTCAATTACTGAAAATACTTTTACTTAACCACTAAGCCACGTTTACAAATACTATTATTGCTACTTAATTTTATTTGGGAATTTTTTCATCTGTGTAGGCCACACTGACTGATCCGTCAGGCCTAAAATACATTTTACTTTTTCGGGCCTATGGAGCCTGGAAAAAATACATTTTAGATTCTAACAGCAACATAATTAAGTTCATTTCAGCTAGCACTTCTCTGGCAGAGCGCTAAATGACTCAACGCTGTCGATCAACGTTGAAATAGCGGGCATCTCTTTCTACACTATGCGAACTGAGCGGTCTGAGCGAGACTCAGACTGACTTGTAATGTATTTATTTATTAAATAGGACATCCAACATGAGATCACACAACGTAATTTAGTAACAAACAAGTACCTAACAAGGTTCTTAAATCTATGTGTCTCTATAATTTAGGAAGTCTCAGCGTGCACAATAACAGAGTAACAAAACAGTATTCTGAGCTTTAGCACCACTGAGCTCCAGAATACTCTTCTATACCCAGGGATTCCCCGTAGAATATTTTCGTTAGTAGGTAGTTAGTTTTAGTTATAACAAAACTGACTTAGTCAAACTCTGTCTCGCTCGTGCGTGTTTGGTATCGGACTGCTCAGAATATGCTGTAACGATTATACAATTCCAATTAAAGTTATAAAAAAAATCGGTACCAATGAATCATATAAATCGCGGTGGAGAGCTAGTTAAGCTGTTGGCAACACTGCGGTTAATATAGTACAAGCCACGGCCGGAACGGGGGAATAGAAAGCCTTCTATTATTGTTTTAGTCGTAGGATATTATTGTTCTGTGTTTTAGTCGTAGATGGATTATTTATTACCTACTTCTCCCCGCGGCTTCGCACACATTTTACCGGGATAAAAAATAGCCTATGTCCGTCCCTGGGATACCGTCTACCTTCCTGCTAAATTTTAATAAGAAGATCCGTTTAGCAGTTTACGCATGAAAACTGCAAAAAGATATGTAACTGACAGACTGTTTATCTGACAGACAAAGTTACTTTCTAATTTACATTGTGTTCATGTAGGTACATGTTTTGTCATATAATATAATCCGTGTTTGAACTCTTCTTCATAACTGCAAATAGGGCTACTGGCTGGCGCTGCAGTGCAGTGCAGATCAGACCATGAGTTTTTTATGGGAGTAGAGCGGGCTGGATTTATTTTAGACATTTTGTGATCTTGGTTGGTTTGGATTGGTATGGTACCTATTTCGCGCTATAGGGCTGTGTGTGTGGTGTGTGTTTATAAACCGACTACCTACCGACCTACATAATATCGGAACGAGACGATATTATTTTTTGGAATTGTTGATCAAAACAAAAATGGCGAGGAAAAGTAAGATACGGAAAATGAGAGCTCTAAAAGCTGCTAAAATGAACCAAGTGTTGTAAGTACCTACCTGCCTACTTGAATCTGACTACTTATTTATCAAACAAATACATAATGATACAAAATATTAGGTTCAAACCTTTGTCTTTAAATATTTATAGGTATTTATTTAAATTAGGTAATGTAAATAAATAAATAATGCTGACAATCCACACAGCATCATCTAGCCCCAAGCTAAGCAGAGCTTGTGTTATGGGTAGGTGACTACCTACTAGATGACTAAGATTTCAGATATTTGTCCCGGATATTCGGGATGTTTTTTAAGTATAATAAAAAATATCTATCTGTGTAAAGTATTAAGTATAATCTGTTATCTAGTTCACGCACAAGCTCTGCTTAGCTTGAGGCTAGATGATGCTGTGTGAATTGTCCAGCATTATTTCTTTATATTTATGTACCTATACCCTACCCTACCTTTTGGTATAATTTTTTATTCAAGAGGCTGAGCGTAGGTACATATGTCGGTTGTTCCATAGATGGTAAGATGGTGAACAATATTAGTTATGCTGATGACATGGTACTGCTTAGTCCCTCAATAAGTGGTCTTAGAAAACTGGTGCAGACATGTGAGGGCTATGCAGGACTGCATGGGCTTTAATGTGTAGGGCTTGTTACTTGTTTCTGGACTGGTTTCCGCAACTAGGCCACAGGTGGGCCCTTTTTGCGTGTCGGGTGGGGGGCTGCTAATCTAACCACCCGATGTCCTCTAGGAAAGCCAGCAGCTCGCTGACGCCGGTGCATGCCTCCCTAGGCGTCCTCGGTGTCCCAAGGTAGTGTAGTCGTTGAGATGCTACGCTATCGCACTCCACAAGCACATGCGCGGCCGTCTCCTCTGCGTTCATGCACCCTCTGCATAGGGGGCTGTCCGTGATACCCAGATTAAACAGATGTTTGTTAAGCATGCAATGTCCTGTGACAATTCCGACAATTTGCCGAAGTTTGTCACGTTTCAGATTGAGGAGCTTTCGGGAGAATCCCGGGTTTAAAGCCGGGAAGGCCTCCTTCGACTGCCTACAATCCGGCATACTTGCCCAGTAGTCTTGGTGTTGTTTAACTGTACGTTGACGGATCCATGAGCGGACTTGACTGAATGGTAGAGGAATTATTGGTTCAGGTCCTGCTGGTTGCCACTCTGAACCTCTCCTCGCCAGTGCATCAGCCTCGTCATTTCCCCTAGATCCGCTGTGTCCTTTTATCCATTGAAGTGTGACTCTATTTGACTTACTAACTTGTTCTAGCAGGTAGTGGCACTGTATGGTAAGTCCCGAGTTGTGTTCTCTCTTGCTCAGGGCCTGTAGTACCGCGGCACTGTCCGAGAGGATAATGTGTAGGGCATATAATGTTCAAAAAAGTGAAGTGTTCGTTTTTACAGGTAGAAATAAGCACCCAGAACAGGTTCCCTCCTTGCTTTATGGCACATCATTAAATGTTGTGATAACTTTAAAATATTTGGGGCATATAGTAACATTGAGATTTAAAAGATGATGCTGATATTGAGCGGGAACATAGAGCACTGGCGGTCAGGGGGAATATGATTGCTTGTAGGTTTGCCAATTGCTCAGCTGAAGCGAAACTGTCAGTGCTTTTACACATAGACTGCTGAGTCTATGGGTTAATTTTACCCCGGCCTCTCTCAGTGCTCTATGCGTTGAATACAATTGTACGAAGACATACCTTCTAGGTATATACCTATTTATGTATCTAATATGACTGAATCGGCATATTTGCTCCCGGAACGGATAGTGCGACACTGACCGCGACGCGAGGGAATCGTTTACTTTCTACCTACGTGTAACTTTTTCAATAAACTTTTGAAAGACCAAAGTGATCAGTGATTTTAATTTAGCACTCAATAACTTACTAACTTTAATGCTAATGTACGACACGACCGTACAACAATAATATATTCAGAATGCTAATGGGAATACCTCGATATTGTAGTGCATCTGGAATATTTACGGATGCTAGAACTGATGGCTTTCCCGCGTTATTTCGAAAACGCATTTTACTTTAATGAACCGTATTAGAGATACCTAGTCATAATAGCATTCTGAACTAAGTCAAAATTTTATTCCACCATTATACATTTTTGGATTAAAACTATTAAATAGAATTTAATAAGCAATAAATATACCTAATGTGAAGTCATAGTATATTTTTAGCATAAAATAATATAAGCAATGTTCCTTTAAGTAAACTTGTCATTGTCTAGATTTTTATTTTCATTTGTAAGTAAACATGCTGAGCGTCTTAGGTACGCTTCCGACTTGTATTGATATGGATCAGTTGAGCTACCTGTAGATTGTTTGCAACAGTCTGCAGTCAGCTTAATTGTTTCAATTGTAAATACTAGTTCAAATGTGTTTTTATTATTGAATTGTAATTTTCTTTGTCACCCTGCTTATTTATGTAATGTTTAAGTTTGTTAGTAGGTATTCTAAATTTTGTTTGTGTCTTTGTAATATGGACTTTGTTGTCTGAAATATAAATATATATTCATTCATTTATTCATATAAATTATTTGTACTTATTTTATTTCAGAAGGTTGGAAAAAGCGAATCTACTGCAGGGAAGTCAGTGGAAGTCAAATTGTGACACTATCAAGCAGGTAAGAAACAATTTTAACTTATTTCAGCATGGAATAAAGAAAAGGCTCTTTAGGCTGGAATAAAGAAAATGTATTATCCATACTAACTAATATTACAAAAGCGAAAGTAACTCTGTCTGTCTGTTAACTTTTCACGGCTAAACGGCTCAACAGATGTTAATGAAATTTGGTAGAGAGGTAAACAATATCCAGGGGACGGACATAGGCTGCTTGAAAAGCGCGTGCGAAGCCGTGGGAAGAATCTAGTATTTTTTATTTTCTTTATTAACCAAAACTTATTCTATTCTTATTTTTATGACACTATTAACCATAGAATAATAAATAAGAATAATATAAATAGGTGTAAATCTTTTTTGGCTTCATTTTAAGATTAATATGTATATATAATATGTATTGATTTACCAATAAACAAAATACAAAATAGAAAGGTTTTCTAGTGTCGACAGTTACAGCATGTTATATAGCATTACTGTTTGCAATGATATTTTTTGATTTTTTATATTAGAAGAATGCATTTTAAATATTGAATGCATTTATTATGATGATTCCCAAAAAATAATTCCGTAGTTTAGATGGGGATAGATGAAACCATATCAGATGCTACTCAGATTTAAGCGCGTACCAAGTGACGAATTTTTGTCAGCATTTCATTGAAAAATGTCAAAAAAACACGACTTGATATGTGCTCAAATCTGAGTTGCGTTTGAGTATTCGGGGGTTAATTGTTTATTTGTTTCTGTTCAATTGTGTAGCAATACTTTTCATTGTTAAGCAGCTAAGGACAGGAAGAGCGTAGCAAAATTTAAAATGTAGATTTGATTATGGGCTTTTCAATTTAAATGACAATCTAACGAAATGCCAGATTTCAATCCCATTGAGACGAACTTTGCCTTCTTATTTCGTCGTGCCATATTTATCGAGTGATAAATTGCGAGAATTGCCTTCCAGAAACGCAGCGCCTACTAGACTCAGAGAGCGCCATCGGGCTCGTCCGTTACGTCATCGTTTTGTGACGACAAATTTTTCCGGCTTTTTTGTACAACGACCGTAGACTCGCGTATGGGCTGATCATTGATCAGGCACGTGCCAAACTGTGCATTTCTTATTTCAGTGCAATAATTTTTTCTTAATTTCAACTCATTTTTCAAACATGCGGCAGGGCTGTTTTAATTTAACACCTCCACTGCGATCAACAATCCGCCCGCCAAACGTGGTAATTTTGTCAAAACCCCTTTTGTCTGGAGAACGCATGGTCAACAACATATGCTGATGACGAGAACGATTGCAACTGAATGGCTGCACAGGTGTTACTCTTAAAAAAACACATACCTACGGTGTGATTTCAACAGTCAACGTGTACTTAAATATGATAGGCTCTTATTTTGTTCTAGGAAATTAACGATTTGGAGCCGAAACAAATAGAAGCTAAAATAGAAAGCGGTGATGATAGTAAAGAAAAAGATGATGAATCCGGCAGTGAGTCTCGCTGCAAAACTCCGGTCAATGAGGTCAGTGAATAAAATTCTTTTGTCAGCTCTCATGCCTCTTTCTTTCTTACATCGCCGCGTCATTTGGATTCCGTACCCAAAAGGTGCCAACGGGACCCTATTATTACTAAGCCTGCGCTGTCCGTCTGTCTGTCAGCGAGAAGTATCGACTTAACCGTAAAAGAGAAGAGAGACTATTGCAATTTTCACAGAACATGTATTTCTTTTGCCGCTAGGACACTTTGCCATCCTGTAGGTACTAGGTCCCCAATCGAGAGCCAAACGGCGGCCCCAACCGCAAAATATTATAGTTAAGTACTTAACTCAAGGCAGAGAATAGGTAATATGAATACTATCCTGACTAATGATGACCATGGCATAATAGTAAGTTCTGTCATTGAGATTATTCAGCCCCGTCGTCGTCTGTGTGTGTTGCCAGGAAATATATACCTATAATGTAATGTAATGCTTCATGCTTGCTTGCTAGATGGATGATGCTTTGTGAAATGTCCAGCATTATTATTATTATGGGGTTTCAGATCTTTTTATGCTCGACGTAGAGTCGGGAAATAACTTATACATACGGGCCTAAGCCAAGTGTGTTTATATGGAGTGGTTTTGATTAAGGCCACTAGAGGTTTATTGATTTTCCGTGGTAAAAGGCTCTGATTGAAAGAACTTTCGGAAAATCTGACAAGTGTTCAGCAGCTTTTTGAAGCTATGTATAAGTATTTTTGAAATCTAATGACGCTATTTAGGAATTATCTGTTTAATTAATAAAATAATAAAACTAACTTATGGCCATGCTAATGGCTTTGGCAAAATAGTGAGTACTGTCGATGAGATTCTTCAGCCCCGTCATCGTCTGTTGCGAACCTGTGTGTTGTCAGGAGCTGTGGGTGGTGAGTAAGCAGCTGTGCCGCGGATGCCACTCCGACGGCGCCTTCTGGAGTCTGCAGACCACGACGGAGGGCGACACTTACGGAGACCTGCTACAAACATACTTCAACATACAGGTATACACCTATTAGCAGTCATAAGTCCAATGCTGAATGTGAATCACCCAAACGGTTTATATCAACACGCTTGGCAGTTGAATTGCTGATCGGAGTACAGGTTTCAATTGTTCAGAAGTTAATTAAATACAATACATTTTATTGCACACCAAGAAAATACAAAAAAATACAGGAAAACATATAACAGAGTTGCACAATGCTATGAGCGATCTCTTTCAGACAACCTTGGGATGGTCACGAAGCAGTTGTACATGTATAGACGGTGGCGTATTACTTAAATATACTATAGATACAATACATAGTATAAAATAGGTATATAATATACTCACTATCATAATAAGAACCAAGTTAAATCTTAATATATAAAAGAACAAGCTATTTTCTAGGGACCAACGCCCAGCCCAAACCGCTGAAGCTAGAAAGCTGAAAATTGAAAAGTAACTACCTGTTACTACGCAACCTCCCGCTAAGAATGGATTTTTGGAAATTCCACCCCTAAGGGGGTATAAAGTTTTTTTGATAACTCGAAAACCAGTTGTCCAATTAGTTTCAAACTTACAGAGAATACTAAAAATACAAAAGTATTGAACACGTGTTACAGGATTTTACAAAATTTTCCTGAAATAGGGGTAAATCAGGTTATTAAAGTTTGTGATTTGTAATTTGGCTTCGTACTGAAATATTTGTAACTTTTTAATGCATAATGCTATCGACCTGATTTTTTTTTTGTATGTAACAAAATAATAATGAATTAAAATATGTGTATCAGGAATTCTCAAAAAATTAACCCATAAAAGAGTAAAATGAGGATTGACGTTATTGAGTTTTTTTTATGTAACTCTTCAACTAGTAGCCCAATTAGTTTGAAACTTACAGAGAATACTAAGAATACAAAAATATTGAAAACTATTTCAGGATTTTTCAAAATTTTTCTGAAATAGGGGTAAACCAGGGTATTAAAGATTGTGATACGAAATAAACTATAAAGTAAATAATGATACACGTATTTTTTATTTTTACAAAACTACCCCTAGGGGGTGTGTAATCAATTTCCACGCGAGCAAAGCCGCGGGGCGCAGCCAGTAGGTAAATAAGTTGTAAAAAAACCTGATATAAATTAGTTACCAAAAATAACAACGGGAGCGTTCCGTAATACGCTAAAATGAATAGCATCGCGCTCACACGCGTTGCGTACTACCGTGAGAGCGATATGAACGCAACGACGATGTCCCGTTTGACGTCATTACTACGCCATTTTAATTATTTATTTATTTGCGAAACAAAAAGCTTATGGATAAATAACCATAGAATGTTAAACTAGAGCAAATTAAGCTAAATACGGTTTCCACTAATAGTAGGTATGTATAAATAACTGAACTAAAACTAAAAAAAAACAAACAAAATTATAAATACTAATACAACATATAAAAGATACCTACGGCGAGCCTTAACAGAGGTAGTAGGTACCTATTCGTAAAATATCTTATCTAAAATTTTGCGATATCACCGACCATGGTACAAAATAAAATCGTGAGCGCACATGTCAACTGTCATTATCGTATCGACCTATCAAAAAATTTTTTGACCGCTATCAGTGCACCCATAATTTTATATTTTTATATATTATGTTGTATATATACTAGGTAAATAAACAACATAACCAGTAGGTAATGTCTTAAAAGCAGGGTTTTACATCTATGCAAAATGTGCTGAACAATGACAGTTATTAAAAAGTTGAATTACCTACGGTTCGTACCATTTATGATCGTTTTTCTGGTTTTTGCCTTTTTTGTCGTTACATCTGTCTTTTTGTCTATCATGCCGCATACGCATGATTTATAGTTGGTTGGCAAAATTGCTTCTTCTGTGTTGGCGTTTTGAGATAGACTTACAATATATTATTATTTACTAATGGGTTGTTTGCCTTTGCCTTTGCCAAGCAGTGGGATGACCATAGCTGAAAGAAATAAATTCAAAAAAAATATTGGTTGTTTGACTCATAGAAACGCGGCTGTAAACTTCAGCTTTGAAGATGTACGTAGTAGAAAATTTCACTAGTGAACCTAAACTACAGCAGTATTTACTTTCAGCTGTGTCCGGTGTCTACGGACGAGCACGCTCTGAGTGCTATTTGCACGCTGTGCGCGTCGCGGCTGCGCGATGCGCGCGCCTTCTCTGCGCAGGTGCGCGCTGCGGAGAAACGTTTCACGCACTTATACGCACAGAACCGCGTCAGAGGTACTGTACTCACACAGATAGATCACGGTTGTAGTAACACTTGCTTCTGCCCTCAGCTTCCGTCACCTTTTTCCTGTATACAATTCCTCTACACAAAGAAAACCTATGTCGTTTTTAAGG
Organism: Eupithecia inturbata; assembly: GCA_963662085.1. Classification (NCBI taxonomy): domain Eukaryota; kingdom Metazoa; phylum Arthropoda; class Insecta; order Lepidoptera; family Geometridae; genus Eupithecia; species Eupithecia inturbata. Next base: position 2,601,829 of record OY759205.1, read on the forward strand.
AAACCATCTACATCGTTTACTTTATATGTATATGTACAGGATTATAATAGGTAACGCACGTGCTTGTACAAACAGAACCGCGTCAGAGGTACCTAACACTTTTATGGGCCAATGGGAATGTGTTAACGTATATAATAAATAAATAATAAATAATGCTGGGCAATCCACACAGCATCATCTAGCCCCAAAGTAAGCAGAGCTTGTGTTACGGGTACTAGATGACTGATAAACTTAATACAATACATAACATATGTAGATAGATATTTTTTTATTATACAGGGTTACAGGTTAAGTCGACCTAGATCCTGGAGGGGGTTGTAGTTTCCACCATTTCTGACTGATTTCACTATGAAACACCCTACCCCAAACTTAACCGTTTTTAAGTTATTGGACTTTGAAGTTTTTTTTAAAAATTACCGACTTTTAGCCTATTGACCAATTTTTTTTTGGGTCTTTGTCTCTAATTTATTTGTGTTTACGATTTTTGTGTAGTAGATGAGTTGCTTTATTATTCTTAATACTAAAATTGCAGTTAACTAAACCAACTGGGTCACAGCAGACGATTGATAGTAATAAATTGAAATGAACTCATAAAAATATTTTTTAATTTCAGAAATATTTTAATAAATATCTATGACAGCCATGCTGCAGATGTGCCTAAAAATATCTACGTTTCATCAGCTATTCAACAAGATAAAACAAGCTAGGGTGTTATCAGAATTCTTAGAAAAAACTTCTTCTTCGTCTTAGAACTTGGACTATCGCAGTGGAAAGTGTGTTTTACGGTGAATACTGCCGGCCTCTACCCCTATCATTACACGCCGGTACAAGTTATTGAAGAAGGAGATCCTGTGAGGAGATTGGATTTCTGCAGATTCATGCTCAATGCAGATTTAGAGGACCCATCATTTCTGAGAAATATCTTGTGGACTGATGAGTCGAAATTTGATAAAGACGGCATAACGAATTACCACAACGCTCATTATTGGGCCCCGAAAGTACAAAGAAATCCCAATAAGAAGCGGACTAAGGGATCACAAAGACGATTCAGTTTGAATGTTTGGATGGGAATCATATCGAACCATTTGATTGGGCCTTACTTTCTTCCTGACAATTTAAATGGAGAACGTTATGAAAACTTTTTAATAGAAGATTTACCCGAGCTACTAGAAGATTTACCACTTAATCTCATACGCGACATGAGGTTTCAGCATGACGGTTGCCCTGCACACTACAGGAGAAGCGTCAGAGAATGGCTAGACACTAATTATCCTAATAAGTGGATCGGGAGAGGTGGACCCATACCGTGGCCAGCTAGAAGTCCAGACCTGACCCCGATGGATTTTTATGTGTGGGGACACATGAAGAGTTTAGTTTACAATGAACCGAATCCAATCACATCTGTTGATGTTTTGAGACAAAGAATAATCGATGCGGCGATTGAAATAAGAAGGGGATTAACAACTGGTGTAGTAAAAAGTGGATTAAGACACAGAATGAGAGTTTGTGTACGAAACAGAGGCGGACACGTGGAACATGAATTGTAATTGTAGGCTTTTATGTAAAAATTGTAATAAAAGTCATTTTGTACCTATTTGGATTTTTTTATTTTGTTTTCTGAAGTGGGTACCATTATTTTTTACTACTACCTGAGACCCTTTCATCAAAGTTTTTTCTAAGAATTCTGATAACACCCTAGCTTGTTTTATCTTGTTAGATAGCTGATGAAACGTAGATATTTTTAGGCACATCTGCAGCATGGCTGTCATAGATATTTATTAAAATATTTCTGAAATTAAAAAATATTTTTATGAGTTCATTTCAATTTATTACTATCAATCGTCTGCTGCGACCCAGTTGGTTTAGTTAACTGCAATTTTAGTATTAAGAATAATAAAGCAACTCATCTACTACACAAAAATCGTAAACACAAATAAATTAGAGACAAAGACCCAAAAAAAAATTGGTCAATAGGCTAAAAGTCGGTAATTTTTAAAAAAAACTTCAAAGTCCAATAACTTAAAAACGGTTAAGTTTGGGGTAGGGTGTTTCATAGTGAAATCAGTCAGAAATGGTGGAAACTACAACCCCCTCCAGGATCTAGGTCGACTTAACCTGTAACCCTGTATATAGAAAATACCCAGAACACCCGGAACAAATATTTGCAGATCGTACAAACATTTGTCCCAAGGCGGGAATCGAACCCGCAACCTTCTGCGTCGCAAGCGGACCTTCGCCCGCCGCGCCACATCGGTCGTCACATTTATCACGATATATTTAACACATGTCATGTCTCTGCCCTCGACTCTGCACAAAATTTTCCTTGTATGTCCTTGCGCTGGACACAACATGGTGCCTTTTATATTTTGTACATATTATTTATGTACCTACTCGAAAGTGGGAAGTGGTCATTGTTATTATCAGGAAGGCAATTCTCGCCAATATAGCACTCGATATTATATGGCAAGAACTATCATTATCTGACAGTTCTTCTATGTAAAAACTGTCAAGCTTGACAGTTCTTGCCATATTTATCGAGTGATATTTTGGCGAGAATTGCTTTCCAGACCCTGTTATCTACATACGTAGCAGTTTGGTGGCAGACGGTTATTAGTGATGTGATAATGTTTTCCATTATATTACTAATAATAATAATAATAATAATGCGGTACTCCTGGACTCTGCGCGCATCGTCAGGAAGTTCCTCTCTCTGCAGCCCTAGTCACCGGCCGCTTGAGGCTAGCTTCGCGGCCGGTGATTCACCGTTTTGATATATTTTTTACTGTAGAATAGTTTTATAATATTTTATTTTCTATAATAAAAAATGTATTTTATAACGAGATTTAAAATAAATGAGGTGAATAATAATAATAACTTTATTCAAAACAACCATTTTGAACCATTTTTTCCACAAATGTTGTATCTATTTTGAATGTCATGTATTACATAAATTAAACCGCCAAGTGCGAGTCGACTCGCACACAAAGGGTTCCGTACCGTAAAAATCAGGCAACTTTTTCAATGAACATAAAATTTTCACTTGTTTGGAGATCCCTTTAAATTTTCAATTTTATTTTATTTTTAGTATTCGTTATTACAGTTGAAGTGTTACTTAATTACTGAAAGTTTAATGTGTCTACCTATTGTAGTTCAAGAGATACAGCCTTGACAAATTAAGAACAAAAATAGCCAAAAAAATCATGTTTGTTGTATGGGAGCCCCTTTAATTTTGATATTTATTTTATTTTTATTATTTGTTATGAAAGAGAAATACACGTTATCTGAAAATTTCAACTGTCTACCTCTTACGGTTCATGAGATACAGCCACGTGACAGACGGACGGAGGCTTAGTAATAGGGTTCCGTTTACACCCTTCGGGTACGGAACCCTAAAAAATATAAGTTTTGTTTCCTTTCTTGAATAATTTATTTAGAAAACATTGTGTTGGAACATCACTAACTGCTGTCTGCCATCCATCTGCTACGTACATAACGGGGTCTGGTTATGGCCTATTTATTTATTTATTGAAGAAGAAGTTTACAGCTTAAGAACCAAAGCACTCACTATCTTATGCTAATGACTATAAATCTAGGTTGTAACTTAAATATACTAAAAGACTTTTAACTATCCCACTTAGCTTGTCGTGGAATATGTCGACATGCTGGAACTCGTGCACGAACTCGTTCAGTTGTTATCCAACAATGGCCGTCTGTTGTAGTATTTGGAAGGTCGTTGTTATACACACTTGATTAAATTAGAGCTGGTCTCATGCATGATCGTCTTTTGTCTGTATTTTCAGCGCTCGTCAACGACGTTGAAATCAAGATAGATGTCCCGAAAATAAAGATCGAAGGTTAGTTATGAATAATTATAATGTGGATTTTTGTGTTGGTAATTTTTTTGTGCCAGCACTACGATAGTCGGCACTTTTAAATTAAGTTTAAATGATATGCATATTAATGAAATAAACATATATTATATATATAACATATAATATGACCGATGTGGCGCGGCGGGCGAAGGTCCGCCTGCGACGCAGAAGGTTGCGGGTTCGATTCCCGCCTTGGGACAAATGTTTGTACGATCTGCAAATATTTGTTCCGGGTGTTCTAGGTATTTTCTATTTATAATAAAAAATATCTATCTATGTTATGTATTGTATTAAGTTTATCAGTCATCTAGTACCCATAACACAAGCTCTGCTTACTTTGGGGCTAGATGATGCTGTGTGGATTGTCCAGCATTATTTATTTATTTAATATTTTTGTCAATTGTTACAGTTGATAATTTCGAAATAACAGACGTTGTCGAGCCAGACACCGCCAATTCAAACTTAGGTAAGTAACGACTGAATTATATTTAAAACTAGTTTATGCCCGCGGCTTCGCACGCGTTGTTCTATGGAAACGTTTAAGGGTGAGAGATTAAAATTTTTTTTTGGTTTTAGTTTATTTCTGCGTTCTACAAGGAATAAAACCACGGAAAAGTGATTTGCCGCACATCGTCAAACATTATCTATGAACCCAGGATAAAAAGCCAACATCGATTCAATTGTATTTCGGAGAATTTGGGAAAATGTTGATTTTTAGTTTAAAATCTCCTATTTTCCCAAATGCTCTAAAAATACCAGTTAATCGAAGTTAGTTTTTCATAGGTTAATTGAAAATGGTTTACGATTTGCGCCAAATTAGTTTTACGTTAGTTTATTCTTAATAGAAAGCAGAAAAAATTAAATACCACAAAAACATTTGGATCTCTGCGCCAACCCGTGACGATCACCCTTCTATCCCATGGGGACTGATTTATGGAATATAAAGTAGCCTATGTTTTATTCGAGATCTAGAACTACCTGTATGCAAAATTTCAGCTCGTTCCGTTCAGTAATTTTGGCGTATTGGATTTATGGATGTACGTACATCCATACATCCAAACTATGAGATATGTAATATTAGTGTCATATATTCGTCTGGCTTTGAATGCAGTAGCTTTAAAAATATTCATTTTATCGTCTCAAATTTTAGATAATCCCGAATCATCGATAGACGAATTGGCTCCAACACTAAATAAAATCAAGAAAACACAAGATCGCCCTTACACATGTAAGTATCGACCCACAAATAACATTAATCAATGATGCAAAATGAATTGTTTGTATTCATTTAAAAAAGTATGTCAGAGTAATAGATTTGTTAAATTTAATTTAATAGTTATTTATTCCGATAGATTTAAATTTGTATACTTCGTTAATAGTTAGCACCCCTCTTGGGAGACCTCCTCCAGATCTGTCAGGGACTTTTTTTTTAGGTATAAAGAACTTTATTCTTATACAAACACAGAGTTTACTTGAAATAAGATACATAAGAACATATTAATCTAGGTTATACGGACCAGAGGTTAGTACCTCTGGTCCGTATAACAAATTATGAGTAAATATTATCTATAACTAAATTTTATATAATAATATAATATAAATATTAGACATTATAACAACTAGTAGGTACATAGTTAATGATATGGTATTGGTATGGATCAGTTGAGCTACCTGTAGATTGTTTGCAACAGTCTGCAGTTAGCCTAATTGTTTCAATTGTAAATACTAGTTCTAATTTGTTTTTATTTTTGAATTGTAATTTTCTTTGTCAATAAAGATATTAAAAAAAAAAGTGAATTATGAAAAAGGTATGGTTATATTTTGGTGTTGCTAAAAATATTAGTTAAGTAGGGAGTTTAAGTTTATTTTTAAAGGCATTCAAATTAACACATTCCTTTATGTTGTTTGGCAAATCGTTAAATATTGTAGCTCCCTCTGCTAATATTGTTTTTTTTCCATAATTAGTACGTGATTTAGCTACTTTTAATTTTATATTTAACTAGTTGCAGCCCGCGGCTTCGCACGCTTTTTTCCGGAATAAAAGGTAGCCTATGTCCGGCCCCGGGATACCATCTACCTCGCTGCCAAATTTCACCGAGATCCGTTCAGCCATTCTTGAGTTATAAATAGTGTAACTAACACGACTTTCTTTTATATATATACAGCCTTGGCCAAAAGTATTAGGCACCCCTCTAAAACATGAGTATCTCAACACGTATTGTTTGTACAGCAAATGTTTTTAACAAAAGCCAAGCCGGTGCTGTCAAACGATTATTAAAACAATAGATAACCTTTTTCTATGGACCTTAAAACATCTGGTGAGCTAAACCCAAATTATGGGTAATTTACAAAAAAATATTCAAAAATATGATCAGTCTTTATTTGTTATTCATAGCGTAAAGAAGCTTCCGTGAGTGATTTAGTGGTGAAATTGACATTCTCCTTTTTCGAAAATGCCGAAAAAAAATGAACTCTGCTACGAAAAACGTATTAAAGTCCAGTTGTTACATGAACAAGGAAAGTCCCAAGTAGAGATTACCAAACTTGTGAAATGTTCGCGGTGCGCAGTACAATCTGCTATTAAACGATTTGCGGAGACTGGTTCCCACGCAAATAAAATACGGACCGGCAGAAAACGCGTGACTACTGAGCGCCAGGACAGAAAACTCATCCGAGAGTCTCTGAAAAACCGCAAAAAAACTTCTTCTGAGCTCGCTGCTGCCCTATCCGAAGAAATTGGATACGTTATTAGTGCTCGAACCACAAGAAGAAGGCTCAAAGATGCGGGTTTAAAAGGGTGTAAAGCAAGAAAGAAGCCATGGCTCTCGGAAAATAACAAAAAAAAACTCTTAGAATGGGCTCTACAATACCAACACTTCAAGGAGGAGGATTGGTCAAATGTCGTGTGGTCCGATGAATCAAACTTTGAGGTAAGCTTTCATACTGTTCCTTAAAAATGATAACACTGATCACTATTATTTTAGTCTGCTTTCATAAAAATAATGAGCACACATTTAAACTCTACTTTTTTCCATTGTTACAGCTATTCGGAACTGCGGGTGTAACCTTCGTGAGGCGGCGCGTCGGCGAGGAATATCATCCAGATTGCGTGGTTTCCACTGTTAAGCACGGGGGAGGTAGCATTATGATCTGGGGCTGCATGGCAGCTGATGGTGTCGGCGAAATGTTTGTTTGCGAAGGCCGTATGAACAGTGAAAAATACATAAATGTGCTCGAAACTGCTCTTTTGCCTTCGCTTACACGCATTTTCGGCGACACAAACTTGGATGGCGTCAAATTCCAACAAGACAATGCTCCTTGTCATAAATCAGCGACCTCCATGCGCTGGTTTAGGAACAACAGTATTGTCTTGTTAGAATGGCCGGCACAATCCCCAGATCTCAACCCTATCGAGCATCTTTGGGGTATTCTGAAGCGCAAGGTCAGAGAGCACAGCATTACATCCAAAGCAACGTTAAAAAATGCTTTAATTCAAGAGTGGGACGCCATAAGTGCAGTCGAATGTAAAAAGCTTGTAAGCAGCATGCCCCAAAGAATTGCTGCTGTGATCAATGCAAAGGGGGGGCCTACTAAATATTAGTGATTATTGTAATTTTATGTCAATATAGTAATTTGGAAAACAAATTAGTTTAATTTTTCACCTTAAACACGAAAAATCCAGTAAATTTTAGGGTGCCTAATACTTTTGACCAAGGCTGTAGATATAAAATATGTAGATATAATGGTTTTCTGATAATGATGATGAATAACACTAGTACCTACCACCAATACCAAAGACCGTAATCTATTCCTCTTGTTGCAGTGTTTCGACTCTCGCCATCCGACTACGAACGCGCAGGAAACTTATTCAAATGTACGCGCTGCGGTAAACTTTATACAAGGAAAATGATCGGTCCACACGTGAAACATACTCACTTGAAACTACCCCGGTACAATTGTTGTCACTGCAACAAAACTTTCCTTAATATCCATCCTTTTACCAAACACAAGCTAGAGGAACATTCAATAGACGACAGGATAAAATGCAATGCCTGTGATTGGTCTACATATCTTCCGAAATATGCATTAACTAAACATATGAGAGCTTTTCACATGCTCGGGGAGAAGCTTTTTTGTCCGGATTGTGATTATACTAGTTTTAGCGAAGTGGCTATGAAGAGGCATGCTGTAAAGCATTCCACAGTGAAGGAGCATCATTGTAAATATTGTAAGAAGTCGTTTTTGAGGAAAAGCAATTTGACTGAACACGAGAGAATTCATACGGAGGATAAAAGGAAGGTTTGCAATGTGTGCGGGCAGGCGTTCGTGCAGAGAGCCAGTCTGACGTATCACATGGCGAAGCACCACCCTGAAGTTAGACTGTAGTGTGGCTTCTCTCCTATGAGCAGTAGGTACTTGTTTAAGAGTTGGCGTCACAGGTTGGCGCGGGATTTTTTTTTATTGTTTTTGAATTTTTGGAATATAACTAACATATAAGTAATTTGCCGCAAATCGTAAACCATTTTCTATTAACCTATGAAAAAACTAATTTCGGTTCACTGGTATTTTTAGAGCATTTGGGAAAATAGGAAATTATGAGCAAAAATCAAAATTTTTCCCAAATGCTCCCAAAATATAATTGAATCTAAGTTGCGTTTATCATGGGTTCATAGAAAATGTTTTACGATTGGCGGCAAATTAATTTTCAGTGGTTTTATAAATTAAAAACCATGAAAAAATTTTAATCTCGCGCCAGACCGTGACGATCAACCTTAAAGTGAAGCTCAGAGAAATCTCAAATTTGTAATGACTTAAATTTTATGTTTGGCTCTGCATCATAGTTTAACACTATCTGCCAATGTCAGTTTCCAATTGACTTGGCTTCTTTCAGTTGAGCTACGTGTAAATTGTTTGGAACAGTCTGCAGTTAGCTTAATTGTTACAATTGTATTATACTAGTTCTAATTTGTTTTTATTATTGAATTGTAATTTTCTTTGTCATTAAAGACCTTGACTTCTGTGTATTTGGCGATATGTGGCTGGTTTGTCACTTTTCTGCCAGTGTCCAGTTCATGGAAATTTCATAGTCTTAGAACGGAAACAGGTTTAAATAATAATAAGAGCGGTAAATTTTGAAAAACACCAATGTAATTTTTACCTCGAAAACAAATTATGTATAATGCGCATTTGTGAGCGAAACTCTGTCTTTGAAGTTTAAGACACTGACTCGACACTGGCAGAGTCGAAGCGAAAAGCAAGCGGCGCCATAAAAAAAGAAAAAGGATTTAATTTTTTTGACATAAAATGTTAAACTGCTTGTTTTATTGCGCCGCTTGCTTTTCGCTACGACTCTGCTAGTATAAACGCTTTATCTGGCTAGCTAGATGATAATATAATAAGTATTCTAATTAAGCTTGCCTTTAATTATATTTAAGTTTTATTATATTTTTATTTGTTGTTATAGCGAAATTAACATTCTCTGAAAATTTTAACTGTCTACCTCTTACGGTTCATGAGATAGAGCCCTGCGACAGACGGACGGACAGCGTAGGCTTAGTAATAGGGTTCCGTTTTCACCCTTCGGGTACGGAACCCTAAAAAAGTAAAAAGTAAAAGCTACTCAAGACAAGAGTGTACAACTCAGACCGTGGGTGTCGTAAGAACCGATTAAGGTACCCCACCAGTTGAAGGGCAGCGAATCACTTCTGCGATCACCCATGTGCCTGCCAAGCTTGGCGATTATCTATGGCAAACCTCCCTTGTTTGGAGGCACAGTTCAGCGGCGGACAATTTTTTTTTTAATGTTCATTAAATTTTTTTGTTTCAGTAAATTTTGTTGTTAAGTACACTACAGTATAATTACAATCTAGCCATAGAATTGGCTAATGGGTAATTTAGTTTTATCTTATCTTTATAACATACTTAAACTATAAGTAAATAAATAATAAAATAAGAATTTATCAATGTGCTGCTAGCGTAGCGTGCGACCTTTTTGGTTCAGATTCAGAGAAGAAAGAGCTGGTTTTTGACTACATACCTCAAGTACTTAAACTTATTATATTATCCACACGACCTAAAATGCTAACCATAGCGTACATATGAGTTCCCGTATATTCCAATAAATAACATCTCAGACATGGTTTAAAATGCTTTTTAATCCGTAAAGCAATTAAAAATTAAAACTTCAATCTTCACAACCTGAAATAACTTCTACACGTTACACATAAACTAACCTTCGCGGGAGTGGAGGGCTTTATTAATAGCTGAGAAAGATAAAGTTAGCAAATATCTTGACTTGGCTAACGAGGTTGTCACTATGTAGGATGTTGGTTCAGCGACCGGCGCGTCGTCCCGTTAGTCGTTTCGGTTAACGGCGTTATAGCGAAGAGCCTCGATCTGTTGATCAACATCTCAAGAGACTCGCTAGAAAGTTGGATCAAGGCTTTAGGTACTCCTGGACTCGGCGCGCATCGTCAGGAAGTTCCTCTCTGCAGCCCTAGTCACCGGCCGCTTGAGTCTAGCTTCGCGGCCGGTGATTTACCGTTTTGATATATTTTTTCTGTAGAATAGTTCAGTAATATTTTATACTCGTTATAATATACATTATAGTAAATAATGTATTTTATAACGAGATTTTAAATAAATGAAGAGAATAATAATAATTAATGTAGGTATTATTAAGACCAAGTCAATGTATTTTCCAGACACGAAAAGGTTTTCTTTATAATATTTGTGTATAATTAAATTAAGGTCTATAGGCAATTAACTTGTACTGTGTGTTTTGTCTAGGGTCATTTGTTTAGAATTTTCCTGCTGGAAGATCGTTACTCCAGCAGAAAACGTATTTTGCGTTTTATTCCAAAACGGCCAAAACAAACACACGAATTTTTTACTTAACGCACATTTACAGCATGTAATGTAACGCACTAATTCTTTGTGGAACTCGATTCATTCTAGAAGATAATTTTCTGCTGGGGTAACGCACACGTTTTGTGAGGAGCTGGAGCTTGAGATACGATTATAAAAGCCTGTATTACAAGACACCAGTGCCCCACTGATATGAAACAAGTAATATGCGAACTCCATATTAGGTATTAGATACAACAAACGATTAGGCTGGTGTATTCGCCAACGGCCTTGAAAACACAAAATATTTATCTGTAGCCGTTTACATAAATTGTTTTATTCGTGAAATACGAATATCGTTTAGAAGAAATATCCAAATTTCGAATAAAAAAAAATATAATTGATTGATTTGATTTTGAGTACCTATTTTTCTTTCACTCAAATATTTGTATTTTACACAAATTGAACATTGCACGAATAAAATATATTACAACTTATTTATACGGATTCATTAGGATTTTTGTTCTATGAAAAAGTTGCCTGATTTTTACCATACGGAATCCTTCGTGTGCTAGCCGACTCGCATTTGGCGGTTTATTTTATATGATATATTTTTATGAGTAAACTTTTGCCAGCTTCACGTGCTAGTTCACGGATCATCCAATAAAAAAAATAAGACTAACATAATAATAATAAATCATTTTATTGCCTATTACTTCTTAGGTGACATAAACTAGAATTATACACAAAAACAAAAAGTTTCTAATGATAGGCAAATGGAGTAGATTCAGCTTTGTGCTGCATGCGAGGAACATGCCGCGCTGATTTTAAATGTACCTACTCCTCTCGGATAGATCTAACTCGTCAGGGTTCTATCAATTGGCCGGAAAACAGCAGCAGGTAGCGTGTTCCAACTTGAGCCTACTGCGACTATCCTTCAAGGTCTTCCTCCTCCATGCTACCTACTGGCACAGAATATCTATAGGTACACTAGACAAATTCGATGTGAAACGTAAACAAACCACGACACAAATAACTAAAACTCACTTGGTGTTTGAGATAGGTATTAGCAATACTTATTGAAGGATCTCAAATCGACAAATAATGTAAATTGCGTTTATAAAGACGCGGTAACAGAGTGAATTTTAGTATGAGCGGTGTGTTTACAAACATTGCACATGAATCATGTGCAATGTTTGTAAACATTGATAAGAACCCTATCATGTGACATGATAGGGTTCCTATCAATAAGCTAAGCTGGGGTAAAACGCTAAGGGATGCTAGCTAGCTGAGGGTGGTACAAACTCCGAATAGATTAAAATAACCGAACCCGTTGAGTGGTGATTGAACACTGAGTTTATTGCTTTCACACAGTAGTTGCTAATTGCGGTCAATGCAAGCTAAGCTAATTTACATATGTTCTAGTTGAAATGTATCTACTGCATGTACTTACGCGATAGCTTGTACAGCACATCTAGTTTGGCTAGTGTATAGGTAAAAGTATGTCGTAGGTACTAAATATTATAAATCAAAGTCAAAAAGTCTTTATTTCCATAAATACAATAAATGTAGGTACACTTAAAAAAGGTAAAATTCTTAATAATTAAACACTGACACGGAAATAAAGTGATATTTTTGATTTCAGCCGCTTCGGTATGTAGACTAAAGTAAAGAAGCGATGAAGAAACCTTTAGCCTGTTAGTTAGTTGTTATTTTTCGAGTTGGAGCAAATCCGTCCCCAAGCTTTTTTATCCTCTGGATAATCTGATATTTTATAGTAGGCCTGTGGCGAATCGATTGAATCGATTCGTCACAACCCTTTTTGGTTGGGTACATCCCTAGCCGGGCCACAGACAATAATTATCAGTTTGGTTTTTCCTGATTGGTAATAACGCAATCCAGTACCACAATTTTATTGTTTTATACCATTGTAATCTGTATTATCCGTACACCATTAAATCCTAGTGATTGAAGCCGCTCTTTTATTTACGTGGGAAGTTTTTCCCACAGGCCTTTTTACATAAGAAGGTTTTGAAAATTTCTTTGAATTTATTTACTGATTCCGAACTTGATTTGAAATCCAACCGTTTCAAATAAATAAAACACGCATATTGTTTAAAAATATTTATTTGTGATGCAAGAAATAAAGGCACTTAACTACATAATTACTCACATATTATTGCGCGCAGAATAATTATGATAAAATGATATGTGTAAATTAGGAGAATATGAAAATAACTTAAAAAAATAGGTACCTATACTTTGTTACAATGTGATGTAAATGAAGTAACAGTAAAATAAAATAACAATACAATACAATACAATACAAATATTCTTTATTGCACACCACATAATAATAAAAAAAAGAAACATAGAACACAAAAACAAATTAAGATAATGTACAATGGGCGGCCTTATCGCTAAGAGCGATCTCTTCCAGGCAACCTTAGGATGGACAAGAATTGACTGAAAAAGTATAGACGGTGGCAGCAATGAATATTATACTTAGACATAATTATATACTTAAACATAGATATACTAGTATATATTAAGTACATAACATAAAATAAATATAGTAAACATACAAAATTACTTAACAATTAGATGTTAAGGTGAGGAAATGTTCATAGACCATATTTTTTAATATAGGGAGAGACTTAGCATGTCTAATAGAAGTGGGTAGGGCATTCCACAGCTCTATGGCATGTACGGTAAAGGATGAGCTATAAGAATGGAAGGGGCGGAGAGTTTTCAGTTGAAGAGTGTGTGTTGAGCGGAGGAAGCGGCTATGGGTTTGATGGAGGTATTCAAATCGTTCCTTGAGGTAATGCGGTGTATTTGGGACGAAAAGGATATAGGATATAGGAGTGAAAGGAAGTGTGCGTCCCGGCGAAGACGGATGGGCAACCATTTAAGCTTTTTGCGGTACTCTGTGATGTGGTCATACTTTCGCAGACCGAAGATGAAGCGTATGCAGAAGTTTTGAAGCCGCTCAAGCTTGTCAAGCTGCGCATGGGTTATATCTGGATAGCTGGCGTCGGCGTAGTCGAGGATAGGAAGCAAAAGTGACTGAGCAAGTGCAATTTTGGTGGATGTTGTTAAAAAGTTTCGCAAGCGTCTGAGGGAAGCCGCCGATGCGAAGGTCTTTCGGCTAACTTCTGCCAACTGAGGTCCCCAGGACAGTTGGTTATCTATGAGAATCCCTAAGTTTTTAACAGTTTTACTGATTACAATTTGTACATTGTCAAAAAAAACTTGGGGAAGGTGAACCCAATCAATCCTAGACACCATTCGCGAGCTACCGATTACGATTACCTGGGTTTTCGAGGGGTTCACTTTCAACCCATGCTTATTGCTCCAATCAAGGATAATATTTAAATCGTCATTGATCCTACAGATGGCTTCCCCTAGTCGATCTACTGGAGCCTGGGTATATATTTGTAAATCATCTGCATAAAGGTGGTAAGAAGAAGAGAGTTCCTTTGAGATAGAATTAATGAAAATAGCGAAGAGGAGAGGTGATAGAACGCCGCCCTGAGGTACACCGGCACTCAGTTGACACCAGGAGGAAACGTTATCGTCAACAGTAATGCGTTGCCGGCGTCCAAACAGGTAACTACGAAACCAGTGAGTTACAGTTGGAGAGATGTTAAGAGAGCGAAGGATACCTAATAGAATGTCAAAATCAACGTTATTAAAAGCACTACTGAAATCTAGAAGGGAAAGAATGGTTGCTGATCCGTTCCAGATACATAAGAGATGGCTCTTATGTCGTCGGTAATCTTGATGAGGGCTGAAGTAGTGCTATGGCCTGGGCGGAAACCGGACTGGAAAGGATTAAGGAGGTTATTGGAATTAAGGAAAAGGCTGAGTTGTTGGTGCACTAGTCGTTCAAGAACTTTGGATAAGAAAGGCAATATGGAAATTGGACGGAAATCAGAGATGGAGGGCTTAGATTTCTTAGGCAGTGGGGTAACTTGTGCATCTTTCCACGTGCTGGGAAAAGTACTACTACTGATAGAAAAGTTGAGTATGTACGTAATGACATGGACGATATCATCAAGGATAGGAAGAGTCATTTTCTTACTAATGCCATCGGTACCGACAGCATTTGAAGAAATGGAGGAAATGCTCTTCTTAACATCGGAGTCGGTAAAATCGCAAAAGTTGAAAGGAACAAAGTCAGGAGTAGAGATTAACGAAAGAGATTTTAATGTTTGAGATTTAATAGTTCCCTCAAACTGAGAACAAGAGGAAAAGTGAAGGTTTAAAGCGTTAATATCTAAGTCTTTTGAGGGATTACTAAGCCGCGATTTACCAACCCCTAGTGATCTGAGAAACTTCCATACCTTAGCAGGGTCATTATTTTCAACAGACTTATGGATGTGTCGGCGTTGTGCATCCCTACACACTTTATTGCAGTGATTACGAGATTTGATAAATCGTTCTTTGTTTTCAACAGTAGGTTTCAGCTTGTACCTGGCCTTGGCCACAAGTTTTTTACGAAGCTCAGTTTTTATTTCATCCGTAAGCCAAGGAGCAGGAAGATGTTTCATTTTTACTGCTCTAACTGGGGCATGCTTGTCATACAGATTAGTTAAAATACTATTAAAATGTGAGAGTTTGCTGTCAATATCAACTGCATCTAAAACCTCAGACCAATCAACATCACGTGCGTCCTTCCGCAGGGTCTCGACATTCATCGCACCAAAATTGCGCTGAAGAAGGATTTTAGGCTTGGCTTTAGGTGGACGAATTTTGTAGGAGAGAAAGATCAAGTCATGATATGAGAAAGCATCCGCTGGGCACTGGCCGTGCTTCGCGACATGGGACAGGGAGGAAACTAACATAAGATATAGAAGGGATGGATTACAATATTACAATAAGGAAAATTATGAGTTGGGTTTAGGGGAAGAATAGACAAATTACTGGACTGGACAAGACCTTCTAACGAGCATGCCCGGGAATCGCGTTTTAACAAGCATGTGTTAAAATCGCCCATAATAATGGTATGGTCATATAATTGAGTAAGCTCATCAAGCAGGGTCTCAAAAGAAGGGAAGTAATTGGTTCGGAGAGAGGGTGAATAATAAACGCCAAGCAAAATTTTACGATGACATAGGATAATCTGGATAAATAGATGTTCACCCGCACTGGACGGTGGTGGTTGCGCAGACATATCAATAACAGTGTAGGGAATATGAGATCGAATGTATATGGCTACGCCCCCACCACCAGCGCCAGTGCGGTCGTTACGAATGAGTTCGATAACTCCATTTTCCGAAGGCTGAGGCTGTGGATTTTTACCGTTTTAAGCCCTGCAGCCCTGCTGTGCGATTAGGGGTCACCCATAAATTACGTCACACCTTAGAGGGAGGTGGGAGTCGACGAAGTGTGACATTGTGTGTGAAGGGGTGGAAGGGTCATAACATACTTTCGTGACATCTCAAAATCTTCATAACCGTCACTTTTCAAAGTCTATAATCTAGGTATTCAAACGCGAGATTTTATAAGTTTATCTTTTGTAATTTTTTCAAATGTTAATATTGAATTTTATTGAAAATATTAAAATTGAAATAAAACTAATTTAGGAACTGTTGTTTTAAAATAATAATTTCTTGGTGTAAATTTCAAAATATGTGACGTCACACTAGGGGGGCAGAGTATCACAAATGTGACCAGTTGTGACAAGGACGAGGGAGGGGGTCCAAAATCATGAAATTCGTGTGACGTATTTTATGGAAGGCCCCCTTACGCAAAAACGACAAAACCGCCCTGCATATATTGTTATTCAAAAGCCTATTGAATGGCCTTCGCCATAAATTGCAAATTACGAAGGCCAGGTTAATATACCTATGGATGTTTTTTTTCGTAACCGCACAGCTGTTCATTTGGCCGAGTGGGTTGCGTGCGGTAGAGAGCGCAGATCTTTATGAACTATCGGATGTACGCGCGTGTGGATGCGCAGTAGCTTATGTTACTCGTAAGTTGTCGGAGGACGTTGCCGTTCGAAAGTACAGTCGAGTGATGTAACAATTACAGTAGGTAATAAATGATTAGATTATGCACTCTACTGTACCATGCGCAGTTTCGCATTCGAGGCTATGTTCGCAGAGCTCATAAAGATTTGCGCTCTCTATAACATAAAAAATGCTTGGCGGGATGAAGCGAGAAATCGGTCGAAATTTCTCGCTGCCGCTCTGGGTAGCAAATACCTCAGTTGTGAATAAGCCTATGGGGGTTGCAGACCGATACCTAAGCTCAAAAATACATTTCGATTCTAGCTTCAACGCAAAAAACTTAAATTCTGGTTGTACCTCTCCGTCAGAGCTCTAAATGGCTAACAGCTGTATGCGTTGAAATAGAAGGCATCTCTTTCTACTCTATGCAAACTGAGTGAGACTTCAGACCCAGTAAGTGCACAACGTGCTAAAGGCCACACCACTTCGATCGCATAGATGATGCAGTTTTTCATAAGTACATTGTGTGGAGACAGCAAAATAAAGTACCTATGTGATATAAAAAATCAGCTGTTCGCGCGGCATTAAAATTTGTGCCATACCCTATCCTACAGGGTAAATTGTATAATATAAGTAGCTGCCGTCCGCGGCTTCGCACGCTCTTTTCCGAGATAGACAGTAGCCTATGTCCGTCCCCGGGATACGATCTCTATGCCTAATTTCATTAAGATCCGTTCGTTTGTTTTTGGTTGCCGGGAAGAAATCGCTTTAAGCGATAAGGCCGCCAGTTCCATTGCTGTTCCCTACATTATATTTAATGAGTACTATCTGTTTTATAAGGTGATGAATAAAAAATTATCTATCTATCTATCGTTCAGCCGTTTAGGCGTGAAGAGGTAACAGACAGACAGAGTTACTTTCGAATTTATAATATACGTATGGATTCGAAAGTAGCTCTGTCAGTCAGTCATTCAGGATAAAGCATTTTATGCCAAAATATCTTTCTACCCCTTTTTAACGCCGTTAGGGAATGAATTTCAATAAAATACGAAACGCGTCTTCCATCAATTCTGCTAAAAAAGGGTTATCCAAAATTTTAAGTAGATTGGACCAAGGAATAACGTTGTCCCATACAAACTTTGCCCCCTTTTTTCACCTCCTTAGGGGTAGAATTTCGGAAAATCCTTTCTTATCGGATGCCTACGCCATACAAAGAACACACCCTCCAAGTTTCAGGTCTCTACGATCAGCGGTTTAGGCTGTGCATTGATCCGTATGTCAGTCATTTAATTAAGGACAAAGCATTTTATATATTATACACTTGCGAGCTATAAACTGGAATCACTTCATCGCTGGTTTTTGCAGACCATATTTTACAGTTTCCATGCAATAAACTGTAGGTTGTGGTATATTATTTTAAAGATAATTTTATTAGCTTTCAAACTCTTTCGATATCATAACGAAAAAAATGTTCATCATATGTCATGGAACGTGAAAACAAAAGACATAAATTTTTGGAACGAAACATCAATTTTTTCAAACTCCTGATTCCATCAGGAAACTCATTAGGTCAATGAAAAACCGTTTACAAGCAGTCATTAGGGCCAGGGGGGGCAATACAAAATATTCAGCGGGAAATAACAAAGATTTTAAATAAAAATTTGATATTTTCATATTACTTCTTATTAATTTACACATCCACAACTTCGACCTATTGTAATAATTCACTAAATGAAGGTAGGAAACTTAATTAAATTTAAATAATTTTTATACCATTCGAAAGCTAACAAAATTTCTTTTCAAATGGTATACACCAATCTGCAGTTTATTCCATGGAAACTGTAAAATATGGTCAGCAGAAACCAGCGATGAAGTGATTCCAGGTTATAGCTCGCAAGTGTAGATAGATTATCCATACTAATCTCTGTCTGTATGTTACCTTTGCACACCTAAACGGCTGAACGGATCTTAATGTTCGGCAGAGTGGTAAACGGTATCCCGGGGACGGACATAGGCTTTGAAAAGCGCGTGCGAAGACACGGGCATCAGCTAGTACTATAATATTATAAAAATGCTTACTTTATGTCGTACTGGGTTTCTACCTGCGCCTTCGCACCCATTGTTTCTATGTAAGCGTACAAAGGTTATATTTATTTCTATCTCTTGGAAACTGATTTACGGTATTAAAAATAGCCTTTGTTTTAGTCCAGGCCTAATACTACCTGTAAGCAAAATTTCAGCCCGTTCCGTTCAGTAGTTTTGGCGTGAAGAAGTAACAAACGACATCATCCCATACACAAAATTCAAACTTTTGCCTCCTACTAGAATTATAAAGGCAAGGGTTTGTGCCGTTGTGAAGTTATTTGGCCGAAGTCTACGCCAAAAGAACTGAACGGTTCGAGCAGACATTTTGCACACCTATAAATAGATCTAGACCTAGAATAACACATAGGACACTTTTTATTTCAAGAAATGCGTGCGAAGCCTCGGGCAGAAGCTATATAATTGTGATGTGAGTGTGTTGTGATGATTTTTGAGAAGCAAAAAATAAATGAATACCCACTAAGCGAAGCATAAAGGTACTAAGTTGCAACCCTCATTAAGGTCGATCGTTTCGTGTTGGCGTGTGATTTTTGTTTATTGTTTTTAATTTTCGCCACTTTTCTCACTTCTGCGTTCTATAAAGAATAAAATTAGCTGAAAAGTAATTTGCCGCAAATTGTAAACCAAATTGCTTTCCGTTAGTTTTATTCCTTGTAGAAAGCAAAAAAAATTCAAACTACATAAAAACAGGAATCTCGCGCCATCACGAAACGATCGACCATAAGGCTCTAACCCAACCCTAATACTAACTTTATTAATACGTTAAACAAAGGGCAGAGATGCGAAAACAGAGTTTGGTGGCCACCAAGAGCAACATCGCCTCTCTGCAAAAACTGTACAAAATAAAACTATAGAGGATATCACGAACTGCCCAATGGATTTTTGAAAATTCCTTTGTTTAACGTAATAAATAATAAGATAATTTGGCGTGTTTTAAAAAACGATAAACCGACTTCAAATTCCGGTTTATAGATAATATTCCTATGTCTCGGACGAACGAAATCACCCCTCCCTTACTTTCCCTGACCGAAGGTCTATTATAGTTCACGTACGTAAAATTTAGTTTACACTGGCGACATCTAGGTTCAATTCAAGTCTAATTTAATATGATGACACATGAATGAAACTGTTACGACCGTTGCCATGGAAACCATTAATTAGGTGATAACGAAATAATCATATTCTGAATAATTTTTACAAACTTACGTTTTACGGCGCACATAGCAATTCATCGAGAATCAAACTTATAGGAGCCCACCTCAAAATCTATTTTTAAACAACAACAAAAGAATCATCAAAATCTATTAACAATTGCCGCAGATATCACCAAAACTGTTGTAGCTAGTCGTGATTCTCCAAAAATATGATGTTGCTTTTTAAGTTTAACGGGCTAAATACTAATCCATCGAGAATAAAACTTATACGGAACCAACTCGTTATCATTCCCTACACAGTAATAAAAGAATCAGTAAAATCGGTTAAAAAAAAACATACAGACGAACTGAGAACCTTCTCCTTTTTGAAGTCGATTAATAAAGTCGATGCCGCGTTGTGCGGGTCGGGATAGCACCATAAAGGAAATATGCACGGACAGTATTAATAATCCTTCTCACTGCCCACCAACAATTCACCTTGTACACTAACCCCCTTATTCATAAGTCCGCTAAGAGCAGTGCTATCTCTCACTCTGTCTTCTTCTTTTGACATAAATCAGAGTGAGAAATAACATTGCTTGCCAATTGTTTTAAGTTAACGGACCTGTTTTAAGTAACTGTTTTAAGTTATGAATAAGGAGGTTAAGGCGCAACCCCGACCCACAATAGCGCCGCCACCTATTTATCTTATTATTACGTTAAACAAAAGAAATTTTTAAAATCCCATGGGCAGTTTCTGATATCTATTATAAGCTTTTTTTTAATTTTTAATCTTTGCATAAACTATACAAAATAAAACTATTACAGGGGCATTAAAAAAAAGCTTATAATAGATATCACAAACTGCCCAATGGATATTAGAAAATTCCTTTGTTTAACGTAATAATAAGATAAACTAGGTGGCGGCGCTGTTCTGGGTCGGGATAGCGCCTTAAAATTTAACTTCAGGATGATACTTCGCCATGTGATAGTTAAGACTTGCTTTCTGAACAAACGCCTGCCCACACTCATTACAAACTTTTCTTCTATCCCCTGTATGGATCCGCTCATGCAAATCCAACGTTGTCTTCCTCAAAAACGACTTCCTACAATACTTACACTGATAATCTTTCACGCTTTTATGTTTGAACTTATGTTTATACATTGCTTCCACACTAAAGCACTCGTAATCACAATGTTGGCAAGCATGTTTCACGCCGAGCATATGGAAACTATTTCTATGTTTCACTAACTGAGTTCTCGTGTTGAAAATACTGTCACAGGCGTTGCATTTTATTCTGTCGTCTATAGAGTGTTCATCTAGTTTGTGTTTGGTGAATGGCGCTAGTGTGCGGAACGTTTTGGCGCATAGTGTGCAGGTGTATTTGGCTATGTTCATGTGGAGGGATTTGACGTGGAAACGCAGGCCGTTGACGGAGTTAAACTGTTTCTCGCAGCGTGTGCACTTGAGAGAGTCTCCGATTCGTTCGTAGTCGGTTGGAGAGAGACGGTAGGCTGGCGTGATGTTGCGTTTTGAGGCTGGAACAATTAAAACTTTACGTAAACCACACTAATATTACAAAGTTATTATTAAATGCGAAGGTGGGATAGATGGACGTTGTTACTTTTTCACGCAAAAACTAATTAAGAGGGCGCCATGCGTGCCATTTTCTGAAAGGGATAGGCATAGGATTTTGTGTTCAAAGGAGCTGGACAGAGAATACGTTTATGGAACGGCGCGAAAAAAATTAGGTTATTACTTATTTACAAGAAAATTGCCCACACAACTTATGAAGAAACTGGTTCCAAATAATTAGTAATAACTTACGAATCAAAACATAAGTCATTTCAATAGTCCGCAGGATTACTGGGATCTCGACCAAATTGTGTGCGAAACTACACTTTTATGTTTTTTTCAATTGTAATTATTTTCTTAATCGTTTTTTCACAATCAAAGAACCAAAGAATTTTTTTTTTAATTTGATGTAATTAGTGTTTTTTACCACTGGTATCCCGTGAGTACTGAGATCTAGGCCTAGTTTGACAACCAAAACCGGTAGGTTCACCCCTTAAATTATCTTAGGCACCAGTGAAAAGTGAGAAAAGACTCTACGTACCAGAAAATAAGAAATGTAATCTTTTTGACAATAAACGTTATCTACCTCTATGTACTGAACGGATCGGGCTGTAATTTTGCACAGATGTAGGCCTAGAAAGGCCTGGAATAAAACATAGTTTACTTTTTTATCCCGTAGGTAGTTAGATAGATAGATAATTCTTTATTGTACTACACAAAGAAAGAAAAAAATACAGAAATAGATGCTAAGAGCGAAGTACAAAGGCGGCCTTATCGCTATGAGCGATCTCTTCCAGGCAACCTTGGGATGGACTGGACATGTAAGAACAAAAGATCACCCATAGATCAGTTCCCATGAAATAGAAATAACCTTGAAACGTTTCCATGTCCATCTTCAACACCTGCAGGCTGGGCAGTGAATGCATTAAAGTATATAGGGTAAGTATATATAGTATAGTAGGTTTGACAAAAGCCAATAAAGCACTTATCAGGGAAGGCATAGGCCTTCCTTCTTCTTTAACCTTGACCAGTCCACTGCTGAGCATAGGCCCAGCAGTGGACTTGTCGAGGTTGCTGATGAGATGTGTACTTGTTGTGATGTGTATATGTTACATCCAAACTAATATTTTTAATTCGAAAGTAACTCTGTCTGTTTGTCAGTAACCTTCTCACGCCTAAACGGCTGAATGGATCGTAATGAAATTTGGCAGGGAGGTAAATAGTATTCCGGGGACGGACAAAAACTGCTTTTAATAGCTAATAGTAGCAAATATTTGCTGCAGCAGTGCTGTGTGGGGCCGGCTTACAATTTGCACCACTCCAACTCTTCCCGCGGGTGTCGTGAGAGGCGACTAAGGGATATCCACCGGGGGCGGGCAGCAGCGCCCCCTGCAGAACAATTCTACCACCAAACTGCGATCCCCAAACCGCATGCCCAGCGTGGGGATTATGGGGATTAGCCCCCGTGAGACAAAAGCCCACAAGGCACTTATCAGGGGGAGGCCTGGGTCCAGCAGTGGACCAATACAGGCTGTGGAGGTGGAGTTGATAATAACCTGCGGGCCGTAACTCGTCATTAACGTCGTCGACCACGGTGTGATGTTTCAGTTTTTTATCGAGGCGCTTCTTTTTCACTTTCTGTCGTTTTGAATCACGCTTAGACTGCCCTGAAAAAAATAAAACGATTTTACTTTATTCCAAAATTGTTAACTTACATAAATGATATGTCTATGTCTCTACACTAATATTAAAAATGCAAACGTTTGGATGGATGTTTGATACCACTTCATACCGCGTATACGTACATGTCTTTTATACCGCGATACGAGCGCGACGCAAACCCCACTCACCCTGATGAAGTCCCTCGTTAAGGGATGAAACGTTGGTGTTCTTCCAACACAAACTAGATTCGTAGTTAACCCGCTTACATTCGTGTACTACTATTTTATTTTATTTATTTTGTTTGAAAATTTTAGGATATCTTACTGCTAGAAAATTACAAAGTAAGGAACATTTAACTAAATACATGAGATTTACATGTACTTATGCTGAGGGCTATTTATAAAGTTTCCACTGATAGCAAAAACATAATAGTAAAACATGTTTCAGTAATGCTGGACGACTAAGTAAAAAACATACGCTTAACTAATTTGATACATAAAAAAAAACCTTACAATATAAGGTTTTTTTTACAATATAAGTTAAAAAAATAAAAAAAACACATTGCATACACATAAAAAAGGAAAAAAAGTAAGTCGATGAAAAGTAGATAAAAACAAAACATAAGCTAACAAGATTACCTAAGTGGAGGTGTCCACAAAGAATTTACCATACAACAGTCGTTTGAGCTTACTAGTAGTCGTGTTAAAGATATCTATATCAAGGTGGTACTTACCAAGGTGTTGAAAGAGGCCCTTGCTCTAATGAAAAACGCATTCTGTCTGTAGTTTGTTTTAACAAATGGAATATGCAACAGATTTGGTCATCTCAATGCAGCCCTGTGGGTGCGTAGCCCTATGAGCTCCAACAACTCCGAACAGTCAACTGTGCCATTAGCTATATTCAAAAGATACACTAAATCAGCAATAATATTTACTATCATTGATATTACATTACTTACCTTCATCGACAAATGGGAAATCTACATCAAAATCATCGTCATCATGAATAGCGGCAAAGTCTGGGTCTGAAAAAATAAACGAGTTTTAGGCAAAGGACAATCATTTTGTATTTACAAAAATATTAAAATAGGCGTACCATCTGGTAACTCTTCTTTGATTTCTGTATCCGCAACTGAAAATTGGAAAAATAGTGTATTTTAGTGGGTGAGTACGGGTGAGTAGCCCCCGCCCAGGGTGGGCGGTGACTGCCTACTCGTTATTAGGGCTTGTGCACTGGTGGTAGGTAGATGTCTATTTTAGGTATTGTGTTTATTTTTGGTTGTTTTGCTTTTGCTTTAATAATTTTCTTTTTCCTTAGAAGTATACCTAAGGAAAAAGAAACCTAAATACTGTTTTTTGTTGATTTGTTATGTTTTCCTGTGCTGTTTGTGTGTGAACTTAATAAAAAATCTTATCTATCTATCTATCTATCTTTAGTACTAAGAAAACCGCTCTTTCACAAATTACCCCAGGTTTCTGTGTTAGAGCAACAAGCTGAGTCAGGACCTGTTAAACCTGCACACGCGCTCGTCTGCTTGCTGAGTGGACTACTTAGTTCAGACCCTTTGCTATACTTCTTATATAATGTTCACCTGTGTATTTGTCCGTCTGTTTGTTATCTAGTACTAAGTAGTCTTTTATTTCTGTACCTAAGTTTGTGTGTAGTGTGTAATAAATAATTTTCTTCTTTTTCAATTTTCTTCTACAATTCTTTCTATGGTACTTTAAAGGTACCAGTTTTTCTGCCCATAGCTTCACTCATGATTATTCTAAATCAGTGTTAATTTCACATTTACAAGGGTGAAACCAAAGTTATAAATAATAATTGGTGATTTTACTAAAAACAAAACTATCGTATCGAACGTATTCATTACGAGCGGGTTAACCACGAACCTTATTTGTGTTGGAAGAACACAAGTTCGTAGTTAACCTGCTTACATCAAAGTTATAAATAATAATTGGTGATTTTACTAAAAACAAAACTATCGTATCGAACGTATTTATTACGAGCGGGTTAACCACGAACCTTATTTGTGTTGGAAGAACACCAGTTCGTAGTTAACCTGCTTACATCCGTAATGAAAAATTGGCGATGCTTACGTACGGTTAAGGCGCTACCCCGACCCACAATAGCGCAGACACCTATTTTATTATTACGTTAAACAGACGAAATTTCTAAAATCCATTGGGCAGTTACCTTCGATCAATTATATCCAGATGAAGGGGTCACATACAAAATCAAAGCTAAAAGCTGTCCGCCTGAATATATACTTATACAGCTACATTTGTTTACTAACGAACTGAGACAAACGTTTTAAAACAGTTAAAGTTCAACCTAATTCCAACCATGGCACCTGGTAATAAAGTCTCAAATGTTCAAAATATGATCGCATACTTACGATCATTCGTCACAAAAAGCGAGCAAAGCAATAAATTACTCATGTCACTTAGAAATGAAAAGACTTAGGTTAAATAACATCTTTTGTGAAATCAACCTTAAGACGCAACAAATAAAGTATATTTTCCCGTTATTGCCTTGCGAGCTTCATTGTTTTGTTTCGTTTCTTGTTTGCTTCCAAGAATTTTACTCTGAAGGTATGGAGTCGCGTTGAACGAAGCGTTGAACCCTAAAATAATTTATATTACGAACGTAAAAGTTTAGTTGATAAGTAAAACTTATTTATATTTTGGGCATCGTGTTTATTTGTATTATACATACCTATTTATTATTTTATAATGTTAAGTTTTTACAGTTCAGTGCAATTCCTAAATCAAAAATCTAAACATTATTAACAAAAAAAAAATTACAATCGAATAATAGAATAGAATCTAGTATTTACAATTTAAACAATAGAGCTAACTGCAGACTGTTGCAAACAATCTACAGGTAGCTCAACTGATGGTTCATATTAATACCGGCCGGAATCGTCCCCAAGACGCTGGCTGAAGTGCCCGGCTGTTATGGTAATGCTGATACGGAAATAAAAAATAATAATAAATAAAAAATATTTACTAACGATTCCACATTGAAGATTTTTCCATTGTTCCATGTTCCACACAAAAAAGTATGATAGGCACTTTATATTATAAAGTGGTTTATATTTAAAATTAAAACTTATTTAAAATCTATTGACGTAAGATTACATTACATGTTATGTAAAAAAGAAACAGGAGATATCACATTGAAGATTTTTCCATTCTGCGTAGGTACGTACGGAAAGCTAAAATAAAAAAAGGAACGTTAAGTATCTAATGTGAATCCCACAGACAGATACATATGTAACATTAACCAATTATAAAGTTTTTGTAACATATTATTTAAAATTATTACAATACAAATCTACTCCCTGCATCTGCTGTTCTCTTACACAAAATTGTACGCGTGTATTTCTGGCGTATTTTTTGCGTACTTTTTCCGTACCTTTGTAGCAGTGCGGTGGTTTATAAATCGGTAATTTTATTCAAAATTTGACATTACTAGTTAGTTTAAAGCTAAAAATATAACTTATTCTGCATGTTCTTACCGAAAGTATGACACTCCGGCCGTTAAATTGCATTTCCGGGCATTATTTTTACAACTTTTGAAAACACATTGCGGCATTGCGACACGTGTTTGCGTTGGCGCTGCTTCAATCGTACTAAACAAAATAAGAGCTCACGTATCAAGTGCGCTCTTATTTACTGAGACGTTTTTTGTGCGCTGACCCTTCATCTGGATATAATTGATCGAAGGCAGTTACCTATCATAAGCTTTTTTTTAATGCCTCTAACTAACTAAGTTTGCTAACTTGTATTTAGACACGAGGGCTCAATCCTCTGGCTACATAAAGGTTCACAAATACTTTGTATGTATGTACTTTATATCTATTTCTTAAAATCTAAGCCGTCACCAGAAGGCAGAGTGCCCAGAACGCTGGCAGCATTGCCACGTTGAATGGCAATGCTTATTCGTTGACCGAAATCGAAGCCAACAAAATTCTAATTCATTCTATTTACGTATATGAATGCAGCGGGCGAAGGTCCGTCTGCGAAGCACGAGGTTGCGGGTTCGATTCCCGCCTCAATACAAATGTTTGTACGATCTGCACATATTTATTCAGGGAGTTCTGTGCTTTCTATGTATAACCAAAAACATCTATGTAGGTATCATGCCTGCCCATGTTCATTAAGATCTGTTCAGCCTTTTAGGCGCGAAAATGTAAAAGACAGAGTTACTTTCGAATTTATAATCTTAGTATGGATGGGTATTAGTTATCTAGTACCCATAACACAAGCTCTGCTTAGCCGCCTCAGACAGCTACATCGAAAAAGGGGAAAAGGACGCAGCGTTGCGATTCTGTTCGCGCCACTGCGCCCGTTCCGGCTTCTTGTGAGAGAAAGCCGTATGATTCTGAAGGGTTTACTGAGGTAGTGCGGAGGAAAAGGAAGCCCAGCAGCCGAAACCACCGTGGCGTCGCTCCGACCGGACCTAACTACTGGTTGCGCCCGGCCGTGCCTTCGACGTTGCTCTACGTGTCTAGGCTTCACCATACCAGGAAGGTAGAGGAGATCGTGGAGTATGTGAAGGTGAAGACCAACATCTTGGTGAGGGTCGAGCGGTTGGAGTCGCGTCATAATGACTTTAAATCATTTGTGGTGCGTATTCCAACTGATAATATTTCGACCTTCACTAAGGAAGAATTCTGGCTGAAGTATGTGCTGTTCCGACGTTTTACCGGACGATTACCGGTCGCAGCACATATTGCGTGTCGCACGTCGCCGACACTACGTGCTAGTAAATAGGTTTATCTTATGTATGTTAGACTAAGGTATATATTTTATATGGGCCGTAGTTTTTAAGTACCATCCTGTACTAGACTAATGTTGCCTGAAATAAATGATTTATTATATTTATTATTAGCTTGGTGGTACATGATGCTGTGTGGGTTGTCCAGCATTAATTATTTGTATATTTTTTTGTTTTACCTTCAAAATTCCTCGGATAATTCTGGAAGTATTTCTCACAAGTGATCACTTGCTGCTTGAAGCTGTGAGCGTCTAGCAGTCGAGCGATGCACAGATCACAGATGGAGTTCGCTGCAGGGATGTAGGACTCTGGGACGGGACTCAGCTGGAACATATAATTTATTTTCTACAGCAAACACAAGTAAAAGAACACACAATCCGTAAAAAACCAAAGTAAACAACATAAAAAAAAATTTGGGATATTATTTGATTTCTTATAAATTAACCCAGTCAGTGTGAGGCTTACGCACTATAATAATAAAAACTTTAGAACTGAGCACCGCGACACCTCTCGTCAAACGAACCAAGCTTAACTTTAGTCTTTGAACAGGATTGGATAACACTTCGATGTTTCCCCTGTAGGTGGAGCTAACAATGCGAAAATAGTTACCAATGTGTGTGTTTATTATGACTGTTATCTTTGATTGTTTTGTTTAAGATTTAGGATTATTTATGTAAATAACCAACCTAGTTTCGTCAACATTGAACGATATGGACGTGAAACTAGAAAAAGGGGAAATAGATAAGCTACAGAGGCTGGGGAAAAAGCGTGAGGGTGAAAATAAAATAAGACCAATTGTGCTTATCACAACAACATTGCAAAAAAAGATACAAATTTTAAAAAACAAAAATAAGATGAAGCCAAACACCTACATCACCCAGGATATGTCAAAAGAAGCCCTGCAGCAAAAGAAGCATAAATCCCAAAATGACAAAAGGGACAATGATAAAAGGAAAAGGCCAGACACCCCAAGCCCCGGAAGCTCGAGTGAGAATCAAAACACCCCGAAGTTACAGAAAAAGGATGCATTTCAATTCATGCGAGAGAGAGCTTATTCAATGTCAGAAAAGAACACCTACAGAGAATAACACAGTACCAATAACCAACCACAACATTCAAATAAAACTCAACTAACAAATTGTCTCCCAACACGGCTGGTCCCCGCGGGAGCACTAGACCGTCACCCTCCAACAAAAACAGAAGCATCAACAATCAAAATTGCAACACTAAACACAAGAACCTTAAGAACACAAATAAGCTTGTTAGAACTTGAAAAATCACTAGAAAATATAAAATATGACATTCTTGGCATAAGCGAAATGAGAAGACACGAGGAGAAAATAGAAGAGTATGAGGACTACATTCTCTACCAAAAAGGAGAAATAGCAGGCCATAGAGGACTAGGCTCCCTGATAAAAAAATCACTAAAACGCCACATACAGGAGCTAATAGGAATCTCAGATAGATTAGCATTACTCAACATCAAGCTACCAGGTTACAGTAAATTTTGGACAATCATACAAGTTTACTCACCTACTGAACAAGCTGATAAAAATGATATTGTTTGTTTTTATAACGACTTAACTGACATCGTAAGAAAGTACAATGATAATCACCTCATAGTTATGGGAGACTTCAACGCACAAGTGGGCATCAGAGAAGCAGGTGAAGAATTTATCATGGGAAGCTAAAGTTATGGGAAAAGAAGCAAAAATGGAGATAGATTAATAGACTTTCTGATGCAAAACAACTTATAACTACTAAACTCAGTTTTCAAGAAAAACCCCAAAACAAAATGGACCTGGATATCCCCAGATGGGAAATACAAGAACGAGATTGATTTTATCATAACAAATAAGCCAAAATTCTTCAATGATACACATGTTATACAAAATCTTAATTTTAACACTAACCACCGTATAGTATGTTGCATTTTAAAGAGTTACACACCAAAGAATTCCAGACAAGCCTTGTCAGGCACGCCTAAACCAGTGGAACAATACATGAAGAGTGTAGACTCAACTTCTATCAAGCCATTAATCAAAGTTCTTAACTCCAACAAAAGTATACCTCAAAAATATGATAAGTTGGAAGAGACACTGTCACAATTGAAAAACACAAAGGCAGTCAAGCATACAACCAAGCTAAGCGAAAAAAGTATAAAGCTAATGGAAGAAAGAAAGACACTAATAGCAAGCAACAATTACAGTCATGAAAATAGGAAACGAATTTCAAGCCTCAGTAAACAACTAAGAGAAAGTATGAGGAAGGACCGTAAAACTAAGCGATTAACGATACTAGAAGCAGAAATTGAAAGATCAGGGGGAACTAAGAAAGCTCTCAGGACACTACAGGAGTATGGGAAACAATGGCTCCACAACCTGAAAAATCATGCAAACATCAAAGCAACAAAACGTACAGAAGTCCAGAAACTCGCTACAGAATAATATAGAGCTCTCTATTCCAGTAACGAATCTGACCAAGCAATCGTTGCCAACAGATCACAAACAAAAACTTACGACTGGGGAGTACCGATAATACGTACACGAGAAGTAGAAAATGCCATCAATACGCAAAAACTAGAAAGAGCTCCGGGACCTGACAACATACCAAATGAACTTATGAGAGGTACAATACAACAACTAAGCCCAATTTTAGCAATGATATTCAATGACATACTTAAGACAGGTATCATACCAAAACAATGGAGAGAATCACACATAATATTACTACACAAAAATGGGGCACTAGATGACATTGGCAACTATAGACCCATAAGTCTCATATAAAATGTGTATAAAGTATTTGCAAAAGTAATATTACAAAGAATAACCGGAACACTAGACGAAAATCAACCTATCGAAAAAGCAGGATTTAGAAAAAACTACAGCACAATTGATCACATTCATGTAATCAAGCAAGTCCTAGAAAAATATAACGAATACCATAAACCTCTGTACATAACTTTTGTCGACTATAGTAAGGCCTTTGATAGTTTGAAGCACAAATGCATTTGGCCAACCTTGAGACAACAAGGGGTAGACAATGTCTATATACAAGCTATCCAAAATATATATAGAGAAAGTACGAGTCGCATAAAACTTGAAACCAAAGGAGAGTCATTCCCTATAAAGAGGGGTGTCAGGCAGGGAGACCCATTATCTCCAAAACTCTTCAATGCCGTGCTTGAGAGCGTTTTCAGGAATCTAGACTGGAAGGAATTTGGGCTTAACATCAATGGCAGCAACCTAAATCACTTACGTTTTGCAGATGACATCATTGTGCTTGAAGAAGATCCAGTGAAATTACAGGCTATGATACACTAGAGGAAAAAAGTAGGGAGGTTGGACTCAAAATGAATGTCAGCAAAACCAAAATGATGACCAACTCCGTAGAGGTAGACATGGTCCTGGAAGGAAATAAGCTGGAATATATCAGTGAGTATGTCTATTTAGGTCAGATCATCTCCCCCAGCGATTCAATGACGAAGGAAGTGAATAAAAGAATAGCGAGCGGATGGAGAAAGTACTGGTCACATAAAGAAATCATGAAAAGCAAGGATCTTGGCATACATATAAAAAAGAAGACCTTCAACACCTGCATTCTTCCATGCTTAACATATGGATGTGAGACATGGTCACTTACAGCAAATCATAGAGACAAGCTAGCTAAATGTCAACGGGCAATGGAGAGGAGTATGCTGGGTTTAAAACTAAAGGACAAAATCAGAAATGCAGAAATCAGAGTAAAAACTAAAGTCACCGACATACTCACTCGCATAGACCGCCAGAAATGGGGCTGGACTGGACACATGCTGCGCAATGGGATGAATAAATGGAGCAAGCAAATCACAATATGGTACCCAAGAGACGGCAATCGAAGCCAGGGCCGTCCAAAGACAAGATGGGAAGACGACATAACACTTACACTTGGGCCATATTGGACAAGAGTCGCAGAAGACAGACCTCAATGGAGGCAGTTGGAGGAGGCCTATGCTGAAAGGCACACCAAACTAAGAGACATTTTGTAACTATAAGAATTTTTGCATGATATGTTAGTTTTGGAAATAAAAGGCTATATTATTATTATTATTTTTATGTAAATAAGCGACGCGTTAAACCACTGTAGATAATAATAAATTCTAAAAATAAGGAGAACCCAGTGCTTAGACAAACCTAACATAGACTTTAAGGCATTGCTAACCAATTTATGTTACAAATTTTTTATTGATTAAATGATCTATCTATCTATGGGGAGACGTGGGTTGGTGCAATTCTAAGCCAGCACCACAAGGCGGACTTATTGCTTAGAAGTGATTTCTTCCAGGCAACCTTTGGGTGGGTACAAAATTGAGAATTTAAGAAAGGCAGAGGTTTATACAAGATAAATACATGATAATAAGTATTCTGCAAGTAGAAATATAAATAAAATAAAATAATATTATACATAAAGTAGAAAATATATGTCTATGTAAAATGTGAAACCTGTTGGGTGTTCAAGTGGAAGGCAGACCGAGGTTGTTTTTGATAAAATATGTAGGTATTAAGGTGACTAGTAGGTACATAATTGTCTAGTGCAAGTAAAAATTATAAAGTTGGTAAATAAAACAGTTAGTTTTAATAAGACTAAGATAACACATACTGTAGAAAAAATATAGTTATGTAGGTACGCTAAAGTAAGTTTACAAAAATATAAGTTAGGAATAAATTAGATTGTTGGTAGGTTAGGTGGATACATGCAGTACCTTCTTACCTCTATGTCTAAGCAATTCCGTAGTATCTCACAATAAGGGCCGGGCTCTTCCGCTCTATCGCTGCTCAGGCTTTTGAACGCACCCGTGGAATGGCAGCAGCGGCAGAGATCTTTCTCGAGCTTCCAAACTTCGCTCGACATTTTATTGATATTACTACACCATTATTCACATTATTATGATGTATTGCACGCGCCTCGCCCCGAGGAATTCATAGAATGTGCTGCTAAGTTTTGTAGATAATGTGGATTTTGGATTAGTTTTCTTTCAGGTAATTTTTATTTATTTTGATTGTAACTTGGCATGAGCTATTTAGCCGGTCTCTAATAAGGATTTTGCTATTTCACAATCTTGCAAATTGTTCTTGAAACGGAGAACGAATCTGAAATACTAAAAATAGATGGCGCTCAATAGAACCGGAAATTGCAAAAAAAGGTTGAGTGAAAATAACCAATATCAAAAAGTTAAAAGATCGAAAAAAATTCAAAAACAACACATTGTAATGAAATCCTGTAATTCTGAAATGAAATGGAATTTATTGATAATTTAGAGAGCTGGACTTCACAGCCCGATGTGTGCAGAATTTGTCTTTCTTCCAAGGGCACTTTGGATTTGTTTGCTACATATAAAACTGAAGGAGGTGAAAATGAAATTTATTCGAAAATAATTCTTGATTGCTTCAAGATTACCGTAAGTTTTTAAAGTTTACTACAACTCTTAAGACAATGTCCGTCTGCGACGCAGTTGGTTGCGGGCTCGATTCCCGCCTCAGGATAAATGTTTGTACGATCTGCAGATATTTGTTCCGGGTGTTCTGGATGTTTTCTATGTATAATAAAAAAATATCTATTTATGTAGTGTATTGTATTGGGTATAAGTATATTAGTTATCTAGTAGGTACCCCAAGCTCTGCTTAGCTTGGGGCTAGATAATGCTGTGTGAATTGTCCAGCATTATTTATTTATTTATGTTGGCTTTTAGCTGTTTTTCGATTCATCTAAAAACCGTTTATTAGGGTGTCTTTTGCAAAAGTTTTGTACGAAGGGACCAAACCCTTGTGTGCGAAGCGACGACTTGCACTTGCCGGTTGTATTATTTATAATTGAGCTGCCTTTCATTATTGAATTCCAGCTCCCTTCATACCCCGATGGTCAGCTTTCTTGCGATAGCTGTGTGGGGCGTCTCCACGACGCCTTCTCCTTTAAAAAGCAGGTGGAAAGAGCAGTGGAGCTTTTGACTTTGAATGTCAAAAGCAAGAATGGTAAATAAAAATAATGGTAAATTAAGTATTTAATAAAATTAATCTTGTGTTTTCTTTTTAAATAATTTATGTAATTAATGTTCAGCTCCACTACTAGTAATATTATAAATGGGAAAGTAATTCGTCTGTCTGTAACCCATTCACGCCTAAACGCTGAATGGAAATTAATGAAATTTGACAAGACTTGAGGATATATTCACTACTAGCTGCTGCCCGCGGCTTCGTATGCGTTTTTTAAGTAGCCTATGTTTGTCCCCGGTATGCCATCTATCTCTATGCCAAATTTCATTCATTCGGAATGTCATACTTTGCATACATTAATGAAGTTGAAGGAATGTATAAGCATGGGGATTGTTCTGTATTGTAGAATAGACAATAATGACATCGCATGTCATACGTGAAGTTGATGTTTTTTAGGCTATTTTTGCTCATCGTTTGTCAAGGCTGTATGCTCTTGAACCACAATAGGTAGACACATGAAACTTTCTATAAATAAGTAACACTTCAACTGCAATAACAAAAAATACTAAAAATATAATAATGTTGAAAATTTAAAGGGGTCGCCAAACATGTAAAAATTTGATGTTCTTTGAAAAAGTTGCCTGATTTTTACGGTACTGAACCCTTCGTGTGCGAGTCAACTCGCACTTGGTGGTGTATGAATTATAAACATAGCTTTTTTACAAAGGAGACACCAAGGACTGAAAAAATATATTTGCGGTACATCTAAATACTTGTCCTGCATCAGGAATCGAATCTGCAATCTTCTGCGTCTCAGCCGGACCGTCGCTCACAGCGCGGCGCCACGTAGGTCCTCATCTTCCTTGGCGGGAATCGAGCTCACAACCATATACCATTGCAGAGCTTAAGGATAGCAAATTATTTTTTTTTTCAGATAGATGTGGCGAATATTTTCATAACTGGGTGAGCTCTGATAATAAAAATGAAACAGAATTAACAGTATCTGATCCTGAATCAAAAAGAGATGTCTTTGAAAAAGATTACGTGCCATACTC
Organism: Eupithecia inturbata; assembly: GCA_963662085.1. Taxonomy (NCBI): domain Eukaryota; kingdom Metazoa; phylum Arthropoda; class Insecta; order Lepidoptera; family Geometridae; genus Eupithecia; species Eupithecia inturbata. The sequence goes on from OY759205.1 coordinate 2,636,793, forward strand.
AGAAGATGGAAACGACTTTGAACCTTATGTGGAGGACTGTACAGTCGATATTACGAGCCCAGGTACCTGTTTATAGCTTACTTGCTACTGCCCGCGGCTTCGCACGCGCTTTTCAAGTAGCCTATGTCCGTCAATAAATAAATAATGCTGGACAATCCACACAGCATCATCTAGCCCCAAGCTAAGCAGAGCTTGTGTTATGGTTAGGTACTAGATGACTGATAAACTTAATACATTACATATATGTAGATGTTTTTTATTATACATAGAAAATAAATACCCAGAATATCCGGATCAAATATTTGCAGATCGTAATAAAAAAATTCCAAAGGTGGGATTCGAACACGCAACCCGCTGCGTCGCAGGCGCACCTTCGCCCGCCGCGCCACATCGGTCGTCGTATTGTTTAACTCCCTGCCAAATTTCTTTAAGATCCGGTCGTGAAAAGGTTACAGACAGACAAAGTTAGGTACTTTAGCATACTATTTTTAACCGACTTCAAAAAGGAGGAGATTCTCAGTTCGTCTGTATGTTTTTTAGGGTTCCGCACCCGAAGGGTGCATATCATGAACCGTGAGAGGAAGACAGTTGAAATTTTCAGTGAATGTGTATTTCTCATGCCGCTATATCAACAAATAATATATATAACAAAAAATATCAAAATTAAAGGGGGCTCCCATACAACAAACGTGATTTTTATGGGTATTTTTGCTCTTCATTTTTCAAGGCGTATCTCTTGCTACAATAGGCACATGAAACTTTCTATAAATAAGTAACACTTCAACTGTAATAACCACAAATACTAAAAATAAAATAAAGTTGAAAATTTAAAAGGGTCTCCGAACAAGTGAACATTTGATGTTCTTTGAAAAAGTTGCTTGATTATTACGGTAGGTACTGAACCCTTCGTGTGCGAGTCGACTCGCACTTGGCAGTTTATTTATTTTATGTGTAAATCTGTAAATCGTAGATATACAGTCATCGCCATAGTCGTCTGAAAAAAAAATATGTTCTTATTTTTTATTTCTTTTAAACGTGCCTCCCCCAAATAAGAGGGATTTTGTCATAATTACCAATCTTGGCCGGCGGATTAGTGACCGCAGTGGAGGTGTTAAAATACACAGAAGGAAGCTGCTGCCTTTACTCTGGTTACCTTAGTCAGCTCTTACGATACGACATTCAGGGACTGAGTTAAAGGGGTCGATTCTTACGCCGTGCCCGCCATAGCCATGGGCCTAAACTAATGACTATCACACTAGTTTTTAAACAGGTAAAATTTGTTTGTTTGTAAGTAGGAGGTAAGCTCTGGAACTATGGGTCCGATTTTGAAATATCTTTCACTAATAGAAAGCTTTATCCTCGAGGACCGCGTGAGCGAAGCCGGGAGCATAAAGCTAGTCTATAGTCGAACTAAAAGTTTGTTTTTGTAATGAGTTGTTTGGCACACAAGACAAAAAACCGAGTCGCGGAAGTACTAAGGGCGGCCTTATCTCTATCCTCTTCCAAGCAACCTTGGAGGTGCCTTACTCACTCACTCAAGTCTCTTTTTACAGAAATTTTCCACCAGACCAAACAACTATCAGAACGGAAGAGAATCAAACTGACCTGCGACACAATACTTCGGGAAACTACTGCCTGCCTCTTCCGACATCACAAGAGCTGGTTCCGTTGCTTCTTCTGCATACAAACCTTCATGGACATACCTACATTAAGAGAACACACGAAAAAAACCCACAGTAACATAGAAGACCAGATAAAACAGCTCAAAAGATACCCACGCTCGTTACAAATTGACATAACAGAGCTGAACTGTCAAAAATGCAACATAAACTTCAGCAATATTAGTCTAATAGGTGAACACCTAAAAAGTGTACACAATAAAGTGATATACAAGGAGTGTATAGCAGATTATAAGCTTAACACTAGTCCGTTCACATGCCATCTCTGCGAGAAACAATTCCATGTGTTCCGGACTTTAACAACACATTTGAACGAGCATTATGCTAACTACATATGCGCTGTTTGTGGAAAATCATTCCTTAATTCTAAGAGGCTGAAGGTGCATAATCGCACGCATGAGAGTGGTTCGTTCCCTTGTGGACAGTGTGGGAAGGTTTTGAAGACTAAGAGTTCTCATGTGAACCATTTGGAGAGCCATTCGAAGCGGGTGCTTAAATGTCAGATCTGCTCTAAGCCGATGAAACATTATAATGACAGGTTAGTTTAGCTAGGTTCAGTCTTTGTCTCTTGATTACTACGCAGTACGCTGCAGTATGCGGACACATAATCGTATGAAAAACGTCAAGTGGTCTTTTGTTCCGTCGAAGTCTGCGTCAGCGGTAAGGGGTATTACGCAGTACGCAGCGTACTGCGTACTGATCAAAAGACTAAAGCTTTAGATGACCACTATGGCGCGGCGGGCGAAGGTCCGCCTGCGACGCAGGAGGTTTCGGATGCGATTCCCGCCTCTGGACAAATGTTTGTACGGTCTGCTGATATTTATTTTCTATGTACATTAAAATTCAATGTGCTTTATTTCCTTTAGACCTTACAGGACTCTTGGACACCTCACAAAATTCAAATTACATAAGTAAAACTAGGAAATAAAGTGATCACTTTGATTTTTGCTTCACTTCAATCTTTTTAAGGTAAAAGTAAAGAAGCGAACAAGAAACCTTTACCTTGTTAGTTTTCGAGTTGGAGCAAAACTTTTCCCTAGCTTTTTTATCCTTTAGCTAGATAATCTGATAACTAGTAACTATTGGCTTTTGGATGGCATGTGTAACTATTAATCAACCCATAACACTAGCTCTGCTTAGCTTACCATTTACCATAGAATACATACAATATCAAACTATCTAAGCCATCCAAGATCAATAAGAAAAAAACGTGTAGCGATTTTACCTTAGGCTGGCAGGCGACCCAATTTGGGTCGCCGGATTGACCGAGTGTTGGTCGCTTGCCAGACAAAGGTTTTATTCTAAACTTTTTTGGTTTTGGCTTGGTATGACCTCTAGGTTGTCTTTAATCGATGGTATCGGTTTCTACAGATTGTTCCGACGTTTCGTTGGAATTTTTTGCAACGCACGCTACACAGCGTGCAATGCACGACTTTGAAAAAAAAAATTGGGTGACTTGCCAGTACCACCCGAAAACATGGCGCGACCCAAATTGGGTTGCTTGCCTGAGGAAAGGGACAACTTATGAAGAAACTGGTTCAAGGAACCAAATAATTAGTAATACTACGAATCAAAATATAAATAATTTGAATAGATTGCAGGGTTCCTGAGGTCTCGACCAAATTATGTGCAAAACAGTGCACTTTCATGTGTTTTTTTTATTGTAATTTTTTTTCGCTGTCTTATTTTCGTATTCTAGAATCCAAAGAATTTTTTTTTAATTTGATATACCTACTTAATTCGAGTATTTTACCACGGGGATCCCGTGAGTGCATCTAAGGCCTAGTTTGACAACCAAACCCGTTATAAAACCTCTTGCCAGTCGGACAAATTAGCCAAAGTTTTCAAACTGACAGTCCATTTTAATATTATTTTCTTCCACAGAATAAAGCACATGTCAGAAGTCCACGCTATAACGCACACGTTCAAGTGCGGCGTGTGCGCGCGTTCGTACAACGTGCAACACTCGCTGCGCACGCACGTGAGGCAAGCGCATGCGCGCGGCAACACGCGCCCGAGGAGACCCGACACATTATGTAAACAGAAGCAAAAGGAGCTGGCTCTTACTATGAGGTAAATTACTGAAACCTGGCGAGATCCTGTTTTGTTTTTCTGGAGGCCTACTTTACACTGTTTTTTTTTAGGTGATGAATAAAGCATTATCTATCTACTTTCAAATACGAAATTTCGTTTTGGTTCGTTCGATCGGTACGGTAGGTACTCTAATCAAACGAAAACGAAAATTTCGTAAAGTTGAGCTGCTTTTTCACTTTGAAATGATGAGAGTAGATAGATAGATGGACAATACGTTAGTGCACAGTTAGAAATAATTTACAAAATAATAATTATGGAATAAGTGACAATTGGCGGTCTTATCACTTAAGAGCGATCTCTCCTAGACAACCTTGTATATACATATATAATAGGCACTGAAATTTTGGTTCATACAATGGTTTTGTAAAAATGTATTAAAAAGTAGAGTCCAAAAAAACGTCCGAAAACGGCCCTTTTGTAAGTAATCGAGAACAACTACGGATGAAACGAACTAGAGTATGCCTCCAGTATCGAAAGATTAGTGACGTCAGTGTGGTTAATTACATGAAAAAATAAAAGACAATAGCGCCAGCTTTTAGAAATTTACCTATAGCTATGGACCAGGTAGATAAAACGTAGCGAGAAGAGGTGCAACAAGAGAAGAAATGATGGTATATTTACGATGTGTGTCCATAAATAGATAAATAGAACACGAAGTGATGATGATAAAGCTGAGTTTCCACCGCGAAAGGGTAATTTTTATATTTATTTGAAGGAAAACCAAAGGCTTTAAATTAACAGACTTACGAATTGATAAATACTAGAAAGTTCAATGAAGGTTTTCACGGATTGAGTGAGAAATACGTGAGCGGAGTTAGTTTCAACACTTTCAATTCGCTTACTCCTTTCCACTCAACAATTTGTTAGTGCAATTTTTTTTTTTTTTTTTTATTTATTTATATTAAACATTATTTACATTCTTATGCTACAGCTAACATAAACCGTTGATCGGTTTGTCCGTCAGCCTCAGTCTCTATGGTAAGTATATTATCTAATGAACACAACAACTCGTACACTTATCAATACATAACCTATGCAGTTTACTATTGCGAGTTAAGGCTGGTGTATGCCCCAACGGCCTTGAGCTCAAAGCGGTTGGGGCATACACCAACCTTAAAATGGGTCCGCCCCGCTCGCGGTGGAAACCAGGCTCGAGGCTTGCAACAATCAAAGGAGTGGCAGAGAGCAGGGGGCGACCTAAGGTGAAAATTTTTTGGGATATTATTTGAATTCTTATAAATTAACCCAGTGTGAAGCTTACGCACTTTAATAATAAAAACCTTAGAAATGAGCAACGCGACACCTCTCGTCAAACGAACTAAACTAACTTTAGTCTTTGACCAGGATTGGATAACACTTCAATGTGTATGTGGAGCTAACGGCGCTATAGTCCGATGAATGTCCCAGAGTTTTTCACTCACCTCGCACCTCACACACGTCACTTGACCTCGTTGTATAGTTGGTTAGCACGTTCCCGTACTAAGCAACTACACAACGAGGGAAAGACGCGGGTTCAAGTCCCGTCGAAGGTGAAACATTTTTGGGATATTATTTGATTTCTTATAAGTTATAAATTACCCAATGTGAGGGCTTACGCACTATAATAACAATGACCTAAGTTGTGTTACTGATTGTCTAGTCGTAATTAAGCGTAGCTTTACTCTGGAAATTATGGAATGTATTACTTAAGAGATGAATATGTAATTAGTACTGACATTCAAATGAATAAAAATTCACAGTGAATCTAAAAAAAGCTCTTATTATTTCAAATATTTTCTTACGCAGGTACTATTAAGTATCTAGGTACTAATTAGAACACGAGACAACTAGGTACATCGGGTATAAATAGTAATAAAACAACACGTCATTTTCATGGTGGCGTATATTCAAAATGGTCTAAGTAGTCTTTTCAAGCTACATGTCTGCACAAACGCCTGTCCATACGCTATATCATTGGTACCTACTCATAGTTTCCTCAGCGTCTTCTTGCACGCAAACTCAACGTCTTCTTACGTACTATATATACTCATGTTTTCTCAGCGTCTTCTTGCACGCAAACTCAACGTCTTCTTACGTACTATACATACAGTCGTGGTCAACTAATTAGGAACATGCAAGATAGTGAAGAACAATAACCGTTTATGTACATACAAATTTATAACCCTATTGATTTCTCAGTAACTATTATTTGCATGATTTGGTCCGATTATTATGCTATAAATGACTGTAAATAAAAGAATAAATAAATAGAAAAAAGTATTTAATATCAAAGGTTGAACATGTAATCAATTTTAAAGTATAATTCTGTAGCTGGACATTTAATTAAGGACAGTAAACTATAATGAAAAATAGAGTTAAACAAAACTAATAATCTGCAGTATTATAATATCTTTAACAGCTCCATTTTATTACGTGTAAAATCAGTACCCAGTAGCAAAACCTTTGTTAGTAATTACCGCTTGACACCGATGTGGCATAGATATTATCAGTTTCTGGCATGTTTCGACAGGAATGTTTGCCCATGCCTCACAAAAAGCTTCATTAAGTTCATCTAAAGTTGTGGTACGATAAGTGGCAACTTTTTTCTTGATTTCGTGCCAAAGGTGCTCGATTGGGTTTAGGTCCGGGCTATTTGCTGGCCACTCTAGCACCGATACTGACTGACTGGTAAGAAAAGACTTGACTGAACGGGCGGTATGTTTCGGGTCGTTATCATGCTGAAACGTCCATATAATAGGGAGATGCTCCTCAGCATAGGGAAGCATCGTTTCCTCCAATATTGCCTTGTATTGATGTTGGTCTAAGTTACCCTGAACTTTCCTCACAGGTCCCACTCCACGTCCAGAAAATTAACCCCACATTTTAATGTTTCCACCGCCATGTTTCACCTGTTGCTTTTTTGTGAATCTTGGATTCATTTCCGCTTTTACTGGACGCCGTACGTATTGCCTTCCATCTGAAGAAATCAAATTAACCTTGGTCTCGTCAGAGAATAATACATGTTGCCATTGGGCGTAGGTCCAATGTCCATATGTATTTACGTGCAAACGCCAAACGAGCATTTTTATATTCTTTCTTCAACAACGGTACTTTGCGAGCCACTCTTCTGAACAACCCTGCTTCTACCAGACGTCGTCGAACGGTCCTCGCTGAGACACCAGCTCTTTCGTCTGTCCCAAACACTTCGTGTTTAATTAAAATAGAGCCTAGAAACGGATCTTTCTTAGCTAACCTGGTTATCATTCTATCTTCTTGCGGAGTTGTTTTTCTCGATCTTTTTGTTCTGGGCACATTTAAAGCTGTGTTATTGCGTCTGACATGTTGCACTGCATTGTATACCATAGTTTTTGAACAATTTAAATGTTCTGCTATCCTTCGGTATGGCCAACCATGCTCGACAACAAACTTCATGATAATTTTTGTAGTGTTGGATCGCAACTTTTATTTTTGCCCATTTTTCTTCAAAATATTTTTCAAAACTTAAAATAAATATCGGGATTGTCGCCAAAACTACCACGAAACAATAAGAGAAGTAGTAAAAAAGTATTGAGATTCAAATTTTTAAAATAAAACGCAATATCTCAGTGTCCCTAATTAAATGGCCAGCCAGCATTATTTTAACAAATAGCACTATGATAATCTATCAGCTATACTGTAAAGAGGTTTAATGTTTAAGAAGTTGATAATGTTTGTATAATCGGGCACATAAATGACTAATTATACTTACATGTAAGAGATATGGAATATGGTTTAGACTCGTTGGAAAATAAAAAATAAATTCACAATTCGGTTTAACCAAAGAGTGTCCCTAATTAGTTGACCACGACTGTATATACTCATGTTTTCTCAGCGTCTTCTTGCACACAAACTCAACGTCTTCTTACGTACTATATATAGGTACTCATGTTTTCTCAGCGTCTTCTTGCACACAAACTCAACGTCTTCTTACGTACTATATATACTCATGTTTTCTCAGTCTTCTTGCACACAAACTCAACGTCTTCTTACGTACTATATATAGGTACTCATGTTTTCTCAGCGTCTTCTTGCACACAAACTCAACGTCTTCTTACGTACTATATATACTCATGTTTTCTCAGCGTCTTCTTGCACACAAACTCAACGTCTTCTTACGTACTATATATAATAATTGTCATCTTACGCCCAAATTAACGGCATGCCACTACTCCATCCCAGGTAGTTTGGTAGATTAGGTTTAACAAAACAACTCATTATCGTGGTAACGTATATTCAAAATGGTGCGTTTTAAGATGTCCTTTAAGGCTACAGTTCTGCACGAACGCCTGTCCACACGCTGGGCATACGAACCGACGGTCGTTGTTGTGTATTCGCATATGTTCTCTGAGCGTCTTCTTGCGCGCGTACGCCTTGTTGCAAACTGCGCATTCGTGGACGCGTTCGCCGCCGTGTTTCACCATGTGGACCTTAAGCTCGTTCTTTGTGTGGCATCTGTGAAAAAAAATTAGATTTAGCAAAAAAGGAAAGAGTTAATTTAAGACGCTCCGGCCCATCGTAGCGCCGCCACCTATTTTATACAAAGGAATTTTCAGAAATCCATTGGGCAGTGTGTCTTAAGCTTTTTTAATGCCTCTGTAATAGTTTTATTTTGTAGAGTTTAGGTAGAGATGCGAAGTTGCTCTTTGTGGCTACCAAACTCTGTTTTCGCATCTCTGTCCTTTGTTTACCGTAATAATAAGATAAAATTGGTGGCGGCTCGGGGTAGTGCCTTATGTACTGGCGCGAGATTTTTTTTTGTAGTTTAATTTTTTGTTCTGGAAAAGCAGTATGGTTTACAATTTGCGGCGAATTACTTTTCCGCTAGTTATATTCCTTGTAGAACGCACTGGGAATAGTGCGGAATATAAAAAAATACCACCAAAAAAATTAATCTCGCGCCAACACGATCGTGATGATAGTTTTATTTTGTATAGTAGATGCGAAAGTTGCTTTTAGTGGCCACTAAACTCTGTTTTCACATCTCTATCTAAACTTAACAAAATAAAAATAAAAAAACCATTAGTAAAACTATAGTCTCTAAGCCCTCAGCAATAACTTGTTTTATAATTTTTATAATTGTTGCCTAATTTGCTGTAATAAATATGATTGTTTTTGCTGCAAATACATATATTTTATGTTAAGTTAAAACTATTACAGAAGCATTTAAAAAAAAGCTTACGGGTTAGTTTACGGGCGGTGACTGCCTACTCGTTATTAGGGCTTGTGCACTGGTGGTAGGTAGGTAGGTGTACATTTTAGGTATTGTGTATAATTTTGGTTGTTTTGCTTTTATTATTTTTTTTCCTTATGTATGCCTACCTAAATACTGTTTTTGTTGATTTGTTATGTTTTCCTGTGCTGTTTGTTTGTGAACTTAATAAAAAAAATCTTATCTTACGATAGATAGGCATGCCAAACTGTCCAAAGGCTTTTGAATATTCCTTTGTATAACGTAATAATAAGACAAAATATGTGGCGGCGCTACTGTGGGTCGGGGTAGCACCATAAGAGCGCTTCTATTGACTTTAACTTTTTAGTTCAGTTAGGAAGTCGGTTAGAGGTTGTTCACCATTAAAATTGGCATCCTTTCAAGACCGAGCACTCCAGGCTCCAGGCCATTGTATCCATAGATTTGTGAGAATATTTCCCTGTTCTAAGTATGTCTCACCTGTACCCGCAGATGTCGCATTCGTTCTCTCTCTCTTCCAGGTGGTCTCTCTTCAGGTGCCGAGAGAGAGTGTAGCGCCGGTCGAAAGACTGGAAAGAGAATTACTTATTATTATTAATGCAACAAAATGTAAGTAATGTTATTATTATTATTTAACGGGTATTTATCGCGTTTATTTTCCTATTTTTCCCGACGTTTCAACAGGTTTACACACTGTCGTGGTCACGGGTTGACTGGAGTACTTTACCTAGCCTTTGCGAAGCGAGCGGGGCAGCATTTTTTGAAACTACCCTCACTTGGTTTTCGTAACTTTTATTTATTTACGGACAAACTGATTAACGGTTTATGTTAGCTGTATTGAATATGTATGTAAATAAACTTAAAAAAAAAAATTACTAGTCATGTCCATCTGCACACTCGGACAACACACAACACTAACTGTGAACTGTGAGTTGGGAAACGTCGGGAAAAATAGGTAAATAAACCCGATAAATACCCGTTAAATAATACTAATAATAATGCATTCAGATCGCGTAACTTTAAAAATATTTATGTAAGTAATGATTCGATAATTCGATTCCTGACTCGGGACAAATGTTTGTAGGATCTGCAAATATTTGTTCCAAATGTTCTGGGTATTTTCTATGTATAATAAATAATATCTTTCTATGTAATGTATTGTATTATGTATATCAGTCATCTAGTACCCATAACACAAGCTCTACTTAGCTTGGGGCTAGATGATGCTGTGTGGATTGTCCAGCATTATTTATTTATTAATGCAAAATTCATAGCCATTTTTTTGTTTTTTAGTACAGAAAAATATAACAAAACTTATAATAAAATTGAAGCAACCAACAGGCAGAAGCTAAATTGTTTCTTTTAAATTCGGCCTTACTGTAGGTAGGTCTCTTAAGCCCGTATTATGAAAGCTTGCTTTGTCCTCAGTCTATGCTTAAGTAACGCTTTTCTATGGCATAAGCTCAGAGCACGTAAAACTGGTGGCATTAATGATACTTAAGAGGGCGCAATGGGCGCCATTTTGTAAAAAGGATAGGCATAGGATTTCGCGTTCATAAAAGCGGGACAGAGCATGTGTTTTTTGAACGCCGTAAACGCAAAAATCAAGTTTTTGCTTATTTATAAGAGAACTACACAACTTACGAAGAAACTGGTTCAAGGTACTAAACAATTAGTAATAACCTACGAATCAGAAATAAGTCATGTCAATAGAATGAATGAATGAATGAATGAATGAACACTTTATTGTACTTTTTTTTCTCAACCGTGCTTTCACATTCATGGAACCAAAGAAAAAATGTAGAATTTTATGTAGTTCGAGTTTTTTTCCACGGTGATCCCGTTAGTACTGAGATCTAAGTCTAGTTTGAAAACCAAACCCGTTTGGTTCGCCCCTTAAGCAAAGATCGATGACGAGCTAGCTTTCATAACACGGGCCTTAGTGCGCGTTCTTTTCTAAGTGCCATCGCATCACGCAAGCCTAATTCTGCTAACCAATCGATTAACTATGACAATGGTATCGTCGCAGAATCGTTCATAGATGAAAGAAACTCTAGATAGTGCGTGCGGTGTTATTTGCGCGGAGAGATTGATTTCAACCTTGGCACTTTTGACACGCGTCCCTCCATCTGTACTTCCTTTCATCAATGGTGAAATGCCAATATAATTATAATATTAATATAATTATGTCACTATATTAATCTCATCACCATCATTGATATAGGTAAAAACGGGAGATGAGCCTCTCGAAAGTGGAAGGCTCAAATTAGGTGTAATTAGGTCCACCCACCTCAGACATAGTCGGACCGGGCGTTACGCGTGCTTGCTATGATGTGCTTTTGTATGATTTATTGACTAAAAGACATCAATGCCCTCGTGTTTGTTCATTATAATTATTGCACAAGATTGGAAATGTAACTGTAGGCGAGAGTTTGCGTCTAGTTGTACCTAACACAGGCCAGGTGTTGAGTAAGAACGTACCATACGTTCTGCGCATACTCAATAAAAAATCTACAGATTTTGCTTATGTTCACCATAGCAGAATTCGGCCCCACGAAAACGTGTGCGAAGCAACGGGCGGAAGCTAGTATTATGTACCTTTTCGCAAACGTTGCAGTTGTATCGCAGCGGCGCGGCGCCATGTGCCTCCACCAGGTGGCGCTGACGTCGGAAGTATTCTCCAAACCTCTCCGGACATTTCGGACATTTGAATCTGCACAACAATATTATAATTAGTCCGGAACGATCCACTGTTGGGCAATGACATTTTATGACATTTTACATATTTTTGCCATATACTTCAAAACAAATTCAATTCAAACAAATTGTCAAAACCTTCCTGTGTAAAAAGGCCTACTATAAAATATCAGATTATCTAGAGGATAAAAAAGCGTGGGACGGAATTTGCTTTAACTCGAAAAATAACAACTAACAGGCTAAAGGTTTCTTCGTCGCTTCTTTACTTTAGTCTACGTACCGAAGCGACTGAAATCAAAAATATCACTTTATTTCCGTGTCAGTGTTTAATTATTAAGAATTTGACCTTTTCTAAGTACCTATACATTTATTGTATTTATGGAAATAAAGAGTTTTTGACTTTGACTTTGACTGATTGTACAATAATTTTAATTTCATGTTAAATTCAGTTTTAAAAATTGTTTTTTTTTGTATAAAATTTATTGAATGTCTAACTATTTTAATGTTATTATTGTATATAAATGTACTCTAAGTCTTATAAATGAGTATTTAGTAGTTCTAGTATTCTATGTAAGTGTCAAGCTAATTGGGCCACTGGTTAAAGAGTTACAAAAACACCAAAAAAAACTTTAACCCCCTTTTCACCCCCTTAGGGGTGGAATTTCCAAAAATCCCTTCTTAACGGGAGGTTGTGTAGTAACAGGTACCTGCTTTACAAATTTCAGCTTTCTAGCTTCAGCGGTTTGGGCTGGGCGTTGTCCCCAGAAAATAGCTTGTTCTTTTATATATTAAGATAACAATGTGTAAATTGTTACAAAAAATAAATTAAGAAATATTCCGACTTCTAAATATTGTTTGCGAATAAATTAAATGGTCTCCTCCTGTTCCCTCCATGAGCCAGTTGGACCCACGCACGCTCAGTCCAGGTAGTCTATATATATACTATATATATATATATAATATATATATATATAAAAGAGAAAAAACTGACCGACATTAATATCAAGAAATCCCTGAAACTACAAGAATTACGGGGCTGAAATTTTGCATATAAATTCCTTTTAGTGCGTGTTAGCACCCACTAAGAACGGATTTTTGGGATTTTGTATTCCAAGGTATACACTAGCTAAATTCGATGTAGAATGTTTGTAAACAAACCACGACACAAAAAACTAAAACTCACTTGCTTGACGTCGCGTTTCAGATATAATTGTAAGCAATATTTATTGAAGGAAGGATCTCGAATCGACTTGTAATGTAAATTCCGTACAAAAAGACGCGACAACAGAGTTAATTTAAGGTTAAGTATGGGCGGTTTATTAACAAACATTCTACATCGAGTTTGGCTAGTGTATAGTTAAAATGGGGTCAAAAGTAATTTTGATAACAACTTCAAAATCGTAACTGTTAGCCCGTCCAAACAAAGCTTCAGAACAGGACAAAATGGCATACTTAACGATAAAGGACACAGCGCATACATCCAGCTCCGCCACTGCACAGCGCATAAGCATTAAAATATGGGCTTAAACTCGTAATCTATAGATACATTTTACTGTGACAAAATGACGCAAGGTTCAACCAAAGTGGCCCGCGAGCTGTCCGTTATCTGATGCCGACAATATAAAATGCATCGACCGACCGATGTGGCGCGGCGGGCGAAGGTCCACCTGCGAGGCAGGAGATTACGGGTTCGATTCCCGCCTTGGGACAAATGTTTGTACGATCTGCAAATATTTTTTCCGGGTGTTCTGGGTATTTTCTATGTATAATAAAAATATATATCTATGTAATTAAGTATATCAGTCATCTATTACCCACAACATAAGTTCTGCTTAGCTTGGAGCTAGATGATGCTGTTTGGTTTTTCCAGCGTTTATTTATTTATACACTATATATTTATTACTAGTTAAAACCCATATTTGAATGCAAATTTGTGTGCTGTGCGGCAGGACACATCTGCGACAACCTTTAGCATGTACCATACCAGTGTAGTTAGATACCTCTTGACCATACGGTGCACTGCGTTGACGTGGTTCTTGTGCTTCTGGTGGCTGGAGAACTCCTTCCCACACTCCTCACAGGGGAAGCATCCCTCTTGGTGTAAGCTCTTCTGGTGGACCTTCAGTCTGTAACAGGAAAACTACGACTAAATTACAATTTTAATTTTAACGTGCTTTTACACAATGCTATGTACAGATTGTATAATATTTTGTTAAAATCATTAAAAAGCCGCGAGCAGTAAATAGCACCAAATAAAACTTGTTTAAACGTAGAAATAAGGTAGAAATAATTTTAACTTTATTTTTATTTAGCATTATTTTTAATTGAATTTAAATTTACTTTAATAACTATTTCTTTAAGCATGTCAGTAACTAGTTGAAATATTTTGAAGTTTGTCAACCTAGTTAGCATATTGTATGTACCTATGTAGGTGCTTTGTTATTCACCTGCCAGTACTGTGGCGAGATATGAGGATCAAATTATTTATAATACCACCTGTGTAATTTACCATGTCTTTTATGAATAAACTATTTGATTTGATAAGAATAAATAGCTGGCGACGCTAGAGCTAAAGTAGCCGGGGTGGCGCATTTAAATGTAGGTTTGCCCAACCATACAATATTAAATTATTATTATTTTAGTTACTATCTCTGTTGCATGTAATTTCTCACAAATTGTACAACGTAATCGGTAGTTCATTTTAGTTTATTTATTCAAAAACAATTCACATCGTGCATGAATGTAAGGTACATAATTAAATTAATAGCATGCGGTTAATATATAATCCAATTCATCTTTGTTGCTAACATAATAATTACTTTCATGTGATAAACTCGTCAATTGTGTAAAAACCCCTTCAGAAAAAGTTTTCTTAAATTATTCTTGAAAATATTTGGATTGTCAATATCTTTCATTTCAGTGGGAAGAATATACGTTTAATATTAATTTATTCTCAAAAAGACAATTAATACAAAGTCACTTACATGAGAACAGGGTTCTTAGGTTACGTATATATATACATAGGTTGTGGTCATTCAATAGCTGGCTCATTTAATGTGTAAAATTATCATTTATGATATGTTGAGCTATTAAATAATTTTACTTCCTGGTACCTGCTGCCATGCTTTGCTACATTAAGCCTCGGATATACCTCGAGATCTAGGTATTTTCTTCGCGTCTTGAGTCTTTTCTACCTTCACCTTTACAGCCTATATTGATCCACTGCTGGACTCAGGCCTCCCCGTGATAAGTGCCTTATTGGCTTTTATCTCACAGGGGGTAATGCCCATAATCCCCACGCTGGGTATCCGGGTTGGGGATCGCAGTTCGGTGGTAGAATTGTTCCGCAGGGGGCGCTGCTGCCTGCCCCTCGTGGATAGGTATCCCTTAGTCGCCACTTACGACACCCGCGGGTGTCTTTTCTAACTAGTCTTCAGTAAATCTTATATCTACACAAGTTTATGCAAATAGATGATCTTTCTTTATCTTAAAATTTAATCCATACTTATACTATAAATTCGAAATTAATTCCTGTTATCTTTTAACGCCTAAACGGCTGAACGGATCTCAATGAAATTTGTCTGGAAGGTGGATGGTATACCGAGGCGGACATCGGCTACTTAAAAAGCGCGAGCGAAGCCGCGGTCAGCAGCTAGCCATAAATAAATTGTTGTTTTGAGTTTCCATATTTATTTAGTCACATTTTTCAGTATCATAAATTCAAAAGTCATGTTGTTGGTATTTTGTGTTGGTTGGGAAATGTGTTCGTTGAGATAAAATAATATCTGGGATTCTATGCTCCAGCCATATTCGATATGATGCGTTCGTAAACAAATTACAGCAAAAAATACACTTAAATTCACATGCCTGGCCGTTGAGTTTCACACTTAATTGTTAGCATTATTTATTTAAATTATGTAAGTAGTGAATAAAAATACACGGTAACAAAGTGAGTTTTTGGTAAAGTATGGGCAGTTTGTTTACCAACATTTAACATCGAATTTGGCTAGAGTATAGAACCAAGCATAAAATAAATGAACAAGGACGTACCTGTATTTAGTGACGTATCCGCCGCCGCAGTGCTGGCACACGTAGTTTCGATAGTGTCCGTTCATGTGGCGCTCCACGGAACCGAACGTTACGAATTTGCACGAACACAGCGGGCATGTGTATCTAGGAAAATAATATAAAGGATTTATATTATTTACTAATATTTTCAGTAAAAACCACCAGTGGCACCCTATACAAAAAAGCACTGTTTTATACAGGGTGCCACGAAACATGTGTGCTTAGCCGAAACGGGGTTGTTCTGGACCCCAAGGGGATCCACTTCTGTTCTACGATTTTTTTTACAAAATTTATCTCTTTTTTTCTTCTCGTTCGTGTTCTTTTACGTGTAATTTTACAGCAATAATATACTTAATTTTAAAAATTCGAAGAAACTACATAATTTTTTTGTAATATTGTCATGACAAAACATTAGGTTTTCTTAAAAAACAAGCAAAAAACATTTGTGAAATACTTTATGATGTTGAATAATGCAAAAAATCGTATATCACAAGTTGATCCCCTTCACCCCCTTTCGGCTTAGTACACATGTTACGTGCCACCCTGTATAACCTATCAAACTTATAACACATGTCCACTTCTGAACATGCCTCCCCCAGTGTGCCCCAGTCCCTAACAAGGGGGGTTTTGGTCACATTTTTAACATCTTAGAAATACACAGAAAAAAGTTGCCTTTTCACGTCACAACATATCGAACACAAATTTTGCATAGATGTAGTTCTAGACCTGGATTCACGTATTGACTACTTTCTATCTGAAAACGCGTGAGAAGCCGCGTACAGAAGTTAGTAACATCTTTATTGACAAAGAAAATTACAATTCAAAAATAAAAACAAATTAGAACTAGTATTTACAATTGAAACTACCAAGCTAACTACAGACTGCTGCAAACAATCTACAGGTAGCTCAACTGATCCATATCAATACCAGTCGGAAGCGTCTCCAAGACGCTGGCTGCATTGCCCCGCGGCAATGCTGATGCGCTGCGCCAGATACCCGCCAGCTCTCGGGTCACGCATCGCGTCGACCAGACGCCGAGATAACTTTTTGAAAACCCGGAGAACCTCGGTACCAAGTTAGTTATAAATTTTACCTATCTCCTTGCACCAAGAAAGGCACCACGCGGTCAGTGACCCTGCTCACCAGCGCCACCTTGTGCTGATCTCGGATATGCGTCTTCAGTTCGTTTATCGAGGGTACATCGATACCGCACGTGCAGCGCAGTGACGTCACGTCCGCGTAGACAATGATGCTTTCCGCGCTGGTTTGTTTGAGGACACGAGCTAGCTCGTCTACGGTGTGGAGGAGTGTGTGTTTTCTGGAAAAAAATACTGAAGTTAGCAGGCTTTATTTATTTATAAGGGACTAGCTGCTGCCCGCGGCTTCGCACGCGCTTTTTAAGTAGCCTATGTCTGTCTCCGGGATACCATTTACCTCCCTGCCAAATTTCATAGAGATCCGTTCAGCCGTTTAGGCGTGTAAAGGTAACAGACAGACAGATGGACAGAATTACTTTCGCACGTGTCATGTTGCTGTGACGCAGCAACGCGTATGTGCGTCATAGTTACCTGAGTGCGTCAAAGTCGTCGTGCGTCACTCGGCAGTAGAAGCACGGGTATCCGCTGCGGTGCTTGCTGCGGAACGGCGTCATGTTGCTGTGACGCAGCAACGCGGTCACGTTGGCGATGTGCGCTGCTTTCTCGTTCGGTCCAGAGAGGGACCTGTCCGGCGACGGAGTTCGGACTGAGATGGAGCGAGAGTCGATGTTTACATCTGAGAAGAGACGTAAATAAATAATGCTGGACAATCCACACAGCATCCTCTAGCCCCAAGCTAAGCAGAGCTTGTGTTATGGATACTAGTTGAGTGATTATAATACAATAAGTACATTACCTACATAAGAAATCAAATACCTACTTAATATCACAAAGTTTTCGACTGCGACGGGACCTGATTTCTTAGAAATTACCCTGAGTGTGAGGGGTATAGGTAATAACAAAAAAAATAGAATAACCTACTTAGATAGATCGTTTTTTTATCATACATGAAAAAAACATCCAGAACCCCCGGAACAAATGTCTGCAGATCGTAAATGCAATGCGAACATTTGCCATGCGACGGGAAACAAACCCGCTACCTCCTGCGTTGCAGGCAGACCTTCGCCCGCAGTGCCACTGAGGTCGAGTCAAATTTGGGGATAGATGACGCTAGTGTTTGGTAAATTCTTTAGCGAACAAGCATGAAATATAAAGCAGATAAACTAGAAAAGGAATGGCAATGCAAGGAAGCAGAGTCCCTCGTGTCTACATACAAGTTCATACTTAGAGCGAGGAGTCGATGGTGTCGATTCTGTTGTTTTAGGATTACTAACTAAAATTATACGATTTCTAAATTTTCTAAGGTAGTTTGACCAAAAATTATGGTATTCTCTAACCAGATCCTGAAATAGCTAAATAAGAAAAGTGTTTGAAAATCGCAATCTGACAAACAGACAGATACACAGACACACAAACAGTCAGTCAGTCTGTCTGTCAGTCAGTCAACAGTTAGTCAGTCAGTCAGGTGCGTACAACTTTTAAGTACCCTAATGTTTTTATCCAGCATTTTGCCTATAAAGTTTAATCATGACCAAATTAGATGCCTCCTAAAATTAGGTAGACTTTTCTAATCATAGCTAAAATGCCATGCAAAGATTAAGGTCAATAAAGCTATTATATCTAAGTTGAGTTGTTTTAGATCTGTCATCCTAATTTTAAACTTGCCAGTCTACTTTTTGAAACATAGAATAGTTTTCGTCTATTTGACATTCCTAAATCCTAATATTAGCTAATTCTAAAACAACAGAATCGACACCAACGTCTCACTACACATAGGTTTAATACGAAGTAGGCAAAACTTACTTGTTATTTAAAAACACACGGAGTAACTAATATGTACTTAGTTGCTATATGACTATTATCTTTGAAATGATTTAAAGTTTTTATTTATTATTATTTAATGCATACAATACAATCATTTATTTCTAACGCCAAGTTACAAGTCAAAATAAAAAAAATACTAAAATAAGCGTTTACTGACAAAGAAAATTACAATTCAATAATAAAAACAAATTAGATCTAGTATTTACAATTTAAACAATTAAGCTAACTGCAGACTGTTTCAAACAATCTACAGGTAGCTCAACTGATGAAAATCAAAAAAAGATATAAAGGTAATATTGACCTTAAATAAAAGTATCTAATATAAATATAATTAACTAAATGTATAGGTAATAAATTCATTCAAATTATAGGCAATGCGTAGAACTCGTCTACAGAGTACAGAGTAAAAATAACTCTCTAAAATAGGCGTAGGACCGTGCCGTGGTAGTCGCAGGGTAAAAATCCATCCCTACAACTCACCCCGTGGATATTGTAACAGCCGAAACCTACCAGAGGAACGGCAGCAGCTTGCTTCTGTGTATTTTTAACACCTCTACTGCGATAACAATCCGCCTGCCAGCGTGGTGATTGTGGCTAAACACTACCTCTACACGTGAAAATCTATAATTGGCTGTCTGTTATTATTACGTAAATTGATTAAGTTAGTTTAAGCCGCTAGTTTTCCAATAAAGTAAATAAATAAAACCCAGCTTATTTGGAAGAGGCATCTTCAGCGCTCTGTGAGCTATAGAAAGAGTTACGCTCGGAGCTTCTCTGAAGGATAGGATTCGTAACGAATACACAGAGATAAAATTTTTAATTATTTCCCGCTTTGTCCGGCAATCGAATCCAGTTAGAGGTCAGGCGCTGGCCCTGCTCCCCCCTTTTGTTCGAGCTCCCTTCGGACCGCGTTCGTGTCGGCCTGCTGTTCCATCGGATTATGAGAGTGAGCGAATAGATTGAGCACCAGAGTTTGCGCAATTAATGTCTTGCCATTCTCAAAATTTATCTACAGACCGCCAAAACTAGTGATTAATTTAATATTGTTGGTATCCATTATTCGACGGCAGCAGATTGGTCTAACTGGTGTACACGACGACCCAGTCAGATTGCTTCGTCTCGTCCCAGTTTTTGGCAGATATAATAATATTCATTTAATTGAATTTGCAATGTTTATAAAGACAGATGTGTTTCTTTTGATTTACTCTACCAATCGGTGGCTAAAAAATACAGGGTTATATTTTTAGAATTTTAGTGGGTTCCATTTCAGGATAAAGCCAGTATTTTTTAATTTCTGTAAATGCATTTTAACTTACCTTTAAAAATAAAGAAATGTTTCCTTTTAGTTAAACTTCCCATCTTCAATATTTCTGGTACTTGCGCGCTACACCACATAGTTGCATGTCCCATGGCCGTGGGACTCCCTGTATAATATGTATTGTACATACGTGCTAACATGTCCAGCTGTTGTGTGAAGGCGTGGGGTAGGTCCGCACGCGTGGGCAGCCGCGGGACCGATCTGAAGCGAGCCAGGAGTGCTGCTTCGCCTCGGACTAGGTCTGACTCAGAATCGGAGCCCGAGGGTTCGGATTTCTCTGTGAATAAGCGAGAGAAAAGGTGATCCTCTTAGGTCCAACATCACCGTTTCGAATGAACGCGTTCATTATAAGACAAATTCAGTTTAGCGCTTTCAACGAGCTCAGTGCATTTTACCGACATTAAGTTGATCCGGTTTAAGCGCTAAACCGAGTTCAATAGCTAACATGTCACACAATAAACCGAGAACTCGATCAAGCTGAACTTGGTTTTGTTGATCTAAGTTGTGGCAGCAAACGGTGAAATTGGACCTTAATGGTGGCCAAGAGAATGGGGATTTGGATATATGTAATAGCAAGTAAAACACCAAACGAGTCAGCATAAATAGCTCCTTCCTTCACTATCATGAATGAACTTCCAAGAAGATCAGCTTCTAAATTGCATTTAGTTAAAGCAGTTTAACTGCAGGGGCCCTATCCTGCTAAACTAGGCGATCGCTTTACTATGATAATGGTATCGTCATAGAAAGATAGTTTTTTGTCGTCATGATCGTCTCTCTGAAATATTTTTGCATACCGACTACGGTCAAGCATGTTGATTCACAAAATGTATTTACCTGTTACCTTACTTAAGGCGCTACCCCGACCCAAAATAGCGCCGCCACCTAGTTTATCTTATTACTACGTTAAACAAAGGAATTTTCTAATATCCATTGGGCAGTTTGTGATACCTATCATAAGCTTTTTTTAATGCCTCTGTAATAATTTTATTTTGTATAGTTTAGACAGAGATGCGAAAACAGAGTTTGGTGGCCAAAAAGAGCAACTTCACATCTTTGCATAAACTATACAAAATAAAACTAATACAGAGGCATTAAAAAAATGCTTATAATAGATATCACAAACTGCCCAATGGATATTAGAAAATTCCTTTGTTTAACGTAGTAATAAGATAAACTAGGTGGCGGCGCTATTTTGGGTCGGGGTAGCGCCTTAACACATGTTTTTGGCAAATAAAATATCTTTAAATTTATAGAATGACACGTTTTGATATGCTACCTTAGATGAAAGAAACTACAGATGGAGGGATGCACGTTAATTGTCAAGGTTGAAACCATTTTATCAATCTCTTCGTGCAAATAGCACCGGAGGCACTATCTTGAGTTACTTCGTCTTAAGGATTCTCCGTGAAGATTCTGCGACTATACCATTGTAATGGTAAACCGATTGGTTAGCAGAATCGGCCCCCGGCCGGCGCCACATGACATTTTAATTTCAATGATAGAGTGCGCCGGCTACTGGAGTTAAGGTGCGCGTTCACATGCCGACATCGGACGCATCAAACAGATTTTGGTATTCATTGATGATATGGTTTTCAATACAAGTGCGTCCACTGATCCGCAGCACACGGAGCGTCCGCTTCGTACTGTCGGCAATCCGGCAATCAGGATGACGTCATACGGGTCGCCAATCAGTGGACGTACTCGCACAAAGGTTTCTTCGTCGCTTCTTTACTTTAGTCTACATAGCGAAGCGACAGAAATCAAAAATATCACTTAATTTCCGTGTCAGTGTTTAATTATTAAGAATTTGACCTTTTCTAAGTGTACATTTATTGTATTTATGGAATGGACATAAAGTGTTTTTGATTTTGCACGCCAGCCTTTCATTTTAGCTCGCGAACAAAATTCGTCCGCTTGCTACAAAAATCCGGACGTCAATGTTGAAAATTCGTTGGCAAATCGCGCTCGCGTCGGCAATCCGGTTGCTGCGGCTACAGTGGACGTACAACCTGACATAACGCTGAAAAATCCGTTTTATGCAGTCATTGCGGATCATCCGATGCCGGCAGGTGAACGCGCACCCTTAGGGCGCATTCCCACTTTGTCGTGACGTCAGAAAGTAGTGCAGTTTAAAGCATCATGGCTTGTATATTTAAATGGAGGTGTTATACGTACGATTACCAGTCGTAATTCATAATTCTTTATTGCACTAAATAAAACATACATTAAAAAAACATAAAACTAGAGAAAGAATGGCAAAGGCGAGCCCTAGAAAGAGTTCTCTTCCAGCAAACCTTATTGGGAGAGAGAGAGACAAGGTTATGTCGTCCAAGACTTTTTTTGATGTGACGATAGATTGTCGTTATAATGGAAACAGCTAACACGACAGTCGTAAAACGAATTAAAAACTTCACGATACATATTGTGTCGTTGTTGTGATGTGCAAACGATAAGGCGACTATCGTGAACCGTAATAATGTCGTCACGATCCAATGGGAACAACTAGATACGAGCCGTTCAAAGATAAAAAATCGCGACGTCACAATGATGATAAACAGTCATTTTAATGGGAATAGCTATAGAGGATAGTCATCCAAAGATAATTTACGGTTACGACACAATGGGAACGCGCCCTAAGGGCGCGTCCGGTCGGCGACTTTGGTGTGTAGGCTCCATTACCATGCAAGTCCTGTGCTAACTCATCGGCATCAATAAACCCGTACTCTTCGAGATCATCGCCTGGTTCCACCTTTACAGATACCTCCTGCTTTATGTCCAGTATGGAAGATTCGGTTGGCACTGGGGAATGACAGAAAAACTAATTACAATACAATATGTACAATAAAAAAATATTTTATTGTAGGTACACCATAAAAATAACATTATACTTTACATAAGACACGTACAATAAAGAAAGAATAAGATGGAAATAGAGATGAAAGTAGAAATATTTCCTTCTTATAAGGAACATACCTAGTCATAGGATCTTTGTTTTTAACCGACGACTTCGAAAAAAGGAGGATGTGTTATGTTCGACTGTACTAGTATGTAGTTTTTTTTCATGTATGTTCGTCGATTTCTACGTGAATTATGGACCGATTTTGATAATTCTTTTGCCATTGTATAGAAAATGATTCAGGGATTACCCATAAACCCCACTAGTATCTATTTATCCCGCTCAACTTAAAAACAGTAGAAGATAAACTCGGTTTTTACTTTTTTTCATCAAATTATATGATAAAAAATTCCATTGAGTCAGTTGTGATGACGATATGCGAAACACTGCTGTATACGGCTAAAGGGTGCTTTTAGTGTCACGCTGATCATCGGCGCTGAGAGTTCGGCGCGTAGCTGATCTGCGCCGAACGTCAGTGCGAGTTGTTCTAGTATTGTGCCGATCACCGCAAAGTAAAAGAAAGAAAGAAAGAAAATATATTTATTAGTTCTCTACATTATAAAAATTGTAAATAAAACAACAAATAATTATAAAGTAGCGAACCCAAAGGTCCTGCCTCAGCATAATGTTGCTCCACAGAAAGTAGAGCAACGCTGGTTGTCTGACAGGACCTTAGGCATGTGCCCACACGGGTGGACATAAGATAAAAAAATATTACAACTAAAAACAAAATTACAACTAAAAAAGGATTATAAGTACATAGTTTGAGCTAGCTGTTCAACACGACGACGGGAGTACAGACGCATGATGGTACCTCGCCGGCACGTGCGTTCAGCGCTACACTAAAACGCTCACTGAAGTCTGACGCTCGTGGCCGACGCTCAGCGACGCTGACGCGCGGCGCGTACGGCAATCATACATACTGACCTATCAGCGCCGATGATCAGCGTGACAATAAAAGCAGTAGAGATCAGTAGAGACGGGAGGAGGGTCGAGCGGGATAGCTGGAAGAATGACTCTCACTCACCATCTACAAACAGCATCTGCTGGTCCCTAGCGGCCAGCAGTCTCTCGCTGTCCTGCGCCTGAGCGCGCAATGCGCGTGCGTCGCGCAGCCGCGTCACGCAGCGCGCGCACAGTAACGTGGAAAGGACGGTCGAGCGGGATAGCTGGAAGATTTAAGTACATCTTTGTTATTTTACAATAAAAACTATTGTAGTATGACATATTCAAACTAATAAATTAATATATTTTATTTTTATGTTTTTAATGAGGGACTTTTTCAGGGTAGGTGTGATTCGAATCGCACACGTTACGCATCCCTGCGAGCATGACAAGCTCTCCAGCACAGTGCACTGAAGAAGTCCCTTGCTGGGATGAAATGTTGGTGTTCTTCCAACGCAAACAAGATTTGTAGCTAACCCCCTTAAATTCACATCTGTGCGTAGGCAAAAGCTATAAAAACATTAGGTAGAGTTTTAAGTTGACGTTGCATGATATGATAGGTTTTTTCTATAGATGCTATTGGACTAGAATAGTTCTAGATTTGTTAAAGTTTTGAAATATATTGTAGTACACAATATGAAAAAAGAATAAGAGCAAAAGTATAAAAATGTCCTAAAGCATCAGAATTCTGATATTCACAGATGAAAATATCTATGAATATCTCAGGATTACTGACGCAGGAAATTTTTTATTTGTACAAGTGTCCTACCCAAATAAATAACTTGTCTTTCATTGTACGCGGCGATTTTGAAAAAAATGTAAGGGCCGTCCCGCCCTCCATACTAAAAACTTCAAACCCCTTAAAATATGTATTTAGAAAGGCGCTTACTAGTAAATTAAATGTTTCGTTGAACATATCGTAATAAACCTCGCGAACTCCATTGAAGTAGTACTCTTCTAGGATTTCTCTGTGGTGGCCTCTTTCCAGGCAGCATCGACACTCTCCGTAGGTGTATCTGTCTTCTGATTCATTTTCCATTGCAAAAGATTACTTTCACATCAAAGAGCACAAATAAAAGTAGGTATTTATTTTTTTATTGGAAATATAAGGAAAAACATCGGTAAACAAAACGAAGCAATTTGTGAGACGAAAGATGTGGCTATTCTTACACAGCGATACTTTTAAGAATTGACTGATAGATTAGTGCGTAACTGATACAGATCTTGGCCACCATGCGGTACTTAGCCACTTTCTTTTAGATCAGAAATAACGGGCTATAGCGTTCACAAGCAATATGTTTTCTTGTATTAAAAAAATATTTCAATTTTTAGTACATATTTCATTTAAATTTATGATTTTAACATAAAAGTAAGGGTACTTTTATGTTAAAATCATAAATTTAAATGAATGATCTACGTGTAGAGGGTACACGTAGAGTATTTACCCGCTCACCCAGGGGGCAAATTCTCGCCAATATATCACTCAATAAATATCACAAGAACTGTAAAATTTGACAGATCTTTCATATAAAAAGAGAATTGCCTTCCTGAGCGGGTAGCGAGAAAAATTTTCAGTGTTTGGTTGTCAATACATAATGTAATGTAAAATTGTCTATAAACATAGAAACATTGTAATTATTGGTCGCATCGATAGTTTTTGATAGGTTGTGATATTTTCAGTCTATTATTATAACTATTAATCGTTTTCAATACAAAATAATAAGTGGCCAAAAACTGTAAGAAAAATCAGCACTTTCCAGTTGTTGGCATAGGCTTAATAAGATACATATTTGATACAGATTTAACAAAATAAAGAGGACAAAATGGCAGAAATGAAAAACATAATAAAATAAATCGTAAACCAGTGCCGGAAACGAATAAGTGAGGAAAATAAATTAATGAAAGAAAATAAAGCCCCTACGAAAAAAAAGCAGGGTACTTTGGGATGAGAATTAAGCATTCCGTTATTGGAGATGAAACAAGAATATCTAGACAAGGCAATATTTAAAACTGCGACTGATGAATCAACAACCTCCTGAGTTGGACGAAATAGTCTTCTGTGTGATCCATGTAAATGTTGCATTTAACCAAACGTTGCGAGGTCTTGAATGTTGTGGTGTAGGTTGATGCCTAAAGCTCTACGCTCATTAATTTAATACTGCTACCACACATCACAAAAACGTGCATTCAAATAATGGTCCCGTTAGTTACATTTTATAGTGACAACATGGCTTCCTCTAAGCTTTAAACCATTGGTTCGTGAGCTGTCTGTCATCTGATGCCCTCAATATAAAATTCATCTAAATGTTACGATTTATAGCCCATATTTAAATACACATTTTTGCGGTGCTTTCCAGGTGTGCGATAAAGCTTAAAACAGTACCTACGACAAAAAATGGATCCTAACTTACCAAAATTTTCCTGCCAAGGGCCGCGGAAGGCAGTGGGGGCCTAATGCATCCTCAAATGGGGAGCGCTTGGCGCTTGCTTGGTTACGCCAAGCAAGCATCAAGATGGGGTGACAACGACAACTCACACGCACAGCCACATTGTCAAAATTTTTGCGGCTTCCTTCGCTCGCGGTTCGCGCTGCCGTTAATTCTATCAGAACTTGAAATGTTCTTAGCTCATGCTCATTTACCTTAGCTTTCTTGTCTTGCTAAGCTTGTTGTAAGTAAACTGAGGGCATTTATTAACTATCCAAAAATGAGTGAGCTGATTTCCTTAAGTGGCCATGAACTATGCCGTTAGGTAGGGTTACCTTAGGTACTACTTAAACTTAACACGTGTAAATATCTCCGCTCAAACCGTGGTTTGTTATTTTCCTTATTTATAGCAACCTACCACAGAACCATTAAATAAAATTACGAAATAGCTCAATTTATAAATTATTTTGTTTTGATTGCTTTGTTTTTGAATTTTGATAAATCGCAAAATTGAATAGAATTTATTGAGACGAAAAGGAGATAAAATATGGAAAACAAACGACAATATGGTGAATGCCGCTGTTGCCTACGAAATGGCAACCACCGTAGTTTAACCAAGAAATATTACATCGACGGCAATCAAATAAAATATAAAAAATATTTTTTGCAATGTTTTAACATTTTTGTAAGTATTTTCTACAAAACTTGACTTAAACATTTGCTTGATGTCATGTTTAATTCATGGCGTGTGATCTTAGTTTTTGCAATTTTTACCTAAAACTTTTACTTTTCTGTCAGTTGTCCACGGACTCCGAACTATCTGATCTGATATGCTCGTCTTGCATCAAGCGTCTCTTTGAGGCCCGTAGATTCAGGACCCAGGTCCTTAGAAATGAAAGACGACAGCTAAAGGCGCGCATACATCCTGTTGAAACTGTGTTTGTTACTGGTAAGTGAACCTGTGGGTAGCCGAGACAGCACAAGAATAGATTTATTTATTGATATTTCATGAATTTACATATTATATAACAATATCATAAATGTACTGGAAATGAATACTGGTCTGAGAGACCTGTCGTTGTGTTGGATATTTTTATATATTGGTTAAAAGATATGGATAGCTAACAAATAATTATAATGATAGTCTTAATTTATGTTGCACCCTATCAATTGATTGATGGTCGGACCTCTTGAGTTGGGAACCATTGATGGTTAATACTTGCAATGAAAGTTATAGGACTCTTGAAAAAATAGTATTATTTACTAAATAATGGAATAGAACACTTTACTGTACTATTATAGGTGTTGAATCCACAGAATAGAGAAGGACAGTGGAAGTGCTATGCAACAAAATTACTAAAGGCACCATTGTCGCCAAACTTACACAAAAAAACTGATAATCAAATAAAAAAAAAGTCAAAACTAGCCAACGTCACAGATTTGGAAATAAACCACACACACACACACACACACACACACACACACACACACAGATATTTTTTACAGATAAGATTTATTTTACTTTAGCAGCAGAACATATTTACGGTCTACATTCACCAAACATTCGATTGACTAGTCAATTCTGCTACTTGACCATAGATGGCGGTATTTTCAGTTGTCGCAATTATAAACTTAACTGCGTTAGGCATATGATTGACATTCGCGTGATAGGTCGACCAGCGACTGCTATTCGACCAAGGCTGCACCAGGTAGCACATTGAATTACATTATCGATATCTATACTTCGCAAAAAAAAAACTTGTTGGGAGTTAATTTATTTGTAGTAACAATATCCTAATACAAGTATACATATAACATGTAGGTGCGTTGTATATCTCGCGAAGAACCGACATAGACTGGGGTAAATGTGAACTTGAGTAGAGATTACGACTTGGCAAACGTAGAGTAGGATGCCATCCGGCTAGGTGGGATGAGTACCTGCGAAAGACTACAGGCAGATGCTGCAAGTGTCAAGCTGACGACAGGGCGCTATGGGCTCATTAGGGGAGGCCTATATATGTCCAGCAGTGGACTACCATAGGCTGATGATGATGATTGAAAGTGATAAAAATCAAACATGGTGACTTACTTAATTATAAAACTTAACGATTTTCAGTGATGGAAGCGCTGTAGGTTTTGTATATATATATATATATATATACTTTATTTGATAATATAAAATCGACTTCCAAAAAATATTCCGAGCATATCATGCTTGATTTGGTTGACATCCATTTAACTCTACCCGTTGCATCTATCCATATCTCGCTGACGGGAATCTTTAGGAAACATACAAATATTTAAAATGAAGGTTAGAGAACCTAATGATGTCTATTGAATGTACTTAAATACAAAATAAATAATTTATCATTAAAATGTTTAATAGCTTATATCAATCAACAAAATCAACATCTGACTTGACTACATCACTAATTGAGTAGCGAAGAACTTTCGAGAACGTAATAGTAAATAGAATCAATCTAAAATCAACTTTATCCTTATTGCATGAGGTTGATTTTGACTACCCGTTCTAAGAAATTATTAATGAATTGAAATAAATTAAGATTTTATTAGATAACAATAAATACCGTACTTTCGATGTTACGAAACAACTCAATTTTAAAGATTTTTTTTCCTACTATCATTTTACAATCTAAAATTAAACAATACGGCATAGATTCGGAAAAATGAATTTGTCGCGAGACTAGCAACTCGACGCGATGTTAAAACATGACTGGGATCAGTTAAGCATAACAATGCTTAATTGTGGCACGCGTGCGACGCCTACTTACCATTTCCACTGTTCTTTCTGTTCCGTGGTTGAAACGAATTAAATTATTATAAACAAAAGTGAATGACAAAAGGAAATACTAATAATAATCGTATTCATCGGTGACAAAATAATAAATTGCTATACAACAGAGTGTATGTACTAATACTAACTTAAGCTAAGTTGATATTTGCAATTAATAAATGAATCTGAATTCTGTGACACTCCTTGCCCATTTTACTAACTAGCTACTTACTGTTGTGAACCTTC
This sequence comes from Eupithecia inturbata, assembly GCA_963662085.1. Classification (NCBI taxonomy): domain Eukaryota; kingdom Metazoa; phylum Arthropoda; class Insecta; order Lepidoptera; family Geometridae; genus Eupithecia; species Eupithecia inturbata. The sequence continues at coordinate 2,666,083 of OY759205.1, forward strand.
TCAATTATTTATCTTTATTATCCGTAGCTATGGTACCACCCACTGCAAAGACTGGAGACGAAGAAGTTGGCATCAAAACAGAGCACGAGACAGAGCTCTCCATTAGCCCAACAAACCTGGACATAGACCCTGATAGTCCAGGTGTTGAATACAAGGACGAGGAGATTCAATCCTCGAGTGGTGAGAAAATTTGTGAGCATATAATGTATATAGTAATCTACAAGTGTTATTTACTTATAAGGAGGTTTAAAATATTCTATAAAATAATCATGTGAATAAAATAAAAACATTTCAATAAATAAATGTTGCTGGACAATGCACATAGCATCATCTAGCCCCTACCTAAGCAGAGCTTGTGTTATGGGTACCTACTAATTACTGATATGCTTAATACAATAGAATATATTTTTTTATACATAGAAAACACTGCAAACAAATTTCTGCAGATCGTCCAAACATTTGTGTAGAGGCGGGAATCGAAAACGCAACCTCGTGCGTCGCAGGCTGACATTCGCCTGCTGCGTCACGTCAATATGTACGAGTTTCTATGTCATTTCCAGAATCATACTCGGACATAGACTCAGACACAGACCTAGTCCCCGGGGAGAGGAAGCTTCTTGCTCGCTTCTCTTCGCCGCCGCCGCCGCTGCCGACGCGAGACGCTCTATTCAGTCTGTATCCGGTTTACTATGGACGTTTGGAGCAATTGAAAGGTATTTTTTTTCATTCTATTTCATTTCTTTTCTAATAATGGGCTTTTAAGTCGTTAAAATTGAACCACAGACATTTAATGCCTGTCGCCGCCGGATCGTAGAATCAGCCCGTGTGTACCTACTATAGCTTAGGCTGATTACAAAACAGCGCATTTTAATGATTTGCCTATGCCGATTGTTGAACAATCATTGTTTAACAATTTGTTGTTGAACAATCATTGTTTAACAATTTGACTAAAGCTCTAGGTGTCGCATAAAAGCGTGGTCGTTACTGTGCATCATGCTGAGCGACGACCTTTTTAGGGTTCCGTACCCGAAGGGTGAAAACGGGACCCTATTACTAAGCCTCTGCTGTCCGCCCGTCCGTCCATCTGTCAGAGTTCTCTATCTCATGAACCTTAAGAGGTAGACAGTTAAAATTTTCAGAGAATGTATATATCTCTTGCCAGCAAATAATAAAAATTAAATAAATATCCAATTGAAAGGGGGTTTCCATACAAAAAACGTGATTTTTTTGCCTATTTTTGCTCTTCGTTTGTCAAGGCTGTATCTCTTGAACCACAAGTAGACATGTAGGATACGGGTATTTTCTCTAGGTGTTCCTAAGCCCGTACCTACCTGTTTGTAAAATATCCTTGGTATTCCGGATAGGTTGGAAGGCTGATTGTGGAAGAATGACAGCGAGACGAAAGAAATTAAGAGTATTATTTATGACAGAATGATTGATTTCAATGAATGATTTAACTAGATAGATAGGTGTAGAAGCAGAAAGCAAACTAATAATACAAAAGTAACTTTAAAGCAAAGTTATCAGTGAGCGCGTGAAGTTAGCAAGCTGGTCAGTCGCGGAATGCCGAAGCGAACGAATGATCAGCCGCGCGTGAGTGACCGAGCGATACCGGGCCGAATTGTAGGTTCAGTGCACTTGGGGTGTGGTTCAAGTTCAAAGAATTATGCGAAATGAAAATTGTATTTTGAAGATACAAATTTGGAACGCACATTTCGGATCGTTGTTGAGTGGCGCGTAGGTACGACACAGACATGAAACTTTCTATAAATAAGAAACATTTCAACTGTAATGACAACAAATACTAAAAATAAAATAAAGTTGAAAATTTAAAGGGGTCCAAACAAGTGAAAATTAAATGTTCTTTGAAAAAGTTGCGTGATTTTTACGATACGGAACCCTTCGTGTGCGAGTCGACTCGCACTTAGCACTTACTTTACTAAACGTCACTTCACTGCGATTGATAAAATAGAGTTTTTTCCTATGTTGCCTAATTATTAAGTTTCTTAATAATTTATTGTTTTTATTCCAGATAAAATAGTGCCAGCCAACAGCATCGACATCTCAACTCCTCCCGAAAGTGAAAAGGTGCCTTTCCGTCTCCACAACCAAAAGCTCGCGCAAGTTGCAAACGCGTCCGCTCTCCTCGAAAACTCAAACGCGACTGCTTTCAAAACCAAGATGCGTTCCGGCTTCCCTTGCTTCTACTGCAGAAATATCTTCAGCAACCCAAAAGTATTACGCGAACATCAACTCAAACATCCAAAATCACAATTAAACAAACTTCTGTCAAAGTACACAGCAGACGCGTTGGTTGTGTACGCTGACATAACAGACCTAAAATGTACGCTTTGCAACCAAAGTATAGTATATAAGTCCTTAGATGAGTTAAAAACTCATTTAATACACACACATGATAAAAAGATACACGCAGATGTTCAAGAGAGAGTCATTCCGTTTAAGTTGGAGGATAGAGAGAGTGATTATGCTTGTCAGGAGTGCGGGAAGAGATTTGAAACGTTTGGAGCTACGGAGAGACATATGAACGTGCATTATAGTCACTATGTGTGTGAAGAGTGTGGAGCTGGTTTTGTAACTAAACGCAGGTTGGTAATCGACATAGTAAACTGAGCCCTGAGTCCGGTTGACGATAGTATCGAAACGTGATCGTGACGTGTCATTTTTGTATGGGATTTGCGTTGTTCTCTGTTCGCACGATAGAGGCGCTGTACCAAATCCTATAGAAAAAGGAGATGATCACGATCACGTCTCGAAACTGTCGTCAAACGGACTCAGGGCTCCGTTGTGTTTTCACGAAACCTAACCAGGTGATCAATTCTAGATTGTAGTCGCGGCTTCGCTCACTCGGTACCTGGATAAATCTTAACCACTTACTCACTACAGCTACTCTGTAATCTCTGATTGGCATAAATCCGATAGCGTGAGTCGGCACTGGACCGGCTCGGTGACCGTGCTTCGGCCGACAATCGCCTCGGACCCGACACGGCGTGACTCATCCTTAAAAAAAAGTTTTAATTTTTAATATTTATTTATCTAGATATTATTTCTATGCGAGGAACCGACAACCACTTGGGTAAACGTGATCTCGAGTGGAGACCGCGACTCGGCAAACGTAGTGTAGGACGCCCACCGGCCAGGTGGGATGACGATCTGCGAAAGACTGCAGGCAGATCCTGGATGCGGCAAGCCAAAGACAGGGCGCTATGGCGCTCATTAGGGGCGGCCTATGTCCAGCTGTGGACTAATATAGGTTGATGATGATGATATAATTTATGTGTACCTACCCATGTTTTAACAAATAAAATAATAAATATTTGAATCACAAAAAAAACTAAATAGGTTTATTTATTTCCAGGTTAAAAGTACACGCCTACCTAATCCATAGCAAACAAACGGACGCCATACACTGCGAGCCCTGCAAGAAGACATTCGAATCCAAAACCAAATACAAAATTCACCTCGATTACGTCCATAAGAAACTGAAGAAAAACAAATGTATCCAATGCTCCGAAACGTTCATAGATTACTTCACTCGACAACGGCATATGGAGTTCAAACACGGCGTGAAATTATTGACTTACAAATGTAAGAGTTGCGAGAAAACTTTCAACAGAAAGTATAGTCTGAAATTACACTACAATCGAATACACATAGCGATGAAAGATGTGCAGTGTGATCATTGTCCATTTATGTGTTTTACTAAATCGGAGCTTCGAGAACATATGTATAAGCATGGGGATGAGAAAGGGTATGGTTGTGTGTTATGCTCGAAATCGTTTGCTAGGAAAAGGTCGCTAACTGTGCATATAAAGCGGATTCATGATGGTAGAAATTCAGCGGCTGTGGAATATTCATAACAAATTCATTATTTTCAAGAAATCATATTTTTATTAGCTATTATTAGCACGCCAACCCCCTGTAAAAACCATATGGTTTTGGTCGGCAGGTAGAAAATGCCTCGGCATTAAGCCCACACTTTGTACCTTAAAGTGCAATAAAGTGTTAAAATAAATAAATAATATCCCAAAAAAATTTCGATTTCGGACTTGAACCCGCGTCGTTCCCTCAGTACGGGAACGTGCTAACCAACTACACTACGAGGTCAAGTGACAGGAGTCGAAAAGCTTTGGGACTTTCTTCGGACTCTAGCGCCGTTAGAAGCGCGGTAGAAGTCGAAATTTTTTTGGGATATTATTTGATTTCTTATAAATTAAACCAAGTGTGAGGCTTACGCACTATAATAATAAAACCTTAAAAGTTTCTGATTCGTTTTTGTGCAATGCCCTCGTGTTTGTTCATTATAATTACATATTGCACAAGATTGGAAATATAACTAACTGTGAGCGAATGTTTGCGTGTAGTTGTACACAGGCCAGTTGTTGAGTAAGCGCTGGAAGAACGTACCATATCTACAGATTTTAATTATATCCACGCAGAAAATATTAAAAACCGCTAAAATATGTGAATTTCGCGCGAATCTGTGTCAGATTACGTGTCGATGACTCGGTAGCGGAGAGTCTGAATAGCCTTGTAGGCCTAGCACAGGGATGGTAGAGAAAAATTACGTCACATCGTCATCAAATGCGTAAAATATTTTAAACTCATTCCTTAATCTTCAATAATTTACGCGATGTATGACAAACAATGCAATGTCATTTTCCCTATTCTACCCTAGACAACGATCCCCGTGCTAGGGGTCCTGCTGTTTAGTTAGGTAGTAGGTATTGTTCAGAGTTGGAGCAAAACGTCATACAATTTTTTTTGGGTGTAACTTCGAAAATTGACCAGTGTCGTTTCGCCCATTAAATCCTCTAGCCAGAACTAGATAATCTGATATTTTTAGTCGTACCTCAACAGCATAGGCTGTTGAGGTGAGAACGACTAAAAATATACCTATAGGCCTGCGTCCAGCAGTGGACCAATATATAGATATTGGTCCACTGCTGGACGCAGGCCTCCCCTCATAAGCACTTTATTGGCTTTTATCGCATGGGGGGAGTGCCCATAATCCCCACCCTGGGCATACGGGTTGGGGATCGCAGTTCGGTGGTAGAATTGTAGAACCGGGGCGCTGCTGCCCTCCCCCGGTGGATATCCCTTAGTCGCCTCTTACGACATCCGCGAGAAGAGTTGCGGTGGTGCAAATTCTAAGCCGGCACCACACCACGCACCAGTCGTTCTCATCCATACTAATTTTATAAATTCGACAGATAACTGTCTGTCTGTTACCTTTTCACGCTTAAATGGCTGAACGGATCTCAATGAAATTCGGCAGGGAGATAAATGGTATCCCGGGGACGGACATAGGCTACATAGAAAGCACGTGCGAAGCCGCGGGCAGCAGCTAGTACCTACTAATGGAAATGCTTTGGTGCAGAACTGTGATCATTTGAAGCGTAATTATGAAAACGCATAGCTAGTCGCTGCAGGGGTGAACGTATCTTGAGTGGAGACCGCGACTCGGCAAACGCAGTGTAAGACACCCTCCGGCCAGGTGGGATGACGACCTGCGAAAGACTGCAGGCAGATGCTGGATGCGGCAAGCTGAAGACAGGGCGCTATGGCTCTCTTTAGGGAAGGCCTATATATTAAAAAAAAAAATATTTAGGTATGTTTCAATGTTCAACTGTGGTTGGGCTAATAAGGGCTGGTGATGATGCAAACCCATAGCGCGATCGTGTCCCTATTTATGATGCTATTTCCATACTTATTATTAAAAATTCGAAAATAACTCTGTGTCTGTTACCTTTTCACGCCTAAACTGATCTCAATGAAATTTGGCAGGGCAGAAGATGGTAGAAGGCAGAAGAGTAGAAGATGGTATCCCGGATATAGGTTACTTTTTATAGATATTTTTATGGAAAAGCGCTGCGAAGCACCGGCCGCACGCGCTTTTCCGGGATAAAAAGTAGCAAAACCTAGTATGTATATAATTAAAGAAAGAGTAATTTAAAAATAATTTATTTCTTTATTGATTAAAAAATTAATTATCTAATAGGTAGGCACGAATTTAAGATTATAATAAGTATATTTGTATTCGTGGAAAAGAAAGGTAAATCAGACTAACAGACTAATAAAGATCTTACCAAACATTTCATAGAGTCCACAGGTGATCGGAATGCTGGCTTCTATTTCGGTCAACAAACTAGCACTGCCATTCAACGTGGCAATGCTGCCAGCATTCTGGGCACACTGCCTTCTGGTGACGGCTTAGATTGTTAAGAAATAATAAAAATACCATCAATATTATATGTACTACGCACTAGATTGCGCATTCCGAACACTCACTTTGTCAGACTGGGCTGTACTGCAATCCGTACATCTTACTTCAGTGTGGGTTCGAAATTCAATGCAGCGTGGGTGCGCATGGAGCCGCGCTAGTACCTACCTATATAAAAATCCAAGTCTAAATGTGAACCTGGACGTAAATAACGAGAAGTAATAATTCAGTAGTCAAATAAATAAAATTATTTGTTATATTATGTGAATAAATAGGTAATAATATCGTAATACCACAACAGATAGAAAATAATTATTCGTAAATATATAGGTACGCCATTTTAATCATAGAATAAACAAAACATGCAGATGTTCCATTTCAAAACCGGTTGTAGGTAAAAATATGTGATTGAAGGATGGCGATGTTTTTAGAAAGCGTTTGTTGTATTAGTTTGATATTTTTAACCGACTTCAAAACAAGGAGGTTCTGTGTTCAGATGTATTGTATGTTTTTTTGTTGTATAGAGGATGCTCCCGAGGTGGTCCCATAATTGTTTTATTCCCGAGGGATTTCTATTTATCCCTCCTAAGAACCTATCCCTAAAAAACAGTTTAAAACTAAGGGATTCGAAGTCGGGTTATAGTATTTAAAAAAAATCAAACTATTGCAATTTTATATCATGTTTTTTCCTTTCAGCACATTATATCAACAATAATGAACAAAGTTCAGAAAATATGACGACATGGCAAGTTTAAATAAACGCTTAACAATTTATTTCCTTTTTCTTTTCTACTTTTTGGTAAGTAATATTTTTTTTTAAATAGAGAATGAATTCTTATTCATTAAACAAAAACTTTGTCACCTCTGCGCGGTGTAAAATCTATAGGGTTGGACAAAACGTGTCAAGCGTCAAGTCAAAACTATACTCTTTCGACGATCGAGGCGATCTAGCGCTGAATGTTTTAATAGTTTGGCTAGACGACTTAGATAATGTTTTAGCGCTGCAGCGCTCGCCGCGCGCAGGCCCTCGCAGTCATCCGTCACCCAGCAAATTGCGATACGTTTTCTGTTTGGAATAGCTTCTCTAGTACGTAGTACATATAACTGTGGTAAATACTAGTTGTAATTGTTTTATTGTTATTATAATTTTCTATGTGCTAAACAAATTCCCCCTTTATCAGACTTGACAATATTTATATCAGTTCTAGAATAAAAGATATTTTATGTTTACTTAGTCATTTATAAATTAAAAGATAACTATAACAACAAAACATAAAGGTAATCATTAATGCGATAACGAGAGCACTGTGACCTGTAATACAGGTTTTGTAAACCCTTTTCAGGCACCAGTCTCTTACAAAGCAGGTTAACGTTAGAGTTTAATATGATCCTGTAAACATAACCTTGTGTATATCGCATTAACCTTTATGAGAGGAAATATTATTAAAAATAATATTAAAAAAACTATTTTAAATCAACCTTATAGCCAAAAAATCCATATCCAACGAACCCAAACTTGACGGGGTTACGTCGTCGTTCCGTTTAGGAGATCCTATGGCCACCTTCAGTCTCCATCATGAGACCAGCTCGATGGTACATAACATTGCATTGTCACCGAACTACGATAATTGTGGCAAATTTCAGCTGAATCGGTTAAGGATAATTAGTCTAAAATTCAGTTACAAGATTTGTCCCTCACATACATACATTTTAACTAACAGGGCAAGTTAAATACAAGCTTCACCAACACGCAGCGAAAAAGGTAAAATTCAACTCCGAAAACTAACGAGAGACAAATTAAAGCATTTAATACCGAATATTGTTCCGATCTACTGCGATTTGCTCCAATAATGCCAGTGTCAGAAAATATTTCAGTCCACCGATAATTCTTTGATTCTGTAATCCAAACTAATATAATAAAAGTGAAAGTAACTCTGTCTGTCTGTTACCTTTTCACGCCTAAACGGCTGAACGGATCTTAATTAAATTTGGCAGGGAGGTAAACAATATCCCAGGGGCGGACATAGGCTACTTGAAAACCGACTGCGAATCCGCATAAATTTAGGATTCTAGAACAATGTATACACAAATCACTTCCCAACTATTTACAATAAGTTGCAATCATAATATATCTATAACGTAATGAAAATACAAAGTAAAAAAGTAAAGTAGTTATTATTCTAATGGTCTGATTGGACATTTTCACAAATCATCCACTATACCCCAAAGTAGAGCTTGTGCTTGTGTTATGGGCCAACACTGAGATTTGTATAATGGCCCACTATTAGGCCTTATTATTATGTGGTACCCAATGATGATATAAGTCATGTAGATAACGATTCGGATTGAAAATGTCATGCTCACCCGCTCAGACAATGAAAAAAGAGAACCCTTTTGGTACACGGAAGGGCTCTATCACAGAGTTAAAATAACTGTTTTGACTGATCTAACAAACAAAATTGACGATTGACATTTTTTATGTAATATTTTTTTTAATCTTTATTGACAAAGAAAATTACAATTCAATAATAAAAACAAATTAGAACTAGTATTTACAATTAAAACAATTAAGCTAACTACAGATTGTTGCAAACAATTTACAGGTAGCTCAACTGATCCACATCAATACCAGTCGGAAGCGTCCCCAAGACGCTGGCTGCATTGCCCCGCTGTATGGCAACGCTGATGCGCTGCGCCAGATACCCGCCAGCTCTCGGGTCACGCGTCGCGTCGACCAGACGCTCAGATAACTTTTTGAAAACCCAGAGAGCCTCGGTACCCCACGGACCCAGGGTCTCGACCCCAAAGGGAGCAAATGTGTAGGCTCTGTCGAGACATATTTGCATATTTGCGTCTCTTGAGATCCTCGGCCAAACCTTGTTTTTTTGGACCATGCATACTGGCACGAAAAATGCCGAACCAGACATGTTGCAATCAACATAGAAGGCAAGATGTGGTTATCAAAGTATTTATTTTCACTGGATACCAAATATCCCCTTTACATTCGACAAATATGATGCATGACTTTAAATACGAATCTTTATCTACATACTGGCAGAAAAAGGACACACCATGTTGCAGTCAACATAGAATTCAAGTCAAGATGTGGATATCAGACTATATTTTCACTAGATACCAAATATCCCCTTCACATTATTTGGTTGATTCTTATGCGAAAACTTAACATGACTCCTCAAGGTGTTAAAGGACGAGTAACATCTCTGGCACACCGGACACTCATAACTATCACCGTTATGTATGACATTATGGTATTCCAACGCTTTGCTCGAAAGGAACGACTTTGCGCAAATCTTACAATAGAACTGCGTGCTGTGTCTCCGCGTCATATGCCTGGAGAATGTCCGTAGCCAGTCGAAAGATTCGCCGCACACTTCGCACGTGTACATTTGGACATGCTCGCTGTGCTCCTTGGCTATATGAGCGTGCCTGTTATACTCAGTCACGAAATACTCCTTGCAATAAAAACATTTGATTTTCGCAACCTTCATGTGTTTCAATGAAACATGCTTCGTCATATATTTTTGCAACGAGAACACTTTGTTACAGATCTTGCACGGATATTTACCCGTTTTGTGGGTTCTCTCGTGCGCTCTGAATCTTGCTAGGCTCGCGAAAGGTTCTCCGCAATGGCCGCAAATGTAGTTAGGATAATGCTTGTTCATATGCCAATCGAGTTGCGTTATGGAGATGAAGCTTTTCGTACAGAGGACGCATTGGTTCTCTGTTGTCAAATCGAACGGCAACAATTTATTTTTGCATGTGATAGTTGTACCGTGGTTTTCTTCTAGATGCGTGAAGAGTTGTGCCCAGGTGTGGATTTGTTGGTTGCAGACGACGCATTTTAGGTCGTGGGTATCTAATTTGACGAGCTCGTTGGCATAGGCTGGGCGGAGTGCGATCTCTATCTTGTCCTGTTGGTCTGTATGGTAGAGCCTGGTGTGTGTCTTCATATCCTGAGAGGAGTCGAACTCGCGACGTTTGATGCAGTAGTAGCAGATGGTGACCGATGCGCGGTTTCTGAACGGAGTGACGTTGAAGTAACGCAGAAGTGTTCTCATTTCTGCCACGAACGGTGATGTCTCGGTACGAGCTATGAAGATTTCTTCGTTATCTGAAAAGAGTGACGCAAATTACGATTGATTCCTTTGTGCGACTGCTGACGATGAAGGATTATCATTCTTTCTTTGATTGGTTATAGGTATCGCGAATTTTGTGCCATTTAAATGTTGATAAGCGTGTAAAAGATATAGTATATATAATTTTTCTAACTTTATAACCGCCAAGTGCGAGCGACTCGCACACAAAGGGTTCCGTACCGTAAACACAGGCAACTTTAAAAAAAAACATGAAATTTTCAGTTGTTCGGAGAAAGTCTCATATAAATTCAATTGAAAATTACTTAGATAAAGTTGTTAGTTGTGTCATCATCATCACCATCAACCTATCTTAGTCCACTGCTGGACATAGGCCTAATAATGAACCGGGCAACGACGGAACGCACTTGAGCGGTTTTATTAATGTACATGTGACAATCTCTGTGGCGCAGAATGAGTTACAAATATTTTAGGTTTTTCTTTTTCTATGTATGGTAATTTAGCAAAAATAATGTATAGTTTGACGCATTATGTTCTGGCGTATGGGCGTTCTGTGTGTTTTCTATCTATAATCCATACTAATGTTATAAATTTAAAAGTAACTCTGTTTGTCTGGTTGTTACCTTTTTACGCCTAAACGGCTGAACGGATCTTAATGAAATTTGGCAGGGAGATAGACTATGTCCTGGGGACGGACATAGGGTACTTGAAAACCGCGTGCGACAAATGCCAATTTTTTAAGGAATAGGTACTCTATAATATTACCTAGCTACGAGTAGAATATCCTGTAATGATAGATCTACATGTTTTTAAATAAATACAAATAGTTTGGGCACCTTTGGGTTAGATGATGCTGTGTGAAAGTCTCCACCGCTTTTATCATTTATGGTATTGGGCTGATGACGTTTAAATAAACAAAGAAAATTACAGGTTAATGATAGAAACAAATCATAACTAGTATTTACAATTGAAACAGTTGAGCTCACTGCAGACTTTTGCAAACATTCTAGAGGTAGCTCAACTGACCCATATCAATACCAGTCGGAAGCGTCCCCAAGACGCTGGCTGCATTGCCCCGCTGCATGGCAATGCTGATGCGCTGCGCCAGATACCCACCGGCTCTCGGGTCATTTTGACCACACGCTCTAATAAACTTAAATTCTAACACTTTCATTGCCCACACATATTTTACCTACTTCACGTCCCTGGAGCTATGCGCGCCCCTAAGGGTCGCTCCACAGAGGCTGAGAGTGAAAGCGTTAGACTACCTAATTAATAACGTTGAAATCGTCGCAAATATTACCTTCTGAAATCTAAACGCCTCGATCTAACTGTACGTTAAAATGTTGTGGATATTCGCCAAATGCGTCTCCAAATTCTCTTCCACAGTGAACCGCTTCTTACATATCCTGCATTGAAACTCTCTGTTATCGCCATGCGTGTACATATGCAATACGAGGGCAGTCTTGGACTTATAAGTCTTAGGACATTGATCACATATATAGGGCTTCTCATCCCCGTGCGTTAGTATATGTGTTGCCAACTGCGAGTTCATGAAAAATCCTTTATCACATCCGTCTATTTCACATTTGAACGGACGATGTAGTAAATGTATCATTTGTATATGACGCTGCAAGTTCCGTTTGACGGGGAATGATTTGCCGCAAGCTTTGCAGTCGTACAGTTTTTGCGGCACGCCGTGGTGCTCAATCTCGTGTTTTAGTTTCCTTGTCGAATCTATGAATCTTTCTTCGCAGAAGAAGCATTTCCGTCCCTTGCTTTTTAGCTTATGTGCTACACGCGCGTGTTCGTATCTTCTGATTTTAGTGGTGAAGACTTTTGCGCAGAAATCGCAGGGAAAATGCCCAGTCTTGTGTTGCAACGCGTGTGTTGCCAACGTTGACTTATTTACAAATCCTCTCGTACACTTATCACATTCATAGTTCCTGAAGTGTACATCGTTCATATGTTCCGAAAGATGTTTGAAAAATTCGAAAATCCGTCCACATTTGATACATTTAAATTCACTGTCGTCAAACCTAAACGGTATGATATGGTTTTTGATATCGTAATGCATAACTTTCCCGTGTTTAAACTTCAGATGTCTCATCAATGACTCTATATCATCTATATCTTTAAGACAAATAGTGCATGTCAGTTTTGTTATATCCAGTTTAACGCAGTGCGATCGAACCTGCTTGATCTGGTACTTTTCCGGCTTGTGTTCTGTGCGGGTGTGTTTTTTAAGTTCGGCCGCGTCTCGGTACTGTTTCGGGCAGAAGCAGCAGGCGAACCCGCAGTTGCTTCCGATCGGCGTTGCGTTGGAGTAAGCGAGCACACTAAACAGATTATCTCTATGTTTCGTTAGAATTACAACATGCTCTTTGAGTGTCATCTCATTCCCGTTATCCGGTTCAGGCTCCTTACCTACAACAAAATTTTCGTTTCTTTAGCTTTTTAGTTACAGGTCGTTGCGAAAATTTTTAGTTTTTTTCGTTTTGAAGTAACAGGTTGTAGAGCTCTGATTCAGAAACGTAAAGAATGGAGTATGATCGTGTTGCCAGCTTATAACTTACACCATTAAGGTCAAATTTCACCGATTGCTGCCAAAACTAAGATCAACCAAACTAATTTCAGCTTGATCGAGTTCAAATTCGTATCACCTAATTGTGTGACATGACCAGTGGCGGTTCATCCCTAAGGCAAAATAGGCAGCTGCCTAGAGGCGCGAGGTTACGAAAGGCGCGCGCGCGGATTTTTTTTTACAAGGAAATAATTAATTAAGGCCGCCTATAAATATATAATATATCCGCCACTGTCTAGCCGCTAGACAGTGGTAGATTATCCCTAAGATAAACAAGGTCGCCTCTTTTTTTGAGGTTTTTTAATTACATATATGTACATGGGACTCAGCCAAACCTGATATCAAGATGCTATTGCTTGATGAGCAATTCGGATCAATACAGCCTGCCCATGATTATTGGCGTCTTTTAAAATAAATCAAAACAGATGCCATGCATCGTTGCCGGGGCGCGGCGGCGGCGATGGCGTCGGGCATAGCAAGGGTGCATTGTCTTTAAGAGCGCCGCGATAGACGCATACTCTTAGGAGGCGTGCGGCCGCCGCAGGGGCGCTTGGCGCCCCCTATGACCCTGCGCCCGTAAGCAAAATTTTCCGTCGAACCGCGGAAAAGTCTTAAAAACTTTTCGCTAGTTCACTCCGTTGTTCCCGCAATTTCTTTCGATAAAACTAATAATTTAAAAAGAAATCAGGGCTAACTTATTACATCACCGTCAATAGCGAAAAAATCGCGATTCACTTTTATAATATACCAAACTTTTGGTTTCGAGCCCGCTTTGCTCGGCGTTACTTCGTTTGTAGTAATTTATTTACCAACCAATGCAGTCATTCTCAAAATTGATATCAAAGATATTGGCGGAAGCAGAGAGCCACGGAGTGGCTCTCTTTGCTCCCCGCCAATATCTTTTCCTTATGGTTTCATTGCCCACTGCCGGAATAACTACAAAAAATTCACGGCACGCTCCTTTTGCCGTTATCAGTCCTTCCTAGCCTTTATGGCTGACCCCGCCAAATCAATATGGTCAATTCTGACAACCAACAATATATTCATGTTAACCAAGAGCACGAATATTTTCGATGCTCACATCGCTCGCCGTCATTTTTCGTAACGGCATTTTCGTTCGTATCGCTAAACTGTATCAGCGCTCATCGGGCCGAGTAGAGCGAAAAATAATAGTTTGATTGCCCTCCGACACCCAGGTTGCGCAACTGGGCGTAGTAGGCGAGGACAAACCACCGATAGCCACAAAGTCTCAAAAGTTTTAGAGGCTTGCTCTGCTCGTTGTTACTTTGCCTTCGTATTTGTTTGCGCACCACTGGTAAGCCTCAAAATTATTCGCGCGCTCGCTCACTGGCTCTAGGGCGAGTGGAATGGTCGCTCTAGACGCCAGGTGGCAAGGGGTGCTAAAATAAAGTTTGAAGGCCCATTTCAACGAGTTTACACGCAACTTACTATGCAACGCTAGCTTCTTTGGCTTTGCTATGATATTCTGAGTAAGCCTGTTCTGACTCGCCGATATTTATTTTGATTTCACTTTTAACCCAACCACCACCACTTTTAACCCATTCACAAAAGTATTACCTTCTTGACTTTTCTGTCTAAGACAGAAAAAACTCCATAATATTCGCTACTCACCGCTATATTAGCTTCTTTGTCTTTTGTTTTATACTCACTTCACCCATCTTGAAAATTACCACATGTTATTTATTTGGTCATGCCTTCATAATTGTTTTATCAACCACTGGAGAAGGTAACAAAAATTTCGCGGTTCGCTCCGCTCGCCGTTACTTCTATTGTTTTTGACTGGTTTGCATACTTTTTTGTCTGCCGCTGGGAAACTTCCTCTTTGTCTTTGTTACTACGCATATCCCACCAATCTTGAGCTTTGCCGCGGCTCGTTCACAGAGGGGCGCCGATGAGGTGTCTGCCTAGGGCGCTGTCGACACTTAATCCGCCTCTGGACATGACAGCTCTTGAACTCGGTTTAGCGCTTAATCCGGATCAACTTTATGTCTGTAAAATGCGCTGAACTCGTTTAAAGCGGGTATAGCTTGTTTAACTGAGTTTGCCTTATATTGAACTCGTTCAATTGCAACTGTGAAACTTTCTAGCTATTTTCTAAAAGGGCGTTCTGTCCCACTCCTATGAACGTGAAATTTTATTCCTATCCTATTCGCATAAATGGCTGTAACGCGTCCTCTTAACTGACGAAGTGGAAGTCCAAGCGCCCCTGCGGCGGCCGCACGCCTCCTAAGAGTATGCGTCTATCGTGGCGCTCCTAAAGACAATGCGCCCTTGCTATGCCCGACGCCATCGCCGCCGCCCCGGCGACGATAGCGTGGCATCTGTTTTGATTTATTTTAAAAGACGCTGATAATCATGGGCATTAGTGGAAGTCGCTTTCCGCGCGAGCGACGGCTCAGAATCGAGATAAATAATTTAAAAGTTCTGTACTATCCACGCATCATCATCTAGCCCCAAGCTGAGCAGAAATTGTGTTATGTATGGGTATTAAATTAAATTAATACAATCAGAGACTAGTAAGAAGTAAAAGATAATTATTGTCCATACAAATCTGCGTGCACTCGAAATTCTTGTTAAATCTAGATGGCGTTGTTTCATAACCAGAATTTTTACGAAGCAAGAGGTAAAGCCAAGAAATCTTGTTTTATTTACCAGATACAAGTCAATTTTATCGTTTGTTCATAGAGGGCGTAGGGTTTTAGTATTACTGCTTATAACGTACAGCAGCATTTACCTACTAGATGACGCTGAAATAAACGCTCCGCGCGTGCGGCCTCACCTTGTGATAGAGGCGCTATTTCTACAAGTAGTTGCGCGCCGCCGCTCCGTTTATAATATTATCCGTTCCGAAACTTAAGATGCTTATTGTGAAATAATAACAACGCAACGCACCACGCAAAACATCCAAAACAACAACGAAAACCTCCTTCCTTCACTCATCCTTGAACGAAAGCCTTTACAGTCAGTGTTGCCAACACGAGTTGAAGAAAATCAGGAGATCAAGGGCTAAAATTAGATACTTATTAACCTACCATCAAAAAATAGTCACCTAGTACCCATAACACAAGCTCTGCTTAGCTTAGGGCTAGATGATACTGTGTGGATTGTCCAGTATTATTATTATTATAGATAATTCTGAGTATTTTTATAAATGCGCAAAATACATCTTGTTGGAATTCTCAAGTTATTAGTGATTTATTATCTTTGTTGCCTCTAATACGTACCTAACAGAGACTAGTAAACTAGCCTCTGGTACTTGTTTACTTTTTAAGCTTAAATTTTACTTATTATTAAAAAAAGGTAGGCCGACACGGCTGGCTGTCGGTGAGCTGTCGGTCTACCTTAGGAACGTACGTAAAAAATACTCGTCCAATTTGAACTTACATGGCCTAGTAGTCTTGTTAAATTTCTCACGACTGCTACATTCTTGTAAGTTTCGTCTAATTTATCTTAAATACTTTTATCTCAATAAAAACACGTACTATCTACTATAGTAGTTTTTTTATGTATATAAATACTTTAGAACTTTGACCATTGCGATTGAAATTCAAATTAATTTATTGCCCTTAAACTATCCTATTGAAAATACCATTTCCAAGGTAATAATGTTATGGTAAGTATGGCAATACTCAAATAAATACGAGCTCAAATCGAAAATATGGTAAATTTCTACGTAAATTTAGGTTTTTGCTTCGATAACAGTGGCAACTTCGCATGTAGTGAGCTGACAACAACGCCGCACCGCATACCATTCCTAGTTTATGAATATTTCGTCACAATTAATAACACTGCCATCTATTAAATTTCTTAGTCTACAAAGTACGATAGATGGCAGTGTTATTAAATACTATATAAATATGTGCTTTACAGTACGAAAATATGGCGCCAATAAGTTTGAAATCAGTAAATAAATTCCCATTTACACGGGGCGACATCTAGTGATCTTTAAGATAAATATAAAACGATTCTCGCCAAAAGCTATAATAGATAGCTTGTCTTTTACTACTTACTAGTTTCTGATACAATACATTACTTAAATATTTTAAAACTCTTGTCCAACATCTGTGCTACCATTTCAACTGTAGATTAAAACATAGCTTTAGAATTAGAATTATTTATCGCGTTTATTTACCTATTTTCCCCGACGGTTCAACAGGTTTACGCACTGTCGTGGTCACGGGA
Organism: Eupithecia inturbata; assembly: GCA_963662085.1. NCBI lineage: Eukaryota > Metazoa > Arthropoda > Insecta > Lepidoptera > Geometridae > Eupithecia > Eupithecia inturbata. Next base: position 2,683,226 of record OY759205.1, read on the forward strand.
TGACTGGAGCTAGCCTTTGCGAAGCGGGGGCAGCATTTTTTGGAACTACCCTCACTTAAATACAAAAAATTCTGCCCCCGCTTCACAAAAGCGGTAGCTCCAGTACTCCAGTGATCCCGTGACCACGACAGTGTGTACACTACACCTGTTGAAACGTCGGGAAAAATAGGTAAATAAACGCGATAAACACCCGTTAAACAATACTCATTAGTATTGTTTAACGGGTGTTCAGATTGCGTAAGTTTAAAAATATTTAAAGCATAGCTTGACTGAATGAGAAATTGCACTAGTAGTGTTTGAATTATTATGTTTTTTCTTTTTATAATTTAGGTAGTTTTACAGCTTATTAAACAAACATTTTAAACTAGCATAGAGTTGCCATTTACGAGTACAAATGGTGTCCAAAAGTTTCTTGAATTATCTGGTGGTGTAATTTTATTTACAAGTAACGTAAACGTGCGTCCAGGTAAGTAATAAAACGTGTTATTTATAAATAAATAAATAACGCTGGACAATCCACACAGCATCATCTAGCCCCAAAGTAAGCAGAGCTTGTGTTATGGGTACTAGATGACTGATAAACTTAATACAATACATAACATAGATATATATTTTTTATTATATATAGATAATACCCAGAACACCTGGAACAAATATTTGCAGATCGTACAAACATTTGTCCCAAGGCGGGAATCGAACCCGCAACCTTCTGAGTCGCAGGCGGACCTTCGCCCGTCGCGCCACATCGATCCACATCGGTCGTTATCACAGTTATTTAACATGTTTACGGATGTAAGCGGGTTAACTACGAACATTATTTGTGTTGGAAGACCACAAACTCACGCTGAAGGAGTCCCTCGTTAAGGGCCTACATTACCTCAGCAGAAAATCAAATTTCGCCTCAACTCGTTACGCCGCCGAGCCGCGGCGCACGGGCGGCGCCACGGAGCGGACGGCCGATGGCAACGTACCTACTCGCCGCGCTATTACTTCGCGCGCAAAATTATATTGGGTTGGGTTCACGCTAGTTCAAAACAATCTTATTGAAGTTAGGTACCTAGGTGCAATATTCTTGTCTAAAAGGTAGGTAATTAATTATATATATGATACCTACTAAGAAATGAAATTATCAAATACGTAGGTAATGCTTTTTAGTAACTTTGTACCTTAGTATGTACCTATACCTACCTAATATTATGATAGTTGGGTATTGGTAGGTACCTACCTACTTACAATTACAAAACATTATTTTATTTTATTGTTTTTCAATGTAGTTGCCAACATACCTACTACTGCTACTAGACCACCGCGCCCGAGACGTTATTTTCTACCCAAACACTAGACAGGTGCGAGTCGCTATAGCGCTGAGGGGTTCCGAACATTATTTTCTGTAGTAAGATAGTGTTCTGCGAAATGTAATTATACTTATGCCTACTACCAACCTAAAAATAGGTACGGAGTACTATTATTTATTATTTGGTACTAGTAAATAGGATTTTTTATTATAACACCTTGTTTACAGATTTCATATAAATAAATAATAAATAATGCTGGACAATCCACACAGCATCATCTAGCCCCAAAGTAAGCAGAGCTTGTGTTATGGGTACTAGATGACTGATAAACTTAATACAATACATAACATAGATAGATATTTTTTATTATGTATAGAAAATACCCAGAAGATATATATAAACGAAGATTGGTACTACTACCTATATAAGGTAAAACTACTGCAATGAAATAGAATACAAGTTTATGTCTAAGTATTCCGCATATATATAATATGGGTTCCGCATATTAGTTTTTTAAGTAAAATTGAATTTTGCCAAAAAAAACATTGTGTGGAAATAGGATATGTATGACAAGTAGTGTGCAGGTAAATATTGTAATAAATTAAAATATAGTCTAGATTATATTTGCACATACATAATATGTTTAACTTTATAAACAATATATATTACTTTATATTAAATTTATTTCAATTCACTTATATCTCGTATTTTCATATTGCGAACATGCCTGGGATCGCATAACTCGGGCAACATATATGTTAAATAAAAAAACGTTAATTTTGGTTCCATTAGTTGTTCCCAAAATTCGTCATCCCTTTCGATGATCTCAACTTTCATCTGAAATGAAATGATATTTTATCACACTAATCTATATCTATTGTGTATAAGAAAGTCGTGTTAGTTACACTATTTATAACTCAAGAACGGCTGAACCGATTTGGCTGAACATTGATGGAGAGGTAGCTTAGAACTAGCAGAAGGATATAGGATACTTTTTATCCCGCAGGGTAGGTTAGCGTAGGGTAGGGTAGGTTATGTCTACCCGGGTGAAGCCGGGACGGGCCGCTAGTAATATATTGAATGCGAAAGTTTGGATGTTCGTTACCTCTTCACACTGAAACTACTGAACGGATTGGACTGAAATTTAGCATACAGGTAGTTCTAAGCCTGGAATAAAACTTTTTATCCCATAAATTAGTTCCCATGTTATATAAGTAACAACGCGTGCGAAGCCGCGGGCAGAAACTAGTTGCTCAATGTGTGGTAAAAATTATAGTTGTAATATCAATATTAAATCGCACACATTTCGCTTATTATATGCAACTGTCCTTGGACTTGTATGTACCATGGGTGTTTTTTATTTACTTGACCATTTTTTCCCTTTTTCCAAAAATTTACCTTTCCTTTTTCTATAGCTTCATCTAAAGATGTTTTATAAGCTGTTATGGGGCATTTAATTTCGATTATAGTATCATCACCTACAACTCCGTCCGGAGTTGCACCTAGGTAATGCAATGTTTTATCAACAAAGAGACCACATGGCTCTATATTGATTTTAAGCTGGGAAGCTAGCTGTTCAGTAGCTCGTGCCTCGTTTTCAATGCCATGTTTTATAGATGGCACATTGCTTATTTGTTTTGGGTAAATCAAGGTCTTCAATAAATTTCTTCGATTCCAGAACATATAATACCAGATGTCGCGGCTTTGTTAAAATCTAGTGTTGTTTGAGGCTCAGAATCAAGATAAAATATCGTATTGCACATGTTGCAGATCATTTTGTATTTGGAAAGTAATCCTTTTCTTTTTTCTGATACAATGTCAACATTGCTCAATAAACATCCAAACGCATTATTATGATTGCATATTTCTTGAAGCCTTTTATAAAAATATTCAAAATCAATTATTCTTCGCCCTTCTACTGCATAACGATTTCCAACGATTTCAACAGGGTTATCATAACTAATCTCATACCTGAAATAAACAGTATGAATGTTTCTAAAGGTTAAATTATTGCAGAACCCTAAAATTTACAAACTCGTAAAAACGTTAGGAAAGAATATACACTAGGTATATTTATATTTCAGTAGATATGTAAGTATTTACACGTTCAAAGTATAAACCGTATAAGTCCATTATTACCCATTTATATTTTGAACCATGTGATATATCTTCACTTGCATGAACCAAAAGTAGAAAAGCTTGTGTTCGTAATGTAGGAACCATGACTAAATTATTTATTGCAGAACCCTAAAATTTACAAACTCGTTAAAATGTTAGGAAAGTTATACCTAATACATTATAGGTGTAGACAGTAGGTACTATAGTTAGTAACTATAGTAGGTACCTAACCTACTACTTACAATTCAATGTTTTGTACCTAATTGGTAAAAAAAAATCTCGTAGGTACGGATCTTTTCTGGTATCCAAAATGTCCAGATCATTCGATGTTACTTCCATCATGTACCTATCAGTACACGTATCATATATTATGGAGATACAAATTAGGTGGGTATACCTACCTAGGTGTAAATATTTTATAATATTGATAGTCAAACGGAACCCTAATATATATTTCTACCTAGATAATGATGTGTTGTGAAAATACTACTTCTATCACATTGAGATACAAATTGAGGTGGGTATACCTTGTATTTACACCTAGGTAGGACCTAGGTATAGGTATTTACCTATAAGTATAAAAAATACGATTTTCACATACTTAGCGCTTACTTTATAACGTCGTTCATGTGTTTTCCATCTTTTTTATGATTCCGTCTTCGCTTTCTACACTTATTATAAAGATTTCCCATATTTACAAATATACAAAGTCCGATGACACGAAGAGCTGAGCAGCGACACAGGCTCCCCGTCCGAAGGCCGAAGCTAGACTGAATTATGGCCCGGACGGAAGATAGCGCGTGAATGTTTAGGTATTATTTTTTTACAGTAAAAATAATAGTAATTTTGAAAATCTAAAACACACATCGTCTGCTTTATACTCTGATTGTTTACTGTATAAAGTATCAAGGCTTATTTTAACGTATCTATTGAATAGCGACGGTTTAAAGTACAGTTTAGAGTGAACTTTGGATTTTTTTTCTATCGATAAAATTTCATGTAATCGTGTTTTTGAAACACTAGTGGTCTAGCATCAATCCTGAACTAAAACATATTAAAATCTCAAAGTAAATGCTTCAGAATTGTGGAAGATATGATCGTTGAAAATAACTGATTTCAGATAGTATCAACTAGTATCAACTAGGGATGAAACGTTGGTGTTCTTCCAACACAAATAAGGTTAGTAGTTGTCCTGCTTACATCCTTAATGAATTTGTTATATACAGGGTGCCACGGAAAGGGAAAGGGGATGATACCCCCGAGGGGATCAACTGGTGAATAACGAATTTTAGGATTTCAAATATTTATATATTTTTTTTGCAGAAAAAGAATCTTCCTATTCGTGTTCTTTTACACGCACTCTTGCATTATTTATCATTACAAATGTTTTAGCTTGTTTTTTCAGCAAAACCAGTTTTTTGTTATAAATTTGTTACAAAAAAAATTATGTATATCCTTTGAAATTACAAAACAATAATAATTATGTAAGAATACACGTAAATTAACACTGATATGAAAAAAAAGTAATTGAATTAAAAAAAAAAAAAAGATATTAATAAAACTCCTAAATAAACATTGACACCCTCGATGTCCAGATCACCCCCTTTAAAGTAAAGTAAAGTAAAGTAAAAATGTGTTTATTTTGTTGCACAATTCAGACAGTAAAAAAGGAAACAATCAATTACGATAACAACAAAAATGGCCAACACTCAGCGAATGCTATGGAAGGGAGAACCTGCCGTAGCGCTGGTCTTCCGTGCAAGCCAGAACGAAGCGCGTGTGGCGCCGCGCGATGTTTAACATATTGTACAAAAATCAAAAAACAAAATAGTAGTAACAGTAGTTAAATGACATAATAATAAAAATATAATAAAAATAAACCTGCTTTACGCTGGAATAAAATAAAGTCTAAAACATGATGTCTTACGAGACTATAGTTCACTTTTTGAGTTTTAGAAATTATTTATTGTACTGAGGCCCAGAACGGCTGCCTATCATGTTGGTGTGATTTTTTTGCGATTCTATAAGATATTTTTTTAATGATTTTTTGAAAGCCCAAATGGATTTACTATTTTTAACGGGAGGTGGGAGGTCGTTCCAACATTTCGTAGCAGCAAATCTGAAACTGCCACGAAAAGCAGCCTTTCTATGTCTCGGGTAAATAAAGCGTATGGCAAAACGGACATGACAATTGGAAAAGTGAAGCTTTTCATACAAATAGGCTGGTTGCTTATATTTAACAATACCAAAAATTAAAGTAGCTAAATGAAGCGTACGGCGAGATGACATGTTTACAAGACCATTAGCATTGATATATGGAGAGATGTGACTCCTAGGTGGTTTTGGCTTAGTACACCCTTTGCGTGGCACCCTGTATAGTAAGCATTGTATTTAAGAGGGTGTCAAAAACCATGACATTTATTTTATAATAGGTAAATAAGTTCTGTTTAGGTCTTGCCGAGATAAAGTATTACCTAATGATGTTTCTTCATGTGTCTGTTCAAATTATCCTTCTTCAAATAACTGATATCACACTCCTCGCACCTGAATTTTCTTTCTCTATCACTCGTATGTGCTAGTAAATGATATCTAAGTGTAACACTTGATTTGAACATCTTAAAGCACCTCGGGCATTGAAAAAGCTTAAAATCGTGCTGTTTAATATGCGCTTTAAGCGTACGCTTTAAATAGAAAGATTTCTTGCAGGTTTTCACAGGACATTCATGCTTCTGCGTCTCCAAGTGAACTTCATTGATATGAATGCGAAGACATTTCAACTGAGAATACGTTTTGTCGCAATAGCTGCAGTCAAATTCCAGCTTATCGTTAGGATGCACTCTCAACTCATGGTTATACCTCTGCGTTGCATTAAAGAACCAGAGTTCACAGAATTTACATTTATAATTTCTACCCCGAGTGACATGCAAGCGTTCATGTTTGGACTTCTTCCGCAGTGTTGTGAAGACTTTTCCGCATTCACCGCAGTGAAACTCACCGGATTGATGCGTTTCTCTGTGCCCAGCCAGATGAGAGAGATTAAAGAATCCTTTATCGCATTCACTGCAGACATAGTTCCTATAATGATTGTTTGCCATGTGTTCGGATAAGGTCTTGCAGTGTTTAAAAATGTCCGTACAATCCGCACATTGTAGCAAGTCCGAATCGAATTTGAACGGGACCATATGGTTATCTATATCAAAATGCATAGGTTTGCCATGTATCCTCTTTAGATGCTGCATCAGAGATTGCAGCTTCGCAAATTTCGAATTGCAGAGTTTGCATTTCAGGCCGGTTATGTCCAGTCTGGCAATATGACCTCTGACGTGGTTGATTTTGAATAGTTGAGGGAGGTCTCCATGCTTTTGCGTGTGTATTTTCAGTTCAGAAGGCTCGGCGAATTGATGGGGGCATATCGAGCAAACGTAGCCGATTCCCCAGAAGCCTCGTATAGGCGTCGCGTTGGAGTAAGCCAGTACGGATTGTATATTCTCTCTGTGTTTTTGTATAACCGCCGGGGCTTCGTAGTCGCCTTTTGTTTCGTCTTCCGAGTCTGACGCCCTTGCTTTCTCCGGATCTACAACAAGATGGATATCCTTTAGTCGTCCTTTTTTACTAGTTTTAGTTTTGGTGATTACTCCATCAATATAATATCTCTTTAGGCGATTTTTCCTCCTAAATGACTTTCGGCGACGGCGGCCAGTCTCAAAGAAGACTAGCTACCAAAATATAAACAGTCAACCAACCGTAGTCCTTGATTAAATTGACTGTAATAGGTGTTTAATAATAAATAATGCTGGACAATACACACAGCATCATCTAGCCCCAAGCTAAGCAGAGCTTATGTTTTGGGTACTAGATAACTGATATACAATAAACTACTATAGATAATTTTATCATAAGTACATAGAAAACACGAAAAAAACCCTGATCAAATATCAGCAGGTTGTACAAACGGAAAGAAGCGGGCGACGTAATAGCAGTGTGTTTCTTTACATGAATCATTGGACACGCTTTTGGTCCCATCTCAGAGGTTTTTAAAACCTACAGACTTGCATTTTGCATTTCTAGTAAGATTAAAGGTTGTCGCATATTTGGACCGCAACACTGCCGCACTCTACAAAATAAACAATCAAATATGGGCTTCAACTCTTCCCCTTATTCATAATGTACCGCTAACTTATAACAGTTGGTTAAGCAGAGTTGCTATCAGCGTTAGATATTGCAGTAAACTGCAAAGGCAGTGGATGTCAAGCCTGATCAACCCTTGTGCCACACAATTTTTTTTTTGTGTACCTTTTTTATATGAAACTATGACTTAAACTACCTACTCTAATCTATGGATCTTTGTGTTATCTGAATCAATAAATGAATTTAATTTAATTTAATTTCTCACTCTAACTTATGTCAGTAGAAGAAGACAGACTGAGAGATAGCAATGCTCTAAATTAGCAGACTATTATGAATAAGGGGGTTAAACTTTAGATACATTTTGCAGTAACATAATGGCTTACTTAAGCGATGCCCGCGCGCTGTCTGATATCATCATATGCCGATACTATAAAATGCATCTAAATATTACAAGCTATAGCCCATATTTAAATTGTCATTGTTGTGATGCAGATATTGATTGAAAAATCAGATAGCCAAGCAGCTGGATGCAAAAGGATAGAAATAAATTATTGTGATGTGCGGTAGCGGTTTGGGATGTTTAAGCTACCAGACACAAGCGCTTTCTAGAGAAAATTTGCGATAACGCTTTTTAGATTTTCAGTTTCGTAAAAAATGGAGTACCTACCGTTCTGGTAGTGACTTTCGATAAAAAAATGTATTAGCTGACAATTTGTTCGCGTAAACTTTGATAGGAATTCTGTAGTTTAACTCATCTTGGCTTTCATTCCTCAGTTTGTTTCGATCATAAGACAATTTTTTTTAAGACTATTAATTAATAAGACTTAGATTATTTAGATAGAGAGATAGATAAAAGTATTTATTTGCATCTTCAGACACACATACTCACATACATACATAAAAACACAACAAATAAACATTTATATTTAGGCGGATTTTTCTCAGACAAAGACTCCCTATGAGCGCTCATCCGCCGATGGCAATAGTAGATTATATCATATGAGAAGAAAATAATGTATTTAAGGTGAGAGCGAATTTTTGAATCCAGAGCGAAGCGAAGGATTCTAGATTCTAGAGTAGAATCCTAAGCGTAGCGAGGGATTCAAAGTACGTCGCTCGAGGTAAAACAATTTTAGTCCCGTGTCACACTCTGCTTTTCATCTTAAACTATGAGAAAAATTCATCATACGAGAAAAATAAATAAGAGATGCTTTTAGACGAATATTTATATTTAGGTACATACATAACCAAATCACTACTAATTAATAATGCTGGCACACAGCATCATCTAGCCCCAAGCTAAGCAGAGCTTGTGTTATGGGTACTAGATAACTGGTACAAAAACACTACATAGATAGGTATTTTCTATTATACATAGAAACATCCAGAACACTCGGAACAAATATCTGCAGATGTACAAACATTTGTCCCGAGGCGAGAATCGAACCCACAACCTCCTGCGTCGCAGACGGACCTTCGCGCGCCGCGCCACAGGGGTCGTCTTTTTTATTACCGGCCAGGACTTTATTGAAGCGAATTGCGTTCAAACTTTTGACGTTCCAAATTCAAAAGTAATTTCGTCACTGTTATTAAGTGCGCTGGAATGACCCACTTTGTTCGCACTTACCGAGGAACCCTTTGCTTCTTTTCGAATAGATGGGATGAAAAATAAATTGTAAATACTAGTTCTAATTTGTTTCTTTTATTTGATTGTAATGTTCTTTAGGGTTCCATACCCGAAGGGTGAAAACGGAACCCTATTACTAAGCCTCCGCTGTCCGTCCGTCCGTCTGTCACAGGGCTCTATCTCATGAACCGTAAGAGGTAGGTAGTTGAAATTGTTAGAGAATGTGTATTTCTCTTGCCGCAATAACAACAAATAATAAAAATAAAATAATTTTCAAAATTAAAGGGGGCTCCCATATAACAATCGTGATTTTTTTGGCTGTTTTTGCTCTTAATTTGTCAAGGCTGTATCTCTTGAGCTACAATAGGTAGACACATGAAACTATCTATAATTAAGTAATGCTTCAACTGTAATAACAACCAATACTAAAAATAAAATAAAGTTGAAAATTTAAAGCGGTCTCCGAACAAGTGAAATTTCGATGTTCTTTGAATAAGTTGCCTGATTTTTACGGCCCTTCGTGTGCGAGTCGACTCGCACTTGGTGATTTATAGTTAAAGAGTTAACGTAGTATTAATGCTGGACAATAATAAAACTAATATTATAAATGCGAAAGTTCGTGTGAATGTTTGTTACCACGTATCTCCGTATGTAACTACTTAACCTATTAAGATATAATTTTATAAGTAGATAGTTTAAGTTCTAGAACAACATAGGCTTATCCAATTTTCAAAAATTAACCTCTGAGTGGGTTATAAAGGGTGGTAAAGTTTCTATGGAAAATTATTGTTCCTTGGTTCGATTCACTCAAAACGCGGTATAAATAAACTATAAAAGTAAATAATGATATGATACACATATTTTTTATTTTTACAAAACTACCCCAGAAATTGATTGTACACCCCCTGGTGTACAATCTATTTCCAAGCGACCGAAGCCGTGGGGCGCAGCTAGTACATAATAGTTTTGTTTGTTATGAAGTTTACACAAAAATGCGACTCGAAACTTTCTAAAAACTCCAAATATCTCAACAGTAAACTCATGTAGTCTAGACGGACGTTACAGACACAGAAACGAAATGAGAAGATTCTTATAAGAAGTTCTGGTTAAGGTGTTTCGTGACGTTTTTATGTAGTTTTTCCGTTCTAGGTAGTTTTATGACCATTCTTTTTCCACAGTAAAACAAATGCACATTTCACACAGCATCATCTAGCTAGACCCAAACTTAGCAGAGCTTGTGTTATGGGTGAGATAACTGATATACTTAAGACATTGTATTACATATCTATACTTAAGCCGAATTCGATGTGAAAAGTTTGTAAACACACAACAAAAAAAAATTACCATGCTTGGCGTCAAGATTCAAATATCTAAATAAAAGAAAGTCGTGTTAGTTACACTATTTGTAGCTCAAGAACGGCTGAACGGATCTCGGTGAAATTTGGCTGCGAGGTAGATGGTATCCCGGGGCCGGACATAGGCTACCTTTTATTCCGGAATAAAGCGTGCGAAGCCGCGGGCAGCAGCTAGTTATTTATAGAAGAAAGATCTCAAGTTGTCGGAAAATGTCCATCCTAATATTATCAAAGCAAAAGTAACACTGTCGTCTGTCTGTTACCTTTTCACGCCAAAACGGCTGAACGGATCTCAATTAAAATTGACAGGCAGGGAGGTAGATATCCCGGGGAAGGACATAGGCTCCTTTTTATCCCGGTAAAGCGAAAATTGAAAATTGCGTATAAAAATACACGGTAACAAAGAGTTTTAGGCTGAGTGGGTTGTTAACAGTAATTTCACACCTAATTTGGCTCGAGTATAGATATTTTTTACAATATATTAGTATTATTTTGTATTAGTTTTGTCGGAGGTCCAGCGGTGGGATGGGGAGACAATATCACTAACATCGCGGGGCGAACCTGGATGAGATTGGTGCAGGACCGGGTGGAGTGGCACTAAAGTTGGAGGCCTATACCCAGCAGTGGGTAAGTTGGATGATGATAGATATATTTTATTATACAAAGAAAACACCCAAAACAAATATCTGAAAATATGCTAAGGGACAGGTCGTATTAAAACTTTTAAAATTATCATGGTTATTAACATAAAAATCTATTGTAGATTGACGAATTCATTACGGATGTAAGCGGGTTAACTACGAACCTTATTTGTGTTGGAAGAACACCAGTGTTAAACGAGGAACATCTTCAGGGTGAGTGCGGTTCTAGACGAGTGCGTTCCACATCTCTTCGAACACTACCTTGTTAAGGGATGAAACGTTGGTGTTCTTCCAAAGCAAATAAGGTTCGTAGTTAACCCACACTAAAATCATTTATACCGGGAATATTTTTGTAAGCCTAAAGAAATAAAGATATTGAAATCTAAAACCAATCATGGTAAAAGGAAAGCTCAAAACTCAATCATGGTAAAAATCACGGTATAAAATGATTTTAGGTCGTATTATGGCATTCCGAGACACAGCGGTCACTTGTTGACACAAGCTTACGTCATCGACGCCATCAGCGAATGAGAAGACGAATCTGTTTTCTGGTGTTTCCTGTAGCGTAAGTACGTAACTCCCCGAGCTCCATAGATTACCTGTACGAATCTGATAAAACTATGTGCTTTGTACTAGCTAATTATTTATCACAACTCGTGTTTAACTGTTTTGACTGATCTAACAAACAAAATTGATGATAGATATTTTTTTATTGACAGTTCCTTTCCCATATGTGGCAACTGGACATTCACGTGCGTTGCTGTGTGGTTAGAATCAGCACCACCCCAACTCTTCCCGCGGGTGTCGTAAGAGGCGACTAAGGGATATCCACCGGGGGAGGGCAGCAGCGCCCCGGTTCTACAATTCTACCACCACCGAACTGCGATCCCCAACCCGCATGCCCAGCGTGGGCATTACCCCTCGTGAGATAAAAGCCAATAAGGCGCTTATAAAAGGGACGCCTGTGTCCAGCAGTGGACCAATATAGGCTGTGTAGGTGCAGGTGGACATTGACGTAAGCAAGTGTCATTTCCAGAATGCCAGACCTTGGGTCTTATTAAAACTAGAACTCACTCTTAATAGCTCTGATCTTGGCGCCCAGCGTCTTGACAGGCACGTTGAACTTGAGGGCCGCTTGTCTCTGGCTCATGGTCTTGTTCATGACCTCTTCCACAGCCAACTTCATGTCCTCATCTGTTACGAAAAGAAAAAAATCACTTATCTTTTTTAGGGTTCTGTACCCGAAGGGTGGAAACGGGACCCTATTACTAAGGCTCCGCTGTCTGTCCGTCAGTCTGTCAGCGGGCTGTATACTATAAACCATAAAAGGTAGACAGTTGAAATTTTTATTGTGTATTTCATGAGCCGCAATACAAACAATTAAAAAAAAAAAAACAATTATGAGCTACCATACAAATAACATGTGTTTTTTGCTCTGTTTGTCAAGGCTGTATTTGTTGAACCGTAATATGTAGATAGAAACTTGAAATTTTTACTGGGTGTATATTTATATTGCCACTATATCAAAAAAAATTAACGGCGCAAAGTCCGTACCAAGTTGAACACCGATCAGCGAAGTTAAGCAACGTTGGGCGCGATCAGTACTTGGCCATCCAAGCCAACATGACGCGGTCACAGGTTTTTTGGCTTTTTTATCGATCGACCTAAATAATTATAGATTGGAGGAACCCTATGAAATAATTATAGGGTTCCTCTTCTACCTCGAAAGATGGTACAGAAAGGAACCCTTCGCGTGCGATCGACTCGCACTTGACAGGTTTATTTTCATCCTATTAATATTATTAAGGCGAAAGTTTGTGTCGTTGTGAAAACGTTTGGCCGAAGACATCGCCAAAACCCATGAACGGATCAGGCTGAAATTTTACACACATAAATATGGACATGGAATCCGTACTAATATTATAAATTCGAAAGTAACTCTGTATGTATGTTACCTTTTTACGCCTAAACGGCTGAACGGATCTCAGTGAAATTTGGCAGGGAGGTAGATGGTATCCCGGGGACGGACATAGGCTACTTTTTATCCCGAAAAAAGGCTCTACTCAGCCGCGGGCAGCAGCTAGTAATCATAATAATATATTTATTATAAGAACTTGTATAAAAAATACATTGAGTAAACTATCACTTATCTGTCACAGTCTTAGAATATTTAGCAAATGGAAACGATTTACTAACTCGCTTCGTATTAGAAATAACCTTTAAACGTTGGTGTACTTTCAACAACTAACAAGTTCGCAGTTAACCCGCTTAAATTCATAACAAACCTGTGTATTTGTTTTTTTTTTTATTTATTGCATCATATTATGGTACATATATTTGGCAGGACTTATTGACTAAACAACAAAAAATGTTTGTGGGAGGGGTGTGGACCACTTCCTTTCCGCTTAGTACACCAATAACGTGGCACCTTGTATTAAGGAATACACACAATATGTAACCATTTAGGGTGTTGCAATGGGAGACGCCCAGATACGTTATATATTACTCATTTAATAAAATGGTATGAAAGGTAAGTATGTCAAATAAAATTATTGCAATGTTTAAATTTTAGCGATAAAACCCGACCTTTAACCGACTTCGAAAAGAGGAGGAGGGTACATAGGTAATGAATTCGTTTATCTACCGGGTGCGGCGATTGAACTGTCCGTCTCTATCTAACTGTTTTAAATTTGACCCACTGAATCGAACGCCGCCAAAATTTCAAATGTTGGTCTTTGACATATTCTTTATCATCATTTGAAGTGATTTTGTTGTGAGAAAAACACATACGAATTTAGAACAATGAATTTAAAACGAAATTCAGTGATTGCTCTTCATTTGGGGGGAAAATCGAATATTGAAATACATCGAGCGCTGCCAAATCTTCAATTGAACGAGAAATTTGTGCATCGCACTTTTCAACGATATAATGAGACTGGTAGCGTTAAGAAACGCTACGGTGGCGGACGACGCTGTACTGCAACAGGGCCAGCAGTTGTTAAAAAGGTGCGTCATCGATTAGACAGAAATCCAGCGCGCTCAGCAAACCAGCTCGCGAAGGATCTCAAGGTGAGCGATCGCAGCGTTCGTCGCATATTAAAGGAAAAGCTTAAAGTCAAACCATTAAAAAAAAACCTTTCTCAGGAACTCACTGCTTTACAGCGTAGCAAACGGTTGGATCGATCGAAAGAGCTGATTCGCTTGCTCGACTCTGGCGAGCTTCCCAACTTGGTGTTTTCAGATGAGAAAACTTTTGGCGTTGAACAGTTTTTAAACAAACAAAATGACCGTGTTTGGTTGAAGGGACGTGTCAGCGACCATTCAGATGAATTGCAAGTCACTCGACGCCAAGGAGCCGACCAAATCATGCTCTGGGCGGCGGTGTCTGAAAAAGGCCGTTCTCCGCTTGTTTTTCTTCCAATGGGTCGCAACCAAGTCAAAATAAATCAACAAATCTATCAAATCTATCAAGATAAAGTCTTGCGACCAGGTCTGATACCGTGGGCACGCAACACATTCGGTTCTGAGCGTTGGACTTTCCAGCAAGACTCGGCACCATCGCACAGAGCAATTGGATCGCAAAATTGGTTAAAAGCAAACGTTCCAGTGCTGATCGACCGAGATATGTGGCCGTCGTCATCAACCGACTTGAATCCGTTGGACTTTCGTAATTGGGGTATTTTACAGGCCAGGGCCTGTGCTAAAAAACACACTTCGCTGGAAGCGCTCAAATTACTCTTACACGAGAATGGAATTGTTTGAGTGACGATGTCATTCGAGCAGCCTGCGCTTCTTTCGGAAAGAGACTTTAGCTTGTAGTAAAGGCTAAAGGCGGTTTTATTCCTTCGGAATAAGTGATAATAAAACTTTGAACTTTCTATTTTCACATGCCAAAAGTGTAAAAATAAATATTGAAAATTAACAGAAATATTTCATTTTCACATACGGACAGTTCAATCGCCGCACCCGGTATATACGATTGTTTTTATAATAAAATATACAGGTTGTTTATGGGCGATTCTCTGTAAGCTCGTAATCGGCTGTCCCGACCGATTTTTTCAAAAAGTAATTTAATTATTTAAAAAAAACACTCCAATGAAACTTTAACCAAGAAACTATACGAGCCCATTGTTTTTAGAACCATACCTATTTTCAGTTTTTTTCTAGACGTGATAGAAGCACTAAAAACACAGTCCCCTGGCTGTCCCCATCACTGTATTCACACATAAAAATGAGATTTAAGAAGAAATTATTGAAACTACACACATTTGGCAGTTAATTTCGTAAAGAAAAATAATCATATTATATTATTTTCGTAAAACAAGGTCTCATTACGTATTTTATTTATTTATTTATTTCATGTAAACTTTGTCCCCAGAATTTCCATACAGTCCTCTGCCAAAAGTTGAAAGCTCTAATAAATAAAAACTGTAATGTTTAAAAACGTTTTTTTACGTGAAACGAAACGCAATCATTGTCAAGTTGGCAACCTTGTCAATGCGGCGGCGAGACGCCATTCTGTTTAGTGTCAGAGCGTCATTTGTGAGGTGAACACGCGTTTGGATCGCTACCACACACAGTCCTCTGGTAAGTAATAATATTTATGTTAATTACTTTAATTATATCTATGTATAATTTATCGTTTTATTATTTATGCCTAAATTGATCGATAGGTTCTTAAAAAACTATTTTACATAAGATTTGTAAACATTGTGAAATTTAACCGAAATACACAGTCCCCTGGCAACAGTCCTCTGCCTTAAAATTCAGCAGGGGACTGTTCTACCCAACAGGGGACTGTGTATTATGCGTATTGGTTATTGTTTTTATGTATTGTTTGTGTAAATTTATCTGCTAGTCTGTTTTATTAATGTAAGAATGATCAAAATATCATTACTTTGCGTTATTTTAACTTAAATTGTTTTACACAGGCTATACGAACACACAATATGGCTCCTAAAAAGAAAAAATTATCCCGAGAGGAATTACTACAGAAAAAGAGAGAATCAGAGCGACTACGATACCAAAGAAGAAAAAATGACCCTCAAAAGAGAGAAGAAATGAGAGAAAAGGAAAAGTTGAAGTACCAAAAGAAGAAAGAATTAGGTTTGCGGAAGTTAGTAAAAAATATGACTCCTCGTGAGCCTTAAAGAAATGGAAAGAATATCGCACCGTATACCGAACCAAAAGACAGACTGAAAAGCGTCACTAATACTTTTTTACGAGAAAATACGCCTTTATTAGATTCAGAAGTAGATATTCCGCCTTCAAGACCCTCAACTCCAGTTCCAGTTCAAATACCTCCAGCTCCAAGCCCAGCAGTTTCCAGTGCTAGTCTACAGCAAAGAAAAAAAGAAAACACAAAACGACGAAAGAAGTTTAACAGGGAAAGAAATGAAAAGATCGTACTAAACAAGATGCGGACCCGCCTTTTGACTGCGCGCGAACAAAAACGGAATACATTGCCCAAGTGAGAAATACCTTTGATGAACACTCACCCAACAGTGAATTTACGATATACAACACGATTGATAAAATGAAACGCGACAATAAGTCGTATCTGCACAAGAATTATGAAGTTTCTAGTATGGATGGACGAGAAATATTGGTAGTGAAGAAGAAATCGCTGAAAGATCCTAGCATTCAGGTATTGAGCTTTGAGTATTTGATATTTTTATGAAAGACCACTTGGAAAACAACCACAAAAACGATCGTCAATATCTAAGACAAACAGCAAGAAAACTTCAAACTTTGTACCAATTCCCTGTTCTGTGCCTTTCTTTATTTGTAAAATGCTGTAATGTCTGCAAGTCCAAGCCCCGGAAAAGTAATTAGAGGTCCAAATAAATGGCTTCGGTTTATGTCACTGTCATGCTACAGAAGAGGCAGAAACACGAAAAACACTTCCGATATTTGCTTATTTACTAGATTAGGCCACAGATTACGTATTACTCAGACCTTTACAGAAGAAAGTAGAATTGGAAGTGACAACGGAAATCTTAAAATTCTGATGCAATTTGGACCGCCAAGGAAACTTCGACTTTACGGCTACGACAAAGAATTCAACATGAGGGTAGGCGAAATGCTCAGAGATATTTGTCACAAGATACACTTTACCATGGAATATTTTCTAATAATTATGTTAATAATAGTAAGTATTTCAAAGAATACTGCATAAAGCTTTTACGGATTGATATTATAATAATAAGACTATGTTGATCTCAATGAGTACAAAATATTACTAGCTAAGTGCTAGGTTAATTTTTGATATGAATGTTTAATTTTTGATAAAGAAAGTTATGTTTTCCGTTGTTTATTTCTAAAGAAACTTTTTTGATTTTATTGATGCGCAAATATGCCATAAAAATAATAAATGATTGATAAATATAAAATTACATTTTTCTAAGTACAGTCTCACTTAACAGACCCCTGGAACGTTCAAAACAGTCCCCTGATTCCCCAAAAAGTCCCCTGTCATGATTTTTAGGAAAATCGTTAATTACTCCCAAAATACGCATAAATTCAGTGGGCCTCCGTATTTAACTAAAATAATACTTCATTTTCTGCGAAATAGAACACGTTTTTTTTGGTAAATATTAAAAAAAATGCCAGGACAGCATTTGTATGAGACCTGAAACAAAACAAAACAAAACAAAACCTGTACGAGCTTACAGGGAAATACCCCTATAAGGCAGTCATGTGATCACATGTGTACATCTTCATACTGCACCTTACTGGTTGTTGAAAAATAAGACAGTTTACAACTTATCTATACATATTGCTATTTTTAGAGAACCTTAGTGTCTAGGTAAACCTAACTTATGATTTAAGGCATTAACCAAAAATATTTATTCTTTTTGACAATAAACTATATCTATCTATTTCTATGATAGTCAAATTGCCACCCTACCTGTGTACTGCCTGTAAGTCTTCCATCGTTCCTGTAATGGCAGTTTCTTGGGCCACTTTGGTTTGGATGTGTCTGTCGCGCTCCCAGCATCCCCTGTCCGCGGCGCCCGTTTCCTCGGCGCTGATCTAGTCGCCTCAGAGTCTTTATCATCTAAAAAGGTTGGGGGTGAGTATTCACTTCACGCGATCTTAATAAACATGTGGAATATACACAAAATCAACAGTCTTCCATAACCATGTCTGCATAAACCTCCACTTCCAGCCAAGTGTATTCAGCAGAATTTACACAACATATTTCAAATTAACTCCTTCGACTTCAATATTTATGCAATGTGTGACGATGTGATGTCATTTTCGTCTATGCTACCCTAGACAACAATCCCTGTGCTTGCCCTCCTGCACAGGAACTAAATGATACAACATCAATAATCAATAATCATTTATTCATATTTATACATCTATCTATATATATAAAAGAAAGTTGTGTTAGTTACACTAGTTTATAACTCAAGAACGGCTGAACGGATCTCGGTGAAATTTGGCAGTGAGGTAGATGGTATCCTGGGGCCGGACATAGGCTACCTTTTATTCCGGAATAAAGCGTGCGAAGCCGCGAGCAGCAGCCAGTAATATATATAATACTCAATGTATCCTTACCTTCATCATCATCATCTTCCTCATCCTCATCAAATTTATATAATTCACCATCATCATTTTCATTCTCATCATCAAGCATTTTGATATCTTCAAGATAATCGGCATCATATTCTCCGTTCTCTTCATTGGCCTCCGTCTCTTCAATGTTTTTGTGCAAAAGCTCTTCATCTAAGTATTCAACGTCATAGGACTCTTCTGGTTCAGATTTTATTTCACATTCAACTTCTGAAAATTATTAAGTTGATTTGTTTTTGAGATTACATAACACAAACATACACTAATAATATTAAAGATTTGATCAGGTATTTATTGCATACTTTTTGTTATTATTTCCCCTACATTTAAAAAACATGACATATACCCGTTAAATAAATAATAATAAATAATGCTGGACATTCCACACTACATCATCTAGCTAGCCCCAAGCTAAGCAGAGCTTGTGTTATGGGTACTAGATGACTGATAAACTTAATACAATACATTACCTACATGGATATATATTTTTAAAATACCCAGATAACCCGGAACAAATATTTGCAGATTGTACAAACATTTGTCTCAAGGCGGGAATCGAACCCGCAACCTCCTGCATCGCAGGCGGACCTTCGCCCACTGCGACATAGCGGTAGTCATATCTATAAGTTTTGAAATAGAAATTTTAAAATCATTAATTAACATATAATCATTAATTATGTTAACAAACCGCAAAGTTTAAAAAGTTTTATACACTAATAAATAATCTCAAACAGCTGTAGCCATGGCAGAGTGAAATTCAACCCTTCTGACTCAGCTTGTGAATGTTGAAACAGGTGAATAATTATGGGGATCTACCAAAGAGAGGGCAACAGCTTCCTTCTGAGTTTTTATAACACCTCCACTGTGAACGCCAAGTGGTTCATGCGGCCCGCATGGCCCGCTTGGTGATTATGTCATTACCCAATTATGCCAATAGGTAAGGCACTTATCAGGGGAGGTTCATGTCCAGCAGTGGACTAGTATACATACAGTTCTCTCTTTTGTTGATCTTATCAGAGAAGGTTTAACGTGAAATTGTTACTAAATATTTTCATCCTACCTAATATTTCGCGATGGATTTCCGCAAACTAACGCCTCAATCTATTAATTATTTTTATTTCATTACGATAAAGTTTTATGATATAAAAAGCAACAAACCTATCTTTTGCTCTTGAGTCCGACTCTGCAGAATCTGTTCCTTGAACTTGTTTGCCTCTTGCAGCTTCCATATGCAATCCTCGCAGATCTGATCCTCTTCCTCAGAGTTTTCTATAGTCCACTAGAATATACAACAATATCTTTCACAAAGGCTCTGCAGAGGGAACAAAGGCCAAAAATTTATATGTACTACTAATCTATCTAAATGGATAATTTTGATACAATTTCAAATGGTAAATACCTTGTGCAGCTACCGTAGGTTTTCTGAGTTGTTTGCGGACATTATTGTCACACCCAAATATAAATACAAGGCACAGATTGGATAACCTAAAAGCCTTCCAAGAATATTTACAAAGTTATTCAGGTAGGCTGCGGTCGCCAGTTTATTCATAGTTTATAGAATGCTGTTTATCTATACGATACGTATACCGTAGCGTAAAATAGGATGAAGTAGGCTTCAATCGTATCAAAGTTTTGCTTACCGGAATAGAAAAACATTGCGTGAGCATCTTCCCGTAGGCTTCATTCTCGTCCTCATGTTCGTCCCACATCGGTCTCAAATAGCCAAATTTGAGACAGCACTTACACTTCCCAAAATAAGTCTCTATTTCGAGTTTTTCCACTGCCATTTTCATAAAATTTTAGAGCACTCA
Source organism: Eupithecia inturbata (assembly GCA_963662085.1). Taxonomy (NCBI): domain Eukaryota; kingdom Metazoa; phylum Arthropoda; class Insecta; order Lepidoptera; family Geometridae; genus Eupithecia; species Eupithecia inturbata. The sequence continues at coordinate 2,703,782 of OY759205.1, forward strand.
ATCACTTTTTAACGAGAAAAGAAGCCATTTTGAAAAAAAATTAGAAAATAAACCGAAACCAAACCATAGACAAAACCATGCTAAGAAACCACACACGCTGTGTTGTCATAAATATCGATCAATCGAGATAATCGACTGCAACTATTAAAATTTCCTGAAGATTTCCTTATACTAGCAGAAACGAAACGCTCATCTTATGTCATGTCAGGGATTTTTAGTCTGTTCTATTGACATTTTGCTTAGCGTTGTATTGTTGGGGGCTGGTATTGGGCAAAAGCTTTTTTACGATTTTGAATGTATTTTGTTTACAATTTTAGTTTTATTTTATTGAAACTATGTACATTTTTAATAAGATTTATGTAAAAATAACTTTGAGTACAAAATGAGTGTAACTATTACGAAAACCAATGGACCTATTATAAACCCAGCATTGTGCAGATGTTGTAGGGCTATTAAAAAATGTAGAACACTTACTGCTGAATACACTTGGCAGGAAGAGAAGGAGGTTTATGCAGACATGGTTATGGATTGTTTCGGGATTTTGGTAAGGACACTTTAACACATAAATAGGAACCCTGTGAATAGTATAAAATGGTTAAAACAGCTTTAGAAGGTAAAAGTGAAGAGGATGGAATTGCGTTTTATTTCCTTGCATTATATACCTATTTTTCCACCTTTCATTCCTTTCTATTGTCTGCGACTACTCTTTGTTGTAGGTATCCAGTCTTCACATAAAATTAATATTTTCATATGTAGGTACCTACCTATTAGGTTTTAAATGAGTATTTGTTTTTTCTAAATGTCCTGTATAGTCCTTAGGGACATACATAGCGGTCATTCTGACATATCTTTATCCAACTTAGGTACAGGTACACATATCTTGTTCATTTTATACCATTCTATTAAGCTTAATAGAATGGTATAAAATGAACAAGTTATCTGTGCAGTCAAAAGTAACTAGATCAGCTTTAAAAACCTATGTAATTTATCTGCTATGTTGTTGATTGATTTTATTTAAATTTCTCTATGATACAATCAATTGAAAAAGGTACACTAGGTAGATAAGTAGCTACCTACCATTTTAGCAAATTATTCAAATCATTTATTGTGATTAAAAGCATAGTATAAGCTTTCTATTAATATGATCAACTATACCTTATATATATCACCCAGTACCTATAAACAAATAATTGATATTGTTCCTACGAAGATATCAAGTGTTTATTGTGCATTTATAGTTCAAATTTTAATACAAACTTATCAGAGTATTTTTCATTTTCATTTCCAGCTCTCCCACGTAGATGACAATGAGAAGGACTGTGGCGTGTGTGCAACCTGCGTGGTGCGACTGCGTGACGCGAGTGCATTTCGCCGCCAAGTGCTGCAGTGTGAAGAACTGTTCCTGAATGCCAAACTGCAGCCCGACAAGGAACTTGAAGGTTTATTTACTTATTTCTTAATACCTAGAGGCACCCTACTTGAAAATCACGTTAGGTCTAGATAGTACACAACAACAGCATCATTGCTGTTGTGTGTACATCAAGTGTGTTTTCACACAGTTCATAATGTCATGTTCATCAGCAATACCAACCGCACTGGATATTCTGGCTCCAACTATTAAAGCCCTACATAGATCACTTAATACTGGATAGGTATAAAATATATGGTTACAGTTTACGAGATGTGAGTGCATTTCGCCGCCAAGTGCATAGACTCGTACATCATCTAACACTAATAGTGATCATCACTTCCTGAGTAACTGAGGGGTTAGGCAACGTAGATTAGGTAATAGCGAGTAGGATCGCTTTGTGCTTGTGTACACCTGTGTGTACCTACATTCAACGCCCACATGTAGGGTAAAGTACCAAGCACTGGGTAAGAGAACCTACAGTAGGAGTTTAGTGTCTGTACCACCGCCCGATCATCACACACCTGTGCGTTCACCAGAAACGTACATAGGCTTAATTGTAGACTATCAGGTGGTTCACACGAGTAGTGCACAATTGGAACTGGCTTCCTGAAGACGTTGTAACTGCTCCCTCTGTGAACAGCTTCAAAAACGTCTGTTTTTGAAGGTTGAAGTCGACCACTAGTTAAAAACGCTCAATCTGACCACTATAAGGGACAAACTAGTGTAGTGAAAAACATTAAAAGCACAGTGATATAGACATATCAGCTCTCAGCTGCTCGTCTATAATTACATTAATAATAATAAGTGCTACAGTGTGAAGAACTGTTCCTGAACGCTAAACTGCAGCCCGACAAGGAACTTGAAGGTTTCTCTTGTTCATCAACAAACGCAGGCCCTACCCTACTCTATCTATCCATAGAAAATAGACATGCTCTTCTGTTTTAATTCTAAATACATCAACCTCAACCGCCTATAATAGTCCACTGCTGGTCTCAAGCCTCCGCCTGATAAGCGCCTTTGGCAATTATCTCACGCGGGGTGATGCCTATAATCCCCATGCTGGGCATGCGGGTTGGGGATCACAGTTAGGTGGTAGAATTGTTCTGCAGGAAGCGCTGCTGCCCGCCCCCGGTGGAAATCCCTTAGTCGCCTCTTACGACACCCGCGGGAAGAGTTAGGGTGGTGCAAATTGTATGCCGGCAACACACGACTAATTCTAATGAAATATGTATTAAAAAAACTTTGCATCACTCACTACCGGGTATTGAAGGATAATCTAGGCTCTATTGTCTCGTTCTGTCTGGTCCCGTGCCACCTTCTACCGGTTTTATTTTGCAATGGACATCATATGTATATCATAGTACGTACGTCTTAACAAAGTTCTGTTCTGAATTTATTATTAGTGTAATTATAGACGAGCAGCTGAGAGCTGATCATATAATTGAAAGCTGATTTATTATAATTAATTAATGTTTTAAGTATAGGTGTAGCAATTCTTGCAGTAACCTTAACACAGTCACAAAAATAAAAAAAAATGAATTGAATAGTTGCTTGAAACATGTTTCTATAATATAAACGAATATTTAGAATATGATTTGTAACATAAATGACTAGTACTTTTAATAATAATATGACTCGCACAATATTAGCACGCCTGCATCCAACCTGAATACAGTTACTAATATAGTTATAAGACCTGACATTGTAAAATAATTATGTATTCTTGCAAATAAATGATTCTTAATTCTTTATTGGACAAAATAAAACATTAAAAAACATAAAACTAGAGAAGGAATGGCAAAGGCGAGCTTAACCCTAAAAAGAGTTATCTTCCAGCAAACCTTATTGGGAGAGAGAGAGAGACAAGGTTATGTTATGTGGGTATCTACGTGTGCACAACATTCATACAGGAAAAGAAAGTGGTGATTGATTGATGATTGATTGATTAACTGTTTTATAGCAGAATCTCCGACTTATCTGTACCTTAATCCAAGTGTATTTTTTTGCAACAGTAAAAATTACGCGGCATCTGGACATTGATCTCAAAATTGAACCAAAAGACGACGTTGCAGAGGATGATGACCTGTTTTTGAATTTCGCTAGTGCGGCCCCTATCGACGACGGTAAGATAACTCTCACTTGTGGTTTTTGATTCAATACAATTCTAGTTTTCTGCAGTGCCTAATGCTGGACAATTCACAGCATCACTACGTTTAAAACTGAGCAGAGCTTGTGTTACTGCATAACAGATACTAGGTAATTCAAATACATCACAAAGATGTTTTTTTTATTTCTAAAACGTTCACTAACGTACACGTAATTTTTGCAGGACATCTAATGCAATAGTGTACCTTACTAAAGTATATTATTACTAACATTAAACATTCGACGACCGATGTGGCGCGGCGGGCGAAGGTCCGCCTGCGACGCAGAAGGTTGCGGGTTCGATTTCCTCCTTGGGACAAATGTTTGAACGATCTGCAAATATTTGTTCCGGGTGTTCTGGGTATTTTCTATGTATAATAAAAAATATCTATCTATGTATTAAGTTTATCATCAGTCATCTCATCTAGTACCCATAACACAAGCTCTGCTTACTTTGGGGCTAGATGATGCTGTGTGGATTGTCCAGCATTATTTATTCATTAAGCCTTATAAAAATGAAATCTAATAAAATAAAATTTACCTACATGTCAATCCATTATTTTAAATATATAACTAATAATCAACACATAAAAAATAAATAAAAAAATGACAATAAGTTAAATACGTATACAAATTTTCGTCAAATTTAGTAATTAAAATAACATAATAATATACAAATTCCGTCAATACAGTGATTAAAATAATTACTTAATGTCCACCTTATTAGAATAGCGTAGAGTATATAACAGAGATATATTCTCTGTTATATACTATATAACAGAGATAGATTCTCTCCGCCACCCGATTGAGCGTGTGGATGCAGCGCGTCAGAGGTGCTTTATTCAAGAGGTTGATCTTTCATCTTGGTACAGCCAGTAGAGCGGGCCGCCTCCGTCGGTGCACGAACTCTTCGGGCACATTTAGCCGCATTTCCTCTAAAATGCCTGGATTTGCGATGATCCCACAAAACACCCTGGCCAAATATAGCGCAAGCGCTGCATCTCTCCTCACCTCCAGCTTGCTGTATCCAACCTTGCCAATAACAAACAAGGTTGGATACATCAACGGGAGGAATGGATAGATAATTAACTTTACAAAGGAAACACCCAGACCAGGACAAATATCACTCTGCAGGTAATGCTATCATTTGTCTCATGGCGTCCGAGGTCCGGCTACGACGCAGGAGGTTCTAGGTTCGATTCCCGCCTTGGACAAATATTATTACGATCTGCAGATATTTGTTCTGGGATATTTTCTATGTACATAATTAAAATAAAAAATATATATCTCTGTGGTGTATTGTATTAAATATGTATATCAGTTATCTAGTACCCATAACACAAGCTCTGCTTAGCTTGAGGCTTGATGATGATGAGTAATTTGTCCAGCATTATTTATTTATTTAACGTTCTAGAACCAAAACCGCCAGCAGTCTTCGAGGGATGTGACAGTAAACCGCCCCCAGAAATTGATATGAAAGATAAAATCGAGAAACCCGAGCCTGATGAGAAGGATGAGCCGATGAACTTCGAAGGCGCTGACGATGACAGAGACAGTGATTGGTCGGCCTCGTCATCCGACTCTGATAAACCGCTGAAGCGAAAGAAAAAAGTAGAGAAGAAGGCGAAAACTAGTAACGGCAAGGTCACGAAGAAGAAGGTTAAGACGCTGAAAGAAAAAGTTGTAAAGAAAAAAGCAGGTAAGATCTAGAAAAAAATTCGCCATATTATTATTATCTATAATAATTTGGCGTTTTCTTTTTTTTTTCTCGCTAGTTTTAGCATTTTCCATATTTCATTTTTTAGTTCAGAAATTTCACGATACAGTATAAAAAAAAACGATAAACCGACTTCAAATTCCGGTTTATAGATAATATTCATCTATGTCTCGGACGAACGAAATCTCCCTTATTTTCCCTGACCATAATATGTCATAGGTCTATGTCAGTATTGAGTTTACACTGGGGCGACATCTAGTTAAAATTCAAGTCTAATTTTGTTTAATGACACATTTCATGGATGTAACTATTGACGCCCGTTGCTATGGATAGTAAAATGATCATAATTATGATGAATTTTTACTAACCTACGTTTTATAGCGCACATAGCAATTCCTCGAGATTCAAACATAAATGGGATCACCTTAAAATCAATGTTGATACAACAACGAAAGAATCATCAAAATCTATTAGCAATTGGCGCAGATATCACCAAAACTTGTAGCTAGTTGTGATTCTCCAAAGATATTTGGTTGCTTTTTAAGTTTAAGGGGATAAATACTAATCCCGCGGGAATAAAATTCTTATGGGACCACCTCGGGATCATTCTCTATACAATAGTGACAGAATCAGTAAAATCGGTTACCCATAGGCGGAGATATCAAGTAACATATAAATGCATAAAAAAAACACATACAGACGAACTGAGAACCTTCTCCTTTTTGAAGTAGGTTAAAAAACAAGATCCGTCAAGTGCGAGTTTGACTTGCGCACCGAGGGTTTCGAACGTTTGTCAAGTATACTAATAATACCCGGGTGCCGCCGGTTAGAGACATTTCAGATAAAGCGGTTTGCAAACTTCGGAGGGTAATGGTAAAATTTTCTACTTTTTTAGGGGATGGGTAACTTATCGACTTTTTCAAAATATTTCAAAAAGTATGAAACCCACAGAAATTCTAAAACCTGTTTTGAAATGTAAAAACTGTTACCTTTCATTTGATACCCCACTTGACATTGTAGGTCTCTTTTAAAATTTCGACATCACAATATGTACTGAATATTTAAATTTTTTTCTTTTTGTACAGGCGCATGAAATGTATTATTATTTTAAATTTCAAGTTATTTGCTGCTGTATTAAAGACGGAAAAAGGACAGAAAAAGACCATAAGGGTTGTGAGAGGGTATAAAAATCTACTCCTTATATATAAATTATACCCTAGCTTTGCGACATGCCTGCTGGTCGATTCACATGTATTCGTGAGTGTATCACTCATATTAACTTCGCCGCTCGTTGGGTCATTTATTTACTTCTGTTTTTAGTTTTAATCAAAATCAGCCGACATCTGGGTAAACTAAGGTTCCGCGATGTTTCCCGATGTAGATCTTCAGCAGAAAAACCATTATTCTACATTATTCTTTCCTTTTTCAGATACAAAAAAACTGAAATCTCCAAAGAAGCCCCCAGTCGAAAAGAAACCCAACCCCGACAGAGATCTAGACTGCATGTCCGAAGAGAATCTCCTCACAATCATCCAATACTCATACGTCTGCCCTTTCAAGAACAGGAGGAACAACTACTATTGCTTTTATTGCAAGGATTATTATCCAAAACCTGAAGACTTGAGAGATCACACAGTATCTCACGACACGAAGCCCTTCCAAATCCTAATGGGCTACAAGAAAATGCCCAAGTTAGACATAACTCGAATAGACTGCAGATTGTGCCCAGTGAAAATTGACGATCTAAACGTATTCAAACAGCATATAGACAACGTTCATGGTAAGAAAATATACTTTGAAGCGCCGGATAAGATGCTTCTCTTCCGCCTCACTTGGAACGATTTGGTCTGTGTCGTTTGCAGCGATGTCTTCGAAGATTTCAACACGCTGAGCACTCACATGATAGATACGCATTTCAGTAATTTCACCTGTGATATCTGTGGGATGTGTTTCTTAGAGAAACCGAGATTAGATGCCCATTTAAAGAGACATAAAGACGATGAGAAACATACCTGCGAAATATGCGGTAAAGTCTTCAAATCCAACCATTACAAAGACATGCATGTCGATATAGTGCATAAACGTAAAGCTATAATTCGTTGTCCGAAATGCGACGAGTGTTTCATGTCGTACGCATTGAAAAACAAACATTTGACCGAAGCGCACGGCCAGAAGCGGACGTACCCTTGCAATTTGTGCGACAAAGTTTACAATAGGCAAAAAACTTTGACCGAGCATCAAAGACGTAATCATCAGAAGGTTATGAAACATCAATGTGAATACTGTGATCAAAGGTTCTATTTGCCATCGAGGTTGAAAGAGCATATGGCGACGCATACAGGAGAAAGGAATTTCCGATGTGAGCATTGTGATAAGAGTTATCCACGTCTTAAGTCTTTACAGTATCACATACGAACGCATACTAACGATAGGAGATTCCGGTGTCATATTTGCGGTCAAGGGTTCATCCAAAATCCTAGTTTGAAAGCGCATATTAAAAGCCACCATCCCGAGTGTGAGGTCGACTTTTTGTATGACAATAATTTTAGGAAATTCCAATAATCTGATTATAGCTACTCATCACACTAATATAAATGCAAAAGTTTGAGTGTGGGCTACACCCTGTGTGGCCTCTTCACGCCAATGAAGATATGATAACCCGGAAGTGACGGCAACCAGTCCCAATTCGCTTCCGCACACTACACGCTCGACCAATAACCGACCTCCCTGGATCTCCCACTTCTAACATCTGGCAACAGCCCAAGCCGAGGATCGCACAGTGGTGACCCTTGGCCCTTGTGTGTGTTGCCCTAACATAACTTTACCGGCGAGGCTCTCTGTGCGCCTGCCAAAAGTCCGGTAACGCGTCACGGCCATCTGCAGTCACAAGCATTATAGACACTTCATAAAAAAAAAAATAACTGAACGGATCGGGCAGAAATGTTGCATAGATGTAGGCCTTTTTCAGGGTTCCGTAACCGAAGGGTGAAAACGGAACCCTGTTACTAAGCCTCCGCTGTCCGTCCGTCCGTCTGTCACAGGGCTCTATCTCATGAACCGTAAGATGTAGACAGATGAAATTTTCAGAGAATGTGTATTTCTCTTGCCTCTATAACAACAAATAATAAAACAAAATAAATATCAAAATAAAGGTCCATACAAAAACGTGTTTATTTGGCTAGTTTTGCTCTTCGTTTGTCAAGGCTGTATCTCTTGAACCACAATAGGTAGACATATGAAAGTTTCTATAAATATGTAACATTTCAACTGTAATAACCACTAATACTAAAATATAATAAAGTTGAAAATTTAAAAGGGTCTCTGAACAAGTGAAAATTTGATAAAAAATTGCCTGATTTTTACTGATTTTTACTGCGTGAGCGAGTCAAGTCGCCCTTGGCCGTTTATTATTATTGATTAAAAAGCCTACCTCTAATCAGTGTAATGCAGCAATTTCCTCCACTTTCATCTCTTCAAAGCGGTCTCTTTTACTTCTTCATACGACAAGGCAGCTGCTTTCACCTAGATCTGACTCGTATAGTTAATTCCTGGTCTTCCCCTTCCTCGTCTTGCCCTATGAGGTTACTTATGAAGTTCTCATGTCATATAGGATGTCCAATCATTCTCCCTCTTCTGTTCTGAATGGTGTTCATCAAAAGCCTTTTCCACCTCCTCATTAGTAACCTTCCCCGTCCAGCTTATCCTTTCCATCCTCCTCCAGCACCACATTTCAGAGATGACCTGTAATAAAACAGACTACTTTTTGGAATTGAAATAACCTTTAAACATTTCCATAGAAATAACGTGTGCGAAGCTGCGGCCAGTAACTAGTATAATATAAGCCTTTATTCGCTTTAATTGTGTTCAACTCATAGTGTTGTTCTGATTTATCTGTCCTAGTTTAACATAGGCCTCTTCTAGCTTATTCCACTCCATCCCTGGCAGCCAAAAACAATCGGATCGTCTTCTCAAATAAATGGTCGTCCACGTTCATGGTAGGCATTTATTTTATTTAAAGAAAGGCAGTTTTATTAGACCAAAACATACAACCGTACATACATATTGACAACGTTCTTCTTTTTTGAACTCTGTCGAAAAATAGCTTATTGGTGGTTGCCATAATGCGATGATTTTAACTTAGTTGGAAGAATAGATAACAGTGGGTGTGATTTATTTCAGATCTAAACCTGTTTTGATTATAAGAATGACGTCATTAGTCTATTTATTTATTATTTGTTATTCTGCTTGTGAAGATTTGAAGACCTTATTATTCCAACGCAAAACATCACGTCAGTTTTGTATATAAAATACTCTGTAGACTTATAAATTGAGTTATACATGCCTGTAATAATAATTATTATAATTTAAAATCAGAATAATAATTCAGACTTTAAATAATAATATATGACGCTATTTTATAATTTTAAATTAAGTTAAAAGTGCATTTATTTATATCATATAGTTATAATTAGAATAAGAGCTAATAGAGAATATTAAAAAAGTATTATAGACAAAATATTTAAATAATTACTAATTATTGATAATGGTACATATTTAAGGCCTTATTTCTGTAAACCTACCTACATCACAAAATAGCTTTTTATTGTATAAATTTTATATAAAAGTGTTGTAGTAAAGATTTTTTTACATCATTCATTACGTTAGTAATTTATAAAAACCAATGAATAAAACATTTGTACAAATATTATCAAGTATATTTTATTTTACTACCACTACTTCTAAATATAACTCCGACTAATGTGACCCTGTGGAAAATTATTTCCTCCTAGACAAATACTTAGTGATTGTCTGGGCAAAACCAACAATATACCTACTCTAAACCTACTTGCCTAATTTATTCAAGAATAACCTCTGGTGGCATAGGTGTCTTTTACAAGATGACGCCCTCTTGTGGTACCTAGGCTGATTAGCAATATGACAAACAATAATATGTGGGTATTCCTATCTAATATTAAGCCAAAATTTAACAAATATTATTGGTAATAATAATAATAATGGACAATCCACACGGCATCATCTAGCCCCAAGCTAAGCAGAGCTTGTGATATGGGTACTGATATACAATACACTACATAGAAATATATTTATTATTATATAGAAAATACCCGGAACTCCCGGATCAAATATTTGCAGATCGTACAAACATTTTAAAGATTATAATTTATCGCGCATACCTTTTGTTTTTTTTTTCTTGTGATTTTGTGGGAAAATAAAACAAAAGGTACCTACGCGATATTATAATCTTTATTATAATAATAATAATAATTCTTTATTGCAGACACAATGATCCATATTTGACGTACAAAAAAATAGTTATATATATATTATAATAATTATGTTAACAGATCGCGAAAGTTTAAAAAGCTTTAGTACAAACATTTGTCCCAAGGCGGGAATCGAACCCGCAACCTCCTGCGTAGCAGGCGGACCTTCGCCCGCCGGTAATGGTCGTGCGTTTGACCACCATCTCACAAAAGTAGGTAGGTAAATGATTGTGTCCTAAGATCTAAGATGGAGCACGCTTTCCCAGAAGAAACTTATTCACTCTGGATTATTTAAGGGGCAATGGCCTTTATTAACAAAGAAAATTACAATCAAATTATAACTAGTATTTACAATTGAAACAGTTAAGCTAACTGCAGACTGTTGCAAATAATCTACAGGTAGCTCAACTGATCCATATTAATACCAGTCGGAAGCGTCCCCAAGACGCTGGCTGCATTGCCCCGCTGTATGGCAATGCTGATGCGCTACGCCAGGTACCCGCCCGCTCTCGGGTCACGCGTCGCGTCGACGACGCGTGACAGGGAAAATAATATCTAATATGTACCATTATCAATGACCAAGCTGTGGATTTGATATAAAATATAGTTACTTTAATAATAAAGATTTTTACATTACTAGATAAGAGAGTCTAACTTACCGGCCCCGGAGGTTTAACATAATAATGATAGGCTCTTATTTCAGATATACAATTACATTTAAAATAAAATAAAATAGGTACCTACACAATCAAATTAATGCAAGTTAAATTAACATTACCTACAATTATTCTTTATTAATAACGCCAAGTTACAAGTCAAAATTAATAAGGTAAGCAATATAGAATTTAATATTGACCTTAAATAATAATAATAGTATTTGATATAAAACTAATTAATTAATTATATAGTAAATTAATTTATAATCCAATTTAAATAATAGGTAGAGCGTAGAACTCGTCTACGGAGTAAAAATAACTCTCCAAGAGCCATCTCCTTAATCTATTTTTAAATATCATGGTGGAAGTTGCGTCCTTTATAATCATGTCCGGCAGCCTGTTGTAGACAGAGGGTCCCATTATATATACGGACCTCTCCGACTTGCTCAGCTTGTGCGCGGGCGTGACGAGGACGTGAGCGAATTTGTTACTGCGCAGGGCGCGGGCGGTGTTCACACCTCTCCTCTGGAACTTATCAATGTTTTTGTGGGTAAACAGAGCTACTTGATATATCAGTTCACAGGGGAGAGGCATGATGTTCAGCTCTTTAAATAAATATCTGCACGACACATCGTCGTCCACGCCGACGATCGCGCGGACTGCTCGTTTCTGCATGACGAAGGCCCGCTCAACATCCGCGGCTCGCGCCCACAGCTCCACACCGTAGTGTAGGTGAGGATGCTGTGGACGGTCGCATTGTAGCACGACAGCACTACGCTTCGAGACGCGGTGCCAGAGAGCCGCCGCAATGCGAAACTGGTACGGCCTAATTTGGAGCAGAGTTCCTCTATATGTGGCTCCCAATTGAGTCCACTGTCGATATAGACTGTAGCTATTTGTAACAATACATAATGTAGGTACCTAGCCTAGTCCGTCACCGAGATACCGTATGGGAGGTAACGGTATCTCGGCGACGGACTTAGGCCGTTTAGGCGTGAAAAGGTACATAATAGACTGAATTAGGTAGGTACTTCCACTTTTAGTGAGTGATGCACCTCTTATCCGAGTATCGGACACGGCGCGGCCAGTCTCAACTATATAAAGCTTTTATAATATTTTATCGTATCTATTCATCAAACATGCACTCGACGCATTCAGGCGTACCTACGCATCATGATGCTACGTACGCTATATCATAGGTACCTCCCTTAACCTGCACTAGGTCGAGTATCGCCTGCTCGTAATGCAACAGCTGGCAGCGTACAACGCACGTCACTCAGTCGTAGCTCAACGCGCTGTCCTCAAAGTAATGTTATGCAAGCCTTTCACCTACTCCACTGATGTACTATACAAAGAGACAAGTCCTAAGGGTTCATTATTAAGGCGTTCTCAACTGTTCACTCTGAAACCATCAATTCCGACACCCAGACCTTCTTATGAGGAGGGTGTACTAACTTTCCATTGCTAACACTAAAACCTGATTTGCCAAACGACATTCGAACTTTATTCTCCCCCGTATACCTATAGACTAAACTATTATTTGCAAGGCTTGCGACGAATAAAGTCTTCTTCTTCTTCTTCTTCTTGTCAGATGGCTTCTGCGACTGGGTTGTCGCAATTTCGCCAATGTCCGTCTCATGACAGCATCACAAGCTTTATGGATTGCACTTTTTAATAAGGTACATTAAAAACTTATTAGTATTTATAAAAGAAAAACATTCATACCAAACAAAAAAAAACACCTAATAACTACAAAACAGAACAAAAGGAAACAGTGCTACAATAACTCAAAACTGCAAAATAATTAAATTTACAATAAATAAACACAAAGGAGCTACTACTACTACTAATTACAACTTTATATCATTATTATATACAAATTTACAAATGGCAGCTGCCGACTTGCTGACTGACGTCCAAAGCCAAAGTCAAAGTCAAAAACTCTTTATTTCCATAAATACAATATATGTACACTTAGAAAAGGTCAAATTCTTAAAAATTAAACACTGACACGGAAATAAAGTGATATTTTTGATTTCAGTCAACGCTTCGGTATGTTGACTGAATTATAGAAGCGACGAAGAAACCTTTAGCCTGTTAGTTGTTATTTTTCGAGTTTGAGCAAATCCCGTCCCAAGCTTTTTAATAATCTGATATTTTATACTAGGCCTTTTTACACAAGAAGGTTTTGACAATTTGTTTCAATTTATTTACTGGTAATTTTTGCAACTCACTAGGAGTTTTGTTGTTTTGCCCTTTAAAAGATACATTGATTTTGTGTAGTCTAGTTGTGGGCACGGCGAGTTTATGTTTATTTCTTGTATTCGAATTATGTATATCGCTATTTTTAGGGAAGCGATTGATATTTCTATGAGTGTACAATAGGTTTTCATAAATATATTGACATGGTAGGTACTGTCATTATGTTTATTTCCTTGAATTTTTCACGTAGGCTTTCTCTGGGACCCATATTATAGATTGCACGAACAGCCCTCTTCTGCAGCACAAATACGGTGTTAATATCTGCAGCGTTCTCCCACAGCAGTATGCCATAAGACATAACACTATGGAAGTAGCTGAAATAAACTAGTCTAGAAGTATCAACGTCTGTAAGGTGACGGATTTTTTTGACTGCATACGCTGCAGAACTAAGTCTCTTCGATAGGTTGTCTATGTGTGGGCCCCATTGAAGTTTACTATCGAAGGTTATTCCTAAGAATATGGTACTATTAAAGTATTAACAATTTCTAACGTATCTCCTTTGACGGTTACATCAGCCTTAACTTGTTTTACATTAGGTAGAATAAATCTAATGCATTTCGTTTTGGTTTCATTATGCATAAGGTTATTGACACTAAACCAATGGACTATTTTTGAGATTGCATTATTCACATCGTCGAAATTAGTGTTTTGTCGTTTCATTTAAAAAATTAATGTCAAAAAAAATCCGTGGTCCGCTCCTGGCTTATTATATTACGAAGTCCTATGAGGAGATCGAATCGATTCTACTGTAATCACGACTCCTGTGAGTAGTTCGATCTCCTTTTTTCAAAGTAGGTACCTACCGTTATTTATTGACTACACTACATACTACCTAATAATTAAACACATACGACATAGGCCTAGGTACCTATTAATTATTTAATTAGCTATAAGTTTCCTTTTTGTGTACCTACTAATATTTAAAGTGTGTCTAAAATGTAATGTGTTTTTCAGTAAATAAATTATTGTATTGTAGACACTACATAAAACAAGTGCAATGGGCGGCCTTATCGCTTAGAAGCGATCTCTTCCAGGTAACCTTATTACCTGGGTTGGGGAAACCTCAGATAATAAGAACCGGCCATATTCAATCAACGTAGGTAAAACCTAGCGATATTATTATAAGTTTGTATTAAAGGGCCAAGCTAGCCAGTCAAGTTAGGGAAAATAAAACCATGTAGGGCCTAAACCCAGAATATTTCTAAACAAAGCCTGAGTAAAAAAACTATACCTAGGTATCCATGAAGGTATTTCTTTTATCACAAAACATGGAGCTTCTAATTTATCCTATCTGAAATCATCTATGATCATCATTTAGGTACCTAGCATAAATTAAAGGAAAATGCTAGACGTATTTTTTTTTATTCATGATGTTAAAATCCAAACGTGCGTTTCGTTCGTCCCAAGTTCTACTTACCGAGTTCCGAAAAAACACAAACCACGTTTAAATCGCGGAAACAACTTTACTCTGTCTACTTCTCTATGAAATATATGAAACCCACAGGTTAGTTAGTGACATCTGTGGACTGGATGGATGGAATGGAATAATAAGGAATGAATCATGAATGAATGAATGAATGGACTTGTAAAAAAAAAACATCAACAAAGGCGTAGAAAAATTTTGTTTTTCTTGAAAAAATTGCAATTTATCGTAAATAAATAACATAAATGTGTTGCAATGGCGGCTCCATGTGCAACAAAGAATATTAAAGGACCGATTATAGACCCCGGACTGTGTCGCTGCTGCAGATCTATCAAGAAATGCAGACTTCTAACCGCCGAGTATGAATGGTCAGGGCAAAAAGAAATCTACTCTGATATGTTCATGGACTCTTTTGGCCTATTGGTAAGTCATCAAACAATCAATAGAATAAATAACCAGCCGGTAACATTCCCACATCATGTTAGCTTAGGCCTCCGCCACCCCTGGTCTTGTGCCAGTCAGGCGTATCCACTGACAACAGCCCTCACAATGTTATTTTCATCTCTAATTTCGTATTTAACTCCTCACAAAGTTTACTTAATGTGAGGACACAAACCTGGGGCACGAAACAGTATTGTCAGAAAAATAGTTAATGCCCCAAAAAGTCTACTACTACCCAAAAAGTATCACTACTTCTAAAGATTTATTTATCACAAGAAGCCACTCTGTGTTTTTTTATATGTGTTCAAGTCATTCCCTCCATAGTTAAGAACCTGGATGTTGTCTGGTTTTGTAATAATAATAATAATAATAATATGCTTTATTTCAGACACATGATCCATATACAGTTACATTTAAAATAAAAATAGTCAGGTACACAATCAAATTAACATATTAAGTAAAATTACCCAATAGGTACTTAATGTACCTAAGAACTCAGGTAGTTCATTAAAATTAGATGCTAGTTCCATCCATTGTTTGTATGTATCTGTCTGGATCAACATTTGTGTTTATTGGCTGCAATAAGACTATGATTGTTTAAGTTGACGAAAATACCATGCCAAATGGGAGCTTTCCTGGCATGCACAGCGTAAAACAATTGCATCGAGTTACATGATAATAATTTATATTTATTCAAAAACAAGTAGCTCTTTTTTTACAGGATATTCTACGTATTTTAATAGTGTACCTATTTCTTATCAATTAGTTATTTTTAACCAATATCTAAACATTACCAGGGTAAGTACAATCAAAGTTCAATTACATATGTATCTTTAAAAAAAATTACAATAAAAAAAAATATTGTCAACCCAAAAAATTACAATAAAGCTTCATCATCGACCTATCTTAGTCCACTGCTGGACATAGGCCTCCCCTAATATGCGCCATAGCGTCGTCTTCGGCTTGCTGCATTCAGCATCTGTCTGCAGTCTATTGCAGATCGTCATTCCACCTGGCCGGAGGGCGCCTTACCCTACGTTTGTCGAGTCGCGGTCTCCACTCGAGAACACGTTTAATCACACGGTTGTCGGTTCTTCCCGTGATATGGCCGGCCCACTGCCACTTCAGCTTGCTAATTCTTTGAGCTATGTCGATAGCTTTGGTTCTCTGTCGGATGTATTAGTTACGAATACATCCTTCAGAGAAACTCCGAGCATAGCTCTTTCCATAGCTCGCTGAGTGACTTTGAACTGGTGGACTAGCCCTACCCTACCGTACATACCGGTTAAAAACTTTCGTTTTCAAGCATTGCGGTATTGATGACGAGAAGACTCGACGTAGTTTCCCGAACGCTGCCCAAGCTACCTGAATCCTCCTCTTGGCCTCCTCGAAATTATTTTTACCTAACTGCAGAATCTGCCCGAGGTACTCGGAAACAATTTCGAGAAGATCGCCATGTACGACGACCGGTCCTGGATCAATGTGATCATAGATCATGATTTTGGTTTTATCCAAATTTATGCCAAAACCGACGCATCGCGGCTGTGGCTAGGCCATCCAGCATCCGGTTCAGCTCCTCAAGCGACTCCGCCATTAAGACTATGTCATCAGCGAATCGCAGGTGCGAGATGTAATCGCCGTTTATGTTAATGCCCTTACTTTTCCAGTCCAGCGTTTTAAAAAATATCTTCCAACGCGCTCGTGAACAGTTTCGGGGATATGACGTCCTCCTGTGTCACTCCTCTGCGCAATTGGATGGGCTTAGACTGCTGGCCCTGTACTTGGACACTCATGGTGGTGGCCTCGTAGACATTTCAGCACCTCGATATAACGATAGTCTATTTGGCAACGCTGTAAGTTACAGAACAGCCTAGGTTTCGAGGGAGTTGAAGGCCTTCTCATAGTCTACTAAAGCGAGACACCTCTTCAATGTGTGTATTGGAGCTCCGAAGGTTGCAATGATCTTCGCAATTCGCTAGTTCAGGTCTGTCCTCTCTGACGAAGTCGCTTGGGTGGTTTCCCTTCTTGTCATCAGCCCAAGAGTCTCATCCGAGAGTTTGGACTTCTTGCCAGTACGCTGCTTTTTGCAAAACTTAATGCCCTCGTCCCTCAACGTTTCGACCAGAATGTGTAGGGTCTCGTCAGCGTCATTTGTGGGTTCCAAGGCAACAAATCTATCCCCGAGAAGCTGCTGAAACTTATCGGTGCCCGCCATGATTTGGATTGGGTTAGGTCGGAGCGTGGACTTCATCAGACGGTTTCTTTCAAGCTTCAAGTTGATATTCAGAGAGCCTCGGAGTAGTCGGTGATCAGATCCGGTATTGAACCTGTTGATCACTGAGACGTCTCTAAGCATATATTCGTGCTTGCTGTCCAACATGATGAAGTCGATCTCATTTTTTGTCACAGTGATCTCATTTTTTTCTCAAAGGAAGTGGACATGGCTTTGCCATGTCCACTTCCTTTGAGGCCGTTTCTTAAAGAAGGAGTTCATTAAGAACAACCCTTCTTTCTCAAGGAAGTTGACTAGCATTTGCCCCCTGTGATTCCTAGCTCTATAACCATGCGGGCCTATTTGGGATTCGTTGCCCGTCTGGATTACTACCTTGCCGTTAAAGACCCCCGTAACAACGTTGAAGTGAGCCTTAGTGGTGTTGTGTAAGGCTTTGAATATGTCATCATACATATCCTCGACTTCATCATCCGAGGTCGGTGCGTAGATCTGAACGACCTTCATGCTATACCGCTTGAATAGCCGAAGAATCAGGTACGCTACCCTGGTCGACACACTGGAAAGCTATGCCAACCTGGGATGTTTTACCACCCTCGCGAAAGTAAAGAAGATGGCCTGAGTCTACGGTTCCGGTGTCCTCCCCCTCTCTACGGACTTCGCATAACCCCAGAACATGCCATTTAATGTTCTCTAACTCCACTTCCAACTGCGCTAGATGATGGTCAAGCCTCAGAGTGCGTCCGTTAAACGTTGCCAGGGTCAGTTCTTTGTGGTAGCCTGAGGTAGCCCGGTGATTCCTAGCACCCCCTGCCCCGCCGTTACCGTGCCCGCCACCATCCGTATTTCCCTTAGTCGCCTCTTACGACACCCATGGAGTGAAGTAAGGTGGTGCAATTCTAAGCCGGCACCACCCGGCCAATAAATATTAATATCAATCTTTAACAATTAAAATGAATTAAATTAAAAATGTATGCAGTCTCGAAAGATGACGCGCGTCTTGCACATTTGATAGAATCGAAATTATTTTCTTCGATATAATAAAAGCGGCGGATCAAATACATTTTAAGTTCGTCTAGAGTATGGGATTTGAAGATACCAAAACAATTTTTTAATTTCATATTATGTGATTTTTTAAATACTTAATTAGACTTCGAACACACCTATTTTCACGACCTTTGCGTTGAAGGTCTAATTCATGCACACACCATGTAAAAAATATGTGTATTTAAGAAAATCTCTTTAGGTAAAATTTATGATATTGTCCTGTTCATTAATCTTATCTATTTATTTTTTTGAGAAATACTTTAGTTTTCTTATTTTAAGTGGTTTTGTCTGATACATTTTACATCAATCTGTCCTTTTTTAAAGTATTTTTTGTAATCATATAAAACATCGATGACAGATTTTACATCTATTCAACATGGAAAAGAACTACCAATTAGTGTGATAAAATTTTAAACTTGAATAAAGTATGCATTTTTAATACCTTAAATCACAGAAACTTCTCGAGAGTTTATAACAAAAAACGCGTCGAATATTCCTTCAGTTGCGCAGGGACTCCGCGCCGATCAGACGTGTGGGGAATCGCTTGCGCCATTTTGCCTATCGCTCGCACGGTAACTCTCTTTCCGTCTTCTAGGAACTATTGACGCGACCCGGTGCATCTTGAATGTTGCTCTACTTGTTGAATATTATTATTCTTTTCGGATATGGATCGGAAAAGAAAGAAATATCCTTGTCTCAGTGTAAAGAAAAGTAAATCCAAAGTGGAAATAATGAAACAAAATCGATTAAAATGGTAAGTTGAATACTTGTTATCATGTACATTGATGACAATACACTTATTTATAATTTTTTTTTCTAAAAAAATAGATACATAATGAAATTTATTTTTTGCAGTAACAACAGCGGCACTGTGTCTAGTAACAGACTACCGATGTCGGATATTACTCAGAATTACACTGAAGGAAATAATACTATGCAGCGGTAATAATTTTGATTATTCTGTAACTACAAAAAAAATTGTATTTTTTTAATTATCTATGAACCATATACAGGGTGGCCCAAACAGACGTCAATAAAAAAAATTAGATTCCTGACATCCAGGGGTATCCGAATATACCCCATGTATGTTGCCCGATTTTTTGTAGTTTTAGAGATTTTTGGATTTTAAAATTTCAATTTAGTATGAAAAACAAATTTTGTTGAATTCATTGCTTATTATTGTAAAAACTTCCTTATAAAACATGCAAAAATTCAGAGTGCTTCTTATAAAAAATAGACATTTTCCGGAAAGGATACATAATTTCTCCATACATTTTTCTCGTCAATTTTCTTAGAAAATATGACTTATTGTATGATGAGTTTTTTTCAGTAAAGTTACAATGAATTCAACAAAATGTGTTTTTCATACTAAATTTAAATTTTGAAAACCAAAAAATCTCGAAAATTACAAAAAATCGAGCAACATACATGGGGTTTATTTGGATATCCCTGGATGTCAGAAATCATTTTTTTTTAATGATGTCACTGTTTGAGCCACCCTGTGTACAGGGTGTCAGGTAAAATAGATCACACCTCTTGATGGATGTCTACTCATGAAACTGATCTTTTTTTAGAGAATCCGATATTATTTTTTGGAAAAAAAATCGGTTTCATGAGTAGAAACACCTTCTAAGAGATTTTTTCTATTTCACTTGACACCCTGCCTGTACAATTTAGTTTTCTTTTTAAGAAAGTTTTACCCAGAACACCACTGTTAAGTTAGATTATCTGAAATTTGTTATACCTGCACGCGTGCTATAATAGTAATATACTTTTCATAAGGTTGTGTCTCTACTCTCTATGTTACTAAACAATTGTGGTATATTTTTCAGCAATCAAGATATCGCAACTAAGGCGTTATGTAGTGATAAACCAGAAAAAAAAGCTGCAGCAAATAGCCCAAATAAAGGAAATTTGGTACTTATTTTTAAAATATATACATACATAGTTATATATTTGAAGGTCTACTATATTAATTTGTATAGGTAGTTTGGTTGCCCTCTCTTAGTAAATTGTACATATTTTAGGTATAATATCTTTTTTTGTATATGAAAGTTTTTACTGACAATTCTGTTCATTTTTAGGAAACTGTGAAGAGGCGTAAACGAAAAGCAGACCATGATTTACCTTTCGAAAGGTAAAGAAAAGAAAGGTAAGTAAATAAAAATGCGTTGTGGAGCGAACGTGAGTTCGCACGGCCTTTGAAGTCAGTGCATTTGTATAGATAGTACATATTTACTTGTGAAGTTACTTTTCTTCACTGACAATATACCTATTTCCTTTCAGTGCCAAAAAAATATAACTGACGAAAATGACTGCTTACAATTGGAAACAGAACAACATGATGAAGGGCCAGACCATGACAAAAATGATGCCGTTGATTTAGATGGACGCAGAATTGTTTCCGTTGGTTATTTCTTGGCCTCTTTGCAAGCGATTGCAGATCATAGTGCAAAATCATTTCGATGCAGGTTTTCAAATTTAAAATGCATTGGCGAAACCCGTAAAGGTTTTATTTCTGCTTTCCACCTGAAGTGTGAAATATGCAATGCAGAATTTAATGTAAGTACCGATGACCCCAATGCTAATTATGATATCAATCATGGAATCGTTTCCGGCATCGTCAGTATCGGCTGTGGGCTCGAAAATTTGAATGAACTAGCGTCTAACGCTAATATTCCCACTATGTCAAAAAGTTTATATTCTAAGACTAGCCAAGATGTCTACGACTGGTACCATAAAACTGCTGAAGAAGAAATGCGCAAAGCAGGTGAAGAAGAAGCGAAACATGCGAGAGAAATTGGAGACGTTG
Organism: Eupithecia inturbata; assembly: GCA_963662085.1. Taxonomy (NCBI): domain Eukaryota; kingdom Metazoa; phylum Arthropoda; class Insecta; order Lepidoptera; family Geometridae; genus Eupithecia; species Eupithecia inturbata. The sequence continues at coordinate 2,725,211 of OY759205.1, forward strand.
ATGGCGACGGAAATCCTATGATAGCTGTAATTGCTGACGGATGCTGGTCCAAACGATCATATAGAAATAATTATGCAGCTGCTTCTGGTGCTGCAGCAATTATTGGTGTACACACTGGAAAACTTTTACATCTAGGAATAAAAAACAAGTACTGTACGATATGTGCTCGAGCAGATAATAAAAAAACGGAACCCAAAGAACATACTTGCTACAAAAATTTTACAGGAAGCTCATCCAGTATGGAATCTGCCTCACTAGTTGAAGGCTTTAAACAATCGCTAGAAACACATGGCTTGGTATATTCTAGACTTATAGCAGACGGTGATTCAAGCACAATAAAAAATATATTAAGTAGCAACCCCTACAAGAATGTCAAAGTTGAAAAGATTGAGTGTCGAAATCATCTTTTGAGAAATCTGTGTACCAAGATGCGGCTTCTAATTAAAGACACCACGATTCCCCTCGAACAAAGAAAAATGATGTCTGCCTCAAAAATATTGAAGTTACGTAGATACGTTGTACGGGCCATAAAAATGAGAAAACATGAACTCAAATCACACGCAGAAAAAGTCTCAAACCTCAAATCGGATACTCACAACGCTTTGCGGCATGCTTTAGGAGATCATGACAAATGTGAAGACCAAATATGCCCTGTAGATGAAAAACAAGACTTCAATGCAACAAATTATTTAGAAAACACAGCTTTATGGCTAAAAATGAGACAACATGTGTCGTATTTGGCATCAAATTCAAAGAGCTTGGTCTATGACGTGGACAGCAATGCAGCTGAAACTTTTAATTCCGTCATAGCAAAATATGTTGGAGGTAAGAGAGTAAACTACACTCAACGAAACTCTTACCAAGAAAGATGTTCGGCCGCTGCAATTTCTTTCAACGCCAAGACACCTGTCACTGCAATTAACAGGTTCATATTTAATAAACATGCCGGTAAATACACAAGAATATATGAAACACAAAAATCCAAGCCGAGAAAATATACAAATCAATTTAGGAAAAAATATCATGTCAGTACCAAAAATGATCCAGACTATGGTTTAAACGCTCAACGTCCAGACATGTCACAAGAAGATTTCGACGCTAATAAACAATTATTTTTAAGAGAGTTAAATGTCACCGAAGAACAGCGAAATGCAATACAGATAGCAACAAAACAACAAAGCAATAGCCAAGACTGGAGAGAACAGAGAAAAAAGAGACTTACCGCGTCCATTTTCGGAAAAATTTGCAAAAGGAAAGACGACACTAGATGTGCATCACTTGTGAAATCTATAGTCCAACCAAAAGACTTATCCGATATCCCGTCAATAGCCTACGGAAGAGAAATGGAAGAAAAAGCGCTAGCCCAATTAGCACATCAGGAGAAACTGACACTTGATCGGTGTGGGCTGTATATATGTACATAGAAGTGAATGTTTCTTGGGGGCCACTCCCGATGGTGTCTATACAGACGGACAAGGAAACTCGGGCATTGTGGAAGTTAAATGTCCTATGGCTGCCAAAGACATGAATCCAGAAGATGCGATAAAAGAAAAGAAAATAACATTTTGGAAATACGATCCTAAGAAAAATTTGATGAAAGTGGATAAAAACCACAACTATTATTTCCAAATACAAGGACAATTAAATATAACGGAACAGGATATTTGTATATTTGCGGTTTGGACGAGTGAACACCAACCAATGAAAGTTGAATATGTAAAAAGGGATAAGGTATTTTGGGAGGAGAAAATGATTGGTCCGCTAACACAGTTTTACTATAATTGTCTATTGCCTGAATTAATTGACTCGCGAATAGAACGATCAATGCCAATTAAAGAACCGCCATACATATTAGCAGCCGTAGAAAGCAAGAAGCAAAAAGATCTGCAGAAAACAAAGAAAAGGTGTCAGGGGAGTGCAGACAGACAAGAGGGGGATGAAGAATGAGAAGGAGTGACAAAGAAGAGGTCGCGAAAATATGAGAGAAGTAGAAAATTGTTTTTGTTTTTCAGTTATACAGCGCTCATATCAATATGCGGACCATTTTTTATGTATATTATGTAATTTCTGAGAGACAAATAAACATGACAGTGATAACACCAGTTTTATTTACTTACATTGCTTATAAAATCCCGTGGAGCGGCAAAAATACGCAATCGAGCTAAAAAAAAATATTCCTTCAGGTATGGTCCTTACGAAATAAGTTTATGTAAAGTCAACATAACATGTAGTCAGCATTCGACCAAAGCTTCACCCAGAACTCACCCGCTCCCGCCCTTCTCAGGTAGTAATTCTATTGTTTGCGAATAGTTGGCCCAGCTGTGTTGTGACACTTTTAGGGCTATAAATTAAAATAAATAGTAGAGCAACCTTCGAGTGCAGTTTTTAACGTATAATTGTAGCGGGGGGAGCACCGCCGCTGAGGCCTAAGACAATTCAAACGGCAAGTGTTCCAAAGCGAGACTGCAGCCTTAACAATTATGGAATTATCTATTATGGAGTTGTTTCAGATTGCTTGTACTTTAATAATAATCTTTATCTTAATCTCATCTCCAGCTATCAAACCTCGATGGCGACACAAAACATAGCTGCATCTGCGCGACTTGCGTCGTACGCCTGCGCGCCGCCTGCGCCTTTCGCCGCCAGGTGCTGCAGTGCGAGCAGGCGATACTCGACCTTGTGCAAGCTAAGGAAGGTATGTTATAGCGAAGCATCATGCTTACGACTGAGTGACGTGCGTTGTACGCTGCCAGCTGTTGCATTTCGAGCAGGGGATACTCGACCTAGTGCAAGCTAAGGAACGTACCTTATAGCGTAGCATCATGCGTACGCCTGAGTGACGTGCGTGCTACGCTGCCAGCTTTTACATTAATAAATAACAATAAATAATGCTAGATAATCCACACATTCACACAGCATCATCTCGTCTGCGGAAAATTTGTCGAGAACAATTCGTCGAAAACACAATTCGCCGAATCACAATACGTCGAATTTGAAAGACAACGATTTCAGATGTAGGACAAAACTGGGTATTTCCCGCTATACTTGTGTTTTTCGGCGAATTGTGTTTTCGGCGAACTTTCCGCAAATCATCGTTTTTTTTTCTTGTGAAAAACCATTACCGCCAACTTTTTCGACATTTTTGAAACTCTAAGCGTTATGTCACGTCGTCATTTAATGCGGGAAGAGATGCTTAGGGCTGTGGGTATGTTGGAAGCTAGACGCAGTCAACGCGATATCGCAGCCGCTGTTCACACACAGCCAAGCGTAATTTGCCGATTAAGGGCACGCTACAGGGCTACAGGAGATGTAGCCGAACGTCACCGAGGAAGATACAGGGTCACTACCCAGAGACAAGATCGATTTCTGCAAAATGCTGCAAGAAGGCATCCCCAGATTACAGCTCGCCAGTTGGTAGGAAGAATCCAGTCCCAGCACCAAGTGGTTATCAGTGACCAAACTGCCAGGAGAAGATTACATGAAGTCAATCTCCGCGCTCGCAGACCATTAAGAGTTCAGCTTTGCGACGTGGAAATCGAGGGCGTCGTTTATTGTGGGCCAATGCACATTTGCGATGGACCGACAATCAGTGGGCACTTGTTCTCTTTTCCGATGAGTTTCGCTTCGGATTTCATCCTGATTCAAGGAGAGTGCGTGTTTGGCGTGTTCCTGGTCGCCAAAGTCGACTCCGTAATCCTCCGGAAGTTAATCCTTATCAAGGCGGAACGATCATGGTGTGGGCTGGAATTCGCCTGTTTGGGAGAACTGATCTCGTTCGCATTCGAGGCAATTTGCCTTGCAACATACTGCAAGGCAAGTGATGAATGTGTTCAGCGAGCACAATATCACGGTATTAGAGTGGCCTGCTCAATCCGCCGATCTAAATTTAATTGAACATGCATGGGATTTACACTAAAGAAGAGCTTTCAGTGATTTTCCTCAAAATTTGAACACGGGAGAAGAACTTTTTTCGCATCTTTCCAGAATATGGAGCCTTATTCCACAGGCGACATTTGATAACTTGATACTCAGCATGCCATACCGATGTAGGGCCGTGGATAATGCCCTGGGAGGTCCCAACGGATTATTAAACAGCTGCAAAGAATGTTTTTTCATTTAATTTCCACGTAAGCGTCATATAATTTTGTAATTTGAAGAAATTTTTTTTATTTTTTGGTTTAGGCACTATTTTAGTTCTTTTACCTTAATTTTTTACTTGAACGCTTTTTATTTAATTGCATAACTGAAATCAAGAATAAATTTCGCTTCTTTTGTTGTATAACACCTGGGACAAAAAAAAGTTGAATTAAAAATATACACTAAAATATCCTTGCTCCCTAGATTTTGTTGAGTAGTGTACATGCTTGCCTATGTACAATAATGTACATATCCTATTAAAGCGTCTCGATGACGCGACGCGTGACCGAAGAGCTGGCGGGTATCTGACGCAGCGCATCAGCATTGCCATACAGCGAGGCAATGCAGCCAGCGTCTTGGGGACGCTTCCGACTGGTATTGATATGGATCAGTTGAGCTACCTGTAGATTGTTTGCAACAATTTTTTGAGTCTGCAGTTAGTTTAATTGTTTCAATTGTAAATACTAGTTCTAATTTGTTTTTATTATTGAATTAAGTAATTTTCTTTGTCAATAAAGTTTCCTATTAAATAAGTTCATGCTTATGTATTATTGTGTACAGTAAAGAATTACAGAAAAATAGTATAAACTCACACAAAAATTCAAATTCAAATTTCGATAAGATGGAGCCCACCACTAGGTGCATCCACCTGTTCTGAATGGGGCAGTTTGCCCGTGCTACAATCATCTAATACGATTATGATAAGAATTGGTTCTCAGTTTCAGAAGACAAGAAACTATGGCAGGTAGACGTTAAGATGGAGCCCTGCGACGAAACAGGAGACGTGGACGAGACCCTGCCTTCACCTCCAGCACGCTGCCTGTCTGATGGCACCGACTCAGATTATGGTCAGTATTACTCATCATCAAAATCTTCTATATATAAAACTAGCTGCTGCCCGCGGCTTCGCACGCGCTAATAGCCTATGTCCGTCCCCGGGATACCATTGACCTCCCACCCAAATTTCATTAAGATCCGTTCTGCCGTTTTGGCAGTATTGGTGCGAACAAATTCCTGGTTGATAAGTTGAAGTGGCTCTATAGGCTAACTAAATCTTTAGTCACAACCTCGACTCGAACTTGACTGAAAACTTACAGGAGATCCAGCACAGCTACCACACAGTACACAAACTTATATAAAAATAGCGATATACATAGTTTTAATATCAGTAATAATCATAGACTCGCTGTGCCCACAACTAGGCTACACAAAATGAAAGTAAGATACGCTTCTGCAAAAAAACTCCTAGTGGGCTTAAAAAATAATCAGTAAATAAATTTAAACAGATTGTCAAAAAGTTTCTGTGCAAAAAGGCTTGCTATAAAATATCAGATTATCTGAAGGATAAAAAAGCTTGGGACGGGATTTGCTCCCACTCGAAAAATAACAACTAACAGGCTAAACGTTTCTTTACGTTAGTCTACATACCGCAACAGAAATGCATACTAATATATACCATACTATATATAGATATTATAAATTCAAAAGGAGTTCTGTCTATGTCTGTCTGTTACCTTTTCCCGCCTAAACGGCTGAACGGAACTTAATAAAATTTGGCATGGAGATGGTATCCGGGGACGGACATAGGCCACTTTCTATCACGGAAAAGAGCGTCGCAAAAATATCACTTTATCACCGTGTTTAATTTTATAATTTGACCTTTTCTAATTGTACATGTTGTACATTCTACTTCCTCCTACGGCAACTCATTTACTGTCCGGGCTGTCCAGCTGTGGAACACGTTGCCGGTTACTTTAATGTAAGGTGTGCGAAGTCACTACCAATTTTCAAAATATGGTAAAGGAACACTATTTGTCCTGCTGTCACTGAAGAGGCCCTTGTTTTCATAATATGTATAATATATATATGTAAATATATATTTATAGATGGTGTTTATGTATTTTTTTCCGTTGTAATTTATAATGTAGTATATTAATATTTATTTTTAAGTAGTACAATATTTATTAGATGCACACAGATCTTACCCCATGTATTTCCGACGATCCTATCCATACCAGGTTGTCTCGCAGAGATCGCTCTTGAGCGATAAGACCGCCAATTGTCACTTTGTTATAATTGTTTCTTTTTGTTAATAGTTTCTTAGTTATAAGTGTGCAATAAAGTATGTTCTATCTATCTATCTATGTTTTATCATTTGTCAATTAATTTGTTCTTATCCTATTGTGTCTTTCTTTCTCTTTAAAAGTTCCGTTCGTTTAGCCCCCTTTTGTAGGTGGGTGGGTAGGTACATGCCTACTCTCTTCTTAATTTGTTTTTTTTTTCTCATTCAGGTATTTTTGTATTTTATGTTTAATTTATTGTTTGTAAGTTATGTAGTATTTCTGTTCTGTGCTGTATCAGGGTTGTGTTCGTTAATAAATGTTTCTCTCTCTCTCTATCTATCTATCTCTATTTTTAGTATTGTATTTATGGGAATAAAGAGTTTTTGATTTGATTAGAAATAAGCGTTCAAATATGGGCGTGACTCGTCACCTTTAGATAAATTTTACAATGACAATATGGCTTACCGCAAGCTCCAAGCGAGTAGCCTGGGTCTATCTGTAAGCTGATGTCGTCAATATAAAATTTAATGCATGTATTGTTTACTACCAACCCCAATCCTGTCCCCCTTAGGAGACTGTTGGGCTGAAATCGGCCCAACCGTCGCCCTATAAGCGACAGGGGGACGGTTGGGCAGATTTTGGCGCAACCGTCCCCTTATTAGGAGGACAAAATCGGGCGACTACGGTTGGTAATAATCTGCATAAACGAACGGGAAAAGAAATTCGTTTGAATATGGAAGTTATAAGATTTTCGTTTTTCACGTTTCATTATGCACTAAGAACACTAAAACTTCTTTTTCTTTCCAGAAAGACTTATTATACCATCAGCACAACAGAAAAACGCTGTGAAACTAAAGCTAAAATCGGATAAGACCAAGAGGAAATTAAAAAACAAGTCTGCCAAAGCCTCGAAGAAGGAACTCATCGGTACCAAGAGCAAGATGAAAGCTAAAATAGACGCTATGGCCGAAAATGGGCCTGGTCGAAAACATGGCAAGTATAGGTTCTGTAATAAAGAGTAGGACTGAAAATAACAGCGAACAGCATGCTTGGATATGTTTTTTTTTAATGTATTTATTAAGAACACAAAAGCACAAAACTTATTCATCATCATCATCAACCTATCTTAGTCCACTGCTGGACATAGGCCTCCCCCAATGAGCGCCATAGCGCCCTGTCTTCAACTTGCCGCATCCAGCATCTGCCTGCAGTATTTCGCAGATCGTCATCCCACCTGGCCAGAGGGGACGCCCTCTGGCTACGGCTACACTACGTTTGCCGAGTCGCGGTCTCCACTCGAGAACACGTTTACCCCAGCGGTTGTAGGTTCAACGCGAGATATGGCCAGCCCACTGCCACTTCAGCTTACTAATTCTCTGAGCTATGTCGATAACTTTGATTCTCTGTCGGATGTATTCGTTACGAATCCTATCCTTCAGAGAAAACATATTACATACACAAAAAATAAAAATGTTTCAATAATGTATGTACATAGGTCTAAAAATTTATTGTAATTCAACCTATGTGCATACTGCTTGACGACCGATGTGGCGCGGCGGGCGAAGGTCCGCCTGCGACGCTGAAGGTTGCGGGTTCGATTCCCGCCTTGGGACAAATGTTTGTACAATCTGCAAATATTTGTTCCGGGTGTTCTGGGTATTTTCTATATACAATAAAAAATATCTATCTATGTTATGTATTGTATTAAGTTTATCAGTCATCTAGTACCCATAACACAAGCTCTGCTTACTTTGGGGCTATTTATACTGAAACGTACATTACAAGCAAGCCATGTAGAGCCAAAAACTAATGGTAAAAATATTTAAAACAAAGAAATACAATTATTACGCTCACATTCGTGGTAATGTCGGTTGGTATACCTGATTCTACAATAATGCAACTTACAAGAAATTATTACTAAACTAGTATCTGCTCGCGGCTTCGCACGTGTCCACGTAGGTAGGTAGGTCTATTTTAGGATTTATTTTTTTTTGGTTGTTTTTATTATTTTTTTTCCTTATGTATGCCTAAATACTGTTTTTGTTGATTTGTTGTTTGCCTGTGCTGTTTGTGTGTGAACCTAATAAAAATCTTCTATCTATCTATATAAAAATAAGTCGGGTTTTCCTTCCTGACGCTATAACTCCAGAACGCACGAACCGATTTCCACGGTTTTGCATTCGTTGGAAAGGTCTCGGGCTCCGTGAGGTTTATATCAAAGAAAATTCAGGAAAAAATTAAAAAGAAAAGCGGGAAAATCTTTCTTAACGAAGCCATCGTGGCGAAACGGAATTCGCCGGGTTTGCTTTTTCTCTATCTATAAAAATCTTCTATCAAATGCTCCGAGTTTGCAGACTATTATGAATAAGGGAGTTGGTGTGTATCGTTTCTGTGGAAACGTTTTAAGGTTATTATTTCTATCAGACACGGCCAAAAGCACTTGTGTATTAGACAGAGAGACAAAATTACTTTCAAATTTATATTATTAGTATGGGTAAGTGCTTTCTTGCTTTCTCAAAGTGGGCCAGTCTGGAAACCAGCGCTGTTTTGGATCTAAATCCTGGTGCAAAACAGCATAAAGCTGTGACTGACCCTTTTGGGAGTAGACCCCGCCCAGGGTGGGCGGTGACACCCACTAGTTAATAAGGCTAGTGCACCGTTCCGTTGGTAGGTAGGTGCCTAGTTATATAATATAATTTGGTTGTTTTGCTTTATTTTTTTTTCCATTAATTTGTTATAATTGTGTACCTGCCTTCTTATTGTACTACCTAAATACTGTTTTTGTTCATCTGTTATTTTTTGATCTATGTATCTATTTTGACTGTAAATAATGTAGTTTGAATAACAAAAACCCAAGATAACTACCATTAAACCTGTAAATAATAATACATTAAAAGCTATTTCTCATTTTCAGGGCCACAAGAAACAGATGAGACAAAAACCGCAAAAAAGAAAAAAGATTCTCTACTGCACGACGATATGATTTTTAAGAACACAGTTGTTATCGCTCAAAACTCGTACATCTGTCCGTTCATCACTCGTATAAGCATGTATTATTGTTACTACTGTAAGGATCAGTTCACGAACCCGAGCGAACTCAGGGAACACACACTATCTCACGACCCAGTCGACAAATTCGAACACATGATCGAATACAACAAGATGCCGAAAATGGACATCACTAGAATCGACTGCCGATTATGCGAACAAAAAATCGATACAATCGAAGAATTTAAAAATCACATCACTACACACGGAAAGGTTTTGTACCCAGTTGAGAATGAATTTATAAAGTATAAATTAACAATGAATAATCTGAAATGCACTGAATGCGAGGCCACGTTCCCCTATATAGATTCCCTAGTCAAGCACATGATAGATCACTTTGGAACTTTTGTCTGCGATCTATGCGGCGCTTGCTTCATCATCCTGGCATCTCTACGAAGTCACATTAAGAACCATACCAGAGTGGAGATAAACTTCCCCTGCGAAATATGCGGAAAGAACTTAAAATCTAAATATAGCAGGATTTTACACATATCTACAGTTCACGAAAAGAAAGCGACGATTAATTGTTACAAGTGTGAAGCGACTTTTCTGTCCTACGCGTTAAGAACGAAGCATTTGATTGAAGTGCATGGAGATAAGAGAATGTTCCCGTGTAAGATCTGTGATAAAGTGTACAATAGAAGGAAAACGCTTGTGGAACATAACAGAAGGAACCATCTCAAAGTGTTCAGGCATAAGTGTGATTTATGCGACCAGAAGTTTTATCTACCGTCGAGGTAATTATAATAATAATAATAATAATAGTTGTTATTCAGATATAGGTCTTATAAACAAAACAAAGTTATGTGTATTAAAGACCTATTTCACTTGTTAGTTTCGACACCTCGCTCTAACTAAGTTCAAGACTTGTGTGATATAGACTCGAGGGTTCTCTACCTCGGTAAGTAAGTAGGTTTACACTATTATAGGACTTGCATAATGTATATAAAACGTTAAGCAAACTGTACTATACTTAAAAAAAACTACTATAAACTTATCCATATTTAATAATACATTACATTAAAATAAAACTAAAAGTAAAGTATGGTGTGAGTGTAAAAGTGTGTGTATGTGTGTGAGTGAGTGGAGTTGACTGTGGACTAGGTAACTGTTTTTAATAGACTTTCCGTTTTATCATAGTCAAGGGTTAGTAAATATGATTTTATCTTATTTTTACATTGTCTGTAATTTAAATCTTTTATATCTATGTATATATTTGCTGATATTGTTATACATGTATGGACCTAAAAAATAACGAAGCATTTGATAGAAGTGCATGGAGATAAGAGAATGTTCCCGTGTAAGATCTGTGATAAAGTGTACAATAGAAGGAAAATGCTTGTGGAACATAATAGAAGAAACCATCTCAAAGTGTTCAGGCATAAGTGTGATGCGACCAGAAGTTTTATCTACCGTCGAGGTAATTTGATTTTAGTTTTACTTATTATACACAGTGACTGCAATAGTGCGTGCACAGCGGCGAACCAAACGCGGTTGTCAAACTAGGCTTAGATCTCAGTACTCACGGGATCCCCGTGGTAAAAAACTGGAATTACATAAAAATCCAAAAAAATCTTTGGTTCCTTGAATGTGAAAACACGATTGCGAAAAAAAAACATGAAAGTGTACTGTTTCCCCTGCGGTCTATTGAAATGATTTATGTTTTGATTCGTAGGTTATTACTAATTACGTAGTGTAGGGTGCCCTCCGGCCAGGTGGGATGACGATCTGCGAACGACTGCAGGCAGATGCTGGATGCAGCAAGCTGAAGACAGGGCGCTATGGCGCTCATTAGGGGAAGCCTATGTCCATCCAGCTGCAGTGGACTAAGATAGGTTGATGATGATGATGATGATTTGGTTCCTTGAACCAGTTTCTTCATAAGTTTTCTTGTAAATAAGCTAAAACTAGATTTTAGGCGCTTACGCTGTTCCAAAAACTTATGACCCCCCCGCTCCTATGAACACGAAATCCTATGCCTATCCTTTTCACAAAATGGCGCGCATTGCGCTCTCTTAATGCATTAAGTTTATAGTTTTGAACTTGTTTTCAGATTAAAAGAGCACATGGCAACACACACAGGCGAGCGTAACTTCCGGTGTGAATACTGCGACAAGAGTTACCCGCGTTTGCAATCTTTGCAAGAACACGCGCGAACGCACTCTGAACGTAGATACAAGTGTACGATGTGCCCGGCTCACCTCTCTCATAGCTCGAGCTTACAGTTGCATATGAGAACTCATCATCAGTACGAAATGGATGCCAGTGGGGCAACAGCGATATAAATGATCACTCTGAACGTAGGTACAAGTGTACGATGTGCCCGGCTAACGCCTTTTTACAAAGAATATTTAGGATTCTAGAACAGAGTAGTATTAAATGTATTCTCGGAAGATCTGTGAGAGATTCATGCAAGCTTAGGACAGGGCGCAATGTCAGCGCTGTATAAGGATGGCCTGTCTCTTGCTGTGGACTAGCCTGAGCTGATAGCCATAAGTTTTATAAAAATATTAATTATAATAAATTATTATGAGAACATTGTGAAGTATGCTTTATTTGTGAATATCGTAATTCTGCCTTTGGGTGACCTCCACATACTTTAACTTAGCACATGGCTAGGGACAAAAGTGGCGAGTATAGTACATTATGTAGAGAGTAATGTAAGATACCTAAATAAACCTAGCCTACCTATCGTTTGGCACGTAGAAAGATAATCGATTTACAGGTTCTGACCTCTTTTCAGAACAAGTCAAACGAAAACAAAATGAAAAATGTAGATTCTCTACGGGTAGAAAGAGCCACATAGCGTCATCTAGTGACGAGTAGTATTACTCAAAACCTTGAATGACTTCCGATTTGGACCTCTTTAACGCAAACAAGAACAAACTATATAGCCAGCGCCATCTAGCAGCGAGTAGCCTTTTTTCACTTGGGAATGTCGCAATGAAAACTATTTGTTTACAAATTTTACATTAGTTCTATTTCCCAGTGTTATGTTGTGTTCTGCTGATTATTGGTTTCTAAAATGAGCCTTGTTAAGAACAAGGGCCCTATTATCGAACAAGCACTTTGCAGATGTTGTGGCTCTATAAAGAGATGTCGAATCCTAAATGTGGAATACGAGTGGCAAGGGCAGAAAGAGGTGTATTCAGATATGTTTATGGATTGTTTCGGCCTTCTGGTAAGCATTATTTATTTATTATTATTTTGTAGCTTTATTATTGCGTTACTATGGCTCGGCAAGCAGGGCTTTACACCACCTCAGGAAAATCTCTATAGCTTATAATAATCGCCAAAACTGCTTGTCCTCTGGCATGGCGAACCAAAGATGCGCAAATTCCAACCAAGGCCAAACAAATTAGGCCAATTTGGTGGGCAGTTACCTTCTGGACAATCGCGTCGATTGTTATTCTTATTCTTAGTGGGGGGAATTGAGGTCTGCACTGACATCTCGCATGGGAGTGTATTAGACATTGCCCCCTGCTTAATCAGGCCCTAACCAGCCCAGCACCTTGAAGTACTGGAGCAGGACCTTTGGTGACTGACAGCTTCGTTTCAGCTTCTTTGTGAGTGTGGACGGGTTTCATGCCTCAATGAGACACTTCAGCCCCGTCCTGTGTCTGGCCTCCTCTGTGGCCGTGCAGTGTACCACATCATGTGGCACAGTTTCTTCTTCTTGGAAACAGCCTTGACACATGCTGCTGTCTGTGGCTCCAGTCTTGAAAAGATGATGGTTCAGTTCGCAGTGACCTGTGATCCTATCATAGTTCTTAGGTCCTTGCGGCTCATCTTAAGCATCATGTTTGTGGTTTTCCTACCTTTGGAGGAGAAAATAAATTTAGTACTTTTACAGTCTTGTTTGATGCTCCCATAGTTTTTGGTGTTCTTTTTCTGAATTAAGTTTTAGTCTATCTTTTACTTTTGCTGTAGGCGGGTAAGAGAAACCTATATCTTGTTGTGTTGGGGTTTGTCTCGCTCCTTCGTTTGCTAGTCTGTCTGCATTTTTGCTGCCTGGGCAGGATCAACTCTAATAAATAAATAAAAATAAATAATGCTGGACAATCCACACAGCATTATCTAGCCCCAAAGTAAGCAGAGCTTGTGTTATGGGTACTAGATGACTGATAAGCTTAATACAATACATACATAGATAGATATTTTTTTATTATATATAGAAAATACCCAGAACACCCGGAACAAATATTTGCAGATCGTACAAACATTTGTCCCAAGGCGGGAATCGAACCCGCAACCTTCTGCGTCGCAGGCGGACCTTCGCCCACCGCGCCACATCGGTCGTGGACTCTGTCCATTCTATGCAGACCTTGCTGAGATGAGAAAGATCTTGCAGAGCGTTGTGGCATTCAACAATTGCTTTTGATCTTGTTTCTGTTCTTTTTTTGTTTTGAGTGCGTTTATAAGCGCAGCGCTGTCTTTTGTGAAGACCAGTTGTATCCGTCTGGTTGTCTCTTTGATGGTTGTTTCCTGAAGCATAACATTTGCTGCCAGTTTGAGTCCCAGTATTTCCGCCTGAAAGGCCGTCGTAGCTGAGCTTAGTGGTTGGGCTCTTGAGAGCCCGATTTCGGGACAGGAGTAGCCACAGCCAGCCCCTGTTTTGTGTTTAAATTAAAATTAAATGTAATAAATTTGTTTGGCACAAGGGTTGATCAGGCTTGACATCCAGTGCCTTTGCAGTTTACTGCAATGTCTGTAACCCAGAACCTTTATCAGAGTGTTGGTGCTGCCCAGCATCCTGCGTTTTACAGATATTATTTTATTACGAATCACAGCGTTAAAGTCAGCCCCATCTGTGTAGATGTGATATATGATGACGTCATGTGAGGTAATCGCTTCTTAGATCTCTTCATGCTTTATTACGTAGGTCTTCCCGGTTAAGTATGTAGACGCGACTCTGTCGGTGCCATTTGTCGCCTCTGGAATTTCATTAATGGCATTGCGTGATATTCTACGGTGGCTTGTTAGGCCTGATTCACCTTTCCACTGGTTTGCTGATTTTATTCTTAGGGACGCTGCCATTGCTTCCTGCTGTATGTGAACATGCAACGGCGTTAAACCTAGTATTATGCCCAGTGCTGCTGATGGGGTTGATTTCCTGCATCCGCAGATGAGAGTGCAAGCAAGTCTTTGAACTTGCTGTAATTTATTTATGGTGGTGACTAAGTTTGTTCTAGGCTACCATACTATAGCACCGTAGGTTAGCAATGGGCGGACCATGACTGTATACAGCCTTAGGCACAGCTTAGACTTAAGGCTCCAGTCCTTGCCCACCGCCCGCGTGCATTGCCATAAAACGTTTGTGGCTTTAGTTGAATAATCGCGTCGATTATTCACTGAGTTTTTGTTTCAAACAATGAAAAAGCGAGGCAGAGCTGTACAACGCTGCATATGCTATCTCTTCGCTGCTGCATGCTATCTCTCGCCTGATGCGTTGTCGGCGGCATATGAACTATACGCGTGAGTGTACCTGTGCAATCTTCCCCTCTAAACTATGTAGTATAAAGGCATAAAACATCACTTCCCAGCTCTTAACTTCTGCATTAAACAATAAGGCTCACCCTTAGACCATCTCTTTGGCCTAAGGGCTTACCTGACTTATCCACTTCCTGCTGATAAACAGAATTACATTTTATACACTTGCCTTCATTAATGTCCGTAAACCCACTGCAGCTTTCCATCTTACTAAAGATGAAGATTAAGGAAGATATCAAATAATATTAAGTGAAACATCATGCACCAGTGACGGTACGCAAAATAGTATTGGCATGCAAGACCAAAAACTAATAAATTATCATAAAAAAATCGCAGCAATTTGTAGAGGATAGGTATGTAGATTATTACCTAAAGTGTACTTATACTTTATTTTCAGCTCTCCCATCTTGAGGGTGAGGATTCGGAGCGAGTGATCTGTGCCACGTGTGTGATAAGGTTGAGAGATGCTGCTGCCTTTAAAAGCCAGGTAAAAATATTAACAGTAACATCTTGTTATTAATAACTAACTATGAACTATGTAGCAAATTATTTATTTTGCTTACAAAGTCTGCGGGTTCCCAGCTGCTCTACTGTAAAATGGTTGAGCTGTAAGATTTCCCCAGTGCTCAACTTGGTTTGTTCCCCACTACTCTACTGCAAATAGTGGAGCAGTAAGGCATTCCAACTGCTCAACTTAATATTTGCAAATCTAGTATCACAAAACACTATAAATAACTTGTAATGCTCCCTCTGTGAACAGCTTAAAAACAGACCCAACCACTGGTTACAACGCACAATCTGACCACTATAAGGGACAAACTAGTGTAGTGAAAAACATTAAAAGCACTGTGATATAGACATATCAGCTCTCAGCTGATATGTCTCAGACGACCGATGTGGCGCGGCGGGCGAAGGTCCGCCTGCGACGCAGAAGGTTGCGGGTTCGATTCCCGCCTTGGGACAAATGTTTGTACGATCTGCAAATATTTGTTCCGGGTGTTCTGGGTATTTTCTATATATAATAAAAAATATCTATCTATGTTATGTATTGTATTAAGTTTATCAGTCATCTAGTACCCATAACACAAGCTCTGCTTACTTTGGGGCTAGATGATGCTGTGTGGATTGTCCAGCATTATTATTATTATTATTAGCTGCTCGTCTATAATTACACTAATAATAATATTAATTGAAAGCTATTTTATTGATTTTGAACATGATATTAAACAATGAGTTTATTAAGTTTCATTAATATTTAATTTACCATGCTCATATTTTGTCATTTATTTAGATAAAGAAAACTAATTTATGGGAAAGTATCATATTTTATGTACCTACCTATATTTATGTCCTCAGGTACTGCAGTGTGAGAACACTTTACTGAAGACGAATATACACATACACGGTACAGGTGGGTAACTAATTTATTTTATATAATAAAAAATATATATAAAGTCAGGTATATTTTCATGAGTTTATTGTTAAATGAATGAATAAACACAATAAACGGCCTTATCGCTGAAAGCAATTTCTCCCTGGCAACTTTTAAGAGCGTTTACGCCTTCCATGCGCAGTTTGGCTCAAAAACAGTACTTTTCAAACCTGTTAATAACATGAACCACTTATATTACACTATATGTTAATTAATATTAATTTTAGGAAATTTTGTTTTCCAAATAGTTAGTTAAGAAAATATTTCAATTATGTACGCGTTCTATCAAGATAACTTGTTAGAGGTTTTCTAAATTTCCCTTTTAGCCTCAGTTTCGAAGATCAAATATAATGAAAATACTGATATAT
Source organism: Eupithecia inturbata (assembly GCA_963662085.1). Taxonomy (NCBI): domain Eukaryota; kingdom Metazoa; phylum Arthropoda; class Insecta; order Lepidoptera; family Geometridae; genus Eupithecia; species Eupithecia inturbata. Next base: position 2,741,749 of record OY759205.1, read on the forward strand.
CTAATGAACAAAAAATAATAATCAATCAATACGATCCTTGGAAAAATTGTTAGTTAAAAAGATTTTTGGTTTTGGTATCTGACTACGAGAAATTCAAATTCAAAAAATGTGAATTATTACGAATTTTAAATGTTTTTTTCACCGATATACCTTATTTAATTTAATATAACAATAGCTTACCAATAAAGAAGAGCGTCTTCTTTAAAATCATACATTTAAAATTGTAATTAATTTGTTGTTATTATTTTTCTGTAAATATTTTAAAACTACTTTAAAACGCTGCGCGCAAATCATTTCAAATCTGTCCCATACACATCGCGCGCTAGGCGTAAACGCTCTTTATGTATGTTCTTTTATCACTATCTACTCTATCTACAAATCATCTCTTAAAATAAGTAGGTACCTGGCTTTTTAGGCAGAAGAGAAGAACTGTCCCTTAGTTACTGCGGATATAAAAAAAACATTCTTTGTAAGCTGTCGAGAGCTTGATTCAACTCGTTCCTTAAATTTGGCGCCTTGCAGCGCCTCTACCGGATAGAAAGGAACTATTTTTCCTAGTTTGACAGCGGTTGAATACATACATACGAACTCGATTTTAGACTTGTCTTATTCTTTTTTGTACGTGTAAGCGAGATAAAAGCTAAGTCTCGAAAACTTTCTTCGAATTCAAAATGAAGCCACTCGTCATAGGGGTAAAGTGAGTCATTTGATTGTGCTTTATATGTTGTGTTGTCAGTTTGTTGTAGGAGAATTATTATGATGCAAAATTATAAGAAAATTATAAGTTAGCAGGTAGGTATTTTAGCAGAGTCCTAAGTGGATGCTTGAATAAAACCGCAGACTGCACATCTAACGTTGTATTATAGAATAGGAGAAGCGGAAGACGTGCAGATAGTGTAGCAAGTAGTTTGAGACGCGATAGGATACAATGCAAGTCGTAGAAGTCGAGAGAAATCTACGTATTGTTTTGCATTCGGCAGAGCGAGCTGCGAAGTTTGTATGCGCTACAAGTTCATAATCTGTCTTCGAAGTTTATATGTACAGCCACAATCATTTTGACACTCCGAGTCGTCGTCGTAGCGAAAAGCAAGCAGCGCCCTAAAGCAAGAAGTTGAAGTAATTTCATTCAACAGTTTCAGATATCAACCGAATAGATATAAAAACGGAAGTGAAGCTAGAAACCGAGCCGCCTTTTCACCCAAAAATGCTAGATATGATGCTGGACAAAAGAGAAACGCTGGACGACGAAGGAGATATGGATCAAGATGATTATGATGGTGAGAATTTTAACCATAAATGATGTCGCAGATCTGGCCCGCACCAATGCCGCACAGCATTTAAATATAAGCTTTAACTTTTAAAAGTGGGCTAAACTAAAACGTAAATAGTAAGTAAATACATGCATCTTATATTTATTGACGGCATTAGATAACAGACAGCTTGCGGGCCACTCGCTTGAAGTTTGTGGTAAGCAATTTTGTCATTGTAAAATGTATCTTAAGGTTACGAGTTAAAGCCCATAATTGAATGCTCATTTTTGTGTTGTGCGGCAGTGGTGTTGGACGTGTGAGCGCCAACCTTAAGGATGACAAATCAACATCGAGCTGTGCTGCGCTGTACTGCGCTGTGCTATGTTTGTTCAACTCGCTCGTCTAATATTTTAATGAGGATACAAACAAACCATGCTGGGCTGCGCTGTGTCAGGCTACGCTCTGTTTAAAAACACAGTCGTCTCGAGCGAGGCGCGCTACCCGCCGTGCTGAGCCGCGCTGTGCCGAACTGTGCTATTTTTTTAATTTTTGACGAGATAAACGACAACACTACACGAGCTGCTGATTACTTTTAATACTGAGCTAAGCAAAGCGCAGCACAGCTTGATGTTGATTGTTAAAAAAACGTAGCTTAAGAAACACAGCACAGTACAGCGCAGCATAGCTCGATGTTGATTTGTCACCCTTAATATTGTCGCACACCTGGAAAGCACCGCTGCAGCACAGCGCAAAAATGTGCATTCAAATATGGGCTTTAACTCGTAACATTTAGATGCATTTTATTATTACATTTTTACGGCATCAGACGAGAGACAGCTCTCGGATCACTAGCTTGAAGCTTGTGGGAAGCACAAAAGTGTGCATTTTTGTGCTGTGCTGCAGCGGTGCTTTCCAGGTGTGCGACAAGCTTTAAGGTTGGCGCTCACACGTCCAACACCACTGCCGCACAACACAAAAATGAGCATTCAAATATGGGCTTTAACTCGTAACACTTAGATGCATTATATTATTACATTTTTACTGCATCAGATGACAGACAGCTCTCGGATCACTAGCTTGAAGCTTGTGGGAAGCCATTTTGTCACTGTAAAATGTATCTAAAGCTAAAGAGTTTAAGCCCATATTTGGATGCACGTTTTTGGGGTGTGTGGTAGCGGTATTGGATTAATAAGCGCAGAGCTTAAGAATCAACGTGAAGCGTCTTACATAATGTTTTGTTTTATCCATACTAATTATAAATTCGAAAGTAACTCAGTCTGTCTGTCTATCTGTCTGTTACCTTTTCACGCTTAAATGACTAAATGGATCTTAATTAAATTTAGCAGGGTGATAAATGGTATCCCGAGGACGGACATAGGCTACTTGAAATGTGTGTGCGAAGCCGCGGGCAGCAACTAGAGATAAAACCCAACTAGTATTCGCGTATTATGATATCAGTCGTCGTTGCCCCCCGTGGCGCTCGCGGCGTAAGAATCAACCCCTGCAAACTGAGTCCGTGGACGTCGTGACGACATGGATATCATGATACGAGATACTCGTTGGGTGTAGCTCTAGCTGCTGCCCGCGGCTTCCAACGCGCTTTTAAAGTATCCTAAGTCCGTCCTCGGGATACCATTTACCTCCCTGCTAAATTTATTTATGCTCCGTTCAGCCAGGCGTGAACAGGTAACTGACAGACAGAGTTACTTTCGAATACTTTATTGACAAAGAAAATTACAATTCAGTAATAAAAACAAATTAGAATTAGTATTTACAATTGAAACAATTAAGCTAACTGCAGACTTGCAAACAATCTACAGGTAGCTCAACTGATCCATATCAATACCAGTCGGAAGCGTCGTCCCCAAGACGCTGGCTGCATTGCCCCGCTGTATGGCAATGCTGATGCGCTGCGCCAGATATCCGCCAGCTCTCGGGTCACGCGTCGCGTCGATCAGACGCTCAGATAACTTTTTAAAAACCCGGAGAGCCTCGGTACCCCACGGACCTAGGGTCTCGACCCCAAAGGGAGCAAATATGTAGGCTCTGTCGAGACCGGCATATTTGCGTCTCTTGAGATCCTCGGCCAAATCTGCCGCCGCACCAGCCCTTACGGATGTCCTCGGAAGATGGGAAGGCGCAAGTGTGTCGACGCATGTAGCGTCCCACACAATGGGCCTCCCCAACTCCCATGGGACTAGTAATCATAACATAATAATCGTAACATCTTTACTACTTTCGAATTAATAATATTGGTATGGATAGGTGACTTAGAGAGTTTCTAAGATACATGTACCTAAATAATAATTTCGTTGATATTTTTTTTGCTAATTTAGCGTGCTTGATTTTCGTTGTAGTCTTAAAATAGTAAAAAGATTATTTGTAGGTAAGTAGGTACTTAGTGCAACAAAATTAAATGTTATATGTGAAATAATATGGCGTGTTTAAAAACCGACTTCAAATTCCGCTAAATAAAATTCATTTTGACGTGCAAAAATTGGGTTTACACTTAGCGCGATCTAATTCCCTAGTGACGACATCTAGTTAAAATTCAAGTCTAATTTAGTTTGATGACACATGGATAAAACTGTTGACGCCCGTTGCTATGGAAACCATTAGTCGTGATTCTTTATTAATATTGTTGTTTATTAAGTTTTACTGGATTAATACTAATCCCTCGGGACAAACATTTTATGGGGCCATTTCGGGATCATTCTCTATCTATACAATAGTGAAAGAACCAATACAATCGGTTAACCATTGGCGGAGATATTTAGTAACATACATAAGTAGGTATATAAAAGAACATATACACGCACTATTGAGAACCTCCTCCTTTTTGATGTCAGTTAATAGCAAATTGTTATTCCAGTTTCAGACAACGAACCAATAATGAACGTGAAATTAAAATCTCGCAAGAAGAAGATAACTAAAATTAAGGTCGGCGGGAAAGTGAAGAAAGTAAAGCGGGAGAGGGACAAAACATTGAAGAAGAGGAAAAAAGTGGAGAAAATTGTAGAAGAGAGTATTGAGAGCAGAATAAATGGTAAGAGCATCAACTCCTACTTCTTGGAGAATGGCTCTAGAGAGTATCATCATAGATTCCACAATCATTTTGACAGCCTCAGTGGCGCAGAAGGTGAAGCTCCGCCTACGACGGTTTCAGAGTTCGATTCCCGCCACTGGACAAATGATTGTATGATCTGCAAAAAATTGGTTCCTGGTCTGGGTGTTGAATGTTTAGAAACATATGATCTCTTCGTAAACTAGCTACCTATCCAGAACAAAAGCTTTTCAGGAATGCACGCATTATCTAGAGTTTCTTTCATCTACGTACGATCCTGCGACGATTCCATTGTCACAGTAAAGAGATTGGCAGGATTCGGCCTTTGATGCGACGCACTGTCTGGCATAAGCCTCTCTTCATTAGTTTTATTCGCAACACTAGTTTTCTTAAGAAAAGCTTGTCGAAATTTAAATTTGTTGTGCACACGTAGATACCCACATAACCTTGTCTCTCTCTCTCCCAATAAGGTTTGCTGGAAGAGAACTCTTTTTAGGGTTAAGCTCGCCTTTTGCCATTCCTTCTCTAGTTTTATGTTTTTTAATGTATGTTTTATTTAGTGCAATAAAGAATTAAAGAAAATATTAATCTATCTACAATTTGATAAATGATTTGATTTTTGTAATTTGTATTAGCTACATAATGCACACAGATCCCTATGTTAAATCCAACGATCCTATCCATCCACGGTTTTCCAGAGAGATGTCACATTTTTGTATTTTTTATTTTATTTGTTAACTAGCTGCAGCCCACGGCTTCGCACGCTTTTTCCGGAATAAAAGGTAGCCTATGTCCGGCCCCGGGATACCATCTACCTCGCTGCCAAATTTCACCGAGATCCGTTCAGCGGTTTTTGAGTTATAAATAGTGTAACTAACACGACTTTCTTTTATATATTATATAGATTGTTTCGTAAAGTGTGCATACCACATTATAAGAAGACCATCTTGGGTCTCTTCCAAGACGAGAGTGAATGGGTGTCTTCTAGACCTTCGTGATACATCGTCAGCCAAATCGTCACCTTCCAAAGTCAAAGTCAAAAACTCTTAATTTCCATAAATACAATAAATGTATGTACACTTAGAAAATGTCAAATTCTTAATAATTAAACACTGACACGGAAATAAAGTGATATTTTTGATTTCAATCGCTTCGGTATGTAGACTAAAGTAAAGAAGCGACGAAGAAACCTTTAGCCCGTTAGTTAGTTGTTATTTTTCGAGTTGGAGCAAATCCCGTCTCAAGCTTTTTTATCCTCTAGCTAGTTAATCTGATATTTTATAGTAGGCCTTTTTACACAAGAAGGTTTTGACAATTTGTTTGAATTTATTTACTGATAATTTTTGCAACTCACTAGGAGTTTTGTTGTAGAAGCGTATACATTGCCCTTTAAAAGATACATTGATTTTGTGTAGTCTAGTCCATCAGGTGAGATTGTGGTCTAACGAAGGTCCATCCATAATAATCATACTACTATTATAAAATCGAAAGTAACTCTGTCTGTCTGTTACCTTTTCACGCCTAAATGGCTGAAATAATCTAATGAAATTTGGCAGGGAGGTACATGGTATCCCGGGGACGGACATAGGCTACTTAAAAGTCCGTGCGAAGCCGCGGGCAGCAGCTAGCTTGTTGATTATAAAAAAGTAGGTACCAAATAAGTTGAAAAAATTATCATTAAATAAATTCAAACAAATTGTCAAACATATCCTTTGTAAAAGGCTTACTACAAAATATCAGATTATATAGAGAATAAAAAATCTAGGGACAAGTTTTGCTCCATCTCGAAAACTAACGACCTAACAAGGTAAAGGTTTCTTGTTTGCTTCTTTACTTTACCTTAAAAATATTAAAGCGAACAAAAATCAAAGTGATCACTTTATTTCCTAGTTTTACTGACAAAGAAAATTACAATTCAATAATAAAAACAAATTAGAAATAGTATTTACAATTGAAACAATTAAGCTAACTGCAAACTGTTGCAATCTATCTACAGGTAGCTCAACTGGTCCATAATAAAGACTCATAAAAAAAAAACCAAACAGTCAATAAAGACTCATAAAAAAAACCAACCAGTCAATAAAGACACATTAAAAAAAACCAACCAGTCAATAAAGACACATTAAAAAAAACAACCAGCCAATAAAGACACATTAAAAAACCAACCAGTCAATAAAGACACATTAAAAAAACAACCAGTCAATAAAGACATTAAAAAAAACAACCAGTCAATAAAGACACATTAAAAAAACCAACCAGTCAATAAAGACACATTAAAAAAAACAACCAGCCAATAAAGACACATTAAAAAAACCAACCAGTCAATAAAGACACATTAAAAAAACAACCAGTCAATAAAGACATAAAAAAAAAACAACCAGTCAATAAAGACACATTAAAAAAACCAACCAGTCAAAAAAGACACATTAAAAAAAAAGTTTTACTTAAGTAATTTGAATTTTGTGACGTGTCCAAGAGTCCTGTAAGGTCTAAAGGAAATAAAGCACTTTGAATTTGAATTTGTATTTAATGTTGTTTAATTATCTTTTCAGACGCACCACCGATTCAAACATTCCAGCCGCGGCCAAGAATAGTCGAAAACGAAATGAAAGCGATCCACAACACCGTAACAATAGTAGAAAACTCTTACGTCTGCCCGTTCTACACCTCCTTCAGCGATTACTACTGTATCTACTGCAGAGAAACCTTCACCGATCCAACGAAACTGAGAGAACATACGTTAGAACATGATCCAACTAGTTTCAAAGATATTTTATTCGCCAGCAAGAAGCTCGCACAAGTTGACATAGTCAAAGTTGATTGCAGGCTTTGCCCGCAACAGATCAACAATATAGAAACGTTGAAAGATCATCTGACAACGGTGCATGAAAAAAGTCTACATCCAATGACAAATGAGTTTCTGAAATTCAGGTTAGCTGTTAGTCTATCCTGCACGGAGTGTGGGGTCCCGTTCAAGTTTTTCCATGCGTTGAAAAAGCACATGGCAGAACACTTTGGTACATGTATCTGTGATATATGCGGCGCGCATTATTTTGATGAGAGAATATTGCTAATACACCAGAAGAAGCATCAGGAGGCAAAAGCAGAAATGCACGCATGCAGCTTCTGTGACAGGACATTCAAATCTAGACATAACAGGTATTTACATGAGGCGAAATTACATAAGAAGGAAGCAGCGTACCCTTGCAGTAAATGTGATGAGATATTCTTCACACACACCTTAAGGTACCGGCATCTTATTGAAACGCATGGTGAGGAACGGACTTACCCGTGTGATTTGTGTGGACGGACTTATGATTCTAGGAAATCCCTGCGAGAACACAATAGGAGATCCCACCTTAAGATCATGAAGCATCAATGCGACCTCTGCGATAGAAGATTCTACCTCCCATCTCGGTTAAGAGAACATATGTCAACTCACACCGGAGAAAGAAACTATAGATGTGAATATTGTGGCAAGAGTTACCCTAGACTGAGAGGTCTAAAGGTACATATGCATTCACATAACATAGAAAAAAAGTTTCGCTGTGTCTTGTGCAATGCTACGTTCACGCAGAATGTTAATTTGAAGAATCATATGAAGCGGCAGCATCAGAGTCTTGATATGGAAGATGGGGGTGATTATCAGAGTGCGATGATGATGAGTGTCAAATAATGTCAACCTTGGATACTCAACTGGATGGTCATAATAAACAGTGGCCATAACTGGTTTAGCCTACTTTATCTGTATAAATTATTTTATGTTTCTATAATTTGTCATAGTGTCAATTCAGATGTCGCTATAACTAAGCTTAAGGGGTGGCCAGAATGCCTTGACTACATTTCCGACATTGCCATCCTTAAAATTTCTCGAAAGTGCATCTAATCTAAGCGTCGAAATAAGATTCTACCTCGATGAATCTAGGTGATGAAAAATATCACATTATTTAAAAAAAAAAAACTCCTCATTAAAAGTTTATTCTTCCTTTTTAAATACTTTGTGTAGTTTTATAAAAAATCACTGGAGAAAAACACTAAAAAATCACGGATTTTACTCTCACAGAAAATTAATAACTCCAAATGAATTAAACTTATTAAAACAACTACTTCAACATTTCATCTTTCCGTTATTCAATCGTATTTTTTATAGGATTCAAAACAATAATGATAGATCCCAAAAAACACATTTTTGTAAGGCGTTTTGCGAATAATTGCAACGATAATATTTTTCCAAAAGAATTTCAACCGTATTATTCAGAAATCCTTTTCAATATATGCTCAAAATCGTTTCCACTAACTTCAGTCGGAGGCTGGATGTCTTCTCGGACGGACGTGAGGTCATGCCACTTTTTTACATATTGACAGCTGGTGATGTCATACGAATTACGATGTTTGAAGTTCTAATTTTTGTTTGAGTACTTAATTTACAATCAACTAAAAAAAAATGTAATTGCTCAATGCTGCTAAGCGCAAAACTCGGGAACGGCTTGCCCAAATTTAGCTAGTGTTTTTTTTTTATTTTTTGAAGCCTGAGGATGGTTGCGCGAACAATCACAAAAATGCATGTAATGCATGCCCATGTATTATTATTTTACTGTATGTACCATGATTTTAACATGTTGTTATGCAATAAATATAATTTTACTTTTTCACTTTACTACAAGCCTAGAGGTAATATAATAAGTTAGTATAATATTATTAACGCATTCACTGCCCAGCCTCGGCCGTGCGACCCGCAGGGGCCGCGCGCTACGTCGCCGCGTCGCTCCATGGAGCTGCAGATGGGCATGTGCGTAGTGAGCAATGAAAGTGTTCTTTATGTCATGCAACGAATCCATGGACCAGTGTTGGCATAGTTTCAATTTTGCTCTAAAAGCTTAACATGATGTTTTTTTCTGTTTTTTTGTTGTAATGTTGTAAATAAATTATGATGAACAGTTCATACTATTTCATTGTGTTCCATAGAAGATATAAATCTTTATTAACAAAGAAAATTACAATCATAGAATGGTATCAAATTAGAACTACAATTCGTTTGTTTTACGTTAATTCGTAAATTCCAGTATGAATCTTCTAAATCATACAGTAGGATCATTGCTTTGAATATAAAACGTAAGGTTATTATTCCTGCCCGCTTAATTTTCCTCCAGTATAGTTTTTTCTCTATTGCTATTTCTAATATCGCCATCTATTGTCGAGTAGTAATAAAAAATGGACGCACCCAAACATGACTGTGAACGATTTTTGACATTGACAGAAAAGATAATAATGATGATTGTAAAACCTCGAGATGATGCCTGAACGAACGAACGTAAAAATAGCCCCGGCCTTTTTGTTTACGAATTTACGTACGAAACGATACGATACCTTACCTACGAAACAAATGAATTGATTTATGTATTCGAGCATGAATTTCAAGTGATGTTTCCCTGAAAGGTCACCTCAATTCATTAGCAATGTAGACCTTTAGGATTTGACTAGTGTTCTCAAAAAAATTGTCTTCAAAATGAGTGCAATCAAAGGGAAGGGTCCAGTTTTTGACCCGGGTTTGTGCAGATGCTGTGGTTCTATGAAGAAATGCCGAGTTCTGAATGTGGAATACGAGAGCCTTGGGCAGAAGGAAATTTATTCGAATATGATGGCGGATTGCTTTGGTCTCTTTGTAAGTCTTCAAATAGTAACTAGTGAGTTTTGTCTCGTATCTATCTAAAAAATAAATAAGTTCAGCTATTTGCCCTTCGAACAGAAAAGGAAGGAAGCGATTTACAAACTCTCTTCCCCTCAGCAAAATACATACAAACGTTCTGCACAGTGGTTAGGAATGATTATATGTGAACACAATTTTTTTTGCGAATGTGAGCGTAACCCTGCCTCTGTTTACCTATGTGTGCTATACGTGTGGGTTTAATTCCACCTCTGTGTGGATACATGTTTATCTCACCTCCCCGTTAGAAAATCGTGTTTATATCACCTCGTTAGAAAATCGTGTTTATATCACCTCCTCGTTAGAAAATAGGAGAGGAGTGTTCTGTTGTTGTGTTAAATAAACATTAATTCGATTTAGGTCATGATTTCCAACTCAGACAGTTTTTATTGAGTGAAATGAAGCAAATTCAAACCTTTCTGGAACTGTTAATATAATATAAAAATATTTGGATTTTTTTTATGCTATGAATTGGGTTGTTTTGCAGCTATCACACTTGGAAGGCAAGCCATTTGAGCGCCTAGTGTGTGCAACATGCGTGATGCGGCTCCGAGAGGCCCACACGTTCCGGGCCCAGGTGGTGCAGTGCGAGGAGGCCTTTATACAGATGAAGATGTATGACTGTGATTATCCAGGTATTCCTCTTCATTGCCTTAATTTACATGAATCCTTAAACCAGTGTTTTTTTACAATAAAAAACATGGTGATGCAGGATTTCGTCACGCAGTGCCTGAAGTTCCATTATTGTTGAGTTGTTTCAAAAGTAACTTAACCGAGGTACCGAGGCTCTCCGGGTTTTCAAAAAGTTATCTGAGCGTCTGGTCGACGCGACGCGTGACCGTGCGGGTATCTGGCGCAGCGCATAAGCATTACCATACAGCGGGCAATGCAGCCAGCGTCTTGGGGATGCTTCCGACTGGTATTGATATGGATCAGTTGAGCTGCCTGTAGATTGTTTGCAACAGTCTGCAGTTAGCTTAATTGTTTCAATTGTAAATACTAGTTCTAATTTGTTTTTATTTTTGAATTGTAATTTTCTTTGTCAATAAAGATCCAATTTTAACTTAACATTTAATATAAGAGCTCTATAAGCTGCTACTTACAAATTAAATTATAAATCTAAAGGTTGGCCTGAGACACAAAGATCTGCAATCAAATCAGTTAAGCAATTGAGTTGAGCATCGGGGAACGCGGATTATTTTCGTTTCCTCATACTCATTTAATGATAAAAATATTACACGTCAGAAATTATAAATATAAGTACAATGGTACACAATATTCTTAAATAATACTTATAATAATACAACCATAATTACTTAATACATAACTTAATAAATAATGCTGGACAATCCACACCCACGCACATGATGCTCATCTAGCCCCAAGCTAAGCATAGCTTGTGTTATGGGTACTAGATGACTCATAAACTTAATACAATACATTACATAGATAGTTTTTTTTTTATACATAGACAATACCCAGAACACATATTTTGTAATTGATTCAATGGGATTGATTAAATTAATTAATAAAATTATCATTTTAGGTCTCTATCTATCACATAGAGGGTGATTGCTCAATCAACCACATTTTGAACTAGTTCTTTGAAAAATTCACCTCCGCACTTGTTACGTTGTGTGGCAGTCTGTTGTAGACAGTGGGAGCCGTCACGTGCACCAGTCTTTATTTGACTAAATTATGTCAAATGTTTTATTGCATATCAATAATATTCCACCTGTTTCAGATCCAACGGAGCCAGCCAAGTCCGAAGGTCTCATGAGCCTGGCTCTGGTTAAAGTGGAGATGGCTGAGCCTGATGAGAAGGCAGCTAGTGACACTGATGATGTTCATGATGATGGTAATAATAATAACAATAATAATGCTGGACAATCCACACAGCATCATCTAGCCCCAAGATACGCAGAGCTTGTGTTATGGTTAGGTACTAGATGACTGATATACTTAATACTATACATAGATAGTATACAATACATACATAGAAAATATCCCGAACACTCGGAACAAATATTTGTAGATTGTACAAACATTTGTTCCAAGGCGGGAAAGAAACCCGCGTCGCAGGGTCGCGTCCAGCGGTGGAACGATATAGGCTGTTGAGGTGAGCTGAGGATGTTTTGTTTTGTGAATTTTAGGGTAAGTGTGGTCGGTTTGTTTACAAACATTCTACATCAAGTTTGGGTAGTATATAGTATCAAATACAGAAGAGCTTAAGCTAAACAGAGCTAAATAGAGGTTACCGAATTTTTTTTTGTTTCCTTATTAAAACTAACAAACAATTACGTATTTTCAGAGTTAAAGCACGAAGTCAACTTTACTGAGAACTCAAACGAGGCCTTACTGCCTGCTCCCGGCTCCAGACAACCTGAGGTGCCCAAGATCCCCGCCGTTCCGATCATTACTAAACAAAAGTGGTGGTTAAGACGCCAGCCGCCCACTAACAAACCGAGTGAGTAGAAATATCATTGCTGACAATGGTGTCAATACAAATGACATAAAAAGAAATTGACAGTAGAGTAAAAGAGCCATATATGGACCACATATAAGGATTATCTTAAATAAAACTTCGAATTTTGAAGTGTAATTAGCCTTATTTATTTTAAACTTTTCGATAATCATTTGGTATCAAAAACGATAACAAAAATTCTAGAGAAACAATAACGTTTTAGAAATAATCAATATTTTCTAAAATATGTCACTTGTATGAACTTACAAAAAGTGAACATAATATGGACCACATAGTTTTAAATATGGTATAGTTTTAATATTGTTTTACAGAAAATTACTAAACCTAAATGATACTACAACTTAATATTAATTCTAACAAAATAACTCACTTTCACCTTAGTTTCATTCACTTTCACATCAAATAATATTAAATGAAGTGATGATCTTACGCAGTTAGCTAAATAATTACATCGCAAATTGTCAAAAACGAAAAATGGCTCCCGTGCGTATTGTGCGTGCTCTCTGCCTGCCTGCAAGCGACTGGTGAGCAGCTGGGGAGTATAGCTTAGCGTGTACTGTCCATCGATTAGATACTAAGTACGTTCTTTGAGAAACGCCGGTGGTCCGTATTACCGCCCTGGTCCATATATGGCTCTTTTACTCTACTAAAAAAGAATCCTTATCCATACTAATATTATAAATTCGAAAGTAACTCTGTCTGTCTGTTACCTTTTCACGCCTAAACGGCTGAACGGATCTCAATGAAATTTGGCAGGGAGGTAAATGGTGTCCTGGGGACGGACATAGGCTACTTGAAAAGCGTGTGCGAAGAAGGCAGCTAGTGTTATTATGGACCCGTATACGGGCCGATGATGATAAAAAAAACAACTAAGTAGGTATGTTCAGTTTTTTGCGTTGTTCGCGCACAAACCCACCTACTTGTACTTTTCCATAAAATATTAGTACATAGTACTGAAATATGTTTTGATTTATATATGGGCACAACATATTTACAAAATAAGTACAAACTTTCCTTCATTAACTTCAATAAACTTAAAAATTCTTTGACGATTCTTTGAAGACTTCTGTGACGCAGCGGGCGAAGGTCCGCCTGCGACGTAGGAGGTCGCGGGTTCGGTTCCCGCCTCGGGACGAATGTTTGTTTGTTTCATCTGCATATATTTGTTCCGGGTGTTCTGTGTGTTTTCTATAAAAAAAATATCAGTAATCCAGTACCCATAACACGAGCTCTTACCTCAGTATTTCGCAGATCCACCATTTGTATCTTAGTGCAATAAAGTGTTTAAATAAATAAAAATAAATATAATATTAATATTGATTGATAGACGATCTACACGTGTAAATCTTTAATTGGCTTTCTGTTGTTATTATGTAGATTGATTAAGTTACTTTAATCCGCTAGTTTTCCAATAAAGTAAATAAAAGTAAATAAATAAACTCTGTGTTTTGTTACAGAACTGCCAATATCAAAAGTGCAAGAGTTGATTCGTCAACGTGACACGTCATACATGATCGACACAAACGTCATCACCATGGTCGAGAACTCTTTTATCTGTCCGTTCAAATGTCGACATAACAACCTTCTCTGCTATTACTGCGGCAACCATTTCAACGATCCCTTACTACTGAGGGAGCACACTTTGACACATTCAACGAGGAAGTTTAAGATACATGATCATAAGAACATGGTTAAGTTTGATATTACACGGATAGACTGTAGATTATGCGAAACCAAAATTGATGATATTGAAGAGTTTAAGCAGCATGTAGTGACAGTGCATAGTAAAAAGTATTATTTTGAGACTAAGGTACGTAATTACTCTCTTCTCGTATATAAATAAATATTGCTGGACAATCCACACAGCATCATCTAGCCCCAAGCTAAGCATAGCTTCTGTTATGGATACTAGATGACTGATATACTTAATACAATACATTACATAGATAGATATTTTTGATTAAACATAGAAAATACCCAGAACACCCGGAACAAATATTTGCAGATTGTACAAACATTTGTCCCGAGGCGGGAATCGAACCCGCAACCTCCTGCGTCGCAGGCGGATCTTTGCCCGCCGCGCCACAGCGGTCGTCATATGTATGTATATAGTTTAGAAAACGTATAACTATGGATGGAAAGGTCGAAAGTTTGACTTCAGAACTTTGACTACTTAGGAGACAAACATACTAAAATTCCCCAACCCTCTGAGGTAACCCGTAGGGGATGGTGACAATGAACATCCCGTTTTTGACGTTCCGTACCTGAAGGGTGAAAACAGAACCCTATTACTAAGCCTCCGCTGTCCGTCCGTCCGTCTGTCACAGGGCTCTATCTCATGAACCGTAAGAGGAGGACAGGTGAAATTTTGCCCCGCTGTATGGCAATGATGATGCGCTGCGCCAGATATCCGCCAGCTCTCGGGTCACGCGTCGCGTCGACCAGACGCTCAGATAACTATTTAAAAACCCGGAGAGTCTCGGTACCCCATGGACCTAGGGTCTCGACCCCAAACGGGGCAAATGTGTAGGCTAGTTTTACTTAATTAATTATAGAAAGTTGAATGTGTCTATCTATTGTAGTTCACGAGATACAGCCTTGACAGATTAGGAGCAAAAATAGCCAAAAACATCACGTTAGTTGCATGGGAGCCCCCTTTAATTTTGATATTTATTTATATTTCTTTTTGCTACATGTAGATTGTTTGCAACAGTCTGCAGTTAGCTTAATTGTTTCAATTTTGAATAGTAGTTCTAATTTGTTTTTATTATTGAATTGGAATTTTCTGTCAATAAAGGAACAAACCTTTAAAAAAAAAAATTTAATTGTTGTTTAGCGGCAAGAGAAATAAACATTATCTGAAAATTTCAACTCTCTACCTCTTACGGTTCATGAGATATAGCCACGTGACAGACGGACGGACAGCGGAGGTACAAAGCCTCCGCTGTCTCTTATAGGGTTCCGTTTGACACTTCGGGTACGGAACCCTAAAAAAGAAAACCAAAATCGTGGATCTATCTTAGTCAAAATCTTCAAACCCTATATCTTTATCTTTAAGGATACAGTGCTGCCGTTCAAATTGATCAAGGATGACATGAGGTGTGCAGTCTGCAACGCCACCTTCCCTTACTTCCATGCGCTGAATAAGCATATGAACGAGCATTTTAGCAATTTTATATGCGAGACTTGTGGATTGGGTGAGTGAATATTTAGTGTAAGAATAACATTGCGGACCAAATGGCGATGATAGAATGGCGGTGGAGCCTTAAAGCAGTTCTTGTTGCATTCTCTTTAAAGCGCTTGTCTTGCTGAATTAAAGTCATAACTCATTATAGCCACCCGAGCCGCACCGCTTCGCCTCGTCGGTTAGTATTCTTTATATGGAATTCTATGGATATGGGCTTACTACATCAACTCCGGATCGCTTCGCTCGCAAGCGGTCCACGCTCGGACGGCGCCTGGACCACTCTGTGATAACTTGCTGCTTGCATGCTTGCCTTGCGTTGACAGCGCATTGCCAACGGTCACGAAAATGAGGTTCACTGGTTAACCATGCGGCGTCCGCACGAGGCGAGGTGGTGGTGCGGGTTGGGTGCCGAGTGGCTCTAATGAGCTATGACCTTTTACATTACATACGGATATGAAATGGCCTTATAAGTCATCTATGTAAAAGCCCTACCTACATATTCCATGGTCTTATTTTCATTTTGGTAGTCCGATTAACAATCAAATAATCATGGCCTAATGCATAACCGCTTCGACTTTGTTAATGAAGAAATTGTTACCAATTTTGTTAATTTTGCACATTTTTATTACTTTACAGGCATACTCAGGCGTCTTATTTTATTTTTATAATTCGATTAGGCAATACAATAAAATAGTATTATTTTAGTCAGTAAAATTTTAATAACAAAGAAAATTACAAACAAATTAGAACTAGTATTTACAATTGAAACAGTTGAGCTAACTGCAGGCTGTTGCGACTCCATTATTTTTGTTGTTATATTTGCTACTTGCTTCTGCAAGCGGCATTGCTCGCGTTTTTCCGTGATAAAAAGTAAGACAGCCTGAGTTACTATTACTGTGATAAACTATAATGTTTTATACAATTTTCAAT
Source organism: Eupithecia inturbata (assembly GCA_963662085.1). NCBI lineage: Eukaryota > Metazoa > Arthropoda > Insecta > Lepidoptera > Geometridae > Eupithecia > Eupithecia inturbata. Next base: position 2,758,369 of record OY759205.1, read on the forward strand.
ACCTTTTCATGGAAATATCATCTAGAACAATCCTAGTTACATACATTGCCGGCTCGATAAAAATAAAAACTTTCGTACCTAATATAAAAGTTGATTACAAAACGTAGTATAAATCTTTTAAATCCATCATGGTTATTAACACTAAAGTAATTTACAACGATATTATTTTAATGGGGACGAACGCTACTGAAAAACTTCCCAATGGTCCCTATGGGGACGAAACGTGGGGACGAGCGGGAATAACCCATATTTTCGTGTTGACTGATTCGCATCTCTAATTGTAAAAGTATTTGTGTCTATGTAATATTCCATTCTGTCATTCAGCCGTCATTCATTCCACCTCCTCCACCTTCACATCCTATATTGGTCCACTGCTGGACGCAGGCCTCCCCCTGAAAAGCGCCTTATTGGCTTTTACTCGTATCTCACGGGGTGTAATGCCCATAATAGCCACGCTGGAAATGCGGGTTGGGGATCGCAGTTCGGTGGTAGAATTGTTCTGCAGGAGGCGCTGCTGCCCGGACAATAAAGTGTTCATACATATATTTCATTCATTCATTCATTCATTCATTGCCATTAACAAAGAAGTCAAGTCAAGTCGTGCATGCAGATCAATGATGGTCACTTTATAACGTGCAAAACTACCAATAATCTTGTCCATTCCTTTTGATATACAAAGTAATGTTTGCAGCACAGAAATATATCTAGATACTCGTAGAAGCAAAGAGTTCGCCGATTTGTATTGAAACCGAGCGTGTAATATTTGCATAGGTACTTTGACGTCACGAGTGTACTTTAGTGATGTAAAACACCATTAAATTACACAATTTCCTTTTTTTTTGTTGTTTCAATTCTTATTTATTGAACAAAAAGGTATCTCGTTTTTATAAACCTGACGTCTCACGTGGAAAGCGGTTGGGAACGAACTGAATTTCGCGGCGAGCAAGAGGGTCTCCAGCCCCTCTTTTCGGCACGCGAGTTAAATAAACTTTGCTTCTATCTAGATATGTTTCTGTGGTTCAGATCAATGATGGTCACTGCAATAACTACTAAAAATGTTTTCCATTCCTATTGATAAACGATACAGCTGCTGTTCGCAGGTTTCGTCGATAGCCACCGTTTCGTAATGCACCAAACGCGGCACGAGCAAGGCTCCTACCCCTGCGAGACTTGCGGGAAACTATTCAAGTCTCTATACAACCGGGAACTGCATGTGGACAGGTACATGGATTACATCCTACTTATACTTAAGTAGGTATATGTCAAACTGTCATAAGATACAACGCACTAAACTTAACTAACTTAACTTATTTATATAACTACGCGACGCGTTTAACCACAGTAGGTAATAATAAATTCGTAAAATAAAGAGAACCCAGTGCTTAGACAAACCTAACATAGACTTTAAGGCATTGCTAACCAATTTTTGTAACGAATTTTTATTGAATAAATGATCTATATATCTATCTATCTAAACATGGAAAGAAAGAAATAATGAATATAAGGACAAAAGATAAAGCAACAATCAGACAAAAAAAAATATTTTTTTTGGCGGTAATGTTTCTTAGTCTTTCGTCCTTATATTTACAATGGATTTCCGCAAAGTAACGCCTGAATCTATTATATAGAATTTTTTTTTTTAAATAATAGTTTATTGCAAAAAGAATCATTACATATAATTACATAGCAATTTGTCTGACATTATGAAATAATACACTTGTGAGAATACTTATTCAAATAGTTATGTATGAGCCTCTGTTGTCTAAACTAGACTAAAAAGTCTGTATTATAGGCAGCTGTGAAAGAAAATTATTAATTACACACTACACACAAACAAACTTAGGTACAGAAATAACTACTTAGACAGACAAAAACACAGGTGAACACCAGCAGCAGACGAGCGCGCGTGTGCAGGTCTAACAGGTCCTGACTCAGCTTGTTGCTCTAACACAAAAACCTGAGATAATTTGTGAAAGAGCGATTTTCAGTCAGAACCGTAGAGTAAGTGACAGACACGATTTCAGATCCAGAGCACACAAGACACAAAGTAGGTATGAAAATATAAAGGAGACATGGAGGCAACACTGGATATTTGAAAAAAAAAAAAAAAAAAATACGGGTTGAGACTGATGCGTAAGCAATGTTATGTAAGTAGGTGTTACTATGAAGTTACTAACGTAAGTATTACATGAATAACAACATAGGCACAAAAAAAACATCCAGTAAACTTTATTTAATATAAATAAATAAATAATGCTGGACAAATCCACACAGCATCATCTAGCCCCAAAGTAAGCAGAGCTTGTGTTATGGGTACTAGATGACTAATAAACTTAATACAATACATAACATAGATAGATATATTTTTATTATATATAGAAAATACCCAGAACGCCCGGAACAAATATTTGCAGATCGTACAAACATTTGTCCCAAGGCGGGAATCGAACCCGCAACCTTCTGCGTCGCAGGCGGACCTTCGCCCGCCGCGCCACGTCGTCGTCAATATGTCATATAATATGTAGTAAGTATGTATAGTTTAAAATATAAATATAAATAATAATGTAATTAGATAGCCTTGTATGGTACACATAAACCATTATAATTCGACACATAGAAAGAGACAAAACTCAGAATATAGGTCAGTGAACCTCTTCCTAGCTCACACATGGCGTTAGAATATTTTTCAAACAGCCATAATAAATCCAAAGAAATCAAATAATATCCCATAAATGAAAGTAAATATAGTTTTAGAAATAATATTAAACTAACATTATTATAATGTAATAAAATAACGTTTATTGAAAGTCAACTTCAATTATTATAATATAACAACGTTATTGTAATATAATAACGTTAATTAAAAGTGAACTTTAATAATTATAATATAACAACGTTATTATGATATAATAACGTTTATTGAAAGTCAACATCAAGAATTTTTTTTTTATAATTGTAATATAATAACGTTTATTGAAAGTCATTTATTTTATTTTATTTGAATTTTTTTTAATAATTAGGTAATTAGAGTTAGTCACTTATGTAACTACTAGATAAGATAATTTAAGGACTAAGTGATATACGTTCACACCGAGACAAAGTACCTTCTAGTCTTTGTAAGAATCATCAGCTTGGAATAGAATCCGTTGACAGACTATTTCTGTTAGAGTCAACTTATTCAAAAAGTGATCAGAGCTTCGATCAATTATATAAGATGAAGGGTCACATACAAAATCAAAGCTAAAAGCTGTCCGCGTGAATATATACTTATACAGCTACATTTGTTTACCAACGAACTGAGACAAACGTTATAAAACAGTTAAAGTTCAAACTAATTCCAACCATAGCACCTAGTAATAAAGTCACAAATGTTCAAAATATGATCGCATACGACCACTCGTCACAAAAAGCAAGCAAAGCAATAAATTACGCATGTCACTTAGAAATGAAAAGACTTAGGTTAAATAACATCTTTTGTGAAATCAACCTTAAGACGCAACAAATAAAGTATTATTTCCCGTTATTGCCTTGCGAGCTTCATTGTTTTGTTTCGTTTCTTGTTTGCTTCCGAGAATTTTACTCTGAAGGTATGGAGTCGCGTTGAACGAAGCGTTGAAAATAATTTATATTACGAACGTAAAAATTTAGTTGTTTAATAAAACTTACTTATATTTTGGGCATCATGTTTATTTGTAGTATTTATTATTAGCCTATTTATTATTTTATAATGTTAGTTTTTGTGTATAATAATTATATTTATTTAGGTTCATTGTCAGTGTTTTTATGTGTAGTACACACACTAAAATGTAAGAACTTTGTTGTTTTTCAAATGTATGTACCTAATGTTGGCGTAATAAATAAAAATACCAATAAATTCTACATCTTCATATTAATTTTTAAAATCTTCATCTTATTACAAGTACTTAGTACACACATAAAGTAGTTCAATTCAGTGCAATTCCTAAATCAAAAATCTAAACTTTATCAACAAATAAAATTACAATCGAATAGTATAAACAGATTAGAACTAGTATTTGCAATTCAAACAATTGAGCTAACTGCAAACTGTTGCTCTTATAATGATGAAATGATGATTCATACTAATACCGGTTGGAAGCGTACCCAAGACGCTGGCTGAATTGCCCCGCTGGTATGGTAATGCTGATACAGATAAATAAAAATAAATAATAACAAAATCTAAATATTTATTAACGATTCCATATTGAAGATTTTTACATTATGCAAAGGTACGTACCTGAGTTAATTTCCTTTAAATAAATTGAGTTTATTGTACAATCGTCGTTTTGATTTGTTTTTAATATCTCCCGTTTCTTTTTTACTTAAGTAATGTAATCTTACGTCAATAAATTTTTCAACTACAACAACATTACAACACTTCAATACAAATCTACTCCATGCATCTGCTGTTCTGTTAGACAAAAGTGTACGCGTGTATTTTTTGTGTATTTTTTCCGTACCTTTGTAGCGGTGCGGAGTTGTTTAAAATTGGTAATTTTATTCAAAATTTTATATTATGTGTTACTTCAAAGCTACAAATATAACTTATTCTATACCTACTTACTGAAAGTAAGACACTCCTGCCGTTGAATAGCTTTTTCGGGCATTATTTTTACAACTTTTGAAGACACATTGCGGCATTGTGACACGTGTTTGCGTTGGCTGTGTTTCAATCGTACTAAACAAAATAAGAGCTCACGTTTTAAGTGCGCTCTTATTTACTGAGACGTATTTGGGCGCCGACCCTTTATCTTGTATAATTGATCGAAATATCTGAGCGTCTGGTCGACGCGATGCGTGACCCGAGAGCGGGCGGGTATCTGGCGCAGCGCATCAGCATAGCAGTAGAGTAAAAGAGCCATATATGGACCAGGGCGGTAATACGGACCACCGGCGTTTCTCAAAGAACGTTCTTAGTATCTAGTCGATGGACAGTACACGCTAAGCTATACTCCCCAGCTGCTCACCAGTCGCTTGCAGGCAGGCAGAGAGCACGCACAATACGCACGGGAGCCATTTTTCGTTTTTGACAACTTGCGATGTAATTATTTAGCTAACTGCATAAGATAATCACTTCATTTAATATTATTTGATGTGAAAGTTAGTACATCTATACTAATATTTTAAATTCGAAAGTAACTCTGTCTGACTGTTACCTTTTCACAAAGTGAATGAAACCAAAAATGAAAGTCTGGTCGACGCGACGCGTGACCCGAGAGCTGGCGGATATCTGTCGCAGCGCATCAGCATTGCCCTACAGCGGGGCAATGCAGCCAGCGTCTTGGGAGACGCTTCCGACTGGTATTGATATGGATCAGTTGAGCTACCTGTAGATTGTTTGCAACAGTCTGCAGTTAGCTTAATTGTTTCAACTGTAAATACTAGTTCTAATTTGTTTTTATTATTGAATTGTAATTTTCTTTGTCAATAAAGTAAACTTATTCAAAAAATATTAATTATTCTGATTTTAAACTACATGAATACATATCCAAAAGATGACCAATACAACCACAACGTTGGATACGTTGTGGTTTGGTGGTACTTATGTTTGTCTTCTTAGATGATGATTCATTTATATGTTACTAGCTGCTACCCGCGGCTTCGCCGCTCTTTTTCGGGATAAAAAGTGGCATATGTCCGTCCTCGGGATATCATATATCTCCATGCCAAATTTTATTAAGATCCCTTCAGCCGTTTAGGCGTGAAAGTTAACAGACAGACAGAGTTATTTTCTATGGATAGCTTTTTACATATGTGATTTGAAGTTTTTGGACAATTCACACAATATCTTTATAAAACAAATAATAAATAAATAAATAAGAATTATTCAAAGAAACGTAAATAAATAATACATTAGTGGAATAAACGAATAAGTATAACAATTTAGCTGAGTATAACAATTTAGCCTGAACAAGGTAATCCTGTGTTTCAGGCGACAGTAGAGTTAATCTATACTATATATATAGCCTATGTGTTATTCTGGTGTACAAGCTACATTATTGTTAAATTTCATTAAATTCCTTTCAGTAGTTTTTGCGTAAAAGAGTAACAATCATACATACATACTCGCAAACTTTCGCGTTTATAATATTAGTTGGATAGTGGGATTTACTAGTTTCAGCCCGCGGCTTCGCACGCGATGGTCGCGTGCGAAGCCGCGGGTGTATGGAAATGGGTGTATGGGTGTATGGGTGTATGGAAAAGTTTTACAGTTATTTCTATCCCACGGAAACTGATTTGTGGGATAAAAAGTAGCCTAGTGGTTTTCTAGACTTACATCTATGCAAATTTTCAGACCGTTAAGAGGTAACAAATATCCATCTGGTAATAAAATCAAGCATTTTTACTTTACGTCTATACACTAGCCAAACTCGATGTGGAATGTCTGTTAACAAATCACGACACAAAAACTAAAACTCACTTGCTTGGCGTCGAGTTTAAGATATAATTGTAAGCAATATTTATTGAAAGATGGATCAGTTATCGACAATTAATGTAAATCTTCTATATATATAAAATAAAGTCGTGTTAGTTACACTATTTATAACTCAAGAACGGCTGAACGGATCTCGGTGAAATTTGGCAGCGAGGTAGATGGTATCACGGGGCCGGACATAGGCTACCGTTTATTCCGGAAAAAAGTAAGTTCAGTATAAAAAGATGCGGCAACAGATCACATTTTAGGGTAACTATGGGCTGTTTGTTAACAGACATTCTACATAGAGTTTGGCTAGAGTATGATAATAAACCTATACTTTAATCTTATTATTACTATAAAATATCAGATTATCTAGAGGATAAAAAAGCTTGGGACGGGATTTGCTCCAACTCAAAAAATAACGACTAACTAACAGGCTAAAGGTTTCTTCGTCGCTTCTTTACTTTAGTCTACATACCGAAGCGACTGAAATCTAAAATATGACTTTATTTCCGTGTCAGTGTTTAATTATTAAGAATTTGACCTTTTCCTAAGTGTACTTTTATTGTATTTATGGAAATAAAGAGTTTTTGAATTTGACTTTGACTTTATTACAGGGTGCACAAGAAGAAAGGCCGCGTATACTGCCCCAAATGCGACGTACGTCTGATGTCTCACCCGCAGAAACTAAAACACCTAGCCGAGGCTCACGGCGAGCAACCTACCACTTTGCCTTGCACATACTGTGATAAGGTAGGTACACATGCAATTATTATTTAATCACACTAATATTATAAAAGTTTGGATGTTTAGATCTATGGATGATTGTTACCTCGGCTGTTCGGCACCTGATTGTTTGGCTTAGTTCACATGTTACGTGGCACCCTGTATATCACAGTGTTGAATTTATGGTCATTGCGTCACTTTTATAAAAGAATGATAGATTACAACCTTCTGCCCGCGGCTTAGCACGCGCTACGTCCGTCCCCGGGATATTGTTTTCCTCCCTGCCAAATTTCATTAAGATCCGTTCAGCCGTTTAGGCATGAAAAGGTAACAGACGAACAGAATTAAAGTGGGATATTTACCATGATTTGAATTTTGAGCTTTCCAATATTTCAGCACAGTTTCGTGCGCCGTGATCACTTAATTCATGCATTCCGTAATCATGTATTTTAATTATTAGAAAGCTCAAAAGCGACGCATGACCCGAAAGTTCATGCCCGAGTATCTGGCGCAGCGCATCAGCATTGCCCTACAGCGGGGCCATGCAGCCAGCGTCTTGGGGACGCTTCCGACTGGTGTTGATATGGATCAATTGAGCTACCTGTAGAATGTTTGCAACAGTCTGAAAAATTGTTTCAATTGGTATTTACAATAGCTCTAATTTGTTTCTATTATTTGATTGTAATTTTCTTTGATAATAAAGATTATTAGAACGCTCAATACTCAAGGTTAAATCCCGTTATAAATGACTTTATTGTTAATAACCATGATAATTTTGTAGGGTTTTGTACCCGAAGGTTGAAAACGGAACCCTATTGTCCATTCGTCCGTCTGTCTTTACAAGGCTTTATCTCATGAACCGTAAGAGGTAGACTGAAGAATTTTTTAAAGAATGTGTATTTCTCTTGCCGCTATAACAACAAATAATAAAAATAAATATTCGAATGACCTTGGGGTATTTTTTGGCTATTTTTGCTCTTCGTTTGTCAAGGCTGTGTCTCTTAAACTACAATATGTAGACACTAAATCTTTCTATAATTATGTAACACTTCAACTGTAATATAGTAACAAATACTAAAAATATAATAAAGTTGAAAATTGTAAGGGGTCTCCGAACAAGTGAGAATTTGATGTTCTTTGAAAAAAGTTTCCTGATTTTTACGATACGGAACCCTTCGTGTGCGAGTCGACTCGCACTTCGCGGTTTATCAAAGTTTTATCAGACATAATTACTTTTGCATTTATAATATTAGTAAGTATAGTTAATTAACTTGTTCGAGAATTCTAAATTCCTTCGAATAGATTTCCGTCAGTCTGATTGATTTTGTTCATGGTACCACACCTAATGAAGTATTTTTTTTTTTCAGGTATTCGAGACCCGGAGGAATTTAACAATACACTGGCGGAAGGAACATTTGAAAGATTTTAGGTAAGGTGTGGGCTTTTATTATTTACTAGCGTGTGCCCGCGGCTTCTCTTGTTTTTTTTCAGATTTTTAGTTATTCTAGGTCTCGACGACCGATGTGGCGCGGAGGGCGAAGGTCCGCCTGCGACGCAGGAGATTGCGGGTTCGTTTACCGCCTTGAGACAAATGGGGATAATTTGATGATTAATTATTTAATTTGATCTGCAAATATTTGTTCCGGGTGTTTCGGGTATTTTCTATGATAATTTCTATGATAATTATCATGGTCATAACACAAGCTCTGCTTAGCTTGGGCCTAGACGATGGTGTGTGGATTGTCTAGCATTATTTATTTATTTTAAGTCATAGGAAGATCATGAAATCCAAAAACTGGGGATACGAAGCACTTTTTATGGCTCTCTTACTTACTCGCTGACGGAGAAATTGACGAAGATACATACAGCTGAACATAGAACCTCCTTCTTTTTCGAAGTTAGTAAATAATAAATAATTTATTACTGTTTACTGTTTCCCAGATACGACTGCCAAGTTTGCGGTCAGAAGTTCTTCACTCGCTTCGCACTAACCAACCACATGCCGACTCACACGGGCGAACGCAACTTCAAGTGTAAAATATGTGAGAAGAGCTATCCACGACTCAAGACTCTGAAGGAACATATGAGGATACACACCAATGACAGGAGATATAGGTAAGTGTCAACCACGAAGGCAACTTCAGGCGTAAAATATGTGAGAAGAGCTATCTACGACTCAAACTGAGGTAACATTATGATTGCCCAGCATTATTTATTTATATATGTCTCCTGACGTTATGTCGGATAGATATAAATAAATAATGCTGGACAATCCACACATCATCATCTAGCCCCAAGCTAAGCAGAGCTTGTGCTATGGGTACTAGATGACTGATATCATTTCTTTAGTACCTATAACACAAGCTCTAATAATATATAGCGATAATAATTATATTATAAATAATTATTATATTAAGTATATACTTAATATAACAATTATTATCGATAATTCAACGTCTCCAATCCAAGCTCAATGTTTGGTATTTGGATGACGGAACGTTAGGTGGAGAAGTAAACACAGTTTTTGATGATCTAAAAATCATCACAGATAAATTTCGAAAAATAGGTTTGGAATTAAATTTTTCAAAATGCGAGCTTTTTATTTCGGACTTGTGTTGACAAAAACAATATCACTTAAAAATTCAATAGTTTGGCCCCCAACATAACAGTTGTTGATAAATGTTCACTTCGCCTCCTTGGTTCACCAATTCTTGATGAGTCTTTTCAGTCCTTTGTAGATGAGAAAATTAAAAATTTAAACAAAACTTGGGACAGACTGCTCAAAATTATTAGCCTATGGCTTTTACAATAATTCCGTTTTGTCTTTTTGTACCTAAATTTACGTATTCTTTGAGATGTAGTCAACTGTGGAAACACAGCGAGCTCTTTGAAGGCTTAGACAACATAATAAAGAATACTCTATCATCGGTTTTGAATGTCGATTTAGATGACAAGGCATGGTCGCAGGCCTCCCTGCCTGTCAAATTGGGAGGCTTAGGTATACGCAAAATTTCAAGTGTAGCCCTTCCAGCGTTCCTGTCTTCCGTCTACAGCACTAGTTCTCTAGTTGAAAAAATTTTAAAGTCATTGTTTGGGCCCACCTGGAATTTTATCAAAATTTCATTTTTAGACGAAGCTCGAACGGTTTGGCATAGTGCTTGCCCCAATGCTGCTCCCCCAAAATCTCTTTTGTCCCAACGGCATGCGGCAATGGGACGGGCCTCTGTGTGAGTTGACACGGAATTGTTTGTTACAAACGTGCTCCAGCTCTGCGGATCGTGGCCGTCTCCTGGCCGTTTCTAAATGGGAGTCAGGACATTGGTTGCAAGCATTTCCTTTAACACTGGCACTTTATTGGATCCCGTAACTTTCCGTATCGCAACATGTCTTCGGTTTGGTGCATGTGTTGCGCGCCTCATCAATGCCAGTGCGGTACTGCTGTCGAACAGCTTAGTCATCACGGATTATCGTGTACTAGAGCCGCCGTTCGGATTTCTCGTCATGCCAGCCTTAACGACGTCATCCGGCGGGCCTTTGTCACCGCTAACGTACCAGCTATTCTCGTACCGAATGGTCTGTTGCGTGACGATGGTAAGAGGCCCGACGGCATGACACTAGTCCCATGGGAGTTGGGGAGGCCCATTGTGTGGGACGCTACATGCGTCGACACACTTGCGCCTTTCCATCTTCCGAGGACATCCGTGAGGGCTGGTGCGGCGGCAGATTTGGCCGAGGATCTCAAGAGACGCAAATATGCCGGTCTCGAGAGAGCCTACACATTTGCTCTCTTTAACTGTAATAACAATAAATATAATAAAGTTGAAAATTTAAAGGTCCCGAACAAGTTAAAATGTGATGTTCTTTGAAAAAGATGCCTGATTTTTACGGTACGGAACCCTTCGTGTGCGAGTCGACTCGAACTTGGTGGTTTATCATACAAACATTTGTTCCAAGGAATCGAACCCTCGACCTCGATAACCTCCTGCGTCGCAGGCGGACCTTCGCCCGCCGCGCCACCTCGGTCGTCAAGTACTCTTAATAAAAAAAAATATAGGTTTACATTACACATTCTCATATAAAAACATATTCTTTCCTCAGATGCCACATATGTGGACAGGCCTTCATCCAGAACTGCAGTCTTAAAGGGCACATGAAGAGTCAACATCCGGAGTATGGATAAACAAACACAGTGGCAGCATGGCTTTCCAACAATGAACCTTTCCTTTCAAAATGTGTTAACTATCCAAACCGTGGAATGCCAACGATATATGAGACGATCGCTAATCTATGAAAATCCGGCCATTCTTATATTATAGTCCAGTCATTGAGTGGTCAAAAGATCACTCATTGGGGGTTGGGTGTAAGTCGAAAGCAGAAAGTTTGATTTCGGAACTTTGTTTGGACTAGTTATGAGACAAGCACACTAACACGCGTATTCAAAAACTATGAGGTCTCACAGTGTACACGAACGCATAGGGCCGGTTAATCCGATTCATAAACAATAGCTTGAACGTGTAGCTATTATCACCTTTTTGACTAGCATGTCACAAATGCTTGGTTATGATCTGTGACAGAACATAACCAAGCATTAGTGACCACAAAACACACACAAAGCAAAACTGACAGAACTTCTGTCAGTTTTGCTTTGCTTTATGATTTTGTTTGTTGAACCGATCATATTATTTTGAAGTTTATGACACTCCTTACTGACATTGGCAGAGTCGTAGCGAATAGCAAGCGGCGCCATTAAGAAAGAAGTTGAAGTTGAAGATTTTGTGTGTATTCATATTCAGTTTCTATGGAAACAAAATTGTTTTAATAAGCTTGTGCAGTTTATAAAGGTTATATTTATGTCATCCGCAAATCTGTCAAACATTAAAGAGAAGTTAGCAACAGAAACGGACTAATCACAGATCTGTAATCTACACAGTGCGTTTGTGTAGCAAAGTTTCTGAATGAAATGCATAGATTTAGTAAAGTGCTAATGGAATGGCCTACTATGACGAGCGCAGTAAGAGCACTTGCATGCTACCTTACTTATGTACCTATTGTTCTTAAATACGGATGTGAAAGTCCCCACCCCTGTGAGGTGAGCCCTAGGAGGGCGGCACAAAGGTCCCGTTTTTAAGTTTTTTGCTTACACCTCGTAAACGATGTGTCATAGGAAATTTTGTTGTACTACATAATGAAAGCTGATAAAATTCTCTACAAATTTGGTTCTATAGATTTTCTATACACACCTCACAGGGGTGGGGAATTTTAGTTTATCTCATAACATAACTAGTCAAATCAAGGTTCTAAAGTCAAACTTTCTGCTTTCGACCTTTCCATCCACAATCCTTCGTTGACTGGATTATCAGTTGTAATATGGTTATTGAGTTAGATAGATAATTATTTTTACGCAATTCAGATATAAGCAAGTCTTAATTGACGAATCTATGACAGATTTGAATTGGAAACTGTCATAAAATCACGACTTGAGATGTGCTTTGAGTTGCATTAAATTAATAGGTCTTTACCTATACCAAACTTTTGGCCAAACTAGTACGTAATTAACTTTCTAGTTTGGAAAAAAGTTTGGGTTTGACAATGACGAATTAAAAGCGAGTGTGGAAGCTGATGATACTCAGTCTACGGCTGAATTAGCAGCAGCTTTCGATGTTAGCATCAAAACAGTATAGGTACATTTGCGTCAAATTGGCAAGGTAAAAAAAGTTAGAAATGGGTTCCCCACGAACTCAATGTTCGCCAGCGCGAAGTACGCGTCGAGACGTGCCTTGCACTGCTCAACAGGCGCACAAACGAAAGAACTTTGAAACGCAGACTGCCATCTGCATCAACCTGCGACGAAAAATGGCTTCTGTTTGACAGTCGCAAGTGCTCAACAAGTTGGTTGGATCCTGGTTCAGCATCTAAACAATGCCCTAAACGAAAACTTGCCCCTAGAATAGTGATGGCCACTGTTTGGTGGTCTAGCGCCGCGGCGCCGGTGTGATTCATCACAGCTTCTTACCAAACGGGATGAGCATTACTGCAGATGTGTAATGTGAAGAACTGAAGACAATGATGGAGAAGCTCGCACGTCTCCAACCAGCTTTGGTCAATCGCTCGTTCCCACTGCTTTATGAATTTTAATTTTAAGTTTGAGACAAAGATCCTATGACTATGTTTGGTAATACATCTTTGGTTTGAAATTATTTCTGCGATTTGACAGCTATTTCTTTATAGTTTTCTTTTCACATTGATTTAACCTTGCCTATAGTTTTTTTCATAGATTTATTATTATTAGACTTGGATTATTTTATTTCTTTTCAATTGTAAATACTAGTTCTAATTTGTTTTTATTAGGTATTGAATTGTAATATTCTTTGTCGATATAGTTGTTTTATTTGTAATATTTTAAACTTTCTTTTTTAAGTTTAATGTTTGTAGGTTGAAATAACTCACTGAAAATTTAATGTACCTACTCATAAGATGTATTAAAATGATTTCTAAATGTACATAGTCGCTTTATGTAAGCGTATGTACTATGTACTGAAACAATAAGAGTTTTTATTGTACTCCTGTTTTTATTTAGTGTCTCACCTTATACATAATAATTAAATTTTTAAAAGCTGGCGCGAAGCTGGTTTGTCGTATGTACTGGAGGCCTGGATTTGTGACGTCAGCGTGGATGAAAAACAATCTTTTGTTTTTCATCCACGCTGACGTCACAAATCCAGGCCAATCAGATCAATCAGATCAATCAGGGCTATCAGATTTTAAACATTTATCTATACAAACAGGGTGTGACGTAAAGGGTGGTAAATCCTTTACCTATCTACGTAAATCGTACATTTTTTTACACCACAGGAGGTCAAACTAGGCAAAAAATATCAAAATACATTTCGTTTTGTCTAGCTTGAAAAGAAATTGCCAAAGAAAAACTGTACCTTTGGCACCCACCTGGCTGCTGCTGGACATAGGCCTCCCCCAATGAGCGCCATAGCGCCCTATCTTCAGCTTGCCGCATCAGCATCTGCCTGCAGTCTTTCGCAGATCGTCATCCCACCTGGCCGGAGGGCCAACAATCCAACAATGCTTTATGAAAAACAGATTGAGAAAATTCCTTAATATGTGACGTTGGCATCGAAAAGAAAGGATAAGAGTTAAAAAAGAAGTAAATTTCGAAAATGTCCAACTCGAAAAACTAAAAGATTGTCCACTCTTTACGTCACATCTTGTATTTATCTACTACCTTATCATAACTATTAGGTACCTACTCGCCGAAAGTAGAGAATATTAATTATACCTTCGTTGACAATAGCCAACGGAGGTAATTAGCTCCCAGCGGCCCTTTTGGTAGACACCGAAAGGGCAGCAATGTAAATAAGTAAGGTTTGTGTTTACTAAAAGATAACTAGTCAAACGGTGAACCTAGAGACTACGGATTCCTCTTTCTACCATGAGCCCTCCTTATATGAAGAACACATGCAGTCGTGTCGTGCCGTCGCGACGTAAGAATCGCTCCTTCCAACTCAGCCCGTGCGTGGATGTCGTAAGAGACGCAGCAGCCTTCTGAGTCTTTGTAACATCTCGATTGCTATCATCAATCCGCCTGCCAAGAGTGGTGGTTATGGCCCCCCCATGTTAATGGGAAGGCCGTTCAGCAGTGGACGGTGGGTGTGCTGGTCATTATTAGAAGTAGTTGTCATAATAGATTAGAATGGAGCTTATGAGCATTAATCAAAAATTGTTGTTCCTCCGACATCTAGCCCTAATCTATGCATCATCAATCATCACATGCCGTCAAAATAGTAAGTGTTTGTCAAAAGTACCATCTAGTGACCAGTAGCAGAACTACAAGCAACTTAAATTCCTTAGACACGTCAAAAACTGCCGTAGAGAACAGACTGAAAAAAGGGACGCTGCACACGAGAAAGCCTCACCCGTCGCCATTTTGTGTTGTAGAATTGTAGATTTTGTTCGTTTGCTATCGATTGGCAATGGCACAGTTGATGGCGTCGCTTTTGTCACTGAAAATCGGTTTTATTATTTTTTCAGTGATAGACCCCAAGTATTTGTGATTATGTATGGTGTATTAAGTTAGCTAGCTAGAGTTGTATTAGTAAATTAGTTTTCCTGTAAGAATACGTGAATTTGTGCTAATGGAAGGCAAATCCTCGGACTGGAGGCCGGGCCCCACGGTGTGCCGATGCTGTCTCTCCGAAGGATGTTACAAAGATATTTCTACCGAATATTTCTGGATGGGGCGAAGAGAGGTGTACTCTGAGATGCTCTCAGAAACCCTGGATTTATCCGTAAGTTGAATTTGTCATCGATTTACAGAAATGCTACTCCACCATCTTGGTTTCGGGACTGTTCGATTTGGACCAAAAGCTGAAGAGGTGTCTTTGTTCTAAGAGTTGAATATTGAAAAGACTTTGCAATTTGGATGCTTTATGCCAAAATCAAGAGGCAAAATTGATGAATTCGGTTTGATTTTTGAATTCTTAGTTTTCAGGCTACAACTAGAACTTGCGATTACGGTACATTTATAGATTATAGATTTATTTGGTTCACCCCATGTTAACATTGATACTAAATTGCACTGTAAGAGAAACAACCCTTTATTATTGAGTTTTTATGGTGCTAATCCAGCATTAATTTAAAATAAACAGAACCACGATAAAGTTGGCTGGACATAAGGTAGAGTAGGTATAAATGAAATGTACACTTATCTTCATCTTACACTTTTATTCTAATAAATTATAAATTCATGTACATAATTGAAGATAAAATATGTTAGGTACCTATGTTATTATTCATTCCTACATCTACAGGTCAATCTTCTATCGTCTTGTCAAGTCAAGCCATTGAATAGGTAGGTCACAAAAAACATAAAATCTCTGACCAACATTAATATGGGTAATTAGTTCCTCCATCAAGGACTTGAAGATAATCAACCATTTTTCCATCCCTAGATCGCATACTCCAACTCCAGCGGCCCGAACAGCAACAGCCGTCTGATCTGCGAGCAGTGCATATCCCGACTGAGAGATGCCTCCGAGTTCAAGCGGCAAGTCATTGACTGCGAGAAGACTTTCATGCAGCACCTCAACCCCGGTAGTTCTAGCAAATCAAGAGGTAACTACCATCTAGTTCTATAATAATAACTCAATCACTAAAACACAAACTTCAACAAAGCTTAATTGCACAAGTGCAGCAAAAATCTTTAAATTCAGTTTGAAAACGGACAAGAGGCTTATAAAATGATGAATAAAAGTGATTTGCTTCAGTGTGGGAAAATATTATCTACACTTATTTTTAGGGTTCCATACTCGCAGGGTGAAAATGGTCTGTCTGTCACAGGGCTTGTATCTCATGAACCATAAGAGGTAGACTGTTGAAAATAACACTTTAACCGTAATAACAACAAATACTAAAAATATAATAAAGTTAAAAATTTAAAGGGGTCTCCTGAACAAGTGAAAATTTGATGTTCTTTGATAAAGTTGCCTGATTTTTACGGTACGGAGCCCTAGTGTGCGAGTCGACTCGCACTTGGCGGTTTATTTGTAACCCTTTTGTAGGTATACAAATTTAATATAAAAATCCACTGAAGGAAGCTGCTGCCCTTCCTCTTGCAGATTCCCCTTTAGTCAACTTTAATGACACCCACAGGTAGAACTCGATTCCTACGCCGCGACGCAAAAGCTACGCCCACTTAGCTCTCAAATATATGGGGCTCTGCCAAGTTGACATCCGTCACCTGGAACCCTTTTTTCCAACCATCTCGAGGCACTTTTTAGTCATCGATATCTTTATTACAACAATACTCTTTCTCCACCAGACTTCCTAACAGCGGAATCAATTAGCGATGTGAAGGTAGAAGCAGTCAAGCACGAGAAGGAGAGCCTCAGTGATGATGATTTCGATGACCGGCCTGACTTCCTTGATGTTGACAGCGATGATGATCGTGAGTCACTGTTATTAACATAATTTTGCAGAGTTTTACAACCCTGCTAAGAAAACATTACGACGACGGCAAGCTGATGCTAAATGCGGCAAGCTGAAGACTCTGCACTATGGGACTCATTAGTGGAGGCCTATGTCTAACAGCGAACTTGTATAGGCTGATGAATATGATGTTGTGATGATAATTTCCGTTATTAGAATTGCATAGAAAGGTGTTTAGCTAAAAACACCACGCCGCGCCGGTGGCTAGTTTGTTTTGATGAGTCCCCAGAGCCTCTTATGCCATCTAGCATGGTTAAACAAGCAATTTATGTTGGATCCTCACGATCCCCCAAATATTAACGAATCGCGGCAGTAGGTTGGCGTGACGAGATAAAATTACGGTTTAAGGTGGGCTACTCTTTGTGGCATTCTTCACCTCTCGATTTTTCATGGTTAGCTGAATGTTTTCACTTCTATAGACACACCATTGCTACTGAATGTATTGGTCTGAAATTTTACATAGATGCAGTTCTACATGGAGTTAAATTAAATCATAGATAGGCTATTTGATCCAGCAAACCAGACTTGTTCTAGGTGGCCTTAGTATGCCAGCAGCGCATAGTCATTGTGCCGATCTGTGGGAGAGGCCTATGTCCAGCAGTAGATGTCTTCGGGCTGAGAATTATCTCAGCCCGAAGACATCATCATCATCATCATCATTAGATGATCCAGAATTAACGCGTGCGAAGCTTATGTATTTATAAAACAAAATCCTCAATGTGCCTGTCTCTCACGTTTAAGGGGTATAATTTATCGAAGTTAAGATTGACGATGATTGTTAAAGATGTCGGAAAAAAAAAACCCTGTGAGAGCTTGGTTGGTGAGTAAACCAATAGAGCAATATGAAAACAAGTATTGCAGGTTAATTCTCCTAAAATTATGTAAACTGCTCTGGAATTTGTGCAAAGTCAGGGCAGATATCATGAATTCTAGATAAATAACAAAACTTACGTTTTCAGTTGACAACCAGCCCCTTACAAAACTGGCAAGCAAGATCCCTAAAAAGGAGGCTGTAGATATCCTAGATTTATTAGACGCCTCCCAAATAACTGTCAAGAGGAAATCCAATCTTAAAACTAAGGAACCTCCGAAGAAAGTACTCAAGAAGAAGGAAACAAAGGCCGCTCCGCGGACGGTCAGTAAGGCTGCTCCAAAGCAGGTGGATAAAAAGAAAGGTAGGCATTGCTTGGAGTTATGTTTTACCCGGGCAGTTGAGCTGTTGTGAATGGTGCTTTTCATTATTTACTAGCTGACCATCAAACTTCGTTCCGCCTTAGAATCAGAGATGGCGTTGCATACGAAATTTGTATGAGAAAACAAATTTTAATCATAATTATATTTTTTCTCGTTAACAACATTCCTAACACATTTCATTATTGTTTCTTATTCGTTATTTTGCTATTCGGGGCAGAGACTAATCAAAGATCATTAAAATCGGTCAAGCCGTTCTTGAGTTATAAATGGTGTAAATAACACAACTTTATTTGTACAGATTTATTAAGATAAATTACATCACAGGATTTTTAATATTCAGTATTCACACTGGTTTTAATTTATTGCGAGTTTCTAAACTTAAATGGAATTGTTTAATTTCATAATTTTTGGAGATATTTATTTTTTTGCCGCGTATTTTGAGAAGGGATCAGATAATGATGTATTCTGAGAACTATGATTCGCTAAAACTTTCGCATAGATTTGAGCTAGAATTCGAACGCAAAAAAACTCAAGAATAGTGGTTTTTAATTTGTCGTACTAAACATTTATTTTTGTTAGTAAAAGAGAATCTACTTTAGTTTTAGTCCCAGTTAACTTAGTGTTTTTTAGAAATGAATGAGTTATATCGTCATGGCATTCAAAGTTTCAATACCCCAAATGCAATGATAAAATTTTGATCACATTTAATAAAAAAAAAAATATTTTGACGACAACTCAGCTTTCCGGTGTTCTGTGTGGTGGGATATTTACAAGAGACAAATTATTTTATAAATATTATGCAACACCAAACCTACGTACTACCTACGTACCCTTGAAGTTGGTTCCCACATGGAGTGTCTCAAACAGGGTATTTCTATTTGTATAACTCGCTGTAACGTTTTCTGTGGGAAGTGTTCGCCCATATTTGTCTAAAATCTTTTAGCTTACGTTGAATTTGGACAGAATTTTCACAACAAATTGTCTAAAATCTTTTAGCTTATGTTGAATTTGGACAGAATTTTCACAACAAATTGATAACAATTCATTAATTTTAATTTTTCGAAAAATTCAGCGCTAGAGATGATGCTTAGGTTGAATATGGGTGTCGATAAATTATTAATATTTTATCAGATTGATAATTATAATAATTACAAAGATCTCTAGTAAGAATCCTTCCACCGCCAGTTGTTTAAGCATGTGTTAGTTTTAAGTAACATATGGACACGTCTCCTAGTTAAAACTGTGCTGCAATTTTATTATTGTGACGAATTCATATGTTCTTACGAATAAGTGGAGATATGATCAAATCTGTAATTTATCTACTAATCAACTGGGTATCGACTGTGTTGTAATTTTTTAGAGAGTATTCTTCGGGCTGCTGTTGGAAAATTCTGGTTGCCAATAAAAAAAAATACGAAAATCTAGCCTACTGCTGCCATTTTCCCAAACAAAAAGAGAGCTCAGAGTGAAAAAGAGTGACCTTTGCTCTGAAATTCCCATTTCAGAGCAAAGGTCACTCTTTTTCACTCTGAGCTCTCTTTTTGTTTTTTTTTGTTTTAACGCTATTACTGGCCACTTTCGCAACAGTATTATTATTACGATGCATAGGGGTTCCACTCCTGGGAAAATTCATCCCCAACTCCCCCATACTTTTCGATATTAAGTTACT
The DNA here is from genome assembly GCA_963662085.1 of Eupithecia inturbata. Lineage (NCBI taxonomy): Eukaryota > Metazoa > Arthropoda > Insecta > Lepidoptera > Geometridae > Eupithecia > Eupithecia inturbata. Next base: position 2,778,393 of record OY759205.1, read on the forward strand.
TCCATTCTGTTCGACAGATATAAAATAAAAATAATACTATTTGTGAAAACTACTTGTGGTCTTCTTTAAGTTTGTTTAATTATTTAAATATGATTTGGTTGTTTACCACACAAATTAAAATAAAATAACAATATTAAATAAGATTTACCTAACAGGGTTTATGGTTTTGATCATATTTTCATTTTGCAACATGGTATGTCAGAGCTTAGATTAGAAAATATGCATTGTATCATTACATGTTGATATTTTTGTGTATCTGTCTAGGTTTACAGGAGTCAGCCATTATTTTTATAAAAGAGGGCGTTTGTGGAGACAGTTTAATGTTTATTTAATAATATACTTAGCAAAATCTAATTAACTTTATTAGATTTTGCTAATTACATATAAAGCAAAGCTTGAAACTTTTTATCAAAATGCATATTCCGTAACTTTGAAACTTGTAAGAAATACCTTACCTGTTTTTCATTAAATAAAAAATAAAATTTTACGTTTTGCATGAAATATTTACAACATTCTCTAGAACAAAAACCAACAAGGCTGAACAAAATGGCGTCCTCGTCACGCCTACAAAATGGCGCCACTACTGAACTTCCCTTATAGGTACAGGTGCTGTAACGAACGAGCGACGATACGTAACACCGGGTTCGATCCCCGTGTGCAGTCCCATGAGTTTTTAATCCATACTAGGTACCTAATATTACATATTCGAGTAACCTTCTGTCTATCTGTGTTACCTTTTCACGCCTAAACGGGCTTAGTGAAATTTGGCAGGGAGGTAGATAGTACCCTGGGGACGGACATAGGCTACTTTTTATCCCGGAAAAAATCGTGCGAAGCCGCGGGCAGCAGCTACTGTAAGATATTTATAGATGGCAACGGCAACTTAGCATAGATGTATTCGTGAGGAGAATACAGTCGTAAGTCTAACTGGAGGCGCCGAAGAGTTTCTTGCGTGAATTGCGACAAAAAATCAGAACAAAACGACAGCTAAAATCATATCGTATTTTTTCTAATAAAGGCACAAAAGGGTTGAATTGGCTTCTTAAATACAGCTAAGGTTAGTTCGGATTAGATTAGTAGATTTACAGTGGCGAGACTGCAAGCAGATGCTGGATGCGGCAAGCTGAAGGCAGGGCGCTATGGCGCTCATTAGGGGAGGCCTATGTCCAGTAGTGGACTAAGATTGTCTGATGATGATGACGATTATCAATGTTAATGTTTGTTTGAATATCAGCCAATTAGTGCAAAGCTAACTGTTAAAATGTTTTTAATGGAATGTGTTTTTGACAACACATCTGCGTGCTCTGTGGCGTAGTGGACGCAGTTCCACCTGTGTTGCAGTAGGTTGCGAAGGGTTCGATTCCCGCCGCATGACAAATGTTTGTATGACTTTATTTTGTTGTCGTTGTGTAGTTTTTCGAGAAGCTTATTTTATTTGTAAAGATCTTAGAAATAAAAACAGTTTTTGTACTCATGGGAACGTTTTAATCTAGCATCGCTGCGTCGCTACGAAGAAAAGGTTAGTGAATTTTCATTTTAAAATTAAATGTTGTGGTTGTTTAAAGATGATTTCTGTGGTGAGTATGCCATTCTTCTGATTTTTAAAAGTAAGCATAAAACCTGTACAAAACCAACAACAATTAATTTATTTTGTAGATTTAGCTCTGACCTATTTAAGAGTTTTATGAGACGTGTCCATGTGTTGGGTTCTACCCGGAAGTATGATAGGGAATGTATGGATAAATAAGAAAAACGTATTCCTACAGTTCCTGTTATTCTTGTTTTCAATCCAAAAGTTCCACTATTGCTTGGATTTTTGTATGTAAATATGCAATTTTGGAAATTGCTGCAATACAGCAGGGTTTTTGGAATGAAACATTTAATAGTATAGTGCTTAGTAATAATTCTGTAAGCCTTTTGAAAATTACTTCGTGTGTAAAACTCTTCTCCAGTTATTTGACATGGGATTGTGCACCCTAAAGCACTTAAATGACCATACATTGAACTGTTATATCGAGAATAGAATCATATATTCTTATCAAAACGTTATAAATAAACGTAGCAGGAATTTGACCTAATTGCATGATAAGACGTTAGCAAAAACCGCGTTCGCCGCTCACAGCACAGAATCGGAATATCGGAATAACAGTAAATCTAGAAGAAATAGAAGATAATGTTATCGAGCTATCGGAAAATGAACTACAATGAAGAATTTTTCTTTTTTAGCGGTAAACGATCCGACTCGCAGTAACGCAGAGACGGTATTGCGATGGACGACCGCATGCCCGTTCAGAGTCCACGATAAGTCTCTGCTCTGCCCCTACTGCCACGAGTTGTATGACGACCCGGCAGTGTTTAGGAACCACGTGCGTCAGGACCACGATAACTGCACGCTCGAAGTTGTCTTCCACAACCTTCCCAAATCGGAGTTCGTTAAAGCCGACCTCACGGACCTCGAGTGCAAAATATGCCAAGCTAACTTCCCGGATCTAGACACTGTCGCGGAACACCTAACCTCAGAGCACGGCAAAAAGATAGACAAGGACTCTAAACTAGGCGTGATGCCGTACAAACTTAAGAAGGATGTCTTCAACTGCGCTGTTTGCGGCAAGCAAGTCCCTTCGCTGCTGCATTTGAACCGGCACACAATATCTCACTTCCTGAGCTTTGTCTGCCACGTGTGTGGAAGCAGCTACATCGCTTCCACAGGCCTCTTAAAACACGTACGGTCCAAGCACCAAGACTATGAAGTCTATTGCAAGCGCTGCAGAACTAAATTCCCCAGTATGGAAGCGAAAGAACGCCACAGACGAACAGTCAAAAGCTGCATGCCGTACGCTTGCCCGCAGTGCGCTGAAAGATTCCTCGATTGGAAGCAGAGGAAGAGGCACATGGAGTCTGAACACGGCCAGTCTAAGAGGACCTTCCGATGCCCGGACTGCAATGTAGACTTTGGTAGCGACGCGGCATATTATAACCATTTTAAATTGCATCATTCCGATAACTGTGCTGTGTGCAAAGACTGCGGTATGAAGTTTGTCTCCGTTTCTCGTCTGAAACGGCATCTTGCTAAGCATAATAATTAATTCCGATGTAATTATAACAATTCTAATTGTTTTAGAGAATTTAAAGAGAACCTACGGTATAGGTTTATTCTACTTACTATGCAGTTTTGTTCTATTTCTCTACCGTTTAACTTAAATGATGATGATGTCCTCAATCGTGATGTGAGTACAGTAAACATCTGCATTTTATATTTTAAAATAGACACTTCGAACGGCATAATAAATTAATTAGCATAAGCGGGACTTGTGTAAAGATAATAGATGCATTTATATTTGAAGTAGGCACATGTATGGCGTAATAAAATACTATTATGTATAAGTTATTATTAAGGTATTATAATTTAATTATTATTCTAACTACCTATATGGTTATTAATTTACAACATCAAATAAAATAATTATTGTGTCAATAAAAAAATATGACGTCCTGAGTTTATTTTTATCTCCAACTGAACTCATTTATGTTTAACATTAAGAATACACTTTTCTTTTATTTTCGTAAAGTTAAGTTATTGATCAATTTGATCTTATAAATATGATCTTTTATAATCTGCAATTTTTTACTATCACACAACAACTTTGCCGCCAAAAAAACGTTAAAACAGCATAAGAAAACGGAGCTTTCTTTTCTAGATGAAGAATGGACTACCGCAGAGGTGAAGATAGAGATTCCTGTTGAATTCGAAAATACCATTGGTGCTAGTAATGAATGGATCACAACCGATTCAGCGGATCTAGCCTATACGGACGTCTCTAAAGCCAAATACGATTATTGTAACACCGTAGATGACGAATGGGTTACACTCCCGCTTAATGCTGCAGAAAACCCTCAGCCTGTAAAACAAAACCTTTGCCTAGACGAGGACGGCACCGAGTGGGTGATCACGGATACGGTACAGGATACAGATGCAGTCCAGACTAGCCCCGATTCTAATAACACACGAACTAAGACACATCAACAAAACTTACAAAGATATCGATTCGTCTCAGATCCTGCGCCAAACGTTTCAAGAGTCGACAAGCCCGATTCTAAATTGACCCGAACTATGAGTCACAAGGAAAATAACATGGAAGGATATCGATTCGTCTCAGAACTTACGCCAAAGGATTCAAGACTTGACAAGCCCGCTTCTAAATTGACACGAACTTGGAGACAAGAAATCATAAAAGGATATCGGTTCGTCTCCGATCCTGCTGCAAGCATTTCAAGACTTGACAACTCCGCTTCTCAATTTTCAAGAACTTTGAGACACCAACAAGACATCATAAAAGGATATCGGTTCGTTTCAAACCCTGCGCCAACAGTTCCAGGAGTTGACCAGTTGGACCAATGGAACCGCGTTCACATCCAAGGAGCTGGTGAAATGTATCTCAAGACATTCAAAAGACCATTGCTGGATACTACGACTCTTAGCAAAGCAGATCAAAACGCTGTGCTCTTACTTCGTAACACTACAGCAATCCCTTATAGCATAGAGAACGTTAGATCAATCATTCCATGCTTTGCTTGCGGGTGCAAATTTCTTGACCCTTTACTATTCAGAGACCATTTCATTGCTGAGCATCAATCGGTAGACAAGGCCAATGGCCTTTATAGTAAAAACAGGATCCAGACGCGAGTCGATATAACGGACCTAAGCTGCCTCTTATGTACGCAACCGCTTGATAATTTAGACGAAGCTGCGGCACATCTTGTACAGATGCACAAAATAGGGATCGATCTGAACGAGAAGCTCGGTCTGGTGCCGCTCAAGTTCCCAGAAAGGGGACTGTGTCAATGCGCTGTCTGCGGGATTAAGTTTAGTGCATTCAGAGAACTGTATAGGCACTCTGGCACACATTTCACGAACCAGATCTGCGAGGTGTGTGGCATGCAATTTGAGACACCGTATACATTAAATTTGCATGTAAAAACAAAGCATATTAAAGGACGGTTATGTATTAAGTGCAAAGGTATTTTTCCTTCCGGCGAGAAGCTAAGGCAACACGTAAAGGAAGAACGTTCCTGCAGTAATGGTTATTGCAAAATTTGCGATAAAGCCTTCGGGTATTGGCAATCACTGCAGAAGCACAGAGAAGCTGTGCACGGTGTTGAAAAAAGGATTTATTCATGCTCTGTGTGTCAAAAGGTGTTCGAGAAACGCATGCAGATGTATTTGCATTTCAAACAGAAGCATACAGATTCTTACAAGTGTAAAATATGCAACCTAAAGGTGTGTGGGTCTTCTGGTTTGAAGCGACATATGATGACTCACAGTGGTTTGCGGGCAAAGGCTCGAAGCTCTACCTAAGTATTATATTTACTTTGTTACAAGGACCTGTACTTTGTACTATTTTGATTGTGTTTGTAACTGGCTCGAAAAATAAACTTGAATAATTTATCACCCGTCTCTTCTGTAACCTATCTTGTACAACATTTGTTTCTTTTTAACGGATGGGGGTTACTTTTATGTATTCGAACGCTGTTTATTAGCTAGCTTACTGTCTCATCTAAGTGGTACCCTGCCTCGTCACTACATTTTGTTTTAATCATACGGTGCTCTTCTCGGCGAGCTTATTACCTACTCTAAATCAATGGATTCATGTATGGGTAATAATTTATTTCTCTCAAATTACAGTAAATTAGATAACAGTGTAAGATTGCCAGGACATCTAAAGCCCATAAATGATCGAACATAGTGATTTTTTTTAACTTCACGTAAAACACAAATGTTTGTGACAAAACTTTTCCTTCATTTGGTAATGAGTACCTAGTTAGTACCTACTCCTTGTTTTGGCATTCCATGCCATCTTTTTTGAAAACATCTTGATAATCTGCAAAAGGGCTCATCTGTCATTGAATTAAACTACTTAGTTCTGTCACACGCACAACTTTGCCTTCAAAAAAGTCGTTAAAACAGCATAAGACCACGGGACTTTCTTTTCTATATGAAGAATGGACGACCACAGAGGTGGAGATAGAGATTCCTGTTGAATTCGAAACAAGCATTGCCGCTACTAATGAATGGATCACAACCGATTTAGTGGATCCAGCCATATCAGACATCTCTAAAGTCAAACAAGAATATTGTAAAACCGTAGATGACGAGTTTATTATACTCCCGCTTAGTGCTGCAGAACACCCTCCGCCTGTAAAACGTTACCTAGACGACGACGGCCCTGAGTGGGTAATCACTGATACCGTAATGGATACAGATTTCACAGTTCAGACTAGCCCCGATTCTAAAAAGTCTCGACCAAATACACGCATTAGACACCAGCAATACAACATGGAAGGTTGTATTGCTGGTGGTTTGGTTTAGTGTCAATAATCTTTTGCTTAACGAAACCAAAACGAAATGTATTAGATTTATTCTACCTAATGTTAAACAAGTTCAGGCTGATGTAAATGTAAAAGGAGAAACGTTAAAAATTGTAGAAAGTACCGTTTTCTTAGGAATCACCTTAGATAATAAACTTCAATGGGGCGCACACATAGATAAGCTATCGAAGAGACTTAGTTCTGCAGCATATGCTGTCAAAAAAATCCGTCATCTTACAGACGTGGATACATCTAGACTTGTTTATTTCAGCTACTTCCATAGTATTATGTCTTATGGTATACTACTGTGGGGGAACGCTGCAGATATTAACACCGTATTTGTGTTGCAGAAGAGGGCTGTTCGTGCTATCTATAGTATGGGTCCCAGAGAATCCCTGCGTGATAAATTCAAAGAAATAAACATAATGACAGTACCATTTCAATATATTTATGAAAACCTATTGTACACTCATAGAAATATCAATCGGTTCCCTAAAAATAGCGATGTACATAATTTGAATACAAGAAATAAACATAAACTCGCTTTGCTCACAACTAGACTAAACAAAATTAATGTATCTTTTAAAGGGCAATGTATACGCTTCTACAACAAAACTCCTAGTGAGTTGCAAAAATTATCAGAAAATAAATTCAAACAAATTGTTAAAAACTTCCTGTGTAAAAAGGCCTACTATAAAATATCAGATTATCTAGAGGATGAAAAAGCGTGGGACGGAATTTGCTCCAACTCGAAAAATAACAACTAACTAATAGGCTTGTTTATTTGTTCGTCTAGTCGTTGGCGGAGGCTGGGACGTTCCAATGAAAAGCATTATTTATTCGGAGACCATTTTCGTTTATTCCGTTCCATGACAAGGCTGAGGCTGACTCTCGAGACGCGAGAGTCCAATCTGACAGATCTCTAATTTGACACTGCCAGTTTACACTAAGACCATAGACTACAACAAGGCTAACTTAGCCTAAGAAGCGCCGAAGAAACCTTTAGCCGCTAAAGGTTTCTTTGGCGCTTCTTTACTTTAGTCTACATACCGAAGCGACTGAAATCAAAAATATCACTTTATTTCCGTGTCAGTGTTTAATTATTAAGAATTTGACCTTTTCTAAGTATACATTTATTGTATTTATGGAAATAAAGAGTTTTTGAATTTGACTTTGAAGGATATCAATTAGTCTCTAAACCTGTCCCAAAAGTTTCGAGAGTTGACAAGCCCACTTCTAAATTCATACGAACTAGGAGACAGCAACAAAACAATATGGAAGGATATCGAGTTGTCTCAAAGCCTGCGCTAAATGCTGTAAGAATTGAACAGCTAAAAAGAGACGGCGATAGTATCAGAGGACCTAGTGAAATGTGGCTTAAAGTGTCCAAAAGTCCAAAAGCATTATTGGATATACGGATAAAAACGCCGTGCTCTTACTTCGTCACACTACAGCGATCCCTTATAAAATGGATAACCTGAAATCGACAATTCCATGCTTTGCTTGCGGGCAGAAATTTCTTGACCCCTTTTTATTCAGAGACCATTTCATTGCAGAGCACCCATTGGTTGACAAGGTTTTAATAGTAAAATCATCAAGACGCGGGCCGATATAACGGACCTAAGCTGCCTCTTATGTACTCAACTACTTGATAATTTAGAAAAAACTGTATATAAAATATAAAACTATAATTTTATATTTCGTTATAAGGACATTTGGCTTGTTGAACATATGGTACAATTTTAAATATGTTCGTAACTGGCCTAAATATTTGAATCATTCCTTTATTATATCGTCATTGTTAACAATTGCCTAAGATTCATGAATAATGGACTTCCTATTATAGTAGGTTCTTATTTTAGGTTATGTTAGTAAGGGCTTAGGCTTATTAACTTAACCTTTGTTATTGTTGTGTACGAAAAAAACATTTTGTCATAATAAATCGCTTCATCAAAAAACTGGAATCTAAAATCAAATAATATTCCAACAATTTTTAGACTTCGATGGGACTTGAACCCGCATCCTTCCCTCAGTACGGGAATGTGCTAATCAACTACACCACGAGGTCAAGTGACGTAAGAGTCGAAAAACTTTGGGACTTCCATCGGACTCTAGCGCCGTTAGATTGCCCCGAGTGTGAGGGCTTACGCACTATAATAATAAAAACTTTAAAGGGCTTACGCACTATAATAATAAAAACTTTAAATCTAAAATTACTGAATTTTTTCTGTCCTCGATACATTGGTTTTTACATAAGTACTTTTAACTAAAAGTACCTATTCGCGCAAATACTTACTAGCCAGGTAGTTACTAGTACTTCGGTGGTTTTGCGACCGAAAGTGTATATTGGCCTCCGACATAAGACTTCTCTAGGCATTTCGGTTCTGAGCTGTCTCTCGCCAGCTAGTAGTGACAAGTTCGCTACAAGTAAGCATCTAATAAAAACAATAGTGTCTATACACTCACGCACAATGCTCAACTAATATGGCGGTAGAGGGCGAAGGCATGATTAAGTGAAACGTAGATTTACTTATTTTCATGATTACTTTCATTTAGATTACTAATAAGTACGTGATAAGTGTGTATATTTCATACGATAGAGATATTTTTTGTTTTAGAATCGAAATACCCGAATGCGTCTGCAGCAAAGCGCAACGCCGAGTTAATAGTGAAACACGCGACAGTGTACCCGTTCAGGCTTCCCGAGAACTGTATGGTCTGTGTGTTCTGCTGTGAGGGTTTCGAGGACTGCGCTGTCTTTCGCAGCCACATGGAGCAGGAGCATCAGGCGTTCCCCGTCAAAATGGCCTTCTCACACTGCTCAGAAGGCTTCGTAAAAGCCGATTGCTCTGATATCCGATGCCGAATATGCTCCGAACAAAGCGATACTCTTGAGGATATAGCTGTCCACTTGCGAAAAGTCCACAACAAACCGATGCAGCTGTCAGACCCTTTAGGATTGCAACCATTTAAACCTGATAAGCTAACGTGCGTGCTTTGCGCAGCGAAATCTTTCAGCCTCAGGCAGCTCAGTCGACACACGCAAACACACTTTCTCAGGTTCACATGCGAGTCCTGCGGCAAGTCCTACGCCACAAACACAGCTCTACAAGTCCACATAAAATATACACATTTGATGAAAAAGGAACAACATTGCTGTAGGAAATGTAGGAAGATGTTTAGCTCGCAGGATGAAAGGAGAAATCATATACTGGAGACGAAGAAATGTTGGCCGTATTTGTGCCACTTGTGCGGCGAAAGATATGTTTCTTGGAACGCTAAACAGCTGCATTTGAAGGAGGTCCACGGCTTGGAAGACGGCCCCCACACCTGCCCAGAGTGTGGCAAGATTTTCACAGAAAAGAAAGCTTGCAAAGAACACTTTAAAATTTCACACACGGACGATAATTATGTCTGTTCCTTTTGTGGTTTAAAGTTCACTGCTAAAAATCATTACGATGAGCACATGGTCGGTCATACGAAAGAGAAACCCTACACGTGTTCGGTTTGCTACAAGTCGTTCGCGAGGAAGAAGAATCTAACGCAGCACATGTGGATTCATAGCGAATACAAGAGATTTGAATGCAAGATATGCAATAAAAAGTTTAACCAGAAAGTCTGTCTGGTGTCGCACAATAGAACAAATCATCCGGAATATGAGGAACAAAATGCCGGGGTCAAATATTTATTGTCGGTTCTAAAAAAGTGATTTTATGGGATTATCCTATCGTTAAATATTATTAAAGTTATGCTTACTTATTAAGTAAATCAAAATAAAAAGGGAAGTCGTTTCACCACAGGCATTTCTTTTTGTTTTAGAATCGAATAACCCGAATCCGTCTGCGGTGAAGCTCAACGCGAAGTTAATCGTGAAACATACGACTGTCTACCCGTTCAGACTCCCCGAAAACTGTATGGTCTGTGTTTTCTGCTGTGAGAGTTACGAGGATTCGTCGGTGTTTAGAAACCATATGGATATAGAGCATGAGACGTTCTCTATCCCTTTAGCGTTCGCGCATTGCTCAGAAGGCTTCGTAAAAGCCGACTGCACCGATATTCGGTGCCGAATCTGCAGCGAACCCTGTGCCAGTCTAAACGAAGCCGCTGTACATTTAAAAAAAGTTCACCAAAAATCTATCGATATTTCCGCTCAGTTAGGAATACAACCGTTTGTTTTCTCACCCAATACATTAAAATGCGCGCTTTGCGAGTCGAAGTCCTACAGCCTCCGGCACTTAAGTAGGCACACGCAGTCTCACTTCCTAAGATTCACTTGCGAGTCCTGTGGCAAGTCATTCTCCACTAACTCTACTCTCCAAGTCCACATCAGAAGCTCACACTTCAAAATTAAAGAATATCAGTGTTTCAAATGTAAGTCTTGCTTCAGTACTGCTGAGGAAAAAAGAAATCATTTGAACGAGTCTTCGAAATGTCGAAAATACCTGTGCAATGTATGTGGTGAACGTTTTGTGTCTGGATTTATAAAAGAAATGCACATGACGAATGTCCACGGAGTTGCGCGGAAGCCTCATGTTTGCCCCGAGTGCGAGTTAGTATTTACAGATAAAAAACTTTTCGTGAGACATTTTAAAATTGTGCACACCGATGACAATTTTGTTTGTTCCTTCTGCGGTCAGAAATTTGTTTCCAAAAAAGATTTCGAGGAGCACAAAGTCACGCATACGAACGAGAAGCCCTACCCTTGTACGGGTTGCTCTAAGTCGTTCTCTAGAAAAAAGAATTTAGCCCAGCACATGTGGATACACAGCGAGTATAAACGATTTGAATGTAAACTTTGCAATAAAAAGTTTAATCAGAGAGTTAGCTGGAAATCACATTTTAAAACAAATCATCCTGAGTTGACAAACTTTGAGCAAAGTTATGATAGCAGCAATAAAGATTTTTTATCGTCAAGAAAATGAATGTGATCTGAGTCCGGTTAACGATCGCATCGAGACGTGATCGTGAGGTCTCATTTTTGTACGGGATTTCCGTAGTTCCCTGTCCGCACGATGGAGGCGCTGTACCAAATCCCTTAAAAAAGGACACGTCAGGATCACGTCATGATTTCACGATACTATCCTCAACCGAACTTGGGACTCTGGTCAAACCAGCTACTCTCTCTCCCTAGCGGGATAAATAAATATATGCAAGGGGTGATACAGATAGGCATACCTGTTGTCAAAGTTGATAGGTTTCTAAATGATAATTTGGGGCCGTCCGTACGTTCATAAGTGCCAAACCTTATGTTTTACTAATGGGTATTACTGCCCATTTAAAAAAAAGCGTTTAAGTTCAAAGTAGTTTCAAACACGAACCTCAAAAAAAGGTCTTCAAAACAAAAAGTCAACGTAAATAACAGATAAAAATTTCTTTTGTTCTAGAATGGGTTATCGCTCCAGGTACCTCCATCCGTCGTCGAAATGCCAATCTTATTTGGCGCCACGCGACGGCATATCCGTTCAGACTGCCCAACACTTTAATGACATGTTTTGAGTGCTTAGAAACTTTTAATGAACCGGAAGAGTTTAGAAAACATATGGGCGTTGAGTTTAACAATATGAGAAAACGCGGGCGTACTCTCACCAGCAGGATAAACGCCCAATACGACGTCAAAGTAGACATAACTGACCTCAAATGTAGAGTATGTCACGAATCCTTCGAATCTCTTGACGACGTAGCTGCCCATTTATACTACGTACACCGTGTTGGTATTGATTTAAACCACAAATTAGGATTGCAGCCATTCAAACTGTATAGGAACAATTATTCTTGTTTAATCTGCAACGAAAAATTTCACGATCTGCGTGCGTTAAGCAGACACACGCAAGCTCATTATTTAAATTACATGTGCGAGGCTTGCGGCAAAGCTTATGGGAACGAGGCAAGTGTCAGAGCGCACGCGAGAAATTCTCACGGGGAGCACAAAACATACTGTTTAAAATGTAGAAAAGGCTTCAACTCTAGCGAGGAGAAAAAGTTGCACACACTAGGCTCTGAACGCTGTTGGCCATATGTTTGCAACTTTTGTGGTATACGATGTCTCTCAAAAGCTACAAAAAATAATCATATGACCAAAGAACATGGTTACAAACCACCTCTTTACAGCTGCCCTGAATGCGAAATGGTTTTCACTTCCAAGTCGAATCAAAATAGACATTTCAACACAGAACACACGGATAAATATAAGTGTGCTCATTGCGAAAAAAAATTCAGCGGCAAAAAGGATCTAATAGATCATACAGTCACACATACATCTGAAAAGCTGTACAACTGTGATGTATGTTTTAAAGGTTTCTCTAGAATGAAAACTTTGAAAGCCCATGCGTGGAATCATAAAGAGAAGAAACGTTTCGAATGTAGGCCATGTAACAAGCAGTTTAACCAGCGTGTTAGTTGGAGAACTCACATGGCTTCCTATCATCCACACCAGAGTCCATAATTATTTTAGCATTGACGTTCAAATAGTTTCAAGAGAAAATGTAAACTTAGTGTGAGGATATTTTGTTTTAAACGCTACTTGGCCAGTAAAAATAACTACCAAAACACCATTTCTAATAAATCTAATTTAGTTCTGACTAGTCTGTTTAAAATAGAGACGATATCAGTAAAAAATAAATATTTCTCTTTTGTTCTAGAGAAAAAAGCCATAGACACCGCGAGAGAGAACGCCTGTGCCGTTATTAAATATTCGACTGCGTATCCGTTTAGACTTCCAGACACTTCGATGGTCTGCGTGTATTGTGGCGAAAGCTACGACGACCCTGCATTATTTAGGGCGCATAATGAACAAGAGCACCAAGAATTTCAACCCGAAATAGCCTTGTTCCATTTAAAAGATATATCTTGTGATGTCAAAGTCGATTGCACCGATCTTCGATGCAGGCTTTGCTTCCATTGTTTCGAAAATATAGATGACGTCGCCAAACATATTCATAAAGACCATGACATATTTATTAACTTAGAAGGCGACTTAGGCGTGCTACCTTTTAAAATTAACAAAGACAAGTATTTTTGTATCGTGTGCAATAAAAAATTTCCAAATATACGTTATCTCAGCAAACACACAAATACTCATTTCGTAAAATACACGTGCGAATATTGTGGCAACTCGTATGCGTCCACCACGGCCCTCGGCAGCCATATCCGATCTAGGTGTTCACGTAAGTCACGCTTACCATTTTGTAGGAAATGTAAGATGACTTTCAATTCTCTGAAGGAAAGGATGAGGCATATGGAGTCGTCAAAATCCTGTTGCCCACGTGTGTGCAATATTTGTTTTGATAGATTCCCCACTTCTCACAGCAAACAGCGCCATATGACGGAGAAGCATGACGAACCTGTTACCACCTTTCCATGTCCGGAATGTGGCATGATTTTTAAAAAACGTGATGGATTTCGGCAACATTATGTACTAACACATACGGAAGATCATTTCCCATGTGCTCACTGTGATCAAAAGTTTTCTTCTCAACGAAATTTAAAGAAGCACCTCGTGCTCCATTCGGGAGAGAAACTGTTTGAGTGCAATGTTTGTAATAAATCATTCAAGCGGAAGTCCGGCTTGAATCAGCACCAGTGGATTCACGCCGAAGTCAAAAAACATTCATGCAACTTATGTGATAAGCATTTTAATCAAAGGGTTTGTTGGAAATCGCACATGAGGTCCCGGCATCCTGAACTGTGTGACTTTTAAAACCTGAACATTGTTTTTTCTTCCTATGTATTGACAAATTACGCAAACACCTCAAGCAATATCAAAGAATCAAGAGCATTTGTTTTTTGTTTTAGGTTTAAATCCGCTGACCATCGCTAAAACAAACGGACGCACGATCATTCAGAATTCAACTGCATACCCTTTTAGACTGCCAGAAAGTTCTATAATGTGCATATTCTGCTCTGAGTGTTTCCCCGAAGCAGCTTTGTTCAGACGGCACATGAAAAAAGAACACGAGATCTTTGATATAAGGCTCGCATTTGCTCATATAACTTGCGGACTACTGAAAGTAGACATAACAGAACTGAGTTGTCGAATCTGCTCATCGCCCTTCAATAACCTCGAAGATATAGCTGATCATCTGATTACTGTGCATTCTAAAAATATATATCTTGATTACGGTCTAGGATTGCAACCATATTACTTGGAAAATGAACAGTTTATATGTGCCATATGCGAAGAGAAAACACCTTCCATTGTTTCATTGAGCAGACACACTGCGAATCATTACAAAAGCTGTATTTGTGAGCATTGCGGGAAGGCTTATGCTTCGAGTGGGTCTCTGAAGTATCATGTAAGATACACGTGCTCTAAAGATGGTATGGCTCGATGCAGGAAATGCAGAAAAGTCATCCGTTCAATGAAGGAGCATTTAAAAGAATCATTGCTGTGCAGGCCGTACATCTGTGGTGTGTGCGGAGATAGGTTTGCAACAACGAACTGCAAACGTCAACACATGGAGTCAGCTCACTCTTTGCCTAAAAAGACGTTTCCATGCCCCGAATGCAACGTCGTTTTTAAAACTTGTGAACTTTTGAAAAGGCATTTCAGTATTGTCCACACCGAAAATTACCTTGAATGCTTTTGCGGATTAAAATACATATCACAATCTAAGCTTGATCGCCACATGACTATACATACTGGGGAAAAACTATTTGTTTGCGATGTGTGCGATCTGAGTTACAATCGAAAGTCTAACTTGACGCAGCATATGTGGGTCCATAGCAAAATTAAAAGGTTTACTTGTTACATTTGCAACAAGCCCTTCAACCAGAAGTCGTGCTTGAAAACTCACATGAAATCGCAACACCCAGACATAAACGATCTTAACGAGTCAGGTGTTTAACCCCTCTGGTATGCTCACCATTAAAATCAATTATAGATAAAACAAACTTGAAGACATTATTGCTTAGCTTGGGGCGAGACGAAGATGTGTGAATTGTCCAGCATTATTTATTTATTATTACTGATTTGCAAGAACCGGAAGTCAGGCATAAAAGAAGATTTTTTATCGTCATTGCATTTTGCATGGAACACCTTTTTTTGAAAGCGCCTTACAATAATTAAGATCAGTAGAATTTAAATTGACATACCAGCAATAGAATCAAAAGCAATTTTTTTTGTTCTAGAAATTAATCCGCTGACCATCGCCAGAAAGAACGCACGCACGATTATTGAGCATTCAACTGCATACCCATTTAGACTCCCAGAAAGCTTGATGATGTGCATTTTGTGCAGGGAGACTTTCCCCAACGCACCACAGTTCAGGCTTCACATGTCCAAAGAACACGAGACCTATCGTATACAAATGGCTTTCCAACACGTGTCAGATGGACAAATGAAAGTTGACATCACGGAACTAATGTGTCGATTATGTTCGTCGCAGTTCAATAACCTCCAACAAATAGCAGATCACTTGATCATGGTTCATTCTAAAACGATAGATCTAGACAACGATCTAGGGTTGCAGCCATATCGCATAGAAGATGAAAAGCTGTCTTGCGCGGTGTGTGAACACAAGAGTCCTAATATGGTCGCGTTAAGCAGACACACTGGATCGCATTTTAAAAGTTTTATCTGCGAACATTGTGGAAATGCTTACGCTACAAATGGTTCTCTGATGTATCATGTAAGAAATTCTTGTTCTAAAGATGGAAATATTCGATGCAGGAAATGTAGGAAGGTCGTCAGTTCAATGCTCGAACATTTTAAAGAATCCCAATCGTGCAGACAGCACATCTGTAGTATGTGCGGAGATAGGTTCGGAACGTGGCACGCCAAACGCGTCCACATGGAGTCTGATCACTCTACGCCCAAAAAGTCCTTTCGCTGTCCTGAATGTAACGATGATTTTAAATCTAGTGCTCTTTTAAGACAGCATTTCAATTTTGTTCACACTAAAAAATATCTTGAGTGCCTGCAATGCGGATTAAAATTTATGACCCGAAAGCGCCTAGATTTGCACATGGTCGTGCATACTGGTGAAAAGATATTCGTATGCGATGTCTGTAATAAGAGTTACTATAGGAAATCCACTTTGAACCAACATATGTGGGCTCACAGCGAAATTAAGAGGCATTATTGTGAGATATGCGCAAAGTCATTTAACCAAGGAATTTGCTTGAGGGTTCATATGAAATCACAACATCCAAGTGTGAATTTCACTCAGGAAAGGGTGTAGTTTTAAATATTCTTAAAAACGGTAACCCGGACCCACGCCGCTGCTGTTTAGATTTGTAATGGGGCCTAATTTGTAAATTCGTTTTATCTTGCGCCAAAAAGAAAATGAATTTGTGCTTCTTATATACGCAGAGATTTTTCATTGTTCTTAAAAATGCTTTTAACATGCAGGCCGCATGTAAATTTATGAGCACAGTAACATCAGGAGCACTTTTTTTTTGTTCTAGACCTAAATCCGTGGGGCAGTGTTACCAGAAAAAACACAAGCGTCGTTATTGAGTCTTCAACTATATACCCATTTAGACTCCCGGAAAGATTGATGAAATGTATACTGTGCAGCGAAGCTTTCTCTGAAGCAGCGTTGTTCAGGCGTCACATGGACAAGGAACACGTCGATTTTTATAAAACCAGGAATCTAAAGAATATCTGGCACGCCACGATTGGACAACTAATCAAAGTTGACATCACAGAATTATGTTGTCGAATATGCTCCTTACCATTCGATAACCTTCAGAAAATAGCTGAACACTTAAACACAGCACATTCTAAAAAGATAGATCTTCACAGAGGTCTAGGTTTGCAACCATATCGATTAGAAAACCAAAATTTTGTTTGTGTAATATGTCAACACAAAGCCCCTTCCCTTGTTGTATTAAGCAGACACACTGCAGAACATTATAAAAATAGTATATGCGAGCACTGCGGTAAGGCTTATGCTACGAAAGAGTCTCTTCAGCAACATGTAAGAGACTCGTGCTCTAAAGATGGTCAGCTTCGATGTAGGAAGTGTAAGAAAGTAATTAGTTCACGCAAAGACCATTTAGAAGAATCATATTTGTGCAACCAGTACATCTGTAGTGTGTGCGAAGTTAGGTTCCCCAGCGGGGTACAAAAGCAAAAACACATGGAGTCTGTTCACTTTATGCCAAAAAAGATGTTTCCATGCCCCGAATGCAATGTGGAATTTAAAAAAACTTGTCATTTGACAAAGCACTTTAGTATTGTCCACACAGACAATTGCCTTACATGCTTTTGCGGATTAAAATTTGTGAGACAGAAAGAGCTAGATGATCATATACCTAAACATACTAAGGAAAAAGCGTTCGTTTGCGATGTGTGTCATAGAAGTTACACTAGACAGAAATGTTTAACGCAGCACATGTGGGTCCATAAGGAAATTAAAAGGTTTACTTGTAAAATTTGCAAAAAATCCTTTAACCAAAAGGTGTGCTTCAAAGCTCACATGAAATCGCAACATCCAGAGATAGACGATCTTACCAAGTGAGTGAGATATTTGACCGTTTAGGTTTCTAGCTGTGGTTTAATGCAACACTTTTGTAAAATAGATTGTAAAGCGAGCACACAATACAGCGATAAGATGCCGATTTTGTAGACAAGTATCGTATTTGTAGCACACATAAAGGTTTGGATCGTGGCACGCTAAACATACGTATACCTACACATAGTCCTCAACGCCTAGACAGTTCTTATGCTGTCCAGAATATAACGACGACTTTAAATCTTTAATGAGTGCATTTCAGTTGTGTTTTTGTTGATATAAGCAGTAGTAGTCTCTTATTTATTCTAGAACATGTTTTATTTGACCGAGTCTTTAACGCCTAGAAAGTTCCTTTGCTGTCCAGAATAAAAAGACGAAATTAAATCTATAATGAGTGCATTTTAGTTGTGTTTTTGTAGACATAAGCAGTAGCAGTCTCTTATTTATTCTAGAACATGTTTTATTTGACCGACTAGATGTTGGAAGCAAGAAACATTTACCTATTAACAAGTTCACTGTCTACGTTACTTAGCAATAAGACCTACATGTACAAAATTATGAGCACAAAAACATCAAGAGCACTTTTGTTTGTTCTAGAACTAAATCCGCTGGCCATCACCAGAAAGAACGCACGCACCATTATTGAGCATTCGACTGCATACCCATTTAGACTGCCGGAAAGTTTGATGATGTGCATACTATGCAGCGAAACTTTCTCAGAAGCAGCTGTGTTCAGACGTCACATGAACAAAGAACACGACAAATTTAATTTAAAGATCACATTCTCGCACGTCGCGGACGGACAACTAAAAGTTGACATCACAGAATTAAGTTGTCGAATATGCTCCTCGCCGTTTGATAGCCTTGATAAAATTGCTGATCACTTAATTACAGCACATTCTAAATGTATAGATATCCTCAACGATTTAGGATTGCAACCATATCGATTAGAAAACGAAAAATTTGTTTGTGCGATTTGTCAACTCAAGATAGCTAACCTTGTGGCTTTAAGCCGGCACACTGGTAAACATTTTAGAAGCTTTATTTGCGAGCATTGCGGGAAACCGTATGCCGCGAAAGGGGCTCTGATGTATCATGTTAGATACTCGTGCTCTAAAGATGGTCAGACTCGATGCAGGAAATGTAGGAAGGTCGTTAGTTCAATCAATGAGCATCTACAGGCGTCCCAATTATGTAGGCAGCATATCTGTAACGTTTGCGGTGATAGGTTCTCGTCGTGGAAAAATAAACATGAACACATGGAGTCAGCACACTCTGTGCCCAAAAAGACTTACCCATGTCCTGAATGCGGCGAAGTCTTTAATTCTAGCAACCAGTTGAAACATCATTTCAGTTTTATCCACACCCATGATTACCTTGAATGCGTGAATTGTGAGCTAAAATTTATGTCGCAGTATAGACTAGATCGGCACATGATAGTGCATACTGGAGAAAAATCATTCTGTTGCAATGTGTGTAATAAGAGTTTCAATAGGAAGTCAACTTTAAACCAACACATGTGGATTCACAGCGACATCAAGAGGCATAATTGTAGGATATGCGCAAAGCCTTTTAATCAGAAAGTGTGCTTAAAGGTTCATATGAAGACGCAACATCCGGAAATCGTGGATGATCTGACAGGGAAGGTCTAAAACAGAGTCGCTTGAGAGGATGACAATGCAATTCAAGGTGATGAACTGGTCCGGGCTGTCCGGGGAAGTACATACTTTCTTACTCCTATGGGTCAGCGACCCGAAATGTGGCCTCCGATAAGAGAAGTCGCCATTATAGTCTGTCCTTTGTAGTTTCCTGCCATTCTTCCTTATACCTGGTCATTATAATAGTACTAAATGTTTATCCAATAAAATTAAGTTTGTATGGCTTCATATGGCCTCATCCTGCAAGCAGTGCCCCAACAGGCCTCATTACATTACTATAATCTTTATTGACATTTATTACCTTGCTTACAAATTGTAATTACGGTTGCATTACAAATAAATACCTACGCAAAAATACTATCCACGGATGTTTCTCACGTTTATTTAGTTATTATCCCGTGACAGCGCAATCCTGATGCAACGTCGCACTATGGAAAATATGGGTGATCTGCTGATCAAAAATCTGTAACTTCTTTATTTTTAATCTTATCAACTTGAAATTTTGCACACGGAGTATACATAAGAATTTGATCATAACACTTTTAAGAAAAACTAGTGTGAGCTCGTGGTTTTACTCGCATTTTATTTTAGGATTTCAGAATTACACCAAATAAATCTACGGTTCGGCTTAAATGTGAAATAATAAAAATTCAAGCATAATATAAAAATATTTATTAAAAAAATATGTTTTTACATTATATTTTACTACAATTTTATAACTAAGATAAGTATACCTACACCGAGTTAGTTTTTATTCAAATGAATACAATATTGTTTCTTATTCATCGAGATGATGAATTTATGTATCCACAGTGCGTATCTCCATTTTAATTTCAATAATTTTTAATTTTCTTTGCAAAATAAAACGGTCACAGCTTGACCTTGGCGCCTCGTAGGCGTTAAACAAATACGTAAGAGTAAAAGAGAGACCAAAGCCTCGCGTGACCTTGTGACGCGCACATTGTGTTCGAACGACAAAACTATGGAGTGGATTGATACTAAATATTTTTACATATTTTAAATTAATTATACATAATAATGTTACCATGTTGTTAAATGCTTTATTTTTTAGTTTTTCCGAACAAAAAGTAGATGAGTCGATAGCGTTTTATTATTTGGAAGTGTAATTACAATATTTTGTATGCTTTGTTTTTAATTTTCCTCGAAACCCCGTAAGGTGCTCTGAATGGATCATAATAGCAAAAGTCCGAAATTATTTACACTACAAGCCATGTAAATGGTCGGTTGTTGCTCCAAGCGCTTTCCCGCTTTAGACATTTATAAAACAACGAAAGTGATATTTTTGATTTCAGTCGCTTCGGTATTTATTTATTTATTCATTCACAAATCAGATAACAATCGAATTAAATATAAACTTATCTACCCTTACCTTAGTCTAAGTCTATATAAACACTCAAAGCTTCTTCGTTTGATAACGTTTGAATCTGACTGGATCCAAGAGAGTCTGAGATCACAGCCTTTTTTTATCTACCCTTAACTAATCATCAAAAATTGACTAGAATATGAAAGAATGACTTTCAACCTACAAAATAATACCAAAATTATATGTAATTTCCTTAACTTATAAAAAGTATTTTTGATCAGCACTTGTTCTACCATATTCCACGGTGCGTCGTCGTCGGGAAAAAACACCCGTTAATACTTAAGAATTTAAGATGCAGATTATTATATGTTTAAATTATTTTATTTTTAAATAGTGTATAAAATAGGTCCAATTTTTTGTCACTTTTATTAAAAATTAAAAAATAAATATTTAATTATAATTATTTTTTTTTAATCCATGTCGCACTGTTTTAGCAGAAACCGATTTTATTATTAAAATGTTATTAATTTTACTATATCTAAATGTTGTATTAATATTATTATTTTAATATTAATAATAAATAATGCTGGACAATTCACACAGCATCGACTAGCCCCAAACTAAGCAGAGCTTGTGTTTAGGGTTCTTTCTAGATAACTGATAACTATATTATTTTGTTACTGATTATTATCTGTTATTATTATGTAAGCCGTTACAAATATAACCTATAAGCATTTGAAGTATTGTTGAGTTCTAAATTTTATTTAAATCTGGTTCTGGAATAGTTAAATGATTGTATAACTAATTAAAAATACATACTCCCTACCTAAATAGTTAACTCTTTCAGTTAACTATTTTGATCTTAATTTGTAAATTTTTGTTAATCTAACATAACTAGCGACCTTTAGTAAGGGTTATGTATGTAGGATTTTATTAATTAAATAAATACCTACATCAAATTCAAATTTGTTATTCTTTCTTCTATTGCACTCCTACCAAAATGTCCTTTTCAATCATTGAGTTAATATTATATTTGCAATGAAGTATCATAGTTACAAAAGTAACACTCATTGGTCCTTTGACTTACCGGTATGTAGGTTCTACTCGTAGAAGATTTATGAGAACAAAGATGATTAAAATAAAATAAAATCTTTTAATTCTGTTGGTTGGTCTTACATAAAATATTTAGTACAATAATTGTGTTTTAGACCTATGTAGTTTACCATGTCCAACTCCTCGCTCTATCTAAGTTGTGATGTAGACGCGAGGGATATCTATCTACCTCTCGGCATTTAGCTTACAGGCAAATTTTTAGGTTAAGTTACAGTTCCAAATTCAGTTATTATTCAGTTATTTTTAGGTTAAGTTACAGTTCCAAATTCAGTTATTATTCAGTTATTTTTAGGTTAAGTTACAGTTCCAAATTCAGTTATTATTCAGTTATTTTTAGGTTAAGTTACAGTTCCAAATTCAGTTATTATTCAGTTATTTTTAGGTTAAGTTACAGTTCCAAATTCAGTTATTATTCAGTTATTTTTAGGTTAAGTTACAGTTCCAAATTCAGTTATTATTCATTTTATAGAGATGCTGTAGGTGTTTTTGCGACTTGTCTAAAGCATTCGATTGCGCGTACACCACGAAATATTTATCAGGAAACTACATCACTAATAGACCGGGAGATGGTGACACAAAATATTAGGTCATTTGTACCAGTATGGCGCACGGTGGATCGAAAATCGGCTTTCAAAGACATAGGGAATAAAAATTTTAATGTCGTTTTTTTTGCTTGAAACTGCTTCTAGTAATCAATATTATACCTAAATATATCATGGGATTCAATTTGGCTGCCAAAATGGCGAGTTATAATTTTTTTTACGAAAAAAATGTATGAAAACCATATTAAAAATCCGGATATCTCCGGAAGCGCAAGGAAAATCGTTATTTCCTTGCATACAGTTATAGTACCAACTATTTATGTTTTTTTGGCATACTTCATATAACTCGAACTACTGCGAAAGTTAACGAAAAAAAATATTTTATTTTAATTTTTTTTTTTGTGAAAAACAACATCGTTTTATAACGAAAAAATCATCAAGGTAAGAAAAAAAGATTACTTACACTGTTAAATATATAATGGGATACGATTTGACGAAAAAAATATATGAATAACATATAAAAAATCTGGATATCTCCAGAAGTGCAAGGATAACCGTTATATCCTGCCATACAGTTATAGTACTAACTATTTATGATGTTTTGGCATACCTACTTCACTTCATATTATTACTCGAACTATTGTACTTTGTTTTTAAAGTATTGAATCTGGTATCGAAGTGGGGATTTGACGGGGCATCTAATCAAAGCCGGTATGAGCAAAAAATGGACAATGAGCAAGATGACTCGAGCATATTTATGACCTCTGTAGTCCCTCTAAAGCTAACAAACGGTGATGAAACTATATGGAAGAATCCAAAACCCTGCTCAACTTCATATTGTCGTCCAGTGGATTTTAGTTTTGTGAAAGAAAGCATTAGTAATCGAAAAGAAAACAAACATGGATGACGAAATTAAGGCACTTGTCCCCACCGAGTGCAATAAAAATATGGTGAGTCATAAATTGATGATGACGATGATTGATGGAAAAGTATATACTTATCTTTCAGAAGCTAAGTCAAACGCTGCGTGCTATTTGTGTTTAGCTAAACCCACTGAAATGAACAAATTAGATACAGTTACACTGAGGGCTGTATCCCCTGATGCATTAGAATTAGGGCTATCAACATTACATGCTCGTATCAATTGTATGGAATGCCTTCTCCATATCGCATACCGTCTCGATTTTAAAAAGTGGGCTGTGAAAGGAAATGAGCACAAAGAAATGTTGGAAATAAGAAAAAAAAATATCCAGGACAGATTCAAAAACGAACTCAATCGATTTAATCGATATTGTAAAGCAAGGATCTGGAACCACAAATGACGGAAACACTGCAAGATGATTTTTCGAGTTTCCAGACAAAACTGCAGCCATCACTGGGCTGGACAAAGAGTTAGTCCGCAGATTTGCTGTTATTCTGTAGGCAATAACATCAGGGGAACTGATTGATGTGATCAAATTTAAAGAGTTTGCTCTGAAAGCAGCTGAAAGGTTCGTTGAGATGTACAAATGGTTCTACATGTCATCCACTGTACACAAGCTTCTCATACATGGAGCGGACATTATTGCCAATAATGCAATTGTGCCAATTGGAAGCCTCTCAGAAGAAGCTTCAGAGGCCCGCAACAAAGCCTTCAGAAGGTATCGGGAACATCATTCCCGAAAAAGGAGCAGGCAAGCCTGTAACGAGGATATTCTCAATATGCTTATTATCTCTTCAGAGCCCGTCATCAGTGCAATGAGACCTAAGATGGATACCAAAAAACGACATGATTTCTTCGCTGAAACCCTTGAATCAGTTTCAAGAAAATCAAATTGATTTTGTTGACGTATCCAACTTAGAAACTGATTCTGAATTGTAATCTGGAGAGAGTGATATTGAAAATTTGTAGATTCAGCGTATTTTTCTAAGTGTACTTTGTTCTTTTGATGTTCTTGTTTTATATTTTGTATCTTCTGAAATATTAAGTTGCTAACAGCTATATTTTATTGTACAATTCTGATTAACTTTATTCATAGCCCCTGTTAGTACTCAATTTATTATTATAATTTGTGTTTATTTATTTTGTTTGTATTTTGTAAGAAAAATAACTATAACCCGTTTTTTTGCAAATAAATTATTTTATAAATATAAATTTTATATACCTTTTAAATAATGTTTGCAATTTTTAATATACCTATGCGTTTACGGCTCCATCAAATCTTTGTAATGTATGCATGTTTCGTATGTTTTTCGTATGTAGGTAGGTACGCTTTATGAATGTAAAAATTAAAAATGTAAATTATATAATTATATTGTTACAATTTAGTTTTGACTTATTTCTCTTTCCTTCCTAAGTTAGTTTAGTAACGTAAGATAAAAAATTAAACGCATAAAAATCATCAGGTAGGAATTCCTAGTTGTAGTACCTAAGCTACCTGTGCCTTTTGTTAACTACCGCTGATCGTTAATTAATTCCTTGAAATTTTAACAATAAGCAGTCTGAATCTGAACATCTGGTACCTTATTTTGCTACGTAATTAGCTAGATAAATAACAACACAATTTTTTAAGATAAATTTTATGGTTTTAGTTTTGTTTGTCTGGTATTTCAACGTTAACAAAACACAAGAAAACACGCTTCTGTCTGGCATTATCAGACTTCTATTTATGATCATACAGGCAACTGTTAAAAAAAGTTTCAGGATGGTACAAATCGTTTGGCGAAAAAAAAATACTCCTTTGCAGTGGTATGGCGGCCATTGGGAACTGTCGGAAAAGTATGGCAAGGTGATTTTCGTAAATGAATGACTCGACGATGATTAGTTATGCAAAAATTAGCCTGGTACAAATGGTTGAATTGTTTTATTTAAATTAATGTATTCGCGTCGGTATGGCGGGCTGTAAGTCACACCCGAGAAGTATGGCATTACGCTACCGCCGACTTCTTTTTTTTTCGACTATCTGAAAATACAAGTATTTTTGTGGAACAAATCGTTCGACACTCGTTATTTATCCGACGCGTTCGATTAACGCCCACGCGATTGGGCCGCCGGTGCGAGCGCTATGACCATCATTTTCCTTTTTGCCTTTACGTAATTAGACCCCTGAAGAACCGCCATACTGGTACAAATGACGTAACATTTTGTGTCACCATCTCCCGGTCTATAAGGAATAAGATCTCTCTTTGGATCTTCTTACATCTTACTTGAGTGATAGGTAAAAACGAGTGACATTAATGGGAAACGGTCTTTGGGGTCTGTAGTTACAATGGGTGTACCACAGGGTCTGTATCCTCGGTCCTTCCCTATTTTTAGTTTATATTAACGACCTGCCTCATCTTGTACAGGATAATCACGAGATCGTATTGTTTGCTGATGATACTTCATTAATTTTAAAATGAAACGACAAAACACAAATTTCGACGATGTGAATAATGCATTTTCTAAAGTAGTCCATTGTGTGTTAGTGTCAATAATAATTTGCTTAATGAAACAAAAACGAAATGTATTAAATTTATTCTACCTAATGTAAAACAAGTTAAGGCTGATGTTACCGTCAAAGGAAAAACGTTACAAATTGTTAACAATACCGTATTTCTAGGAATAACCTTAGATAGTAAACTTCAATGGGGCCCACACATAGACAAGCTATCGAAGAGACTTAGTTCTGCAGCGTATTTAGTCAAAAAAATTCGTCATTTTACCACTTACCACTTGAGTTGAATAAATTATTAATAAAAAAATTCAAACAAATTGTCAAACATATCCTTTGTAAATAGGCTTACTACAAAATATCAGATTTATCTTGAGAGGATAGAAAAGCTTGGGACAAGTTTTGCTCCAACTCGAAAACTAACAATCTAACAAGGTAAAGGTTTCTTGTTCGCTTCTTTACTTTACCTTAATAATCTTGAAGTGAACAAAAATGAAAGTAATCACTTTATTTTCTAGTTTTACTTATGGAATTTGAATTTTCTGACAAGTGATGATTTCGAGATGATTCGTATACAAAGATACTTAATCAAACGACTTACTACTACTACATACACAAAGATACTTAATCAAAGTACTTTTATGCAGAT
This sequence comes from Eupithecia inturbata, assembly GCA_963662085.1. Taxonomy (NCBI): domain Eukaryota; kingdom Metazoa; phylum Arthropoda; class Insecta; order Lepidoptera; family Geometridae; genus Eupithecia; species Eupithecia inturbata. Next base: position 2,804,914 of record OY759205.1, read on the forward strand.
TTGGTAGATACTTACATTATACGAGAGTAGTCGTAATCGCCCTTGTACATGTACATGTCCAAGAGTCCTGTAAGGTCTATAGAAAATAAAGCAATTTGAATTTGAGATGTCCATTGGTGGTCTTTCGTGGGAGCACACTTTTGGTAGGTCCTGTAAATATTTAAGTATTTTTTTGGATTCCATAAAAAAGGAGTAGTCAAGATGCTTTTTTAGGGTTCCGTACCCGAAGGGTGAAAACGGAACCCTATTACTAAGCCTCCGCTGCCCGTCCGTCCGTCTCTCACAGGCCTCTATCTCATGAACTGTAAGAGGTAGACATTTACTACACACTAGAATTGAACTAGAACACCAAATAATAAAAATAAAATGTATATCAAAATTAAAGGGGGCTTCCATATAAAAAACGTGTTTTTTTAAATTTTTTGCTCTCCATTTGTCAAGACTGCTCCTCTTGAAATACAATAGATAGGCACATGAAACTTTCTATAAATAAGTAACACTTCAACTGTAATGTTAACAAATACTAAAAATAAAATAAAAATGAAAATTTAAAGGGGTCTCCGTACAAGTGAAAATTTGATGTTCTTCGAAAAAGTTGCCTGATTTTTACGGTACGGAACCCTTCGTGTGCGATTTGACTCGCACTTGGCGGTTTATTTCTTATAGAGAAAGAAAAATCAAAAAAAGGAATGCTGAGATCGTGTTTAAGTATTCGACAGTGTATTCGTTCAGGTCGCAAGGACCAAACATGAATCTGTGTGTACTCACAAAGAATTTGAAGGTCCCGATGAGTACAGGCTCCATTTGGACTCATCTTAATAAACTGCGTTAACCTAAGATGCAGGTTATGTACAAGCCGTTCAACGCTATCCCTGATATAGATCAACATCTCAAATCTGAACACGAGGACGTGGCGAGTAGACTAAACCTAGACTATGAAGTAGGGGTTCCTATAGATTGTTAAAAGACAAATGGATCTGCATGTTTTGCCATATGAAACTCCGAGCTTGCCAACGCTCGTGAAGCAGATGTCGTCTCACTTCGCAGACTATGTTTGCGATGTCTGCGTTAAATGGTTTCTGAAAGTTAACACCACGAATGACCTCATCAAGTTGACCCACTCGGGGAAACTCAACTGCACGAGATGCAATAAGGAATTCCCTACGGCGAAAGAAAAGAAGGAGCACCTAAAACTTCTACGAAATGCATGCCGTTTACCTGTTACCAATGGTGAGAGAGACTTTCCTCGTGGGAGATGAAGATCAAACATATGACCAGCAAGCATAACGTTGATGCGCCTAAGTACCCTTGCACCGATTGCAAGGTCGTCTTCTCCAACCGGAAAAGTTTCTATAGTCACTATCGTAGCACACACTGACGCGCTAGCGGAGACTATAGTTCGCCTGCGATCGAAATGAAATACTCATTAAATTAAAATTCTTTATTTCAAATAACCATGGTCCATAAATAATTACCTAGACATTTCAAATCACAAAACACTAAAAACAACACAATAAAGAAATCAACAAAACTGCATCAGAATTTTACAACAATACTACGAGTGCAATTGCTGACTGTTCGTAGATCGGATAAATTTATCTTATTAAACATTTTAAGTATTTTTTCGATTTTTATATAAAGCGAGTGGTCAAAATTGTTTTTTTTTTTCTAGAACTCAGAGCAATCGCGAGAAGGAATGCTGAGATCGTGTTAAAGTATTCGACAGTGAGCCCGTTCAGGTTGCAAGGAAAAATCTTTATATGTGTGTACTGCTGCGAAGAATTTGAAGGTGCCGATGAGTACAGGATTCATTTAGACTCTCATCTTAATGTTAACGTATCCACTGCATTCGGTCACCTCGGAGGTGCTAGATGCAGAGAATATCTCAAAGTTGACTGCGTTAACCTCAAATGCAGGCTGTGTAACGAGCCGTTCGATGCCCTCCCTGATATAGCTCAACATCTCAAATCTGAACATGAGGACGTGGCGAATAGCCTCAACTTAGACAGCGAATTAGGGTTGCATCCTTATAGATTGTTGAAAGACAAATGGACCTGCATGGTGTGTCACCAGAAGCTGCCGAGTTTGATAACGCTTGTGAGGCACATGTCGACTCATTATGCGGACTATTTTTGCGATATCTGCGGTAAAGGCTATCTAAACCTCCAGAACTTGAATCTGCACGTTAAGTACACTCATTCAGCGAAGCACATGTGCAGAAAATGCAAGAAAGAATTCCCTACACTGAACGAAAAGAAGGAACATCAGAAAACATCTACGAAATGCTTGCAGTTTGCCTGTGTCCATTGCGGGGAGAGATTCTCCTCTTGGGAGATGAAGATCAAACATATGACTAGCGAACATAACGTTGATGCGCCTCAGTACCCTTGCATCGATTGCAAGATCGTCTTCACCAACCGGAAAAGTTTCTATAATCATTATCGTAACACACACTGACGCACTAGGTATCTTACTTACAATTACAATTTATAATACTTTTTTTTTCAAAATAGTTAAAATGATGAATAAAATAGTTGAATGAAAAGGAATTACTTTTGATTTTTCTTACTTTGTCATATAACTTATATCTAATAAAATATTGAATATTAGAATTTTTGTAATTCTTATGAGAATAAAGTTTCTTGAAATCATCAATTTTAACATAGAGCTTTATACCACTTATAACGAATTTGAGGTGCAAATTCATATAACTTTACTACCTACCTGATATTTGCCAAAACCACGACGAGTTAAACTGATTTAGAATCGCTGATCGTTCCGACCTGTGTTGGAGGCATACGCAAAGGCATAACTTTAATAAAATAACGAAGGTCTGGCCGGCCCGCGCAGGCTCTTGGTACAATAATAGTCTTTTTACTTTTAAGGCTAGATGAAGGTAGGTCGGTATATCTAATAATTCAATTATCATTAATATCTCATATCTGTCCATTGGTGGTCTTCCTTTGGCGCTGACTGTCGGTAGGTCCTGTAAATCATAGACAAACTATTTAATTTTTGCATTTCGGTTTCCATAAAAAGCGAATGGTCAAAAATGTTTTTTTCTTTTCTTTTCTAGAACTCAAAGCAATCGCGAAAAGGAATGCTGAGATCGTGTTAAGGTATTCGACAGTGTTTCCGTTCAGGTTGCAAGGACAAAACTTGATATGTGTTTACTGCTGCGAAGTATTTGAAGATCCCGACGAGTACAGGCAGCATTTTGACTCGCATCCTAATGTAAACGTGACCACTGCCTTCGCGCACCTCAGAGGCGCGACAGGTAGAGAATATCTCAAAGTTGACTGCGTTAACCTAAGATGCAGGATATGTAACGAGCCGTTCAATGCCCTCCTTGATATAGCTCGACATCTCAAACATAATCATAAGGACGTAACGGATAGCCTCGAATTAGACTGTGAAGTAGGAATGCATCCCTACAGATTGTTGAAAGATAAATGGACCTGCATGTTGTGCCACATTAAACTGCCGAGCTTGACAACGCTTGCGAGGCACATGTCGTCTCACTACGCAGACTATGTTTGCGATGTCTGCGGTAGAGGCTATCTGAACATAACGAACTTGAAAATCCACATCAAGTTCACCCACTCGGAGAAACACATCTGCAGGAAATGCATGAAGGAATTCCCCACGGCGAAAGAAAAGAAGGAGCACCTAAAAACATCTACGAAATGCATGCAGTTTGCCTGTGTCCATTGTGGGGAGAGATTCTCCTCTTGGGAGATAAAGATAAAACATTTGACCAGCGAGCATAACGTTAAGGCCTCCAAGTACCCATGCACCGATTGCGAGCTCGTTTTCCCCACTCGGAAAAACTTTTACAACCATTACGTCGTAGCGCACACTAACCAAGCGCTCAAGTGCTCTTGCTGTGACAAGAAGTTTTTGAATAAAACTCTGCTCGAAGACCATCTCATCACTCACACCAACGAGAAGCCGTTTGAGTGCTCTGTCTGTTCAAAGTTATTTACGAGGAACAAGGCGCTGCGTCAGCACATGTGGATCCATAGTGAAAATAAGAGATTTACTTGTGTTTTATGCGATAGGTCATTCAATCAGAAAGTTGGTTACTTATCTCATATGAAAAGTACACATCCTAATACGTCGATATAAGTTGGTCGTTGATCGACTAGTAGGCAGGTTTTGCTGTTTATTCATCTGAACGTTCGAATACCAGCCAACTATAGTTACATTATGTCTATGTATGTTATCTGTATTCAGTGTGATTTAATAAAATTATGAGACATAATTTATTTTTGATTTAAATAGAGGTGCTCTTAACATTGTTAGTATCTTCGCTAAAAGGACTGGATTAAGTTTCTTCCTCGTAGGTATTTAACGAGGAAGAAGCTTTAGGGTTCTCCCCGAAAGTCATGATTTAGAATTTTCCTTGTGAATTAGCCCTGATTTCATCTTATATTCTAAGAAGTACCTACCTAAACATTTTTGAGATCGGTCAGTGAGTGAGGTCGTAATAGCGATAGGTACTTTGAGGGTAGATGAAATATCTGCTAAACAAAATTGATTAAAAAAAATATTTTTGAAGGTAGTTATTAACTCTGCCGCTTGTTTGAAAAATGAGATGAGAATAAGAAAAATTTATTGCACTGAAATAATAAAGAAACGCACTGTCTGGCACAGTCAAAAGTAACGAGCCTGATCAGGCCATACGCGAGTCTACGGTCGTTGTACAAAAAGGCTGTAAAACTTGCCGTCACAAAACGATGACGTAACGAACTCGGATTTCAGATAAGCTGCCACTTTCCAGTTTTACTATGTAAATAGGCTAAGTAGGTACCTACTTGCAGAAAATAATCCTTTGCGATTAATGAGTACACAAGGGCTAGCCTAACATATTAAAGGGCGAACAAAACGGGTTTGGTTGTCAAACTAGGCCTAGGACTATCTTAGTACCCACGGGATCCCCGTGGTAACAAATCAAATTACATAAAATTCAACATTTTTGCTTTGGTTCCTTGAATTAAGAACACAATTAAGAAAAAAAAATTACGATAAAAAAAATGAAGGGCACTGTTTTGCACATAATTTGGTTGAGATCTCAGGAACCCTGCGGTCTATTGAAATGACTTATGTTTTGATTCGTAGGTTATTACTAATTATTTGGTTCCTTGAACCAATTTCTTCAGAAGTTGTGTAGTTTTCTTGTAAATAAGAAAAAACTAGATTTTTGCGCTTATGCCGTTCCAAAAACGTACGCACCGTCCTGCTCATAGGAGCAGGACGGTGCGTACGTTTTTGCGTACGTTTGTACGTTTGTGCGTACGTTTCGCGCGCATAGGCGCGCGAAATCCTTTTCACAAAATTACGCGCATTTCGATCTCTTAAGGTATTCAAAAATGTTTATTTTTTTGAATGGACTACAATGCTGTTGACCGCAGATGGCCATGATAGCGTTACCGGACTTTTGGCGGCCGCAGAGGGCGCCTCGCCGGGGAATTCGTCGACCCCGCATCCGGCGGGGTCGGTTTTTGGTCGGGTGTTTAGTGTGCGGAAGCGAAACGGGACTTGTTGCCGTCACCTCTGGGTTAGCGGCGGTGATTGGGTCAACGGGGTTACCGAGAACGTGTCTCGGTCTACGGAGGAGAGATTCAACAATGTACAAAATTTTATTTGGTTTTATGGACCCTGTAGGTACTCATTCCTACTCCTGGGCAAATACTTCCCCATTTCGATCCGATGCTATCTCCTGTCAGCTGCAATGGTATCGGCCCAAAACAAGAATAATAGTAACTAAAAAAACTAGATTAAAAATCTGCTCATGACCACAGAATTTTTCTTTTCTAGCTCGTGCTATGGTGAGTCGGAACGCGGAAACAGTATTGAAGCATTCCACAATATATCCATTCAGATTACGGAAAATGAACATAATGTGCGTTTACTGCTGTGACGAAGTACAAGACCCCGATAACTTCAGGAGCCATATGGACGAAATCCATAAAACCGTTAATGTAGACATTGCGTTTGCTCACGTCAAATCTAGAAACAGGCTAAGCGACAAAGATTACCTGAAGGTTGACTGCACGAATCTAAAATGCAGATTGTGCGATGAACTTTGCAACTCAATCGGTTCAGTTGCTAAGCATCTGAAGGATCATCATGAAAACGACGATATTAAATCCATGGATCTGAGCTATGAAGTGGGTCTATGCCCGTTCAATTTGATTAAAGATAAGTGGGTCTGTGTGCTGTGCAATTTGAAAGTGCCGACACTGAACAAGCTGAGTCGACACATGTCTTCCCATTACGCTGACAACGTGTGCAATTTTTGCGATAAGCGATACTTGAGCGCACACGGCTTGAGGTTCCACATTAAGTTCAATCATTCGAATGTAGATAGTTGCAGAAAGTGCAAGATAGAGTTTTCTACTCCGGAAGAAAAGAAGGAACACCTAAAAACATCAGCAAAGTGCCTGGGATTCTGCTGCGTGCATTGTAATAAAAGATTCTCTTCTTGGGAACACAAGCAGAGGCATTTGGTCAGCGAACACAATGTTAAAGCTATTACATATTCATGCCCGGACTGCGAGACTGTTTTCGATTCGAGATCTAACTTTTACTATCATTATAATACTACGCATTCTGATTTGCCTCACATGTGCTGCTATTGCGGTAAACGGTTTCTGAAGAAAAGTCGGCTGGATAATCACGTGGATAGCCATACGGGGAAGATTCGAGAACAACACCAATGTTCTACCTGCGCTAAGACCTTTACTAGAAGGCAAGGCTTGCAGGAACATCTGTGGACGCATAAGGAAACCAAGCAATTTTCTTGCCCTTCTTGTGATAAGCATTTCACTGCTAAAAGATATTATAATTGGCACATGAAAACTGCACATAAACTAAAATAAACCTATTGTTATTTCGTTAATGTGGAGGTACCTACTTACTCCTGCTGTGGCACAGCGACCCAATGTGGATCTTGGCCTCCTAACCATTACTTCTTCAGGCATCTCGATTCTGGGCTGTCTCTTGCCAGCTATTGGCGTCGAGTTCGCGGAGATCGGCTCCAACTTCGTCGATTTAACGATACCTAGGGCGGCCGACTGGTCTTCGCCCCGATGGTGTTTCCTCATTCTCCTTCTTGTCTGCCCGATCTTCCTCCATTCTCTGGACATGTCCTAGCCAGGTCCTGCCTGCCTACCTACTATATTCTAAGGGAATCTAAGGGAATTTTAGTATCTAGCAAAAAGAAACGACAAATGTATTTACAATATAAAAATATGAGAGATTAAAAAAAACATCGATAATTATGCAAAATACAATAAAATATTAAATAGAGTTATCCGAACTTCAAAGAAAATATGTATCTGATATAAGGTACCTACGTCATTCATTTATATGCCTAAGCATCAAATTGTATAACAAATTACCAAACAACATAATAAATCAATCACAAAAAAAATAAACATAAAAAATGTTAGAAACGTACTGTCTAAAAAAGCTTACTATAGTGTTAATTTGCTATTTTAGAGATATTATAGCTTATTCGTAAAAAATAAGTCATCATTCTTCAATATAAAATGTAATAGATCTTATAACTTGCGAAATAAATATAAGTTTAATCTATGTATACCTCAAATCAACAATTCAATGTTCCACAAAAGGGCATAATATAACATATATAATAATAATAATAATAATAGTTTTTATTCAGATAAAGGTCTTATAAACAAAACAAAGTTATGTGTATTAAAGACCTATTTCACTTCTTAGTTTCGACACCTCGCTCTAACTAAGTTCAAGACTTGTGAATCCAATAATTTACCAGTAGAAATAAAACAACTTGATGGAAACATGTTTAAACTGAAGTTAAGGAAGTGGCTTGTTAATAACGTTCATTACAATTTGAAGGAATTTTTTGACATTAGATGATTATTTGCTAGATTATGATTGTATATCTCCGAAAATGATAAAATTGTTGATACTTACTATAATTTAAGACCTACATGTAACCATGATTAACACAATTTTACAATAAAATTATTCGTATTCTTATTCATGCAGGTGTTTTAATAAATTGTCGTTCTATAATTGTTGCCTTATTTTACCGATATTGTTTCTACAAGTGTAGATCAATCTGTCATGTAGGGAAGAGGTCGTTAAATTGAAACGTATCATACTAATATTATAAATGCGAAAGTTCGTGTGAATGTTTGTTACCACGTAGGTATCTCCGTAACTACTTAAACTATTTAGATGAAATGTGGTATGTTGGTAGTTTCAGTTCTAGAAAAGCACATAATGCTAATCTAATTTACAAAAAATAACCTCTCAGGGGGCTAAAAAGGGTAGTAAAGTTTCTATGGAAAATTATTGTTCCTTGGTTCGATTCACTCAAAACTCGGTATAAATCTATCTATATATATAAAAGAAAGTCTTGTTAGTTACACTATTTATAACTCAAGAACGGCTGAACGGATCTCGGTGAAATTTGGCAGCGAGGTAGATGGTATCTCAAGGCAGGACATAGGCTACCTTTTATTCCGGAAAAAAGCGTGCGAAGCCGCGGGCTGCAGCTAGTAAAGTATAAAGTAAATAATGATACATGTATTTTTTATTTTTATAAAACTATTCCTACTATCCTAGGGGGTGTGCAATCAATTTCCACGCGGACGAAGCCGCGGGGCGCAGCTAGTTAGATTAAAAATATAGGTACAAACTAGAAGCAAAGCAGACAAACGTTGATGTTGCCACTGTTTTACGTTTAAAGTAAGCGGCTAGTGACAAAGAGATTTCTTTTCTTTTCTAGAACGTGACATGACGAAAAGGAACGCTGAGATCGTGTTACAGTATTCCACGCTGTACCCATTCAGGTTGCGAGGGAAAATCTTAATCTGCGTTTATTGCTGTGACGAATTCGACGAACCGGACCCGTACCGATGCCATATGGACGACAACCATAAGACTCCGATACTATTTACTGCGTTTGCGCACACGGGGAGAAACAGAGATTACCTGAAAGTCGACTGCGTCAATCTGAAATGCAGATTATGCAATGCACCTTTTGACAACGTCAATCAAATCGCTAAACACCTTAAAAGCACTCATAATAACGATGACATCGAAAAACTTAATTTAAGCTACGAAGTGGCTTTGCAACCGTACCGCCTTATTAAAGACCATTGGGTCTGCATTACTTGTAACACGAAGCTGCCTTCTTTAGCGAAGCTCCGCAGACATATGGCGACGCATTTCGCGGGCTACGTTTGCGATATTTGTGGCAGTAGCTACATTAAAATTGACAGCTTGCAATATCACGTGAGATCAACACACTCCGGTAAATTCCCATGCAGAAAATGCTGGAAGGTTTTCTCAACTAAAGAAGAAAAGAAACAGCACGTCAAAGCTTCGCCAGCTTGTAGGTCAGCGTCTACTAGTCAAGAAGGAAAGGCTAAGTAAACCTATATCTAACTAATATCCCTGTAGACCACGTAAAAGAAATACCTATCTACAGCTCCGTGGAGCGCCGCGCTGCCCCTGCTGGTCGCACCGCCGCCGTTACTGGACAGTAAATGCGTTAAGAATTGTTTGGTTATGCTACTATAGCTTTAATAATAATAAGAATAAATAATTTATTTCAGGCAACATTAGTCTAGTACAGGATGTAACATACTTAATAACTACGGCCCTTATAAAATATATACCTTAGTCTAACATACATAAAATAAATCTATTTACTATCACTTAGTGTCGGCGACGTGTGACACGCAATATGTGCTGCGACCGGTAATGACCGAAAACGTCGGAACAGCACATTCTTCGGCCAGAATTCTTCCTTATGAAGGTCGAAATATTTTCATCATTATGACGCGACTCCAACCGCTCGACCCTCACCAAGATGTTGGTCTTCATCTTCACATACTCCACGAACTCTTTCACCTTCGTGGTATGGTGAAGCCTAGACACGTAGAGCAACGTCGAAGGCACGGCCGGGCGCAACCAGTTGTTAGGTCCGGTCGGAGCGACGCCACGGTGGTTTCGGCTGCTCGGCTATCTTCTCCTCCGCACTACCACAATGAACCCTTCAGAATCATACGGCTTTCTCTCACAAGAAGCCGGAACGGGAGCACGAACAGATTCGCAACGCTGCGTCCTTTTCCCCTTTTTAGGGTTCTGTACCCGAAGGGTGAAAACGGAACCCTATTACTAAGCCTCCGCTGTCCGTCCGTCCGTCCGTCTGTCACAGGGCTCTATCTCATGAACAGTAAGAGGTAGACAGGTCAAATTTTTAGAGAATGTATTTCTGAATATAAATATCAAATTAAAGGGGGCTCCCATACAACAAACGTGATTTTTTTGGCTATTTTTGCTGTTAATATGTCAAGATTGTATCTCTTGAACTACAATAGGTAGGCACATGAAACTTTATATACTTCAACTATAATAACAAAAAAAAGTTGAAAATTTAAAGGGGTCTCCGAACAAGTGAAAATTTGAAGTTCTTTGAAAAAGTTGCCTGATTTTTACGGTACGGAACCCTTCGTGTGCAAGTCGACTCGCACTTAGTGGTTTATTCGATGTAGCTGTCGATTACTGCGGCGGCGGGGGCGCAGCGGGCAGGCAGCTTTCGGCAGCAACGGCAGCGTATGCACGCCGCCGTTGCATAAGTTAAGAATCAACGTTTACGAACGTACGACCAGTGCAATTGATTGGTAGGCCCGAAATGCATTTAATTAGTTGGTATTGGTACTTATCAAAGTAAGTTATCCTCTTGGTACATTGATACTATCCTCGTCTTTTCTTGTCTAATTCTGTGCATGATGGATGCTAGTTATGATTTTAATGTAGTTTTCTATCTATTAAAAATACACGGAATCGGTTATGGCAGAACATTGACAATTTCTTTTTGTTTTTAGGGTCCAAATTGGAAATAAGAGGACGTAAAAAGGGCGAAACTGACGACAAAAAGAAAATAGTCCTTGTAAGCCAGACACCGCAAAGGCATAATGCCGAACTCATATTCAATCACTCCACCGCGTATCCCTTCAAAACACGTTTCAGTCAGATTTTATGCGGTTTTTGCCACGAGGAGTACAACACTCTGTCCGAACTCCGCTATCACATGTCTATAGATCACGTACATTCCGATTACAGTAACATTTTCTATAGAATAAACGATAACTTGATCAAAGTAGATATTACAGACTTGAAATGCAAGATTTGCTCTTTGGCTATACCAGATATAGATACGCTGATGAGTCATTTAGCACAGGAACACAAGAAACCTGTGAAATTTGACGCGCGCTTTGGGGTCCTCCCGTATAAACAGAATGCAGACGCTCAATGGTTATGTGTATATTGCCAGAGAAATTACACGGAGTTTATATCATTCAAACGTCATGTAGGAACGCATTTCATGAATTTCACTTGTGACAAATGTGGAACCAGTTTTGTGTCTGATCGTGCGTTACGTGATCACCATCGCCAAGTGAAGTGCTTCAGAACCGCATACCATCCTCGTAACGGCAAAATCATGAGATCGCGGGGCAACGCCGAGATTATCTTACAGTGTTCAACCGTTTGCCCCTTTAGGACGTGGAAAAACAACTTCCATTGTGTATTTTGTCGTATTCAAACAAACGATCCGAGTAATCTAAGAGTTCACGTGGCAGTGCGTCACGCCAACTATGATGTGCAAACGGCGTTTTATAAGAAGCTCGGAAAAGATTTTTTGAGCGTAGACGTAACCGACATTCAATGTAAGCTTTGCTTTGTCCCTCTATCAACCATTGACGCTCTAACTTACCACTTGAAACATGACCATCAACAACCCATCAACTTAGACGCACAATTAGGCTTGCTCCCATTCAGACTGAACGACGGCTCTGTATGGAAATGCACAATGTGCACAAATCAGTTCAAAGACTTCATATCTTTGAAGAAGCACACAGCTGATCATTTTCAAAACTATGTTTGTGACGCTTGTGGTGAAGGGTTCATCACGGAATCAGCGATGATATCGCACACGAAGATACCGCACGAAAATAAGTACAATTGCAATAGATGCATCGCTACATTTTCCTCAGAAGAAGAAAGAAATATCCACGTAAAGACACAACACACTTCGATGCCGTATATGTGTATCTATTGCGCTAATAAACCGCGTTTCGCCAACTGGGAGCTTCGCAAAAAGCACCTCATGCAATTTCACAACTTTAAGACTGGAGCTGATAAATACGAATGCACTGCCTGTCAGAAAACTTTCAAAACACGATCAGGGAAATACAACCATATGACGAGAACCCATAAAGTAAAAAAAGATGCAGAACTGAATTACCCGTGTGCAAGTTGCCCGAAAGCATTTACAACTAAATTGTTTCTAGAAAGGCACATGACAAAAAAACATTTCGATATTTAAATAAAATTTTTATAAAATTTTACTTAAAGTAGCTTTAACATTGTTAGTGAAAAAACCAAGATAAATTACCAACATATTGCCTAATTAAATGCCCCTCAAGAATCGACCTAGTCTAGTCAAACGCTTAAGAGGGCGCATTGCGCGCTATTTTTTGATAAGGATAAGCATAGGATTTCGCGTTCATGGAAGCGGGACCGAGCATACGTTTTTGGATCAAGTTTTTGCGAACCTATTTACAAGAAAACTACACAACTTATGAAGAAACTGGTTCAAGGAACCAAATAATTAATAAAAACCTACGAATCAAAACATAAGTTACATATGTCAAAAGACCGCAGGGTTCCTGAGATCTCGACCAAATTATGTGTGAAAGAGTGCACTTTCATGATTATTTTTTATCGTATTATTTTTTCATAATCGTGTTTTCACATTCAAGGAACCAAAGAAAATATTGAAGAAATTTATGTTATTCGAGTTTTTTTACCACGGGGACAAGGGGCAAGGCCTAGTTTGGCAACCAAACCCCTTAAAGGTTCGCCCCTTGAGTTCTTCGGGCTATTTTCTTGAATAGAAAATAAGCTACAGATTAGCACATTAGGCACCTGTACCTTCTTGCCACAATGGCTAAAATATCTTAAATTTCGTAAATAAATAACAACTGTTACCTCAGACTATTTTATCCTCTGGATTCAGATTGCCCACCCAGTTACTCAAATACAGTGTACGTATTCAAATAGTTTAAATGTATCTGCCTAAATACACAGTTAGAGCAAAACATTGACATATTTTTTTGTTTTAGGGTCCATATCGGAAGGACGTAAAAAGGGCGCATCTGATGCCAAAAAGAAAGTAAACCTTGTAAGCCACACATCACAAAGACATAATGCCGAACTTATATTCAATCACTCTACTGCTTATCCCTTTAAAACACGTTTCAATCAAATTATATGCGGATTTTGTGATAAAGAGCACAATACTCTATCAGAACTCCGCTCTCACATGTCAATCGAACACGTTAATAATGATTACAGTAAAGTTTTTCAAAGAATACACGATACCTTAATCAAAATAGACATTACAGACTTAAAATGCAAGATTTGCTCATCTGCGATACCTGACGTAGATACCCTGATGAGTCATTTCTCACAGGAGCACAAGAAACTTGTAAAGTTTGACGCACGCTTTGGAGTACTCCCGTTTAAACAGAATGCGGATAATCAATGGCTGTGTGTATATTGCGAGAGAAATGACACAGAGTTCTTCTCGTTTAAACGACACGTAGAAACACATTGCATGAACTTCGCTTGTGATAAATGTGGTACCACTTATTTGTCTGATCGTGCGTTACGCGACCACCATCAACAAATGAAATGCTCCAAAACAGCATACCATCCTCGTAACGGAAAAATCATGAGATCGCGCGGTAACGCTGAAATTATCTTACAATGTTCTACCGTTTGCCCCTTTAGGACTTGGAAAAACAACTTCAATTGTGTATTCTGCCGTATTCAAACAAGCGATCCTAATAGTCTAAGAATTCATGTTGCAGAACGTCACGCAAACTATGATGTACAAACTGCATTTTATAAGAGGCTAGGAAAAGATTTTCTGAGTGTTGATGTTACCGACATTCAATGCAAGCTCTGCTTCACCCCTCTATCAAACATTGACGCTCTAACGTACCACTTGAAACAACATCACCAACAACCTATAAACTTAGATGCACCATTAGGTTTGCTGCCCTTTAGACTGGACGATGGGTCCGCTTGGAAATGCACGATATGCTCTAATCAATTCAAAGACTTCATATCTTTAAAGAAGCACACAGCAGGACACTTTCAAAACTACGTATGTGATGTTTGCGGTGAAGGGTTCATCACGGAATCAGCGATGGTAGCGCACACAAAGATACCTCACGATAATAAATACAACTGTAGTCGATGCCTGGCAACTTTCTCCACGGAAGAGGAAAAAAATATTCACCATAAGACACAGCACACTTTGCCGCCGTACATGTGCATCCACTGCGAAGATAAACCCCGTTTCACTAACTGGGAATTGCGCAAGAAGCACCTCATGGAAGTCCACAACTATAAAACCGGAGCTGATAAGTACGAATGCCTTGTATGTCAGAAATCATTTAAATCAATTTCTGCGAAACACACACATATGAAAAGAACTCACAAAAAATGTAAAGATTTAGAACAGAAGTACCCGTGTGCAAGTTGTCCGAAAGCTTATACAACTAAATTGTTTTTAGAAAGACACATGGCTACGAAGCATTTTGTTCCCTAGAAAGCTAAGGTACTACTTTGAAACGTATTTAAAACTGAAAATTAAAATAGTGAGCATTGGTAGTATAAAAAAAACTGAAAAAGCAGCATGTAAAGAATATAAATGTGCCTTTGAGTAATGAAATTCTTTTCTTTTTTTAGGGCGCGGTAAGAGAAATGAATTAGAGAAGGAAACAAAACCAAAAAAGAAACTATTCGAAAGACAAGTAAATCAGAACCCACAATGGAAAAACGCTGTTCTCATACTAAAACATTCGACTGCTATACCTTTTAAGACATGCTTTAATAGAATCATTTGCTCGTACTGTCAAGAGGAGTTTGAACCAATGGCAGCTCTAAGGGAGCATATCAAGTCAGTTCACTCCAATGCAGACTTCAACAGCGCATTTTACAAAGTGATAGATGGACTTAAAGTGGACATCTCCCAAATGCAATGTAAAATCTGCTCCACAGATATTGCAGATATCGAAGCACTCATGACCCATTTGTCTAAAACCCACGACATTCCAGTTAATTTTGACGCCTCCTTTGGAGTGCTTCCGTACCGTCAGAACTCCACTGCTCTCTGGATGTGCCTCTATTGCGACAAAACGTATATCAAATTCTCTCAAATTAACGAACATCTCCGTAGCCATGTCAAGATTTACACTTGCGATAAATGCTCTGCTACATTCTTATCAATACACGGTCTCAGGCAGCATGAACGTAGTTTTAAATGTTATAAAATGAATTATAAACCACGGTTTGGAAAAACGTTAAAGCATAGGAGAAATACCGAAATAATACTGCAATGTTCAACGGCTTGCCCTTTCAGAACTTGGGGTCAGAACTTCAATTGTATTTTTTGTCGGGTTCAGTCTAACGATCCGAACGGGCTCAGAACTCACATGGCTACCAGACACGCGGACTTTGATATCGGACAAGTATTCAATAGAAAACTTCGAAAGGAATTCTTGAAGGTGGACATTACCGACTTGCAATGCAAGCTTTGTTTCATTCGTATAGATTCCGTCGATGATTTGATGGTTCACCTCAAAAACGATCATAAGCAACCCATCAGTACAGATGTCCAACCCGGTGTTCTACCATTCAAACTTAAAGACGGCTCTAACTGGCAATGCGCAATTTGCTCAATACAGTTCACAGATTTCATCTCTTTGAAAAAACACACAGCGGAACACTACCAGAACTACGTATGTGACACGTGTGGGGAGGGTTTTATAACGGACACAGCTCTGATTGCGCACACTCGGATACCTCACGATAATAAGTACGCTTGCGGGAGATGCGTGGCTACATTCTCTACCTTAGAAGAGAGAAACGTTCACATCAAAACCCAACACACAACTCTACCATACATGTGCATCTACTGCAAAGAGAACCCTCGTTTTGCAACCTGGGAACTCCGCAAGCGGCATCTCATGGAGTTTCATAACTACAAGCCCGGTGCGGATATGTACGAATGCACGACATGCCATATGACCTTCAAGACGAGATCTCAGAAGTATCACCATAATGTGAAAGCTCACAGAACTAAGAAGGAAGCTGAGTATAGTTACCAGTGCGGGAGCTGTGCAAGGGCTTTTGCGTCTAAAATGTCGCTGGATAAACATATAGCTAAGAAACATTTTCATCTTTAATCGAGTCACGTAAAAAATAACACGTCTTTCGATTCTAGTTGATTGTTCACATTTTGATATAGTAATCTGCAAAGAGTCTACCTACTTTGAAAGGATAATTAGTGTTTGAGACATTCGTTGTATTCTAAATAGACTACGGGGGTTAGTTCCTACTCGTATGGAATTTATCACTATAACCATGGGGCCTCAAGCCATAGAAAAGTTTTTTGGTAATAAAAAAATTACAATAGATGGCGTTCGGTCTATCGTTTAGTAATTGAGGTTTGTGTAAACTAACAAAACATTATAAAAATTTATTATAAAAATGTCTGCACTCTTTTAGAAAAAATCCTCCTTGAGTTCAACATCATTAAATTATGTGCTTTTAAGTCAAAACATTCATCACAACAAATCTTGCGCCATCTAGTGAACTTATTTATTTATTTATTAAACGAAAACCAGCAGCATATACAAAAAAAAAGAAGAAACAGGGCTATTAAAATGTTTTCACGAGCAAGAAGAATAGTAATACATAAAAAGTGTGAACATGCAAAGTAAACAGATAAACTAAAACGGTTAAAATCAACTTAGTAGGTTTATACAGAGAAAAAGACGAATAAAAAAAAACTAATTATACCTAAAAGCAAAAAAAAGATCTCAATAACAATAGACAATCCGCACTACATTACGCGCATGCCAAGATCGTGTCATCCACATCATCCGGATGGTGAGAAAAAGTCAGAGCTCAACCGCCGTCTCACGGAGTTAACGCTGGAACCGATGAGGATCGATTTACTTAGAGAGTTTATTAAATTGGTCGCCAACTCGCCACAAAAAGGAATTCTGACGATAATTCGTTGTAACTATTGGCGTACATATGTATGATTTCGTTAAATCTAACCCTTTTTCGGGGAACGTTTAGTGCTATTTTGTTTGTTAAGAAGTGTAAGGATTGACGACGGAGGCGAGTGAAACCACTGAAATCTAGATGATGACTACCCTTTATTAAGATCCGTTATTACACTCATACCACAGATTAGGTACTTAATACAATGGTAACATACATTATAAGTTAGTACTACATCTCAAAGTTCGGGGCAATTAATATGGTTGTTAGTGATTTTGAGTAAAATAGCAGGTAATTAATTTTGTATCCGTGACGTTAGCGTACCCTCGAATTCACGTTTGTTGTTATGCCTTATTTTAAAGCATAATAAGCGAATAATTACAGCATACTTAAAATAAATAGTGCCTCTTTGGTTTAAGAAATAATGACTATTCTTATTGGGTACGCTAGCGGAACGATTCTGCTGGCTGGCGTACACATGACCGTACTCGAAAACGGCTTATACTATAGCAACGAAATTTACACACAAATTTAGCGTTTTAATAACGCCCGAGCTATGCAAAATTTCATAATAATAGCTCCTAAAGAAAAGGAGATATTAAACAAAAGTTCTGAATGACATTGCGAGTTGGCTTTATGCCAGCGTATCTATTGAACAACGTAATAGATCATATATCTTATACTTGAAATCAAAAGCAAATTTTGTTCTGCACATGTGTATGTACAGAATAAAATTTTGAAAGTATTACATGTATTAAAACTGGCTGAGCTTCTCATTACAAAACCCAATGAACATCGAACTTGAACAATAACTCAAAAACGATAACTAAAGTCACATTTTTTACTATGAGATGAGGCGTCTGTACTAGGAATAAAAATCTGTGGTATAACTCATTCTCAAGTCTTTAGGTGTATGTATAAAAAAATACTACCACATTCCTATAAAAGATAAAATTAAAAGTAGCAGGTCAGTTTTCATTTCAATCTTGCTTGTCGAACTTGTTTTTAATATCAGGCAGCATTTAATTAAGTCGTAGGTACTCAACTACTTACTCTGTATAATGTATTCTACGATAAGTACATTGATAGACAGTGTATCCCACTTAAGTTAGCTAAGCATAGTAATAAGTTAATAAGTATTGTCATTAATAAGATTGTGTTAGATAAAGTGTTCTGTTGTATATTTTCGAAGAAGGGTGCTTGCATTATCTGAATTATTTACCTATTTATTTACTTAGTACGTGTTAAACTATTCTACAACAGAACGGAAAATATTTTTTTTACATAATGTTTTTTGTAATATTTGAAGAAGGTATTGTCTTGTGCCATGTTGTATCTGCCATGTGTATTCTGTACATAAATGAACTTTGAATTAAATCTATACCTATCTATTTAATTTTATTTATTTACCCTCAAACCTATTTGAATTAAATTATCATTCTACCGAATGATGATTACATTATGTAGGATACAAAATCACTGATACTCATCCGATTCTGACAATAATTTCATTTTAAGGAGTTGGTAGGTCTACGCCTAAATCTACTGAGCTAACCTGTGTTGCACCTCGCAGCCGGCGCGCTCGCTGGTGGAATCCAACGGTGGAATCGAGTTGCTATCTTGACTGGCACAGATTTAGGAATATCTCACAGGTAGTTCGTGGTCAGTCTTGGGTTTACACGGTTTGAGAGTCACAAAAATGCACAAAACCTTAAATTTTTATGAAATTGGTCGCGCAACGACCCACTCCTTTATTTTGCCCTAGCGGAAGTAAGTTTTATTCCACAGAGGGCGCTGACGTTGCTTGTTGGCCATGATTGCGTAGCTCGATCCCTCACTGCGTATAGCGCTCGAAAATATGAAAACAGGGTTGCTGTTTCGATCTAGACTAGACCTTCAATATATATCTGTGTTGTAGGTTATGTTGTCACAAATCTCAGAACAAAAAATAAAATGAAAAGAAAAATCCAATTGTGGCCCAAAACACTTAAATCTAAGCTCGAGAAAGTGAAAATGAAGGAAGGAAGCAGGAATCTGTCTATACAATACACACTACAAAGCACATTTTTTATTTTTAGGAAAACGTGGACAGATGACCGACGATACTTTAGTAAAAGTAGAGGATAATAATTATTTAGAAGTGAAACCGAAACCCAAATACCAGCGCAGCGCGAGAGCAGAGGCACGCATCGCAATAAAGAAGAACGCCACTTCTATCCTCCAATGCTGGACCTTGATCCCCTTTCGATGGAAAAAGAATAAATTCAAATGCGCTTACTGCGAGGACAACTTTACTGAATGCAACACACTCAGGGAGCATATAAGGCTTTGCTCCGCTCAACACAACATCAAGGACATCTACAACAAGTTCAAGGAGATGCCACTTATAAACGTCGATAGCACCGAAGCCGTATGCTGCTTCTGCTCCACCCCCTTCTCAAACGTCAGACAAATGCGCGAGCACGTCATCCAACACGGCTTCGAGTTCGATACCAACCACCCGGACGGCGTCCTCCCGTTCTACCTAGACAAAGAATCCTGGAAATGCGTGATATGCGAAGAGAAATTCAACAATTTCTTAAAACTTTACGAGCATATGAACGTTCACTATCAGCACTACATTTGTGCAACTTGCGGCAAGGGGTACATGACCGCTCCTAGGTTGCGAAAGCACTCAGAAGTGCATATATCTGGCTCGTTTCCATGTTCGGATTGTGGTAGGGTTTTTACTATGAGAGCAGCGAGAGACTCTCACAAGGCGACTGCGCACGCAAAAGGCTCTAGATACGAATGCCCCCACTGCTACATAAGATTCGACAGCTACTATCACAGAATGGCACATTTAAAAGAAGCACACAGTGAGAAGGAAGTCGTCTACAGCTGTGCTCATTGCGAACTCTCTTTCAAAACGAGTGGAAAACGAGCCAGTCACATTCGTTCAGTCCATTTCCCACCCAAACACGACTTTAGCTGCACATTCTGTGATTGGCATTTTAAAACTAACTACGAACTGAAGAGACACATGGTTCGGCATACGGGAGAGAAGAACTTCCACTGCTATGTTTGTGGCAAGTCCTTTCCCAGAAACAGGGCCTTATCGACCCATCTCAAAACGCATCAAGATCTTAATTGCAAGTGGTGTGGATTAGTGTTTAAACAGAAGAATCAATTGGTGCTTCATTTAAGAACTATGCATCCGGAATTGATTGATATTAATAGTATTGAAATGAAAATTTAGGTATTTGTTAATTGCTAGGTGAGATATTTCCTGTATCTCAAAAGTAATGAAAAATAATGGTGTGGATTAGTTAGGTATTATTGAAGTTAGAAATTCAAAACAAGCAATAAATGAAAAGAACCTGAGCAAATTACTTAGTTCTCCAGTTACAACTACCTATTACTTAAGTTAAAAGTAAAGTTTTTAAATGTTAATGATTCTCCGTAGTAATTTAGTGTTTTTTGTTTTTAGGTTCAGTTAATGAAGCTCAATCAATATTAGGTGCGGCTAAACGGAAATTAAAAGAAGATGTTAGTGAACGTCAGATGCGTAGGCGTCGGCGAGCCAACAACGAGTTGCCGGAAGAGTCGGAGAAACGAATCTCGAAGACCATGATGAGACGAAACGCTATGACCATTCTAGAGAGCTCCACCGCCTGGGCCTTTCGCTGGTTTCACGGAGCTTTTTATTGCGCATACTGTGATTGTAAATACGTCGACATAAAACTATTGAGAGAACACGTTGCTACCAATCACCTATACGAACCACCTTCTAAAACAGTTTTCTCAAAACTAAAGGAGAGTAACATCGTTAAAATAGATATAAGTCAACTGCATTGCAGACTTTGCGATATTAGTCTAGATGGCATATCAAATCTTAAAACACACATTAATACACACGGGAAGTACATCCAAGACAAATACGGCGATGGAGTTTTGCCGTTCAAACTGGATGATAGCAACTGCTTTCATTGCCAAATGTGCACATCCCAGTTCGCAACCTTTGGCAAAATAAACGAACATATGAACGCGCATTATCAGAACTATGTCTGCGACACTTGCGGGAAAGGCTTTGTTACAAAATCCAGATTTAGGCCTCATGCTCAAACGTGCTTTAACAATTTACCGGAAAAGGGGAATTTCGCTTGCGGAATATGCGCTGAATTCTTTAGCTCTAGAGCAGAGCGCCTAAGCCATCGTTCGACAGTCCATCGCAAGGGAGTCCGGTACAATTGCCCTCGGTGCTCCGAAGTATTCACGACATACCACGCCAGAGCGAATCATTTGGTAAACTTTCACGCGGAAAAAAACAGGGAATATGTCTGCAGTGTTTGTAATCAGTCGTTTCCTACGAGTTCTAAGCGAGCTGCACACTGCAGGCTTGTGCACAGATCTCCAGTGCGAAGCGAAAGCCTCAAGTGCTACTATTGCTCTGCTCATTTCCCTAGCAAATGGAGACTTGGTCGGCATATGAGGTCGCATGGACGTAAAGTAGTCTGACCAAACTAACAGTCAGTATCCTGAACAATTTTCTTTTATTTTTAGGAATGCAACAGGCTGATACTACAATTGCCAGCCAGTTTATAGACGCTCGCCAGATCGTGCTGACGAAAAAAAGAACATTGATGGAGGATAAGGCAAACGCGGGAATGCTTTTAAAATACTCGAATGCGGTCGTCTTTAGATGGCAAAGAGGGAAGTTCATGTGTGCGCATTGTCCTGAAAATTTTGCCAATTTTACAGATTTACGAATCCACTCTGCTAAGCACAATAAGTTAGATATAATCGAGACTTACAAGACTCGTCTTATCTATCCCTTGAATTTGGATATATCAAGTCTCGTTTGCAGTATTTGCAATGCATCGATAAAGGATATAGATGATTTGAAAAGTCATTTATCAAATGACCACACTTTAACTATAGATGGAAATTACGCTGATGGTGTTATCCCGTATCGTTTGGTCGGAAAGGGTTTGCAATGTGTGATCTGCGAATCTAGTTTTGACAAATTTATGACTCTATTTATTCACATGAACAAACATTATCCTAGCTACGTCTGTGATTTGTGCGGAAAAGCTTTCTCCGCTGCGAATAAGCTAAGATCACACAATGCCATACACAATCCTGGAATGTTTAAATGCAATGAATGCGACGCTGTTTTCACAAATAGGGCGGCTAAGAACAGACATGTGAGCGGGAAACACCGTCCCAAGGAACGATATAAATGCCCGGTTTGCGATGAACATTTAAACTCGTACTATATGCGGTTGCAGCACCTCAAACTTGTCCACGGACAAACATCAGAGTACCGCTGTTCCTATTGCCCCACTGTCTTTGACAGTGGCGCTGCTAGGTATAATCACATACAAAGTTTCCACTTGAAGAAGCGTTGTAAAAAGAAGAAATAACTTATCGAGCATGCGGGTCTGTATAAAACCGATAGGTACTATGATTTAGTACAGTGTCGTACCTGTAGAGGACCTACTCATCTACTACTATATCTATGAAGAAGAAACAAAAAAAGAAGAGCCTGCTAAATATATTTTTCTATTTTTAGGACTGAATCAGGAACAGGATTCAACAAATGCCAGCCAATCAGTAGACGCGTGGTCCCCCAAGATCGTGTTGAAGCAGAAACGGAAATTGATAGAAGACAGGGCAAACGCTGCTTTACTTTTAAAATATTCCAACGCTGTTGTCTTTAAATGGCACAGAGGGAAATTCAAATGTGCTTACTGTACTCAAAATTACGCTGACTTTTCTGAATTCAGATCTCACACAGACCAAAGTCATAATAAGTTAGACTTGTTCGAAAAGAACGGTATTGTATTTCCTTTAAACGTTGATATTACGAATCTCATCTGTAAAATTTGCAACCTCTTATTCAATGAAGTCCAAAGTTTAAAGAACCACCTTATCGATGTTCATAGCATATCTATTAACCGAGCTTACCCGGATGGTGTAATACCGTACCGGCTAATGGAACACGAATTTCGTTGCGTCATCTGTGATTCGATATTCGACAAATTTATGACCATCTTCATCCACATGAACGAACATTACCCGAGTTTTGTTTGTGATATGTGCGGCAAAGGTTTCTCGGCCAGTAAAAAGCTCAGGTCGCACAAAGCTATACACAACCCTGGAAAGTTCAAGTGCAAAGAGTGTGACGCTGTTTTCACAAACAGAATCGCTAAGAACCGGCATGTAAGCGAAAAACACCGTCCCAAAGAACGATATCGATGTCCGATCTGCGACGAACATTTGAGTTCTTACCACAGACGATTGCAACACCTCAAAAAAGTGCATGGACAAGTGTCTGAATACCGCTGCACGTACTGTTCAGAAGTCTTTGTCAGTGGAACAGCCAGATATGGTCATATCCAACGGATTCATTTGAAAAAGAGGCAAAAGAAAAAAAAGAAAGTTCGGGCTATATACGACGTTCGTACAGATGTTCAAAGTTTATGCCAGATAAACCAATGAGCAGCAAACATTACGTTAACGTTTCCTCTTTCAATTTACCATCTAACCTAAGTGACATAGATTCCAGCGGAGTCTTCCTGAAACTTAAACTCATCTTGAGCTTAAAAACTCGCGAGAGAGCTTAAAGTCCTTACGTACCGACGACGTCTCACTGACAATTTTTTTTTTAGGAGACCCTGCCGGGATTTTTGGTTGGAGACCGAAACGAAAACACAACGACCACAGAGACAATGCAGCCCTTATTTTAGAGAATTCGAACATTTGTCCATTTAGATGGCAACGAGGCATGTTTGTATGTGGGATCTGCCCACAAGAATTTGCCAAGTTCAAACCTGTCGAGAACATATCGATACTCTACATCCCAACAAAATCGAGGCACTTAAGCCTATAAAAAAACACTTCCTAAAATGCGATATAACAGATCTTAAATGTAAGATATGTCTCACAAACATAAAAGACATCAACGCTTTTGTTGAGCACTTAAAAGATAAGCATGGTAAGCCGCTTCTCAACGACTGTGGTATAGGTATCATACCCTATCGATTAAACACAGCGTTGTACAAATGCATGCACTGCCCAGAAACCTTCAACTTCTTCAACTCTTTGAACACTCATATCAATATCCACTACCCGAATTCTGTGTGTCCGATCTGCGGAAAGGCTTTCTCAAATACCGGTAAAATGAACTTTCATATGCAAACACACGGCATCGGAACCAAAGGGGTCTACAAGTGCTCCAAATGTGACGAGGTTTTCACTAGCTCCTACGATAAACAAAAACACGTTAAGTCGTCGCACTCTAAACTGAAAACGTACAGATGCCCTCATTGTTACGAGAGCTTCAAAGGATACTCGCAAAGATTGAAGCATATGAACGAATTTCACGATGCTAAAATTGAGTTCCCCTGTAGCCTTTGCCCATCGGTGTTTACGATGCACAATATGAGGACAAAGCACATGCAGAGAGTTCATATAAAGGAGAAGCGTTACAGTTGCTTAGAAGACACAACATCTGTCACACTGGGAAGAAGAAATAACCACTGCGACGTTTGCAATAAATCTTACGCGCGTCCTTACACGCTGAAGGAACACATACGTATACACACTAATAATAACTAAATAAATCATGCTGGACAATCCGCACTGCATCATCTAGCCCCAAAGTAAGCAAAGCATGTGTTATGGGTACTAGATGACTGATATACCTACTTATTACAATATATTATATTACATAGATATATACATATATTTTATTATATATAGAAAATATCCAGAACACCCGGAACAAATATTTGCAGATCGTATAAACATTTGCCCCAAGGCGGGTAACTAACCCGCAATTTCCTGCGTCGCAGCCGGACCTTCGCCCGCCGCGCTACATCGGTCGTCAGAGTCACTAATGATCATAGGTTTGCCTATATGCACTGCAATAGTTTATTTAGAAATGTAGCCTTAAGAGTCATATGAAGACGCATTACCCCAATCATACATAAGTTTCTGCCTGAAGGCAATCTACACTCAAATAGGCTGATTAAAGCTACGATAGGGCTACAGGAATCTTGCTCGAAGCGAGGCATGTTAATATTGCAAAGAGCTTTGAAGATGCAAAAATCACTATCAAAGTTTTATAGTGATTTTTGCATGGGGGTGGCCCTAAAATCGGTCACCATTTTGTTTCTTTGAACCACCTCAATACTCATAGCATATCTATTAACCGGATTTATCAGGATGGTGTAATAGCGTCCTGGTTAACAGGATACAAATTTCGTTGCGTCATCTGTGATTCGATCTTCGACGAATGTATGACCCTCTTCATCCACATGAACGGGCGAGTTTTGTTTGTGACATGTGCGGCATAGGTTTCTCTGTCAGCAAAAAGGTCAGATTGCACAAAGCTATACACAACCCTGGAAAGTTCAAGTGCAAAGAGTGTAACGCTGTTTTCACAAACAGTAGCGCTAAGAACAGGCATGTGAGCGAAAAATACCGTCCCAAAGAACGGTATCGATGTCCGATTTGCGCCGAACATTTGAATTTTTACCACAGACGATTGCAACACCTCAAAAAAGTGCATGACAAGTGTCTGAATACCGCTGCACGTACTATTCAGAAGTCTTTTTCAGTGGAACAGCCAGATATATATCCAACGGATTCATTTGAAAAAGAGGCAAAAGGAGAAAAAGAAAGTTCGGGCAATATACGTCGTTCGTGCAGATGTTCAAAGTTTATGCCAGATAAACTAATGAGCAGCAAACATTACGTTAACGTTTTCTATTTCAATTTACCATCTAACCTAAGTGACATAGGTTCCAGCGGAGTCTTCCTGAAACTTAAACTCATCTTGAGCTTAAAAACTCGCGAGAGAGCTTAAAGTCCTTACGTACCGACGACGTCTCACTGACAATTTTCTTTTTTAGGAGACCCTGCCGGGATTACTGGTTGGAGACCGAAACGAAAACACAACGACCACAGAGACAATGCAGCCCTTATTTTAGAGAATTCGAACATTTGTCCATTTAGATGGCAACGAGGCATGTTTGTATGTGGGATCTGCCCACAAGAATTTGCCAAGTTCAAACCTGTCAGAGAACATATCGATACTCTACATCCCAACAAAATCGAGGCACTTAAGCCTATAAAAAAACACTTCCTAAAATGCGATATAACAGATCTTAAATGTAAGATATGTCTCACAAACATAAAAGACATCAACGCTTTTGTTGAGCACTTAAAAGATAAGCATGGTATGCCGCTTCTCAACGACTGTGGTATAGGTATCATACCCTATCGATTAAACACAGCGTTGTACAAATGCATGCACTGCCCAGAAACCTTCAACTTCTTCAACTCTTTGAACACTCATATCAATATCCACTACCCGAATTCTGTGTGTCCGATCTGCGGAAAGGCTTTCTCAAATACCGGTAAAATGAACTTCCATATGCAAACACACGGCATCGGAACCAAAGGGGTCTACAAGTGCTCCAAATGTGACGAGGTTTTCACAAGCCCCTACGATAAACAAAAACACGTTATGTCGTCGCATTCTAAACTGAAAAGGTACAGATGCCCTCATTGCCACGAGAGCTTCAAAGGATACTCGCAAAGATTAAAGCATATGAACGAATTTCACGATACTAAAATTGAGTTCCCATGTAGCCTTTGCCCATCGGTGTTTACGATGCACAATATGAGGACAAAGCACATGCAGAGAGTTCATATAAAGGAGAAGCGTTACAGTTGCACTGAATGTTCGCAAGAGTTTGTTGCCAGCTCGATGCTTAGAAGACACATCTGTCACACTGTGAAGAGGAAATAACCACTGCGACGTTTGCAATAAATCACACGCGCGTCCCTACACGCTAATGGAACACATGCGTATAAACACTAATAATAACTAAATAAATCATGCTGGACAATCCACACTGCATCATCTAGCCCCAAAGTAAGCAAAGCATGTGTTATGGATGACTGATATACCTACTTATCACAATATAGTATATTACATAAATACATAGATATATTTTATTATACATAGAAATTATCCAGAACACCCGGAACAAATATTTGCAGATCGTATAAACATTTGTCCCAAGGCGGGTAACGAACCCGCAATTTCCTGCGTCGCAGCCGGACCTTCGCCCGCCGCGCCACATCGGTCGTCCGGATCACTAATGATCGTAGGTTTGCCTATATGCACTGCAATAGTGCGTTTATTCAAAACTGTAGCCATAAGAGTCATATGAAGACGCATCACCCCAATCATAAGTTACTGCCTGAAGGCAATCTACACTGAAATAGGGTGATTAAAGCTAGGATAGGGCTACAGGAATCTTGCTCGAAGCGAGGCATGTTAATATTGCAAAGGGCTTTGAAGATGCAAAAATCACTATAAAAGTTTTATAATGATTTTTGTATGGTATTGGCCCTAAAATCGGTCACCATTTTGTTTCTTTGATCCACCTTAATGCTCATAGCATATCTATTAACCGTATTTACCAGGATGGTGTAATAACGTCCTGGTTAACAGGACACGAATTTCGTTGCGTCATCTGTGATTCGATCTTCGACGAATGTATGACCCTCTTCATCCACATGAACGGGCGAGTTTTGTTTGTGACATGTGCGGCATAGGTTTCTCTGTCAGCAAAAAGGTCAGATTGCACAAAGCTATACACAACCCTGGAAAGTTCAAGTGCAAAGAGTGTAACGCTGTTTTCACAAACAGTAGCGCTAAGAACAGGCATGTAAGCGAAAAATACCGTCCCAAAGAACGGTATCGATGTCCGATTTGCGCCGAACATTTGAATTTTTACCACAGACGATTGCAACACCTCAAAAAAGTACATGACAAGTGTCTGAATACCGCTGCACGTACTGCTTAGAAGTCTTTGTCAGTGGAACAGCCAGATATGGTCATATCCAACGGATTCATTTGAAAAAGACGCAAAATAAGAAAAAGAAAGTTCGAGCAATATACGACGTTAGTGCAGATGTTCAAAGTTTATGCCAGATAAACCAATGAGCAGCAAACATTACATAACGTATCCTCTTTATTTACCATCTAACCTAAGTGACATAGGTTCCAGCGAAGTCTTCCTGAAACTGAAACTCAACGTGAGCTAAACCTCACAAGAGAGCTTAAAGTCCTTACGTACCGACGTCTCACTGACAATTTTCTTTTTTAGGAGACCCTGGCCGGAGAATTGGTTGGATACCGAGACGAAAATACTACGACCACAGAGACAATGCAGCCCTTATTCTAGAGTATTCGAACATTTGTCCATTTAGATGGCAAAGAGGCATGTTTGTCTGTGGGATCTGCCCACAAAAATTCGCCAAGTTCAAACCTGTCAGAGAACATATCGATGCTCTACATCCCAACAAAATCGAGGCACTTAAGCCTATAAAAAAACACTTTCTAAAATGCGATATAACAGATCTTAAATGTAAAATGTGTCTCGCAAGCATAAAAGACATCAACGCTTTTGTTGAGCACTTAAAAGAGGAGCACGGTAAGTCACTCCTCAACGACTGTGGTATAGGTATCATCCCCTATCGATTAACCACTGCGTTGTACAAATGTACGCACTGCCCAGAAACCTTCAACTTCTTTAACTCTTTGAACAGTCATATCAATATCCACTACCCGAATTCTGTGTGTCCGATCTGCGGAAAGGCTTTCTCAAATACCGGTAAAATGAATTCCCATATGCAAACACACGGTATTGGAACCAAAGGGGTCTTCAAGTGCTCTAAATGTGACGAGGTTTTTACAAGCCCGTACGATAAACAAAAACACGTTATGTCGTCGCATTCTAAACTGAAAAGGTACAGATGCCCTCATTGCCACGAGAGCTTCAAAGGATACTCGCACAGGTTGAAGCATATGAACGAATTTCACGATACTAAAATTGATTTCCCCTGTAGCCTTTGCCCATCAGTGTTCACGATGCACAATATGAGGACAAAGCACATCCAGCAAGTTCACATAAAGGAGAAGCGTTACAGTTGCACTGAATGCTCGCACCAGTTTGTGACCATCTCGATGCTAAGAAGACACAAGATCTGTCACACTGGGGAGAGGAAATACCACTGCGACGTTTGCAATAAATCTTAC
Source organism: Eupithecia inturbata (assembly GCA_963662085.1). NCBI lineage: Eukaryota > Metazoa > Arthropoda > Insecta > Lepidoptera > Geometridae > Eupithecia > Eupithecia inturbata. Next base: position 2,834,171 of record OY759205.1, read on the forward strand.
GCGCGTCCTTACACGCTGAAGGAACACATGCGTATACACACTAATGATCGTAGGTTTGTCTGTATGCACTGCAATAGTGCGTTTATTCAGAAATGTAGCCTTAAGAGTCATATGAAGACGCACCACCCCAACCATGAGTTACTGCCTGAAGATAACTCTACAGTCAACAAACAAGGTGATTAAAGCTAGGACCCCGGACTACACGAATTATGTTAATATTACAAATTTTGTCTCTAGATCTTCCAAATCATGTCATATGAGGTGCTTTAGTTATACCTATTTATACCAAGCTAAAACTAAACTAATTGACAGCAATAAAACTGTTGCCGTCCCTTTCATAACAATCGAAATAAAAAGGATGGCATATTTTTTATTGCTGTCAAATTACCTAGTTCAGTTTAGATTTGGCGACGTCTGAATTGACACTTGTAATTTTTAAGATAGTTTGTATATTGTATTAGTATCTCCGGACCGGAACAAATGGTCCGATTAAAAAATCTTTAACTATTAGGTACATTAAACCTGAGTACTTGGCTACGTTTTATCCAAGCACCGGGTAAGCGAAGCCGCTGCCAAAAGCTAGTGCCTGCATACACAAACAAACTGCATTTTATTTAGGTAATCATAAATCTGGTATTTCAGTGTATTTCTTGAAAGAAGTCCATAAGTGTGGCACTCATAGTCGAATGTTAGCCTTAAAATTGTATTAATTTAGTCTTTATCCTATCCTACTGAATTGTTTCCAATCCACTTATTTCCGCGGGACATTTTTAGTGATATAAGTATAAAACTTCCATTTATCTTATTTGTATAAAACTGTATTTGTATAAAGTTTTTAATAAATGAACGTGGTCTGAATAAAAACAATTTTACAGAATTCTACGTTATTTTATTAATTTATACCTTGTTCTTAGGGCACGTTCACATAGCAGTCATAAAACGACTAAATTTGGGTCATTCTATTGTTATGTTGCCACTATTATGATTTCCGAGGCCAAGGCTAGACCTTATGGGTTTTTAGGAAGCTAAAAGCACGGTAATGTTATCTGTACAGTATTGTGACTCGGCCCTGTCCTTGAAATAACTACCTACAGCCGCGCGGTACGTCAACACGCGGTAGGGCTGCCCGCCTGACGTATTTTAATTTCATCTACCTACTTGAGTTTATTTCTAGACTTGTGATTGTAAATATTATATTTTTATTAAAAAAGGAAAAATGTCGTTGTGACTGTAGTAGGAAGTGTTCAATAAAAATATATGGTTGGTTTTTTCATTAGTAGATTTAATAAAAATCCACCCAATCCTTACTAACTTAAACACCTACCTACTCAAACAAAATGCAAGAAACAGCTGACGAGTAATGATAATATCTATTTTCATGTCAGCTTATTAACGTCCCTACAGCACGGAGTAACGCGAAATAAAATTCTTCTTGAGATTTAAAATTCTTCTTCACCCATTCGATGTCGAACCTCTGCAAACGTTACCTACTTATTATCAACCATCTCATAGGGTGTGCGCTACCTACAGCAATCAAACAAAACATCTAACTACCTACTGCAAAATCTTACTTAAACAGTGAATTATAATGTAAATCTTACTAGGTATGTGCCTTACATGTACAGGGTGGGCCATACATTTTTACAAATAGCAACACTTGATTTCTCAGCCGTTAAAACCGTTAGAGGGAAGGGCGTGCGGGTAGCTGGGAATTGTGCGTCGCTTTCGCTTCATGCAATTTTAGTCACAATGGAGCGCTTCAAGGGACAACAGCGTGCTTTTTGTGTGAAACAATTTTACAAAAACAACGACTCCTACGTTACTGTATGACGCGTGTTTAGAGTTGAATACGGATTACGCCGTGTAAGTGAATGTCAAAGTGTTAATTTAATTAAAGCTTGGGTCAAGAAGTTCGAGCAAACGGGATCGACGACGATCCATTGGGACTAAAATTGCATGAAGCGACGCACAATTCCCCGCCACCCGCACGCCCTTCTCTCTAACGGTTTTTGAGAAATTAAGTGTTACTATTTGCAAAAATTTATGGCCCACCCTGTATTAGGTACTCTCATATTAATTTCATAGTTCTCTAATTCAATAATATAAAGTAAGTAGCTAAGTGCATAAGTAAACCTAGCCTAGGAAACTACCTTCCTACTTTTTTCACCCTATCCACTTATTTATTTATTAATCCAGGTATTTTACTCGGTGGAAAAAGCGAAATACCTACCTATTCAAAAAATAAACAAATAACGTACCTACTAGTAGTGTGTATATAAAAATGTTTTATAGTCTTACTACCTTTCGGAGTTTCCAGATACTTTTTTTTATCTCTTGGTGCTTTATTGAAGAATTCTAACAACCAAAAACAGCATAATATAGTCTGTACTTGCTCTTTGCCATATTAATTTAGTACTGTACTTATTTCAATAAAATATTCACAAATCTCACGCTTACTGCTTACAAAAAATCACACAGTTCGTTCGTTACTGCGGCGTATTCGCGACAGGTTGTGTACCGAGTGTGTACCGAACACGAGGCGCGTAGGTATGACACACTTTCCGGCGGCCGTTTGTATGAAGATAGAATACTGTATAGATAACATTATCGTGCTAACAGGTGTACTTTTATTTAATTTAGGTTATATTTGCAACCAAACTTTATTTTTAAAAATAAAGTTACACACGCAGTACTTTTGCCTTTCGGCAAAAGTACTGGGTGTGCGATTTCAATGCTCTCGAGTATAGCTGTATGAGCGTGTTCTTACACGTTATTGGATTCCAGATCCAATATTGTGTGTAAAGCAAACAAACGCCGCCGAATAAAAACGGATACAATAAAACGGACTGCTGTGTGAGCGTAGCGTAGCGTACCCTTAGTGGTGTCTAGTATCATGTCATTACCAACAAGTCTGGCTTATTAAAGTAGGTATACCTATACACTATACCAAACTCGATGTAGAATGTTTGTAAACAAACCACGACATAAATAACAAAATCACTTGCATGACGTCGAGTTTCAGATAAAATTGTAAGCAATGTTTATTAATGGAAGGATATCAAATCGACATGTTATGTAAATTGCGTATAAAAGACGCGGCAACAGCAATTTTAGGTTTAGTTTGGGTGGCTACTGTATAGGCCAGTCTGTCAGTCGATTAGAATCTGCTTAAGTAGGTTCGATAGAATATAAAGAATAATTTCAGAAACCCAGAATTTAAATAAGTAATTCAAGAAACCAAGAAAAACGAAAACTTCCAAATTAATGAGGGTCGCTTTTCTTTACCACCTCAAAGCAGTAGCCACCAACCACACTAGCGTTTGAACCCGTGATTTAACCTTACCTAATAGGTAGGTACCTACTGTTGAATCGTTACGTAAACTCAGGTGATGTGACAACAATTGAATTGCTTGTAGGTACCTATGTAGTTTGATATAGCTGTGTGTATGTGGCTGGCTAAGAACGCAATGGAACTCAAGACGCTATATCGGATGTTTTTTCTATTTTTAGGAAAGAAAACTCAAGAGATTTTGGTAAAACTCGAAGTGGAGTCCGAATTAGAAAATAGCTCCAGAATCAAAGAGGGCGCTGACCGTCGCGCTGCCTTCCGGTATAACATATCCACCGTTCTGGAATCCAGCACCGCTTACCCTTTCAAATACAGAAAAGGAGCGTACCTCTGTTACTTCTGCAAATTAACTTTCATAGAACCAGAGAAACTGCGCGAGCACAACAAAACACACCACGCTGATACTAAACATCTTATAAAACCGCGCAAATATGAACCGCTCAAGATAGACTTCGCTGAAGCGTCATGCAAAGAATGCGACGTGGACATCACCGATTATGCTGCATACAAAGATCATTTGACCGTAGAACATGGAAAAGTCATCGACTGCACATGGGGAGATAGTATCTTACCCTACAAACTCAGCAAAGAGGAACATTCTTGTCAAATATGTGGAAAAACTTACGAAATGTTCCTAAGTCTTCACAAGCACATGAACGAGCACTACGAGCATTACATCTGCGAAACTTGCGGCAAGCGGTTTGCGACGTCGCAAAGGATGGTCAACCATTCAAGAACTCATGAAAGAGGGGAATTTCCTTGTAAAAGATGTGAAGAAACTTTCTCGTCATACGCGGCGGTTTACGCTCACATAGCCAAAGTACATAGACTGAACAAGCGGTACAAATGCCCTATATGCGACGAAAAATTTGTATCATACAAGCATAGGCTCAAGCATTTAAACCTAGTGCACGGGGAGAAGACAGCTATTTTTCCATGCCCGGTTTGCCCAAAAGTTTTCGACCTATGCAGTCAACGCACAGCCCATATACGATTCCGTCATCTCCAAGAACGGAATCATATATGCGCAGTTTGCGGAATGAAGTTCTTCACTAACTACGAACTCCAGGAGCATTCAATCAAACATGGCGGCGAGAGAATTTACAAATGCGATGTTTGCAAGAAAGCTTACGCGAGGTTGAAAACTTTAAGAGAACACATGAGGATTCACAATAATGATCGAAGATTTATTTGTCCGGTCTGCGGGCAGTCTTTTATACAGAACTGCAGCTTGAAACAGCATATGCGGGTACATCATCCAACCAATTTGAAGAATATATTTTAGTATACATAACTGATCTCGGTATTCTTAGAGTTATGTATGTAGGTAGGTAGGTACCTATGTATGGCTAGGGCTATTTAATTATTACAATTTACATAAGCAAGTTATTGTTCTATCTAATATATTCAATAAGCAATTATCTTTCATTGGTATCATTTTATTATGAAGTCTTTAAAAAGTTTTGAAAGGTATTAATTTAAGCTTTCGACAGTGTTTTAGACGACTTCTTCTAGTTGGAATACCATACGGATAGTTGATTCCAAAACTATTTTTAACGAATCAATCAGAGACTGCTAATCGTAAGAAAATGCATTCATATACTCAAGCATTTCTCAATGCACATTGTTTGTAAACAACACTCAAACCAAAATAAAACTCTTTTTGGCTTGGTATTCGTTAAAATATTGTCAGCGTTATGCATTGTAGGAAAGAGCTCAAATTGACTAGTAGTGCAAATTCTGACTCTAAATTGACAACAAGAAAGTGATGTTTAGGTTAAGTATGAAGGCAATGTTCATAAACATTGTATATTCAGTTTGGCCAGAGTATAGAGTACAACTAAGTAGGCACACCAAGATTGACAAGCTAGCAGCTGACAAACCAAGGCAAGTTTTGAGCTGTCGTATCCTAGTAAACTTAGTAAATCTTATCCTAGGAAGTTTCTCATAAACTTTTCTTATTTTTAGGTGTCGATGAGCCCCTCAGAAAAAAGACACCGGAGCAGGAACAAAACGAAGAGCGGCGTTTGAACCTCTTAATACTCCTAGAAAGTTCCAGAATCTGCCCCTACAGATGGAAAAGGAAATGTTTCGTTTGTCTTTATTGTGACAATATGTACCCCGACCCCGCTAAGCTTAGAGAACACAACTTAGAACACCAGAACAAAAACCTCGCCGAGATAAAAAAAGCCTTGTTTAAAATAACCAGAGTCGAACTTCTTAAAGCAGACGTAACTGATGTAAGCTGCAAGCTTTGCAACACGCCCTTTGATAAGGTTGATGATCTTGTAAACCACCTGAATGGAACACATAAAAAGAATATCAAGCCTATTCCCAATTTCGGCTTCATTCCTTTTAAGAACCAATTAGAGGACTATAGATGCGGAATTTGCGATGAAAAATTCCAAGAATACGTTTTTTTGAGATATCACATGAACGTTCATTTTCCAACTTTTGTTTGCGATCAATGCGGAAAAGGCTACATCTCTACGCTCATGCTGAATACTCACAAGCACTCGCACGAAAAAGGATATTGGCCTTGCGATGCGTGCGATAAAGTATACAACTCAATCTATTCGAAGAAGAGACACTACGCAAGAGTCCACAAAAAGGCCAATTCACATAGCTGTGTATACTGTACTGAGAAGTTCCCTGGTTACTACCATAAACTGAAACACATGGCTACGGCCCATGGAATCAAAAAGGAGTATAAATGTGATCTATGCCCACATGTCGCAAGTCGGAAAGGGAATTTAACCGTTCATATTAGATGCAAGCATCTGAATGATAAACGGTTTGTCTGCGAGATATGTGGCGCTAAGTTCTTCTCAAGAAGCGAGCTTGTGAAACAACACATGGTGAAACATACTGTGGGAAGGAGCTTTGAATGTGATGTCTGTCTGAAAAATTATGTTCTTAAAAAACAGTTGGACGAGCATAAAAAGACACATTTAAAAAATAAACAAATTAAATATTCTGCTAAGGATCCTGGAGATAAAATTAAAAGCACCTAATTAAAGCAACGTGACTTAGGTCGCTATGTTATTTAGATCAGACATAATTTGGTGTTCATCAGTATACCTAAATACAATAAATAACAGAAAACTTGTATTAATTTCAATAATATAGGCACATATGTTATATATAACACTATTAGAAATGCCTCCTCTTATAGTAAAAAATGTGACACGCTTCGGGGAATATTTTTCGGGCCAACCAGTTATCGTTCAAGTTCACAAGATGGCGCAAGACTTGTTGTGACACGCTTCGGTCGATATTTGAGCGGGCCAACCAGTTATCGTTCAAGTTCACTAGCTGGCGCAAGACTTGTTACGATGAATGTTTTGATTTAAAAGCATACCATTTAATTATATTGTACTCGAGGGTTTTTCCTAAAGGAGTGCAGACATTTTTATAATGAAATTCTATATTTTTTGTTAGTTTACACAAACCTCAATAACCAAACGCCATTTATTGTAATTTTTTGAAACGAAAAACTTTTTTATGGAATGAGACCCTATGCTATAGGTATATCATTTACGAACTTAACAGAAAACAGATTCAATAGGTATGTTTATGTATTTCATTAATATAGGTCAATTAAAACAGAAAGATTCTCATCACGCCTTTCTTATTTTTAGGTGTTGATGAGCCCCCCAGAAAAATTACACAATCGAAGACACCGGAGCAGGATCAAAACGAAGAGCGGCGTTTGAACCTCTTAATACTCCTAGAAAGTTCCAGAATCTGCCCCTACAGATGGAAAAGGAAATGTTTCGTTTGTCTTTATTGTGACAATATGTACCCCGACCCCGCTAAGCTTAGAGAACACAACTTAGAACACCAGAACAAAAATCTCGCCGAGATAAAAAAAGCTTTGTTTAAAATAACCAGAATCGAACTTCTTAAAGCAGACGTAACTGATGTAAGCTGTAAGCTTTGCAATACACCCTTTGATAAGGTTGATGATCTTGTAAACCACCTGAATGGAACACATAAGAAGAATATCAAGCCCATTCCCAATTTCGGCTTCATTCCTTTTAAGAACCAATTAGATGACTATAGATGCGGAATTTGCGATGAAAAATTCCAAGAATACGTTTTTTTGAGATATCACATGAACGTTCATTTTCCAACTTTCGTATGCGATCAATGCGGAAAAGGCTACATTTCTGCGCTCAGGCTGAATACTCACAAGCACTCGCACGAAAAAGGATATTGGCCTTGCGATGCGTGCGATAAAGTATACAATTCAATCTATTCGAAGAAGAGACACTACGCAAGAGTCCACAAGAAGGCCAATTCACATAGCTGTCTATACTGTACTGAGAAGTTCCCTGGTTACTACCATAGGCTGAAACACTTGGCTACGGTCCATGGAATCAAAAAGGAGTATAAATGTGATCTATGCCCACATGTCGCAAGTCGGAAAGGGAATTTAACCGTTCATATTAGATGCAAGCATCTGAATGATAAGCGGTTTGTCTGCGAGATATGTGGTGCTAAGTTCTTCTCAAGGAGCGAGCTTGTGAAACAACACATGGTGAAACATACTGTGGGGAGAAGCTTTGTATGTGATGTTTGCCCGAAGAATTTTGTTCTTAAAAAACAATTGGACGAGCATAAAAAGATACATTTAAAGAAGAAAGAAAAAAAATCTGCTAAGAATCTCGAAGATAAAATTAAAAGCGCGTAATTAAGACACAGGGACTTAAATCATTTTAGGTCGCTATGTTATTTAGATTAGACATAATTTGTTGTTTCTAAATACAATAAATAACAGAAAACGTGTATTAATTTTAATACTAAGTATAGCATTCTCAAACTTTACACATAACAGATTATTTTTATGTAATAGGTATTTATGTTTAAATATCCATTTTATTAATTTAGGTAAATTTAAACAGAAGGATTCTTATCTCACTTATTTTCTTATTTTAGGTGTTGATGAGCACACTCCACACGAGAATAAAGAAGACACACTCACTCAAAACAATACAGAAATGCAAACACTGACCGTAGTTAATAAAACAGACCCTGAGGAGCAATCCAGGAAGGATAGCGTCATGACGCTTCTAGAATGTTCTAGAATATGCCCTTTCAAATGGGCGAAAAACTTATACTTCTGTATTTACTGCGAAGAATCATTCGGTGACCCCGCAAAACTGCGTAAGCACACATTCACAGAACACGACAATATTCGACCAGAAGAGATTAAACAGAGATTGATATTAATCGGAAGAAAAAGGCACGAGTTCCTTAAAACAGACATCACAGATCTTAGCTGTAAACTTTGCGATGCACATATAATCTCACTGGACCATCTCAAAGCACATCTCATTGAAAAACACAAAAAGCAAATCAACCTAAAATCCCACCTTGGGATACTCCCGTTCAGAATCAACGTAGACGATTACAAATGTGTCATTTGCGATGAAAAATACGGAGAATACAAGACTTTAAACCATCACATGAACGTTCATTTTCAGAACTTCATTTGTGAACAATGCGGTTCTGGTTTCATAACTCCCGCACGGTTACGGGTCCACTGCTTCACCCACGAAACCGGTTCCTTTCCCTGCAGCGATTGTAACAAAGTCTTTCGCTCCAGCAACGCAAATAAAGAACACTACGCCGACGTACACTTGAAGGTTAAAAGACACAGATGCCCTCAATGCCCTGAGACATTCAGAAACTACTTTCAAAGAACAAAGCACATATCTATCGCTCACGGGGTCAAGTTGAAAGAATTTAAGTGTGAATACTGCCCTAAAGTTTTTCACTATAGCGGGAAAATGACTGGCCACATTCGACATGCGCATCTAAAAGAAAAGCGGCATGGTTGTGACATGTGCGACTGGAAATTTTACTCCGCGTATGAATTGAAACAGCATATGATAAAACACGGTGGAGAGAGAAAGTATCAGTGCAATGTCTGCAAGAAAGCGTATGCAAGGAAGTATACCCTCCGAGAACACATGAGGATACATGAGAATGATAGAAGATTTGTTTGCACGGTTTGCGGAAAGTCGTTTGTGCAGGCGTGTAGTCTGAAACACCACTCTAGGATCCACCATCCGTCGGCCCCGAAAGTTTTCAGCGAAGTGAATCAGGATCTGATAGGGCTTTGAGCTTTGACACTAGGTATTGTATTACGTCTTCCTTTATTGTGTTATCAAACGTTATATTACAAAAATGACAGATTCAGAATGGCTTCAGATATTTTATTTCCTTGGGATAATACATGGTTTTGAATTACTCCTTTATCCTTCATCTTTTTAAACAGAAAAAAATTGCTGGTTATAAAAAGAAACAATAGTAAGTAGATCATAAACGAAACAATTGAAAATAAGAAATTATTGTTAAGTTGCGGCTAAGGAGCTGTGTAACCGAACAAGACACTTTAACAATTTATCTAAGTAAATCGCTTAAGGGAGATGGAAGCACGCTTATTATGAAATTGCACCGATGAGCTCCAAATACAATATTATTTCTGTTTTCTAGGAAGCCAAATAGCTGCGACGAAGCAAACGAGAGTTGTGCCACTCTTCCAAGTGGCTTACGATCGCAGCCTCTGCAAACCTCTCGGAACGGTATCAGACTTCAGTAAACTGCAAAGAACACAGAATACCTCACTCTCAGACGCTATTGCGTACGAAAACTCTCGAAGCCCATCGCCAGCTTGTCCCAGAACCCCATCACCGTACGCTCCCGAAGAAGAAACTGATATCAATCCACCGGCGAAGTATCTACTGAAACAACAACCTACGAGAAAGGTCTCCGATTGCAGACAGAACGCTCTTATAGTCTTCGAATACTCCACCGCATACCCTTTCATATTCTCAAACAACAGCTACAGATGCTTTGTCTGCTCTGAATCGTATTTAGACGTTCCGAACCTTAAGATCCACATGTCGGAACACCCTTTCGCTCATATCAAACGACTAATGAACAACAGAAAGGAGAATGTTCTTAAAGTTGATGTCAGCGAACTGACTTGCAAACTCTGCATGCTGCCTATGAGAGATTTAGTCATATTGAAGCATCATCTTAAAAACGAGCACAATAAGACGATAGATACGGAGCTGCAAGACAACCTGGTGCCTTACGATTTGACCATACATGGTCCTGAGGGGTACCAGTGCGTTGTTTGCGAGCAAAACTTCATTAAAGTCCGTATTCTCGTTATACACATGAGCGATCACTTCAGCAACTATAGCTGTGAAGTCTGCGGATCAGGTTTCATGACACTACGGTTGCTAAAGAAACACCTGGAAGTCCACGAGACGGGAAATTTCCCTTGCGATCGTTGCAGCAAAATATTCAGCACTACGCACAAAAGGGCTTTGCATATCCGCGGGGTTCACATGAAACTGTGCCCGCGGCGATGTCCCATGTGTCCAGAGCGATTCAACTCTAACTACAAACGTACAATACACCTCCAAGACGTGCATAATCAATCCACTAGAGTCCATAAATGTAAGACGTGCGGTCGAGGTTTCCACCTCAAGTATCATTTGATAAGCCACGTCCGTTCCGTGCATCTGCAAGAGCGGAATCAACAGTGCGATGTGTGTCTACAACGGTTTTCTAATAAAGAGTCCCTGAAGCGACATATGGTGGTTCATACCGGAGAAAAGAACTATAAATGTGAAGTTTGTGGAATGGCATTCTTGAGACGGAAGAATTTGAAGGACCACTTACGGTTGCATGAAATTCATTGACCTGGGGCAAGAAAGATTATTTCGTTATTTATGCCCGTATTATGAAAGCTTGCTCAGTCATCGATCACAGATTTAATAATACTATACTAGGCTTGAGTAACGAATTTCTATGGCATAAGCGTTGCTCAAGCATAGATCGATGTCTGAGCAACTTATCATAATACGGGTCTTAAATCGGATTAATTTAACTACCTGCATAATGTATTCTAAGGAGCATATCCAATAACCGGATAGACACTGCTGGGTCCCTTGCTCCCCATCTTTCATTCATCTCAGACTTACCAGTTCCGCTAGGGCAACAGGTGATCACAATAGGCCTTGTACGACACCAAATCCACACGTACAAAAAAAAATAGGACACTAGGGTGGCAATTTCGTCCTGCTTCGATTAAGACAACGAGAGAATGCACAATCTGAAAACAAAATGACTGATAAATAAATGTATTACTTACCTACTTATGTACTTACATAATTCAAATAGTTTAGATATGACTTGGATCATGTGGTCGTGAATGGTCTGCGCGAGACACGTGCGAAGGACATTTGTGATGATAACATTTACGCGAATTGCGCGAAAAAATCTCAATACTCCTAATAAGTATCTGTCTATCATACCTCATATCTAACGCCCCGCGCACTACGATTGCCTGCGCTGTCAGGCTGCGGCAGCTGAAATATGAGGGGAGTTCGTTTCTGCTTAGTGCGCGGGCTATGTTCGACTGGCTGCCTAGTGCCAAAAAATAGCTAAACATATTACCATAGAACTTCGTAGCATCTGCTACGATGCATCGCCGGACCCGCTTAGCTTATAAAAGTTTTAAACGCACAGTTTTTTTTACAACATACTAACTAGATTCTTCAAAGCTTTGAAACTAGAAGATTTATTCAAGCATAATAATAATAATGCTGGACAATTCACACAGCATCATCTAGCCCCAAGCTAAGCAGAGCTTGTGTTATGGGAACTAGATAACTGATATACTTAATAAAATACACTACATAGATATATAATTGATTGATATTAAGCATATATCTATGAGCAAGCTTTCATTATACGGCCCTTAATTTCAAAGCACCAATAAACTTCTGAAGCCAGAGCTATGAGGAATTTAGTTTACTGTCATAAAAGTAAATGCGCGTTGAAATCTTTTGTGTGGTACGCGGGTTTGGTGTAGCACTGTAGCAGTGGCTACGAATTAGCACCGCAGCAGCGGCTACGACGTAGTACTGTAGCATTGGCACTAGCAGCATAGCAGCGGGTACGACTTAGCACTGTAGCATTGGCTACGACGTAGCACCGTAGTTGCGGTTACGACGTAGCACTCTAGCATTGGCTACGACGTAGCACCGTAGCTGCGGTTACGACGTAGCACTGTAGCATTGGCTACGACGTAGCACCGTAGTTGCGGTTACGACGTAGCACTGTAGCATTGGCTACGACGTAGCACCGTAGCTGCGGTTACGACGTAGCACTGTAGCATTGGCTACGACGTAGCACCGTAGCAGCAGTGGCGTAGCCACGTTCTACAGTAAAATAATTTATCTTCACGAAGGGTAACGGGTAAGGGGATAAATATAATGACTTTCCCCCTTAAAGTGATTATATTTATTAGAGAAAAGTGGGCAACCTCACGTACTCAAATGTGTTACGTTTTTTAAAATTAGCTACCGAAGATACATACAATATACATACATACATACCTAATAAGTAACTCTAAGTTAAAATCCCAAACGTGTAGATACTTTGTAAATAAATGTACTTACTAGGTACGCTATGAACTAAGTTGGAGCCATACCCAGAATACCCAGACTTACCCAGAAAACTCTTAATTTTAATCAGATTAAGTCATGATTTATTTTAATAAATGATGAAGTTTTAACAATCTTTTATTTCTGAAATATTCCTTCAATATCCTCAGGCCACAAACTCTTGTAAGACCTTTAATGTAAGTATTTATCAGCATAAATAATACCTACTTACTCTTCTCTTGAAAAAATATTAATACCAGTTTTTTTGTTTCAGAACCTAAACTACGCTCCAGTAGAACCAGCATCTGGCAGATGACGATATCTGAACGGCAAAACGCCGCCACATTCCTCGAGTGTACTACAGTCAAACCTTTCTTCTACCAGCAAGCAAACTACAAGTGCTTCTACTGCAACGAAATATACCCTGAACTTCAATCAGTCTTACAGCACACAACAGCGCACACCACCCCTGAACGAACGTTTCTACTGAAAGAGTTCCTTAGAAAAGGCAAAAGAGTCATCAAGGTGGATATATCAGAACTGGCATGTAGAATTTGTCAGCAGAAGTATTCGGACCTAGACGATATAAGAAAGCATTTGGTTGTCGCTCATAAAAAAGAGTTTAACTCTGCGGGAAATGGGTTGATGGCATACGATTTGAGATCTAAGAATGGGATGCTGTCCTGCCATTCTTGTGGAAAGAGCTTCAACTCTTTCTTCTTGCTAAATCGACATATGAACGCACATTTCAATGTCGTCTGCGAGACGTGTGGTCTAGGTTTTATGTCACACAATCGTCTGGTAAACCACCGGATCGTACATCAGAACGGAATTCACAAATGCGATAAATGCCAAGACGTCTTTCCGACGAAATTGAAGCTCCGTTACCATACGTTTAAAAAGCACGAAGTAACAAATTTAAAGAAGATAAAGCCGCTAAAATGCCCTCACTGTTTAGAGCGCTTTGCAGAACACTACAAGAAAATGACGCACCTAAAAGAAGTTCACGGAATTGCCTTCACATTCGACTGTCAAGTTTGCAAAGCAGTTTTTGCTACTCGGAGAGCGTTAACAGAACACACTACTAAACTTCACACGCAGAAAATACAGTGTAAAATATGTGGCAAATGTTTTGGGACGCAAACCATGCTGCAAATGCACGTAAGAGGACATACTGGAGAACGAAATTTCTTCTGTGCTGTCTGCCAAAAGGCATACATGCACGCAAAGACGCTTAGACAACATATGAGCACACATGCTTTGCTGAAGTACTCCTGTCCTGAATGCGGCAATGGATTTCAGAATAGGAATGAGTTTAATAAGCATATGAAGCAGTGGCACCCGCAGTGGCAGTTTAAAACCACTATTGTTAAGAGTTTCGGGTCTGATCAGTGCTAGCCAAACTTGAACACTGCTCAATCTAAGGAAAGATCTCATAACCTAAACCTGGTACATAGTTTTAAATGAAAATCTGTCTAAAGTAGATATAAGGGTCCAAACGCACTGACAGGCGGCTTGCTTAGCGCCTAGAGCCTTTGTACGTAGAACGTGCACGCAGTGGCGTAGCGTGGGTTTTCGCCGCCCGGCTGTGTGATTGCTCACAACTACCCATCCTATATTGACATTTGGAAGTCCTGCCTAATTTGCTATTGTATGGATATGATTATTGAAATGGCTTTCAAGACCATTCAAAGGGCTTTCAAATGTCAATTATAGGATGGGTAATTATTGCGTAACTGCACAGCAGGGCCGACCGGAAATTCAGACAGACAATAAACGAGGACAACCTCTGTGGCGCGGCGGGCGAAGATCCGCGATCCGTGGTTGCGCGTTTGATTCCCGCCTCGGAACAAATGTTTGTACGATCTGCAGATATTAGTTCCGAGTGTTCTGGATGTCTATGTGTAATAAAAATGTCTATTATGTAGTGTATTAGCGACAAAGGGGAACGGCAAGGCGAGCGAAGCGAGCCTTGCTGTGACCCCCCACGCCCCCAGCCCCCCTGAACCCCCTCTCCCATCAAAAAATCTGATATGGGTATCGTTTTCGAGTATATCGGTAATCTAGCAACCATAACAAGCTCTGTTTAGCTTGGGGCTAGATTCTAGCCCCAAGCTAAACAGAGCCGTTCACACAGCATCATTTAGCCGCTAGATGCTGTGTGAATTGTTCGGCATTATTTATTATTTTATCCGGCCCAGGGATACCGTCTATCTCCCTGCCGAATTTCATTAAGATCTGGTTCAGCCGTTTAGACTTGAAAAGTATAAGACAGACATAATTAATTTCGCTTTTTTTATAATATTAGTATGGATCCTTCCGGACCATTAAGTTGAATTCCCATTATGATGAATTCACGTTATGTTGAATTCCCATGTCTGTGGTTAGGTAATAGCTATGTACTGTAGTAAAAAAAACAATATCGTAAAATCTTACTTAATTTATTTACACAATATAAAAAGATTAACATGAGTATACAATCAAAAATTTGCAAATTATATACAATATTATCTATTTTTGTAAAATAAGTATGTATAGTAGAAATTCTATTTATTGCTTTCGATGTTAATATTAGGTAAATAAAAAATTTCAATAAACATTTAAAGTAATATAATTTGTATAATTTTTCCCTACCTTCACATTTACAAATGTAATAATAGCTACACGTGCGTTCAGATAATGCAAAACTTAAAATAACGAATAACAGGAAATTAACGTATATAAATAAATAAATATGCTGGACAATCCACACAGCATCATCTAGCCCCAAGCTAAGCAGAGCTTGTGTTATGGGTACTAAATGACTGATTACTTAATACAATACATTACATAGATAGATATTTATTATTGTACATAGAAAATACCCAGAACACCCGGAACAAATATTTGCAGATCGTACAAACATTTGTCCCAAGGCGGGAATCGAACCCGCAACCTCCTGCGTCGCAGGCGGACTTTCGCCCGCTGCGCCGCATCGGTCGTCATATTGAATGAATGAATGAATGAACACTTTAATGTACATACAAAAGAAATAAAATATCTTATATCTAAATTAATAAACAAAAAGAACGTACAAAAGGCGGCCTTATTGCTTAAAGCAATTTCTTTAAGGCAACCTTATATCGCCGTATATTGATGTGATGAAGCCAAGGCCTCTCACTACCAAAGAAAATTACAATCAAATAATAAAAACAAATTAGAACTAGTATTTACAACTGAAACAATTAAGCTAACTGCAAACTGTTGCAAACAATCTACAGGTAGCTCAACTGATCCATATCAATACCAGTCGGAAGCGTCCCCAAGACGCTGGCTGCATTGCCCCGCTGTATGGCAATGCTGATGTGATGAATGTTAATTGGACCAACAATAAAATAAAACTTTTCAGGACGGTCGCTGTGGCTTTCTTGGCGTAAGAATCAACCCTGGCGGGGTTGATTCTCACCCCTGGAATCAGTGATCAGTGCCCCCTCAGTGAACTATTTGAATAGAGTTGACATATATTTAAAGTGCACTGACAAGGACTAAGAAATACATACACGCATCAGGTCATCATTGCCCTGGCCGTGTCCTATTTCTCTTGGTATATTAAAAATGTATTACAAACTAGTTTCCGCCCGCGGCTTCGCACGCGTTGTTTCTACGGAAACGTTTAATGGTGATTTCTGATTTATGGGATAAAAAGTAGCCTGTTTGATTCCAGGCCTAGAATTACCAGGTCGACATTCGCGGCTTCAACTGTGTCTGTCCTGACTGTGCCCCAATCGGGGGGAGGAACACGTGACGGATGAATGGGGTCGGCGAGTGTGTGGAATGGTGGGCGCCAGTCGGGCCGCGGTAGGTTTAAATGTTCCCGTGGTTCGGCGAAAATGGCGAGAGGGGTCACCGGGATTTAGTGGGTATTAAGTCCTTATCAGGACGTCCCAAATAATTCTGATCCCCCCAGACTAGTCTACTCGTAAACGAATTTACTCGGCCAAGAAAAAAAATATTACCTGTATGGAAATGACGTTCAGTAGTTTTGGCGTAAAGAGGTAACTAAACATCCAATCTTTCGCATTTATAATATAAGTGTGATAACAAAAATTAAATACACATTTCACACATTTCAGGCACCAAAGTGACTATGAATACGACTCATTCACATTTTGGTCACTGAGTAACGCCATATAGATGTCGCCGCTGGATCGTATAATCACCCCGTTTGTTGAATAGCTAGGCTACTTACAAAATATCCCCACATGCTATTTACATTTTGTGACTACTTACAAAATGCATGGCTAGGCTTAGACATTCAAATCGAAATAGGTATTTACCTATTTCGATTTTTGAGCGATCAACGTTCAACAATATGACTACACGACATTTAGCCATCTCGTCGAAGGATATAGGTTTTCCCGACAAATCAGCGATCGTTTTGTAATCCACCTAGCCTAGCCATTCTGGGTATTTTCTATGCATAATAAAAAAACATCTATCTATGTAGTGTATTGTATTATGTATATCAGTCATCTAATACCCATAACACAAACTCTGCTTAGCTTGGGGCTAGATGATGCTGTGTGCACACAGCATTGATATTTAAAGATTTAAATAATAATTATGTTATTTAAATCTTTAAATATCAATAATATAGGTAAGTACTAAAGTTTCTAGGCCGAATTATTGGACAGCTCAAAACTCAATAATACCCCTTGTAAATGACTTTAGAATTATTATTTATCTAACAAACAGCCTGAATCTACGATCCGGCGGCAAAATGGATATGTATCAAGCCAGGCAGTATAAATAGTACCTAAAACCGGTCCCTAACCGGTGATACGGGGAGTGCCATTCGCAGCGAGCATGTTACTATACGCCGTGTGCTAATCCATCTCGTTGCTCGTGCCTTCATTCCCCGTACTGACTGCTCGAACGTTCGCTGTGTAACGTTACATTACGCCCTTAACACCGGTCAGTACCCACCATTGTAGAATCAACGACAATTTACCAATCAGTCACGCAACTATTTCAAACTCAGACGGAGTGCAAAGGCTGTCCAACCCTTTCATGAACCCTTAGATGCCCCTTCAAAGTGCACTTCTGCGTAAACGCCCTTCCACACACAGGACAAATAAACCTTTTGTCGTTCGTGTGTATTCTCATATGTTCTCTTAAAGTTTTCTTCCTTTGGTACGACTTCTTACATATTATACATACATGTATTCGTTCCCCATCGTGCTTGATTTGATGCATTTTTAAAGCGTTTTTCGTATAGAACGCTAAATCACACTTATCACACTTGTGGTTTCTCTCGTTCAAATGATCTCTCCGTACATGACTTGATAGATGCCCCGGTGTAATGTAACTCTGCGGGCAAGCTTTGCATTTATACCGCTTCAACTCTTCGTTGTGAACTTCAGCTAGATGCTTCTGTTTGGCGTAGAAAGATGACAACGTTATGTTGCAACGCCTGCAAGCGTACCTAACGCCCGCCTTGTGTTCTTTCGACACGTGATTTTCCCGTTTTGTTACTCTGTCGAAAACTGCTGGGCAGTAACGACAAGCAAAAGAACCCTCCTCGTGTGTTCTCATATGACCTCGTAATCTAGCTTTAGAAGCAAAAGCTTTACCGCAGTTCTCGCATATATAATTAGGGTAATGTATATTCATGTGCGTATTTAAATTGACGAAATTTAGGAACCTTTTTTTGCAAATCGGGCAATCTGTCTGGTCTTTCTCCAGCTTAAAGGGTAAGTTCGACCACTTGCTACCACCTGCGTGTTTAATTCTTGTGCAGTTTTCTATATGAGCGCATAGTTCTTCGAAATTTGACACATCTGACGTACAAATCTTGCACCTAAGTTTGGCAGATGTTTTATAAAATCTATGAGAATCGGAGAACATCATTTTCTTGAAGGCCAAGTTGATATTTTGCTTTGTATGTTGACTCATGTGGTTCTTGAGCTCTTCTAAGTATGTTGATTTCTGTGTGCATATTGTGCATGAGTAGATTTGGTTTTTTCTGATCTTGAAGGGGAAGAGTCCAAGTTCTAGCATGGTTTCCACTTCATGGATGTCGTTAGACTTTTTATTGACGATTCTTTTCGACTTCTTCGGCTTCTTGCCGTTGTCTTCTTCTTGTTTTACGGGTACTTTGTAATCTGAAATTAAATAATGTAATAAGACCGCGACTCAGCAAAGGCTTGTAGACCTCCGACCAGGTGGGATGACGACCTGCGAAAGATTGCTGGCAGGTGCAGGATGCGGGAAGAGACACCTATGTCCAGCAGTGGACTAGTATAAGATGATAGTGATAATAAAAATTCTACCATCTACATAGCCACTTCAAAGTTCACTTCGACTCGTAATATTTGTTTAATCTTCAAGTATTTGTTCTGGGTGTTTCCTCAGCTGATCAACGCAGTCATTCTATCTATGTCCCTCTCTAACACTGGTTCAATATTAATCAATAATCATTTATTTCGTACATTACAAGAATAACACGTCATATGCTTATCTAAAAAAATAAATAAGTGCATTATATTCTAGAAGAGATAATAAATTATATTTTATGTATGTATAGAAATGATTTAAATTAAAACAATTTTAACATTAAAGGCGATTGATAATGCCTACTGCAGATACTCTACTTTTGAAGACTTTACTTTTTGAATTACAAATTTTGTTGTTGCATTTTATTTTTATTTGAATTTTTTTATTGTTAGTTTGTTTTTAATTATTTTAACTGAATTTTATTATTGATTTTTATTTGAAACTATCGCCCGCTCGAGATAAAAAGTAGCATATGTCCGTCCCCAGGATACCATCTACCTCCCTGCCAAATTTCATTAAAATCCGATCAGCCGTTTAGGCGTGAAAAGGTTACAGACAGACAGAGACGGAGTTACTTTCGAATTTATAGTACAAGTATGGATTTGCAGTTTTTATTGATTTATTTAATCCAGATTTTATTGCTACTTTTTACGTGAAATTTGTATTTTATTGTACTACTACCTGCTGCCTGCGGCTTCGCACGCTCTTTTCCGAGATAGACAGTAGCCTATGTCCGTCCCCGGGATACCATCCATGAAAATTTCATTAATATCCGTTCAGCCGTTTAGGCGTGAAGAGTGTACAGACAGACAGACAGAGTTACTTTCGAAAATTAGTATGGATTCGAAAGTAACTCTGAAGACAAAGCATTTTATGCCAAAATTACTTTCTACCCCTTTTTAACCCTGGTAGGAATTTCAATAAAATACGAAACACGTCTTCCATCAATTCTGTTAAAAAAGGACCAAGGAATCACGTTGTCCCATACAAGCTTTGGCTACGTCATACAAAGAACACACCCTCCAAGTTTCAGGTCTCTACGATCAGCGGTTCAGGCTGTGCGTTGATCCGTCAGTCAGTCATTCAGGACGAAGCATTTTATATGTATAGATTTAATTTAAATTGGTTAGGTTGGGTTAGGTATGGTCAAACCACACCATGGTTTGACCGTTCTAATTGAATAAAATACATTGAAAACCGATCCCGGAAAAGTACAGTGTTCTTTGATGTTTGATGTATAGTAATATAAAATCTGTGCCGCGAGTAACACCGCGGGGCGCAGGAAGTTTTAGAATGTTAACAATTAATATAAATTCACTGAATGGAGCATACCTTCATCATTATCATCATCAATGGGGGCTCCATCCACGTCGTAGCCATCACTGAAGTCCAACTCTTGCTTCACTGCTGATGGAGCATCCTCTGAAAAAGTAAGTACATTATTTGTTTTTTTTTTTAGTTTCTCGTATCCGGACGGTGAAAACGGAACCCAATTACTAAGAATGAGTATTTCTCTCGCCGATATAAGAAAAATAAAACAAATACCCGAAGGGAGCTTCCATACTAAAATCGTGTATTTTTTGGCTATTTTTATGAAACTTTCTATAAATATGAAACACTTCTAACTGTAATACATATTTATTGGGTAATGTTTATTTATTTATTATTCATTTTAGTGTGACCAATTTTATTTAATTTACTTTGTGGAAGAGTCCATACCTGTCTGTTTTCTATTTTTATATTCTATGAACAACCCTTATGGTGATTCCTATGCTAAAGATTTGTGTGAGATTGTTACAATATCAATTATTGAAAGTGTAACGACATCAAGTGTAACATGTGTACCTACGGTGGAATAAATAAATATATAAAATAAATGTATATACAACAGATACTAAAAATATAATAAAGTAAAAAATTTTAAGTGGTATCCAAACAAGTGAAAATTTAATGTTCTTTGAAAATAAGTATGGTTTATTTTTTTATAATCAAAAGACCTGCGTTTGACCAAACTCTCACTTGATGGAAAGTGACGATGTGGCCGACGCGACGGTATATCACGAAGGTCTAGAAGACACCTACAATATTATTAGAACGACTCCATGGACTGACGACGTGGTGGCTGGCGGGGACTGCGTAATTAACGTTTGAATAAAGTGCTCTATGCCTAACGTCATCTTGCAGGACTCCCTTCCGGGCTCTTCTGCGTTGGCTAGCTTAGGTCCTGCAAGGGGACACCGCCGTGCTTCGTCGTCAGCTGACACCCTTGCGTCATCTACACGTCGCGTCGTCGCCGTAATCACAAATAAAGTGTACCTATATTAGTCTAGTTTTTATATTTTATATTTAAACTAATTTTAAGGTATATATTACTATGGAGTCCATAGTATAATAAGTTAAATAAGATCTGTAACTTTCCTGTAGTCTGAAATAAATGAATTTATTTATTTATTTATTTTTTGACGGACGTCTGGGTGTAGGTCTCGAAGATAGAGTATCTGATTGTAATTCGGATAGGCGGTTCAGTAAGAATAAATGCTGTCTAGTTATGGTCTCCGTGTTTCAGTTCTTGTGGTTAGAAGCAGGATTAGATCATGGTAGGGTCGTCTTTTAACAATTTAACTGGACTACTGAACTATGGTTTGTAGAACACTTATTCCATCAAATACTCTAACAAACTGTGAAGACTGAAGACGCGCGGGCTCGAATACTTTCTCCCTCGCGCATTGCAACCTCTCGCTCTGCACGGATCCCCACCAACACGCCGAGCGGCAGCACTATATTGTAATCTGATACGCGCCTTTATAAGGCAACCGCTCGCCATTTTAAATCAGTTTAGCTAGGAACGGACAACCTCTCGGTAATGGCTATACTAGTCATAGCCTCTGGAAGTCCAGTCCCCTGGTGTAGCGCAGCCGGATGGTCCTACTCATCGGACCAACACCAACATTATATTCACAATAAGAAGAGAGAATATAATAAATAAATAATAAAATACAAACTTTATTTAAATTCGGTTTGTTTGAAGGAGTTATTAGGTACCTATCTAATATTACTATGATAAACCTAATAAGCTAAAAATACGTAAGTACAAATGTTTACAACATGAAATCGTTTTTTTATAACAATCTTAGCAACTAAGGGAAAGTGAAAGAAAGAAGATAATAGAGTCATAGAGCAACTACATCCACAGTAGGTTCTTCATTTTTTTTTAAATAACAAGTAAGTTTTGCCTACTTCATTTTAAAACCTTAGTGTAGTGAGACATTGACTCCTCGCTCTAACTAAGTATGAACTTGTATGTAGACACAAGGGAATATAACTGTAATTTGCCTTACTCTCCAGCTTATAGGATGACTCCAAAGTATCCAGCGATAATTCCACCTGCCTCCGGAACAGCGCTGCATCCCTCAGTCGCAGCACACAGGCCGTGCAGATCAGACGCTTTGTGTCTCCGAGGTCTAGCAGTGTTATCTGTAGCAGAAAGCATGAACATGAACAATAATTACTCATCACTTAATAATTCAATAAAAAAAGGCTATGAGGGTAATTTAGTTATGTAATCTCTGACCGTATCGATAAGGGTGGGGAAGTAGGGGCTATACTCATTTATTCACCGTAGGAGCACAAGGCACACTTGAATACGTAAATTTACAATAATATAGTAGCTATGTAATTAAATATACATAATGTATAAAACACAAGCTCTGCTTAGGTTGGGGCTAAATGTGAAGTTATAAATATTAATAATAAATAATAATGGACAATTCATACAGTCCATTATTATTTATAACTTCACACAAATATTATACAGGGTTTGTAATACTAGCTTCTAGACTTCATTTACACTGGACCTGAATAAAATACAGCCTGTATCACTCAGGGATAATGAAGCTATTTAGTAGTCAAAAAATTTTCAATATCGAACTAATTGTTTCAGAGATTACCTTCTACTCGCAAGCTCTTTTATGTCTGTAGCACAAATGTTTTACAGCAAACTGTTTATTAGTACCTACCTAATTTAATTACCTATGAATTTAATTGTATCTACTTCTTTAAATAGCTCTTATTGCCATTATTTTTAGCTGAATAGAAGCAGTAAAAGGTAGTATATAGTGGCTACCAGTTAAAGCCAACACAAATTGGTATTTGGAAGAAAATAAAAAATTATAACATTCTGACAAAATTAAGTTTAGTTGTCTATTTACAAGACCGAAACAGGTTAAATAGACGAGTTATGGTGAAGAATTGTTTATCTGAACAATACTTACGTCAATAGCAAAGCATTTCATCAGCATATCTGTATAAATCTCCAAAGAACCATTATGTATGTGCGATATCAACATACTCTCCACTGCACCTTCGTTTAGACATAAAATACAAGTACCCAGGATCGGCAGGGCCTCTACCATTATTTCCGAGTCCATCTTCGGTTATTTAATTACTGGTATCTTATAAAATTGATAAGATAATCCCATGATTTTATAGAAAAAATCATAATTTTGTGAAAACTAATAATTCTCACAAGCAGTCCGACTCTGACATTTTGTTTGATTACGTTTCGTTCTTTGTTTTTTGCATTCCATATTTTTTTTTGTTTTATGGAATCGAAAAGTAACGGAACGTAAAAAAAAAACAATGTCGCTCACCTACTTCGCCATCTAGTAGTAAGTAGCAAAACTAAGCCGACATAATTATCTGGTTGGCGATCACAGAATGAACGATCGATATTTTAATAATCGTGCGATTCACGAGTAGGTACATCGATCATCATCCGTGATCGTACTCAGCTTCTTGTGTTTAGAACTGAATCATGCTGTCATCAGTAAAACTAATAAAACCTACTACGAAAACCTAATTGCAACCAGAGTGGCTCTGCCGGCGGCCTGGATGCTTTGACTCACTCTGTGTGTGTGTGTGTGTGATGTGTGGCATCTAAAAGATCTTCTGTCTGGCGGGTCTGGCCATGCAGGTGAAGTCCTTCTGGAGGACTTGAGTCCTCCAGAAGGACTTCAATTCTAATCAACCTGATGTTGTCAGGCGTTCTAATCTACTTCCAGCGTTCCTGTCTTCCGTCTACAGCACTAGTTTTTTAGTTGAAAAAATTTTAAAGGCATCTTGTTTGGTCCTACCTGGAATTTTATCCAAAATTTCATTTTTAGACGTAGTTCGAACGGCTTGGCATAGTGGACACGGACTGCGCTTTCATGAAGCACTGGACGCGCACACATAGAGCCATGCGCTCATGAACATTGTTTGTCCCAGATTGTGCGTTCCATTAATTTAAGATGTTTTTGTTTTACTTTTCTTTTTATTACCCATTATAGAGGTATGGCTGAAATATGTATCGTGTTTCTAAGCTGAAATAAACTTATTGAATTGAATTGAATTGAATAGTGCTTGCCCCAATGCTGCTCCCCAAAATCTCTTTTATCCTAACGGCATGCGGCAATGGGACGGGCCTCTGTGTGAGTTGACACGGAATTGGTTGTTACAAACGTACTCCAGCTCTGCGGATCGTGCCCGTCTCCTGGCCGTTTCTAAATGGGAGTCAGGACATTGGTTGCAAGCATTTCCTTCATTTAACACTGGCACTTTATTGGGTCCCGTAACTTTCCATATCGCAAAATGTCTTCGGTTGGGTGCAAGGTGTTGCGCGCCTCATCAATGCCAGTGCGGTACTGCTGTCGAACAGCTTGGTCATCACGGATTATCGTGTACTAGGGCCGCCGGTCGGATATCTCGCCATGGCAGCCTTAACGACATCATCCGGCGGGCCTTTGTCACCGCTAATGTAACAGCTATTCTCGAACCGAATGGTCTGTTTCATGACGATGGTAAGAGGCCCGACGGCATGACACTAGTCCCATAGGAGTTGGGGAGGCTCATTGTGTGGGACGTGGTACCGAGGCACTCCGGGTTTTTAAAAAGTTATCTAAGTGTCTGGTCGACGCGATGCATGAGCCGAGAGCTGGTGGGTATCTGGCGCAGCGCATCGGCATTGCTATACAGCGGGGCAATGCAGCCAGCGTCTTGGGGACGCTTCCGACTGGTATTGATATGGATCAGTTGAGCTACCTGTAGATTGTTTGCAACAGTCTGCAGTTAGCTTAATTGTTTCAATTGTAAATACTAGTTCGTATTTGTTTTTATTAATGAATTGTAATTTTATTTGTCAATAAAGAAGTAATAAAAAATAAAATTGCATCCAAACCAAAGATAAAATACAAAAATGCTATATGCCCGTAAGAGTTCTTCACCCTTCTTTTCCGACTTGAAGAATCCACTAATTACCAAAAGGGTATATTTTTATTCAAACAAACGAGTCTTGAGAATGATGACTTCCCTATAATTAGAAAAATATAACTATACTTTAAGGAACAAAAGGATTTAATTGCTATGCGGAATATGAATTTTATTATTTGGCAACACCGAGAGGGTGGGTAGTGATGTCATCGAACACATCGTTAGTTGAAAACGAATCTCAAAGTAATTACTCTTACACTCCCACTTCCTACTTACTTCCACTACTTACCACCCAAGAGAATATAATACCTACGGAAACTTATCACTTTTGAAAAAGTCATCACCACGAAACGAAGTGGCGCGAGAAAGAGGTGGTTAGTGAATAAAAAAAAATAAGGTCTTCAGAAGTATTGGTGCCTATACTACAGCCAAGTTCAATGTGATCTGCTTGTAAACAAACCGCCCGTATGGGCGGTTTAGTATTAAACCTAAAATTCACTCCGTTGCTGCGTTTTTTTATACACAATTTACATTACTTGTCTATTTCAGAGCTCACTAACTTTGATTACAATTATACCTGACACTCGACGCTAATCATGTGTTTTAGTTTTTCATGTTGTGGTTTGTTTATAAAAAAATCACATCTAATTTGGCTAGAATATAGGTACCATGTCTCGGTTAACGTAGGTATGAATTGTTTCGGATCACATAATGACAAGGCTTTTTTAGTATGTGCAAGTCAAGATAAATACGTAGGTAAGCAATCGTAAAAAATACTTTATGTAGACTTTACTCTGCTCTTTCCCCTCTTTCCTTTCTGAAACGTTCCTTACCCTACATACCTATCTAAAACTTATAGACGTTACGTTATAGATAGTTGCCGAAAACCGTTATTTCAGAGCGTTGCGTTCAACACTTCGACCGAGAAACGGTGTGGGGTAGGGTGAGACCACCCACATACAGCGCCATTGAATAATCTGACTCTCTGTGCTGAGAATAAGGCTTAGTTTCGCTGAAAGGTATAAAATTAAGTTGTTTTACATAACTATGTATAGACACCCCATGAAATAATCAGTAGCAAGGAACAGATATACCCTAACATCAGTAGTCCAGTATCTACGAAGGCGGGAGCATCGCCCGTTCGCGCAAACGAATTTCCTCTAACAATGTCGCTGTTTTTATTGAGAACAGTAAAATCCTGACGTATTTTTTCTAGAATTATCTTGGACACGCTATCTACGGATGGTATAAAGTGATTTTTGTGAGTGGAAAATGTTTTTTTGATATTTTGAGCAGACGATTTTGTACTAGCTATTATAATGGTTTCATAAGGAAAAGGAAGCGTTGATGGTAAGTATATTACATTAGGGTATTGTTACAATAAAGGTTTTCACGAAGGCTGGTTTAATTACCCGTGCCTGCCTAAATCAAGGTTTAGAAACGGATGAGAAGGTTATGCGATATTATGCGTATACCCAGCCAGACATGTACCTACATAGTAGGTACTTAGCTACGTATTGTTATGTACCTACAGAGTTTCTTGCACACCCCTAGATTATTATTCTGAACTCAAAACACTGAAAAATATTTTAAATAATTTTTAACAGTGTATTGATTCATAAATTATGTTTTTAATAAATTAAAAGTAAGAAATTAATGGAAATATCCTACCTACCTCATCTAATTAGAAATTGTAACTTTAAAAATCTGACAGACTCGATAGGTGAGGTCAGGGTAAACATCTATATTATAAAAGAAAGTCGTGTTAGTTACACTATTTATAACTCAAGAATGGCTGAACAGATCTCGGTGAAATTTGGCAGCGAGGTAGATGGTATCCCGGGGCCGGACATAGGCTACCTTTTATTCCGGAAAAAAGCGTGCGAAGCCGCGGGCTGCAGCTAGTTACAAATAAAAATAAAAAACTTTCAGTTTATCTTTTCCGAATTTCCCAATAAACAAGGTGTTGCCAGCACATGACAGCCAATATTCCGAGGCTGTGAGTAATTGTCCCGAAGTTGCCCAAAAAACGCGAGAAAATTACTTCAGTTCCCTAGGGTGAGTTTACTCGCGCATCGAGGTATTTTAATCTTCATCGCTTTGAATTTAGGGGTGGTTTTCGCGTGTATCGTTAAGGGATAATTCAATAACAATTTTGTCAAGTCGGGTTTTTTGGATTTTCTTTGAGAAAAGCTGGGAAACCGAATCGATTGAGACAAATATTAATTGTTTTATAAAGAATAAGCCTATAAGTATCCAGATATTATTATCCTCGAAAAGCAACAAACAGTACAGTTAAAGTAAAGAAGTAATTTATAGTTTTCAAAAACTATAAATTGACTTTGTATCCATTACGGATGTGCGCGGGTTAACTACGAACCTTATTTGTGTTGGAAGAACACCAACGTTTCATCCCTTAACGAGGGACTTCTTCATACATTATATACTATATAAAATTAAGGGATGCGACTTCGTATCCCTTAATTTTACACTGTTGTGGACCACCTCGGGATTATTATCTATACAATAGTGAAATAATTATCAAAATCGGTCCATATATGGAGAAATCGACGGGCATACATAAAATAAAACATACATACAACTTCCTTTTTTTTCGAAGTCAGTTACGAGTAAATATAGAAAAATTGTATCCAAGGCTACGAAAGAAATCACGTGCTAAGTTACAGGGAGAAACTAGTTGATTTATAGGTATTTTGTGTTCGTAGGTAGGTAGGTATATCAAAAAGCTAACCAAACTGATGGGTAACTGAATACAGTCCTTGTACGGTTTCATTGGTTTAAAGATTATGGTGTTTTCAAACCGAAACTTTGTGGATAACAGAGCGTTCACACTTAGCAACACCGGTTTTACAAAAACCAAAACCGGTTTTATAAAAAACAAAAATTTGTGTTTTATCAAAAACCGTTCAGCCGTCTGTCGCCTTTTTATGTGATCGGCCAAGATGACTCATGCATTGCATACAATAACGAGCCCGCGCGGGCCGTATGTATGTGCATTCGTAGCACATCTACACTCGTAGCAAAGTTCGTAGCATTCGTAGCACATCTACACTCTTAGCAAAGTTCGTAGCATTCGTAGCACATCTACACTCTTAGCAAAGTTCGTAGCATTCGTAGCACATCTACACTCGTAGCAAAGTTCGCAGTACATCTACACACTTAGCAAAGTTCGTAGTACATCTACACATGTAGCAAATTTCGCAGTACATCTACACACGTAGCAAATTTCGTAGGATATCTATAGCCAAGCAACACACTTATGAATTTTAGAACGATTTTAAAAACTGATTTAACGCATTCGCTGCCCACCCTTGGAGAGCGTATTCAGTGGAGTATCGGAAGCGAATGCGTTTAAACCATTTTAGATAACGTTCTTAAGTTATACTCTAAAGCTTTCTTGATCGATGACTAAAGTTACTCTAAAGTAGGTATAATAAAGAAAAAAGTCTTATACGAGTAAAGTTGTTTAAACAAAGAAAAAACTTCTTACAAACTTTATGCCAAGCCTATTGCAAAAGTTACAAAATAATTTCTAATTCTCTATTCCTTTTGTCTGTGGTAGCCACCACTCCAGTACTCTCCCAACAACACAAATACCTAATTTAAAAGTTATTCCAAAACTTGGAACTTTGTCTAAATTTGTATAATTTTACGAGTTCAGAAGTTTATTAAAATTGTACTAAGCTACTTTAGGACAACTTTAAGTAATTGCAATTTATTTTATGTATTATGGGGCGAACCTAACGGGTTTGGTTGTCAAACTAGGCCTAGATCTCAGTACTCACGGGATACCCGTGGTAAAAACTAGAAAAACATACATTTAAAAATTTTTTCTTTGGTTGAATGTGAAAACACGGATAAGAAAAAAATTACGATAAAAAAAACATGAAAGTGCACTGTTTCGTACGTAATTTGGTCGAGATCCCAGCAACCCTGCGGTCTATTGTAATGACTTATGTTTTGATTCGTAGGTTATTATTAATTATTTGGTTCCTTGAACCAGTTTCTTCATAAGTTGCGTAACTCTCTTACAAATAAACAATAACTTGATTTTTGCGCTTACGCCGCCGTTTTACAAACGTATGCTTTGTCCCGCTCCTATGAACGCGAAATCCTAAGTCTATCGTTTTCACAAAATTGCACGCAGTGCACCCTCTTAAACCTAAGGGTGAACTACCTCCACTGGTGGATATAAACGAGTTGATAGAAATTATCACAGAAACGATGCCGTGTGTAAGACCTCTTACTTACGCTTGGTACCCCCGTGTGTGCGCGGTTGGTTCTGCGCCTGACCTCTCCGCTGTCGTTTCGGTTCGTCCGTCTCATCGGATTATAAATTACGCTAAAAAATGCCGTATGCACAGAACTTGTCACGCCGCTGTGCAAACTATCTGCGTCAATCTTAGAATATTTCGCTAAATATCGTAAGGCGTCAAACAATTTCGTAGACAATTTCGAGTGTCATTTTTGTAAGGTTCTAGTTATCTAGGGGGAGAGAGGGGGGGGAGGCTGGCAGAGACCTCCTTGATCGATGATAAAGGATGACCCCGAGGTGCTCCCATAAGTTTATTTCCAATGGATGACTATTATGAGGTTGCGGGTTCGATTCCCGCCTTGGGACAAATGTTGGTACGATCTGCAAATATTTGTTCCGGGTGTTCTGGGTATTTTGTATGTACAATAAAAAATATCTATCTATGTAATGTATTGTATTGTATTAAGTTTATCAGTCATCTAGTACCCATAACACAAGCTCTGCTTAGCTTGGAGCTAGATGATGTTGTGTGGATTGTCCAGCATTATTTATTATTATTATTTATTTATTTGTCCGTTTTAAAACAGTTTAAATATTTAGAAAGAAGTCGGGGTTTTTAGTGTTTGTAAAACATATCAAATTATTTTCTTCCGTACTCTATCTTCTGTCCTGTTCAATCTTAAAACTATAAGGTGTTATAGTTTTAAAATCCTTGACGTAATCACGCGTACCGGTTTCTACATATTCTATTTATTTATTTTAATTTTAATTGAGGCGTTAAAATTTATATTTAAATACTTAAAATATACTTAACAATAAGGTCAAAAAGGATTACATAGATTAACATAGAACAATGAAAATCAAGAAAGAGGTCCAGAAAAGTTGAACAAAGTAAATTATCTTAAAAATATAGGTAACTATTATATAAATATATTTACTGTCAGATATTTATGCACGCTCGCGCGCCTGTGTGTGTGTGAGGGTGTGTGCGCGTGTGTTTTCGTGGAGCCCCTGATGACACCGATCTCTAAAAATGATCCGTCAAGTGTGAGTGTGCCTCGCGCGTCGAAGGTTTCGAACGTTTGTCAAATAAATAAATACATATTTACTATAGCAGAGAACATTTAATAATACTTACGTATAGAAAGGACACTCTTCGCCCCCCACCTGGCCGAGCTTCCACACCCCTCCGCGTCCTAGCGAGTTCGGTTTGCGTTCCAATTGCACGGGATGTACGGCACTTACGGGACGCATCTGCGTCTCATCATGATGGCGTGCATGCCAATCTGGCATGGACGACGCCGATGGTGTTCGATCTTTTTGTTTATTTGACATAGACATACGAAATTTCTTCGGTATTGAGGTTTAATTTCACTTTTTTCCAGATGCAAATTTAAAAATAAAATGTCTTTTTAGTTTTCGCAAGTGTCTCACTCGCACAATATAGTAAATATTCATGTTAGTATACAAATCTGCACCGTTGCTTTGTTATATTATGACTACTGATTGCTGTGATTATAATTTTTTCGTTTTAAGCACTTTCTGCCTGAGATACAGGATTACCTAGTTCAGGCACATGTATTATTTTATACCTATATTAGATATTATTGACTCTTTTGTAATCCATTTAGCCCTAAGTTCTTTTGAATAAATTATTATTATGTTGTTATTATTATTGTTATGAAGTCCCTAGACGTGACACAACAGTTGCACGTGTAGCGCAACACAGTTTCGCATGTACCGAGACGCGGCTTTTGTATGGAGAAAAGGTCGATTGCCTCCTTTTAAATAAATTCAAACAAATTGTCAAAACCTTCCTGTGTAAAAAGGCCTACTATAAAATATCAGATTATCTGGAGGATAAAAAAGCGTGGGACGGAATTTGCGTCAACTCGAAAAATAACAACTAACTAACAGGCTAAAGGTTTCTTCGTCTTTTACTTTAGTCTACATACCGAAGCGACTTAAATCAAAAATATCACTTTATTTCCGTGTCATTGTTTAATTATTAAGAATTTGACCTTTTCTAAGTACCTATACATTTATTGTATTTATGGAAATAAAGAGTTTTTTGACTTTGACTTTGTCCAGGATTTGCTATAGGGGGTACCAGTAAGGGACTTCACTATTTAATGAATACCTTAAAACTGTAGGTACCTACATTTCAGATGGATCACTCTGCAAACGTAAATATCTTTCATGATGTCTTCTTGATTTGATTCCTTCAGTCGCGACTGAAACGACTAGTCGTTTACCAAACCAACATACCGCTTGTAATGCATGCTTGAATAAATATCGAACGACAGACACACAGTGTTAAGAGAGTGCAATGCGCGCTATTTTGTGAAAAGGATAGGCATAGGTTTTCACGTTTATAGGAGCGGGACAGAGCTTGTTAGCTAGAGTGAGCTAGAGTTTGTTTTTGGAACGGCGTAAGCGCAAAAATCAAGCTTTTGCTTATTTTCAAGAAAATTACACAAGTTATAAAGAAACTGGTTCAAGGAATAATTAGTAAGTCTACGAATCAAAACATAAGTAATTTCAATAGTGCAGTCTATTGGGTTCCTGAGATCTCGACCAAATTATGTGCGAAACAGTGCACTTTCATGATTTTGTTTATCATATTTTTTTCTCAATAGTGTTTTCACATTCAAGGAACCAAAGAAATAAAATTTTAATCTTATGTAATTCGATTTTTTTACCACGCGGATCCCGTGAGTACTGAGATCTAGGCCTAGTTTGACAAACAAACCCGTTAGATTTGCCTCTTAACACATAACAGGGAAGCATATCCGGGTTCTACACAACACTGACGCGCGCTCCGCATAAATAGTCGATAACGATGCTTGCGAGTCGAATATTTATGGATGTACCAAGATATAGGTCATGCAATGAGTGCTGGCATTATGATCAGTATAATCTATACTATTATTATTATTCATTATTTATTTCAGATAATATCCACAACACATTATTAAAACTAAACTGTTATTAACTAAACATTATAATAAAAATTTTAAACAGTTTGTACAATTAAGAATATTATCAAATTATTTATTTTTACATGATATAGGGTTTAAACTTTATTGACAAAGAAAATTACAATTCAATAATAAAAACAAATTAGAACTAGTATTTACAATTGAAACAATTAAGCTAACTGCAGACTGTTGCAAACAATCTACAGGTAGCTCAACTGATCCATATCAATCCTAGTCAGAAGCGTCCCCAAGACGCTGTCTGCATTGGCCCGGAGCATCGTTACCCCACGGACCTAGGGTCTCGACCTCTAAGGGAGCAAATGTATAGACTTTGTCGAGACATACATATTTGCGTCTCTTGCGATCCTCGGCCAAATCGGCCGTCGCACCAGCCCTTACGGATGTCCTCGGAAGATGCGAAGGCGCAAGTGTGTAGACGCATGTAGCGTCCCACACAATGGGCCTCCCATGGGACTAATGTCATGCCTCTTACCATCTTACTCTTGTATCGGGCCTCTTATCATCGTCACGCAACAGACAATTCGGTTCGATAATGGATGTCGTTAAGGCTGGCATGACGAGATATCCGACCGGCGGCCCTAGTACACGATAATTCGTGATGACCAAGCTTCATCTCTTTTTATTTCGATAGTAGTACCGCACTGGCATTGATGAGGCGCGCAAAACCTTGCACCCAACCGAAGACATGTTGCGACACGGAAAGTTACGGGATCCAATAATGTGCCAGTGTTAAATGAAGGAAATGTTTGCAACCAATGTCCTGACTCCCATTTAGAAACGGCCAGGAGACGGGCACGATCCGCAGAGCTGAAGCACGTTTGTAACAACGAATTCCTTGTCAACTCACCCAGAGGCCCGTCCCATTACAAAAGAGATTTTGGGGGAGCAGCTTTGGGGCAATTACTAAGCCAAGCCGTTCGGTCTTCGTCTAAAAATGAAATTATGGATGAAATTCCAGGGTTGAAAAAATATTAAACTTAATTTTAAATTTTTTCAACTAGTGCTGTAGACGGAAGACAGGAACGCTGGAATACAGCAAAAAACACAAACGCAAAAATTCAAGTGTAGCCCACACTTGAATTTTTGCGTATACCTAAGCCTCCCAATTTGACAGGCAGGGAGGTCTGCGACCTTCAAAACCGATGATAGAGTATTCTTTATTATGTTGTCTAAGCCTTCCAAGAGCTTGCTGTGTTTCTACAGTTGACTACATCTCAAAGAATACGTAAATTTTGGTACAAAAAGACAAAACCGAATTATTGTAAAAGTCATAGGCTATTAATTTTGAGCAGTCTGTCCGAAGTTTTGTTGAAATTTTGAATTTTCTCGGACGGTGAACCGTAACATTGCCAAACAAAAGGGTAAGTTTCTGGAATTTTGTCTATAATTTATTATAGCAAGGCGCCCCTGTTTTCGGAATTGAAGGCGTTTTTGACGTCTACCTTCAGAATTACCTCCCCATAATTTTGGTCTAAAAATGTACGAAGGGAATGTACTGTGGCCTCACATCCGCCTCGCGAACCAAAGCCTAGCTGAATTGGTCGAAAATAGTCACCTAGGTAGTCGGCTTCTTTGCGACAGCGACTTTAGCCGCAAGGCTGTGGTATGTGGTGCCCACGGCTATGAGTCTTATACCGCCATCCTTCTTTTTTAGGGCGCAAAGTTCTTCGCACCGTATAGGAGTTCTGTGATCTCGCTGTTAACTCGGCCTGACAACATCAGGTTGATTAGAGCTGTCTGATTAGACTTTACCTGAAGGGCCAGATCCGCCAGACAGAAGATCTTTTAGATTCTGTGGAGTCACAGCATACCGCCGCCGGCAGATTCACTCTGAAAAGACACGACAGCTTTAAGCACTTCTTGGCTGGTCGTGTTCACAGCGACATCATTCTCTTCCGGTGGATCGAGGAATTACATATTGGAAAATTAAATAATTAAATTAAAGGTCGTTCAGACGGAGCCCATCATTATCCGCATCCACCTGTTCTGGATGGGGCAATCTGTTCGAGCAACAATCATCTGCAGGATGCTGCTGCTACTGCTTCGCGCACGCTGGAATAGGGAGGCGACTTTCTTGCGAATATTCGCGTGAAAGCTATCCGTGCGCGCCTCCGCGAACATTCCAGATGCGCTGCAAAAGCGAGGCAGCCGCATCAGTATCCTGAAAATGGTGTTATATGACTCGCAGACTCGCCAGGACTCGCAGAGACCTGGCAGCCCATTAGGTGTGGTTTACCCATAGGCTGCTCGAGTAGCAGGATTGGCAGTACTATATACAATACTATACACTAGCCAAACACGAATTGTTCCTTGCACGCCGGTTTCTCTAGAGTCGATTCTCGTAACATCAACTCTTGTAAAGTCGACCGCGCCTCAATTGCCTTCACGCCAACCTCACTTTTTTCTCGCGGTGTACAGTCGGCAGCGGCGTAAGGAAATGTAGAATGTTTGCAGCCAAAGCGCCCATAGTTGATTTAAAATTCACTCTGTTGTCGCGTCTCTTTATACGCAATTTACATTACTTGTCGATTTGAGCAGGTACGTTCAATAAATATTGATTACAATTACTATATCTTAAACTCGACGACAAGCAAGTGAGTTATAGTTATTTGTGTCGTGTTTTGTTTATTTACATTACACTCTTCATCGAGTTTGGCTAGTGTATCTGGCTATCGAATGTTGAGACTGGAAATATTTGCAAAGCTTTTCACAATTGGCTGCCTTATCGCTAAAAACTTTCATTAAAAATATTTCATCCAGGTGTGTAGATACCCTAGCGCCTTCACATCTTGCAGGGACATCGGTAAGGGCCGGCTCCGCAGCAACATCAGCGGAGTCCCTCAAACGGCGAAAATACGCTAATCTTGACCGAGGTTACCTATTTGAGCCGTTTGGGGTTGAAACCCTTGGTCCTTGGGGACCTGGAGCACACGCCATTTATAAAGATATTACCAAACTTCTTGTAGAGTCGACAGGTGATCGGAATGCTGGCTTCTATTTCGGTCAACGAATTAGCATTGCCATTCAACGTGGCAATGCTGCCAGCATTCTGGGCACTCTGCCTTCTGGTGACGGCTTAGATTTTTAAGAAATAGATATTAAGTGTATATACTAGTTGTAATTGTTTTATTCTGTTATTGTAAAATTAATCAATAAAAATAAATGTTACTAAACTTTCATCCAGGCAACCGTGTAGGTACGCCGCGCCGGTAATGACGTCGATAAAGGTTATCGCACACATATCAACTCGGAAACGATATAATATCACCCTCGAGCAGTTCAGTAGGTACCTATTATTTGAAACTCCACTCCATGTAATGTTACATGGAGCTCACACTGGCGATTTGCGAGCGTATAAATAAAAAAATAAATAAAATAAAACGCCGCGAGTTCGCAGCGTCATCGTTGCGTTTTGAACACTGATTTCACTGGCTTCGAGGCTTATTCCACTCTGATCCATTTTGCAGATCCACTAATGGATCAGCTTCCGCTTTTTTGTCCACTCTGATGACCAATGAATTCTCGCAAATCGTCAGTGTGTCGCAAATCGCTCTTACAACGCATGTTTTTTAACGCGAAGTGTAAAACCTACTAAAGTTTTGATAAGCGCACGCCCTAGCTTTTAAAACGTTTTTTATTTAATTATGTTTGTGCATTCTAGGATTAAATTTATACATGTAATTGTACCAGACTAATGTTATTTAAGGTCATAAAGATTTTATGAAATTGATTCTTACAACGCACTCTTCGATCAATTATATCCAGATGAAGGGTCACATACAAAATCAAAGCTAAAAGCTGTCCGCGTGAATATATACTTATACAGCTACATTTGTTTACTAACGAACTGAGACAAACGTTTTAAAACATTTAAAGTTCAACCTTATTCCAACCATGGCACCTGGTAATAAAGTCACAAATGTTCAAAATATGATTGCATACTTACGATCATTCGTCACAAAAAGCGAGCAAAGCAATAAATTACTCATGTCACTTAGAAATGAAAAGACTTAGGTTAAATAACATCTTTTGTGAAATGAACCTTAAGCCGCAACAAATAAAGTATATTTTCCCGTTTTTGCCTTGCGAGCTTCATTGTTTTGTTTCGTTTCTTGTTTGCTTCCGAGAATTTTACTCTGAAGGCATGGAGTCGCGTTGAACGAAGCGTTGAACCCTAAAATAATTTATATTACGAACGTAAAAGTTTAGTTGATAAGTAAAACTTATTTATATTTTGGGCATCGTGTTTACTTGTATTATTCTGTAGCGACCTCTAGTAGAAAAAAGCTGAATTACAAAGCTATGTCAATAAAGTCGCTCAAGAAAAATAGCACTGGAAAAACTGAAGCTAGCTACCTACCTAAGCGCTTCCATGAATCTCCGCTAGATGTCGTTAAGACAAATTCTAACAAAAATTGGCAGCGCAAAAAGAGTATGAATCCTGGATCGCGCTAACGCATGTTTCAGTTACAACTGAACATATACGAGTACCCAACATCAACTGTTGGTCGAAAGACCCCGGGCAAGTGGACCAGTTGGGTCGGCCCGGTACAGAGGAGATCTCCCTCTGTCTCTATTTGGGGGAAATACCACCTTTGCCCCCAAATATTCAATTCAATTAAATTCATTTATTTCAGACAACAAAATTTTTTAAGAATACAAAATAAATTAAGGAGTCCATATTATACATACCTATTTATTATTTTATAATGTTAAGTTTTTACAGTTCAGTGCAATTCCTAAATCAAAAATCTAAACTTTATTAACAAAAAAAAATTACAATCGATTAATAGAAACAGATTAGATCTACCTCTAGTATTTACAATTTAAACAATAGAGCTAACTGCAGACTGTTGCAAAGAATCTACAGGTAGCTCAACTGATGGTTCATATTAATACCGGCCGGAATCGTCCCCAAGACGCTGGCTGAAGTGCCCGGCTGTTATGGTAATGCTGATACGCAAATAAAAAATAATAAAATATAAAAAAAATATTTACTAACGATTCCACATTGAAGATTTTTCCATTTTTCCATGTTCCACACAAAAAAGTATGATAGCCACTTTATATTATAAAGTGGTTTATATTTAAAATTAAATTTTATTTAAAATTTATTGACGTAAGATTACATTACATATTATGTAAAAAAGAAACAGGAGATATCACATTGAAGATTTTTCCATTCTGCGTAGGTACGTACGGAAAGCTAAAATAAAAAAAGGAACGTTATGTATCTAATGTGAATCCCACAAACAGATTCTTCAGTACAGTTCTTGTAACATATTATTTAAAATTATTACAATACAAATCTACTCCCTGCATCTGCTGTTCTCTTACACAAAATTTACGCGTGTATTTCTGGCGTATTTTTTGCGTACTTTTTCCGTACCTTTGTAGCAGTGCGGTGGTTTATAAATCGGTAATTTTATTCAAAATTTGACATTACTAGTTAGTTTAAAGCTAAAAATATAACTTATTCTGCATGTTCTTAGCGAAAGTATGACACTCCGGCCGTTAAATTGCATTTTCGGGCATTATTTTTACATCTTTTGAAAACACATTGCGGCATTGTGACACGTGTTTGCGTTGGCGCTGCTTCAATAGTACTAAACAAAATAAGAGCTCACGTATCAAGTGCGCTCTTATTTACGTATTGGTGCGCTGACCCTTCATCTGGATATAATTGATCGAAGAACGCACTCTATAGGTACTCTATAGGTACTAAAAAAATATCTAGGATTCTAGGGCTAACCTGATGTTAGTATGTAGGTACCATACTAACAGTTATCACCATCACCATTAGAGACCCGAAATATACATGGAAAATGCTTGAAATATGATGAAAACTAACGAAAAGTGTCAAAATATGCAACATTAAATAGTAAAAATATAAAACGTAAAAATATAAAAATATAAGACATTAATTCAAAATTAAATTAAATTAGTAAAAATTTTAATTTTATTAATCATTGATGATATCTTTATTGACAAAGAAAATTACAATTCAAAAATAAAAACAGATTAGAACTAGTATTTACAATTGAAACAATTAAGCTAACTGCATACTGTTGCAAACAATCTACAGGTAGCTTAACTAATCCATATCAATACCAGTCGGAAGCGTCCCCAAGACACTGGCTGCATTGCCCCGCTGTATGGCAATGCTGATGCGCTGCGCCAGATACTCGCCTGCTCTCGGGTCACGCGTCGCCTCGACCAGACGCTCAGATAACTTTATTAATCTAATTTTTTTGTATAATTTAATGTCCTTTTATTGCATGCCTCTCACATTGTACCTATTTTATTATAATTTTCATTAGTTTTTTAAATAGGCTTGCATATGCCATTAATACTGTAACGTGAGTAATTTGCTAGTGTACCGCTCTTTCAGTATCAAGGCAATCAATAATGATTGATTAATGAACAACGGTTCATTCGGTCTCCCGCGAAACAGGCCTAGCCTAGGGGGTCATAGGTAATCAATGCTCTCACACAAGATCATACAAATGTATTTACTTTACAGGTTACATTAAAGTCATGTGTTTGTTATCCTAATGGCAAATAAATTATTTTGTATTTTTAAGTATAAAAGACAAAAAATTAACAATTATTTAGCAGTGTGGAGTTTTGTGGACGCTAACTGGTACTGTTCTAAACGGTCCAAGTACGGCCGCAAAAGGAAGTGTAGATACTCTCACATAATTATGAAAAGGCAGTTTTCGGACGAATTTTAGGACTCTTGACTTTTTAATATATTTTTATGCATATAAATAAACTAAGGATCGAACTTCAGTGTCAAATAAAATGGAAAATTTACCTACTTTCAACATTCCAAAATGAAAAGGCAATTAAACATCGTACGAAATTTTAGCTTTCGTTCCCTTAGAATGCTGATCGAACAAAACGAATCAAAATTTCGTAATGAAGTAGGCCTCCATCGCGCGAACTTTCAGTAACTGAGCTACACAGGGTAAGATTTAATTTATTCATTCAATTATCATCAACAGGACAGTTGATGATCACTCAGATATATTGCAAATAGAGCGAAAATATGCATCATCACAAGATTTTAGGTAAAATATGCAACTACCTATAAAATGGGCTAAATATGCAAATTCATATGCAAATATGCAATTGCATATAATCTCTAATCATATAATCTCTAATCATCATCATGAATCTATCTCAATCCACTGCTGGACATAGGCCTCCCCTAATAAGCGCCATAGCACCCTTCACGTCTCCAGCTTGCCGCATCCGCATCTACCTGCAGTCTTTCGCAGATCATCATCCCGCCTGGCCGGAGGGCGTCCTACACTACGTTTTCCGAGTCGCGGTCTCAACTCAAGAACACGTTTACCCCAGCGGTGTAACATTATATAACATTTGTCAATGTGTCTGATTTTGCGAAAAAAATCCAAATCGGGTTTTTTCCATACATAAGTTTTACTTATGCCTTGCCTCTGAGGAAAGACGAGAGGCAAGTTGTCACTCTCAACTCCAAAACGACCTTAATG
Source organism: Eupithecia inturbata (assembly GCA_963662085.1). Classification (NCBI taxonomy): domain Eukaryota; kingdom Metazoa; phylum Arthropoda; class Insecta; order Lepidoptera; family Geometridae; genus Eupithecia; species Eupithecia inturbata. The sequence continues at coordinate 2,874,349 of OY759205.1, forward strand.
CGTAAAAGTGTATTCTATAATAACAAACTGCCTCTGCCTGAGTCTATAAGAGAATTACCTTGTGCGTTGTTTCGGAGGAAGGTGATTGATTTATTGACAAAAATGTGCTATTACTCCTTTGATGAATTTATGACCGATAAATTGTAAGTTTTTACCATTGACTTTTTTAAATGTAGTATTATTATTTCTTTATGTGTTTGTGAATTTTTATGTATTATTTTATTTAGTATTGTAATAGTTAATATTGTATATTTTAAGACATTGCACGCCCAATAGGGCAGAATACATTGTGGCAATCCGTTATACTATAACAAGTTTTATAACATGTATTTCGTGCAATAAATTTGATTGATTGATTGATTGATTGAGAGCACCCACCATGCCCTTTTTAACCAACTTCGAAAAAAGTATGAGGTTCTATGTTTAGCTGTATGTATTTTTTCTCTGTATCTTCGTCGATTTCTCCGTCAATTGTATAGATCGAATTTAATTATTATTTTACTTTTATAGAAAATACATACTTTACTCATATAGAAAATAATCCTGAGATGGATTCATATAAAATATTTCCGAGAGACAAGTACCTATTTGTGCAGCAAAACTTAAAAAAATGTGTTTATTAAGGAATTTGAAGTAGGTTTTTAGGCTTTTTAAATCAATTTTTTAATTTTTTGCATAAAAAATCTAGTTTGCCGAATAACATTCAAAGTTCACAGAATATTCAAGCAAAACCGCGTGAACACTGCTAGTCATACATCACGTCTATCACCTCACCCCTATCATTAGTATTCCTCGTTAGGCCGCGTATTTAATAACGCGCGTTAGTAACGACAACATAAACTACGACCGTATAATACAGGGGATTAGAGCGGCCAAGTGCGTGTCGGGATGACGTAGGCTTACGAAGGAGGCTATATTATATATATATAGAGGGAATTTTACTTCGGTCGCGTCTCTCCTAGCTATAGGAGAGACGCGACCGAAGTAATATTGATTCAATGTTACCGAAATAAATACATTGGAACGGTGTTGTTAGTTTTATTTACTGTAAAAGAGTGCTGGAAAGACGAATCGCGAGTTCCCTTTTGTGCAACTCAATTGCGCAGCTCAGTTGAGCAAAGGTACCTTCCATACTCGAACTTATTTTGTTCCCCATTTCTCAAGGCAAGTTGCTCAACTCAGATAACCAAAAAAGTATAAAATAACTAAATTAGAAAAATATCGGATATGACATTTAATAAAATATCGTAATAAAATATTTTGAATATCGGCAATGACAGATTAGGTCTTATGACAGCTAATGTCAAAAGTGACAGTCAATGTCAAAAATTACAGCTAATGCCAAAAATTACACCTTATATCTTCAACTTCAACTTCTTATTTTTTTGGCGCCGCTTGCTTTTCGCTACGAATCTGCCAGTGTCTGTGTCGGAGTGTCATAAACTTCGAAGAATAATAAGATCAGTATAATTGAATATAAAAATTTTGCATCAAGATGATTTTGCTACGACAAACGGACAACACAACATGTAAAGCACAATGTATAACGCAGAATAAATAATATTACACAAATTATACTAATCTCATTTTTTTTTTTATAATTTTATATTATTGATTTTTTTTCTTATTTATCTTGGGCTCTGCATCTGGTTTGACACAATTCTGCCAACAGCTTATGTCAGAAATTACAGTTTATGCCAAAAATGTCAGCAAATGGCATAGACACGTCTAAACAAAACACAAGACAGAAAAGGACGAAGTAAAGTTAACATTACCTAATCTGTGGTAAAATGGAAGAGCCAATCATTTGATGAGAGGTCCTTTTAAGAACCTCGATACCTATTATCAATGTCAATTTAAATTTAATCCAATTAAGGCCTTTATTAACAAAGAAAATTACAATCAAATAATAAAAACATATTAGAACTAGTATTTACAATTGAAACAATTCAGCTAACTGCAAACAATCTACAGGTATCTCAACTGATATCAATACCAGTCAGAAGCATCCCCAAGACGCTAGCTGCATTGCCCCGCTGTATGGCAATGCTGATGCGCTGCGCCAGATACCCACCAGCTCTCGGGTCACGCGTCGCTTCGACCAGACGCTCAGATAACTTTTTAAAAACCCGGAGTGCCTTGGTACCCCGTCCCACACAAAGAGCATCCCCAACTCCTATGGGACTAGTGTCATGCCGTCGGTCCTTTTACCATCGTCACGCAACAGACCATTCGGTTCGAGAATAGCTGGTACGTTAGCGGTGACAAAGGCCCGCCGAATGATGTCGTTAAGGCTGGCATGGCGAGATATCCGACCGGCGGCCCTAGTACACGATAATCCGTGATGACCAACCTGTTCGACAGCAGTACCGCACTGGCATTGATGAGGCGCGCAACACATTGCACCCAACCGAAGACATGATGCGATACGGAAAGTTACGGGATCCAAATAATTGCCTGTGTTAAATGAAAGAAATGCTTGCAACCAATGTCCTGACTACCGTTTAGAAACGACCAGCAGACGGGCACGATCCGCAGAGCTGGAGCACGTTTGTAACAAACAATTCCGACATGTAATTAATATTATAATAAATTTAAGTAGTAGTAATTCGATATTTAAATATTGTAAATAGTTATAATATCCATAGTTAGTTAGTCTAGCTTAGTTTAATTATAGCACGCATTTTTGTTTTATTTCTACCATGTGTTGGCAGGTAGAAAATGCCATCGGCATTAAGCCCACCTTTTGTATACTTTTGTTAAATGTCATAAAAAAAAAAAAAAATATAGTTTGATAAATAACATCATCTGTCGGGCTTTTACCAGCGTCAGTGTGGCAGCTACCCTCGAACCACGTGGCCTTATGCGAGATGATGGTAAAAGACCTGACGGTATGACTCTGATTCCCTGGAAGTTGGGTCGGCCTTTAGTTTGGAATGCCACGTGTGTAGATACCCTAGCGCCTTCACATCTTGCAGGGGCATTTGTAAGAGCCGGCTCCGCAGCAACTTCAGCGGAGTCCCTCAAACGGCGAAAATACGCTAATCTTGACCGAGGTAACCTATTTGAGCCGTTTGGGGTTGAATCCCATTTATAAAGATCTTACCAAACTTCTCATAGAGTCTACAGGTGATCGGAATGCTGGCTTCTATTACGGTCAACGAATTAGCATTACCATTCAACGTGGCAATGCTGCCAGCATTCTGGGCACACAGCCTTCTGGTGACGGCTTTGATTTTTAAGCAATAGATATAAGTGTAAATACTAGTTCTAATTGTTTTATTCTGTTATTGTAATTAATTTACGTGTTATATTATTCTATATATAACTTATTTTGTAAATTTGATTTTGCTAAGGAAATAAAAGGGCTTAGTGGATCACCGGCCGCAAGGCTAGGCTTAAGCGGCCGGTGACTAGGGCTGCAGGGAGAAGAACTTCCTGTCGATAAGTGCCAAGTCCAGGAGTACCGCTTCTTGGATCAGTAGGGCTATTCAGAAACTTCGTTGATGTTAATGAGTTTCTGAATAGCCCTGCTGGCCCTTGATCCAACTTCCTAGCGAGAGTCTCTTGATATGTTGATTGTTGTTATTCTACTATTTTATGTCTATTACACCGCTAACCGAAACGACTATCGGGAGGATATTGTTATTAGATATTAATGGTTCAATAACTCTTTATTGACAAAGAAAATTACAATTCAATAATAAAAACAAATTAGAACTAGTATTTACAATTGAAACAATTACAATTGAAACAATGAAACTGTGGAAAGGAAAGCATATTAATGATTAAGCCTTTATTAACAAAGAAAATTACAATTCAATAATAAAAACAAATTAGAACTAGTAATTTACAATTGAAACAATTAAGCTAACTGCAGACTGTTGCAAACAATCTACAGGTAGCTCAACTGATCCATATCAATACCAGTCGGAAGCGTCCCCAAGATAGCTGCATTGCCATTAATAAGAATTGATATTAATTAATATTAATAAGTACTGTAAAAGATAAATTTTTTAATGCTTATTTTTGTGTGGTGCGGCAGTCGGTTTGGACATGTTAGCGACAATTTTAAGGTTTAATTAAACGTTTTGCTGCAGGTGGTGGCGCCCACTGCAGTCTGCTGGTGATGTACCAACATGTGGCATGAGTGGCGCTGGCTTGTGGTCACGTTGAACGCAGTCGCAGCGCTCTCACCCGTCGTCAAGATTGGTGAGTAACGATAACGTTACGTTAGTGATGTACCAACATGTTTTGGCATTCAAAACGCCACGCAATGCAGTTCGCTCCGCTCGCCGTGTTGGCACAGCTGCCATCTATTTAGGTACCATTCTAAACGCCTTTTTGTTATCGAGTTGCGGCTTGCCCTGCTCGCCGCATTGGCTCAACTGGCCTGTCTTTACCATTCCAAACGCCACTCAAAGTTATCGAGTTACGGCTCGCTCCGGTCGCCGCATTAGCTTAACTGATGTGTCTTTACCATTCCAAACGGCACTGGTTATCGAATTGTGGCTCGCTTCGCTAGTAGCGCTGTGTTCCAGCATTTCGGCCCGATACTGAGGGAAGGATCGCATTGCGGCTTGTTCCACGCGCGGCGCTGGTATAGCCTCAAATTGGAAATCAGTGAGGATTAGATTACCCAAGATACTCGAAAACGATACTTATATCAAAAACTTCTGGGGAAGAGGGTTTAGGCCGTGGGGCTGTGGGAGGTAACGCAGCAGCTCCATAACCGAGGAGTGTCGTGCGTGACCCTGATGTCAGCTAACTAAACAGCTGAAAATGGACCTCCAAAAATATTTTATGTGTTCACAAGGCGAATATACGGCTTTTTGAAAATGTTATTGTTCAGCATTTTTGTCGTAAATTGCAAAACAACCTAACAAAAATAATTCTAATTCCAAGAAATACCTAATTATGAATTTTCTTAAAAAAAATATCGTTACAGGAGCAGTTTTTACTGAAGAAGCCCGAGGCGGTAGTTCAGAACTAGCCTTCAAGTACGCCGTCTACAGAATCAACAAGGAACGCAGTCTGCTACCGAACAGTACACTTGTGTACGATATACAGTACACTCCCGAACGAGACTCCTTCAAGACTTACAAGAAAGGTACATAATAATACTTATAGGGCGTTCAATAGTACAGCATAGAATCAATAAAGAACGCGGTCTGCTACCGAACAGTACACTCTTGTACGATTTATTTATTTATTTATTTGTTCAAGCATGACTTACAGAATTACAAATATTCCAAAGCGTCAAACATTATTACAAAATCTACACATACATATATATTATTACTTACACATAACATCAAAATATTAGTTAGGATTTAAAATTAAATAATCAGTAATTAGCTGTAAAACAAATACTTAGTCAATAGCAGGATTAGCAGGTCAATTGTAAGGTCTAAAATATGGAAATATCAAAAAAAAAAAAAACTACTTGAATAAAATATGTATACGATATAAAATACAGTACACCCCCGAACGAGACTCCTTCAAGACCTACAAGAAAGGAACATAATAATACTCATAGCTCGCGTTCAATAGTACAGCATAGAATCAACAAGGAACGCGGTCTACTACCGAACCGTACACTCGTGTACGATTTTACAGTAAACCCCTGCACGAGACTCCTTCAAGATTTACAAGAAGGTACAAACCTCGCTCACTACTTACTTACTTTACTCGTAACTCGCGTAATAGTAGGTATCTACAGCATAGTACATATAGTACAGCATAGAATCATTATGGAAGACAGTCTACTTCCGAATGGTACACTCGTGTACGATATACATTACACCCCCGAACGAGATTCCTTCAAGACTTACACGAAAGATAGGCAATAGATCTCGTTTATGATATCATGCGTATTAGCGTCATTTGTTGGTCGTTTATCATCATAAAGCTGCACTAACGTGAACATCGAAAATAACCTCAAAACCTATGCTCAAACTGAAACCGGAAACAACTGAACTAGACTCCGGAAATGCAATATGGCGGAGCGGAAGCGCGAGGGCCCTTCTCAATTCAAAACGGTTCATTGTTCGTTCGGCCCGCATTGTGCGTGTGTTTAGCGCGGCTGAATTGTTTCACTGACGGTCAAGTGAGGCTGCTTCATCCATTATGGGTTCCGTAGGTCAACACAGTTTAGTTTAGACAGTGACATAGAAACAGCTGATTGGTTGGTGGATATCCGTAAATATAATTCTTATATGTATGACAAGCACGAAATTACGACCAAACTCTGAATGTTGGTAGGTTTATAATTAAATGCCTCGATTTAAACGGATATGTTTTAAAATGTAGAGATAAATTTATATAGAGATTACTTGTTAATCCACGTAAAACTATAGTTTTATACCTCTGTCGATGGCAGTATTTAGTGGCCGCAGGATCTTGAACACTCATGTTTCTTTTCGGGCCAGAAAACGCCTAATAGACGGAAATAGTTTTAGAAAACATGGATAGGCCGCGTTTCTTCGTAATTTGCGTATTTCTATAGAATCAATAATAAGAATATTATGGAACAGCCTTTTAGCATTAGTTGGAAAATGTCAATTCATTTTGCCACGGAACGCTAATAAACACATTTTCATCCACCAACCACAAGTAAGGCCTTACTTGTGGTTGGTGGATGAAAATGGCTCCAAAGGAAAATGGCGAGACTTTTAGTGCCAGGAAAGTGTAGTGGTTATTGTTCCAGGGATGAAAGTGGCCTGAACATTTTAATTTCGTGCGTTTTGGAGCTAGGGTCTGAAGATAGAAGTTTTGGTACCTAAAATCATGAAAAATATTTTAAATCCATCGAGGTTATTAACACTAAAGTCATTTACAACGGAATATTTACCATGATTTGAGTTTTGAGTTTTCTAATATTTCGGCAGTTTCATGCACCATGATCCCGGAACAACAACTCAAATCATGGTAAATAATCCCCCTTGTAAATGATTTTAGTCCTAAAATCATGGTTTGAGATTGAGTCATATTGGAGGTTTGGATTTGGATGCTATCTGCATACATACATACCTTATTCATAATAGTCTGCATAAATCATTGCTATTTCTCACTCTGTCTTCTTCTATAGTCATAAGTCAGAGTGAGAAATAACACTGCTTTGCAACTGTTTTACGTAAGTAAAGCATTATGAATAAGGGGGTTAGATTTCATTTTTGTGTTTGTTATTTTTTTTAAAGAAGGTTAGGTTTTATTGTTTCTTTGATAAGTTAGGTAGAGGTAATACAACAAGCAAGAGTTGGCGCGAAAGCTTATCTCTATTCTTTAGTAGGTACCTATTGATAAATGAATACTTATTTTATAACATAAGTACAAGACGTAGCGTAGGTACTGTTATTCTAATGTTCTGCAGAATAAAAAGTATCAAAGCTTTCAAAACTTCCGCACTGTAAGTCGGCTCCACTATCAATGGGAACTTTTTTTTTATAGTCCTTGAGCTCTGCGAGCTAGACAAAAAAACGAGTCGGCTAGCACACGAAGAGGACCGTACCGTAAAAATCAGGCAACTTTTTCAAGGAACGTAAAATTTGTACTTGTGGGGTAACCCTTTAAATTTTCATATTATATTTTTAGTATTTGTTGTTATTACAGTTGAAGTGCTACTTATTTATAGAAAGTTTCATGTGTCTACCTATTGTGGTTCTAGAGATACAGCCTTGACAAACAAAGAGCAAAAATAGCCTAAAAAATTAAGTTTTTTGTTTGGAAGCCCCTTTTAATTTGCATATTTTTGTTTATTATTTGCTGTTATAGCGGCAAGAGATACACATTCTCTGAAAATTTAAACTGTCTACTTCTTACGATTCATGAGATAGAGCCATATGACAAAAAAAAAGTACAAACAGCGTAGTAATAGGATTCCGTTTTCACCCTTCGGTTACGGAACCCTAAAAAGTGGCGTGAGTTCGTCAGAATGTCCGCATTTTTTTTTCTTTTTAAGAATGTATGATTTACGTTGAGGAGAGAGGCTATCAAAAAATCCTTTGATTCCCATTCAATGTCCATACCAATATTATAAATTCGAAAGTAACTCTGTCTGTCTGTCTGTTACCTTTTCACGCCTAAACGGCTGAACGGATCGCAGTGAAATTTGGCAGGGAGCGGTAAATGGTATCCCGAGGACAGACATAGGCTAGTTAAAAAGCACGTGCGAAGCCACGGGCAGCAGGTAGTAACTACATATTCGAACATCGCTGGTCTCGGAAACTCCGAGCATCGATGGAGTTTAAATCGAAGGCAACACATCCTCCTCCACCTCCACAGCATGTATCACTGCTGGACCCAGGTCCCTTCCTGATAATCGCCTTATTAGCTTTTATCTCATGGGGGGTAATGCCCATAATCCCTACGCCGGGCATGTGGGTTGGGGATCGCAGTTCGGTGCCTTCCAGAAAACAGATTCGTCTTCTCATTCGCCGATGGTGTCGATGACGTAAGCTTGTGTCATCCTCTGGACCGTGATGTCTCGGAATGCCTTAGGTACCTTGTATTATTTTACCATGGCTGAGGCGATCTATTTTTAGACATAAGAACACAAGAAACGCATCACATTTTTCTTTCAGCGTGCACTCAAATAAAGTCAGGCACCGTAGCCTTGTTCAACGGCGAAGGCGTCACTCTTGGAGCCACCCTCGGCGCGCTCTGTCGCTCGCTACACACGCCGCACATGCTCGCTGCGCCCCCGGCTCTCTACTGTGAGTGTAAAGCCGGGTACAGTAAGATTAAAACAACTTGGCCGGAATTAAGTTAGCTATAAGCATTTTGTCTTTTTGTCCTTGTAAACGAGTACTGCGCAGCCACTGACGCAACTTCAGGTTGCGGCCATGTTGTTTTAATCATAGTTTACTGACCCCCCCCCCCCCCCCCCCCCGTAACGCCGGTCAGTACCCACCTAAGTGTAATGACGCTGTAACCTTGTTCAGAGTGTAGTTATACCATCGAAAAAAGGGGAGATGCTGTACTAGCTTATCGAAAGTGGAAGGCTCAAATTAGGTGCAAATTAGGTGCAGTCACCGGCGGCGTTCGTGTTACGCGTGCCTGCTACGACGTAGGTACATTAGTGTGATTTATTGAATAAGAGATTACAGCAATGCTCTTGTGTTTTTTCATTATATTTATTGCACAAGATTGGAAATGTGAGCGAGTGTTTGCGTGTAGTTTTAACACAGGACATTTGTTGAGTAGGCGCTGGGAGACGTACCATATCTACAGATTTTACTTATTTTCAATGTTCTAAGATAGCCGAAGCAATCTTCTACGAAGATTCCAGGATCTACAATAATGCTGGCTGACAATAATAAGTTCAGTCATACGACCAAAGTTGGCAAGCTCTTGACCACCTCATTTTGTGTATTTATTTAGAGAACTCCGATAATTCGTAACTTTATTTTCCAGCCGCCAACTCATCGTTCACTGTAAACTTGTACCCTCCACGCGATCTGATGGTGCGAGCCTTCGCTGACCTGATTGGATACCTCAACTGGACGAGGATGGCGCTTATCTACGAGGATTATGGACACGGTGAGAATATTAGAGTCTACACAACAAAGTGTGGCGAAGCAACCAAGATGTGGATAGACCATAATAATTATTTTTTTTTCTTTATTGACAAAGAAAATTACAAATAAAAAAAAAATTAGAACTAGTATTTACAATTGAAACAATTAAGCTAACTGCAGACTGTTGCAAACAATCTACAGGTAGCTCAACTGATACATATCAACACAAGTCGGAAGCGTGCCCAGACGCTGGCTGCATTGCCCATAATAAATTGAAATTGCTACTGTCATTGAGATCGGAAATGTTTTCAAAACCATTATTTTTTTGTTTCTGGTGGTAAATTTCATTTAACTCATAAACTGTAAATTAAAAAGACGATAAGAAATATTTGTGGTATATTGGGGTATGATCGGACGCGGGTGAAGACCGCTAAGTTTAATTTTAGCCGAATTAAACTATACTTTCTAATGATGCTAACATTTTCTACGATGCCATTTAATGCCGTCGGCGTATATGTTGGCAACATAAGAAAAGATAGCTTAATTCATCTAAAACTAATTGCATTTGTTTACCTGTAAGTAGGTTTGAGTTATTAACACTTTCATAGCCGCTCATGCTATTCTTCAAGTCCCTGAGGCTGGCTGGTCAGTGAATGCATTAATAATTTTTGTTTCTAGGAGAGATCAACCTCCTGCCCCTTGGCGACAGTCGCGACATGTACGCGTTGCGATGTCGCAACGCGAAGGAGTACCGCCGATCCCTAGCGCTGATCAAGGCGCAGCGAATACACAACGTCATTGTGGATACCGATCCGAATAGCATACGGGATTTTGCTAGAGCCGTAAGTACCTAAGTATCATTAAATATAAATAAAAAATATATATAAAATATAAATCATTAAATAAAAGTTAAGGTGATCAGCATTCAGGACAGGAAGGCTTTATGAGAGAGCAAAGAGCTGCATGGGAGATTCTACAAGGGCCTCACAGGACCTGATGTAGATCTAAGCTCCGTAAACTGGCTACGCTTCGGTGACCTCTTTGGGGAAACCGAAGGTTTTGTCTGTGCAATTATAGATGAGGTGGTAAAGACGAACATTTACCGAAGGTAGGTATATAATGAAAGATGGAACGATCGATATTTGTCGAGCGTGTCATCTTCCTGGGGAGACCCTTCGTCATATACTTTCGGGTTGTTCGCACCTCGCTAACTCTCAGTACTTGCACAGACACAACCAAGTAGCCAAAATTATACACCAGCAACTTGCTCTCCGATATGGCCTTACTGGCCCTGAAGTTCCGTACTATAAGTACACACCGGCGCCAGTTGTCGAAAATGGCCGTGCCACGCTCTATTGGGACCGATCTATCATTACAGACAGGACTATTCTTGCGAATAAGCCTGATATTGTACTGATAGATCGGTTAGAACAGAGGGCGGTGCTCGCTGATATCACCATACCACATGATGTTAACCTCGTTAAAACTGAGAAAGATAAACTTAGCAAATATCTTGACTTGGCCAACGAGGTTGTCAGCATGTGGGATGTTGATTCAGCGACCGTCGTCCCGATAGTCGTTTCGGTTAACGGCGTTATAGCGAAGAGCCTCGATCAACATCTCAAGAGACTCTCGCTAGGAAGTTGGATCAAGGGTCAGATTCAAAAGGCGGTACTCCTGGACTCGGCGCGCATCGTCAGAAAGTTCCTCTTTCTGCAGCCCTAGTCACCGGCCGCTTAAGGCTAGCTTCGCGGCCGGTGATTCACCGTTATGATATATTTTTTACTGTAGAATAGTTTTATAATATTTTATTTTCTATAGTAAAAAAATATTTTATAACGAGATTTAAAATAAATGAAGTGAATAATAATTCTATAACCGGCCCCCGTCGCTGACGGAAGAGTGCGGCGCAAATGGACTCAAGAAATCAACAAAAATGTTATGCGCGCATATTATAGGGCTACAGAGGGTGGAACTAACTTGACCGCGTATAAGCCTAATATTGTACTGAGAGATCGTTTAGAACGGAGGGCGGTGCTCGCTGACGTCACCATACTACATGATGTTAACCTCGTTAAAGCTGAGAAAGATCAACTTGTCAAATATCTTGACTTGGCTGGCGAGGTTGTCAGCATGTGGGATCTTGATTCAGCGACCGTCGGTCGTCCCGATAGTAGTTTCGGTTAACGGCGTTATTACGCCGTTAACCGAAAACGCTATTTGCTAAGATTTGCTTCGCTATTGCGAAGAGTCTCGATCAACATCTCAAGAATCTCGCTAGGAAGTTGGATCAAGGGTCAGATCCAAAAGGCGGTACTCCTGGACTCGGCGCGCATCGTTAGGAAGTACCTTTCTCTTCAGCCCTAGTCACCGGCCGCACCCCAAGCTCTTCTTAGATGTGTAAAAAATATAAAAAACAACATGTTTTTTTTCAGATTCTTCAACTGCAGATGAATAACGAAGATTATCACTACATTTTCACCTCATTTGTAAGTATCAATTTAGAACTCAATTATACAAATAGTAATTATCCAAATACTACGTAATACCTACTGTCTAATCTTACCCTCTTACTTGTCTCTCTCAAATAGCAGATGTCTAGCTAGACGCGTGAATTAAAAACGCGCGTCAAAATTTTCTCATCTGGACATCGACTAAATATCGCTTATTTAAAGCTGGCGTGATTGTCTCTTGTTTTTCCTATAAGTATCTACGCTGACGTCGCAAATCGATAAACAAAAGACTGATGCGCTAGATTTAAATACTTAGTAAATTTTAAAGACTTCATTATGAATGAAAGTGACTATCGTTAATGAACCGGAATGGGATGAAACGTTGGTTTTATTCATAGACATAGACAATCATTTATTATTCATTTATTTGCTGCTCAAACACCTCACACAATAAGTACAAAACAGATATAAAAATACATTTTGAAAAATAGTTAACTTATATTACGACAAAAACAATTACACAAAAATATTTACAAAAAGTAGACTGGGCAGCAGCAAAAAGGTCTCGGCTCAGCATAAATGCCTGACCTTACCACTCAATAGTAGATATGCGCTGATATTATGCCGAAATCATTATAGCCACAAGACCCTGTGAGGCTTATTCCAACGCAAGGGTTTTAGTTAACCAGCTTACATTTATAATGAATTCGTCAAACTATGATATTTTTTATTTTATTTAAGTAAACACAAATATGAAGGTCTCGACAGAGCGTACGCATTTGCTCCCTTTAGAGTCGAGACCCTAGGTCCGTGGAGTACCGAAAAAAAATATCTACGTGTCTGGTCAAAGCGACGCGTGACCTGAGAGCTGGTAGGTATCCGGCGCAGCGCATCAGCATTGCCATACAGCGGGGAAATGCAGCCAGCATTTTGGGGATGCTTCCGACTGGTATTGATATACTGCACTGTACTGAGTGTTCTAATTTGTTTTTATTATTTGATTGTAATTTTCTTTGTTAATAAAGGCTTAATCATTAATATGCTTTCCTTCTAGGACATGGAACTATTCGACCTAGAAGACTTCTACTACAATCGAGTGAATATGAGCGGCTGGAGACTGGTGGACCGCAGTTCCGACCGCGTGCAGGAGGCGCTGCTGGTCATGGAGAAGTTTCATCCTATAGGGGCTTCGATTCTCATACAGGGACATATCAAGGTAACTTAAACAGGGTGGTCTAGGAAGTGGGGAGGGGGGGGGGGTCAATCTGCATCGATATAACTATAACATATGTTATGGTATGTTCAGCGATGTTTTTTATTTTTAAAGTTAGAGTAGATTTTGTTGCCTTAATTTGAGCACTAGCCAGACCGCAGCTTCGCACGCGTTCTTCCGCGCCTATTCGTTAATTCAGGTCTAGGACTATGTAAAATTTCATGCCGATTTGTGCATGAAATTTTACATGATGTAAGAACGCCGACGTCACAAATCTGTCGGCACAGTCAGTACCCATACTTTTATACTAACCTGTGCCGACCGGTCGACCGAGCGGTCGACCGAACGGTCGACGGTTGCGCCAGCTTTAAATAATCGAGCTTGAAGTATTAGAATGGTTTTGAATCTTCAAGTTGTGTAAAATTAAAATGAATCCTAGGATTAACACTTATATCTATTTCTTCAAAATCTAAGTCGTCACCAGAAGTGCCCAGAATGCTGGCAGCATTGCCACGTTGAATGGCAATGCTAATTCGTTGACCGAAATAGAAGCCAGCATTCCGATATATAAGAAGTTTGGTAAAATCTTTATAAATGGCGTGTGCCCTAGGACCCCAAGGACCAAGGGCTTAAACCCAAACGGCTCAAATAGATAACCTCAGTCAAGATTAGCGTATTTTCGCCGTTTGAGGGACTCCGCTGATGTTGCTGCGGAGCCGGCCCTTACCGATGTCCCTGCAAGATGTGAAGGCGCTGGGGTATCTACACAATATATATAAGTCTAAAAACTGTAAATATAAGTTGTATTTCTTTTATTCTGTTATTGTAATTTTCTATGTGCTAAATAAAACGTCCCATCCTAGGATTAGATATATCTAATTATACACCATCGATGTAAGTAATAGGGAGATGAGGTACCAGCCTCTCGAAAGTGGAAGGCTCTAATTAGGTGTAATTAGGTTCACCTAACTCAGTCATAGTCGGGCGCCGCGGCGTCGCTGGCGTTCGTGTTTCGCGTGCGTATTGCTGTCTCGGTCGCACTTCGGTCTAGGTACGTCTTTGTTCATTATAATTATTGCACAAGATTGGAAATGTAACTGTGAGCGAGTATTTGGGTGTAGTTATAACACAGGCCAGATGTTGAGTAAGCGCTGGGAGAACGTACCATATGTACAGATTTTACTTATATCAATGCTTTTCACTTCCGTTCTTTCACAGACCGAGCCAGCCCTCCTATATGACGCAGTCCAGATCTTAGCACAAGCGATTGCTACCACCGACCACGTGCCCTCTGAGAACGTGTCCTGTGAGAAGGACATGCCTTGGGCTCACGGGAGGAGCCTGCTGGACAATATCAACATGGTAGGTCACGTGCCCTACTAGTTCGCGGGCATACATTAAGGGTTCCTCGTTCAGTTACAATAAAAATTTAAATAAAGTTTGTTTATTTCGAAAGACATCGCTAAATTACAAAAAAAGTAGGTACACAAAATTACTGTACGGGACCTGAACCCGCAACCTTCCACTCAGTACGGGAACGCACTAACCAATCGCTCACTAGGTAGGTATAGTACCTGAATAGTCGAAAAGGAGTATTTTGTTATGAATTCGTTTATCTTTACTACATCAATGAGGCCCCTGATTTTTGTGACCCTCATTTTTAACCCCTCAGATCCAAGCGCACGGCCTAACGGGCCCCATAGCTTTCAAAGACGGCCAACGTACCGACTTCCAACTCCAACTGATGCGTCTATCTGGTGGGGAGGCGGGGGGAATCGTGCTTGCGGGGCATTGGACCCCTAAGGAGGGCCTCGCGATTACCGACCCCGCGGCGTACAAGCGGGACCCCCCGCCGAATGTGACGCTCACTATTGTCACTGTTGAGGTAAGAACTAAGGCATCATTTAGGGGAGATGCGATCTAAAGCTTCAATAAAGACTACGTTAAATTCTAGATTTTCTGTAAAAAGTGACTTTATATTGGACTGATCGATCTGATTCTGATGTTCAGTGAACTCACTTTGTACCATTTTCACCGCCCATTATGAACGCTGCATTACGAACTGATTATTCGCTTAAAAACCGTTCAGGGCCAAAATAGTATGAGTAATTTACTGAACAGCATCAGATCAGCAGATAGAGACTTTGAAAAACCTGCAGCCTAATATTTTATGATTGCATACATTCTTACAGCCTATATTCTTTCATAGCTTCTGCCTGCGTATTCTCACGCGTTTTCCGGGATAAAAAGTATCATATTATGCTAATCCAGATCTAGAATACATCTATGCAAAATTTCAGCCCGAGCCGTTCAGTAGTTTTGACATGATGAGGTATCAAACATCAAAACATTCGAACTTTCGCATTCATAATATTAACGTGATTAGTTTAAGTTAAGTTTAATTAAGTTTATTTATAGGTAAATAAACTTTTCAGGATCATTTCTCTCAAGAATGTAAAAATAATAATTGTTTTTTAGGAGAAACCCTACGTAATGGTGAAAGAAGGCTGGAACCTACAAGGAAACGCGCGTTTCGAGGGGTTCTGCATAGACCTCCTAGCTCGCGTGGCCTCGAGAGCAGGGTTCCACTACCGACTGAGACTCGTGCCGGACAACATGTACGGGGCCCGGGACCCCAATACTGGGCATTGGAACGGAATTGTACGGGAACTGGTGGATAGAGTAAGTATATTATCTGAATTTAGAATATCTTCTGTTCAATATATCAGTTAAAATATGCCTTTCTGCGCCTGTCGCTTCCATTCCATTCCTCTTTGTTTATTGGCCGTCAAGCACGAATGGCCATATTTTATGGTCCAAGAACTGTCTGTGTTGACGAATAACGTCAGCAGTTTTGGGACCCGCTACGCGAGTGTCCTGTGTGCCCATAGGGTAGATCAATAAAGCGATTTTGAGTTGGGTTCCACTACCGGCTCGTGCCGGATAATAAGTACGGGGCCCGGGACCCCAATCATCATCATCAGCCTATATTAGTCCACTGCTGGACATAGGCCACCCTAATGAGCGCCATCTTTCGTATTATGTGCCTAAAACATTTGTTCGATCGTATATAGGGCTATTAGTAATTCACTGGCACTATGTGAACTGCAGATTCTGCCCATCACCACGAACACGTTCGTGAAGATGCCAGGTCTTTTTTTTTAAATCAACTCTGCCGTTCGATGTCCGAAATCCAATGAGTGACTAAAGACCGACCTCCAACTTTCACACCCACTGTTCATTCAGGGCAGAGCTGTTTATAAGTTTAATTACAAATAAAGCCTCTCTAGCGATGTTCATCGAGACCTCAAGATTGAATTCGTCGATAAAATAATACAAAAATACGCAGAGGCTCACGAACAGAATCTTCATCATGATGTGAACGTCAAGGCTAAACAGCTCCTCGACAACACGGATCTAGTGAGAAGGCTCAAAAGGACAAAACCTATTGAGTTAGTGTAGACTACACTAACTCAATAGGTTTTGTTCTTTTGCACTTACACTATAACTATCACTACACTGTGTAGTGATAGTTATAGTGTAAGTGCATAAGTGCTAATTTATAAGAACACATGAACCAAGTGTCTTCCCCTTAAATAGAGGCAATAAGAAAAGTGTCGATGGACACGTTCTTAGTGATATGTTTTTAGAAAATTAAGTTAAAACAAAATTACCCTTTAGCCAAATCTATGGCTAGGTTGTATTGCTATTCTAGTGTATTTAAATATGTATGCAAGACTATAATAAAAAAAACCTGTTTAAAGAACGATTATTGAATGGAGGTACCTACTATCAATACCAAGTTTAAGAATTTAAGACCTGGCGTCTTCACAGACGCGTTCGTGATGATAGGCAGAACCTGAAATCCATGTAGTGTTAGTGAATTACTAATAACCCTGTATGAACGGCAACATTTTAATGCTTGTTATAGTTCAGGTTTCGTGCCAACAGAATCAATACAAACGCTTCTTTACTTTTTAATGCAATAATTAATTTCCCTTTCAGAAAGCAGACATAGCTGTAGCCTCGATGACCATAAACTACGCGCGTGAGGCCGTCATAGACTTCACCAAGCCATTCATGAACCTGGGCATTGGCATTCTATTCAAGGTGAGTGTAGATGCGACGCTGGCATAAAATGGTTTCCACCAATTGGTATTCACCTGCTGTTAACGGTGGACACCTATAAAACCCCGGTAGATATTGGTGTTTACAATGCTGTTTAAACATTTCGACATTACAATTTGTACTGAAAATTGTGTGGGTGGGTGGACCTAATTGCACCTAAATTGAGTCTTCCACTTTCAAGAAGCTAATATAATTAAATCTTTTAAAATCCATAATGGTTATTAACACTAAAGTCATTTACAACGGCATATTTACTTTTTGTTTTTATTATTAATTACAATTCAATAATAAAAACAAATTAGAACTAGTAATTTACAATTGAAACAAATAAGCCAACTGCAGACTGTTGCAAACAATCTACAGGTAGCTCAACAGATCCATATCAATACCAGTCGGAAGCGTCCCCAAGACGCTGGCTGCATTGCCCCGCTGTATGGCAATGCTGACGCGCTGCGCCAGATGGTAAATATGGTAAATATCCCGTTGTAAACGACTTTAGCTAGTACCTCATCTCCCCTTTTTTACTTAGATCGCTGCTAATAACTAATCTCTCTGGTTCCAGGTACCAACATCGCAGCCGACCCGTCTCTTCAGCTTCCTGAACCCGCTGGCTATAGAGATATGGCTTTATGTCCTGGCCGCCTACATACTGGTGTCCTTTACACTCTTCGTGATGGCTAGGTTCTCGCCTTACGAGTGGTTAGTTAATACACATACCTACATACACCACAATTGTTTTATATATGCAAAGGAAATGTAGTATGAACCACATAAATGTGCATTGTAACATGAGCTTAAATTCGTAACATTAATGGTCTTTTTTAACAAAGAAAATTACAATCAAATACGGTAATAAAAACAAATAAGCACTAGTATTTACAATTGAAACAATTAAGCTACTCGTAAATGCAGACTGTTGCAAGCAATCTACAGGTAGCTCAACTGATCAATATCAATACCAGTTGCAAGTGTCCCCAAGACGTTGGCAGCATTGCTCCGCTGTATGGCGCTGATGCGCTGCGCAAGATAACTTTTTAAAAATCCGGGGAGCACGGTACCCCACGGATCTAGGGTCTCGACCCCAAAGGGAGCAAATGTGTAGGCTCTGTCGAGACCTGCATATTTGCGCTGCTTGAGATCCTCGGCCAAATCTGCCGCCGTACCGCACCAGGCCTCATTACAATTACACACTCATCGAAGACTTCCGTCCTCGGAAGATGGGAAGGCGCAAGTGTGTCGACGCACGTAGAGTCCCACACAATGGCCCTCCCCAACGCCCAAGGGACTAGTGACATACATTCGGGCCTCTTCTTGCCATCGTCACGCAACAGACCATTCGATTCGAGAATAGCTGGTACGTTAGCGGTGACGGTGAAAAAAAAATTATATTCAAAAAATTTTACATTTGAATATATTTTGAAGTGACAGCATAAAATAGCAGGCAGCGCGTAGTGGCCCACCTTAAAATATATTCTAATGTTACGTTTTTTGAATGAAATAATTTTTTTTCGCTTGCCGCAACCTAGCCGCTCGTTGGTTGATGCTTTTCTTACCGCAAGCTTCAAGCGAGTGGCCTGCGAGCTGTCGGCGCGTGGACTGCTTTCTTGGCCGGACCGTGCGTGGCCGGGACGGATTTGTTTAAGAGTGATTTACCCTAGATTTAGATTTATTTATTGCATACATATACATTAATACATTCTTTTAGTTTAGGTGGTAATTAGCTTAGGGGTAAGTACATGTACCCTGTAAGGGCGCAGCAATTTACTTACCTCCTCTAAGAAATTCAAAATCATTTTTCAGTTCTACAATCAATCTAAAAAAATATCTTTTAAATCTTCAATGTGATTCGTATTAATGTGGTCGATCATGGTTTCTGTTTAGTTTATTTTGTGCGCTTATTTATTGTTTTCTGTGTTTGTTTCTTTTACTTTTCTATTTCAATTTATGTGTCATGTCAAAAATGTATTTTAGTTCGTCACCTGTGTCTTTAACTCGCAAATGTTTTGTTATATTTTTATAAAATTTTACTAAATACGTAATTTATGTTAGTTTCATACAAACTTATATTGTAAAGAGCGTGTCCATAACCAGTAACGCGCTCTACGCTAAGGTGCCACGGAAGACCCAGCGCTGCAGCTGCTCCCCAAGCTCCTGCAGCACACGCTGAGCGGCAGCCTTTTGGTCTCACATTGTTTTTTTCTTTAATTCTTTTAAAATTGTATTTTCTTGTGTGTTGTAAGTTGTGAACCAATAAAAAATATCTTATCTTATCTTACTTAAACGTTATTAAAATAGGTAGGTAAATAATCTATTTATAGCTTGAAACATAGTAGTCGGAAAATATAGGCAAAAACAGCAGTTTTGTTGAAATAAGTGGCAACTAGAGAGTGCCGTAGCATGTGTTACTCCCGGAGTGTTGTGTTGGACCTTGTTTTCTTGGACCATGCATATCTATCTATCTATCTTATCGAAATAAGTTTTTTTTACACTAATGCATCTTTCACTTCGACCTGCCTCGGACTAACTTAACATATCTCTATGCCCAGGTCAACTAGCACCCATGTTTGCGGACACGAGACCAAACTCCTTTCGAATCAGTTCAGCGTATGCAATTCATTTTGGTTCATCACGGGGACATTCCTGCGGCAGGGCTCAGGGCTCAATCCAAAGGTAAATGGCAGGGCTTAGGGCTCTAAGGTAAGGACTCAGTCCAAAGATGTGCAGGGCTCAGGGTTCAATACAAAGGTATGTGGCAAACTTTCCTCATCAGGCACCATAAGAGACGATGGCGGAAGGTCTAAATAAATAAATCTTTCATTTTCTAAAAACAGTGCATTGGTACGTTTCTTTAAATCGAGCTTTACTTCTTTCTTTATTTGCTTTTAATGCTACATACTCGTAGTTCTGACGATTAAGGTACGACGACAAAAAAAAGTGGTAAAAGTTGGTAGCATTAGGAAATATAAGCCATTTTTCCTCCAATGCTGCCAAGGTTTACCACTTTTTTTGTTTTTCATTTCAGTTCAGCTAAAATTAATTTAGTATGGCCTTTACCCCGCGTCCGATTGTAGGAACGCACTATACTCGTACCTACTTCATTATTTCTTTCCTCTTTCTGTTTTGTAAGTTGCCAGTTTTGTAGCTGGTAGCCCGCGTGTTAGGAAATTTTAGGTAAGTAGTTAAATTTAACCCACTTTTAGGTGGTGGTCACGCGTGAAAAAATACATCGGGTTTCACTATTTTCTAGGTTGGTTCTACAAGATGAAATTAGCATTGCCATTCACCGTGGCAATTAATAGAATTCTGGGCACTCTGCCTTCTAACAGCTTAAATTTTTAAGAAATATATATAATAACGTAAATATTAGTTGTAATTGTTGTATTGGCAACTATTATTGTAATTTTTCTGTGTTAAATAAATCTAATTTCCTTATTAGTAAGTTGAAAAGACTGCCGCGGCTAAATCATTATAATGTTTTATTTAGTGCAATAAAGACTTAAAAAAAAAAGTTTTGCGCACATTATAAGCTACGCTGAAACAAAATAGAGTCTATTGACAGCGATTTATTAATAAAATGAACATTATTCTGATTAATCTTTTATTTCCATCATGGTTATTAACACTAAAGTCATTTACAACGGGCCGAAATATTTGAAAATTCAAAACTCAAATCATGGTAAATTTAACAGATGTTCCGTGATCATGGCGCATGAAACTGTGTCGAAATATTGGAAAACTTAAATCATGGTAAATATCCCGTTGTAAATGATTTTAGCGTTATTCCGATTGATGCCCATAATATCCCGCCTCATCCTTTCAGGCAACATCCACCCGTATTGTCGGCGGGATATGGTGGTTTTTCACACTGATCATCCTATCTTCGTACACTGCGAATTTGGCGGCTTTCCTGACAGTCGAGAGGACCGTACTTCCGATACAAAGCGCGGCCGATCTAGCCGCGCAGAGCAATATAGAGTATGGAACGCTGAATGGCGGGTCTACTATGACGTTCTTTAGGGTGAGTTTGTATAGTTTTGTACGAAAGCTATTTAGTTTTGTACAAATGTTACCCGTTTCGTACATTTTTGTACGAAAGTTATCAGTTTTCTACCAAAATTATCAGTAAGTAGGTAGGTAGGTATTTTGAGTACCAAATTAGTTATTGGCTGTTGATGATATTTTTAAGTTAAGTTACGTTTATGTGCACATTGTAAAATAAAAAAAATAAAAAAATTATCAGTTTTGAACTTTGCGTTGCTGTTGAACATGGGCCAATCCATCCATCAATATTTTATGTTTCTTTACTGTTGTTTGGGTTAGGTACAAAAATAACGTGTTGTACATTGTTAACTCTATAAACTAGCCAAACTCGATGTGAAATGTTTGTTAACAAACCACAACACAAACAACTAAAACTCACTTGCTTGGCGTCGAGTTTCAGATACAATTGTAAGCAATATTTAATAAAGGAAGGATCTCAAATGGACAAGTATCTAATGTAAGTTTCTAATAAAAAGACGCGGCAGCAGAGTGAATTTTTCTGCATTAATTTTACGAGTATTACAGTTGAAATGTTTCATAATTATAGAAAGTTTCATGTGTGTATACCTATGTATTGTGGTTCAAGAGATACAGTCTTGACAAGCGAAGAGCAAAAATAGCCAAAAAAAAAAACACTTTTATGTATGAATTTGCCTTTAATTTAGATATATATTTTATTTGTAAGTATTATTTGCTGTTATAGCGGTACGTAAGAGAAATACACATTCTTTGAAAATTTCAACTGTCTACTTCTTACGGTTCATGAGATAGAGCATCTGACAAACGGACGGACAGCGGAGGCTTAGTAATAGGGTTCTGTTTACACCCTTCGAGTACGGAACCCTAAAAATAC
This sequence comes from Eupithecia inturbata, assembly GCA_963662085.1. NCBI lineage: Eukaryota > Metazoa > Arthropoda > Insecta > Lepidoptera > Geometridae > Eupithecia > Eupithecia inturbata. The sequence continues at coordinate 2,896,555 of OY759205.1, forward strand.
TCTTAAATTCTTAATTCCGTTACATCGTCTTCATTTGCACCCGGGTTTTAGTAGCTATCTAGAATTTGTGCCAAATGAATTTGCCGTAATTTTCCCATTTATTTCACTGAGTTTATCACCCCAGGACTCCAACATAGACATATACCAGAAGATGTGGCAGCACATGTCTACCACCTCCCCCCCTGCCCTCGTCTCCTCCTACGAAGAGGGGGTGAGACGGGTCCTGAACGGGAACTACGCGTTCCTGATGGAGTCCACTATGCTGGACCATAGAGTACAGAGGGACTGTAACTTGACGCAGATTGGAGGGTTACTAGACTCTAAGGTGAGGCTCAGCACATGTCTACCACCTCCCCCCCTGCACTCGTCTCCTCCTACGAAGAGGGGGTGAGACGGGTCCTGAACGGGAACTATACGCGTTCCTGATGGAGTCCACTATGCTGGACCATAGAGTACAGAGGGACTGTAACTTAACGTAGATTGGAAGGTTACTAGACTCATTGGAAGAAGGTGAGGCTCATTTTTGATTAATGTTGATCTTGGAACCGAGATGAATCCATACGAAATCTCATCTTAATTTTATAATTGTTCTGTATTATATTTTGTGTTTGTGTGGTACAATAAAGAGTTATCTATCTATCTATCTATGAATTAACTCTTCAACCAGGGCGAGCCCGCCGGCGGGTCCGCTAAGATCATGGCCCATACGTGGGTCATGCGTGTACGGTGAGAACCTCAAAATGCACCACCCCGGGAGGTCATGCAGAGATGATAAGTATATTTAATAAAATTTGATGCTATCCGCAGGGCTATGGCATAGCAACATGGAAAGGCAGCCCCTGGCGAGACAAGATATCCCTCGCGATCCTAGAACTCCAAGAGAAAGGCGTCATCCAGATCCTGTACGACAAATGGTGGAAGAACACAGGAGACGTCTGCAATCGCGAAGGCAAAGACAGCAAGGCGAATCCACTGGGTGTGCAGAACATTGGTAAGGGTTTACCGCTAGTGTAGTGTCGTTCATAGCTCAGAAATACTCAGAATCAAAGGCTTCAAAGCTTGCGCGACTGTTTTTGTTAGTTCATTTAACCGTCACGTGTCGAGGGTTTGCAGATTTTTGTATGGCCTAACATTTGTTTTTTTATCCGCGCACTATTAAATATATATATTTGGATAGAGGACCCTAGAACAAATAAAAAAATTCGGATAAAATAATGTCCTAAAGCGTCAGGTTTCTGAGATATTCACACATGAAAATAACTATATATTTTCTTCATGTGTTTATTTATTTATTCTTTAAATGCATTTTGATGAATAAATAAATTAATATATTTGGATAGAGGACAATAAAACAAAAAAAAAACCTTAACATTGTCCTCAGGTTTCTGAGATATTCACACATGAAGAAAAAATATAGTTATTTTTATATAAAAATATCTCGGAAGCTTTAGGACATTATTTTATAAACTTTTTTTTATTTGTATCTTCTATCCAAATAAATAACTATGATCGTGCGCCACGATTTTGAAAAAAAATCAACTAAATGATGACCGATGTTAGGGTCAAAATCTTCAAACCGGTAAGAGGCCTATGGGACTAATATTAAAAAGACTTTCGCGTCAACTCTGGTGGCGCTACCATAACGCTTGAGTAGTCAGCACGTATTGTAGAGTTTTGACTGATTTTGGAATTTGTTTTCACTGTATTACATTAAGAGTGGTAATTTTAAATGATTTAACACATTTAAAAAAAATATAGGTAGGTAGGTACCTACTCACTAGGCAACTGTAAAAGAAGTACATTGAGCACATTACGGTCATGACATGACTAATTGATTGTCACTCGAGCTGCCACAATATTATGTCAAAAGTAAAGATACAAGTGAACATAATTCAGGCAGAGTCGTAGCGAAAAGCAAGCGGCGCCATTAAGAAAGAAGTTGAAGTTGAAGTTACATAGGTACTCAGAAGCGCGACAGTTTTTATAATTGTTTACTTTTTGTTTATTACCTAGAGTATGTACCTAGAGCCGTTAACTTTTAGATTTTACCTGATAACTGCTAGAGTTGGGCAGTTAATACGTACGTATTTGTTGCAGGCGGCGTATTCGTGACTCTACTGTGTGGTTTAGCGTTGGCGATAGTGGTCGCCATTTTAGAGTTCTGTTGGAACACCAAGAAGAACGCGTCGCAGGGACGTCAGTCGCTCTGTAGTGAAATGGGTCAGGTAGGTTAATTTTATTGCCTGCTTCCTGTACAGTCGATGATGTAAGTCTTTATGAGGAGGTTAAACGCACGGGCTCTGGCAACTCGTAAAACAGGTTATTTATCGTAATATGGAATTGTGGAATATCGAGTTTCTATCTTTTGCCTCGTGTACCTATTATAAGTGATCCAAATGCAATGTACCTACTGTACATAATTTATGTTTATGACGAGTGTGAGCACCAACACAGACCTATTTATTTATTGATCAGCAACATAGTGTACCTACACTAAAACAAGCTTTGAGTTAGGTACCTTATTAAAAATCATGTCAAGTGAGGTGAAGACAGCATGCAAAAATAATCATGGGCGAGTAAAATAATATGCATACAACTTGAATACTTAGGTACTTACACACAATATTTTTTTTTTATTTCATTTGGTAAAATAAAAAAATCAAATGTGATAAGGTAAAAATTGCTAAAAAATTAAGTTAAAACACAATAAATTAATGAAGTCAGTTAAAATTAAAAATTAGAGACTAACAATTTGAGAAGCAAAACTATAGTTTTTTTTAAAGTGCGCCTTGAGCCTAGGCACATTCAGCATGTCTACAGTTTTAGATCAAACGACGGGGGGTTTTGCTATCATCGCGTTTGGCATTCGGATTGGTGATCACAGTAGATGTATTAAAAATACGCAAAAAGAAGCTTCTGCCATTCCGTTGGTAGATACCCTTAGTCGACTCTTACGACATCGGGATGAGCGCAGATTATTATTGGTAAACGATGCGACTTAGTCACAATACTAGTAAGTACAGTATAGTATTATAAAATCTGTAGTCACAATACACATTAATGAAGGTATTCCTTCATGTCATGGTCAGTGAAAGAATTTTTTATCAAACCAAGAATTTTGGCGCCGTTTGAAGCTGGCGCCCGGATAAGACACCCCCCTCCCCCCTACATCCAGCAGTGTGTGCTACTATAGTGCTAAGATAAATAGGTACCTAAATACATAAATATTTGCGCAGGAGTTGCGAACCGCAATGCGCGGCGGCTCGTCCAACCGCTGCGTGCTGAGGCCCGGCTGCTCGCGGTGTTCGCCCGCCACACACGTGCCGCCGGCGCCAGACGAGTACGAGGTTAGAATGTGTCATACTTGAGGCTAGAAGGTATCATAACTAGAGGGCGCCAGTACCACAATGCCTGGCGAGTCGTCCAATCGCTGCGTGCTGCGGACCGGCTGCTCGCGGTGTTCGCCCGCCACACACGTGCCGCCGGCGCCAGACGAGTACGAGGTTAGAATGTGTCATACTTGAGGCTAGAATGTATCATAATAACTTGAGGGCGCTAGTACCACAATGCGTGGCGACTCGTCCATTCGCTGCGTGCTGCGGCCCGGCTGCTCGCGGTTTTCGCCCGCCACACCGTGTCGCCGGCGCCAGACGAGTTTGCGGTTAGAATATACCTATCATACTTGAAGTCGTATGTATCATAACTAGGGACGCTAGTACCGCAATGCGTGTCGGCTGTACCTGCGGTTATCGCTTATAGCAGCGTTTTATCTTTTCTTTCTAGATCCAAGAGAACTGCTCGGGCGGCGTAGAACTGAAAGAGCTCCGCTGGTCGTAGCGGCGCGCGCGGGGCCCGGCCTCTGCCCCAGCCTCGCCCGCGCGCCCTCTCACTCACACTCACAGTAAGTATAATGGACCGCTGGTTGGTGGCATTATTCGTGTATTTCTTTCCGCTTACCTATGGCAACACTGGAAGTGTTCTTATATTACTTTACACAGCCGATGATGGATCAACGTCGCGTCGTCGTCGTTGACGAAGTTATTTTAATACTGACTTTGTGTCTTTGAATAAAAGCTTTTATACGTTATGTTTTTTGTACAAAACCTATCTACCTAGATCAAGTTATGTATACAAAACTAGCAAACCCGGCGAACTCCGTTTCGCCACCAGATGGCTTCGTTTGATGTAAAAGATTTTCCCGCTTTTCTTTTTAAATTTTTCCTGAATTTTCTTTGATATAAACCTCACGGAGCCCGAGACCTTTCCAACGAATGCAAAACTGTGGAAATCGGTTTGTGCGTTCTGGAGTTATAGCGTCAGGAAGGAAAACCCGACTTATTTTTATGTAGTAGATTATGATGACCTATTCCGCATCGTTAATATTAATGTGACTAGTTTCTGCTACGGCTTTGCACGAGTTGTTCCGGAATAAAAACTAGAACTACATCTATCTAAAATTTCAGCCCGATCCGTCCAGTAGTTTCGGCGTGAAGAGGTAAAAAACATATGAACTTTCGCATTTCTATTATTAGTGTGACTGAACGAACTTTAATACTTAGCTAGCTATTTTTATTTTACAGATTCAGTGGACACTCTTAGAAGGACTACATCTTATGTTTTAAAAGAGCCTAGAGAAAAGAAGCATGTTCAAATAATAGCTTAGATTATTTTTAAAGGACGAATGTGCCGAAGTACAAGTGTGCAAGTTTGTGGTAAACTAATGTCTTTTTTTATTGGGATAACCTTTTGTGCTATGTTTTCTTAAAAGTGTGTAAAAATTTATTCAACAGAGAATCTTCCTTGAACTTATTGTTTTTATGTTTTGTTACTTATTAGATTTTAATCTGCTCAAAGGTGCAGGCCATGCTTTCATCTGCAAAATTACAAAAAAATCGCCAACCAATTTCAAAGAATGGCTGACTAATACAAAATTCGTATTATTTGTGTACCTTAGTCTTGAAAAAGACGCCAAAGCAAATGAATTTAAATTAAGTAGGTAATTAATAAGTATCTAAATTAGATTTTAAAAGATAAAATCGCTAGAAAAAACTGTACAATTAATTGTAATTTGTAATTTTTATACGTAAAATACTTAAATTGAAACAAACTATAACCGAATAAAGAGTTAAGCTTAAAGAAAAACAAACAGTTGTTATTATTTTTTTTAAATCAATTGTAAATAATGTAGGGGTTTTTTTGTATCAAAATATTGTGAATAGGTAAGTATACCTACCTACTTTTGTATTTTTTAATAATGTTTGTAAGTGCTTGTGTGACACGTTCGTATAGAATTTTTGCACGTTTGATGTATGTACCTACCTATACGTATGTTATGTACTAATATGGGTACCTAGTACCTAGCAATTTAGCTTTATCTCTTCTTTCAGATACCTATGTAAAAGAAGTAGGAACTTACCTAACTTTGTTACTTAACATGATAAATATAGTTGTATACTTGTGGTACCTGCGTGTCGGTACCACAAGTATTGATTGTGAATTCATTTGAGAATTTGTATTGCGAAAAAGTTCTGAATATTGATTAGTGATATAGTTTTTGATACAAAAGAAATAAATACAATTTAGCATTGCATCTAACGTGAACTCTCACTCTGCCTTTTAGTGACGGCCTTAGATTTACGTTAATTTATTTTGTAAATAATTGTTAATTAGTAAAATAGAGATATATTAGTTTAGGTGCATGTGTTGTTCATTCCTGAATTTACTTTGCGATTTTGTTGATGAATTATTTAAAACTATACATTTTTCAAATTTAACTCCGAAAAAATCTCATGATCAATGTGATTTTCAACGAACTTGTGTTGTTTATCTTATAAGTATAACCTATCTATTTTCGTTAAAATTGTTATAGTTACAAATTAAAATAAGTATTTATTTTTAACTAACTATATAAAGATAATTTTCTTAAGTTTTATTCTTGTTGTGATATCACTGCCGTGTTTTATAAATATATTATTTAAGTTACCTAAGTACATACAACCGCGACATTGAATCACTCGACCGTGTAAGTAATGTAATAACACTTCCAGTACCTACCTACTGCCATTTTTATTGTACACAAATTGTATTGTTTTCAATAAAAATTAAATCAGTTTATCGGATTTTTTATCCTGTATACCTCTAGAGTTTTAAAATATTTGACTTATTTATTTTCTTAGTCCTTGCTATTATTTCCTGTCAAAACCGGGCAGTACCAGCAATTATTTGTGAGGGAAGCCAATGATAGTATTCAAAACGGGGTATTGAAGGACTACTCATAATAATGGGCTAAGGTAGCTATGGTAGCTTCTGCGAGTAAAAGTCAGACTAGAGAGTCTCTCTCTAGCCTGACTTTTACTCGCAGAAGCTACCCGGAGTCATATCATAACGCGTCGACACAAGTGTAGCAAATCCTCGGACGAAGGAAACCTATAAAGATTTACTTTCATCCATTTCCATGATCGAAGGGTAAATCTGTCAGTTTTAAACTACCATCCATTTATTGTGTCACTGTCAGTCGCTAGCTCATTGTTTTTTTTTTATTAATTGTAAACAAGTGCCTACCTTTTCCGGCCAATCCCAACACAACCAGGGACGTTACAACCCAGGAATGTTTGTACATGGATGGTAGCAAATTCCAAAGCTGTAATTTCTGGGCTTGTTATTTCCGAGCTACAGTGCATTCACAGTTATTTTACCTCTGACAGATGTTTTCTGAGTGTTGGTATAACTGTCGAGTCGTCTTGCAAAGCTTACAGGTATGTAAAAAGGGTTACCCGTTTTAAACATTTTACCCAATTAAACTGGAAACTAGAATGTTGATCTGTTGTTTATTATTGATTGATATAATATTATTGGTACTTACATATTATGTTAATCGAATATTGGTACAACTGTACTGATTTTGTATGGAGATAAATATTTTATTAAAAAAATTATTTCCAAAATATCTGATTAAATATTTAAGAAATATCGTATTATGTGTACCATTATCACACAAAGCGTAATACTAAATCGGCATAGTTAGGTAATATTAGCAATACTGTTTTTACATTTCGTTTAAGGGAGTCATAGAAGTTATATATGGCAATATAACGCTCAGATTGCCAACCTAACAGCTAGAGGTAAAATAACTGTGAATGCACTATAGGCTTGATATTTGTAATATTGCACAGCCTATGAAAATACAGCCATAGAAAATCTGACATTCTAGCAGAAAATTCCGGGCTGTACTTATCTTACAGCCTAGCAATGAATAACCCGGGAATTTACGACCACGGATTTTGCAGGCTGTATTATGCAGCTTGGTATTTTTTTACAAATGGTTGAAGTTTGCGGGGCTGTATATAGCTGACTCGTAACAGTTCCTTACAGCCTGATCACGTGGCCGGATTTTGTACAGCCTTTGAAAGTGCGTCCAGACGGTACTGATATCCATGTACAGAATTTCCAGGGCTATTATACTTTCACGTGAGAGCCTTATTGAGCCCGGCAAATTACACCCCAGGAAAGTTTGACCATTTCTTCTGATTGGTCGAAAGCTTATGCTTCATTTAGATGTAAATACAGATAAACAAGCTCCGTCAAATGCGAGTGTAACTCGCGCGCCGAAGGTTCGAACGTGTGTCAGGTATACCAATATGTACTATATGTACTGGTTAGAGATTTTGCTATATAAAGAATATCTAAAAATTTAAAGTACCTACATTTCAGATGGATCGGTTAGTAAACTTCGGGAGTAAAGAGGGTAATGGTAAAATTTTCGACATTTTTCAGTATATTGCAAATAGATGTAACCTACAAGAAATTTAAAAACTGTTTTGAGATGTACTAACCGATACCTTAAAAGAGGGGCCCTTTTAAAAACGTTTCCACCCTTTTTGACCATTTTTCAAAAAATGTTTTACTTACAGACTTCTCTATATTTTTCCTGTAAAATATAGATCCATATCTACAAACTCTACATACATTTCAGATGGACCGCTCTGCAAACTTCGGAGGAATGGGTAAATTACAGAGTTTTTTTAAATATTTCAAAAAGTAAGCAACCTACAGTAATTTCAAGAACTGTTTTGAAAGTGTATAATTATTTATAATTTCAAGTTATTTGCTGCTGTAGTCAGCAACTCTGTCCTTTTTTCCATCTTTAATATCTCAGCAGATATTAAAGATGGAAAAAAGGACAGAAAAAGCGAGACCCAATGGGTTTGGAAACCGATCTCCGGTCTTCGACACCCTAAAAATGTTACTGTCCCGGTCGTGGTCTAACAAAACAGATGAAATAAATAAAACCTGAAACACACCGGTTCGATATCTATTTTTTTTTTCTTACGTACCAACCAACATGTTAGGCATCCAAATGGGCAGGTTTGTGCAAGTTGAATAAAGTAGCAGCGTAATTTGTTATTATTTGTATATTGTTAGGTGTGCGATTTCGTAGAATATTACTTATCCGTAATTCTTTGTTTGCACTTGGTGCATACGATACGGGTGTAATAATTATTGGAACATGGTAAGTTAAGCTTATTAGATTGATTATGTTTTTAATTTTTTTTGTTGGAATACATATTGGAACAAAATTAAGAGTTATTGTTTGTTCAAATGATGGAAGACTTTGAGACCGGAGATATCGAAAGTCAGGAAGGACTTTATGGAATCGACACTCAAGACCTTTTGTTTAATTGTGCGCAAAACCATCATTGTGATATAGATGAAAATTTTCCCATAATTCCTCCTAACATAAAGAAAACACCAAATCGGAGCAAACGGAAGATTAAGAAGACATCTAGCGATATCCTGGACAAGCGGCGACGCATTCTACGACAATCGTCTTTCGTTTTGAATCGCGAGTCATTCAAGGGGAGACGTTTGATACAAATAAAAATAATAGAAATTGAGGGTGAATAGTGAAAGTGAAAATGAAGTTGTGATATCGGCACAGTATGTTAGAGATGTTGATGGATCAAAGTGAGAAATTAATAAAAAAAATATCAGAAAACATGTTGACAGATAAATAAAGTTTCCGCAGGTAGATCGTAAGTCTTATTATGTATAATAAAAGTAATTCTAACTTATTTTGTGTTTACTTTTTAATACCTAATAAAGAAATAAATCAAAAGAGTAGATCGCTAAATAATATATTTTGTTGATTATATAGGTAACAATATATAAGCTTATAAGGTTTCCAATAGGTATTCCAATAGGTATCTCAATATCAATAAAACTCTCTCTAATCTCGAGATGACTGTTAGTATTTTTTTCGAAAAGTTTTGGTAAAAACACTAAAAAACTATTATCTTGACACCATTTTTCTATACAGATAATATTTTTTGAAACACACTTATTTTTATGGTGAACACAGTTAAAATTTCTTTTTTTAGTTTTCTCATATTCTTTACAAATTTTTGCGAAGTTAGGACATCCATTTTCTCCAATATCAACGACGTTACAGTTGTCATGAAAGTGTTGAATCCATTTGATCTTTTCGGAACCCTTGACTACAATTTTCTTATTATTCAAATACGGTTTAATAAATACGGTCTAATCTAGGTTTTTAAAAAATCTGACGCACTTATCGGATTGTAAGGATGATAGTGAAATTATTGGTTTTTGTTTATTATATAATTTATTTGAAATTATACCATTCTCACGTAGTTCTTCAACTATTGATAAAATTTCATTATCTTAAAAAAGATTATATCTTAATACAAGATGCCACGTTATTGGTGTACTAAGCCAAAACGGGATTACTGTGCACCCTATACCCAACTGATCCGCATGGTTGATTTTCAGAAATACGTTGTATTAAATTGTCATAGTAAAAAATAACTTCACGCATACGCTTAGAAAAATGACAACCCTATCTCTAACGCAAAACCAACAAAATTTTAGGGTTCCTTCTTCATGTGCAAATAAAGAGTACATTCATTCATGCTAAAAATAAAACTAGGCACGTACGTAGCTCTTTTTAAAATTTCACGAGTTTGGAACGTACCTACCTAATGAAGATTATTTATCGGGTAACTTTTGTTAAAATATCGATAAAGAATCAGAATCCGAAATAGATTTATTGTTAACTGTTGTACAAAAAAGATCTTAAGTATAAAATAGTGTACAGTTTCAACAGCTTATCTATAATAGACATACAATAACAGTTTTTAAATAGGTACCATATTAACTAGGTAGGTATACATATAAACATCATTTATCAAATAATTCTTTGAGCGAATAGAAAGCATTTGATTCTAACCATCTTTTTAATTTATTTCTAAATATATTTACCATCTAATGTTTTAATTTCTATGGGAAGTTTATTGAAAATGTTTATGGCTGTGATGAATGTGCTTTTGTGATACATAGTGTTATTGACTTGAGGGATACAAATATTAAATTTATGCTTGGACCTTTGAGAGGAAGCACGCACAGATTTCTTTCAAAAAAATATTGCTTATTGCTCTTTACAAAAATACACAATTCTAGAATATAGATGGAAATGAGAGTCGTTATTTTTTACTTTTTAAAAATATTTCGCAGCGAATCAGTGCTCTTTAAGTTATAAATACATCTTATTGATTTCTTTTGCATTACAAAAGTGGTTTGGATATTAACAGAGTTTCCCCAGAAAATTATTCCATAGCTTAACTGAGAATAAACTAATCCGTAATAGGCTTGTTTTGCTATAGATTTTGATGTAATTGAGTGTAGAAAGAGCGTAGCAGTACTTAGAATTTTTTCATTTATTTCTGAAAGGTGAGCTTTGAAGTTAAGATGTGAATCCATTGTTAGTCCTAAAAATATCGTTTTATTAATTTCTTTTACTTCGTTATTTTTGTATGAAATTTTTATATTTAATGGTGGAGTTTTATAATTTTGCAATCTTATTATATTAGTCTTACTGACATTTACCTGTAAATTTATTTGCTCAAGCCAATCTACAACTGATTTTAATGTTATGTTAATTTCCTGTTCAAATTCAATACGTAGACGTACCTACCACGAAACAAACAGGCAGGTAGGTAGGTAACCTACAGACTGGAAAAGATTGGCACACCAGAAATTCCTCGGCTGTAACTGTAACGTTGTGTTTGAATTGGCCGTACAAGGTTGGTTTTCTGACAGTCCAGATGCAGAGCCGATAAGAAAGAAGTTGAAGATGCAGAGCCATCAGTATATCTACCTAGTCTGTGGGTGGAGCCATCTGAGCCAAAGTTAAAAGAAGAAGAAGTGTTGTGTTGTTGTGGTGGAAGATTGTGGTTTTCTATATTTTTTCTAACATTCTAGTTAACTATAAGTTAACTATAATTATATAACAATATTAACGTTTACTACATAAATGCCCCAACACAGAGTACGTATGGAACAGGACCTACAAACTTGACTGCTTTGCTTTGCTTGTTGACCTTGGAAAAACCCAAATAAACAATGGGGAAAGCAGAAAAAGGCACTGCCAAGTACATAGCCAACAGAATAAAGGCGAAAGGCCTGCAGAAACTCCGATGGTACTGCCAAATGTGTCAGAAACAATGCCGAGACGAGAATGGATTCAAATGCCACACCATGTCAGAAAGTCACCAGCGGCAGCTTCTACTGTTCGCTGACAATGCTAGCAAGTACATCGATGACTTCTCCAAGGAGTTCCAGGATGGTTATATGGAGTTATTGAAGAGACAGTTTGGAACTAAAAGAGTTAACGCCAATAAGGTGTATCAGGACTATATCGGCAATAGGTAAAGTCTTTACACGTTTTACAATGTTTACTACAGTAAGTTGATTGTGATGCGGTGAAGTGATGGTCGTAAGAATATACCCCACGTCATAAGAGCTGACTAAGGGAACCAGCAGATTCTTTCTGTGTATTTCTAACACTGACACTGCAATCACTTACTAAAAGCCCCCTTGTTTGGGGGAGACACACCCATTAGCAGATGTATGAGTGCTGACGAGGAAGCAGCTTGTGTTTTCTACAGTTTTCTTAGCTGTGCTGATATATTAATATACACCCTTTAATTTGGATATTTATTTAATTTTATAAAATTAAGTTAAAATTAAATTACCCATTAGCCAAATCTATGGCTAGATTGTAATGTTCTTCTAGTGTATTTATTCATTATAATGTTTATTATTGTAATGTTCTTATAGTAAGCTAGAAAGCAATAAAAAAAAAATTTTTTGCTGTTATAGCGGCAAGATAAATACACATTCTCAGAAAATTTCAACTACCTCTTATGGTTTCTAAATAATTATATGAAATACAGCATAAAACATTGTACACTCACACCATTTTCATAGCATTTTGTATAGATGAAATCCATAACACCTGTGATATTTAACACATTAGTTCATAGAACTGCTGGCTTAAAACAAATTCATTATTATGTAGGTTCCCTATACTAGAAATATACCTACATAAATTCTAAATTACTCTGTTTGTTAGGTTTTCATGTCTTAATGACGAAATAGATCTTAATGTAATTTGACAATGACTTAAAGATGGTATTCTGGGGAAGAACATAGCCTACTTTTTATTCTGGAAAAACGTGCAAAGCACGCACGGGAGTGGTGAACCTTCCTTTCTACCCTTCTAGCAAGAAGAAGCTAGACAATAATGAGAACTTAATTTTCTAGCTCACTACAAAAAAAAGGAGATTCTATGTAAGGCTGTATGTATATATTTATTTTTAATGTATGTTTTTTAAATAAAAACCCTCGGCATTAGTATTTGTGCTACAAAAATTAAAAATACAGTGTAAATATTAAGGAATTTGGAGTTGGTTTAGGTACAGTTATTTCAAAAGAATCAAATTATTTCTTACAGAGAGCATGTCCACATGAACGCAACTCAATGGGAGACTCTCACAGAGTTTGTGAAGTGGCTCGGCCGAGAAGGCAAGTGCATTGTAGACGAGACAGAAAAGGGATGGTTCGTGACGTACATCGACAGGGACCCCGCGGCTGTGGCCGCTATGGAGGCCAAGGCCAAGAAGGAGAAGATGGATAAAGATGATCAGGTACCTACACATTTTTTTCTTTACGTCCTTATTCCTTAGCTATGCTTAGCGGTTTGTTATTGCATCGCAGAATAGGGTTCTGGTAGTTATCTATTGGTTATTTAGTCTGTAATTTTTTACAAAGAATTATCACACTAATATTAAAAATGCGAAAGTTTGGATGGTTATGTCAAAGTCAAAGTGCTTTATTTCCTTTAGATCTTACGGGACTCTTGGACACGTCACAAAATTCAAATTACATTAGTAAAACTAGGAAATAAAGTGATCACTATTTTTGTTCACTTCAATATTTTTAAGGTAAAGTAAAGAAGCGAACGAGAAACCTTTGAAACTCCCCAGCGATCTGCAGTTTTCTTTATATTTACAAGTTTAAAGGGTTTTTTTATATCACTTTCATTGATTGTTTTTATAGTATAAATGATTATTTGAAATTTAAATTCACATCATTTTAATTTTCGACATTTACTAAATATTATTTTATCTGTTATTCTCTATTTTCTTTTTCGGTTTTATGCATGTGTTCTCTAAATAGTATGTAATTTTATATGTAACTAGCTGCTGCCCGCGGCTACGCACGCTTTTTTTCGGAATAAAAGGTAGCCTATGTCCGGCCCTGGGATACCATCTACCTCGCTGCCAAATTTCACCGAGATCCGTTCAGCCGTTCTTGAGTTATAAATAGTGTAACTAACACGACTTTCTTTTATAGTATACCTCTATATAGAAGATAGCAAACTAAAACAAAACTAACTAAAATGTAAATTGCTAGGATTAAACATTTCACCAACCAAACCATTGTTATCATACCTTTAATTAAGCAAATAAATACTATTTCATTTCACATTATTTACAAACAAATAATCTTTAACGATTGCGTAGAAACAACGCGTGCGAACCCGCGAACAAAAACTAGTTTTTAATATTAGAGTGATGTATTTATTTATTTATTTTTATTTTAACACTTTATTGCACTTTAAGGTACAAAGGGTGGGCTTAATGCCGAGGCATTTTCTACCTGCCGACCAAAACCATATAGTTTTACAGGGGGTTGGCGTGTAAGTGTCTAGAAGTGAAAAAATTACGCAATTTCTAACAAATCTATACTAATGTTATAAATTCGAAAGTAACTCTGTATATCGGTTTGATGACCGATGTGGCGCGGCGGGCGAAGGTCCGCCTCCGACGCAGAAGGTTGCGGGTTCGATTCCCGCCTTGGGACAAATGTTTGTACGATCTGCAAATATTTGTTCCGGGTGTTCTGGGTATTTTCTATATATAATAAAAAATATCTATCTATGTTATGTACTGTATTAAGTTTATCAGTCATCTAGTACCCATAACACAAGCTATGCTTAGCTTGGGGCTAGATGATGCTGTGTGGATTGTCCAGCATTATTTATTATTTATTTATCTGTCTGTTACCTGTTCACACCGAACGGTTGTTAATGAAATTTGGCAGCGAGGTAAATGCTATCCCGAGGATGGACATAGGTTACTTGAAAAGCGCGTGCGAAGCCCCAGGCATCAGCTAGTAAATAAATAACGAAACAATACTGTTTTAGGAACGTATGCTGGACTTTATACAGAAACAAGTAGAACGAGACAAGAAGAAGGGAACTACAGAAGTTATGGAATATGCAGAGTTCAAACGGGAGAGTAGTCAGGAGAGAGTCACGCTCAGTCTCAAGAGGAAAACAGAAGGTAAGAGTTCTACAGAAGCAAGTTGAACGAGACAAGTAAGAATAAATGAATAAAATGAATAAATAACTCCTCCTCCCTCCACAGCCTATATTGGTCCACTGCTGGACCCAGGCCTCCTCCTGATAAGCGCCTTGTTGGCTTTTATCTCACGGGGGTCCATAATCCCCACGCTGGGCATGTCGGTTGAGGATCGCAGTTCGGTGGTAGAATTGTTTTGCAGAGGGCGCTGCTGCCCACCCCCGGTGGATATCCCTTAGTCGCCTCTTACGACACCCGCGGGAAGAGTTGGGGTGGTGCAAATTCTATGCCGTGCCGGCACACAGCTAAAAATTAAATAACTAACGGTGGATAATTCACATAGCATCATCTAGCCACAACCTATGCAGAGCATGTGTTATGTGTACTAGATAACTGATATACTAAATACATTACATAGATAGATATGTTTTCCTATACATAGAAAACACCCGGAACAGATATCTGCAGATAATACATAACCGAGGCGGCAATCGAACCCGCAATCTCCTGCGCCGCGACCTTCACCCGCTGCGCCGCAGAGATCGTCAATTAAAATTAATTTGTATTTTGTATTAGTTTGTATTATTTAATGTTTTCTATGAGAATAATAATATCATTACGTTCCAGACAAAAAAGCCGAGCCCCTACCAGTATCAGCTCTGAAGCTGAAAGCCAAAGAGTCATCTACCAAGAAGCAAAAGACAGAAGGCACCAGCAAGCAGTCAGCATTGGAAGAAATCATTAAACTTGAGGAGCGAGCCAAGGAGAAGGCTAATCGGTGAGATGAGAATTAAAATATGTACATTAAAAACTTAAAATTGATTACATAATTAATTATATTAAATATTAATTATAATTAAAATTACATAATTGATTAATGAAAAATTTAATAATTCTGTACCTATTTATTTATTTATTTAATTCATACTATACTATAGATTCACAGGGAACACTTAGTCAAGTCAAACAGATTCAATACATTTCAAAAAACAAAATAAAATTCATAACACAAGCTGCAATAGCATTGTCATAGTGTAAAATAAAATAAAAATAAAATAACATTAAAATAAAATAAAAATAAAACTACTAACAAAACTAACTTTTGCATGGAACGCTGATTTTGTCTGACTGCACTCGCGCGCATGCTACTAACTGTGCACACCTGTTTGCTCCCTCCCACAACGCACGCTGAGGCTAGCGCTAGCCCTGCGCGAGAGAGAAAGCCATTGAAAGCCGATGTTAGTGCGGTAGGCTTAAATTAGCGTTTTTTTACAAAGTAAAGATAAAACGAATGTGGGTACCGAGACAAACCTCACAAGGTTTTTATGAATAATATATATTTAATACAAAATTTATTGTATATTGTGATTGTTTTTGTAAAGAATAAACAATAAAAAAAAATCATCAACTACCATCTGCAGGATCATAAGATATATACATTTTTGGGATATAAAAATAAGGACCGAGCTCTATATGCCCGAGATCATGGAAATAGGAAACAAATATTATTGTTCTTGCCTTTCAGAAAAGACTACTGGCTAACAGAAGGCATAGTGGTGAAAATAGTCACCAAATCGCTAGGCGATAAGTTTTACAAGCGAAAAGCTGTCGTCAGCAAAGTTGTGGACAAATATGCGGCGCAAGTCACCTTAATCGACGATAATGTGAAGCTGAAACTAGATCAGGTATGGAATATTACTCACCAACCCTACATCCACTGCTGCAACTGCCCCACCAGACATGGGGTTTCTTTCCCCATCCGATATAATGACCTTGGCATGATCATTATATTGGACGTTGAAAAACACAGAAGAAAGTTACTCGCCAGAAAATCTTCCAGTCGGTATGATTTTTCCGACATCTTTAACTGTTATTTCAGCCAATTTACACAAAACTTTATTAGCCTGTTAATTTTAAGGTTCTAGGTTGCCTGGGAGAAATCGCTCTCAGCGATAAGGCCGCCTATTGTACTGAGTATTTGTTAAATGTAGTTATAAGGTTGTATTATGTTATTTTTTTATACGATAAAGTGTTCATTCATTCATTTAATTTACTTATATATTTATTCTGATGCCTACTCTGTTGTTTTAAGTCCGACCAGTAATGATAGACGTAATGTTTTAAATAAATACAAATAAAAACCCTTATAAATCTTAACCCAAACCTTTCTCACGAATCACTACATCTTAAAACCTGTTAAGACAGACAGGCGGCGGCGGGGTGACATTTATAATATGTAGTGATGTATCTTTTGCAGAATCACCTGGAGACAGTAATACCCTCAGCGGGCCGCGCGGTGAGGTTCGTGAACGGCGCTTACCGCGGCGCCACCGGCCAACTGCGGACCCTGGATACTGACAACTATTGTGCACATGTTGAGGTAGTTAGAATATTAGTAGATATATTACAGAATCACCTGGAGACAGTAATACCCTCAGCGGGCCGCGCGGTGAGGTTCGTGAACGGCGCTTACCGCGGCGCCACCGGCCAACTGCGGACCCTGGATACTGACAACTATTGTGCACATGTTGAGGTAGTTAGAATATTAGTAGATATATTACAGAATCACCTGGAGACAGTAATACCCTCAGCGGGCCGCGCGGTGAGGTTCGTGAACGGCGCTTACCGCGGCGCCACCGGCCAACTGCGGACCCTGGATACTGACAACTATTGTGCACATGTTGAGGTAGTTAGAATATTAGTAGATATATTACAGAATCATCTGGAGACAATAATACTCTCAGTGGGCCGCGCGGTGAGGTTCGTGAACGGCGCATACCGCGGCGCCACCGGCCAACTACACACGTGCACAATAATTGTCAGTATCCAGGGTGCGCCCCTAGATACTGACTACTATTGTGCACATGTCGAGGTAATTAGATAATATGTCGAAATATGGCCTTTCTTTTGTAATACTGGGTGTATTTACAGAATCACCTCGACACCCCTCACCCCTCGGGCCGCGCGGTGAGGTTAGATAATGTACATATATAGATGTATGTAGATAATGCCCCGAAGGCGAAACCGGTCGACCAGAGGCCACAGAGTAAACTGTGCACCACCAAACACTAAAGGTTGTCGCACACCTGGCAAGCACCGCTGCAGCACAGCACAAAAATGTGCATTTAAATATGGGCGAAAATTGCCTTACTGGAAGGCAATTCTCGTCAATTTATCACTTGATATTTAGGGCAAGAACTGTCAAATTTGACAGTTCTTTTGACAAATATTATTAAATGCTTTCTATTTCAGATAACCGAAGGTCTTCTCTCCGGAAGATTGGTAAAAGGCGTCCAATATGAAGACATAAGCAAGCTGGCCACGTCATAACAATATTTTAGTCTACTAGCTTCCGCCCTTCGTTGTTTCTATGGAAACGTTAAAAGGGAATTAACGTTAAAAGGGTTCCCATAAAAATTGGTTTATGGGATAAAAAGTAGTCTATGTTATTCCCGGTCTAAAAAGTAGCCCTTTATTCCAAATCTAGAACATCTATGCAAATTTTTAGCTTAATCAGTCTAGTTTTGGCATGAAACCAAACGCAACCAAATCTGTTCATTTATTATTAGTGTGATGTGATAGTGTATAAAGATCTATTTTTTTGTAATATAGAAATAAACAAAAATTTTCAATAACAATAATTTTATTTACAAAACAAATATACCTACGTAATCTATTTGAAACAAACAAAACTAGGAATAACAAACAGTACGAAGAACCCCACTTCCATCTAAAATGTCTGATATCGTTTAGAACAACATTATGATCAATTATTATGATTTTGCGTTGAATCTCTATGGTTATTGAACAAAATAAGTTTATTTCATTCAACCTCTCATCTAATACAAAATATTTTCTTGCTAGTCGAAGTAAAAAGTTGTGTTTTATTCAAGTGCATGTTTTGTTTAGTACTCTATAAATCCCTCGCTAGCTCACCTGTCTTCTTTAGAGCAACTCGCTACGCTCGTTACTCTATTACTCTATTGTAGACTGCTTCACTAGCTCTGGATTTAATATCGGCACGTTCAACAAAAAACTCACTTTTATATTGATAATTTTAATAAATAATGCTGGACAATCCACACAGCATCATCTAGCCCCAAGTTACGCAGTGTGTTTTGCTCATACTGAACAAAATATTGTAAAAATCAGCTTTTTAGTCGGGTATACATCTATCTATCTATATCTATATATATAAAAGAAAGTCGTGTTAGTTACACTATTTATAACTCAAGAACGGCTGAACGGATCTCGGTGAAATTTGGCAGCGAGGTAGATGGTATCCCGGGGCTGGACATAGGCTACCTTTTATTCCGGAAAAAAGCGTGCGAAGCCGCGGGCTGCAGCTAGTTAGTTATAAATAAGCCATTCTTACGCCATATGACACATCTACCAAAACACCCTGGCTGTAGGATTTTCGACCAGCATATTCCGATTTTCCATGATTTTCTTTCCGAAATCGATTCTGAAGTAATCTAAGTTCAAGTATTCACCATCATCTATTTCTTTTATTAGTCTCCTGACCTTTCCTTTGCTTCTATCGACGAAGGCGGCGGCCAGTTTCATTTCTATTTGCGCGTTCCTGAGGCCGATGCAATAAGACCTGAAAAAACAACAATGGTATTATTAGAGAACTATGAAAGAATCAGTGGCGGTCTCGACGTGCATTCAAATATGGGCTTAAACTCGTAATCTTGAGATACATTTTACAGTGACAAAATGGCATTCCAGAAGCTCGAGTGATCCGCGAGCTGGAAATCCATCTAAACGTTACGAGTTAACAAACAACCTTTAGAATGGAACCTTCCAACTCCGCATGGATAGCTTTTTTGCACCATCAAAAACTTATAAAATAATTTAACATAAAGTAAATACTAATTATATCTAATGTGGCACATGTCGGCGGCCTTATCGCCAGGTAAGTGGATGTCGTAAAATCCAACTAAAGGACTCTATCAGGTAGAGAAATAGCAGCAGGTTCCTTCTGTGTTTTTTAACACGCCCACTGCGATCACCTATCCGTCTGCCAAGCGCGGTGATTATGGCAAAATCCCCCTCGTTCAGGGTGTACTGTACACATTTTGAAAATTATAAATAAAAATAAAAATCTTTTATTTCGATATCCATAATTTTATAAGAAATCAAATAAGATCCCAAAAATCTTCGACTTCGACGGGACTCGAACCAGCGTCTTTCCCTTAACCCAGTGTGAGACATACGCACTATAATAAAAAAAAATCTTAGCCGTGATTTTGTTAGTAAAAACTATTAAAGAACTAAAAGACTTAAAGTTAAGTTTAGTAACAACTAATTACAAAACACACACTTATTATAAAATAAACATTACATTACACCTATTATCCTACGCACTAAACAAATCTTTATATGAGAGGAGAGCCTATCGGCAATAGTTCTCAGGAGTTCGTATTATCCCGGACTCTGCGCATCAGGAGGCGGTTTTTTTTGTATTATGTCGCTAATAGATGGATAATATTTTATTTAAACAATAGTTTCTGCCCGCTATGTAGTTCCTACATAAATAAAATTCATCTAATATTACCTAGTGGTTATGCAATCAAGACCATATGCTATCCAGACACTTTTCCTTATGCGTAATTTTACAACCAAGACTTTCTATAATTTGGTCGTAAACTCTATTAGTCATTTTGCAACTTCGGCGTTATGCCTTAGTTGTCTAAGACATTCTACTCACTAGCCGTGTACCGCAAAGTGTGTGCCGCGGCACACTGGTGTACCGTGGTCATTAGCTGGTGTGCCTCGGAAAAATAAGGTTAACTCATAAAGCTAAATAGACGGCGGGAAGTAAAATACTTTAGACAGATGTAAATCACGCGAGTCGCTTATTGTTATGCAGATTATTCGTAGTGTTTCTTGTTTGTTTATTCTTATTATTCTCAAAAATTCCAATCGCCTGATAAAATTTAAAGCTTTCGCGCTAAATTGGGACTATGGATCAGTCTTGCTAGCAATGGTAATAATGAAATGTTCCCAAATGTCAAAGTAGCTGCTCCAGATAAAAGAGAGAGGCAGAGAGGCTTTGACTGTCAAACACTTGAAGTTTCTTGCAGAGAAAATTAATTTCTATTTCCCTACGCGCGATTTGCAACCTACGGACTGGGTTCAAAATCCATTCTCCGAGAGAATTTCTTTTGGGCACTTACCAATAACTGAGCAGGAAGAACTGATGGAAATGAAAACGGATCTCACATTAAAATTAAAATTTTCAGAAAAAGTTTTAGAAAATGTTTGGCTTTGTGTGAAAAATTAATAGGTAGGATACCTATTAAGCTGCTTTCTAAGCATGCTATTGCAATAATTTTGCCACTTGCTACGACCTATTTATGTGAATAAGGATTTTCAACTCTTACCACAATAAAAACCCAAAAAAGGGAACGCCTCAGGACGATTGACGAAGAAGCAGCCCTGTCATCGATTACTCTAAATTTAGACCGTCTATGCTCAATCAAACAGGCTCATGTTTCGCATTAAATACCTACCTTTTCTGCAATTTAAAATTTAGGTTTGTTGATTAATAATAAATGTTGATTATTATGACTTAAAAACTGATTTTCATTTATGGTGTACCTCCAACGATTTTCGTTTACCTAGATGTACCTTGAATACAAAAAGTTTGCGGAACACTACACTGAGGCATTCTGCAAAAAAGGAATTCTGCTTACTAAGACACTATGGAATTACGACGTTTTGTTAACAGTCTATATGCAGCCTAGTCCTTACGAACCTAACCCGCCGCTACATTATGTCTGTCTTGTATGATAACCTGAGTCTTCAGTCTCAGGTTATTTTCGATTCGGATTTATTGAAGTGTTCAATACAGCTTTACAGGTAGACAAGTATTAGAACAAAATGTCGCGAGATCACGCGTAAAGAATTGTGCGCGTGCGTTCAGCGCTGCGTCTCGTAGGGGAATCATCTTTGCGTCCGTGGCAGGGGGCGCACCGCGCTCAGCAGTGATGTGAAGTTGTCGCGCTTTGCGGCGTGAACGATGTCTGAGTGATATAAGCTACATTTTCTCTAGGTACCATGTGGGCAAAGCCGTGGACAAATTTTTTTATTGGTAATGGTCAATTTGGCACCATCTCGCTTAAGAAAGTGAAGATGTGACCTAAGAGGGAGCACGTTTTCCCAGAAGGAACTTATTCACTCTGTATTTGGATACTCTAAGATAGTCTAAGGGGAAAACAGGCTTGTGTTAAAGGGGCGAGCCTAACGGGTTTGGTCGTCAAACTAGGCCTAGATCACAGTACTCACGGGATGCCCGTGGTAAAAAACCCGAATTACATAAAATTCAACATTTCAAACACTCTTTGGTTCCACGAATGTGAAAATACGATTGAGATAAAAAAATACGATACTAAAAATCATGAAAGTGCACTGTTTTGCACATAATTTGGTCGAGATCTTTGGGACCCTGCGGTTTATTGAAATGACTTATATTTTGATTCGTAGGTTGATTGCTAATTATTTGGTTCCTCGAACCAGTTTCTTCATAAGTTGCGTAGTTTTTTTGTAAATAAACAATAATATGATTTATGCGCTTACGCCGTTTCAAAAACGTATGGTTTGTCCCGCTCCTATGAACGCAAAATCCTATGAATATCCTTTTCACAAAAAGGCGCGCATTGCGCCCTCTTTAGGCATATAATATAGAGCTGAGACGTGGACGCTCACGGTAGGACTGGTCCACCAGTTCAAAGTCGCTCAGCGAGCTATGGAAAGAGCTATGCTCGGAGTTTCTCTGAAGGATAGGATTCGTAACGAATAAATCCGACAGAGAACCTAAGTTATCGACATAGCTCAGAGAATTAGCAAGCTGAAGTGGCAGTGGGCTGGCCATATCTCGCGAAGAACCGACAACCGCTGGGGTAAACGTGTTCTCGAGTGGAGACCGCGACTCGGCAAACGTAGTGTAGGACGGCCTCCGGCCAGGTGGGATGATGATCTGCGAAAGACCGCAGGCAGATGCTGGATGCGGCAAGCTGCAGACAGGGCGCTATGGCGCTCATTGTGGGAGGCCTATGTCTAGCAGTGGACAGGTTGATGATGATGATGACTTTAATTTAGTTTTACCTTGACGCTCGCGCCAAAACCGCTGTCATAGCGAGGACTTCAGTACCAGCCTCGGCTAATCTCGACAGCTCTCTGCGAAAACAAAATGAATACAATACAATACAAATACTCTTTATTATAGCACAGCAAGAGAGAGAAAAATAGAAAAGCAAAACACAAACACAGAGTGTACAAAAAAGATGACTCTGATCCTGGAAGGACCAGCCATCCGGCTCGAAGGACCAACAGACTCACGTGTGCGCCTGCGTGACGCCCTGTCCGTGGCGCGCCATGAGGGTCTCGCTCGCGAAGCGCATGCGCAGCACGCAGTACTCCAGCTGGTCCGCGGCCGGCTTCAGGGAGGGGTGCAGGTGCTCGGCCAAGTGCAGGTTCAGTTTGGGTTCGTCTTTCTCCTGAGGACATCATTAATTCATTCGTTTATTTATTTGACAAACAATAATTATTACATTGTGTCTGAAATCGGAATATAAAGTAGGGACATACATAAATAAATGGAGATTCAACCACACAATAAAAAAATAATTTGTTATTTTTACAAAAACCAAAAAAAGACTTTGAACTCCTATATGTTTACTGTTTTTTTAAGTTTAGCAGGACTAATAGTCTAGACTAATACTCGGAAATATAATTTGTATGGGAATCCCCCCGAGATCATTCTCCATAGAAAACCAAAAGAATCAAGAATTATTTATTTTTCACTTCTTCCACTTGTAGACAAAAAATTCAAGTGAAAAGAAAATCAATAACTTAACACGTTATTTCTTATTTAATAATAATTTATAGTACCCTAAAGAAATAAAGTTATTGAAACCGGAAATCATCAAAATTGCCCGACAATGGGATTGAAATTGATAGATATATATTAGGGTTACCTGGTGCCGATTAGCGATCACCTTCTTGAAAATGAACGCAGGATGTAGCAGCGGGTTCCGTATCTGTTTAATCTCTGTCGCCATTATGGTTCCCGCGTGGTGGATACCGTTCATAGCTAGAACAAATTACATTCATGCTAATAATTTTGCAATAACAATTCATTTAATGTATTTTGAAGTGTATGTGACATGAATGATTGAAATCTGTTTCTATATTTACTAATGACAATATTATTATGAAGACCTCTGTGGCGCAGGGGGCGAAGGTCCGCCAGCAACGCAGGAGATTCTAGGGTCTATATGTCCCGAGACGGAAATAGACCCTAGAATCTAGGGTCTATTTCCGTCTCGGGACAACTGTTTCTACGATCTGTAGAAATTTTTCCAAGTGTTTTAAGTGTTTTCTATGCATGGTAAAAAAATCTATACATGCATGTAATGTATTAAGTACCCATAACAGATAAAGATAATAATTTTTATTATTTTCCAAAACATGTGTTAAGTAACATGTAAATACATTTTGTGAATCAACATGCTTGACCGTAGTCGGTATGTAAAAATATTTCAGAGAGAATCATTGTGCAATAACTTAGAGGTAGAATTCACTAATGTTTATCATTGAAAAAATCGTCTACACTTAAAACACTTACAAATTAATATTTTCAGTTTCTGTCTAAAGAGTTGTACATTTTTATTTTTATTTATGTTTCCAACTAAGTAATTTACTTTTCAAAGTGTTAACTAACATTATATTCCAACGTTTGTTCTGGTTGTTTATAAACTTTAGCGGAACTTTTTAGTAACTACCTCACAAAGCAATCTGTGAATTGCGTCGTGGGCTGCATTATTATCATAGATTATCATGTTATTATGTATACTTAATCTAGTTATATAACTATATTAAGGACCGATGTGGCGCGGCGGGCGAAGGTCCGCCTGCGACGCAGAAGGTTGCGGGTTCGATTCCCGCCTTGGGACAAATGTTTGTACGATCTGCAAATATTTGTTCCGGGTGTTCTGGGTATTTTTTATATACATATGTATAATAAAAAATATCTATCTACCCATAACACAAGCTCTGCTTACTTTGGGGCTAGATGATGCTGTGTGGATTGTCCAGCATTATTTATTTATTTTATTGCCGTTAGCTTTTCCTGGATACACTAAAATTAAAATTTATAAAAAAAAAAAAATTTTTTAACTGTTTAGGTAATTTTTGATAAACTTTTGGAGCCATACTAACAACACTTCCGCATTAGTGCTGTGTTAGCTGGATGTGTTTATAGCTTACTATTATATCGTGTTTCTGCACATAGTGTCAGATAGCCGGGGGAACAGATGGGGATTTTAAGGGGATAAGGTGGAATTTCCCCCAAACAGGGACAGAGGGAGATCTCCTCTGTACCGGGCCGTAGGGGAGGCTTTAGGAGAGAGTTTTACTTATGTTTATGTAATTTGAATTTTGTGACGACACGTCACAGAGAGTTTTGTAAGGTCTAAAGGAAAAATAAAGCACTTTGATATTTGGTCCGCCTCCGCCTCTCTGTATAAACTATACAAAATAAAACTATTATAGATACATTGAAAAAAGCTTATTCCTTTGTTTAACGTAATAATAAGATAAAATAGGTGGGAGCGCTAGTGTGAGTAATGGTAGCGCCTTAAAAAAACTGCTACAGGTGCTCCTACCCTCACATATACATATATTGACAATGCAGCATGCTTGAAAGATGCTCCTACCCTCACCTATAAAGTTGTTGACATTGTCTAGGCTCTCTCCCCGCGCCGTGAGGTGCCGCATGTCGTTCAGCATCCGCTGACACTCGGCTTGCTGCTCCAAAGCCGGGATCTGGACCAGTTGCATCATGCTAGCTAGACCGTGATTAGCCATGAAGTTCCTGAAACCATAAACATAAAGATTATAAAAAAACTATCGTAGTATGACGAATACAATATATGTGTATATAGTAAGTTTTTGTTTTATGTATTTCGGGTATAAGTCGCGTAGATAAAGATTGGGATTGAAAATGTCATGCAGTCCAGTGTCAAGCTTTGATCATATTTGTCAAATGTGCGGAGCCCCAGGGCTACTGAAAATGCTGGTAATAATTTAAAAAATGTCGCTAATCTACAGCATTCCTATTTGATGCTCTCCACCGCGAATACGACCTCTGTGGCGCAGCGAGCGAAGGTCCGCCTGTGACGCAGGCAATTGCGGTTTCGATGCCATGCGAAGACGGGAGCCATGAGACAAATATTTGCACGATCTGCAGGTATTTGTCCCGGGTGTTCTGGGTGTTTTCTATGTTGTATAATAAAATATACACAGGTGTACAATAAGGTGTGTGTATATACAATATGTATGTACATCTATATAACACAACGTATTCAGTATATCAGTCATCTAGTATCCATACAACACAAGTTCTGCTTAGCTTGGGGCTAGATGACGCTGTGTCAATTGTCCAGCATTATTTATTTATTTATTAATAATTTGTAGTGCTAACCTGCACATAGCGAGCTCCATCTCTACATCGGGCTCCGCATACCCGTCGAGCAGGCCTGCCGTGAAGTACTGCGCGCTCTGCCCCGCGTACATGGCCAGTAGGGCGTCGCCTACCACTGCACGGATCGACGACAGCGTAGATAGGGGCGCTCCTGAAACACAAATACAAAATAAAATTATTTATTCACATAATATTTTAGGATAAAAGGTAAAAGAGTATTTACTTATATTCTTCTTCATCCATACTATCCATACTAATAATATAAATTCGAAAGTAACTCTGTTTGTCTCTCACGCCTAAACGACTGAACAGATCTCAATGAAATTTGGCAGGGAGGTAAATGGTATTCCAGAAACAGACATAGGCTGCTTGAAAATCACGTGCAAAGCCGCGAGCAGTTAGTATAAGTATAAGCCTGCCACTGAATGGTACCAGATAATATATAATATGACGGTACACCGAAATTAGATATTATTCGAGGAAAAAAACTACATTTCATCCATTGTTTTTAGACTGACTTAGTTTTTGATTAAGAATTTTAGAACCATTGTGAAAAATATTTGGCTACATTCAGGGCCCGAATTCGTAAAAATGAAATCGAAATTTCTGATTCGTTTTCTTGCAAATGCTAATCTTATGCAACCGACATAAGAGTTGGTTTTGAACGAAAACTAATAAGAAACTATGATTTTACTTTTCCGAGTAGGCCCCCAGGCTAGGGCACCTCGGGGCAAGCCTTATAGCCAAGATATCGCGAGATTTGTAGACTATTAACCAGTGACTTCAATAACTTACCGCCAAAGACTCTATGCGCCGAATAGTCAACAACGGCGAGCGTTGCGCGCTGCAGCCTCGAGCGGCACAGCGCCGCCGCGTGCAGCCGAGACACGGCTAGCAGCTGCGCCAGCGCCGGCGCCGCTGCCGCGTCCAGCGCTGTCGCTACAACGAACAACGACAACAAATAAATACAAAAATATTTAGATCTTTAACTTAATGTACTAAATAACGATATTTGAGATTCCCTTTTCATAATCATGATCATAAATCATTTATTCACAGGAATGTAGGTAAAATAAATAGGTCTTAATAATAAAAAATAACACTCCAATACATTCTGCCTCGTCCTGGCATGCAAAATTAATAAATAAAGCTTTATAGATATAATATTAAAAATAAATGATTGCGAATAAAAATTTAAATAATGCCAAGTGACAACAATTAAATTAAAATTACAAAAAAACATAATGTCATGCATAGGTCAATTCTTATTTAAATTAAATTTAAAATACTCCTTAACGTCATAAAAACATTATATTAATATAATATATAATTCGATATTTAGTCTGCTACGTCTAACATTTGTAAGAAAGTCTTATTTAGTTCTCTTCATTTGATTTGTTGCTAAGTTCTTGTAACTTATTTTGTATTTTTATAAGCTGTAAGCCTTCCTTAAATATTAACCTCCTTATTCATAATAGTCTTTTAAGTTAGAGCATTGATATCTCTCACTCTGTCTTCCTCTATTGTCATAAGTCAGAGTGAGAAATAATGCTGCATAGCATCTGTTTCAAGTTCGCGTTTGGATAAGGGGGTAAATAAATAAAAATAATTCATCCCTAACATAGTTAACATAAGAGAATGCGCCACATGCTGTTAATATGTTATTAATTGTCATTTTACATTGAATTTAGCTAAATTATAGGTGCAAGGTTTTTACTTACCAGGTGTATTTACAAAGTCAACAAATCCATCTTTGAATGTCACACCATGTGCGTTGGGATGTATCAAGAACGCCCTTAACCGAGTAGCCTCAACAGCGGCCAGCACTAGTAGATAGCCTGAGGTTTGATCACACACTTTCTCTCCGGTTATTTTCCATACACCTGAAAGGATAAGTATGTATGTATTTGTATGGTAGGCTTGGATGATTGGCTTGGCTTGGTAGAAGTCTGTATTTGAAGTAATCACCATCCAGACCCCCATCAAAAATACAAAAGAAATACCCCCCCCCCCCTTTGGTGCTTACGTAATACTTAAAAGGGGCGTATTCTGTCTGATAATGTACTATATTTGTGATTTTATTTATTTTTCAGCCATTGCAGAGGAGAAGGTCTCTCTTCACTTGCCCTATTGTTAGTTATGATCACATCCACAGCCTATATAAATCCGCTGCTGGACATAGGCCTCCGCTGATAAGCACTTATATTGGCTCTTATCATTAGGGAGTAATGCTATAATCCCCATGTTAGGCATGCAGGTTGGGAATTCTAGTTTAGTAATGGATCCGTTCTGCAGGAGGTCTTGCTGACCAGGTCCGAACCCTCAGTCGCCTCTTACGTTACCCGCAGGAGTTGGAGTGGTGCAAATTGTTGGTTATTTATCGCAGTAACAGTATTTGTAAAACACAGAAAGCTCTTAAGCTGATGCGTTTGCTCAAGAAAATTATCATACAAAGACCAATCAGCACTTGTATGTCCACTGCTGAATGTGCCTCCCCTAGACAGGGGGGGTTTTGCCATAATCACCATGTTTGGCAGATGGATTGGTGGTTACCGTGGTGTTAAAAATACACAGAAGGAAACTGCTGCCACTCCTGATAGGTTCCCGAAGACGCCTCTTTCTACATCCACGGAGTAAGTTGGAGGGGTTGATTCTTATGGTGAGACCGCCACAGCTATAGGATACAAATAAATGACTGTAAATACCATTCTTGTCTATAACTGCACTGGTCCTGAAATCTGCTTGGGTCAGGCGCTCAGCAATTCTTTCCATTATACACAATGACACCAGCTTTTCTCCTGTGATCAAGTCATCAATAATACCGTTGAACTGTTCCGCAGTCAATCCATGCTGTAATGTTTGCAGCCCCACCCAGTGGTCACTGATTTCCTGCCCCAATTCGAAATCTTCACCTATTACCTCTAAATACCTCAAGCTCTCTGTGTGATTCATAGCTAGACCATTCTTGGTGAGACTTATAGGCGCGCTAAACATTTTAGTCTGTTTTAGGACCTGGCGGCGATCGGTTTTAGTTTTTTCTGGGTCACTGAATACTTTATTCATGGCTTCAATGCGTCTGTCTACATCTTCAGACTCCTCCTTGTTCATAATCTCAGGAAAGGCGAGTAGGTCGCGATTGAAAATTGATACGAAGGTATCTTTTGCGAATGGGGAAATTTTCGCTTTACGTCGCTCAGTACGCTCATGAATCTGTAAGTCTTCAAAGTCAAACTTTTCCTCCTGAACCTGAGGCTGAGTTGAATTACCATCGTAATTCGAAGCCGAAATCCGAAACTTTCTGAAAATATTCCGACCAAGTTTGTTTTGGTGTACCGTGCATATTTGGCGCGCTATATTCATCGTAACTTGTAATTGGTTGAATCGTCTATTTATGTGGCTTTTTGTACAGATATTTTGTAACTTTACTCCAAGAGAGCTTATTTTTTTAGACAATATTTTTATTTTCTTTTAATTTAAAAATGAGGTTATGTTTTTCATATGCAGTGTTACCAGCTTTTACCTACCATACCATTACCAGCTTCCTAGGGAGGGTGATTTCGTTCGTCCAAGGTTACAAATTTGGAGGCATTGAGGATGCCCCCATTCTGTCCCAATAAAAAAAACACTGTTTAGGTATAGGTAGGGGTATTATTTTTTATTACATAGAAAAAAATTCAACTTAAAATTTGTGTTGGATCTCATGCCGCCGGTAGTATGTTAAAGACAGAATAATTGGTATGGCGACCGAATATTTTTTTAAAGAATTTGTTGAGAAACTAAATTAAATCGTACTTAGACTACACACAAACAAAGTAAGAAGTAAGTAGGTAGGTAGATACTTAGATGACAAGATATCCAAACCAGCCTCACAAAGCTTCGCTTCGTGCTGAAAATTAACCAGGGTGCCACAAAACATTACTAAACTGAACTCTCAGATTTTCCTGCAACCAAACTTTTGTAAAGTATCAAAAATAAAGGGTTGCAATACAAAATACGATTCAATGGGAAATTCCAGTGTTTCACCTAGCGGAAAATTATTCTAGTTATTCCAACAAATAAAAATGTCGACATCACAATTTGTACCAAAAATTATAATTGTTTTTTTTTTTCATTTAATCTGTACAGGCGCACGAAATGTATTATTATTTTAAATTTCAAGTTATTAGCTTCGGTAGGTAGTTCCTGAGATATTCAAGAGGGAAAAAACGACAGACAAACCGGAGGCGAAAATAGTATGAGGCAATGAGGTTTTACCAATAGAGACGTCATACTCATTAGAAAGAAATAAAAACATAGCTATAATTTCGCCAGCAGGCTGACGGTCTCTGACGTTATAAACGAAGTACAGGAAAACGAGTACAGCACTACAAACAAAATAAATTAAAAAAAAATGTTTATTTACAAATTTTAGTACGAATTATTCGTACCTAGTTTAGGTATACATTTTTGTTAACACGCTCATAAAATAAAATACAATTACTTTACTTTTGTACCTACTAATATTACAAACGCGAAAGTTAGGATGGTTAGATGGATGGATGTTTGTTTGCTACTTCCTCTCGCCAAAATTACTGAACGGATCGGGCTGAAATTTTGCATAGATGTAGCTCTCAATTGTCTCTAAGCCTTTCCAATCAAACAGGTGTGACACATGTATTAATAGTCTTTTTTTGAAACGAAAGCAGCTGTGTATTTATAACTTTTTATCCCATAAAACAGTTTTACATAGAATAGAAGTAACCTTTTCTCCACTCTCGCTCGAAAGCGGTGACTTTGCTGCTCAAAAACCGGAACAAATATTTGCAGATCGTACAAACATTTGTCCCAAGGCGGGAATCGAACCCGCAACCTTCTGCGTCGCAGGGGACCTTCGCCCGCCGCGCCACATTGGTCGTCAACTCGTTCTCTCTGTCACTCATGAATGCAACGCACTACCTTGTCTCGTTCGTGTGAGTGACAAAGCGGCAACACCGCGCGGCCGCGGCAGTAATTTTTGAGTAAAATAAAATTAATGATTTTCCTATGATTTTCTGTATATTATATAGTACTTACAAATAATACATCCTGCCTACTTGTCACAGCCGTCCCAGTATAAGTATTTTGTTATTTTCCGTCTCTAAAATCTCGCAACGTACGTGTCCGCGTCGCGGCCTGTCGCAGGACGGACTGAGTTCACTAAAGCTATTTAGCTTGAGTTTTTCTTGTCGCGCAGATCTCGGTAAAACGTATCTACCTCAGTTTATATATAATATCATTGGTATGAGGATTTTATTTTAATTTATTGCCACGGCAAATTTATAGAATTTTATTTTATTGAAATTAGGTAACTACATAAAAATATCAAAATTATATACAAATCACCCAGTATGCGTACAAACCCATTCCAGAACGATTGCCATAACCATAACTCCTACATGACCCATCTTTCCTCGTTCCCCAGTCGGCAGCCAAATGGTGGATACCAGTGTCTACCCGCTGCTTTATATCTAAATGCGTGACGATGGTAAGAGGCCCCACGACGGCATGACACTAGTCCCATGGGAATTGGGGAGGCCCATTGTGTGGGGCGCTACATGCGTCGACACACTTTCGCCTTCCCATCTTCCGAGGACATCTGTGAGGGCTGGTGCGGCGGCAGATTTGGTCGAGGGTCTCAAGAGGCGCAAATATGCAGGTCTCGACAGAGCCTACACATTTGCTCCCTTTGGGGTCGAGACCCTAGGTCCGTGTGGTACCCAGGCTCTCCGGGTTTTCAAAAAGTTATTTGAGCGTCTGGTCAAAGCGACGCGTGACCCGAGAGCTGGTGGGTATCTTGCGCAGCGCATCAGGATTGCCATACAGCGGGGCAATGCAGCCAGCGACTTGGGGACGCTTCCGACTGGTATTGATATGGATCAGTTGAGCTACCTGTAGATTGTTTGCAACAGTCTGCAGTTAGCTTAATTGTTTCCATTGTAAATACTAGTCCTAATTTGTTTTTATTATATGATTGTAATTTTCTTTGTAAATAAAGGCCATTGGATTCGATAAACACCCTAAAATTACATTTGTTGCCGTGTATGTTTTTACGTAATTGACATTCTTTGTCGATTTGAGATCAATCTCTAATTAAATATGCTGACAATTAAATCTGTACTCTACGCTATGCTTATTTTAGATTTTCTGCTGTGGTTTTACAAATATTCCACTTAGAATTTGGCTGAAATATACTTAAGTAACTAGTTGAATGAAATGGTAGACAAAAATTATTATTATTAACTCATTTATTTCAGATAATACATCCATAAAATATACAATTTTAATGTTGCTAGTTCTAATAATTTTATTTATTTATTTTAAGAACACAAACATCATAAGTATATATATTTAAGTGTACATATATGTATATCAAATCAAATCATTTATTTCAGACATATAAACAAGTCCATATAGCAAATAAAAATTTACAACACATAAGTTAAAATTATAATTATAATGAAATTTACCCTCTTAAAACAAACAGAAAATATGAGCCTGATTATATAAGTGTATATTTTAACTACGTCTAACACAATTTATAAGGTATTTATTCTAATACATTTTAGGACATTTTATAAGTCTTGTAGTTAAATATTGGGAATGAAGATGACAGCGGCACAGCATGCTGTCCCGCTTAGATTATATTTGATCAAATGTAATTTAAGCTGTCATTTTCAGTCCCATTATTTATCTACACAATTTATACCAATCCAGTGCAAGTCTACATACATAATCTCAAATAACTAAATAAATAATGCTGGACAATCCACACAGCATCATCTAGCCCAAGCTAAGCAGAGCTTGTGTTATGGGTACTAGATAACTGATATACATAATACAATACAATACACTACATAGATAGATATTTGTTATTTTATTATACATAGAAAACACCCAGAACACTCTGAACAAATATCTGCAAAAAAACATTTGACCCGAGACGGGAATCGAACCCACAACCTCCTGCGTCGCAACCGGACCTTCGTCCGCTGCGCCAAATAGGTCAATCTAACGCCGCTACAGCACAGCATGCACAGAAATGTGCATTAAAATATGGGCTTAAACTCGTTATCTTTAAATACATTTTACAGTGACAAAATATATCACCCGAACTTCAAACGAGAGTGGCCCGCGAGCTGTCTGTCGTGTGATCCGTCAATATGAAATGCATCAAACTAAACGTTACGAGTTAAAGCCCATATTTCATCTGTGACAACCTCAAGGCCTATACCCTCCTTTAGGATAGACAGAGATGTACGACACCTCTCCTGCAACTGGTTTGAACTTCTCACCAATGGTAACGTTCTTCTTACCGCGCTTGCGTAGCTTTGATACTCCTTCCGCCACCTGAAAAGATTATAAATTTAATTGAAAAAATAATTGAGGACTTCTAACAGAAAAATCATCAGCCTATATTAGTCCACTGGTGGATATTTGCCTCTCCTCCCTCCTCTTCCACAGCCTACATTGGTCCACTGCTGGACCCAGGCCTCCCCCTAATAAGCGCCTTGTTATAGCTTTTATCTCACGGGGGGTAATGCCCATAATCCCCACGCTGGGCATGCGGGTTGGGGATCGCAGTTCGGTGGTAGAATTGTTCTGCAGGGGGCGCTGCTGCCCGCCCCCGGTAGATATCCCTTAGTCGCCTCTTACGACACCCGCGGGAAGAGTTGGGGTGGTGCAAATTCTAAGCCGGCACCAAAAGGCCTCCCCTAATGAGCGTGATAGCGCCCTGTCTTCATCTCCACCATCTGCCTGCAGTCTTTCGCAGGTCGTCACATTTGCATCATATTGCCGCGTCTTCACTCAAGAACACGTTTACCCCAGCGGTTGTCAATTCTGATAATCTTGTTCAGCAATTGTGTTTGTCTACTTATTCTGTAAGTTTATTTCAATAGCCTGTTCTTCAATTTTTTATAACTGTTTTGACATATTACCAAGTGTTCTAAAGTGTGTAATTAGGGTTTAATAAATAAACTGAACTTCGCGAGATATAGCCGGCTCATTGCCAATTCAGCTTGCTAATTCTTAGAGCTATGACGAAAATCACTTAGCATGCTAAAATAACAGAATAAAATGGTATCCATATAGTCGAGCTTAATAGCCCGGCCGGATACTCCGTCTTACTTGCAACCATGCCTGCACAAACCTGTTTGCGCAGGTAAGATGGAACGTGTGGACGGCAAGACGGTAGCTCTCGCAAGCCCGGACGCGCGGCTTGTGCTATCGTTGGCATGCAGTTTGGAATGAGCAAATTTAGTTTGCACGGGTTACTTGAGCTTATGGCCGGTCATTCGAGCCGTGCTTCAGTCCGGCAAAGAGTTTTCGACGACACACGTCGTATAAATCATAAAAATGTGAGAGAATATTTGAAGGAATTTTAAACTGAATTCATAGAACTGTACAAATCGTCGATCTTCTAATAAAAAAAAAACCTCTTCTGTAGTGACATCGTGACGTGACGGACACCGAAAATCGAGAAATAAAAACAGATATATAACCTTTCCGTACTGACAGTTCAGTCCAGACGTATGAGGCATAACATGAGGATTGCGCAGTCTAGTTTGCACGAGCTTACTTGCACGTGTAGCTACTGTACCGGTGTTCTGTATTTTTGCACAGTCATAACTGCACAAACTAGACTGCGCAAGCAAGACAGAGCGTGTAGCTGGGCTATAAGAGTCAGC
Organism: Eupithecia inturbata; assembly: GCA_963662085.1. Lineage (NCBI taxonomy): Eukaryota > Metazoa > Arthropoda > Insecta > Lepidoptera > Geometridae > Eupithecia > Eupithecia inturbata. Next base: position 2,931,474 of record OY759205.1, read on the forward strand.
TGCAAATTATGCCAATGCAGATATCTGTTACGGCGTGTTCTGGGTGTTTTATGAATGCCACAATCCCCACGCGTGGCATGAAGGTTGGGGATCGACCAATCTCCTTTCGTAGAAATTACTAACCTTCTTCTCCAGACTTTTCTTGGTATCAGAGAAGGCCTGTTTCTCAACCTTAGCGTCGATGTCTTGTACTTTGTTTCTCTCTTTCCGTTTGTAGTAGAATACCTCCCATGCTAGGGTTATCATGGCGAGGCCTAGGCCGAAGAGCGTTGCTATGAAGACCCCCCCTGGAGTACAAATAAATATCTGTTAGAAATCAAATAATATCACATTATGGAATATTTTAATTTGAAAAAGAATCCTATCATGACCATATGTATATTTGTTATTTTTTTTTCCTTCTTCTATTATTTTTTATTCGCTACCTTAATATAATACAGTTATTTTTAATAATAAAATAAATAAATAAATAAAATTCGTTTATTTCAGACAACACAAAAATCAATTTAGGTCCATAATTATGTTAGTCATAAATTTTCCTAATTATTAATTATAAATAAATAAAATAAGTCATTTATTTCAGCACATTGGTACCACACATTAATAGATTGAAAATATCTATGTTGATTCTCAATGTCTCAATCAATGCTAAAAATAATAAGAATTAGTGGCGACGGCGCGGCGCTAGTCTAGCAGTGTTTACGCCGCCATTAGAAAAAAACGGATAAATAAACCAATAATGCTGGACAATCCACAAAGCAAGATCTATGTTGATTCTCAATGTCTCAAATTCTCAATCAATGCTAAAAATAATACGAGATAGTGGCGGCGCTAGTGTAGCAGTGTGTGTATGCCATTATAAAGACGGATAAATAAAAATGTTGGACACTGAGCAAAATCTATAGCAGATATTTGTTCCGGGTGTTTTCTACGTATAATAAAAAATATCTATCTATGTATGTATGTAATGTAATAGTAGGAACCCATAACACAAGCTCTGCTTTGCTTGGCTAGCGCCAAGCAAAGCAGAGCTTGTGAGCTTGGATCATCTAGCGATGATGATGTGTGAATTGTCCAGTATTATTATTATTTATTTATTTATTTATTTTATATTTCTTTACTTACCTAAGCTCTCTAGTGTAATGCCCTCGGATTCGTCGGCATCAGGGCACGACTGCCTTGCTGATTCGTTCCAATACCTATTACCAAAAAAAAAATGTATGTCCCGTATTTACATCGATGTGTATACCAGAAGAATCGCCTGCGTAGGGTTCCGTACCCGAAGGGTGAAAACGGAACCCTATTACTCCTATCCCTCCTATCCCTCCGCTGTCCGTCCGTCCGTCTGTCACAGGGCTATATCTCATGAACCGTAAGAGGTAGACAGTTGAAATTTTCAGATAATGTGTATTTCTCTTGCCGCTAAACAACAAATAATTAAAATAAAATAAATATCAAAATTAAAGGGGGCTCCCATAAAACAAACGTGATTTTTTTTGGCTATTTTTGCTCTTAATTTGTAATTTGTCAAGGCTTTTTAACTAAGTAACACTTCAACTGTAATAATAACAAATACTAAAAATAAAATAAAGTTGAAAATTTATAGGAGTCTCCGAACAACTTAAAATTTGATATTCTTTTTTTGTTATAAAAAAGACGCCTGATTTTTACGGTACGGAACCCTTCGTGTGCGAGTCGACTCGCACTTGGCGGTTTATTTATAAAGGAGAGTGTAACTTGGTCTGTCACACTATTCTGCGATACGAATAGCTTCACTATGACAATGTTATCGTCATAGTGAAGCTATTCGACCCGATCGATCCGAATAATCGATCGATCGAAATAATCGATCGATCGAATTGATCGAAACGAATATGACACATTTTGACATTCTACCTTAGATGAAAAAAACTACAGATGGAGGGATGCGTGTCAAAAGTGTGAGGTTGGTTTTTGTGACACGCGCATAGGTCAATATGTATGGTTGATAGATAAGCATTTTAGCATAACGCGTGACACTAAAACCAGCCTCAAGTTTGAAACCAGATTGATAAAATAATCTCTCCGTGCAAATAGCACCGCACGCACTATCTAGAGTTTCTTTCATCTAAGGATTCTACGTGATGGTTCTGCGTCGATACCATTGTCATAGTAAAGCGATCGGTTATCATTGGGCCCTGGTCAGTGTGGGATCAACTCACTTGGCTCCTAGCTGCTCCAAAAACCGTTCTTTTTGCAGATCCAATAAGGCACGAGAGAGGTCTTCCTAAAAAATAAAAATAGCAACATTTTATTCGTATTCTTGACAGCAAACAGGAAAATGCATCTATATCTATATACATAAAAGAAAGTCGTGTTAGTTACACTATTTATAACTCAAGAAGGGCTGAACGGATCTCGGTAAAATTTGGCAGTGAGGTAGATGGTATCCCGGGGCAGGACATAGGCTACCTTTTATTCCGGAAAAAAGCGTGCGAAGCCTCGGGCAGCAGCTAGTAATATTATAAATTCGAAAGTGTGTGTTACCTTTTCACGCCTAAACGGCTGATCGGATCTCAGTGAAATTTGACAAGGATATAGATGGTATCCCGGGGATGGACACAGGCTACTTTTTATCTCGGAAAAAAGCATGCGAAGCCGCGGGCAGCTAGTGGTAAATAAATAAATAGAAATACTGCGTGCGAAGCCGCGGGAACAGCTAGTCAATATTGATATTAGCAATGTCAGGAAGTCTATGGATGGAGGCGGCTCAGGAGCGCTAATTGTGGCCTCGTATGGGGAAGGCTTATGTTCAGCAGTGGACGTGGTGATATGGTATGAAGTTACCTGGAGTCGAGAGCCTTGTTGAACTGCGATGGCGTATGGCTGTTCTGCAAATACTTCACCTACTTCAGTCAGGTTGCAGTTATGTGTGATTTCGTACCTAAAATTTAGATTAAAGTTGAGCTACCTCTAGATTGTTTGCAACAGTCAGTTCGTTTAACTATTTCAATTGTAAGTGTTTACAATTGAAACTGAAGAAATTAATTGTAGTTTTCTGTGTAAATTGACTAGGAAAATTAGAGAAAATATTTATACAATCAAAAAATATTTATATAAAATATGTAAAAATATTTTTTTTTTTGCTTTCTATAAAGGCGATCGAAATGTATTAAAGTTCATAGCTGCGGTAGTTGCTCAGATATTCAAGAGGGAAAAGGACAGACAGAGCGAGACCGGGTTTCGTTACCGAGCACGAGACCCTAAAAAAAGGGTGGCATGCCCTGATTTAAAATGATTTTAGGAATATTTCGAAACCAAGCGGGCAACCCTACCCGTACTATTTATAAAAGCCACGCTCGGCATGCAGCGCTCTTTTTCACTTCACTTTGCTCTCGATATCCAGACGGAACAGACGTCTTGTAGGACTAGCCATTCTCATGTTCAGAGTTATTTTTGGTTATATTCGAGTAGTTTTTAAAAGTTGTGTGTAGTTCGGTTGATTTATTTGGATCCTTGACATAGGTATCTTAATTTTACCTTATTTCAGCAGAGTCGTGTATAAAAGCGAAGTCGGCGTCAGTGTGTTCGTTAACTTGTTGGAAGCCAGTCTTAGCATCTGGCACTGGACCTGAGGCAGGAGAATATTTCAGATTTAGCAAATATATTATTATTATTATTTAAACATTTGTTCCGGGTGTTCTGGGTATTTTCTATGTATAATAAAAAATATATATCTATGTAATGTATTGTATTATGTATATCAGCCATCTAGTATTAAAGAAATTTATATTTGATCACCAGAAGGAGCAGGAAAGTCTAAGGCTCGACACAAGTGTATTATAAATGTCTCTATATCTCTATCTATTTGTATGTTATTGCTTTTTATTAGTGTGTTTTGGTTTGATTGTATTATGTTATATTATTTTTGTGAATTATCACATGCTGAGCCAGAGCCAATTTTGTAAACAGACTGTCATAATTTTTTTTCCTCTTTAATTAAGTTTTGTTTGTATATTACGTGTGTGTGTTGTGTAAGTTTAAATCTGTTTACAAAATAAATATATTTTATCCCTATTCTTTTTTTTATTCTTTTATTCTTAGTACCCATAACACAAGCTCTGCTTAGCTTGGGGCTAGATGATGCTGTGTGGATTGTCCAGTATTATTTATTTATTCAACTATCTTACCAGAAGCGTTGATAGCGAGAAGTATATGTCCATACTGCTCTCTTATCGGGTAGTCCCAAACTCTGTACTGGGATTGGTCCGAAGTCGCGTTCAGAGTTATTTCTTTCCATACTCTGTAAAAAAAATAGTACGTTTTGTTTTATAAAAGTACATTTTTTTCCTATGAGAACTACCGTAATTTGACGAACTCATTGTGAATGTAAGCGGGTAGGTAACCCACGAACCTAGTGTGTGCTGTGTGAGGGATACGGAACGCGCGCGTCTAGAACCGCACTCACTTGAAGAAGTCCCTCGTTAAGGTACTTCTTCAAGTGAGAAAACAAAACGTTTCATTCATTCGTTTAGTTTCGTTTAATTTACATCGTGTACGAATAATAATTCAAAAAATGTCTATAGCTTTCATTTCAGTGGGAAGAACATAAAATAATTTTACTGCATGATACCTACTGCCATGCTTTGCTACATTAAGCCTCGGATATACCTCGAGCTCTAGGTCTTTTTAAGGTTCCGTATCCGAAGGGTGAAAACGGAACCCTATTACTAAGCCTTCGCTGTCCGTCCGTCAGTCCGTCTGTCACGGGGCTCTATCTCATGAACCGTAAGAGGTAGATAGTTGACATTTTCAGAGAATGTGTTTTGCCGCTATAACAACAAATAATAACAACTAAATAAATATCCAATATCCAAATTAAAGGGGCCTTCCATATAAAATACGTGATTTTTTGGCTATTTTTGCTGTTTGGTTGTCAAGGCTGTATCTCTTGAACCGCAATAGGTAGACACATGAAACTTTCTGTAAATAAGTAACACTTCAACTGTAATAACAACAAATACTAAAAACATAATAAAGTTAAAAATTTACAGGTGTCTCCAAACACCAACACAAAACCAATAAAGAGTTCTATCTATCTATCTACTTACCGCGTATGTCTGACTGAACAGGTCTTTCAGGTTTTTAGTGACTCAGATTTCGCTACCGCTTTTGGTCTTTGGGCTGATGATATAACGGTTACCTATACAAAGTGTCCTCTGCGAACTTCATGTTAATAAAGTACTGGTGTATGGTGGAGCCTTCTACCACGGTGTAGTTGATCCTGGACTGGCGTGCCAGCTGCTCTAGCGACGATACGGGGGTCTGGAAGGTATTAAATAAAAGGGTCAGCTAATAAAAGCTATTTCGGTAAGCTACAAAAAGTATTTTGTAAGCAAAATAATAATGAAGAAAAAATTTATAGGATGAAGAATAAAAACTAAGAAAAATAAAATAATTGCATCTAGTGGTCAGCAAAAATAACTCAATTGGACAGCAAAATTAAAATTTTTGTCGTCAGAATTATTATTTGGTGAGCAGGATTATAAGAAACCTAGATTATAAGAACTAAGTACTATAACTTATTAGCTTCAGTGCAAAGTGGGATGGCCGCTTCTCTGTGGTTGGGTTTTTTCTTAAGGGACGAACTGGTTTGGTTATCAAACTAGGCCTAGATCTCAGTGCTCACGGGATGCCCGTGGTAAAAATCTCAAATTACATAGAATTACACATTATTTCTTTACATTAATTTCTTTCTTTCTTTTTCAAAACCTACCCGCTAGGTCTGCGTGGCTCGCCTGTGACATCGGTGTCGTCAAACTTTACTTATTAACTTATTAGTGTTGCCAACTAAAGATGACGTAAAATGTATGAAAGCTTTTGTCAAAAACGTTAATTAACTTGTAATTATCCGATTATCTTTTCGAAAATAACATGTATTTGACAATTTCAAAAATAAGGGCCGATGATCACAAATATTGTATCAGATTACATCATTCTCGACATAGCGTACCTGCATCCTCTCGACGGTGAGGAAGGCGGCCAGGTTAGCGGTGAAGGTGGCCAGCATCAGCACCACAAACAGCCAGTAGGCGGCCACCAGCGTGCGCCCCGAGAGAGCCTTGGGCGCTTCGCCCCCGCCTTGCGGCGTGAACGATGTTAGGGCGAACCAAAAACTTTCTTTTAGAGTGAACTCCCTGCAAACAATTTATTAAATATATCAGTTAACTAGTGTCTTATACCACTCTGCTTAGCTTGGGGACAGATTAGGGATAGATCGACGACCTCTGTAGCGCGGCGGGCGTCGCAGGCGGGACGCAGGAGGTTGCGGGTTCGATTCCAACAATGTTTGTACAATCTGCAGTTCTGGGTGTTTTCTATTGTATAATTAAAAAAATATATATCTATGTGTCTATTTATTTAATGTAATAAAGTAAGTATATCAATACACATAACACAAGCTCTGCTTAGCTTGGGGATAGATGATGCTGTGATGGTTTGTCCAGCATTATTATTATTATATTAATGATCCCGTTTTTTTTTATTTTTGCTTAAGGTGGCTTTCGTGTCACTACGGCCATGATAGGCCTATTGTGATCGCCACAATGATCCCGAGATGGTCTCATCAACTTTATTCCTGATACATACTAAATACTAATACATCGGGAATAAAATGTATGAGATTATAAAATTAAAATGGAACTCCGCTAAACTAAAAACACAGTGTAAATATCAAGGAATTTGAAATCAGTTTCCGTTTTTTTTCCAAAACTATCAAATTATTTTTTATTTATTTTAAGAGCGTTTACGCCTAGCGCGCGATGTGTATGGGACTGACTTGAAATGATTTGCGCGCAGCGTTTTAAAGTAGTTTTAAAATATTTACAGAAAAATAATAACAACAAATTAATTACAATTTTAAATGTATGATTTTAAAGAAGATGCTCTTCTTTATTGGTAAGCTATTGTTATATTAAATTAAATAAGGTATATCGGTGAAAAAATCATTTAAAATACGTAATAATTCACATTTTTTGAATTTGAATTTCTCGTACTTAGATACCAAAACCAAACATCTTTTTAACTAACTATTTTTCCAAGGATCTTATTGATTGATTATTATTTTTTGTTCATTAGATATATCAGTATTTTCATAATATTTTGATCTTCGAAACTGAGGCTAAAAGGAAAATTTAGAAAACCTCTAACAAGTTATCTTGATAGAACGCGTACATACTATATTAATTGAAATATTTTCTTAACTAACTATTTGGAAAACAAAATTTCCTAAAATTATTATTAATTAACATATAGTGTAAGATAAGTGGTTCATGGTATTAACGGGTTTGAAAAGTACTGTTTATGAGCCAAACTGCGCATGTAAGGCGTAAACACTCTTAACACTTTATTGCACGTGGGCTTAATACCGAGTCATTTTCTACCTGCCGACCAAAACATATGTTTTACAGGGGGTTGGCGTGCTAATTAATATGAATTATCTTTTACTTCGGCCCGCGGCTTCGCTTGCAAACAACTAAACATTTAAACTTTCGCATATATAAAATATTAGTGTGATATTGCCCGAGTTATAAATAAATGATGATTTATTTCTAATTTTGATGATTATTGATTAGATCATTACCTGCACGGGTAAGGGTAGGCATCAGGGTTGTTTCTCGCAGAGTAGGGGGAGTATTTGTCTAGAAGCCAAATCATGAACCCTGTGAGTACCAGTGCAGCCACTATGCTGAGCCACACTTCTGTGCGGAGGACTGTCATGAATTTGAAGAGGGATGTTTTGCGGGTTGGCTTGCGGATCACTGGAAAACACATAAAATTCATAATCACAATAATATTATAAATGTGAAAGTTTTAATGTTTTTTTACAAACACACGTCTCTTCACGTCGAATCACACGAACCCAGTGAACGGAAAAAAACATGGAAGCTTTCCTTTAAGGAAAATATGCGCGCAACTTGACACAAAACTGCAAACAAACTTACATGTCAAATATCGTTCGCTGATTTGCCAACAATTTGTTAACAATAAGGACGCTTAGTTCAAAGTCGACTTAATTCTCTTGACATTTGAGATTAAATTGTCGTTTAATGTTTAAGTCGCGTACGTCATTTTCTACAACGAAATCCAGTTTCTACCGCCAGTCGCCACTCGTTCGCAGCATAGTTTACAAGCGCCGCCTACCACAGCATACTTTGCTTTTGGGCCATTTTCTAGCGCAAGGAATGCTTCTACCTCTATGTTTTGACACTTTTGACACGCGTCCCTCCATCTGTAGTTTCCTTCATCAATAGTAAAATGCCAAAATGTGTCACTCAGAGACGATGCCATAGTTACAGTGAAGCGATTAATTTAGTCGAATTCGAGGCCTGAATGGATCGAGCAGAGAATATCTACAGGTACCTAGCTAGTTCTATTTCACACACAACTAACACTTAGTTTGTGGATTGATCTCCCTGTCGAGGTTTTCCCTCAGGATTACAGCACGGGATTCCTCAAAAAGAGTCTTCTAAGACATTTAAAGAGTCGGCAACGCGCGTGTAATGTCCCTGATGTTTCAGGCGTCTATAGGCTGCGGTAACCGCTTACCATCAGGCGGACCGCATGCTTGTATGCCAACTCGGTAGTTATTATTATTATTCATTTATTTCAGATTAAATGATAAATCCATACAATATTATTAAAAACAATCTTAAAACTATACCTACATAACATGATAAAAAGAATTAAATAAAATGTCACACAAAAATTAAAATTAGAATTTGCCAATTTACAGTATAAAAAAAAAACACAAAACTATACATTATAATTAGCATGATAATTTTTTTTATTAAATCTTACGTCACAGAAAATTCGAATAACATAAAATAAAATATTTAAAAATGTATAATATGAATTACACAAAATATAAATTTAAGATTAAAATAAGGATCAGATGGTGCCCATAAGTATCTGCATCCACCTGTTTTGAATGGGGCAGTCTGTCCGTGCTACAATCATCTTCAGGATGCCGTTGCTGCTGGCTCGCGCACGCTGGAAAAGGGAAGCGACTTTCTTGCGAATAATCGCATGAAAGCACAAAAAGGTAGTACAAAAAAAAAATCTGAACGTTTCCATCGTTTCCATATAAACAACGCGTGCAAATCTGCGGCAGAAACTAGTGTATAATATTATTATGGATAACCAAGCAAACGTGTTTTTTTTTGTTAGCCTGATCCGTTCAATAGATTTGACGTGAAGAGGGGATAAACATCCAAAGTTTCACATTTACCATCAGCCTAAACAGCTGAACGGATCGGAATGAAATTTGGCAGGGAGGTAGACGGTATCCCGGGGACGGATATAGGCTTCTTTTTATCCCGGAAAAGCGCGTGCGAAGCCGCGGGCATAAGCTAACTTAGTCTTGTTATATTATTAACACATTTATGGACAGACAGACAGCGGAGGCTTAACAATATAGTCCCGTTGGCATCCTTTAGGTACGGAACCCTAAAAAGTACAAAGCTCACCAATAAGTATGCCAGTCTGCTCAAAGTATGGTGGTACGAAATCTATGACCTCTTCTCTTTCAGCCGTCATGGTGAGCGCTGACACAGCCAAGTCAGTCTCCTGGACAAAATATTAACTGGTAAATACATTGATAGTACTAAACAGAGGGGATGTTATTGTTAGATTATTTTAATTAAATAAAATCTTTATTGACAAAGAAAATTACAATTCAATAATAAAAACAAATTAGAACTAGTATTTACAATTAAGCTAACTACAGACTGTTGCAAACAATCTCAACTGATCCATATCAATACGAGTCGGAACCGTCCCCAAGACGCTGGCTGCATTGCACCGCATTGCCGTAGGGCAATGCTGATGCGCTGCGCCAGATATCCGCCAGCTCTCGGGTCACGCGTCGCGTCGACCTGACGCTCAGAAAATTTCAACGGTCTACCTCTTACGGTTCATGAGATATAGCCGCGTGACAGACGGACGGACGGACGGACAGACAGCGGAGGCTTAGTAATAGGGTTCCGTTTAGACCCTTCGGGTACGGAACCCTAAAAAAAGATCTAGAGATCCGCTACAAAAAGATGTATTGGCTGATTGGAAGAAATTCTACTTTTGCAGTAGACAATACACTTCTATTATATAAACAAGTCCTCATGCCAATCTGGACGTATGGAATGCAGCTCTGGGGCTGTACAAAAAAGACGAATGTAGCAATCATACAAAGATTCCAGAACAAAGTACTCAGGTCAATTGTTAATGCTCCTTGGTACGTAAGTAATGACGATATTCATTGGGACCTGAATATTGAATTTGTCGTCAATCATGCAAAAATACGAACAGGCTTCGTCATCATGTGAACGTCGAGGCTATTCAGCTCCTCGACAACAATATCACACACAACAACACAACATAGAGAAACATTTATTAACGCACAATATTGATACAGCACAGAACAGAAATCTATATATAGAGGTATATAAAAGAAAGTCGTGTTAGTTACACTATTTACTCGTATAACTCAAGAACGGCTTAACGGATCTCGGTGAAATTTGGCAGCGAGGTAGATGGTATCCCGGGGCCGGACATAAGCTACATTTTATTCCGGAAAAAAGCGTGCGAAGCCGCGGGCTGCAGCTAGTAGTACATAACTTACAAACAATAAACAAAACACACAATACAAAATTACCTAAATGAGAAAAAAACAAATTAAGAAAGGTGTAGGTTATAGGGGTACACACTCACCCACATAAAGGGCATTAGCAGACCGTACAAACATTTGTCCCGAGGCTGGAATCGAACCAGCGACCTCCTGCGTTGCAGACGGACCTTCACCCGCTGCGCCACCGAGGTCGTCGAGATAAAAGTCTCGGGGTGATGATGAGGTGTGCAAGTCTGACTCACACTTGGCCGGACTTGCACAATTTGTTTCTCACCCCTCTCATCAGATCGCCCACCACTCCGTCCCAAGTTCCGTTTGACAGCTTTCTACCAAAACCGCCCATCTGTGGAGTCACTATCTCGTAATCAAATTCCATCGTCTGAAATAAACACGTATTAATTTTATCATTATCATTAATAAAAAAGGAGTATAGGGGTCCGAACCTAAAAAATAATAAACCGCCAAGTGCGAGTCGACTCGCACACGAAGGTTTTCGTACCGTAAAAATTAGGCAACTTTTGCAAAGAACATCAAATTTTCACTATTTTTATTATTTGTTGTTATTAAAGTTGAAGTGCTAGTTATTTATAGAACGTTTCATGTGCTTACCTATTGTAGTTCAAGAGATACAGCCTTGACAAATTAAGAGCAAAAAAAGTAAAAAATAACGTTTTTTTGTATGGCAGCCCCCTTTAATTTTGATATTTATTTTATTTTTATTATTTGTTGTTCAAGCAGCAAGAGGAACACACGTTTTGTGAAAAATTGACATCAAATACTCAACAAGTCTGTAACATCAGGTAAATAGCAGGTGACCACAGTTTTGTTTTTAAATAAAGCCATGTACGTCAATAGGGGTGCAAAGGGGTCATCTTTGAACCCCTATCGACATACATCGACTCTCCGGTCTCAGGATCCAGCGTAAGACAGGTCCATGGGACCGCTCGAACAATAAGTATCTTATAGTTAGGTACCTCGGAGTCTCTGTATAAGATCGACGCAGATCCCTCGTAGATTGGCTGGCGTTCCTCGGTAAACATCGGCTCGCCGGTCTCAGGGTCCAGCTTCGGATAGGTCCATGGGACCGCTCGAACCATAAGCATCTTATATGTAGTTAGGTACCTCGGAGTCTCTGTATAAGATCGATGCAGTACCCCTCGTAGATCGGCTGGCGTTCCTCGGTAAACATCGGCTCGCCGGTCTCAGGGTCCAGCTTAGGATAGGTCCAAGGGACCGATCCAACAATAAGTCTTATAGTAAGGTACCTCAGAGAGTCTCTGTATAAGATCGATGCAGTATCCCTCGTAGATCGGCTGGCCTTCCTCGGTAAACATCGGCTCGCCGGTCTCAGGGTCCAGCTTAGGATAGGTCCACGGGACCGCCTGCACAATTATTTAATTAAATAGGACATCTGATAGGGACCGAATGTGCTAGGGTTCCTATCAATAAGTTAAGGGGATGCTAGCTAGCTGAGGGTGGTAAAACTCCGAAGAGATTAAAATAACCGAGCCCGTCGAGTGATGGTTGAACACTGAGTTTATTGATTTCACAGTAGTTGATAATTGCGGTCAATGCAAGCTAAGCTAAATTTACATGAAATGTTCTAGTTAAAATGTACCTACTGCATGTACTTATGCGATAGCTTGTACATATTGCCAACCAGAAAAGAAAGAAAAAGGACCTACAATTTATAAAGTTACAAACAAACAAAGCTTTGGTAATAAAGTACCAATGTTAAAAACTTTAAACTATACAATAGAAACGCTAAAGGCGTGAAAACAATAATGCTAGAAAGCTAGATGAGAATGCATTTATGGTAACTAAACAATACAAACGCATAAGGCGTGAAAACAGTAACGCTAAATACTAGAAGCTTATAAAATGAATTGACTTAATCTAATAAATGTCCATTGTCTATGTCAATTACACTGCAAGTAGATAGATAAGCTAATTGCCCCCGGTGGGCTCTACTATGTCACCAAAGGAGTCACACGGTATGGGGATCGACACTGATTGACGTGGGGGTTTAGGAGGCGCGTTGCCTTTATTTACACCTAAATCGCCCATGCTCACTGTTTCACGAAAACCACACTCGCTGGATGAGTACCGCTCGCTGAACGCACTCGTTGAGGCACGCGCGCGGGTGTGGGCGGCTGCGCTCACCGGGGACTCCCCCCCGGGAGGAGCCGCCAGCTGCATGCACCGTCTCCTCGCTCGAAGGCAGGCCGCTAGGATCGCTAGTACCACCAGTACGGCTAGCATGCCGTAGATGATGGAGTATTGATGGACATCGTGAACGCTGAGGTTGGATTCTGATTGCTGCTTCAGATTGTCGATCTCGTCCAATACCCGACGACAAGCTAGCTCGTGGTTCTCCGCTGTAAAGTTGTAGCTGGCTCTAGAAGTCTTCATGACGCTATTCAAAATAGATACCTCTGGGGCTTCGATAGAAGGCTCTATACTAACCTTTCGTAAGAAGTTATTATGAGAGTGAATTGTAAATAAATCAGCTTTGATAGTACAACCTTGACCTATATCAAGAAGGCCGGTGCCCGAGAGACTACTCATACTAACATCAGCTGTGCACAAAGTGCGAATGTTGCATTTATCGCAACATGAATAAAGCCAAGAGTTCTGTCTGTGTAACTTGATCCATCTGTTTACACATAAGGATTGCTCGTAAATACAGGGCGATGTTAATTTGCCTGCATTTATTAAAGTAAGATTACAAATGCTTTGTTGTTGTATATTAAAATCATAAATAGGTTTATCTAGAGGACAAAATATTTTTTCTTCAGATGCATGAAGACAAGTTTGTAGATCGTAGTCTGTTAGGAATAAGACTGCGTCTTTTCGTAAGTTGAAAGCTAGATAGGGGTAGGTAGGTACGGTAAGGTAAGTTTTTCCTTGTTTGTTCTGTGGAATACTAATTATCTTATCGAGCTCGTAAATTTCGTTGCTGACTAGAGGGATTCTAATTTCGATGATGAGATATCTTTTAAATACCTTCGCTGATACCTTCAGTAGCTTGTAGATATCTCGTATGCTTCCCGTCTCTGAGGGTACCTTTAGATCACCCTGTAGCTGTGCCGATATGAAGTTAAGTTGGTCTTCCAGTTGTTCGCTAGCTATAAGATGTGAGTCGATGCGGCCGTGACTTATGTCTGTCACGGTGTCTATCAGTGACGTTTGTATGCGTCTCAGGTTCTCTAGGATGATATTCGCTGATAAGGCTGATGACGTAATATAGAGACCATTTTCAGAATCAGACATCAATTTATTTAGGACTGCCGATACGTTGTAAAAATGCTCGTTGATAAGAGAAAATTGCTTATTCATTATCTGCTCGTTGCGTTTAATAATGTTAAATTCTGATTTGATTACTACAGTTTGGTTTTTAATAAGCTTTTGAAGATGATTTTCGTTGAACGCAATTTTTTCAATATCCTTTGCATATTGTTTAGCAAAATTGTCGTCCAATACGCCAAATAGATAATTAGCTAAGTTTCCGACACCATTGACGGTTCCTCTTTTCTGTTGTTTGCTAGGAATTTGTAGAAGTCTGTTGTAGTGCTCGATTTCAGTTAGTTCATGTGAAAGCTGGTTAGTTATTTGCTGATATTGGGGTCTACCATTCATTGTCATGCCTGTCAGATGTCTCACGTAAGTCTCCATTTCAGTGACAGCTTGAAAATAGCTAGTTAGATTGAAGTACACTACTAGCTTCCACTCATCTCGAATATACTGTAAGTTGGATATTTTGTCGAAATAAAGTGGTTTAGATTCGTTAAATGCTGGAATACTAGGTGATAAACTTTGCTGTGAGGTTGGAGAGATCATCATCGTAAGCAGTAAGAGAGCTAGCGTAAAGAAGTTCAGGAAAGTCTTACGCTTGCTTCCACGTGCAGTGCCTCTTTTTGAGCTTGCAGGTGGAGGAGTCGCTGAGTGCTGGTCGCTGTGCTGAGCTAAGCTGTTTTCGTCTTTATTAGCTGTCGCGACCGGTAATAAAGCTAGCTTCGTTGCAGGTCGTTTGATGATTTTGTGTAATGTTTCAAAAGACACTACCCTAAGGCATGCTGGAGCATTGAATGTCCATTCAATGTTCATCGCGCTCATTTTGCTGAACCCATTTTTATGAATAGTAGCTAAGATACGAGTATGTTTGTAAGATAAGGTAATAATTAGTTCATACGCTTTATTTATTTTTAAACTAGATAGAACAGCTGAGTGGTCAGTAGGATTGTGTCGTAACGCTTCTTTGACGATACGAGTGATGGAGCTACCATTGATTATTAAATAATTCATGGATGCTAAGCTTGGTTGATGTAAAGCTGAGTACACACTGACCATTTTTGTTTCATTTGTCGGTGTGTCGTAAGTTTTGTTTTGAATGTTGTTGAGTTCAAAGCTAGCTAACCATGCCGGAACATTCCACCAAAGGTGATCCTTTTGAAGCTTAGTTACCGTTAAAACTCTGATGGCACGGTCTGCGGCATTTTCTTCGGAACCGGCGTGGTTCCATTTCGAGGCTAGTAATTTTCGAGTTTTTTGTTGAACTCTGAGCATGAGCTGAGCTAGAAGTAAAGCGCCACACATTTTTATATGTGGCACTAACGCTTTATTCTTCATTGGAGTTAGATTAGTTTTCGCGATGACAAGGGGTGATGTGCACTCACCTTTATTATCGCGCACTACTAAGTACGCGGCGCAAACGTAAGCTAATATCGCTGCATCACTATAGCAGTGTAGTTGAAATGCCTTTTGTGTGTCAACATAATACCTAAGTTTATTGAACTGCCACACATTTCGAAGGTCATTCCATAGCTGAACCCATCCGATTTGGGTTTGTTCACGTGTAGGGTCATCCCATCCTATACAGGAAGCCCATGTGAGCTGAAAGTTAAAGTGTGGTGTCCATCGAAACCCTAATGTTTTTCTAGGTTCGCTACATTTGAAATCAAAGGGCTTGTCATGCTGTGCGGTGGACAATTTAGGTAGGAGCTGTGGATCGCTAGCAGACCATATGCGTAAGTTCATCCCTGCGCTTTGGAGTATGTCTTCAGCTAGCTGACGCAGGGTACGCATTGGCATATATGTTTCATATTTCACCAACTTGCTTTCAAGCTGGATAGGATTTGGTTTAGCTTTAGCTGACGAAAAATCTCACATCCATCGATTTTATTTATTTATATAATTTAAATAAATAAATAAATAATATGTATAGATGGATGCGTCTTACTTCTTCACTCTAAAACTACTGAACAGATTAATCTGAAATTTTGCATAGGTTTAACTCTAAACCTGGAATAAAACATAGGCTTTCTATCCCATAAAACACTTCCCATAGGATAAAAAAAATCCCTTTTGATGTTTCCATAGAAACAACGCGTGCGAAACGGTGGACAGAGACTAGTGTATAATGCGGTACCTACAGCTGAAGTCCCAATCCTGAAGAACATCTTGAGAGGCTCCAGGGTGACTCCTGGCAGCAGTCTGAACGGCTCCTGAGCAGACCAGCTCGCCACCGTCTCCAACTCCTCGTCAGCGTACGATGATAGGACATAACGGGTCCGGAGAAGGAGAGAGTACCTATGGATAATTGAGACGCGCGCTAGAGCGTCTGCCAAGTTTGGAAAGAAACGGGCGACGCAATAGCAGTGAGTATCTTTAGACGAACCATTGGGCACGCATTTGGTTCCGTATGTACCTCAGACATTATCAAATCTTCAGGCTTGCAATTTTGCATGTCTAGTTTGATCCATGAATAGAGTAGGTATACCAAATTTTATAAATAACTAATAATTATAAAACGTTCCTTCATTATTTAATTTGTGTCTTGGCAAGTCCAACAGTAACACAAATGGGGTGGATATAAACTTGCCCAGACACTAATTAAATAATGAAAGAAAGAACGTAACAAATTAGGATTAGGATAGGAACTGCTGTGAAACTTGGCACCTGTCTATATGATCTCAGCTTTTTTATCGGTAAATCCACTCACTGAACGAACGTGGCTAGTTTTCACATTTATGTTTTTGGATAGATAATTAATGCTAGACAATTCACACAGCATCATCTAGCACCAAGTTTAGCCGAGCTTGTGTTATGGATACCTGATATACTTAATAAAATACTTTACAATGATAGATTATACACAGAGAACAGCCGAACAAATATCTGCAGATCGTAAACATTTGTCCCGTGGCAGGAATCCATCCCGCAACCTCCTACGTCGCAGATGGACCTTCGCCCGCTGTGCCACAGAGGTCTTCATCTTATTATAAATCCCATTATACTATAAGTATTTATAAAGTCGTTTAGATAAAAATTGTGATTGAAAACGACATGTACTTAGATTATAATCTCAATCTTTATCTACACGACTTATTCTTTTAGAGTAAAACTTACTTATCACTATTCCAGTAAAACAAGGTCTCGTTCCCCGCTGTCTCCTCAGCGAGCAGCCGATTGAACCGGTCTCTGGTTCCGTTCATCATCAGATCCTCGCAGTCTACCGTCGTGGAGGGAGGATCCAGCTTCGAGGACACTTCTGCCAGGAGTTGAAGTAGGGAGTTTAGAAGCTGCTGCTTCCGCTGGTGGAAGTAAGTTAACACGTGATAAGGAATCTTTACCCGACTTCTAGTTTTTTAACTTTTTGTGATTTTTGTTGCTACCTTTCTTCATAAAACATTGTAAGTACCTATTATAATATATATTTATATATATATATAAATAGATATTATATGTATTATTATATAGTGCAAGTTTTTATTATTAATTGCTGTAGTTTATCTAGCTTAGATTAGTTATAGCACGCCTTTTTGTTTTATTTCTACCATGTGTGGTTGGCAGGTAGAAAATGCCATCGGCATTAAGCCCACCTTTTGTATACTTTTGTTAAATGTGTGCAATAAAGTATTTAAATAAATAAATAAGTAAGAGAGCTATAGAGTTATGAACAGCTCGGTAGTTGTCATACGTAGTTTAAGACATTGCGATTGAACTAGGCCAACTAGAGCTATTTCTTAGAAACTTATGTATACCTATGGGATAGGTAGATATTTCCTGTACACTCTTTTAGATTTTTCATGTGTTAATATGTTTTTATGTGTGTTTTCTTTTAATTTTGTGTATGAGATGTGTACGTTGCGCAGCGATTCACGCGCTTCATTCTGGCCTCCACGGTAGACCAAATAATTAATAATTACCAATTAACGTGTATTCTTACATTACTATTATTGTTGTGAAATTTCAAAGGATTTACATTATTTTTTGTAATAATTTCATGACAAAACACACGTTTTGCTGAATAAACAAGCCATAAACATTTGTGAAATATTTTGTAATGTTAACATTAACCACCTCAAAACGAACTCACCTCAAAATCTCTAGGACACTCGCAGTCTTCCTTCCCCATCAACTTGCAGCACTCCTTGGGGTCTGCCTGCAGAAGCATGGTAGGCAGAACCAGTACGCTGGTGTCAAGAGGAGCGTAGTCTGTCACTGCTAGAACCCAGCGGTACGCGCGGCGGACCAGCTTCTCTTTAACAGCCTGTGTCAGAAACAGACGACAAATTGTACAATTGCTATCTTCGCAAGTATTCTAAAGTATTTTATGCAATTCTGCATAAAATCATTCAAAAATATTATAGCCCTCGGGAGCCAGTGGCCAGGCGGCAGCAGACTCACTTCCATAGCCAGAATAGGGTAGATAAGTCACTTCAGAGCACCACCGGCTTCAGAGATCTGACAAAAAAAATATGAGTGCACATGACGCATGACAAGGGAATGCCATCTCGTTCTCGCGAGATTTCGTTTTCGCGAGATCTCGGCCTTTTTTAGCGAGATTGATCTCGGCCGAAAAATGGGCGAGATCTCTCGAGATTAACGAGATTGCACTAGAGCATATAAACTTGCCGTTTAGAAGACGATTATTTGCACATTTTGTGCTTTTTCATAATACCTATAATTCTTATTATTTTGTTCCTAATTTATTCAATTATTGTGATTATTTGCAAGGATAATCACACAAAACTGTTAATCTCGCGAGATTGCATTCCCTACGCAAGACGTAAAACGCAGCTGAGATATAGCAGTAAATGAGTGAATTCGCTGTATGTTGTTTAACCCATTCACTGCGACGACGACACATTGACGACATATGTGGCGCGACGGGCGAAGGTCCGCCTGCGACGCAGGAGGTTGCAGGTTCGATTCCCGCCTTGGGCAAATGTTTGTACGATCTGCAAATATTTGTTCCGGGTGTTCTGGGTAAAAAATCTATATTAATATATATACAGTCGTGGTCAATTAATTAGGGACACTCTTTGGTTAAACCGAATTGTGAATTTATTTTTTATTTTCCAACGAGTCTAAACCATATTCCATATCTCTTACATGTAAGTATAATTAGTCATTTATGTGCCCGATTATACAAACAATAACAACTTCTTAAACATTAAACCTCTTTACAGTATAGCTGATAGATTATCATAGTGCTATTTGTTCAAATAATGCTGGCAGGCCATTTAATTAGGGACACTGAGATATTGCGTTCTATTTTAAAAATTTGAATCTCAATACTTTTTTACTTCTTGTCTTATTGTTTCGTGGTAGTTTTGGCGGCAATCCCGATATTTATTTTAAGTTTTGAAAAATATTTTGAAGAAAAATGGGCAAAAATAAAAGTTGCGATCCAACACTACGAAAAATTATCATGAAGTTTGTTGTCGAGCATGGTTGGCCACACCGAAGGATAGCAGAACATTTAAATTGTTCAAAACTATGGTATACAATGCATTGCAACATGTCAGACGCAATAACACAGCTTTAAATGTGCCCAGAACAAAAAGATCGAGAAAAACAACTCCGCAAGAAGATAGAATGATAACCAGGTTAGCTAAGAAAGATCCGTTTCTAGGCTCTATTTTAATTAAACACGAAGTGTTTGGGACAGACGAAAGAGCTGGTGTCTCAGCGAGGACCGTTCGACGACGTCTGGTAGAAGCAGGGTTGTTCGGAAGAGTGGCTCGCAAAGTAACGTTGTTGAAGAAAGAACAAAGAAATGCTCGTTTGGCGTTTGCACGTAAATAATGGACATTGGACCTACGCCCAATGGCAACATGTATTATTCTCTGACGAGACCAAGGTTAATTTGATTTCTTCAGATGGAAGGCAATACGTACGGCGGCGGCGTCCAGTAAAAGCGGAAATTAATCCAAGATTCACAAAAAAGCAGGTGAAACATGGCGGTGGAAACATTAAAATGTGGGGTTAATTTTCTGGACGTGGAGTGGGACCTGTGAGGAAAGTACAGGGTAACTTAGACCAACATCAATACAAGACAATATTGGGGGAAACGATGCTTCCCTATGCTGAGGAGCATCCCTATTATATGGACGTTTCAGCATGATAACGACCCGAAACATACCGCCCGTTCAGTCAAGTCGTTTCTTACCAGTCAGTCAGTATCGGTGCTAGATTGGCCAGCAAATAGCCCGGACCTTAACCCAATCGAGCACCTTTGACACGAAATCAAGAAAAAAGTTGCCACTTATCGTACCACAACTTTAGATGAACTTAATGAAGCTTTTTGTGAGGCATGGGCAAACATTCCTGTCGAAACATGCCAGAAACTGATAATATCTATGCCACATCGGTGTCAAGCGGTAATTACTAACAAAAGTTTTGCTACTGGGTACTGATTTTACA
This sequence comes from Eupithecia inturbata, assembly GCA_963662085.1. Taxonomy (NCBI): domain Eukaryota; kingdom Metazoa; phylum Arthropoda; class Insecta; order Lepidoptera; family Geometridae; genus Eupithecia; species Eupithecia inturbata. Next base: position 2,951,845 of record OY759205.1, read on the forward strand.
CGTAATAAAATGGAGCTGTTAAAGATATTAGGTCCTTACATATGAAATTGGCGTTTTTCGTACTGGCCACTTTAATCACAAATTTCTCCTCTTTGGTAAGGAATTCCAAATTCAAATTTGTACAGCTATAGACTCATGTATTTGTGCTTCGATGATCGTCATTCATTTGTTTTTTTTCTTCTGTTTTTTTCTGTTTACGTCACTCATTTTACAAAATGGAAAACTTAAAATATCGCATTATTTACGAGTACGAGTTCCGCCGTGGCACTAGTGCTGCGGAAACAACTCGAAGGGTGAATGATGTGTATGGCGGTCGTGTTGCAAAAGAAAACACAGTTCGTTTTTGGTTCCAACGTTTTCGTTCTGGAAATTTTGACCTGCAGAACAAGCCCCGTGGACGGCCTGAGACTCAAGTTGATAATGAAGAGTTGAAGGCTATTGTGGAAGCGGATCCATCGCAAACCACGTCCGAGTTAGCTGCAGGCTGCGATGTTAGTGATAAAACTGTTTTAATTCACTTGAAGCAAATTGGGAAGATTAAAAAGCTTGAAAGGTGGGTACCTCACGAATTGACTGAAGCAAACCGGCAAACGCGCGTCGACTGCTGCGTTACATTACTAAACCGGCACAATAATGAAGGTATTTTAAACCGAATCATTACCTGTGATGAAAAATGGGTTCTTTACGATAATCGGAAGCGCTCAGCGCAATGGTTGGATCCTGGCCAGCCAGCCAAATCCTGCCCCAAGCGAAAATTAACCCCAAAAAAGTTACTTGTAAGCGTTTGGTGGACTAGTGCCGGTATTGTTCATTACAGTTTTCTCAAATCTGGCCAGACTATTACGGCTGATGTCTATTGTCAGCAATTGCAAACCATGATGGAAAAGCTAGCGGCTAAACAACCTAGGCTGGTCAATCGCTCCACGCCACTGCTGCTTCACGACAACGCTAGACCACACACTGCGCAACAGACGGCTACTAAATTAGAAGAGCTTCAATTGGAAAGTCTAAGACATCCTCCGTACTCCCCGGACCTTGCTCCAACAGATTACCATTTTTTTCGAAATTTGGATAACTTCTTGCAAGGGAAAAAATTCAACTCCGATGGGGCAGTCCAAATCGCCTTCAAAGATTTTATTGATTCCCGTCCGACTGGTTTTTTTAGTAAAGGGATCAATGAACTACCTATAAGATGGCAAAAGTGCATAGAAAATAATGGTTCATACTTTGATTAATTAAATATATTATATTAAAAAATATTCGACTTTTTGTTCCTCCCATACAAAACGCCAATTTCATATGTAAGGACCTAATATTATAATACTGCAGATTATTAGTTTTGTTTAACTCTATTTTTCATTATAGTTTACTGTCCTTAATTAAATGTACAGCTACAGAATTATACATTAAAATTTAATACATGTTCAAACTTTGATATTAAATACTTTTTTCTATTTATTTATTATTTTATTTACAGCCATTTATAGCATAATAATCGGACCAAATTATGCAAATAATAGTAACTGAGAAATCAATAGGGTTTTATATTAGTATGTACTTAACCGGTTATTGTTGTTCACTATCTTGCATGTCCCTAATTAGTTGACCACGACTGTATATATATATATATATATATATATATATATATATATATATATATATATATATATATATACACACATATATATATACAGTGGTGGTCACATAATTAAAGACACTGGAAGCATATTGAAATAACTAAGCAATTCCTCCTGTATATACTTTATCAGACTGCCATTGTAACTTGCTGCACAAATAATTATTATTTGTGTTGTTATTGTGTATTGTTAAAACGAAACATTTACAACAAAACTTGCCTTTTATTCGGTAAATATTAAATGTAAGCAGTGTAAATAAAAGATAAGATTAGTAAGATCTGGCCATATAATTAAAGACACTTTATTTCGTAACAAGAAATTAAAAAAAAATTAGTTATCATTGAAATTATCTTAGTACGTAAGATTTCTAACACATTTTTATAGAGCATTCCGATGCGTATCAATACTTGGTCGCATGTCCTTTTGCAGCAATAACAGCACGACATCTCTTAGCCATGGAAGCGATCAATTTTGCACAAACTTGTACCAGAATTTATTCCCACGCTTCTGTAAAAGCTGTGTAAAGTTGATCGACGTTTGATGTATGCTTTGCCGCCACTGTCTTCTTCACCTGGTACCACAAGTTTTCGATTGGATTTAAATCCGGACTGTACGGGGGCCAATCCAAAACTGTCACAAACTGGTTCCATAAGAAATCTTTAACTACTTTTGCGGTGTGTTTCGGATCATTATCCTGTTGAAAAGTCCAAATGACCAGTAAATTATGCTCAGCATAGAGCAGCATGGTTTCTTCTAAAATATTTTTGTACTGGTATTTATCCATATTGCCTTCTATCTTCCTGACAGGTCCGACACCAAGTCCTGAAAAACAGCCCCACACTTTGATATTTCCTCCTCCATGTTTCACTACTTTCTTGGTGTACTTCGGATCCATTTCTTTGTTCGGGGGGTGTCTAACATATTGTTTTCCGTCAGAATTAATCATATTAATTTTTGTTTCATCCGAAAAAAGCACATTTTTTCACTCTCTTTCAGTCCAGTGTTCATATTTTTTAGCTAACGCTAACCTTGCCTTAACATTTTGCTTTTTCAAAAGTGGCACCTTCCGAGACACTCTTCCATACAAGTTTGCCTCACATAGTCTCCGTCTAATTGTCCTTGCAGACACATCCGTCGACCCTCCTGCCCCATATATTCCGAGCGTATCAGTTCTGATCCTTTGAACGGTTCCTTTTTTGCCAACACAATCCTAGTCTTCCCGCGGAGTAGTTTTTCTAGGTCTCGGTTTTCTGGATACGATTTCGGTCGTATTATACTTCTTGAAATGCTTTATATAATTCATAACCATGTCCTAAGAACAGCTCAAATGGTTTGCGATTTTTCTGTATGACAAACTTTTGCTATCAAGATTATTTTTCTAGTGGACGAATCGCAACTCTTGTTTTTTCCCATATCGATTGGTGTAAAACGTATTAATTTGAATACAAAAAGTAAAATGTTACGTTTCATGCAAATACGCGGCAAAACAATGAAAACCCGAATGTAGTTCTTTTTATTTTTTTTTAATTCACAACACAGAGTTCACTGTCTTTAATTAGCAGGCCAGCTACAGGTACGTTAAAAAAGTTTGCATTAGACTCGGATAGTGAGCAGTGTCTAAAATACCAAACAACACAACTTTTTAGTCCCCCATTTTTAAGAATACAACGTCATGTATGATTTAGTAACAATTACATTAAATTTAAAACTTACTTTGGCTAATGGTAGTGCCAAAATCATGTTTATTGTAGTGAATTAGGGGGTGTCTCTAATTATGTGTCCACCACTGTATATCTGTATCTAATATCTATATAATGTATTGTATTAAGTATATCAGTTATTTAGTACCCATAAAACAAGCTCTGCTTAGCTTAGGGTTAGTACATATTGTCCAGCACTATTTATTTATTTTATTTATTTATTATTGGAGCCTCTGCTGGAGCTGGAGTAGCCAGGCGCACCTAAACATGTCCGCCATGGGTACTGAGAGTTAATTAGAAGGTAACGAACGAGAACCTACATCTCAAAGAAGTCATGTGTTGGTCGGCAAAGCACATTACCCTAGTATAAGTGGGAGGCAGGCTGCGCGCAGCGCCCGCCAGCACGTGCGCGCTCGGTTCGGGGCGCATGCCGCGCAGTGCGCGCGCAGAATCGCGGGACAGCGCGGACTGCACCCACACGCGCGTGCGCGACGCGCCTAGCAAGTGGTAGAGGGTCCGGTCTACGTCTATAACAAAGTCACATTATAAAACGCTGGTGTCTGCCCGCGACTTTATGGTATATTATAAAACACTAATGTTATTTATGAGAGAGTTTGGATGCATGATTATCTGTTACTTCTTCACGCCAAAACTACTGAACGGATAAAGCTGAAATTTTGCGTAGATGTATTTCTAGTTTTTATCGGCTCGGGGTTAACATACATCAGTTCCCATGGGATAGAAATATCCCTATCACAGCGCGCGCGAGCTAGTACCAACAGCATCCTGCAAATGATTATGTCGCGTCTGGACTATCCCATCCAAAATAACTGGATGAGGACATTAATGGGGTTGTAGCTCCATATAGGTTAGTCAATAAGTGATTCATTAATTTTATATTGAACCGTCAATTAATTATTGTATTTTTTATCTAATTCTAATTTTCATGGGACATACTAAGCTAAGATTTAATTTTATTTTAATATGGACTTGTCTGAAATAAATGCGTTGTTAATAATAATAGAAATAACCTTACAACATTCCCTAGAAACAACGCATGCGAAGCCGCGGGCAGTTACAAATAAAACCTATATTTTATTCCAGGCCATTGTATGCAAAATTTCAGCCCAAACTCGTTCAGTATAGTTTTGGCGTGACAAGGTAACCATCCTCCAAACATCTAAACTTTCACATTTATAATACCTATTGGTTTAATAAGACTGATTAGAGATTAAATAATGATGGACTGGTCCACTGAGGTATCTCCAAAGACATATATCTAGATAGAAATGTATCTTTTAAAGGGCAATGTATACGCTTCTACAAGAAAACTCCTAGTGAGTTGCAAAAATTATCAGAAAATAAATTCAAACAAATTGTCAAAACCTTCCTATGTAAAAAGGCCTATACTATAAAATATCAGATTATCTAGAGGATAAAAAAGAGTGGGACGGAATTTGCTCCAACTCGAAAAATAACAACTAACTAACAGGGTAAAGGTTTCTTCGTCGCTCTTTAACTTTAGTCTACATACCGAAGCGACTGAAATCAAAAATATCACTTTATTTCCGTGTCAGTGTTTAATTATTAAGAATTTGACCTTTTCTAAGTATACATTTATTGTATTTATGGAAATAAAGAGTTTTTGACTTTGACTTAGAAGCAGAGTTCGCCTCGCCGACTTGTATTGAAACCGAGCCTGTAACATTTTGCATACGTACATATGTGGTTTAGGAACACCTAGAGAAAACACCCATAACTACAGTACATACTCGTGTTTCAGTTTCATGTGCCTACCTATAGTAGTTCAACAAACATCCTCGACAAAGTAAAATCAAATAAACCGCCAAGAGCGAGTTGACTTGCACACTAAGGGTTCCGTACCGTAAAAACCAGGAAACATCAAATTTACACTAATTTACACAATTTCCTTATTTTGTGTTATTGAACAACAAGGCATCTTGTTTTTAGGGTTCCGTACCCGAAGGGTGAAAATGGAACCCTATTACTAAGCCTCCGCTGTCCGTCTGTCATGTGGTTATAGCTCTACTTGGCGGCTTATTATAACCTGTGACGTCTCACGTGGAAAGCGGTCGGGAGCGGACTGAATTACGCGGCGTGCAAAGAGGTTCTTCAGTTCTTCTTTTTAGCACGCGAGGTAAATAAACTGTTTGCTTTTATCTAGATAAAATTTGTGTAGGTATCTCTATTCAAAAATCATATGTTCGAATCAGCACTTTTAAAAGAGATTTAATTAACCACAGGTTATTTGGTTTGGTAACCAATCGCTTTCCCCAAGACAGTAAAACTTACCCATCTCAGTCTCCAGCAGAATAGCAGCATCAGAAACGTTCCTCCACTCCAAGTACTGGTCCACAGCTCCTATCAACTGCTGCGAGCCTAGTATCGTGCGCACGAGAGGAACGCCGGCATCAGCTGAGAACTGCTCCGCCTTCTGCCATGGAGACCACGACAGGTCCAGGATCATGGACACGCCTTTAGAGACGGCTGAGCATACTGGAATACCAGGGAGTTTACTAACTTTTAACAGACTAGTATCTTACTACGTAACACCGACGGACTTTAAGCATCGTACTACGTAAAATAGGCCACAAACTAGTCTTGATTTCAAAATATGAAGATGTTTAAATGAATATGATTTAAGAAGTATGAGTTCCTCCACCTACAGCTGCGGCGCGCTCCTACACGGCGCGCGGCACACCGCAGAGGTAGGCAGCCAGTGCGTTAAAGAATTACAGGACAAATAGCAGCTATGCTTCAGAAATTACACACTTATGAGACTATTCTTCAATGAGACTATATCTGGATCAATCTGTATATGGAAAACATCTGGCAAAGATATCCAGAAAAAAGCAGCATCAGAAACGTTTTTCTATTCAAAAAACTAGTCCACGGCTCCTATCAACTCCTGCGAGCCTAGTATCGTGCGCACGAGGCACGCCATCAGCTGAGAACTGCTCCGCCCTCTGCCATGATCATGGATACGCCGTTGGAGACGGTCAAGCATACTGGAACACCAGGTTGTTTTTGTTACCTTTTAACAGGCTTTACGTTCTATCGTACTACGTAAAATCGCTTGCAAATTAGTCTTGATTTGATTTCATAGTATGATGGATGATTGATGATGTTAAAAAGAAGCGTTTAGCTCTGTTACTATACAATACAATACAATACACTTTATTGCAAACCACAAAAAAAATATCTATCTTTTTTTTATGCCAAATGTGTTGCAATACGCTGTAGGTAACTGTCGATACTAGACAAACCTTCTATGGTTTAAAGTGTCATAAAAATAAGAACAGAATTGACAAAGAAAATTACAATTCAATAATAAAAACAAATTAGAACTAGTATTTACAATTGAAACAATTAAGCTAACTGCAGACTGTTGCAAACAATCTACAGGTAGCTCAACTGATCCATATCAATACCAGTCGGAAGCGTCCCCAAGACGCTGGCTGCATTGCCCCGCTGTATGGCAATGCTGATGCGCTGCGCCAGATACCCGCCAGCTCTCGGGTCACGCGTCGCGTCACCGCATACGGTGATGAAGGACAGCTCCTTGCACGCGACGCGCCACTTCGGATCGCATCGCTAAAGCTTGTCAGTGAACGCGTAAAAAAAAAACCAGGTCAAATAGCAACGTTGCCTCAGGAATTTTATATTTATGAGACTATTGGATCAATCTATAAACTACCGCGGAATAATTACTAAAATCGGATAGCACTTTTCGGATAACATTTAGAAAAAGAATGAGGGTTCGGAACAAAAAAAATATACCCCATAAAAACTGTGAACTCTTCGCGAGCGAAGCCACTGCAGGTTATGGGCCAATAAAATATTCGAAGTAGGTACAAAAGAATCGGAAATTTATCTTTTGTCCCTTACAGTTTCCATAGCTCTCCTCTTCATTCTCCCGATCTAGGAACACGACGTCGTCACTCAGTCGGAGTTCAGGGTTGCCATCTTCAACAGCCTTCAGAGCTTCGCCGATGTTGCCAGTTAAATCCTTCTCGTGCGATTCTATGATAAACACTGTGAAAACAAACCGAGTAACAATGAAAGTAGTAAAATAAGGTGAACTCCCAACGAGTCACACCAAATCCGGTCACAGTGTGACACGATGGGAGTTATTCTATAAAAAAAAGTTGCAACGAGTAACAGTGTGACTCAATGGGAGAAAAATTCCCAACAAGTCACACCAATTTATTTTCCTAGATGAAAATTACTCTTTATCTGAATTATCACAAATAGACTTTATTTCATCTTAAGAATAATACAGATTGTAAAAACGGATTCTAAGGACCGAATACAAACAGACTTAGCTTACCTATACACTAGCCAAACTCGATGTAGAATGTTAGTAAACAAACCACCCATACTTAATCAAAAATTAACTCTGTTGCCGCGTCTTTTTATACGCAGTTTACATTACATACTTGTCGATTTGAGATCCTTCCTTCATTAAATATTGCTTACATTAACCTAAAACTCGACGCCAAGCAAATGAGTTTTCAGTTTTTTATGATGATGTTATCGTAGTTTGTTTACATACATTCCACATCGAGATTGGCTAGTGTATAGGTACTTCCTATGAGACATCTCAAACCATAATGAGTGCACTGTACAATTTCTGTCTTTTTGAGAATCTGTCCTTTTGAGAGTCTGTCCTTTTGAGAACTATGGAACGGATACCTACTTGTCTGTTGTCGACAATAATTATGCCGTGGGCGGTATGCCCTTGCAGACACTTTTAAAATCCAAGTAATTAAATATCAAAAGTAGGTATTTAAAATATACAGGGTGTTTGGCACATGGACCGACATGATTTTTTGGGGGGTGGGGGGGGGTTATGTGCTATTTTTCCCCGTGAGACCCAATGTCCTAAGTCTCACGGTAGTCTAGATACGATATTTTTTATTTTTTTTGGAAACTTCCCGAAATCTTGCCTTTAAATCGTCCTAACTTTTTTTGTTTTGGTCTAATACCACAAAACAAAGTATGCTTGTATTCTAAAATGTTTTCTTATTCTGAATAAATAATTACTTGTCACAAATCATATCCAAAAAAAAAACTTCTGAGCTTTCAAAGTGGTAAATCGGTTTCAATGTGAATGATAAGTGATCACTTCTAAATTCATTTTTAAAAAAACTAAAATTCATTTTGCGTTTAGCTTTCTTTGAAAAAGTTCTTTACTTATTACCCTTTCCAACGATATGCTACATGGCAGAAATAATACATCAGGGGTCGACCTAAGAGATACTTTTTTGAGTTTGTTGCTAGGGTCAAGATAATGAAAATACGTTTTAAATACGTCTAAAGTTGTTTTTATTTAATTAAAATTACAAAGTTTGCTCGAATTGGCCGCCTTCACACCTTATGCATGCACGACACCTTTTTCTGATTTCTGAGGTTGTTGTTAAAAGCCGCATTTCCTCTTGCATTTTTACAATGCAGTGTTTATTCGTTCCACTAAAATTTATTTTGTGGGCACCTCTGTTGCATACACTTAGGTACTCTTTTGCACGTCCCCATACGTAGAAATTTAAGGGTGTCAGATCTGGGGACCATGCTGGCCATGGAATGGGGCCAGCTCTACCAATCCACGAGTTTGGAAATGCATTGTCTAAATGCTCTCGTACCGTTCGTTGGTAATGTGCCGGACAGCCATCATTTTGAAATACAATTGGCACATCTTCCTCTAATACTGGTAGTACCAGTTCAGGTAAATCAGTTCATCGAATAGCAGAGTAATCTCGACTGATTCCCGGCAAGTGACCTTCACCAACATTCAACTCGATAGACAAAGACAACAATAATCAATAACTGTACTACTAGAACGAAAGAGACTAACTTTTTACCTGCTGCTTGTTAATCCGCGTTAACTGGTTACATCGTTCAAACCAGTAACATTGTTAGAGTGCGTGTTCAGCCCTGGGCCCTGGCAAACAAATCTTAATTTGACCACCTTAAGAACGGTTTCTTATGTCATGTAGCATACCGTTAGAAAGGGTAATAAGTAAAGAACTTTTTCAAAGAAAGCTAAACGCAAAATGAATTTTAGTTTTTTTTTAAATGAATTTAGAAGTGATCACTTTTCATAACATTTACACCGATTTACCACTTTGAAAGCTCAGAAGTTTTTTTTGGATATGAATTGTGACAAGTAATTATTTATTCAGAATAAGAAAACATTTTAGAATACAAGCATACTTTGTTTTGTGGTATTATAACCAAACAAAAAAAGTTAGGACGATTTAAAGGCAAGATTTCGGGAAGTTTCCAAAAAAAATAAAAAAAATCGTATCTAGACTACCGTGAGACTTAGGACATTCGGTCTTACGGGGAAAAATAGCACATAACCCCCCCACCCCCTAAAAAATCATGTCGGTCCATGTGCCAAACACCCTGTATTTAGATTTTTATATAAAAAAACTATTAAAGACTCACCAAATCGTAGACTGATCTCCGACACAGCACACCCCAAATTCACCAAAAATATTAACAAAAATAGAATTTGGCTCTCCATAGTTCATCTATTGCAAGAACTACAACGGTTGCAAGTTTTGATTTTATTCACCAAAATCGATGAAATATATTCCTGCAGCAAATACGGAATGAACAGAGTAAGAAAAACGTAAAATAGAACTCTACATTTTTCAAACATAACAACTCAGATTATGTGCGTTTCTTTTTAAATTAAAGTTGTACTTGCTTCTTTGAAATAATTTTAAAGATTTTAAGAGTCGTCTTCAAGCACTCAGTGTGAAAAATAAAGTGGTCTAACGTCAAACCCAAACGGGATTATTGAAAATTCAAAATGGCAGATTTTGTGGGTGGTTTCAAATTTGTTTCTTAGCAGGAAATCGTTGGTCCTGTCCATTCTTTGTTGAATTATTAAACAAGAAAGGTATTAGATAGTAGACAAAACACAGGCCCGTTACTATTGTTTGACTACTTCGGCAATAGTGTACAGTCGAGTCCAAAAGTGGTAGGGTACTTTCATAATACAATACAATACAAAATACTTTATTGTACACCGACAAAAATACAATACAAAAGACATTACATAAGACACAAGTACAATGGGCGGCCTTATCGCTTAGAAGCGATCTCATCCAGGCAACCTTTGGATGGAAAGAATTATGTGAATTTAAGAAAGGCAGGGGGTGTACCAAAGATAATTTTAAATAAATATTGACAACATTATAAATACCTAAAAACAAGAACGATTAAATATAACAAATATCTAACTATATATATATATATATATATATATATATATTCATACATGTGTACATATATAAATAACAAAAATATACTACATAGATACCTGAATAGATAGTACTAATATTCACTTCATAATGTTTATATGAGAGATTTGTAGGTACTTGTATAACAGGCAACGTGGATACTTTCCAGCTCTATTTGTATCTGGAATGATAGGTGTGGATACGTTGGAGCTAAGACGTAAGCTGCAGCTTGGAATCCATTACTATCTTATATTACACAATAAAGTAAATAATCCAGGTGTGTTAAGTAGAATCAATATCTACCAACTAACCACGTGCGTGCGGGTACTCATCGGCGGCATCGCTTGTTCTGTGGCATCGCCCTTCGAACCAAACACGGAAACAACGCACCAATGGTTCGGGCACTCCATCTACTGAACGAGTTCGTGCACGAGTTCCAGCATGTCGACATATTCCACGACAAGCTAAGTGGGATAGATAAGTCTTTTAATATATTTAAGTTACAACCTAGATTTATAGTCAATAGCATAAGATAGTGAGTGCTTTGGTTCTTAAACTGTAAACTGCTATCTTCTTAAATAATAAATAAATAAATGAATACTATTTGAATTGTAACATAAATAACGATTACTTCTATTCTAATAATCTGAGACTTACACAATATTTATACGCCTGCGTGCAGACTAAATACGAGTACAGTGACTAAAATAGTTTTAAGATCTGACTCGTAGGTACCTACTTATACTTACCTATAATAGTTATCCTTATTTATTTGCAAAAATACATAGCATTCTTGAAAATAAATGAGGTTGCCTGGAAGCGATAAGGCCTCCCATAGTACTTGTCTTAAGTAATGTCTCCCTGTAATGTTATTTTTATGGTGTACAATAAAGCATTATTGTATTGTATTTAATTTAATGTAGTGTGCACACTACATTAAATTAAGTGTCATGACAGGGTACATTCTAACGCCATGACGACGCGACGTAATAATCGACCCTCCAACTCAGCCCGTGGATGTCCTAAAAGTCGACTAAGGGTAACTAACTACCAGAGGCAATAGAGGTGTTAGAAGGAAGCTGCTAACACCTCTATTGCCCTAGCTTATTGCTCTACTGCAATCACCAATCCGCCTGCTAAACGTTGTGATTATAGCAAAACCCCTCTTGTTTTGGGGGAAGCACGTTCGTGGATGTTTGTTTGCTGAGTAGAACCACATCATAATACACACTCATACCAAGAACTTTGAAACTCGCCCTAATAACGTTCCACTTTTCGACACGCTTGTCCCACATACAATATGCAAAGGGTAGTTTACGTAAGCGGTCGTGATTTCATTTTCTTATGTGCGTGGGAAACCACACGTGGTGGTTGACATGCAACGTTGAGGTACACTTGAAGACAACATTAATAATTGTGCTCACTGCTTGCATATGTTTGTCCTGACGTGTAATATGGTTAAGCCAAATTACTTCAAACATCCTTTAACTGTTTTCAGTTTCTTATTATCGTCCTAGCCTTTTTTTTATTTAGTTTTAGTATTAAAGGGGTTTGCAGATTTTGGCCCTAACATCGATCACCATTTTGCTTTTTTTTTCAAGATCGCCGCGCACAATAAACTTTAATAGTCTTCAACAGTCTGCAGTTACCTTAATTGTTTCAATTTTAAATACTATTTCTAATTTGTTTTTATTTTTGAATTGTAATTTTCTTTGTCAATAAAGTTTAGTATCTAATAAACTTTATATATTTGGATAGATAAACAAAACAAACAAATTTTTTTTTTTTAAATATAGTTTTAAAGCGTATGATTCACAGATGAAAATAACTGTATTTTTCTTCATAACGTGATATCTCAGGCACCTGACACTTTAGAAAAGTGTGTTATAATTTTTTTTTTGTTTTAAGGTCTTCTATCTAAATAGGTATATAACTTTTATTGTGATTTTCGCCCGAACATCGGTCACCACTTGTATTTTTTTTTCATAATCGCTGCGCACAATAAATGTTATATATTTGGATAGAGGACACTAAAATAAATAAAAAAAAATCTCATCCAGGTTTCTGAGTGATATTCTTTTACCGGACAATTATTATGGTACAATATTTTATACGACATTTTTTATTTGTTTTAGTGTCCTCTATCCAAATATATAACTTTTATTGTGCGCGGCGATCATGAAAATACAAATGTTAGGGCACCCTCCATACAGAAGCCTTCAAACCCCTTTCATTATAAAACACAAAAAGGGCTGACTATAGGCTCGCATATAATTGCCCTAGTTCATTTAAGAAAAACTTTATAATTAAGTACCTTTTTATTAATATAATTTAGAATGTACTGACCGAAGCTCTTGGTGTTTGTTATATAAAAAATGTTGGAAATTTAAATAAAACTATCAATTTAATATATAATAACTATTTATGTAAGTATATAAACATTACATCGATAAGAAAAAATAATTAATTTACCTAACTCACAAAATATGAAGGAAAATAAAATTCTTAAAACAACATACAACCTCACGCTACATTAAATAAAAAAAATGATTAAATTAATTTAAAAACTCTTGCATTGAAATCTAAATTTCTTTTTATTCCTAATATTTACTTATGCTAACATTTAAGGGTTCAAACCATATATTCGCATAGAACCATATTTTCTTGTATCTCAGTCTATTTCTAACAATTATGTTAAAACTAGAAAATTATTGATATTCCGAAAATATGATTCCGTGAGGATAAATGAAGTAAACCTTTTCAACGATGTTACATTGCAATTTACAGCGATTGGGTTCTCTTAGTGTCAAATAAATGTTGACACATTTACGATAATTTATGCACTTTTGAGTATCGAATTTTTGTCATTTTTGTTTGAAAACGATGGGTTTTGATATAACCATATGAGCCATAACACACTGGCGATTTGCGAGCGATTTCAAAGCGAGGCGAGTGCGCAGCGAGAACTCCGCGACGTTGCCGACGCCGCCGCGGGCAAGCAGCGAAGTCGCTGTGTACTCGCCTTGAAATCGCTTACAAATCGCCAGTGTGATAAGGCTATAAAGAAGAAAAAGATTTAGAGTTCTAAATTTACGAATTTATCAAGCTTTTTACGTAAACTTCACCGCCAATCTTAAATTCAGTTTCTACTTCGTAGATAAACTAAATTACGAATGGCTTCCAAAAGTTCTTAGAACAACAACACGATGTTCTTAGGACAACAGTTTTTTTTTAATCATTCTTATTTTTATGCCTAGTGGGATTTGAGACGCCGAATGGCAAAATAATAAAACAAAACACTAATAGAACCCAAGCGGTAAATTTTCCGACGGTTCTCGTGAAATTAACTACCACTATGATTTTATCCTATTTTATACAGTTTTCCATACACCCGAAGAAAAATAATCTTAATCTATTTAAAATACCTGAAAAACTGTTTACATTTACTATTTCTCACGGTAGGTATCTATTCATTTTTTTTTTAGTAAAAATTGCTTTTATTTCTCTGTACAGAAAATATTGGTATGTTACTTTATCAATACAAATATCAGTTATTTTTAATGATTTTTTTTATTCAAAAATGTCGAACGGGATAATTTTAAGATACCTACAAGTTTTGTACAAAAAACTTATCATCAATTTTCTTTACTAGTTCTAATTTGTTTCTATTATTTTATTGTAATTTTTTTTTGGTAATAAACTTCAGTTTTTACTATACAAAATCTTCAAATTTTATTCAATTACAATTATGATTTCAACTATCATGAACTTTAATTAACACAGAATAAATTAAAAACATGTTTCCAATATTTTCTGAACGACTGACAGTCACAAAGATCTAAAAACGTCAAGTGTTTCCTTTGATTACTACACAATATTAAAATTTCAGCCGGATAAATTCTGTAGTATTGGCGTGAATAAGTAGCCAAAGGTAAAAGAATCCATGCAAACTTAAGCATTTATGAGGAGTTCCACCTTTATTAAAACCTGTTTCACATGAATGTTTTTGTATATTTGAGGTTTTTAGACCTTTATTTACATTGCAAGTATAAATTATAAATGATGTATTTCTGATTTAATAAATGCGTTATCAACAAACAAGATGCCAATATTAAAAACGCGTGGAAATAAAGTAACTGCTGTCTGAGAAAATCGTTCAAAATAATTAAAGTTCTTGCCAATAGATGGCGCTTAAAACTAATTATTAAAAAACCGTCGACCAAACAATAGAAATAGGTCCTTGTTAGATTTAGATTATAAGTTTTGTGCTTAATATATTTAATATTATTTGGTAAGCTATTTTTATTTATTTTAATACATTTATTAGCTTAGTAAAATAGCTAGATCGTATTAAACGTATTACGCACTTTGTGCGTGTAGGTAAACTTTTATTTGGTCGAAGATAATTTAATGTCTATGTTGTTTATTCTGTATATTTTGTGTATGATTTCAATAAATATATTTGAACAATTCTCTCAAATCCGATGGTACTTATAAAATAAAAAAAATACAAATCTAGGAACATTAAAAGCTTAACATAAAAATGTTTGCTTAATAATTTATTTTTAATTAATGTGAATGGAAGATATTTCTATAAGTTATATATAAAATGAACAAATTAAAATTAAGAGATGTTGTACCGTAGTTTTACGGAATTTGTCTCCTTAAAAAATATCTAATGGAAGGCTGTAGCAAAAGTTTCATAAAAAAACATTAAATTTGTATATTCACTGATTTCTAAGTACATTTTTAATAATATAACTTTTTAAGTACTACAGAAACAATAACGCTTGTTACCTACATTATTGGTGTATTATTTCAATGCATATATTATAAATATATTCTTATAACGCTTTTGCTACAGCATATATACACATACGAAGTTTATTGTACGAGTTGTATAAAATGAATTACTTCATGAATATGTATAATACATACAAATAATCGACATAATAAAAACTCTACAAAACTAAATATCATAGGGTTAATACATAGACAATCACTAAATTAAGAAATTCCTGTGATAATTTAGTTTTAATTATACATAAAAATACTCATCAATAACTACATAGTGTAAATAATAATAATTGCCAGTGAAAAATAGATCACAATGATTGCATTGGAAAAAAAACGCGATCTACAGGGTGCCACGGAAAGGGTACTAAGCCGAAAGGGGGTGATTCTGGACCCTGAGGGGATCAACTTGTGAATGAATGATCTTTTGAATTTTGAATATTTTTTATTTTTTTAATTGTTTTTATTATTTTGGTACTTTTACGCGCACTCTTGCATTATTTAACATTACAATTATGTTTTTTGCATGAAATAATTACTAAAATATGATTGATATTTCAAAAAAAGTATAATAATGTTAGAATACACATAAAATACTATGAAGACTATGAAGGAAAAACGACAATTTTTTTTTTCAAACTAAGAAAAAAGAAAAACGAAATTCAAAAAATCGTAGAACTATTGTTGACCTCATCGCTGTCCAGAATCACCCTCTTTCGGCTTAGTACACCCTTTCCGTGGCACCCTGTATATTCTAATAGTGGGCTATAATTAAAAAATAAATAGATGCGTCAAGCTACAGATAAAAGGAAGCTAAAAATCTTTTGAAATCAGATCGATGGAACGCAGTAACGCCAACTTACCAAACCGCAATATGAGATCACGATAAAATACTTTTTTATATAACGAATGTTTAAAATTTTGGTACCGAATTGATGTATTTCTTTTGGCAAGTTGGCGGCATTGGAATTTATAGGCTCATTGCATAAAATAGTCCGGGTGGTCGGGGTCCTTTTCGAAACGTTTTGCTTCTTCTTGCATGCTCTCTTTTATTTTCAAAATGGCTGCTGATTCTGTTTGGTCGTTTTGATCCCCACCGGGGCCGCCGAAACCTTGAGCGTTATTTTCTTTTTAAATTATTAGACACTTCTCATGAGCCTACACTACAAACTAATAAAGCATAGTCGATCGCATGCACGCACTATAAAAAAAAAACATTCTAATCTTTCATCACGTTGAAAAAATTGTTCGATTGTAGAGCTTGAGCATATTGCTCATTTTAAGTAATATCTTCGACCAAATAAACCATGAGCATCCTGCTTATAAAATAAAACATAACAAAATTATTGTACCGCCAAACAGGTGATTAAATTTTCTTGAGGTTATCGCTTTTTTCTTGGAAAATATAAATGTTTGGTTAGTAGCGATATCAGCGAACAAATCAAGAAAACTTAAATAAGGAGGAAAACCACACGAGTATTTAATAAAAAAAAAACAACAAAAGGCCATTTTGGTATGTTTAAAAAACTTGCCAACACACTTTATTTCTCACTAGACTTAAAATTATTTTTTATACCTACATAATGATGTGGAGATTTATAAATTTCCAATGATGTTTATTATGTGATGCCTATATGAAAATAACTTGAGCAAAATATCAGCATAGGAAGTTTCGTTCATATCGATCAACGACAAAATTTATATCGATTTTCTTGACAATTTTGTTCTGTCAAGCAACATGTTTAATAAACGCCTATAAACCCCACTTCATTTCGAATTGAATGATATTTTTGTTGCAAAAAAAAAATAAACATTGAAATGGGACAACGAATAATTATAGATGACCAATTTAACATAAATAGCATTTAATATAGTGATATTTTTTTATTAGTCTATTAAAATTTTAAATAAATTATTTTATCGTTAGTCGATATAAATGACACTCGCTAGCCAGGGACAAGGAAAACAACAGAGGACCCATTTATTTATTTATTTGGTCGAAGGATACTAAAAATATTTAATACAACTATTTTTACAACAACAATTACGTTACAAAAATAGGATTCTGGCAAAATTTGCATAGTTAGGAAAAATTAATACATTTTTTATCGAAAATGGCTAATCGAAAGCATTTTGCTCATTATCGTAACACTTATAATTTATGGGGATACTAGGAGCTTGCCAGGTTAATATAACTCAAGGATTTCGTCAAAATAATTCATGTTCCAAAATAAACGCATGTCAAACATTCAAAGATCCGTACCATTATCGATTTTATTTTAATAAGTAGTGATAAAATCTAAAAAAAACTAATAAGTACAATAAATGAAAATTAAAAAACCCTTTGATTTTTCCAACTTCATGTAGGTAAATACTGTTCATAAAATTCACGCTCCATCAAAAAAAATACCATCCTTGAAACAATCTTGGAACAATGGACGCTGGCGATCTTGTGTGAAAAATCTAGACACCATCCATGAATCCATATTCAAGAAGTTGGAGTAGCGAGATTTGTTTTGAAACTACCATAGAGTTCAAAGAAAAATTAAAAAAAAATTAATAAAAAATAAATAAAAAATTAAAAAAAAAGAGAATATTAAAAAAAAGCCAGTAAAATCAAAACGACAGTTCACTGTGCAAAAATTACAAATAAAAAAAAATCTTTACTCTCCTGTATACTCCGGCCAAACTAAATATACAAAGTTAGTTAACGTTGCCCCATACTAACCTAAAAATATGAGCTACCTGTAGATTGTTTGCAACAGTCTGCAGTTAGCTTAATTGTTTCAATTGTAAATACTAGTTTTATTTTGTTTTTATTATTTGATTGTATTTTTATTGTGATTTATTGACAGAATATCAACTACTTCGATTAGAGCTCTTTCCTTCAATGCATAATGCTGACAATTACATAACAAACTCTACGCTAAGAAGATAATTTTGTATATTTGTATTATGAATTGTTTACAAAAATTGTACCTTCAAAATAGCTTGATTATACGTGAAATATTAGGATTAAATATTTAGTAACAATTCCTTAACAAATAATACAGTTGCAATGAATTTCCGCAAAGTATTGTCGGAATCTATTATACTCTGTCCACGCATTTATTTTCTTTTGACACAATGAAAGAATACAATATTTATAACATACACACGTAATCTGTAAGCTCGATAAACATCGAGCTCTCGTTAGTTCCGATATTTTTCGAGTCGACAGATTCGCATCACTATTTTTAAAAAGATACTGTCTATGAAATATTGCATTATTTTATTCAGTCAAAGAAAATAAATGCATGGACGGAGCATAGTTACTTGAGTAAAAAATGTGACAGCTTCCAGGCAAGCTCCTCGTATTAACTAAAAGTACTCACTCAAGTTGTAATCACCCATGCCTGAGCCGGAGTCTTCACGAGGGGTCCCGGGCCCCCCGCCGCCGACGCCCCCCGGCGATGATTTCATGCCGTCCACACCGCCGAGGCCTAATTAATTAATAAAGATTTAATTATAATCTTTATTAACGAAAAGATTTTATTATAATCTTTATCAACAGAGAAAGTATTTACAATTGAAACAATTGAGCTAACTGCAGACAGTCGCAAAGAATCTTCAGGTAGCTCAACTGATCCATATCAATACCAGTCGGAAGCGTCCCCAAGACGCTGGCATTAATAAATAATGCTGGACAATCCACACCTTAAGTAAGCAAAAGCTTGTGTTACGGGTACTAGACGGTTGTGCCGTGCGAGAATCGAAACTGTAACCTCGTGCGTTGCAGGCGGATCTTCGCCCACTGCGCCACAAAGGACGTAGAACTATGTAGTTTTTGGCCCACCCCTGTTATTGAGTTACACTCGATCCTTGCCACTGTCGGCACTCACCAGAATTGCTGCTATCCTGCGGGCTGGGCATGATAGGCGTGGGCGGTCCTGGCGGGCCGTTGGACCCCGGGGGCGCTCCGTACGCACCCGGCGACCCCCCGCTGTAGTTGAGGGGGGCAGAGCCTCCGGAGCCTCCCGAACCGCCGGCCCAAGCGCCACGCGGGCCCATACCCATTGGAGGCATACCTGATAGATAGATAATATTTTTATTAAGTTCACACACAAACAGCACAGGAAAACATAAAAAATCAACAAAAACAGTATTTAGGTAAGTATACATAAGGAAAAAAAAAATAATAATAATTAAAGCAAAACCAAAAAATCCAAAAATAAACACAATACCTAAAATAGACACCTACCTACCACCAGTGCAAAAGCACTAATAACGAGTAGGCAGTCACCGCCCACCCTGGGCGGGGGCTACTCACCCGTTCCTGCGCTGCGCCGTAGTGAACCCAAAAGGGTAAGTCTCAGCTTTATGCTTTTCTGCACCAGGATAGGTACAGAACAGCGCTGGTTTTCAGACTGGCCCACTTTGCGTGACACCAGGAGCCGAGACGAGAGGTATAAAACCATCAGTAGTTGTTTACATTACTACCTCCTACTAATATTGTAAGGCCAAGTTTTTGTCGTTGTGACGATGTTTAGCCGAAAACAACGCCAAAACTACTGTATAGCTGAAATTTAGCACTAATACAGATCAACCTTAAAGGCTACTTTTTATTCCGAAAAAACGCGTGCGAAGCCGCGGGCAGAAGCAAGTAAATAATAATAAAGAAATAATACTGGACAATCCACAAGGTATCATCTAGGCCAAAACAAAGCAGAGCTTGTGTTATAGGTACTAGATAACTGATGTACTTAATACATATTTTTTTATCATGCATAGATCTGCGTCTGCAGATCGTCCAAACATTTGAGGCGGGAATCGAGTCTGCAACATCCTGCGTCGCAGGCGGATCTTGACCCGCTACATTAAAGGTCATAAGTGTAACTACACAAAATGATCATGAAGGCATAAATTAGTTTTTACCTGGCCCGCTAGGCGGGGGGCCCCGCATGCCGGCGGCGTAGGCTCCGGGGCTCATGGGCCCCATGCCGGGCCGCGGCGGCGTCATCCGGGGGCCCAGCAGGGCCCCGCTGCCGCCACGCTCCATAGAGTTACCCATCATGCCTTGACCTGCAATGAAGGAAAATTAAAGTTTATAAACAGGACCTATGAAAAAGAGATGGGTGTTTGATAAATGAACCGACATAATTTTTTGGTGGGTGGTGAGGGTCATGCTCTACATTTCCCCGGTAGACATAATGTCCTACGTGTCATGGTTGCTACAATAATGATTTTAAACTTTTTTTTTTATGAAATTACAACCTGCACTGTAGTTGTAATTCCACAAATATACTTGTGCTGTATTCCGCATTGTATACTTAATGATTATATATTATTAAATAATGATTACAACAATTCAGTTAAAAAATAGTTCTGAGCATTCAAAGTCAAAAATCTGTATAAGAGTTATAAATCGTGACAACTTGTAAATTCATATAATTTGACTTTCTTTTAAAAGTTTATTAGTTATTACCCTCTGAAACGATATGCTACATTACATGACATAAGAAATAATTCAAACAAATAGACACTTGTCTGTTAGGGTCATGAAGCAAAAACTTTTTTATGTTTTGTTCATCTGATTCATCTTATAACAAAATTTGTTCAAATTGGACTCTCAACTTATTATCTACCAATCTTTTAAAAATATACTTAAATCAGACAGGTAAACCTAGTGGTCCATTAAAGTCATAAGACATTTCCATCCTTACAGCGGCGCGGGGCCCAGTACCAGGGCCTATAAAAGGCTGGCCGGCGCCCATCATTTGCGGCTGGGGCCCGTGCAGATTGCACTGTGTCACATATACAATTATTGTTTGCCTTTGTTTGTATTACACTTACCTATCAGTAATTTTATAAAATGTGATTGTACTTTAATTTCAAAATAAAGCCACTAACCTGGTGGTCCATTAAAGTCATTCGGCATGCCCATCCTTACAGCGGCGCGCGGCCCCCCGCCCGAGTACCAGGGGCCTATGAAAGGCTGGCCGGCGCCCATAAGCTGCGGCTGGGGCCCGTGCGGACTGGGCTGCGAGCCAGGGTGGGGCGCCGGTGGTGACGGTCTCAGGGGCGAGTTGGGGAAGAAGCCAGGTGGCATTCCGCCGCCGCCCATGCCTGGAAGAGAGTGGAGTGGTTAGATAAATAAATCGGCATCAGCCTATGAACTTTGTGCCATTGGCTGGAATGAAAAGGCAAGGGACCAGGACAGCTGCCGATCTCTGGTGTCGGAGGCCAAGATCTGCTTCGGGTCACTGCGTCACACCAGTAAGTAAGTATTATCAGCCTATATTAGCCCACTGCTGCATATATGCCTCCCCTCATAATGTCATAGTGCCCTATCTTCAGTTTGTTGCATCCATCATCTAGCTGCAGTCTTAGGTTTAAGGTTGCATGGAAGAAATTGCTTTAAGCAATAAGGTGTCTATTGTATGTTTTTTCTTGTTTAATAATTTAGATATAAGATATTTTATTTTGAATGTACAAAAACATGTTCATTCATTAATTCTTTTGCAGGTTTTAAATAACTAATGCTGGACCATTCACACAGCATCATCTATCCTCAAGCTAAGCAGAGCTTGTGTTATAGGTACTAGATAACTGATATACTTAACACAATATACTATTATACTACACAGATCAGTATTTTTACTCAAGACAATTATCTGCAAATTTCAACCAGATCTGTTCAATAGTTTTAGCATAAAGATGTAACAAACCATTCAAACTTTCACATTTATTATATTAGTGGATATTAATAGTTACTCAATTTTTGATAGCACACTACACAGGTATCATGAAATCAGCTTCAAGTCATTCTTATTTCCATATTTGTGTTATCTAAGCATCAGAAAACAATAGGCAAATTATCTGAGAGTGATACTGAAAACAGTTAATAAACTAGAGAAAAACAAGCATAAATCCCATATGTCGAGACCTTCATGATGCAGCGGGCGAAGGTTTGCCTGCGATGCAGGAGTTTGAGGATTTAATTCCTGCCTTGGGACAAATATTTGCATGATCTGCACACAGATAGAAAACACCCAAAATGTTCCAGGTGTTATCCAAGTCTAATCATTTTTAAAATTTAGGTACAATTTTAATTTTATCTTTTGTATTTTACTTTTGTATTGTGTATTGCAGTAGCAAATAAATGATTTATCTATCTATCAACGTAACCACCTGTAATTAATTGAGCAAAAGCGCTCTAAACCTATTATTAAATTCCTTATTTAAATTATATGTGAATCACCTGTAGATGGTTAAATAAATTTGAAAAAAAACTCGACAAACAATGTGAAACATTATGGTTGAGACCCTAATAGAACTCACACGAATAATATAAACAGAAAACACTGAATGTTTATTTGGATGCGTAGCTGCTTGTTACTACTTCACACCACACAATCCTGACCAGAACATATTTTAACTTTGAACAGATTAGTCTAGTCTTGAAATAACATACGCTTCAGGAAAATTTTATCTACATGTGCAGGCAGATGCGAGTTCGGGGTGCATGTTTTTCAAATCAATTACTAACCTATTTAATAAACTTATCTTACAGCTGTTCAAAACCTTATAAGATAATCAAGTCAAACAGCTAGCCATAAAGTACAGATGCGAAAAATATAACTATGTTTTTATTTACTTTAGCAGATAAGAAATCATGGCCTAGAAATCTAGTTTTCACTATAAACTGAGGTTACATGCGTAATATGGAAATGGATGTACGAACCGTCATTGGGAGGTGCCGGGCCTGCGTTGTGACCTATTCCGTTAACTCCATAGCCTGAATTCACGAAACCATAATCGTGAAATGCCTTGGCTTCTGATGAGTGTTCACATGTGTCTCGCCTCTCGGGCGCTGCGCAATATAGGTCCCAGAACACGCACCACCATGAATGTAGGAACCCGGGAGGCTCTCCTAGTGTTATATTCTTCTCCCATCGAATTTCAGACAGAAAAGTCTGTGCCGCCTTCGTTGCACCGACGTGTAGCAGGTACTCATACACATACAGCGCCAATTTCTCACGGGCCTGAGCGTCCGAAGGCACTGTGGAGCCCTTGCCCTTGGCATACATATCGACTGGAAGCCGACTTATAAGATAAAATTGTTTATTATTTACATGAACGCTCTAAAACAATAAATTCAACTACACAAAATGTCATTGATCGATGGCGACATTTGGCGTCTGTGGCATAGACAACTGCTTTGTTTTCTTTTGAGGACGAGCTGTCAAATAGCTTTATCTATGGAATGCCACAGACTAAAATAAATTAGCCAGAAACTTAACTACTTTATAGCACGGCTACACGCTCCGTCTTGCTTGCGCAGTGCAGTTTGTGCAGTTATGACTATTATAGATGCGAAGCTGGCTAACTATCGTTTCCACCAATTGGTGTTTTCATGCTGTTAACGGTGGACACGTATATAATCCCGGTAGACACTGGGGTTTATAATGCTGTTTAAAAATTCGATATTACAATTATGATGTACTAAAAATTTTAATTTTAATTTTTCGATTTGTTTATTTTTTTAAATTAATGTATACCGGCCCACAAAATATCTATTATTAGTTGAAATTTCAAGTCATTTATTAGCTGCGGTATGTAGTTGCTGAGATATTCAAGAGGAAAATTACGATAGCCAAACCGGGTTTCGTAACCGATCACGAAACCCTAAAAACGTAAAATATGTGGCGTGAACGTAAGTGGTGTGAGAAATTTAATATAAATTTTTAAATTATCGCAACGGCCAATTTATTAAATTTTATTTTATTGATATTGTTGAATTACGTATACATATCAAAATTAAATATAAATAATCACCCAGTAATGCGTAAAAACCCATTCCAGAAAGATTGTCATAGTCATCATAAATCATACATAACCCAAATTTCCTTGTCCCGCAGTCGGGTAACTACTGCTTTTTACTGGTAGCCAAATGGTTGATACCGGTGGATAATGGTGGATACAGGTGTCTGTCTGCCCGCTGCTTTACATCCTATAGTTATGACTGTGCATAAAGTTGGAACATCGGTACAGTGGCCACACGTGCAAGTAGGCTCGTGAAAACTAGACTGCGCAAACCTCAAGTCATGTATCATACGTCTGGACTGAACTATCAGTACGGAGAGGTTATTTAATTTCTCTATTTTCTGTGTCCGATACGTCACGATGTGACCTAGAGGAGAGCTTTTTTTAAGAGCTTGACGATTTGTACATTCTTCTATGAACTCAGTTAATAATTACTTCAAATATTCTCTCACATCACTAATTTTTAAGATTTATACGATCGAAAACGCATTGCCGGACTGAAGCGTGGCTTGAATGACCAGCAACACGCTCAAGTAAACACGTGCAAATAAAATTAGCGCATTCCAATCTTCAGCATGTCAACGATTGGACAAACCGCGCTTCCGGGCTTACGCGATCTACCGTCGTGCCGTCCACACTGTCCGGCTTACCTGCGCAAACTGGTTTGTGCCAGCACGCTTGCAAGCAAGATGGAGCGTGTGGTCACCGGGCTATTATAGATTCATGCTCAAAACAGTAGGAAACAAAAAAGTCAAAACATAGAGATCTTCGATCATGGAAAATAAAGTAAGCTATAGGGTTGATTTTGCGTAACATTATCAACAGACAGCTGTCCGTTCATAAGTAGCTAGTGTTTGACTCACATTTTTTATGGACGTCGATGAAATTTGTAAACCAAAAATTTAATCTTAAAATCATAACTTTCCCTGATCAAAGGGAATCACGTCTCCTTTATAGATAACATTTATTTCTCGATGAATTCAGACACAGACACACCGAGAGAGCCGAGCACGAGTGTGTACTGCTAGGCTCGACGAAAACCATACTGGTGCGGTTTTTATCGGTCGATAATATCACATGCGATAATGCGTCCCGATTTCTTGCACACAGTTGTGTTTTATCGTCCAATATTTCTGATGTGTTTATCGGCACTACAGGCCCTCCACCCGCACTGCACCATCTCTGGCTATGCTCACGGAGCCCACATCAATGCAGAGAAAACTTTGCACGTGTTTACGTGATTTAATTAAAAAACCAAATGAGGTACCTCCTACCTACTAGTAATTACGCGTCAACGCAGGTGTGTTTATGATCGAAAAACAAAAAAAAATCTGAGAACTATTAGCGGTGTATCGCAGAGAAAAAGAAATTCAGCGTTAGGTATGGAAGTAATTGTTACTTTTAATTAATTATCATTTAATTATGTAAATTTATTATGTGATATTTCACAAGCAAATGATTTTTCATGTCTAAAATTACACCAGCGTGATACGTTACTTATGCTAAAAATTATGTATGAATGAAATTTCATAAATTAAACAAGTGATTTTGACATCTACAACAGATTATTCCAAAGAAAATAATACTTTACAGCACATAGTAAAAGTCCATTTCACAAGTGGCGCTGCGCTCTTCGTAGTCACGAAGTAATGATTCAGCAAAATATGGTTTGTTCTTCGTTGTCGTCGATGTTTATACGATGATAGGCCTGGATTAGCTCCTAGGCCCACAAGGCCCGGGCCTAGGGGCCCTGTAAGCCTAAGGGCCCTCACGGTGGAATATTCATAACCCTAAAGTCTGGCTTGCCCGAAAAATTGGCGTTTATTTTTCCAAATAATAATAGGTAGGTAGGTAAGTAAATAACAAGATCCGTCAAGTGCGAGAGTGAGTTGCGTGTCGAGGGTTTCAAACTTTTGTCAAGTGTACCATTATGTACTTTGTTTCAGAAGCATCTGTTTGCAAGCTTCGGAGTGATGGTCTTTAATACTTATTTTGTATTAGTTTCTTAATAATTTGCTCAGCCACCGCAAACTTTCCACAATTTTCATGTCTCGCTCCGCTCGCTGTTATTTGTTTTTCATACTCTTCTGATCTTCTCTCTATCTTGAAAGGGCAGTCTGACGTCAAATATGCTTATATGTGCAGCATATAGGTAACCTGGAATCGTGTCAGGCCGAGGCAGAAACTGTAGCACTAACGATATACCTAGTTTGAAGATAGTGAATGCTTCGAGATGAATTGTTTTGTGTTTTAAGCGTTTAACTTATTTTTCACACTACGATCGTAAAACGCACTTTATACAATCGTGTATCTCTACCCGAAAGCGAGTTATTATAGCCATGTTTGCGAAAAAAGGTTGAAAAAGGCCAAACGACTCGAATAAGATCTCGTTCGAGTCTCCTTGGTCAACATTTCCATACATACTTGTAAGTTCAAAGTTAAATCTATTATTCCCTTGGGAGTACCTACCTAATGTTCATTGAATGTGTGAAAATTATTACCAAGAAGATCCGTACAATGAGATCTTCAAAATTCGAAATACAATGAAAATTACAATTCATGAATAAAAACAAATTAGAAGTATTATTTACAATTGAAACAAATAACAATCTAATACGTCATACATGGATTGCTCTGCAAATTTTGGAGATAGGAGGGGGAATGGGTATTTTTTCAAAATAGTTCAAAAAGCACACCTACAGATATTTAAAATACTGTTTCGAAATGTACAAACCGATATCTTTCATTTAATACCCCACCAGGTGAGGTAGCCCACCCTTTAAAAAAAAAAAATCCCTCCTATTAAACCTCCTCGGTAAATTTTTCAAAAAGTGCTCAAATTACAGACTTCTATAAAAAAAAATCTGTTATACAGATCCACAAACGCTACATAAATTTTAGATGGATCACTTTGCAAACTTCGGAGATAGGGGGAATGGGTAATTTTTCGACTTTTTTCAAAATATTTGACTAAGTATGAAACCTACAGAAATTTAGAAATAAATAAATGAAATAAATAAATAATAATATATAATAATGAAATTTTTTTTTTTGAAATGAACAAACTTATACCTTTTATCCATTGACCTTGTAGGTAGCTTGAAAAATTTTGGGGGTTGCATGTAAAAATATTATAAGGCAGGGGGGCCCTCAAATACCAAGTGCCTAGGGGCCCTGGATCCTTTAATCCGGGCCTAGGAGAACCATATAATCACTCTGATAAAAAGGTCTGTCTGCCTCTAAATTTTCGGAGAATACTCAATCTACGCTCTTTGCCTTTTCTTACCATAGACGAGTAATAAATGACGCTTCAAATCTTTTGACATTGACATTGGCAACCACAAAAAACCATCAAACTCTAGAATTAGAAATTGTCTATTCTTTCTTCCTTTTCGATCGTGTCACCGCGTGGTTCACTGCCGCGTTTCTGCGAGAAATAATCAAAATGGCTATCAGACCAGTATACAGACCTACTATCGTCAAAAAAAGGACGAAAAGATTCATCCGCCATCAATCAGATCGCTATGACAAACTCAAGAGGAACTGGCGTAAACCGAGAGGTAAGCTCTCCTGCCCAAAAGACTGTCGACTCTGTTCTCACCTTCCCGTGATCACATCATCTCTCGTAATTTCTTCTTTTAGATATTACTACGACTTACTTGCATAAGAATTTGCCAGCATGTGTCAAAAATATACAATATTTACATGCAGAATGTGTTATAAAAAAAGTGAGGTTATGGCCAAGTTTTTGAGAAAAGAAAACCCTATTTTGAACTATATAGGTGCCGAGGTGAGCCATAATGCTAGTTCTAAGGCCTGTTTCGACATTCGACACGACCGTATAATAATCATTCAAGTTCTCCGTAGTGTCGTTTCTCTAAAATTACTTGCCTACCAGCACCAAGAAGAGAGTAAAAGTCATGTTTTCTTGAAATATAATACCTTTAAACCTATTCCAGTTAGGTACTAATGTTGGCTTGCTCAAAATCTGCTAGACTAATGTTTTTTAGCCATTACTGTCCTGCTGCTGGGTTTGGCTATTTTTTCTCAATATCATTATTATTTTCATTTGCAAGGGCACTCTGTGTTATTCTTAAATAATAAGATAATTACAATTTGTTACCTTGCTAAATTAAATCTATCAAACCCTATTCCGAATAGCACACACTTGCTAATTTGGTCATGTTGGTAGATACATTCGTTATTTTCAAACTACCCTCATGGGAAGACTAATAATTTTAGGAAAAGAAGTTCTAAAGACTCCTCAAATTACTCACCAGCTAACATAAGATTTTGATGTCTTCCAGGTATCGACAACAGAGTGCGCAGGCGTTTCAAGGGCCAGTACCTGATGCCCAACATTGGTTACGGATCTAACAAGAAGACCCGTCACATGCTACCCAATGGATTCCGCAAAGTAAGTTCATTCAAATTATTTTGAACTCTGGTCTATGCCCACAAAGTTACCCTGTACCACTTAGGCGAGTGGATGAACTCTTATGATCCAACTCATAATCATCATTGGCCTATAATAGTCCACTGCTGGACATAGGCCTCTGTTTATGAGCACTATAGCGCCCCGTCTTCAGCTTGCCACATCCAGCATCTGCCTGCTGTTTTTCGCAGGTTGTTGTCCAACCTGGCTGAAAGAAATCTTGCCAACTATTATGAGTTCAAATGTGGTCTTGGAGTAATTTAAACTGCTGTCAACTCAAACTAATGCAAGGGCACTCTGTGTTATTCATTCCATATGATAATTACAATTTGTTACCTTGCTAAAGTGACTCTACCAAATCCTATTCTACACAGTGTTGTCGCTGTATGGTCATAGTGGTAGAAACATTGTTTATCTTTATTTATATATTTTTTTGGAATTTGACGCCAAGCAAGTGAGTTTGTTTTTTGTGTCACGGTTTGTTTACAAGAGTTTGCTGGCTGGGGTATAGGTACTTCTTTTGTGCATTGTTTTTATGGAAATGTTTATAGGTTATTTCTATCCCATGGGAACTGTTATAAAAAGAAGCCTGTGTTATTCCATGTCTGCGAAATTTCAACTCGATCCATTCAGTAGATTTTGTGTGAAGAAGACACAAACAACATCCATCCAAACTTTAACAATTATATTATTAGAGTGATATTTGAGTTAGGTTTCTCCTTCCAGGTCCTAGTCCACAACATCAAGGAGCTGGAAATCCTGATGATGCAGAACCGGAAATACTGCGCAGAGATTGCTCACGGAGTCTCCTCGAAGAAGCGCAAGACCATTGTGGAACGGGCTCAACAGCTCAGTGTGAGGGTTACAAATGCTTCTGCCCGTCTGCGTAGCCAGGAGAACGAGTAAACTTAAGTTTAATAAAAAATAAGCTAAAATACTGGTGTTTTTAATTATTGCTTTCTATACTCTAACACTGTTATTTATAAACAAAGAGTAACGTATGATTAATTTTACTCCAAGTTTTAAGTCAGTAGTAGATAAATCCAGTAATAATAAATAAAGAGTAGGGAGGAAGTAAGCTAATCCGAATCTACTCCCGGACTAACATTTAATCCTACGTTGCACCTAGTTTAGAGACAGACTATCACGAGAATTGATATATCCATAACCTAAAAAGCCTCTAAAAACCTGTAATTTTTTTTTTATTTTTTGTTTCACTACGAAAATAAAGCCACTCCGTGTACAGTAAACGCAAATATTTATACCTTTGATTAGGTATATGTGTTATGTACTTCCTTTGTGCTTAATACGATGGATATAGATTATTATGTTAACGATTTGAGGCAGATAGAAGAAATTAATGAGTTTGTAAACCAAATTCCATTACCGAGGCGAGTAAAAATGTATAAGATTCGTAAGAATCCTCTGGAAGATCTTCAAGAATGTGAATTTAAATCGAAGTACAGATTTTCAAGATCTACTGCCCTTTTCATTATCGACATGGTGAAAAATCATTTAGCTGGCGATACAAGGGGTGGTTTTATACCACCCCACTTAAAAGTTTTGACTGCAATCAGAACATGGGCCCGTGGAGAGGTAAGTAAATAATACCTACCATTTTATCAATGTCATAGCTCAACCAAAATCATCCAAAAGCAATGGTTAATCTACCTACCTAATAGTTGTATTTTTATTTCGACAGATTCAAGATGATGCAGGAGATCTAAATGGAATGAGTCAGCCAACAATATCACTGGTATGCAAGCAAGTTGCTTTGGCACTAGTGGCACAAAGAGCTCAATGGATAACTATGCCTCAAAATGATACAGAGCAAAACAATGTCATTGCAGAATTCCATTCAATATGTGGATTTAGACAAGTGATTGGAACAATTGACGGTACACATATTCGAATCCCGAAAGTGAGTGGAAATATTGGACAGTACTATATAAACAGGAAAGGATACAGTTCAATAAATGTACAAGTAAGTTTAACGGTACATATCTAACACAACTGTAGCCATATATGCAGTTATTAACCATGTATTTCGACTTTTTAGTGAGAGCATCTAAATAAAACTATATAACTAATTCCAGGTTGTCTCAAATGCTAATTTGGAAATCATGGATATAGTGGCTCATTGGCGTGGCAGCACCCATGACTCAAGAATATTCAATGAATCCCGCTTAAAACAAAGATTTGAACGGTCAGAATTTAAAGGAAGATTACTAGGAGATTCAGGTTATGCATGTACTCCTTATTTATTCACTCCTGTCCTAAACCCAAGTTCACAAAAAGAAGAAATGTATAACTGGGCACATATAAGAACCCGTAACACTGTAGAACGATTGTTTGGAGTATGGAAACAAAGATTTCGGTTTACTGCGAGGATTTACAACAAAATTAGAAAATGCAAAATTGTATATTGTTGCATTAGCAGTATTGCACGATATTGCAATGCGAAGGCAAGAAGACCTACTTGAGGATATAGAACAAGATGATGGAAATGTACCAGTGACACACACTATAACTGCTAGTCTTAGAGGGAATGTGGCACGGGCTGCATTTATTAATCAAAATTTTTAGTTTTATGTGTTAATAAATAAAGTCTTACTTACTCTGACAATCATTTCTGATTTTTTAAATTATCTACCTTAGTTTCAATATCACACAGCATGAGATGAGACTTGGACATGATTGATGTTGAAGATTGACCTATTTGATATCCACAAGTTTGAGGGGTACACACTCAGCATTAGATTTATCAGAGCGCTCTTAAGTAATATTTCGAATTTGTATTTACTAATATTATTATGTGTTGTATCTGCTTTGGGCTATTCAGTGTAGGTATTAAAATAAACAAAACTCAAAAATATATAAGAAAATTATTGTATTTAATTTAGCATAGTAAACATGGTCGGGAATCACTGGATGAGTGGAGAGAATGGCGTAATAGAGAGAAGACCTATTACTGCTGGGCATAGGCCTTCTCTCTATTACGCCATTACTACTTTAATATCATTCTAGCTCACTTCCACCCGGAAGTGAGCTAAAATGATGATTTAGTAGTCTTCTGTCAGTCTTTCCTCCTGGGTTTTTTTTATTTGTAAGATTTCCCTTTCCAATATGGCACATTTTAATTTTTTTTTATGTTTTTCCAATTTTATTTTGTGGTCCTCTTCCGCCATGTCCATGCGTCTCCTGTGTTCTTCGTCTTTTAATATTTTTGAATGAGACATCATGGTGCTTACGTAACGTTACGTTTGTCTTTTTTAGGACCTTGACGGTCCTAAAAAAGACAAACATGTACTATAGTCAACCATAAAATATCTGTACCTACCTAATTAATAAAATCTCACACATGACAAATTCACTCTTTATCTCATCATCCCATTTTAGAAGAGAAAGTTACTGCATTGTTGACATTTTGAAGTATACTAGCATCATACACCTACCTTACTGGACTTTGAGACACTGTCTGGAAACTTCATACTTAAGTTTCGTTTGGGTACCTATAAAATAAAAAATATTAAAATAATTGACAATAAATTTTGGCCTCCATACGCATTTGCATCCAATGCACTCCGAACAAATAATTAACATCAACTATTTATTAAACTAACCTTCCTTGCATTAATTTTGCCCATGTTTGTCTGGAGCGGAGTGGTTGTCAAATCAACCTCAAATTTCTGTAAAAATTACAAAAAAACATATTTTACAGGCTTAGATAGATTATTAATATGTAGTATGTAATGTATTTTACCTGCTCAAAATCTTGACTAGCTATGTCAAATGAAACTACATCAGTTGCCGGCTCTTTGAGTTCATATGTAGTTGTTGGTTGTAAATCCTGAAAAACAGTGAAAACAATTTAAAGTTAGCCAGGCGCCCGTTGTATGGGAAATTTAATCGATTTAGTTAAGTGACTCACCGGCAATGATATTATGACACCTATTCCACCGGTCTCATCATTTGCTGATGAAGTAGGCACCTAACAATAACAAAATAAAAATTGATAATCATATAGTTTTCTAAATGTAGGTAGGTACTGCAGAATGCAGCAATATGCAATTTACTTTTTGAAACATGAAAACTAAAATAATAACTGGTAGTTACTCACAAGCCCATCTGAATCAAATGGATGATCATCTCTCAATAGCTCTGCAGGATTTAACAAATCTTTCATCTCAATTACAGAATCATCAGGAGTGTCAGGCCTTGCACCACCACCTGTTTTAGTAGATTCTTTTTTGTATGAGCTGTATGTTTTGCGGGCATTTACTTTCATACCTTTCCATTGTATTTTTAATTGTACCAAATCCCGCTGTCGGCAATTCAATTCATTAAACCTGCAAGTATGAAATGTAAAAGTAATTACATAGGTATGAAATGTCCACGTGGACAAAATCTTAGACAAATGTTAGAGCACTGGAGTTTCCCTGTCCAAAAATCTTACTTTTTGTGGACTGCTTCCCACGCTTTTGTTTTATTCTTGTTAGTATTTGTATTTAAAGATTTGTCCTCTTTATTATGCGAGTGGTCTTTCAAAACACTGCGAAGTAATTGCTGAAACGTAAACAAAGCCAAACGTGTTATTTATTATCACGATATTTAAATTTTAAAGAATGAATAATCTATATATCTTACCTTTTCCTCTTCATCCCAGTTTACTGAGCGATTGCGTTTCAGGTTTGGGTTCATTTTAATAAAATTACAGTGTTGTAAATAATATTATTGAATGCACACGCCGGCCGCCACAAAAACAAATCAACTTCAACTTCTTCTTCTTCTTCTTCTTCTTGTCAGATGGCTTCTGCGACTGGGTTGTCGCAATTTCGCCAATGTCCGTCTCATGACAGCATCACAAGCTTTATGGATTGCACTTTTTAATAAGGTACATTAAAAACTTATTAGTATTTATAAAAGAAAAACATTCATACCAAACAAAAAAAAACACCTAATAACTACAAAACAGAACAAAAGGAAACAGTGCTACAATAACTCAAAACTGCAAAATAATTAAATTTACAATAAATAAACACAAAGGAGCTACTACTACTACTAATTACAACTTTATATCATTATTATATACAAATTTACAAATGGCATAGTTAATTTTAGGGGAAAAGCATAGAGATAAAATACATTTCATAGAAGTTGGAAGGGGGACTTCAGGGGGAAGGGAATCGTATAAAGAAATAGAAACAATAGGGCAACTGAAAAAAATGTGGTCCACGTGACCTTCATCTAAGCCACACTCACATAAGGAATGGTCCCTGATCCGAAGTCTCGCCAGGAAGACAGGAGTGCAAGAATGACCTAGCCTTAGCCTGCAAATTGTCGAGGTGGTAGTTTTATTAAATTTTCGAAACTTAAAAAACCACGGAGATCGAGGGATGTCCGGCTGGACATCGGCATAATACTTGCCTTTAACAAGTTTTGAGGCATTCCAGAGGTCTGTCCAAGATTTCTGGAGATAAGTTTTAGGAAGGAGGCATAAGTCGTGGCAGAATGAATGGAAATGCTCAAGCGAACCTAACTGCACCGCTGCTTTCGCACAAGAATCAGCAGATTCATTACCTGGAATTCCAGAATGACCTGGGACCCAGGCAAGAACTACATCAATGCAGAGATTATTGCACTCATAAAGGGCCTGACGAATTTGAAGAACCAGAGGGAATCGTGATATGTCTCCAAAAAATTTAGAAATAATTGATTGGAGGCAACTTCTAGAATCAGAGAAAATTATATATTTGTTTAATTTATGAGATTTAACAAACAGAATAGCTTGTAATATTGCAACAGCCTCACCAGTAAAAACCGACGAGTAGGAAGGGCATTTAAAACTTAGCGTAATATTTGTAAAAGGCATCCAAACCGCTGCACCAACCTCACTATCTGTTGATAACTTAGACGCGTCAGTAAAAATAGAGTGCCACCCACAAAATTTTGTATCAACTTCCGAATTAAATATTCCTCTCGCATCAACAGAATTCTTAAATATACCAAAATGCAATAAAACCTGTGGGCGGAAAACCAGGGCATCATAAGGAGTGGAATATAAAGGGTTAGTTGGAAACTGCATAACAGGATATGGAAATTCTGAAAATGTTTTGAAGCTACGGAGTAGACAGGGAATTTTCTCAGTATATCGGAATAAACTAAGAAGATGGTTTAGTTTTGGGAGAAGAGGGTGATTAGAGTTTTGAGCTAGTTTGAATAAAAATCTATCGGAAAGAAATTGTCGGCGCAAAAATAATGGAGGTTCGCCACACTCAACCTGCAAAGCATTTATAGGCGAAGACTTCATGGCACCAATTATTATACGTAAACATTTATATTGGATTTTGTCAATTTTGTCAAAACCTACTTTGTTGCACATGCTAAGAAGGAAGGAGCCATAATCAAAATGACTCCTTACTATCGCATTATATAACAATTTCTGGGTGTATGGGTGAGAGCCCCACCACACACCGGATAGAGACCGGAGTATATTTGTATTTTTTTCACATTTTTGGGCAATTGAAATAAAATGTTGAAAACCCGTCATTTTAGAGTCCAACGTTATGCCTAAAAATTTTGCATGACTGGCTATAGGGACAGTGTCACCATTAATAAAAATATTAACAGGCGGGACTGTTCGTTTTTTAGTGAAGATGACAGCAGAACTTTTTGCCGCAGACAGAGACAGACCATGATCTATAAGCCAGTCATCGAGGTATGATAGAGCTGAATTGATTCGGGTACTTGCCTCATCAAGGGAAGAAGATGATATGTAGAGAGTTAGGTCATCAGCATATTGTAATACATTACAGAAAGAATCAACAGTCTGGTCAAGATCATATGTATAAAGGCTATATAGTAGAGGACTTAAGACAGAGCCCTGAGGTAAACCCTTCCAGACTAACCTAGGTGGAAGGAGCCCATGGCAAGATTTAATGACCACTGATCTTTCCAATAGAAGGTTACCAATAAATCGGACCAGCTTCTCGGGAACACCAAGTTGATGAAGCTTCCTCATAAGTAGCGGAAGTTGGACGCTATCATACGCAGCAGCAATGTCGAGGAATATAGCTACGAGGTATTTTTTTTCTTTGAAAGCTATATGTATATCTGAAATTAATAAACTAAGGTTATCTAGAGTTCCCATGCCTTTTCTAAAACCAAACTGAGTTTTAGAGAGGATAGATCCATTTTCAGACCACCATTGTAGGCGGCGATTGACCATCTGTTCCGCCACTTTGGCCATAACTGACGACAACGCTATGGGCCTACGACTGGATGGATCCGAGGGATCTTTGCCAGGTTTGAGGATAGGTACAATAATTTGGGACTTCCACTGATCCGGTATAACACCAATATCAAAAAATTTGTTAACTAGAGACAGGTATACCTGTTTAGATTCGGTGGAAGCTTTAACAAGAAAAGAATAAGGGATTTTATCTATGCCAGGGGAAGAGTCTGTCAGTCCGTCAAGAGCAAGAGTCAGTTCACTAAAAGAAAAAGCGGCGTCTAAGCCGTTAGTGGAAGGAAGAAAAGAAGGGGGGGATGGAATAGAATTCAAAGAAGGGGCAGAAGGGGGAGCAAGTTTATCTGAAAAGGCCTCCAACCAAGAAGAGGGATCATTAGCTGTCAGATTATCAATTGCACAAGACCCTCTAAAGCGCCTTATTTGCCTCCATACAAGTGATGAAGGAGATCTAGGAGATAGGCTTTCACAAAAGCTTATCCAGCCTTGCTTTTTCTTTTTAAAACACAACTTTCTAAATTTTGCCGCTGATTTTTGATAACTCAAATAATTTTCCATGGTCATAGAACGACAATAAGCGTTCTCAGCCGACTTACGCTCAGCAATCGCCGCTGTGCATTCTGAATCCCACCATGGGGTGGAAACCTTAAAATCACGGGAGGTCTTTTTTATGGGGACATGGCGGTCTGCACATGCAATGATACAGTCGACAAATTCACTATAGGAAGAAGCAGGGGAATCTTCAGATATAGAAAAAGATTCCAAACTAGAATCCAGCGAAGATGAGTAAGATGACCAGTCGGCATGAGTAGTGATATATTTTGAACATGGAATGGGGTTACGAAGTGGAGTGACGCTATTAGAGTTATTAATGGAGAGAACTATAGGAAAGTGGTCGCTACCAAATGTGTGAGATAAGACTTGCCACAAAATATCAGGAACAAGTGATGAAGAACAGAGGGAGAGATCAATAGCGCTTTTAGGATTTTGATTGGGAAGAACCCTGCGGGTAGGTGACCCATCATTAAGAATGCAGAGGTTAGCTTCATCAATAATTTCTAGAAGGGAAAGACCAAACAAATCAGAGTGACTGTGACCCCAGACAGTGTTATGCCCATTAAAATCTCCCATGATTACCTTAGGAGAAGGAACGGAAGAGAAGAGAAGAAGGATATCCGAAATCATAGTGGAGTTGGGATGAGGAATATATACAGATATAAAAGATATACCAAAGGACTTGACACCAACGGCGTTGATGTCAACGGGGAGGGACGGTAGGGTGATTTGAGAGAAGGAAAGGGAACGCCGTACTAATAGAGCGCTCCCGGCATGCCCGTCAGCTCTGTCCGCTCTAAGACAAGAGAACCCTGATATCCGGAAATGGGAACCAGGCTTCAACCATGTCTCCGAGACGGCAATTACTGACGGGCTATATGTATTAATTAAGTGTGTGAGTTCATGACGTTTGGCTCGTATGCTTTGACAGTTCCATTGCAGAACAGTCAGAAGATTCATTCTGGGAGGTTATGGATATAAGTTGTGACAATTTTGAAGCAACGTTGTTCGGTAAAGGAAGTGAATTCGTAACAATTATGTTTATGATTAAATTTAAAAGAGTTTCTAACATGTTATTATTTTGGGAAGGTTGGTTGAGTGCACAACCATTAGGCTCCAAAGAGGTCGGCGTAGAAACAATATCTCTATGGGCGACCTTATCGTAGGTCCTAACTGGTGAGAAAGAAGGTTTTGGGGAGGCGTAAACAGTTTTAACATACGATCGCGTAGGTTGTGGGACAGGTCTTCGAGAGGATTGTGGGGGAGATTGGGAGAAAAGGTCTTGGGAGAATAATTGGTCTTGAGCAACTTCGGTATAAGGGCGTGAAACTCTTGGGAATCGGGTAGAAGCCTCCTCATAAGAAATACAATTTTGCGCCATAACAGCCTTGATGGAACGTTGCCTCACTTGCTCCGGGCAAACTTTGCTGGTAGCAAAATGCCGCCCTGAACAGTGCAGACAAAAGGCTTCCACCTCAGGAATGTCGCAGCTGTCTCCAGGGTGTTCTTTAGAACACCTGAAACACCGTGGATGTGATCTGCATTGCATTTTCGTGTGACCATACCTGCAGCATGAGTGACACTGGATCGTGGGGTAGGTGTATAATTCTACTGGCAAGGAGTTATAGTATAGGAATATTCTAGGTGGTAGGGACTGACCTTTAAATGTTACAACAACTGTTTGAGTTGGAATCCATGTAGCTTTGCCTTCATCCAAAACTTTTCGGTTTAAGCGTCGGGCTTTTAATATTATTCCGCATCCAGTGGGAACGACCGTGTCCTCTACGAACTCCTGCATAGGTAGGTCAGTAGGGACCTGGCGAACCAGTCCCATGCGTGTAACGTTGTAGGTTGGGATCGATGCGACCATCTTCGACATTGGGAGAATTGAGGATTCAAGGAAGCTGTTAGCAGCCTCAAAGGTTTTAAATATCACTGATATTTTGTTCCGACCTACCTGCTTCACACCTTCTGTACATATACCCTTAATTTCATTGTTTGCTAAAAACTTACCGAATTGTATGGCCTTAATGGTAGTGCCCGCAGCAGGCTCCGGCTCCACACGGGAAACATTGACGATAAATGGGCCTTTATCAGATTCGGAATAGGACAGATTATTAGCGCCCACCACAATGGATGGGTGAGTGTATACTGTCTGTAAAGACGGTACCGTAAGGTTGGCGGTAGATTTTTTCGCAGGAACGGCGGCCTGGCTATCAGCCATCGACCTGCAGGAGTCAGCCTCAATCCTTCTCTTGGTCCCTT
Organism: Eupithecia inturbata; assembly: GCA_963662085.1. Lineage (NCBI taxonomy): Eukaryota > Metazoa > Arthropoda > Insecta > Lepidoptera > Geometridae > Eupithecia > Eupithecia inturbata. The sequence continues at coordinate 2,990,559 of OY759205.1, forward strand.
TTGAATCCCTAGGATCAGGGGGTTCCGGGGGGATGGGGGGGACGGGACTACTCCCGTCCATGTCCATGACGGACACGGACACGAGCGGTCACGGGATAAACTATATATATATTAAAATAGTACCTAGGTACCTACTAAAATAAAAAAATAAAGAATTTGGAAACTAAATAAGTTAATTCTAACTAAACCAAATGATTTTTCTTTGTAAATAACTAAAAACTGAAAAAATCACGCAAATTTTTTGTTCGCTTGTTCCGCTGTCAATCGACCAACCCAACTTCAACTTAGAAAGTCAATAAATAAAACACTCACTAAAACAGGTTGTCAAACTCATAATTTCGTGTGTCACTGTCATCAATGACGTCATTATTCATTCATTTCCTCACTCTTTTTACTTTTAAATTATGCGGGTTGCCATAACGCATGTTTAATCCCGGAGTAACGAATGCATTGTAACTCCGAGGTTACTTCATGTTTATTATTAGCATTGTAAATATCGAAGTTGATACTCGGCTAGTCTTGGATTAACTAGTCTAAGAGTAGTTTCGTAGTAAGCTAGGAGTAGAGCTTTTTTATTAATATGGCTGTAGCTGTTCTCAAGAGATAATGTTAGTTAACAGCTCACCACACATAAATCAAAAATTGTCAGTTTTGCAGTATTTGAGTAACAATAATTGTCAGCACTTAGCATTGTAGGAAAGAGCTAAAAGCTGAAATCAACCATAGTGCAAAATTCTGCTCAAACATCTACAAGATTTGATTTAGGTTAAGGCCATGTTAATAAACATTGTATCTTGAGATTGGCCAGAGTACAGGTACATCTTCAGCATGTCCATTAAGATTGATTGAGGAACAGTGACGGATCATCCCTAAGGCAAACTAGGCAACTTCCTAGGGGCACGCGTACGGAAAATTTTACACTAGGAAATAGTTAATTATGGCTGGGGGATTATTCCTTAGGTAAACAAGGCCGCCTTTTTTAAGATTTGTTTTCAATTACGTAACATAAACTCAGCAAAAATGTTGATGCTATTGGTTGATGAGCGTCAGGGGCGGCTTTAAATAATAAATCAATAAAAAATATTTTAATTCAAATAACTAGATTCATCATTTGTTAGTACATACAATTAGAACTTAATTAGGGTTAGCTATACAAATAATAATCATACTAAATTAAATTAAATCACTCTCCCCATGAAACATTTCCACAGGGGGGAGGTGATTCTACCTGCTATGGTTTTTAGGATGGTGTTGGGGCTGTCACGTACCCTGCGCATTAGGGATGCGGTCTTTTTACGGAGGATGGCAGCAAAGCCATCCGTCTCGTATTCCGCAAACATCCCCGATGCACTGCAAAATCGAGGCAGTCCCAACATCATCCTAAATATATTATTGTACTGTATGCGTAGGGTCTCCAGCGGTCGTTTGTTGTAGCTGATCCATAGGTTCCCGGTGTAGAAACCCTGACAATAGGCTTTAAAAAGCTTTATTTTGACTTCTTCTGAACACCGGGAAAACCTACGAATCAACATGTTACCCCTCACCGCTAGAGCCCTACGTTCCCTTTCAATGTCAACATTGTCTTTAAGGTCGTCGGTGATATAATGCCCTAGATATTTAAAAGATGAGACTTTGTTGATGATCATGCCGTTTAGGGTTATCTCTGGGAAGTCTGAGATTATTTCCGGCGGCCTTAAAGACAATGTATTCGCACTTCTTAATATTATAGCGCAGACAATGGGAAGCAGCGTAGTCAGCACATACCTTCAGCATCTCTTCGACTGATCTCGCTGTAGGGCCCAACAGCACCATGTCGTCCGCGTAGCTGATGTTTATACAAACACCATCAACACGACATCCAACACGCATACCACTGAGCCCAACAATGAGATCATTAACATACAGGTTGAAGAGCGAGGGAGAGCTTACCCCCCCTGTCTCACCCCGCACTCCAACCCGTATGTGTCAGAGAAGGCATTAGACCACTTTACAGTGTTACTTTGGTTCCCGTACCAATACTGAAACATTTTAAGCATGTCCGGCGGTACGCCCCTGTCCCTCAACTTCTCCCAAAGCACATCATAAGTGACAAGGTCAAATGCCTTGGATAGGTCGAGGAAGCAGGCGTACACCGGCGTCCTGCGACTCGTGTAGTATTGGACAGTATGCTTGAGTGCTAAAATTGCGCTTTCTGTGGATAGTCCGGGTCTAAATCCGAACTGTGCGTCATGTAGGTTTAGGTATTTTTATAGCATAGATTCAAGCATACAGTCCAACACCTTAGCAATTGTTGTGGCAAGAGAAATTAGCCGGTAGTTCCCTTTGTCCGATATGTCCCCTGTCCTGTTCTTCACAATTGGTACTACTACAGTCTTCATAAGGTCAGCCAGTAAGTACGCATGACTAAGACACATTGTGAAGAACATGGAGAGGAGACCGGGCAAGTGGTTCCCCGCGTGCTTAAGGTGTTCGATGCTGAGCCCATCGTGACCGGGAGACTTGCCTCGTGTCATACCTTTGATTGTAGCGCGGACCTGGTCCGCAGACACTTGCAATAGAGGTTCGTCACCCGACACGCTGCCGTATCATCGATTGCCCCCGTGGAAGGGCCGAGAGGGGAGTGAACTTTAAAATGATCCATGAACAATTGCGCTATCTCCCTTTGATCACTCTTCCCCTCCACGCTCACGAGGGGGCCAGGCCTAATATTCAGTTTACTAGTGGATTTCCAGAAAGTCTTAAAATCCTTCGTTGCTCGCTCATTAGCAATCTTATCTATTATAAGCTGGTCCTGGTTTTTCTGACAACACTTCAGGCGGCTTTTAAAGATTTTGCGAGATTCGCACATCTGTTCATAGGCTTCGCCTGAATTGGGTCTGTTACTCAGAACCCAGCATTTGAATTTAAGCCTGGCCTCCCCGTGCGCAGCCCGCACATACTTATCCCAGCCACAGAAGCTATTACCTTTCTTAGGTCTCGCACCACCACGCTGCCTCGTCTGTGCTGCCGCCTCAGCCATAGTACTCACTATGACCCCATACAGCCCGTCTAGAATAGACCTGTGCTCAGCCAAACTGCACGGCCCATGAGCGCACTCAACGAACTCGGGGGGAAAATTAATAGCACAAAACGTCTTGTTACAAATACCACTATACCGTTTTATTTGTTCTTGACTCCGTTCACCCCATAGTACATCACTAGAAGTTACGTCACAAGTCCCCAGCCTCGGTCTGACTGCGCACAGATCACATTCCACATAAATATGTAGGTAGATGGTCGGTCCTCATATACCTACGCCTACTTTGTTAACTGTATGCCAAGCTGAGAGTGAGAGGGAAACAATACAGTGGTCCAACCATCTCCTGCTCCCGGATTTTTGACACATAAATGTATAGGCATTAGATGTAAAACCTAGTTTTTCTACATCCGCACATAGCCATGACTGATCAGAGCAAAAGTTGGACAGCTCTCTGTAGAAAAACTCCTGTGGGTGAGCATTAAAATCCCCCAGAACGAAAATTGATTCCACGCTACTACTTTCCTTTATAGCACTTATCTCACTTAGGACCTCCGTAAAAATAGGCAGATTATCTTTCAGCATGTAGGCATGTATACAGAAAATATTATTACAGAGCGCCCACTGCTGGTGACCTTAATAGCAGCTAACCTAGGACTACTACAATCTAGGACTACGACTGGACTGCTTTAGCGGGTGTGCGGAGTTCTCGGGCGCAGGGTCATAGGGGGCGCCAAGCACCTCAGCGGCCTATCGCGTATCGCGGGGCGGCGGCGCTTCGAAAGACTACGCCCTTGATAAACCCGACGCCGCCGCCCCGCCGACAGCGATAGCGAGGTATCTATCATTGACGACCGATGTGGTGCGGCGGGCGAAGGCCTGCCTGCGACGCAGGTTGCGGGTTCGATTCCCGCCTTGGAACAAATGGTTGAACGATCTGCAAATATTTGTTCCGGGTCTTTTGGTTATTTTCTATGTATTATAAAAATATCTATTTATGTAATGTGTATTAAGTATATCAGACATCTAGTACCCATAACACAAGCTCTGCATAGCTAGGGGCTAGATGATGCTGTGTGGATAGTCTAGCATAATTTATCATTTAGGTATTTAATCTGTTTTGATTTGTTTTAAAATATGGCAACAATCATTTTGCATTAGGACGTAGGTACCTATGTTTTAAAATTTACATTGTACGAATGCCGCACCTTGTGTTTTACCGCCTTTAAGCGCCGGCGCTTGCCGTTAACTGTCCTTTCTAAGATTAAGTAGTCAATGTTTGGCTAAAAGCCCTTTAAAAATATAAGATTTAAACCCTGTATAAGGGAGGGGCATCTGCCCTGCTGGCAGATGGATGCGGCAAGCTGAGGACAGGGCGCTATGGCGCTCATTAGGGGAGGCCCATCTCAAGTGGATTATTATAGGCTGAATAAGTAATGCTGGACAACCCACACAGCATCATCTAGTTCCAAGCTAAGCAGAGCTTGTGTTATGGTACTAGACAATTGATATACCTACTAAAATAATAAATGGCAGATCGACAGACGGAAAAAAATATTTAGACACCCACTTCTGCCCGCGGCTTCGCACGCGATATTTCCAGATAAACTTTAATCTATTTCACGGTTTAACCCCCTTTAAGATTCATTTTTGAGACCTACGTTGGTAAAAGATCCGATATATTTAATCACGTAGGTGTTGGAAATGTGTTGTGTATGTTAGGTACCTACTCTATTGCATTGGGTGTGCCTGTAAGGATGGATGTACATGTTTATAAATAAATAATAAATAGAGTCTAGAAATCGGGTACCTAGAGTCATTCACCTATGATTTCTCGTCGTACAAGCAGGCATCCAGCTACCGCACGGCACATAAACATTTAAATATGAGCTTACGATGCGAACCTAGCAGGTTAGGTTGTCAAACTAGGCCGAGATATCAGTACTTATTATCGGGATCCCCGGGGTAAAAAACTCAAATTACATAAAATGCAACATATTTTCTTTGGTGCCTTGAATGTGAAAACACGATTGTGAAAAAAAAAATACTAATTATTTGGTTCCTTGCACCTGTTTCTACATAAGTTGTGTACTTTTCTTGTAAATAAGGACAAACTTGATTTTGCCGCTCCAAAAAAGTATATGCTTAGGATAGGCTTTTCACAAAATAGCGCGGATTGCGCCCTCTGGGACGGACTTGGGCTTAATTTTATCCCGGATAAGAGCGTGCGAAGCTGCGGGCAGCAGCTAGTTTTAAAGAATTGATTTTACTTTAATAAAACAAATAAAAAATATTTTGTACACTTTACTCTTCGATCAACAACAATCTACTTATAATATACAACAGATAACCATAAAAAATAACCATAAATACAATAGGTACCTAAGTATCTATACTCTGGCCAAGCTGAATGTACAATGTTTATAAACATTGCATATGTATGGAGATACATAACCTAAAACCACTTATTGTCGATTTAGAGTCAGAATTTGCAATACTAGTCAATTTGAGCTCTTTCCCACAATGCATTTAACGCTGACAAAATTTTTTTCGAACTCCAGGCCAAAAAGATAATTTCAGATGTTTGTGTTGAGCATAGTTTACAAACATTGTACATTGAGAAACGCTGGAGTAGGTATAGTTACTCATGACAAATTTATTCATTTCATTAGGTTTCGAATAATGTGTTCAAATCAAGCCTAGAGTGAAAATGAAAAATGTTTATTTCTGTACATAGGTAAGTTACAATAAAATGGGTCGGGGTTCTCTTTTAACATACATTTTACGACACACAATTCACAATAATGTCGTGCTTCGGGTGACTGAACTTTTAATGGTCTAACATTTGTTTCGCGATGGTGGCGCTTTTTATTTGACAGGTTAATTCCGTCCGATGTCATTGAATAATAAAGCTTTTGAACAGAGACCTTAAACAACAAAATAAGACACAAAAGCCAAAAATCTTGAAGTGGGACATATGTCCCAGTTCGATGTAGGCTTGTGTTAGAGTACCCCGCTTTTCCTTATCGTGTTCGTTCGTTGGTTACAGAAATTATTTAAAAGAAATATATAGAGTAAATATACATTTCGTTTTTCTACGTTTAGATTTTCTATGTTTATGAATTTGACTGACATTCTAACCCTTTATCGGATGACTATTGTAATTATGTTTTCTCATATTTAATGTAATTGATTGGTGAACATAACCGTGCTAATTAAATAAATAAATAGAGTAGCTCGCTAAACTGCTTGTGAACATTTTTCAAACATCTTATAATTTAATAATTGAAATTTAGTAAGCAGATGGCTATGGCTTACTGTGGTTGGTACACTTCGGCGCGGCATTAGGGGCGTAATGTAACGCGTTTTAAACAAGGGTCAAGGGAGCCTTGTGTAGATAGGAGCCTCCCTTCTACACAAGGCTCCCTTGACGCGATGCATCCGCACACTCAATTTACTTGCAGAAAGGAGATACTTGTTGTGATTATTTTATTAGACATTTTTTATTTGTTTTAGTGTCCTGTATCCAAATATAGAACCTTAATTGGCAACTTTGAAAAAAAAATGGTGACTGATGTTAGGACAAAATCTTCAAACCCCTTTCTTACTCATGGAATAAAAGTGATGAATTTTAGTTAAAAGTGTCTAATATTTTTAAAGTATTATAGCTTGCAGTGTACCCCTTTTCGGGGTATTTTCGTAAACGGCTTCGGATGAGGGTAGAGCGGGCGACATGTCTTGAACTCCACCAGATCTGTGATCTTCACAGGCTGGAAAATAAATAAATCAAAATAACTAAACCAACACGGACTGAGAAAAAATTTGATTTAATATCTACACTGATATTAAATCAAATCTAATCAAATAGTTTATTCATAAAAGATATGGTAAATTACACAGGTGGTATTATAATAATGATCTGGTATTTAATAATGGTGGTAGTATATAATAATGGTGGTATTTATAAATAATTTGATCCTCATATCTCGCCACAGTACTGGCATGTGAATAACAAAGCGCCTACATAGGTACATACAATATGCTAATTAACTAGGTTGACAAACTTATAGTAATAAAAGTTTGAAGATTGACCGAGTGATCCGAGAGCTGGCGGGTATCTGGTGCAGCGCATCAGCATTGCCATACAGCGGGGCAATGCAGCCAGCGTCTTAGGGACGCTTCCGACTGGTATTGATATGGATCAGTTGAGCTACCTGTAGATTGTTTGCAACAGTCTGCAGATAGCTTAATTGTCTCAATTGTAAATACTAGTTCTAATGCTTCTTAATAAAACTATAATTAAATTCAAATAAATATCATGCTAACAAAAGAAAAATTAAAATTATTAAGTTAAATGAAATGTCGATAACGTATGATGAATAATTAATTTAAAATTTACAATGCAAAAGCTCTTGGACCGTATAAAAGCTACGTGTTACGACCATTCTTTCAACACCTTATTAAATAACATTCCTTTGTTTTCTAAAATAGATTTTGGTAAATGATTATATATTTTACATGTAGACGCAGTTGCGCATAACAAGACATTATACAGGGTGCCACGTAATGTGTACTCAGCAGATTGTGGGAGATTATGGACACCGTGGGGGTCAATTTTTATTCAAAAGAATAGGAGTATAAAGAAAAGTCAATTATTTATTTAAAAAAATACAGATTCAAAATCCTAGTACAACAAAGTTGATCCCCTCGGGGCCCAGAATCACCTCCTTTCGGCTTATTTATTACACATGTTACGTGCTGTATAAATAAATATTTTTTTACAAAAATTTAAAACTGAATCAAAATTTTACGAATTTTAAACCGCTTTTTAATTTTTACGGGACAAGTAAAAATCCTTCGGGATTAAAACTATTATGGGACTACCTCGGGATCATTCTCTACAAAGCTGCATTTAATTTAGAAATATTTTTTAAAGTTGATCCATTAACAATCGGCAAGGCATTTAACTGAAGGGCTGATTCAACCATCCGGCGGCGACATATCCACTACGTGAGCGAAAGCTTTTGCTAGCCAAAAGCACAATTTTCGTCCACAATAGATATGTAGATAGATAGAGTATACTTCATTGCACACTTAAATCTAAAATGAACTATTTTTGTTTTGTAATTTGTCTTGTTGTCAAGACAAATTAAAAACTAAGCGACAATTAGCGGTCGCTCAATTGTCGCTCAAGAGCGATCTCTACCAGACAACCATGGATGGATAGGATCATTGGACAGTACAATAAAATAATACGTAAATACAATGAATTCAATGAATTCATGTGTATCTGTAGTACTTGCACCTAAGATTAAGATTATTAAGATTATTACATATTAACATAAGTTGTCTAGATTAGCAACGCCTTAGGGCAAAAGAAACCTAAAATGATGTTATGTTTCTAAATAAATAAATACCCACCCGTTGGCTAGATTCAGACACAGATTCTTTTTCTTCATCGTTAGGTTCATCCTTAACGCTTTCACTGCCCGCGCCCCCTTCCGCCGTCGAAATAATGTACACGGATATCTTCCTTCTTTCTTCTGAGACGCAGCTTATGTGTGTCTGTTAAAAAAAATGTTGATATACTAATGTTTGTTCCCTCTTCACGCAAAAAGTACTGAACGGATCTGGCTGAAATTTGCTTAGATGTAGGTCTAGAAAAAGCCATCCTCTTTTTGAGATGGGAGAGGATGGCCAAATCTGAAACCATGAGAGTTAGAGAAAAATCGTGAAAGGAGTCACGAGCTCGAGTTATGAGAACAAAAACTGAATATTTAGTATTTTTTTAATCTGTTACTTTTGTAGGAAATCGAACCAATTGATTTTTCGGAGTAGCACTAAGGCCACTTTTTAGGGTTCCGTACCCGAAGGGTGACAACGAAGGCTATTAATAAGCCTCCGCTGTCCGTCTGTCTGTCTGTCACAGGGCTCTATCTCATGAACCGTAAGAGACAGTTGAAATTTTCAGAGAATGTGCATTTCTCTTGCCGCTATAACAGCAAATAATAAAAATAAAATAAATATCCAAATTAAAGGGGGTTGCCATATAAAAAACGGGCTTGTTTTTGCTCTTTGTTTGTCAAGGTTGTATCTCTTGAACCACAATAGGTAGACACATTAAACTTTCTATAAATAAGTAACACTTCAACTGTAATAACAACAAATACTAAAAGTATAATAAAGTTGATAATTTAAAGGGGTCTTTAAACAAGTGAAAACTTGACGTTCTTTGAAAAAGTTGCCTGATTTTTACGGTACGATCCCTTCGTGTTTGAGTCGATACGCACTTGGCGGTTCATTATGCTATAGATTAGTTTCCAAGGAATAGAAATTACCTTAAAACATTTCCATTATTATAACCATGATTCCATCTTTGACTCTGATTGGAATAATAGTCAATATGATATACCGGAGGACCCCCTGCGATGCAGGAGGTTGCGGGTTCGATTCCCGCCTCGCGACAAATGTTTTACGATTCCAGATATTAAATCTGGGTCTTTTTTATGTAAAATTAAAAATATCTAACTATGTAAAGTATTGTATTATGTATATCAGTTGTTATCTAGTACCCATAACACAAGCTCTGCTTAGCTTGGGGCTAGATGATGCTGTGTGGATTGTCCAGCATTATTTATTTATTTACTACCTTGAAAAAGTCAATCAATTCCTGTTTCGTGATATTGTTCAGTTGTTCCACTTCTATTTTCTGACGATCGAAGTTGTACATCTGAAAAAGAAAATAAATTTAAATAGATCGTTCCAAAACTTATTAGATAAGGCGAAGCCCTATGCCCATCAGTCGGTCGAAAGTAACTATCGCCCGTTTTTTAACCGACTTTAAAAAAAGGAGGTTTTATTTTTGGCTGTATGTATGTAAGTACCTATGTTTTTTTTGTGTACTTATATCCGTCGATTTCCTCGTCATTTATGGACCGATTTGGATGATTATTTTGCAGTTGTATATCCCGAGATCGTCCTATAAATTTTTGATATTTTTTTTTGTTTATATATGTTATTTTTTTTTGTATGTATATTTTTTTTGTATTAATCCCGCACAACTAAAAAACACTTTATATAAAAAAATCGCAGTCTGCTTTCAGTTTTTCAAAACAATCAAATTCTCTTTTTAACACTCGTCATCCGTTTGGGTTTCTCCAGCTTATTTTTAACACCTCCACTGCGGTCACCAATCCAGCTTAGCGTGGTTATTGACAAATCATGCTGATGATGCTGTTAGCCGTGCGATTATCTCTGACTATGGATGTCGTAAGAGCCGACTAATAAATGGGCAGGTTTTTCATCTGTGTATTTGTAAACCTACACTGCGATCAATAATCCTGCCAAGCGTGATGATTGACAAACTAATGATGATGCTGTTACCCCGATGATGATGATGACGTTACCCTACTTATGATGATGTGGTCCTAATGATGATGATGATTTTGCCCTGATGCTTGCTCTCAATGGGTTATGGCTGAAAATCAGTGTTTTTGCTTGTTGAGCAAAATATTGCGCTGAGCCATTGCCTTTTTGATGTACTGCAGCACACACAGACATTTTACTTAGATTATTATTATGTTATTATTTGTTTTTATTATTTAGTCAACTGTATTTTTTTTATTGTGTCTTTTTTACTACCATCCTGTTTAATTGTTATTGTCTGATATGTATGTGTGTGTCTTCAATAAAAACCTTATCTATCTATCTATCTGATGATTATGATGTTACTGTAATGATGATGATGTTACACTAATGATGATGGTGTTACCCTAATGATGATGTTACCTGAGTGATGATCTCTGACCAGAGCTGGCTAGCTCGGCTCGTCATCCGTTTGGGTTTCTCCAACTTTTGCGCTGCAAGCGAGGCGCGGTGCTTAGTGAACTCGGCGTCTGGCATCTCTTCGAGAAGCTCCTGTAAGAAGATAACAATAATATAAGCGAAAGTTTGTGCCGCTGTGAAAATGTTTGGCCGATGACAACGCCAAAACTACTAAATGGATAAAGCTAATATTTTGCACACATAAAGAGCTGGATCTGGAATAACACATGGGCTAAGATAATTTTTTAAAAACCCGGAGAGCCTCGGTACTCCACGGACCTAGGGTCTCGACCCCAAAGGGAGCAAATGTGTAGGCTCTGTCGAGACCTGCATATTTGCGTCTCCTACATAATTAGTTAAATATAATTAATTATACTTAGTTTTAGAATCCCGTTTATTTTTTGTAAATGATGAGGTTAAAAACCAACAATGTCTTTGTTTACATCTTGTATTCTTGAACTATAGATTATAAGTACCTACGTAATTTTCAGACTAAAATAAACTATCATGAAGAGAAGATTTACCAATTTCATGCGATTTTAGCCCAAAATAGACATTTCAAATATCTAACCTCCAACTTAGCAAAGCTTAACTAAGTAATTATTGTTATCGCTCATAGGCTACGATCTGGTCATTATCCATCAAGGAAATTCGGGTTCCTTATGAAAAAAACGGACTCTCCAAACTGTGAAGTTTGTGAAGTCCTAGATGATGTGCACCACATCTTGATGGACTGCACCAAGCTCAAAGATCAAAGGGAGGCACTGATGACTGAACTTTTAACATTTTAGCAGAACCAAATTCAATAGCGGCCATTTCATTGTTTAAAATCGTTATGCATCAGTGACTTCCTTTGTATATAGCTACCTACAAATTGACTATTATGTTTGATTTTATTGTTTGTTTTTCTTTTGTTTGTTATTGTTAAGTTTAGGTTATGATAGGACTGACATACTTTACATAGTAAAAGTCCTTAACAATAAATTAGATAAAAAAAAACTAAGTAATGCGGCTAGCGTCTTAGGGATGCTTCCAAATGGACAAATTGAGCTACCTTATACCTAGCTTTAATTTTTTTAATTTGGTAGTCTATGGTTGCTTTTGTATATAATGAACTTGGTTGAGATTAAATTATCATCGTTTTATTTTGTATAATTCAAAGTCAACCTCGATAAATTCGTTCACAAATGCGCCAAACCATGATGCAGAGCCACAGATAAAAGTAGAAGTTGAAGAAAATAATTAAAAATATTTTACGCATTCGATGACGATGTGACGTAATTTTTATCTATTCTACCCTAGACAACAGTCCCTGGGCTTAGCCTTCTGATGTATTACGTATCAGATCCAGCATGAAATATACCTGTGCGGATTGTATGAAAGCCTCGATCCTGGTCTCGAGGTAGCTGGGGTGCCGGTCACTCTGCACTATGAAGCGGAGGCCTTGCGTTCCGTTCACGCGACGCACTCCGCTAAATACTTGTCTAGCAGTGGGATCCAGCATGAAATATACCTGTGCGGATTGTATGAAAGCCTCGATCCTGGTCTCGAGGTAGCTGGGGTGCCGGTCACTCTGCACTATGAAGCGGAGGCCTTGCGTTCCGTTCACGCGACGCACTCCGCTAAATACTTGTCTAGCAGTGGGATCCAGCATGAGATATACCTGTGCGGATTGTATGAAAGCCTCGATCCTGGTCTCGAGGTAGCTGGGGTGCCGGTCACTCTGCACTATGAAGCGGAGGCCTTGCGTTCCGTTCACGCGACGCACTCCGCTAAATACTTGTCTAGCAGTGGGATCCAGCATGAGATATACCTGAGCGGATTGTATGAAAGCCTCGATCCTGGTCTCGAGCTAGCTGGGGTGCCGGTCACTCTGCACTATGAAGCGGAGGCCTTGCGTTCCGTTCACGCGACGCACTCCGCTAAATACTTGTCTAGCAGTGGGATCCAGCATGAGATATACCTGTGCGGATTGTATGAAAGTCTCGATCCTGGTCTCGAGGTAGCTGGGGTGCCGGTCACTCTGCACTATGAAGCGGAGGCCTTGCGTTCCGTTCACGCGACGCACTCCGCTAAATACTTGTCTAGCAGTGGGATCCAGCATGAGATATACCTGTGCGGATTGTATGAAAGCCTCGATCCTGGTCTCGAGCTAGCTGGGGTGCCGGTCACTCTGCACTATGAAGCGGAGGCCTTGCGTTCCGTTCACGCGACGCACTCCGCTAAATACTTGTCTAGCAGTGGGATCCAGCATGAGATATACCTGTGCGGATTGTATGAAAGCCTCGATCCTGGTCTCGAGGTAGCTGGGGTGCCGGTCACTCTGCACTATGAAGCGGAGGCCTTGCGTTCCGCTCACGCGACGCACTCCGCTAAATACTTGTCTAGCAGTGGGACCCAGCATGAGATATACCTGTGCGGATTGTATGAAAGCCTCGACCCTGGTCTCGAGGTAGCTGGGGTGCCGGTCACTCTGCACTATGAAGCGGAGGCCTTGCGTTCCGTTCACGCGACGCACTCCGCTGAATACTTGTCTAGCAGTGGGATCCAGCATGAGATATACCTGTGCGGATTGTAAGAAAGCCTCGATCCTGGTCTCGAGGTAGCTGGGGTGCCGGTCACTCTGCACTATGAAGCGGAGGCCTTGCGTTCCGTTCACGCGACGCACTCCGCTGAATACTTGTCTAGCAGTGGGATCCAGCATGAGATATACCTGTGCGGATTGTATGAAAGCCTCGATCCTGGTCTCGAGGTAGCTGGGGTGCCGGTCACTCTGCACTATGAAGCGGAGGCCTTGCGTTCCGTTCACGCGACGCACTCCGCTGAATACTTGTCTAGCAGTGGGATCCAGCATGAGATATACCTGTGCGGATTGTATGAAAGCCTCGATCCTGGTCTCGAGGTAGCTGGGGTGCCGGTCACTCTGCACTATGAAGCGGAGGCCTTGCGTTCCGTTCACGCGACGCACTCCGCTGAATACTTGTCTAGCAGTGGGATCCAGCATGAGATATACCTGTGCGGATTGTATGAAAGCCTCGATCCTGGTCTCGAGGTAGCTGGGGTGCCGGTCACTCTGCACTATGAAGCGGAGGTCTTGCGTTCCGTTCACGCGACGCACTCCGCTGAATACTTGTCTAGCAGTGGGATCCAGCATGAGATATACCTGTGCGGATTGTATGAAAGCCTCGATCCTGGTCTCGAGGTAGCTGGGGTGCCGGTCACTCTGCACTATGAAGCGGAGGCCTTGCGTTCCGTTCACGCGACGCACTCCGCTGAATACTTGTCTAGCAGTGGGATCCAGCATGAGATATACCTGTGCGGATTGTATGAAAGCCTCGATCCTGGTCTCGAGGTAGCTGGGGTGCCGGTCACTCTGCACTATGAAGCGGAGGCCTTGCGTTCCGTTCACGCGACGCACTCCGCTGAACACAATGTAGCCTAGTTGTTCCTGTAACAATCACACTGATATTATTAATGAGAAAGTTTGGATGTGTGGATGTTTGTTAATTCTTCACGCCTAAACTACTGAACGGATCGGGTTGAAAGGGGTTTGAAGTTTCTTGTATGGGCGTTAGTTGAAGCATCTACATCTGACTTGATGTTTCAATTGCGACTTTCTGTCGCGGCTTACTTTAGACCTAACAGCGTTAGTCGAAGCATCTACATCTAACTTGACGTTTCAATCGCGACTCTGCAGTGCGACTTTTTGTCGCGAGTTTATAGTGCGACTTTTTGTCGCGGCCCAGTTCGCGAAAAAGGCTCGCGGCCTAGTGTGAGATCCATCGATAACATTATAGTCTCTAAGCCTTCAGCAACAACTTTTGTATCAGTTTCATGACTAATATGATGTAACATGATCGTTTGTTTTTGCTGCAGATAAATATCTTTATGTTATGTTACCTTAGTCCTAAGAATGTTGAAGCAGGGCTCCGAGAGCACTTGCGCCAATAACTCCAAGATGACGTTTCGCCTCGCTTCCCGCATGCCGCACGCGTAGTAGAGCGATGCGCAAGACGACTTGTGAACTGTGTTCACGGATTCTCTGAGGTACCATTGTCCTGTGAAAAATTCAATAAATATTTTTTACTTGAAAAAAACCTATTTTACAAAATTTAATTAATAGTTTTTTATGAACAAAACGACAGAAAGCATCTAAAACGTTTATACGAATACTTTTTTTTATTCGAAATTTGGATATGTCTCCTAAACGCTATTCATTTTGAGTATTTTTCTTTCACTCAAATATATGTCAAAGTATTTTACACAAATTGAACATTTCACGAATAAAACAAATTATATTATAATACGGCTACAGATAATTATTTAGTGTTCTCAAGGCCATTGGGCCATACACCAGCCTTAAGCTAACTGTAGATTGTTTGCAACAGTCTGCAGTTAGCTCAATTATTTCAATTGTAAATACTAGTTCTAATTTGTTTCTATTATTTGATTGCAATTTGCCTTGTTAATAAAGACTATAAGTAATATATCATTCATTATGATTTGAAGTCAGCTTTTAGTTTTAAAAAAATCAAATAATCGTTAAAACGAATTCAACTGATGACGAAATTACCTTTTTCAATTTCTACTTCTCGGTATAACATTAACTGCTGAGCTAATAAGGGCGTGCCATCTTTTGGTAATCTGTAAAGAAAACAAAAAATAAAATAATATTAATAAAACAACATAGACATTGGTGTCAACTAAGATGTCTCCAAACCTAAATTACACGCAATTCTTAAATTAAAATGAGATTTTTATTTATCAAAATATTTTCCCTCAAATTATGTAGGCCCAGACTAGCTTTAAGCTTTTTAAGGACTATGTCCATCAGTGGACTCGTATAACCTGATGATACTCTGTGCTATGATGATACTCTATGTTTCTAAAGAATACTCTTAAAGCTACATCATCGTAGCTTTAAGAGTATTCTTTAGAAACGCTTTTCTAACGAACTGTATTTTCCATTGTTTAAGGTAGAACTGAGAAGTTCGTAGCATAGCGGCATTTTTTGTTAGGTAATTAAAAATCCGAGCATAACGGGGCCTGTTCAAAGCGGAACTAACCCGTTATACTAATTTAACAGCACTAAATATGGTGACAATTTGTTTTTATTCTTTAATTCTTTAGTGTACACAATAAAACATAGCATGAACTTATCTAATAAGAAATGTACATAGGCGAGCTTACCCTGAACTAGAGTTTTCTTACGTTTTATAACCATCAAAATTAAAAGGATGATATCATTTTTGGTGCTATTAAATAAGTTAAGTTTAAATTTTATTAAACTAATTTTACAGCACTAATAATTACGGCATTCTTTTTATTTTCATCTTTATGAAAGAGACGGCACCATTATTAGTCCTGTCAAACTAGTTTAGGTTAGTTTTGGTGACATCTGAATTAACACCATTGTTGGACAATCCACACAGCATCATTTAGGTAAGTAAACAGAGCTTGTGTTACACATATATAGTTTTTATTTGTATGTATACAGAAACACCCGAAACAAATATCTGAAAAAATACTAACATTTGTTCCGAGCCGGGAACCGAACCCGCAACCCCCTGCGTCGCAGGCGGACCTTCGCTCGCCGCGCCTCATCGGCCGGAAGATAGTTTGTATGGATTGTTATTTTTTCTAGTGTCTACTATTGGTCTACTTTACTAAGAAATTAAATGATATCTCAAATAATTCAACCTGGCGGGACTGGAACCCGCAACTGTACTTGCTCTCAACAACGTCTGCCATCTGCAGCGCCCTCTGTTGTGTTAGGTTGCCGTACATAAATTTCTAACTCAGAGGGACCAGTAACTGTACTTACTTGCTCTCAACAACGTCTGCCATCTGCAGCGCCCTCTGTTGTGTTAGGTTGCCGTACATAAATTTCTAACTCAGAGGGACCAGTAATTGTACTTACTTGCTCTCAACAACGTCTGCCATCTGCAGCGCCCTCTGTTGCGTTAGGTTGCCGTACATAAACGCCTCTATGTGAATCGTCTTCATCATTCGACGAGCGAACTGATTTAACTGCTCAGGTGTTATATCTGAAATAATTTAAAATAAATAAGTTTCATTTATTTCTCTCATGCTGTCCCGCCCCGTAGCGATGTCATTTTTGTCTTCAACTTCAACTTCTTTTTTTATGGCGCCCCTTGCTTCTCACTACGATCATAATTATCTTAAAACCTATTACTACACAACCTCCCGCTAAGAAGGGAATTTTGCAAAATCCACCCCTAAGGGGTTGAAAAAGGGGTTTTGAAGTTTTTTTGGTGTTTTTTGTAACTCTTTAGCCAGAGGCCCAATTAGCTTGAAACTTAGAGAATACTAAGAATACAAAACAATTGAACACCGAATATTCAACATTTTCCTGAAAATGGGGTAAATCGGGTTATTAAAGTTTGTGATTCGTAATAAACTATATATAGTAAATAATGATACACGTAGTATTTTTTATTTTTTCAAAACTACCCCTAGGGGGTGTGCAATCAATTTCCACGCGGGCGAAGCCGCGGGGCGCAGCTAGTTCTATTATATTAGTCATTCTGAAGTTACAAGTCAGAAATTAAAATTGAACATAAGTATTACTTACCCTTGGCCGCGTCTAGAAGCTGACACCTAGTCCAAACAATGTCTGACAAGCACAATGCCAGCTGGTATACAGCATGCTGCAACAAAACACAATTTATATCTACATATGTATCTATACTACTTTTTAAACGACTTCGAAAACAACAGGAGTTTCTTTGTTCACCGATTTCTCCGACTATTGTGGACCGATTTCGATGATTCTTTCGGTTTAGAGTATCAGGGGTGGTCCCGGTTGGTCTCATAAAAACGTTTTTTTCGAGGGATTACTATTTGTCCCGCATAACTTAAAAAACAGCGTATGGAATTTGAAGTCAGTTTTTATTTTCTTGACTTGTCTCATCACCAATATTATAAATGCAGAAGTTTGGGTGGATGGAAGTATGTTACTTCTTCACGCCAAAACTACTGGACGTAGTAAAAGAAAGAAAGAAAGAAAATTATCTATTAAACACTACACACACAAAAAAAACTTTAAGACAATAAAAATAAAAAGAGACTACTTAGTACTAGCATAGACTAACAAACAGCACAGACAAACACTTGTGAACTAAGTAAGTAGTATACTAACACAAACATTGGGTTAATTAATAGGTACTAAGTAGTCCACTCAGCAAGCAGACGAGCGCGTGTGTGCAGGTAGTAGTATTTACTATTGAAACAATTGAGCTAACAAACCATCTACAGGTAGCTCAACTGATCCATATCAATACCAGTCTGAAGCGTTCCCAAGACGCTGGCTGCATTGCCCCGCTGTATGGCAACGCTAATGAGCTGCATCATATACTCACCAGCTCTCGGGTCACGCGTCGCTTCGACCAGACGCTCAGATCATTTTTTTTAAACCCGGAGAGGCTCGGTACTCCACGGACGGGCCCCACGGTTTCGAATCCAAGGGGAGCAAATATGTCTCTGGCGAGAACTGCATATTTGCGCCTCTTAAGATCCTCGGCCAAATCTGCCGCCGCACCAGCCCTCACGGACGTCCCCAGAAGATGGTAAGGCGCAAGTGTGTCGACGCATGTAGCGTCCCACACAACGTAAGAATGTGGGATGTTACGACGACTCCCAAAAACATAAATTACCCTAATTGTTTGGCTAATTTCAAATAATTCAAGACAGAAGCCTACCTGATAAGGTTGCTCTGCCTCAAAGTTCTTGATAGCTCGTATATGATTTTCCTTCATAATCTCGAACCGCTGTGGGTCCGCTTCGAAGTTGACCAAACGATCGACGATCTTTTCTAGAAGCACGTGTTGTTTGTCGTCGTATCCTTCTATTGATATCTGAAAACATATTTAACTGGAAATGAAAAACAAAAAATATATATTTAATAATAATAATAATAATAAATCATTTTATTGCCTATATTTATCTTAACCTAAACTAGAATTATACACAAAAAAATAAAGTTTCTAACGATAGGCAAAGGGAGTAGATTCAGCATTGCGCTGCATGCGAGGAACATGCAGCGCTGATTTTAAATCTACTCCCCTCGGGTAGGTGGTCACCGAGGGTTGGGGTAGCGGGTTTAAAGTAGGTTCTTATATTTAATTTGTTATACTTACATATATTATAACAATCTTATAGTTTTGCTGCGGTCTCTACACTAGACAAAGTCTGTATCATGGAAACCATAAGATCTATTATCTAACTATGCCAAAAAAGTTGTCATGCGATGTGTGGACGCATTTTTAATAAGATACCTAAAGATATCAAAGAATTACCTTGCAAAGCTTTTGCAATTATGTTAAAAAGTGGCTTATTGACAATTCGTTCTATACTATATCTGAATTCCTTAACCATCGACATATAATATATATATTTTTTTTATATAAGTTATTTTACATGTATTTTATATTCTGCTCAATTTAAATTTATATTTTGTGTCTATTTTGCATGCCGAAATTACCGGTGAATTATGTGACCTTATTTTAAGCCCAAAACCTTTATAATCCCATTTTTCATGCAATAAAGTGATTATGATTATAGAGGTAAGATCTTTCATCATCATCGTCCTATATTAGTCCACAGCTGGACATAGGCCTCCCCTAATGAGCGCCATAGCGCCGTCTTAAGCTTTCCGCAGCTGTATGATCTGGCAGAATGTTGTTTTAAATTAAGAAGTTAATTTATAAATTTTTTTTTTGTTACTTTATCTGTTATTCACCAAGTTTTTGTCCATCTTGTTATTAAGTAAATTGTTGTATAAGTAGGTTTAATTAATATGTAAGTTTGATATCCTAATAGGGCGATGTGGTCGCTTAGCGACAAAGTCCCTTAATATTTGTTTAAAATAAAAAAAAAAAAAAAAAAAAAAGCTTTCCGCATGCAGCACCTGCTTGCAGTCTTTCGCAGGTCGTCGTCCCACCTGGCCTGAGCGCGTCCTACACTACCTTTGCCGAGTCGCGGTCTCCACTCAAGAACACGTTTACCTCCGCGGTTGTCGGTACTTCGCGAGATATGGCCGGCCCACTTATACTCTTTTATTCGCCGTATGGGCACAAGGCACACTTAGATACGTCAATCTATGTATGTATGTACCTATATTATATAAAAATGAATCCCCATTTCCCTTGGTCACGGCATCACGCGTGAACGGCTGGACCGATATCATCATTTTTTTGTTGTGTTTGTTATTGTCAGTAAAAGGTTCTCATGAAAGAAAAAATAAATCGCCTAGTTCCAGTCGACTCGCACACGAAGGGATCCGTACCGTAAAAATCCGGCAACTTTTTCATCAAATTTTCACGTGTTTGGGGACCCCTTTAAATTTTCAATTTTATTATATTTTTAGTATTTGTTGTTATTATAGTTGAAGTGTTACTTATTTATAGAAAGTTTCATGTGTCTACCTATTGCGGTTCAAGAGATACGGCTTTGCCAAACGATGAGCAAAAATAGCCCAAGAACCACGTTTTTTTTATGGGAGCCCCCTTTAATTTTGATATTTATTTTATTTTCATTATTTGTTGTTCTAGTGACAAGAGAAATACACATTCTCTGAAAATTTCAACTGTCTACCTCTTACAGTTCATGAGATAGAGCCCTGTGTAATTCAATGTCAGCTAGTTTACAATAATGTGTCACGGTTGCTGATATATATTTAATTTTTTTTTTAAATCTCCTGAAGTCCACCTTTAAATCGTCATCTTTTTTGTTCTTCCGGAGAAATGAAGCCCATGACTCCCCCAAACCCTCCGAAAAATTATGCCGGTTGCAATACCAATCACCTGTAAAATAATATTATAAGCCAAACTCCTTGGCTGAGGTTCCAATTAGAAAAAGAAACGGGTTGATAGGTGGCGTCTGTCACGTCCTTCACTTACTTTTTCGGGTAACTTGGGCTGGTGCTGGTGCGGTTGGTGGAGACTCAGACACTGCAAGCTATTTAGTTTATTTCTTTTGTCGTGATTTCTTGCGTTTATATAAAATAACGACTGATCGTGTGATCTGGTTGTGTTTTTGGTTGTTTTCTAAATAAACTGTTTGTTAACCTTTTAATCGTTGTAATTCTTGCCCTAGAGCGTAAAAATTTATATAACGTATAGAATGGACACTCATCGCCGGCCCCTAGTCGAGTTTTATTGCGGTCCGAATGCAAGGGACTTACGGCGCACGCAGGGTGCAGTTGGCATGGGTAATGATTTTGACAGACGACGCCGATGGTGTTCGATATTTTGTTTTGGACATACGAAATTTCTTTAATTTTGAGGGGTCCGCGGTGTGACTGGAGGCTGTCCCGCACTAACAGCACCCACATTGAGCAGAGGTTGCATTGTCCAGCATTATTTATTAATTTTTTACATAACCAAAGCAATTGTATATTTTATTTAAACTTTAAGTTAAGTATTTGCCTGATTTTTAAGAGATTTATGTAAATTATTATTAATTAGAATGAAAAGTAATTTTGTAAATGACTAACAGTTAAAATTAAAATTGCAGTGCCCAACAGGGTATATGAATGTGTTCGTGAAACGAACAAGCCGCGGGCGAAGATGGAGGTTGAAGTCAGGCACAAGCCGCACAAGGCTTCAGTGTGAAACTAGCCTCTGGTGCTGACTTTAGCTATAATTATAAATAAATAAAAAATGCTGAACAATCCACACAGCATCATCTAGCCCCAAACTAAGCAGAGCTTGTGTTATGGGTACTAGATGACTGATATACATAATAAAAAACATTACATAGATAAATATAAGTTCCGGGTGTTCTGGGTATTTTCTATGTATACAGATCGTACAAACATTTGTCCCAAGGCGGGATATTAGATCTTAAGCTATCAACCTATGTACATATTGGCAATAAATAAATGAAATATGAAATGTTTATATTTCTGTATGTATAACGTGATGTCTCACAGTAAGTCCGTACTTCGCGTTGGCTACGTTCCAGCGCAGGCCGGCCAGCTCGGCTGAGTACGCGAACTGCTGCAGGCTGTCCCGCACTAACAGCACCCACACTGAGCAGAGGTTGCAAGATGTTGGGTCTGAGTACGGCAAGGGGCTGGGAACAAACACAACAACTTATCAAAGACAAGGTATAATAAAATAAGATGGTAGGGTGACACAAGCCTACGTCATCGACGCCATCGGCGAATGAGAAGACGAATCTGTTTTCTGGTATTACCAGTAGCGTAAGATCGTAACTCCCCTCCCGTGCTCCTGTATGAATCTGATAAAACTATGTGTGGTTTTGTACTAACCAATTTTTTATCACAATTACTTGTGTTTAACTAAAACTGTTTATAATTTATCTAACAAACAAAATTGACGATTGTCATAGACTCTTTGTTACCCAACTTCCATGTTTTGTTGAGTGGCAACTGGACAGTGACGTAGTATGTGTCACTCCCGGAGTGCCAGACCTTTATTTTTGCTGATATTGCACCATTAAACCAGCGTTGGTTTGTATTGGTGCACACACTCGCGTTCTGTACTTATATTTATATATAACATTGCGTTTGGATAGAAACGATAATTACAAAAAAAAACAGACTAAAACTTAACTGAAAAAAAAAAAAAACTTCTTGCAAACAGGTAGGTAGGTACGTATATCATTTAAAGGCAGCTCATACTTTCTTACCAGAATCAACGCGCATGTATATTATATATATTTATATATAAATATATATAATATATGTTAGGTAGGTATATACGGCATATTATAGGTACAAGCTTATTATTTTCAGTCATATTTAACTAAAACTGTTTATGATTTATCTAACAAACAAAATTGACGATTGTCATAGACTCTTTGTTACCCAACTTCCATGTTTTGTTGAGTAGCAAATGGACAGTGACGTAGCATGTGTCCTTGTGTTTATAGGTACATAGATATAATTGTTGCTAGTTTTACAGTGAGTGGCACAAATTGATGATTGCATCACCAACTAAACCAGGGGGTAGAAAGCTACCTCCTAGTCACTCTGCAGCTGTTCGAACCTCCTCCTATTTTTTTAAAGTCTGTTAAGAAGTTATTGTTTTTATTTTTTCACCGCTTCAAATTCAGCCCGTGGATATCGTAAGAGCCAACTAAGGGAATCTACCAGAGGAACGGAAATGAGATACAGGAATGTGTTGAATCTTCGAGTTCAACTGAGTGAATTTTTGAAATAGCAATTTTTTACGCCTGATGTCAAATGAAGAGCAATCTCCACGATCGACGAGTCTGTTTTCTCGCAGGCTATTTTTAAATAGACCTCACCGCACTCAACTCTCTCCTGAACGATAGCCCTGAAACCGACTTATTTGTGGATAGCCCTGGGTGAGATTCTGGCGGTGTGTTTGAGGTTCTGTGAGTGTGATGTATGAATGGGTGTACCTAGTTTCTGTTATGTGCATGTACCTATGTTTTGAGCCTGTAGTTTTTTTTTAATTTGATCTGTCCAATGTACTTATTTACTATATTTACTTTATATCTAATCAATATTTTTATCTAATAATTTAATATTTTTTTGATTAATCTAAATGTAATGTAATCTAAGTACACTACAATAAATTTAATTTAATTTAACTTTTAATCTATTTGTATTTTTTTTTTAATAATGTATATAATTGTTTAACTATTTTAATCGTGTTAGTTACTTTATAAATAAACAATATATTAAATAAATAAATAGATTTTGACAGATCGCACTCGACGTTCTCTCGCGAGGCTATATCATTGTTACTCCGCTATTTGTATCCCTAAACACTGTAAATTTATTATTACAAGTTATTTGTGCATTTCGTAAGTTTCATTTGGGTACCATTGTGCCTAACAGCAATTAAATTTTACTTTTCGTGTTAACGTAAGCATGTTAAAAACCAAATGCAATAAATACGTTTATAGCCTACCATAACAATAAATTTTTGCGATGTAAACCCGTTCTAATATATTTTAAGTACCTAAAGTTATTAATAGACGACTGTTTATTCTGTCAAATAAAAAAATACTTAAGTTAATCGCAAACTAAATGCCTAATACCACTTTTTAAATAGCCTAAATCCGTCCCCGGGATACCATCTATCTCCATACCAAATTACATTAAGAACCGTTCAGCCGTTTAGGCGTGAAAAGGTAACAGACTGACAATTACTTTCGAATTAATAATATTGTAATACAGCATAGAATATAAGTTAGATGGAGGGTAATAAGTCCGGTTTAGTTTAAAGATATTATTATTTACCTTACAATGTCGAATGACATAACTGCTTTGGGCAGGAAGAACTCGTTGTCCTTCCTGTACCATAGCCGCATCAGTGGCGTATCCTGAAAGAAAACAAATTTCATTTAAACTTATTTATTCGATTACAACGGTCATACCACTTTCACTAACTAATTAAAATTAAATTGTACAATAAATATACAAATTTACATAAAAAGTAGCAATACAATCTGGATTAAATAAATCTTTATTTAATCCAGTTGATTTTTATTTGAAATTTGAAGTTGTCAATGAAAACTCAACATTGGGGCTGGATGATGCTGCGTGGATTTTCCAGCATTATTTATTTATTAAAAACTCGTGTGTTACAGCTGTCTAACGGAAAGGCAGACAGATCTATGCAGACAGTGGTTCCTTAGTAATGGCGCTCATGGGTACAGAACCGTAAAAAAAACATTGAAAATATATTAGGATACAGGGAAGTTTGGATCTACTGATTTCTATCATCATCAGCCTATACTAGTCCACAGTTGGACAAAAGCCTCCCCTAATGAGCGCCCTGTCCTCAGCTTCCCGCATCCAGCATCTGCCTGCAGTCTTTCACAGGCCGCCTTGGCCAAAGGGCGTCCTACACTTTGGTTTAACGGTTGTCAGTTCTTCGCGAGATGTGGCTGATTGCCCGGCACACTGCCAGCTTGCGACATCTTTGGTTTATATATATTTATAATAAGCGGTTTCTATAAATTTAACATAACAAAAACAAATCTAACAACAAAATAATTTAATGACCTGAATATGATTTCATGAAAATTAGTCACAACCAATTAATTAATAAAAATCAATGGCAATTTAGATATTATAGTACCAGTGTACTTTACCATGGTATTGACCATACGAAGGCTGGAGCAAAAATGAACCAGTTTTCTTTATTATTTTCGAAAGGACTACAATGCTGTTGACCGCAGATGGCCATGACAGCGTTACCGGACTTTTGGCTGGCGCAGAGGGCGCCTCGCCGGTAAAGTTATGTTGGGGCAACACGCACAAGGGCCACCACTTAGGTGCGAACCTCGGCTTGGGCTATTGCCAGATGCTACAAGAGGGAAGGGAGGTCTCGCTTAGGTGCACGAGTGCACCTATGGGCGGAAGCGGGGAATTCTTCGACCCCGCATCCGGCGGGGTGGGGAGTTTTGTGTGCGGAAGCGAATCGGGACTTGTTTCCGTCACGTAATGAACCAGAGACAGCGAGCGCGCTGCTTTTATAGAAATGCTACCGTCATAAATTTCAAAATAATGTTTCCCGCTGATTATAATTATTACCTTAATAATAGCGGGTTCGATAGGATCCCCAGTCTCCTCCGTGGCTTCCACGTTCAGTTGCGCCGGTATAAACTCGTTCGGAGGGGGGAGGAACAAGTCTTTGTTCGGGTTTACTGATTTCCAAACCTGTGTGAAACAAAAATGTTATCAGCGTCAGCGTAATTACTTATTTATCCACACAAGAAACATTTTAAGCTGTTTTCTTAAATAACGGATTTGAGAATGACGTCATCTCTCATGCTGTCCCGCCAGAGAATATATAATAATACCCCTTCCACCGGACGAGCTTCCACACCCCGCCCGGGCGCTAGTCGAGTTCGGTTTGTGTTCCAAATGCAAGGGATGTACCTACGACGCACTTACGGACACAGATGGCATGTAATGATTTTGACGGACAACGCCGATGGTGTTCCATGTTTTTATTTGTTTGATCATGGATATACGAAAAGTCTTTTGTTTTGAGATTTAATTTCAGTTTTGTGAGGAAAATAGAAAATAAAATATCTTTGTTTATAGTTTGCAACTATCTCACTCGCACAATATGTTCATGAAGTGCCCCTGGACGTTACACACACAGTTGCACGTGCAGCGCAACACAGCTGCGCATGTATGTGCCGAGACGCGGATTCTTTCGTATGGAGAAATGGTCGAGTGTACGGGGTGTGGTCCCGCTCAGATCGGCTTCGAACTGAGCAGGACAACATGAGAGACTACGTTATTTTCAATCCCATTCTGCAGGGTACAATCTATGCGCTCCGGGTTTATTCTATGTATGATAAAAAAAATATCTATCTGTGTAATGTATTGTATTATGTGTATTAGATATCTAGTACCCATAACACAAGCTCAGCTTAGCTTGGGGCTAGATGATGCTGTGTGAATTGTCCAGCATTATTTATTTTATTATTTTTTATCATCGTAAACAGCCACACACCTTTAGTGCACTCCGAATTACGCATATATCGATATTATCGCGCTCACACGCGTTCCGTATGAGCGCGACAACGACGTCCCGTGTGACGTCATAGATGACGTAATTACAGACGCCATTTTGCGATATCACCGACCATCCTACAAACCGAAATCACTGTGAGCGATCTGTCAAAAGTGACAAATATGACAGTTGGCTAACGAGCATGCAAACGGTTTGAGAACCTCCTCTTTTTTTTGAAGTCGGTTGGTAAAATTGTTGTTCAGCATCATCTTCGTAACTGGATGAATCGTAAGATTATTCTCGTAATCGTCGATTAATCGTAAGAGTATTATAATATTTGTATTTGTTTTCTTTTTTCTTTATCTAAGATTAAAAAATTTAAATTAAATTTCCATCTATATTGTTCTTTCATGTCCAATCCATCACAAACTTGCCTAGAAGAGATCGCTCATAGCGATAAGGCCACTTCCTCTATTCTAAGCATGTCTGTTTGTATTGTTTTCTTTCTTTGTGTGGCATAATAAAGTATTTTCTATCTATCTATATATGTCTATGCAAATGTGGATATTCCGTGTGTAAAATGAGATATACTTACGTTTATTTGTGAGTCCGGTATATCTTCCTGCAAGTATTTGGTGCCGTACCACGGTTCTATTTGTGTGCATTTGTCTTCAAATGATCTGTTACAATACAAAAAAGTAATTAAGTTAAATATATAAACCTCTAGCTGCTGTCCGCGGCTTCGCATGCTTTTGATAAAAAGTAGCCTATGTCCGTCCCCGGAATACCAACTCCCTGCCAAATTTCACTGAGATCCGTTCAGCCGTTAGGCGTGAAAAGTTAACAGACAGACAGATAGACAGACAGAGTTACTTTCGAATTTATAATATTAGTAGGAATAGGTGAATTTGTTGGAAGCGGACGTCCCCACGCTGGGCTTGCGGGTTGGGGATCGCAGTTCGGTTGTGGGTCTATTCTGTAAGGGGCGCTGCTGCCCGCCCCCCAGTAGATAAGACGCCCGTGGGAGAAGTTCGGGTGGTGCAAATTTTAAGCCACACTGCAAGAAAGAACACTCGGGAGATTGGAACCCTAGTACTATGTAGTACGATGTAGCGAGTTCTAGGGTTCGTAGGGACCTGTAATTGATGTATGCAGCTCGAACTCCCTAGTTCTTTCTCTCCTATAAGCGGAACTGCGTCATGACATTTTGGTCACTTTGGCGGAACCACCAGTGACCAAAATGTATACACATTTTGGTCACTGGTGGTAGCCCGAGCCATTGACGCAGGACCGTGGTGGAAAGCACAAACAGCCGTGGGCTGATGCCAGCAGTGGGTTGATGTAAGACACTCACTTGGCCACGACTCCAACCCTCACGTTCTCCGGAGTGAGCAAAGCCAGCAGTTCCTCTATCAGCTCCGGTTTCCACTCCGACAATATGTAGTATGCGCTTAGTACGTCTTCCATTGGGAATTCCTGCGAAAATAACTCTTATGAGTAATGTTTTAAAGTTTATTTCATCAATTTGAGGATTTTTGACGTACTTTTACTCCATAAATCAGTATTTATGAGATATAAAGGTAAAAAGGGTGTGTTATTCCAGGTCTAAACCTACATTTATACAAAATTTCATCTCCATCTGTTGAGTAGTCTTGGCGTGCAGAAGTAACAAACATCCACCCATCCAAACTTTCGCATTTATCGTATTAACTAGTTTCTGCCCGCGGCTTCGCACGCGTTGTTTCTATGGAAACGTTTAAATGTTATTTATACCCCATGGTTTATGGGATCATCATCATCATCAACCTATATTAGTCCACGGCTGGACATAGGCCTCCCCTAATGAGCGCCATAGCGCCCTGTCTTCAGCTTGCCGCATCCAGCATCTGCCTGCAGTCTTTCGCAGATCGTCATCCCACCTGGCCGGAGGGCGGGGACTTTTGCCGAGTCGCCGTCGTAGTTGGTCTCCACTCGAGAACACGTTTACCCCAGCGGTTGTCAATTCTTCGCGAGATACGGCCCACTGTCACTTCAGCTTGATAATGATCAAAATGAATACATGGATGTTTACAGATTTTGGTCACTGGTGGTAGCCCGATCCATTGACGTAGGACCGTGGTGGAAAGCACAAACAGCCGTGGGCTGATGCCAGCAGTGCGTTGATGCAAGACACTCACTTGGCCACGACTCCAACCCTCACGTTCTTCGGAGTGAGCAAAGCCAGCAGTTCCTCTATCAGCTCCGGTTTCCACTCCGACAAAAATTCTTTGAGCTAATGCTCAAAGAATGCGAATGGTCATTGATTTATGGGATATTCAATATTTATATCGTCTATGTTCTATATGATGCCGAGAACTACATGTGTGTATGCAAAATCTCAGCCCGATCTGCTCAGTAATCCAGGCGTGAAGAAGTAACAAACGTCCATCCATCCATCCATCTAAATATCCAAACTTTCGCATTTATAATATTATTGTGAATAGTGTGATCTTACTTGCAACGCGTTTACTTGGCTGGCGACCAGACTCCCCGGGCTCGTGTTGGTCCTTGAACCGAAACTCCATCGCCGTAAGGGCTCGCTGCTCTTCCCACGCCCAGCACTGGACGCCGACAGACCGGAGCATCATGTACTACTCTATATTTACAAGTATAACATCTCACTTGCAACGCGTGAACATGGCTGACGACCAGACTCCGCGGCTCCTGTTGGTCCTTGAACCGAAACTCCATCGCCATGAGGTCTCTCTGCTCTTCCCACACCCAGCGCTGGGCGCCGACTGACCGGAGCATAGATATGTACTGGAAGAAAAGATATTTGGTAAATTTTGACCGTAGGAATTATCGCGAATGGTCATTGATTTTTTTTTTCTCGCGAGCACTCGAACAACAAAACCCCCTGTTGTGTTGTTCGAGTGTTTCGATGTGTTTAGCGGACACTTTTGTTACCCACACCGCCAAGCACCAAAACAACTAATCGATTTTAATAAACGGGGTTACAAAATACTGGTCTGGTCACCTTTATCGTTCTTAACTAAATTTTGTAGGCCTTCGCCCTCTCATTTGGCGAAAATATGTATAAAACCGAATCTTTTTTTTTAAAGTTTTCAATTATTTACTTGTGGTCTTAGCTAAAATCTACGTTGATAATGAGTACGAATTGAGATTTTCTGAGCTTCGAAAATGTAACAATAACAAATAAATAATGCTGGACAATCCACACAGCATCATCTAGCCCCAAGTTAAGCAGAGCTTGTGTTATGGGTACTAGATAACTGATATAATAATATGCTTTTATTTCAGACACATACAATTACATTTAAAAATAAAATACTCAGGTACACAATCCAATTACCACAAGTAAAATTAACAATACTTAATGTACATAAGAACTCAGGATGCTGGTTCCATTCATCTTTTGTATTCTGTTTGGATCAATCAATCTGCCAGACTAGATATAATACTATTTTTACACCTGTTAACCCTAGACAAGAATTTCGCGATACGGATTTTTTCTATGGCCTCAAAGGAGCTTACTCTTGCCTCAAAGAACATTCCATGACATACTTAATACAAAACACTACATAGATATTTGTAGTGACACAGTTTAGCATAAAGTACGCGGCGCAAACGCGTTTCGTGAAGTCAGCTTTTTCATTTCAGTAGCTAAGCCGAGTTTAACCAGTCACTCCTCAACCCTCTGCTGTATCATACATATTCTAAAGTCACTTCAGCAACCTCCAATTGTTAGCAC
Source organism: Eupithecia inturbata (assembly GCA_963662085.1). Lineage (NCBI taxonomy): Eukaryota > Metazoa > Arthropoda > Insecta > Lepidoptera > Geometridae > Eupithecia > Eupithecia inturbata. The sequence goes on from OY759205.1 coordinate 3,020,644, forward strand.
ACATCCTAAAATAAGGATTAAAGATATCGTAAACGTTAATTTTATGTACTCGTGTCTCGTATATTGAATAGACGCAGTAAAGTGAAACAAACCATCTTTTATTATAACCAACCCACAATAGTATAAAGACAGTTTATGTAGTAAATACAAAATATTTATTATTATACATACAAAACATCCAGAATACCCGGAACAAATATCTGCAGAGGCGGGAATCGAACCTGCAACCTACTGCGTCGAAGGCGAACCTTCGCCCGCCGCGACACAGAAGTCGTCACTTACCTATGTTTATCTAATAATATGTCTGTGCTGTTCTTTTGGAGAAAATAATGTCGGAGCGCGCATCATATTTTGCGTGGCGTGGGCCGTGGTCTCATCTGTTTCTACTTTTATCATTCTACCTCAGCGCATCAGCATTGCCATACAGCGGGGCAATGCAGCCAGCGTCTTGGGGACGCTTCCGACTGGTATTGATATGGATCAGTTGAGCTACCTGTAGATTGTTTGCAACAGTCTGCAGTTAGCTTAATTGTTTCAATTGTAAATACTAGTTCTAATTTGTTTTTATTTTGGAATTGTAATTTTCTTTGTCAATAAAGAATGTAACAATGTTAAAAAAATAAAATAATAATAATCTACCTCAGTAATAATTCTAAAACGAATTACTACCTGAAAGACCATAGTGATGATTTCATCGATATGCTTGATCCCATCCTCTGTTAGGTCGACTTGTACGCCGAAGAAACCGAATCCGCGAGCGCCGATGCGAGTGCCTCCCAGCAAACTAATGAACAATAAATGAACCATTATTACTATAACTTAAACTTTAATTTTTTGAACATTAAAGGGCTCCACACACTATTGACACTCCACGTGACACCACAAAACGTGAAGTGTGTTGGACTAATCTAATCGTGTCGATTTTCTATGACCAGAACCACATTGTTAACACCCGACGTTTCAACTCGTCGGGTGTTAATTGTATGTGGATCAGTTGACTTTAGTTGCCTCTAGATTGTTTGCAACAGTCTGCACTTAGCTGAACTGTTTCAGTTGTAAATCCTAGTTCTTATCTTGTTTCTATTCTTTAATTGCAATTTAGTTTTAATAAAGACTTAAAATTTAATTAAGTAGATATTTTATTAAATAATCCTTACCTATTGCACCATCCCTTAGCTTTCAAAGCGGACAGCAAACTGCCCGGGCCTTCGTGGCCCAGCAGGTGTGACAAATAGTGTCCCGGCTGTGACAAAAATAATAGTTTAAAACACACGAAAACACAGTTGCTTACAATAGCTTAAAGAGAGAATCTTCTTTAGGGTTATTTTATAGACCAGTTATTATAGACAGTTGACGATACAATCGAGATGTGATCGTGATGTCTAATTAATATTATTTTTAATATTATAAAACCTACATAAAGCACACAGATCCCCTTGTACTTGTATTTTTTGTATTTATTTATTCCACCGTAGGTACACATGTTACACTTGATGTCGTTACACTTTTTAAATAATTTATATTGTAACAATCTCGCATAAATTTTTAACAAAGGAAATATCTACAATTTAATTATATTGTTTTGTTAGTTTACACAAACCTCAATAACTAAACGGTGCACCTAACGCCATCTATAGTATTTTTTTTTAACGACAAATTTTTCAATGGAGTGAGACCATGACTATGGTCAACCGGACGGAGGGAGCTCTGCATTCATTAAAAAATAAACCGCAAAGTGCGACTTGACTCGCACACGTAGGGTTCCGCACCGTAAAAATCAGGCAACATTTTCAAAGAATATAATTTTTTTACTTGTTCAGACTACTTTAAATTTTGAACTTTATTATTTTGTTAGTATTTGTTGTAATAACAGTTGAAGTGTTACTTATTTATAGAGAGTTTTATGTGTTTACCTAATGTGGTTCACGAAATACAGCCTTGACGAACAAAGAGCAAAAATATGTATGGCGTATGGAAGCCCCCTTTAATTTTAATATTAATTTTATATTTATGATTTGCTATTATAGCGGCAAGAGCAATACACATTCCCTGAAAATTTCAACTATCTACCTCTAACGGTTTATGAGATATAACCCTGGGACAGACGGACATACGGACAGACGGACGGACGGACGGAAAGCGGAGGCTTAGTAACAGGGTTCCGTTTTCACCCTTCGGGTACGGAACCCTAAAAACGATGGTGTAAAAATATCCACACTTGCTTACCTATTTGATTTTTTATCCTGTTATTATTTTGTAAGTTTCTTTTTCTGTTCTTTATTGTATTATTTCATTCGTAAATTGTTTCTTAGATAAAAGTGTGCAATAAAAGTATGTATTTTCTATTATTTTAAAGCATTTTTTTAATTATTTTATTCTAGGCTGATCCAGTCTTGTGACAATTAATTTATGTACGCTTGTAGTTTACCGGCTACTTCCAATTCTGCCAATTCCCACACCTTTAATGTTTCCTTGGCATGTATTATTAGGAATTCTTGCTCGGTCATCATTAATGTCCTGAGTAATGCTTTCCTATGGCATAAACGTCTCTCAATCATATATCTATGACTGAGCAAACGTTCATAATATGGACCCTAGTATCTAGTTTATGGAAGTCAATTAATAGTGATCGAAGATCCTTCACAGGGGCGGTGTAGGCTCGCTTGCGTCGCAGGGCAGAGGGAAAGGGGTCTCAATATATTAGGGGGCATCACTTACTCGTGTCGTGCATAAGAGGGCCCAATGCGCGCCATTTTGTAAAAGGGATAGGCATTGGATTTCGCGTTCATCGGAGCGGAACAGAGCATACGTTGTTGGAACGGCGTAAGCGCAAAAATCAAGTTTTTGCTTAATTACAAGAAAACTACACGACTTATAAGAAACTGGTTCAAGGAACCAAATAATTAGTAATAACCTACGAATCAAAACATAGGTCATTTCAATAGACCGCAGGGTTCCTGATATCTCGACCGAATTTTGCGCGAAACAGTGCACTCTCATGATGTTTTTTATCTATTTTTTTCCTCAATTGTGTTTTCACATTCAAGAAACCTCAGAATAAAAATTGAATTTTATGTAATTCGAGTATTTTACCACGGGGATCCCGTGAGTACTGATATCTAGGCCTAGTTTGATAACCAAACCTGTTAGTTTCGCCCCTTAATAAACTTTTTTAATTTCATTCTGTGTATTTATCGCTAACAATGCAAAAGAAACCAGTAGTGACGGAGCAAATCGGCCGTCACAGATAGACAGACCAGTCAGTTTATCCTATACGGGCTCTTTTTAGTTTTTTTGAGGTACAGAACCCTAAAAATTGAATTTAAGATCCGCTTTCTTATTTATTAGTCAATATTTAATTTCCTTAATTCTTTATTAGTCAATATTTAATTTCCTTAATTCTTCTTTTATTAGTCAATATTTAATTTCCTTAATTTCTTATTCTATTTAATTTCTTTCTTATTAATTGAATTTAACTCCGCTTTCTTATTTATTAGTCAATATTTAATTTCCTTACCCCACTCCGATAATGTTTCCTAGTATCTGGTATGGGGAAGTCAATGGACAGCGAGCGGAGATCCTTCACAGGGGCGGTGTAGGCTAGCTTGCGACGCAGGGCAGGGGGGAAAGGGGGCTCAGGCCACGAGGGGGCGGTAACCCCCCTGTCTACTACTGTTGAGAAGAGGGGGACGACCATCTCTTCTAGTTCGTCTAACGTTTCTGTGGGGGGTAATGGGGGTTCATCAATACACAAAGTGAAAAGATAGAGTTCGAAGCGTCGGCGCAATTGGCATCTGCGAAATATTATCCACCAATATTTTTTTGGTTATGAAACCACTTTGTTTACAAAAAATATCTAGGATTCAATACACTACCCAAACTTGATGTAGAATGTTTATAAACAAACCGCCCATACTTAACCTAAAATTCAGAGAGAATTTTAGGTATGGGCTGCCGCGTCTTTTTATACGCAATCTACATTACTTGTCGATTTGAGAACCTTCCTTCAATAAATATCTGAAACCCGACGCCAAGCAAGCGAGAGTTTAGTTATTCCTTTGTTTACAAACATTCTACGTCGAGCTTGGCTAGTGTATTTATTTAGTGTGTGTTAATTTTACTTTACGTTAACAAATTGTACTTACCTTGCTTTTAGTGTAAATAATCTTTATTTTTAAATCTTTATCAACAAAGGCCGAATTCTGCTAATCAATTCAGTCGCTTTACTATGACAATGGTATCGTCGCAGAATCGTCCATAGATCAAAGAAACTCTAGATAGTGCGTGCGGTGCTATTTGCGCGGAGAGATTGATAGAAACGTTTCAACCTTGACACTTTAGATACGCGTCTGTGGTTTCTTTCATCAGAGGTAAAATGCCAAAATGTGTCATTCTGAGACGATACCATTGTTATGGTGAAGTCATCGATCTAAGTAAAATTCGGGAGGTTGGGTACTAGCTTCTCGATAGTGAAAGACTCAAATTAGGTGCCTAATTGCACCTAATTTGAGTCTTTCACTATCTTCCACTCACCTGTCATAGTAGAATTTTATTTAGATCTATGGGTGAAACAATTAATTTAGTGGAATTACGGCCCCGATATCTTAGCTTTCCCAAAGACGACCAGGTAGCCTAGCACGGGCATTGTTGTCTAGGGTAGAATAGAGAAAAGTCACTTTGTCATCGAATGCGTAAATTATTTGAAATTAATTCCTCCAACTTTAATAATGTACGCGCAATGTATGACGCAGCGATGTCATTATTGTCTATGCTACCCTAGAGAACAATCCCCGTGCTTATTCATTCCTTCAACTTTAATAATGTACGCGCAATGTATGACGCAGCGATGTTATTATTGTCTATGCTACCCTAGAGAACAATCCCCGTGCTTATTCATTCCTTCAACTTCAATAATGTACGCAATGTATGACGCAGCGATGTTATTATTGTCTATGCTACCCTAGAGAGCAATCCCCGTGCTTGGCCTACAGAGCCATGACATTAGAGGAGTACCACTGGTTGTGAAACTTCAGCAGTTCTTTCCACCTTTGGTTTAATGCCGCGAAACACGTTACCAAATGTTTTTTCTTTTCGCATAAAGTTTGAAAAGTAGATTATTCCCCTCGTGTATTGTAATGTTGTTTTCGTCATGGATCTGATTAAATCCCTCTCGCACCCAGGATTCCAGTCCCTCGCTTAGCTCGTCAGTTATTCTACAGGGTGGCGCAATAGAAGGTACATATTTCAAAAATAGATAAAAAAATTAATACAAAAGGTAAAGTTGAAATAAAACTGAGGAATTTGAAAATAACAACTGAAGTTTATTTTTTTAATATAACGTTATCTATATGATGACCCTCTCTATGACGGCACTCCTCTAACCGCAAACGGAACATGTTTCACAACCGCCATTGAGTCATTTGATGTGTGACTGGTAGCTCCGTCTTGTTGAAACCAAGTCCTAGAATTCACTATTCTTGAATTTCCAAGTTCTGAAGCCAAAAAAACCGTCCAAGATCGCAACATAGCGTTCGGTATTAACAGTGAGTTTTGCCCCCCTCCCCCTCCCCTATATTCAAAGAAAAAAGGCGTATCGTAAAAGACGATCACGCAAAATACGCGACGGTTCCCGTCGAAGTGACTCATAGTGACTAAACTCCATGAGCCCCAACGATGTAGGCTCCCCCCGGCCGCGCGGTTTCTACCCTGCAAAAAAAGATGATGCAATACGCACGTTCTATTGCGCCACACTGTAGAATTCTGTATTGCGATCGGGATTCAAATGTCACCTGTGACGTAGTCCCACATAATCGTACTGTCTGCCCGTGGCAGGACGATATTATTATTATTCATTTATTTCAGATTAAATTATAGATCCATACAATACTAGCAAACCCGGCGAACTCCGTTTCGCCACCAGATGGCTTCGTATCAGAGATGGCGCTGTATGTGAAAAAAGATTTTCCCGCTTTTCTTTTTAAATTTTTCCTGAATTTTCTTTGATATAAACCTCACGGAGCCCGAGACCTTTCCAACGAATGCAAAACCGTGGAAATCGGTTCGTGCGTTCTGGAGTTATAGCGTCAGGAAGGAAAACCCGACTTATTTTTATATAGTAGATTATTAAAAACAAACTTAAAACTATACATAACATGATAAAAAGAATTAAATAAAAGGTCACACAAAAAATTTAAATAGAATTAGAATTTGCCAATTTACATAAGGATCAGATGGTGCCCATAAGTATCTGCATCCACCTGTTTTGAATAGGGCAGTCTGTCCGTGCTACGTATATGCGTATATGCCGTGCGTACTTCCCTCAGGATAATTAAAAAAAAAAAACAGATACTGTTTTCTCCCCTTCGTAGATAATCTAGTATTAAAATATCTTACCTTTCCCAAAGACGACCAGAGCCATGACATTGGAGGAGTACCACTGGTTGTGGAACTTTAGCAGTTCTTTCCGCACGTCTATGCCTTTAGTCTTCGGTATTGTATCTAAAGTCTCTCTGCTACCTGAAAACAAAATAAATATAATTCAATAAATATTATATTGTTTGTGAATATAATATTTATTGAAGCTCCATTACTCCGATAGCGTGCGTTCACAGTGAATGCGCGGGCGGGTGCTAAAGCGGGCGCGTGGCCATAGTGACGATCGGGCTGTTGTGGCGTTTAGACGTATTGCAGGTGTTTGTTATTTCTAACAGATGAAATAATTTGGCGTGTTTTAAATAAACCGCCAAGTGCGAGTCCACTCTCACACGAAGGGCGGTACCCTTCGTAAAAATCAGGCAACTTTTTCAAAACAAAAAAAGAAGATCAAATTCTACTTGTTTGGAGACCCCTTTAAATTTTCATCTTTATTTTATTTTTAGTATTTGTTGTTATTACAGTTAAATAGTTACTTACTTATAGAAAGTTTCATGAGTCTACCTATTGTAGTTCAAGAGATACAGCCAAGACAAATTAAGAGCAAAAATAGCCAAAAAAATTTACAGCTGAAACTTTTTACTTAAAAAAACTTAAAAATTTGTATGGGAGCCCCCTTTAATTTTGATATTTATTTTATTTTTATTATTTGTTGTTATAGAGGCAACAGAAATACACATTATCTGAAAATTTCAACTGTCTACCTCTTACGGTTCATGAGATATACACCACCACCACCACACGTGGTATATGCCACGTGATAGAAGGACGGACGGACAGCGGAGGCTTAGTATTAGGGTTCCGTTTTCACCCTTCGGGTACGGAACCCTAAAAAGGAGAAGGTTCTATGTTAGGCTTTATGTAATTTTTTTTGGTTTATTTATTTATTTATAAACTTTATTGCACTAAAGTACTAAGGGTGGGCTTAATGCCGAGGTATTTTCTACCTGCCGACCAAAAACATATGTTTCTACAGGGGGTTGGCGTGCTAATATTAATTTACAAATGTAGCTAATAATAATAAATAATAATAATAGTTTATTACAAAAAGAATCTTTGTAAATAATTACATAGCAATTTGTCTGACATTACATAATCAAATAACTAACTAATAACTATGTTAGCCTCAGTTGCCTAAACTAGACTAAAACGTCTGTATTATAGGCAGCTGTGCTCCCCGTACAATGCTAGCTGTGCTAGCTATAATTCGTCGATTTCTCCGTCAATTATGGATTGATTTAATTAGCTACTTGAAGATACCTGTCCCAAACTCGTGGTAAGCATGTTTATGGTCACGTGTGCTTTTGTTCAGCTAGTCTCCTAGTGTCTCAAAACATGTTTCATGTTCCTTTCGTAAAAAGTGGTTTAGTGTAGTCAACTGTCATTATCGTTTTTATCCTAGTCAACTGGTGGGCATACACTTTGTCTAGATGGCCCTTCCATCAGGTATGGCCTGTTGCACTATGTGTGCAACGCAGCTTAAAAAAGTCTGTAGTCGAGTCTCATGGTCTATTTGGCGCAGGTGGCTGGATTATTTACCCCACCGCGCAAGAAGGGTTAGGTTTTTTGATGTTTTACTAGCTGTTTTTCGGTGATAAAATATATGCATTATCTTTACATCTACCATTTAAATCAGCCTCATAGTTAAATAGGCTGGATTCTTTTCATCCTATTTACTAATTGTTATTTTTTGAATCATACCGGTGCCAAACTTGTGGTAGGCATGCGTAGGGTCAGCCGTGCTTTTGTTCAGCTGATCGAGTCTCCACATATCTGAAGACATGTTCTTCTCATGTTCCGAGTTGACGGCGCTCAGCTCCCGATTTGTAGCAGATTCCGTGAACAGGGGTTCAATGAAGAATTGGGCGAAGCTGTTAAACAGAAATGTATAAATATTATTCAAATTCAAAAATAATGATAGGTGACGACCCGTGGTGAAGTGGGCGAAGGTGCGCCTAAGACGCAGTTGTGGGTTCGATTACCACTACGAAACAAATATTTGTTAGTAGTTTCTGTTCGCGGCTTCGGACGCGTTATTTCTATGAAAACTTTTAAAGGTTACTCGAATCTGCGGGGTGAGTCTATTTGACGTTAGTAACGAGAAGTGATCGTGACGTCTCCTTTTTGTATGAGAATTTGCGTAGTTCCCTGTCCGCGAGGCGCTGTACCAAATTGTAGGGAATAAGGAGACGTCACGATCACGTCTCGTTACTAACGTCAAATAAACTTACCCCTCTGTACAGGGTTAGTGGTAATTCACTGACACTGAGTGTTATGGGTACTAGATAAATAAATAGATAGATAAGATTTTTTATTAAGTTCACACACAAACAGCTCAGGAAAACGTAACAAATGACCAAAAAAATAATTAATAAAATACATTAATATAAATAATGGTGAACAATCCACACAGCATCATCTAGCCCCAAGATAAGCATATAACTGATATATGCAAAATTTCATTGAAATCGGGTACGTAGTTTCTAAATGAATCGGAAAGTCGTTTGTACGTGTGTGTGTTGTGGCCCATAATTATGTATATTCTATTATATTCTGAATCAACAATTCAATGTTCTATATACACACACATACACATTGTATAGCACATATGTATGTGTGTGCTTTCAAAGTATTAAATAATTTACCACTAGAAATAAAACAACTTGATGGAAACATGTTAAAACTTAAGTTAAGGAAATGGCGTTCACTACAATTTAAAGGATTTTTTTGACAATAGGTAATTATCTGCCTAGATTAAGATTGTATTTCTCCAAATATGATAAAATTGTTGTTACTATAATTTCATTAAAAGACCACCTTCATGTAACTATGATTCACACAATTTTACAATAAAATTGCTCTTATTCCTTTGTATTTTTGTAAAAAGGTTTACTACAAAATATCAGATTATCTAGAGGATAAAAAAGCTTGGGACAAGTTTTGCTCCAACTCGAAAACTAACAACCTAACAAGGTAAAGGTTTCTTGTTTGCTTCTTTACTTTACCTTAAAAAGGTTGAAGTGAACAAAAATCAAAGTGATTAATTTTATTTCCTAGTTTTACTTATGTAATTTGAATTTTGTGACCTGTCCAACAGCCCTGTAACGTCTAAAGGGAATAAAGCACTTTGATATTTGATATCAAACCAATAATTTGGCACTTACATGTCCAAAGTCTGCTTTAGATGCTCGGGCAGTACATCGAAGTAGAAGTTAGTGTGATCTGCAGAGGTACTGGCGTTCGATGAACCACCATGCTCCGATAGAAACTTGCTGTATTCATTCTCCTACGAAAATAAATAAATAAATAAATAATGCTGGACAATTCACACAGCATCATCTAGCCCCAAAGTAAGCAGAGCTTGTGTTATGGGTACTAGATGACTGATAAACTTAATACAATACATAACATAGATAGATTTTTTTTATTATATATAGAAAATACCCAGAACACCCGGAACAAATATTTGCAGATCGTACAAACATTTGTCCCAAGGCGGGAATCGAACCCGCAACCTTCTGCGTCGCAGGCGGACCTTCGCCCGCCGCGCCACATCGGTCGTCAAAAAAAAATACTCAATACTCAATTATGTTTATAGATGTCAGCACATTGGCTTAATTGCTAGAATACAATGAATATAGTTTCGGACAGCGCCTCTAGTCGCGGCTGTCCGAACCTTGTTACCAATAATTCGATAGTATTAGAACCTAAACGAGGTAGGTAGGTATGCAGTGCAGCCGTTGAGACACAGATGACGCTGTGTGTTCAACACACCCTTTTTGTGTCACCTCCATATTATATTGATTTTGTTTTCTGTTTGTTTATTTTTTGTACCTGAGTCCATATTAATTATTTTTCTATTCTACAACACTTTCATGGTCCATGACGCAATACGTATAACCTTGTCTCTCTCTCTCTTCCAATAAGGTTTGCTGGAAGAGAACTCTTTTTAGGGTTAAGCTCGCCTTTGCCATTCCTTCTCTAGTTTTATGTTTTTTTTAATTTATGTTTAATTTAGTGCAATAAAGAATTAAGGATTAAGGATACGTCCATCTCCAGCGCCGACAGGCGACGCGCGCCTCTGCGGCTCGCGCCGCCGTGCCTGGACAGTGAATGCGTTAATAAGTACTAGGATAGGAAGGGAAATGCCCATCCTCGTGGGTTCATCGTTATCAGGGCAGAGGCGGTCCGCGGAGTAAGAACCGAGCCCTCTAACTCAGCCCGTGGATGTCGTAAGAGCCGACTTATACACTAGCCAAACTAGTTGTAGAATGTTTGTAAACAAACCACCCAGGCTGTGTACGCGGGGCAGAGCGCGCAATACTTCACGGCAGGCCTACTCGACGGGTATGCGAAGCCCGAAGCAGAGATGTAAGATGTAGTGTGAGATGTAGTGTGTGTGTGTTTTATATATCATAAATTATATAATTTTCCGCGCAGCTTTCTTAATATTTTCTTTAATAAGACCCTTCTCCTGACAATAACAACACCAAAAGGATTAACGAAATCCGTCCAGCCGTTCACGCGTGATGCCGTGACCAAGGGAAATGGGGATTCGTTTTTAAATATCTGTTATCTAGTTCCCATAACACAAGCTCTACTTAGCTTGGGGCTAGATGATTCTATGTGGATTGTCCAGCATTATTTATTTATTTATTAACTTTATTGATTCTAATTAAATAAGTAGGTAGGAGAGGCCTACGTCCAGCAGTGGACTTTGTTCGTCGATGATGATGATGAAGTAGGCAGTTATTCTTACCTCTGGATATTTCTTAGTTCCCAGGAACAGCATATGTTCACAGAAATGCGCCAATCCTGGCAGCTCTTCAGGATCGCTTAGATATCCTGAAATATAACGATTATCACACTTATCAATCACACATATTAACAAACTAGCTGCAGCCCGCGGCTTCGCACGCGCTTTTTAAGTGGCCTATGTCCGTCCCCGAGATAATATTTACCTCCCTGCCAAACTTCGTTGAGATCCGTTCAGCCGTTTAGGCGTGAAAAGGTTAATACAGACAAACATACAGAGTTGCTTACGAATTTATAATATTACTATGGATAAATTAAAGATAAGCCAGAAATACGAATGTATTTTGGCTATCAGTTGAGATCTTGTACTGGATCGATACGTACGTCAAATACCTATATTATATGTGAAATCTTACACTGGCGCCCAACAATCGATGTTCGTTAAAACATGGTTTCATAGAAAATGGCTTACGCTTTGCGGGAAACTACATTTGCGCTAGATTTTATTCCTTGGACGTAGATAATAAGGTTGCCTGGAAGAGATCGCTTCTTAGCGATAAGGCCGCCCATTGTCCTTGTGTCTTCTGTAATGTCTTTTGTATTGTATTTTTGTTGGTGTACAATAAAGTATTTTGTATTGTATTGTAATATTATAAAACGAGAGATTTTGCGCCAGATTCCGATCGAATTAGAATACCTCTGTTGGCCACATCATCCTACACTACGTTTACCGAGTCGCGGTCTCCACTCAAGAACACGTTTACCCCAGAGGTTGTAGGTTCTTAGTGCCTTATCACCAGACCCCATCATCTACGTAGCAGATTAGTGGCAGACAGTATGTCAGTGATGTGACAATGTTTTCCAAATAAATTATTCAAGAATCCAGCTGTGTAATTCTCTCATTTTGTCCAAACTTAGCTATGTCGATAGTGTGTTTGGAGGGTGTTTGCTTGGTCAATCACAAAAGCTTATAAATAATAAATAAAAAAAAATATTGTTTTTTGGCATTGTCAAATTCCAACAACCATCATACCTGTTCGAGAAGCTTAACTTCTCGAGCCGAAACATTCGTTTTGCAACCCGTTTTACTTGCCCACGCCACAAAACGTCTGCCTTTCGTGAAACTTCCGGTATGCTGCCACGAAATGCTGGAACAATTTACCTAATCCTATAAGAAATTCTAAATATATTTATTCATTTAAAAAATCGTTAAATAAGCTACATTTACAATCACAAGAGGTTCCATCAATGGGCAGTCGTTCTGAGCGTAAATTTTGTCTATGATAGCGTCATATTAACTTAGATAGATAAAATGTTTTATTAAGTTCACACACAAACAGCACAGAAAAACATAACAAATCAACAAAAACAGTATTTAGGTAAGTATACTTAAGGAAAAAATAATAATTAAAGCAAAACTTATAACTTAAGTACTATAAAAATTTAGCTGTTAGTTTTGATATTATTTTGTACAAAATGTTATATCTTACACACATACTTTTTGTACCTATTTGATATTACTATTTCACGAACTTAGTATGTTCTTAGCGTAGCTTACTTATAATTTTTCTTTATTTTCGTTTAACCGTGTATATATTAAAATTGTTGTGCCTTCTTTGTCCTTGTTTTACGCGCATATCACAGCTGCTGCTGATGCGCTCTCTAGGTTTTTACTTTACTTTACTTTTACTAAGAAGGAAAGGAAACAAATTTTATATTTATTTTATGTATTTAATACATGACATTCAAAATAGATAATTAAAATTTGGTGAAAAAGGTTCAATACAGAACAACACATACGCTACGTTTTCTCCGAGAAAACTCGATCGAAACCGCTAGCAAAAGCTAGTTATGCATAAAACGAACACGAATAAATATTGTAAGATACGCGATAACAAAGGATTGAATAATATGGAAAACATTGTCTCATCAAGTCATCACTCATCACTAACGGTCGTCTGCCACCAAACTGCTACACAGATAACGGGTTCCGCTTATCACACTGGCGATTTGCGAGCGATTTCAAAGCGAGGCGAGTACGCAGCGAGGCGATTGCGAAGCGAGCTCACGGCGTGCGATCTGCGTTTTGAACACCGGCGCTAATCACAACTTTAAAATCGCTCACAAATCGCCAGTGTGATTGATAAGAAAGACTAAAAAGACAGTCACCTTCTCGAACGAGTGCAGCGGAGGGCAAGAAAAATTATCCTTAGTCTTAAAGAACTTCCATATGAAGAACGACTGCAAGAACTAGGGCTAACCACCCTTCAGAAACGTAAAGACCGCGGAGACCTTATAGACCTTTAAAATCCTCAACAACAGATATAATATACCAAATTTATCACAGGTTCGTAGTTAACCCGCTTACATCCGTATTGAATTCGTCAAACTACGATAGTTTTTATAGTAAAATTATCACAGACACTTTATACTATGAACAAAACACGAACCTGAGAGGACACTCGCTGAAGCTGCAACGCGGGCTAAGCGCCAGCAAACCCACAGAGCACATACTGCCTAATCGCATGGTGAAAACTTGGAACCGGTAACCGAAATCAGAGATCAGTGCCCCCTCAGTGAACTCTTTTAAAAATAGATTAGACAAATCTTTAAAGTACATTGACACACACTCAGTTATATACGCATCAGCTTAGGAGCTGCGCTATCTCAAATAATAATAATAATAAGAGCCTCGATCAACATCTCAAGAGACTCTCGCTAGGAAGTTGGATCAAGGGTCAGATTCAAAAGGCGGTGAGTACCGCCTGGACTCGGCGCGCATCGTCAGGAAGTTCCTCTCTGCAGCCCTAGTCACCGGCCGCTTAAGGCTAGCCATTCACCGTTTTGATATATTTTTACTGTAGAATAGTTTTATAATATTTTATTTTCTATAGTAAAAAATGTATTTTATAACGAGATATAAAATAAATGAAGTGAATAATAATAATAAGGCTCTTAGAAATGTAAAATGTATTGGTACAATACTGACCAACATTGACGTCGATGGCAGCGGCTGATTTATCCGTCGCGGGATCGCTGACCAGAAGAACCTTCATGCGATTAGGGAGTACGAGACCCCTGTAACAAACATTATTAAAATTATTAACTAAGTCGCCTAAGGCTTCGCCGTCTGGTACCTCGATAGTAGTAGTCAACCAAAAAAATTTTAAAAACTTTAAAAAAGACGTTTTTGACAGGCGTTTTTGTTTTAAAAAAGCATTATTATTATTATATATTATCTAAGCCCCAAGATAAGCAGAGCTGAGCAGTTGTTTAGTTATAATGAGTAATTTCTGGAATATAATTTTATAAAGGGGTTTCCAGTTTTGGCCCTATCATCGGTTACCATTTTGTTTTTACATCGAAATTGCAACAAACATTAAAAGTTATATATTTGAATAGAAGACACTACAACAAATAAAAAATTTCGTATAATGTAATGTCCTAAAACGTCAGGTTTCTGTGCATCGACCTGACACCCAAGAGACACCTAGTATGGGGCGAACGCTTTCATCAGGTAACACATTAGGCAAATAGATCTTATATGAATCCACGCCTTCTAACATTCGGCCAGTAACGACCAGATCAGTGACCCGGGAATATCTCTGCGCTCGCTTACTACATAATTCATATCCTTGGTGCAATGGCTCCTTGTAGCACAAAATGGTGTGAAAATTAGAGCAAGACCTCAATTTTTAAAACAGTTGGAATAATATTTCACAGGTAAGCTGATTTCTTTCTTAATAGAATAAAATTTGCTAATTTATTTTAGTTTTGACGGAGTTCAACTTAATTTGGTTGGCCGGTCGACGTCACCAACTGTGCATCCCTTTCTTTGGTAACCAATTTTATATTTGCTTTCCTTTTTTCTCTGATAGACAAGGCGCGTGCAAGTAGTGATGTGCCGTTCCGGGCCGGGTCGTGATCAGAATATCGATATGGGTTTATTTTAAACCTGTAATAAATATTAGGTCCTTACATATGAAATTGGCGTTTTTCGTACTGGCCACTTTAATCACAAATTTCTCTTCTTTGGTAAGGAATTCCAAATTCAAATTTGTACAGCTATAGACTCATGTATTTGTGCTTCGATGATCGTCATTCATTTGTTTTTTTTCTTCTGTTTTTTTCTGTTTGCGTCACTCATTTTACAAAATGGAAAACTTAAAATATCGCATTATTTACGAGTACGAGTTCCGCCGTGGCACTAGTGCTGCGGAAACAACTCGAAGGGTGAATGATGTGTATGGCGGTCGTGTTGCAAAAGAAAACACAGTTCGTTTTTGGTTCCAACGTTTTCGTTCTGGAAATTTTGACCTGCAGAACAAGCCCCGTGGACGGCCTGAGACTCAAGTTGATAATGAAGAGTTGAAGGCTATTGTGGAAGCGGATCCATCGCAAACCACGTCCGAGTTAGCTGCAGGCTGCGATGTTAGTGATAAAACTGTTTTAATTCACTTGAAGCAAATTGGGAAGATTAAAAAGCTTGAAAGGTGGGTACCTCACGAATTGACCGAAGCAAACCGGCAAACGCGCGTCGACTGCTGCGTTACATTACTAAACCGGCACAATAATGAAGGTATTTTAAACCGAATCATTACCTGTGATGAAAAATGGGTTCTTTACGATAATCGGAAGCGCTCAGCGCAATGGTTGGATCCTGGCCAGCCAGCCAAATCCTGCCCCAAGCGAAAATTAACCCCAAAAAACTTACTTGTAAGCGTTTGGTGGACTAGTGCCGGTATTGTTCATTACAGTTTTCTCAAATCTGGCCAGACTATTACGGCTGATGTCTATTGTCAGCAATTGCAAACCATGATGGAAAAGCTAGCGGCTAAACAACCTAGGCTGGTCAATCGCTCCACGCCACTGCTGCTTCACGACAACGCTAGACCACACACTGCGCAACAGACGGCTACTAAATTAGAAGAGCTTCAATTGGAAAGTCTAAGACATCCTCCGTACTCCCCGGACCTTGCTCCAACAGATTACCATTTTTTTCGAAATTTGGATAACTTCTTGCAAGGGAAAAAATTCAACTCCGATGGGGCAGTCCAAATCGCCTTCAAAGATTTTATTGATTCCCGTCCGACTGGTTTTTTTAGTAAAGGGATCAATGAACTACCTATAAGATGGCAAAAGTGCATAGAAAATAATGGTTCATACTTTGATTAATTAAATATATTATATTAAAAAATATTCGACTTTTTGTTCCTCCCATACAAAACGCCAATTTCATATGTAAGGACCTAATAATTAGTCCTGACTAATTAGTATAATGAATTCTGTAAAAATCGAATAAATAATATTTAACGTTACATTGCTACCATGGTGTATACCATGGTATGATTATCTAAATGTAAAGTTCCTAAATGTTAACAATATATCACCCGATAATTATAAAGCTAGTTTACCACTGACTCAGTGATTGACATTGTAGGAATCGCGGCTATATAGCTCTTCTCTGGATGCTGATATAAAAGTTCAGTAGTAAAATTATAATATTATTATTTAAGGATAACGTAGGCTAAATTCTTTTGGTTTGTTTAAAATTTTTATCTTTATGAGTCGGTCCAGAGGAGGGCGATACTGAACGCGACACAGTTTTATACTTTTAGCGTCAGTATCGTTGCATTGTTTTTGTTTTAAATATGTAAATGGTTCATAAAAAAAAAAAAAGTGTAGTTTTTAATACAAAAGCTATATTGTATAAAACTACGACTAATAATGATGTTAAAGAGTGCGATTGAAATGGCTGATGCTGAAGCACTGACCTACGTAGGTACCCGAACCGTGCTCGCGGCACGAGTAACCTATATAGGTCAAAGTGCTGATGATGCTAAACACATAATACCTACGTGATCGATGTAGCAATCAGACATAATAAAATGGTTCTCCTTGATGGTATGTTTTTGTGGCAATGAGTTTTACCCCCCTTTCATTTGCATCTCAATTTCAGCCCAATCTGTTCAGAGGAAAATATATAGGTAAAAAAAGTCCATATATCCATCCTTCCATCTAAACATGCAAACTTTCGCATTTATAATACCATGAACTAAGGACCTACCCTACCTAGTAATGTTTATGATTTGTCGTAACCTTAACGGACCAATTACCACTCATTTCCCTGCGCCCGCACACCTCAGTTGGTTGACAGACTTGTTTGCGTAGCAAATAAGTAGGTATTAAGCATCTATTGGGTATCAGGTCGATGTTTGTGTGTCTGTGTCTTATATTCACAGATGAAAATAAGTAATATTCACTGAGGGAAAGATCTTATATCAACTAGAAATGTAAATTGCGTTCAAAAATATATGGCAACAAAGTGCATTTTATGTTAAGCATGAGTGGTTGTTTACAAACATTTTACTTCGAAATTCGATAGAGTATAGATGATGCTATGTTTTATTTAGCATCATAATATTTATTTATGTATATCCTCAGATAAGTCCCCGATTAGTTATCTCACCTATACTGTCTTTTATCCTCCTCACTCTTGATTATACTGTCATATTTCTTCATCGCACCGGAAGAGATGGGGGTCTCTTTCGCCCCCTCGCAGCTCCCCCGTCTAGGAGGGGTGGGGGGGTGCCGGGGTGAATAATTCATTGACATGCTGTAGTGGCGGTTTGTGTTGATGTGTCTGCAAGGGAAATTATATAGAGTTTTTGTTGCTGGACTGCAACACTTATCAGAAAATCAAAAGTAATGGGGTCTGTCTGTCTGTAACCTTTTTACTGAAACTTAAACTTAAACTGCTGAATGGTAAATTAAATTTGGCAGGGTATGGCTAAAGACTATTGAAGGGATTACAAGGGCTGCTGTTTAACTTTATCTACCTACATGTTGTTTTATTCCTGGATTAACAGTTGCCTACCTAAATTTTCACTTGTAAAATAACATGTGGAGCTGCTGGCACGAGCCAAATCAATAAATATGAGTTTATTCATTATGGTAATTAGTATTATTGGATGCTCAACTGTCTTTTATAAATCCAATAAATAAGTAACCAAAAAACAAAGAGGTAAATTTCTCACCATCATCACATCA
Source organism: Eupithecia inturbata (assembly GCA_963662085.1). Classification (NCBI taxonomy): domain Eukaryota; kingdom Metazoa; phylum Arthropoda; class Insecta; order Lepidoptera; family Geometridae; genus Eupithecia; species Eupithecia inturbata. The sequence continues at coordinate 3,038,881 of OY759205.1, forward strand.
CCCACAAACATCAACTTCTAGACATAGGTGGAGGCCTATGTCACACAGGGCCTTACAAATTGTGGTCCTGAGCCACCTCGGAGATAACTTACGCATATTAAATTGTGAATAGCATATAACATCCCACTGTAGGGCAAAGGAATCAGCCTGATCTTTACAAAACACGCAAAAGTTTTTAAAAACACCTATCTATTAACGCTGCAGTAGTATTAGGACCGATAGGGACAAAGAAGGTGATTCTGTAGGTTTAAATTACATGTGAAAATGGTCCATTATCAATGTGAGGAAACACAAACTGTAAAATTTTATGTATTTTGACTACAGGAAGGAAATCAAACACTCAACAAAAGATAAGCAATTCTGTTAGTCAAGTACCTATTCTACGTTACTTTATTTATTTGATGAATAAATAAATATATTCTGGTCAGATTATTTCATTGCTTGTAATGAGTTGAATTTGTATTTGTATATTCCACCGTAGGTACACATGTTACACTTGATGTTGATACACTCTTTAAATAATTTATAATATAACAATCACACACAAATTTTTAGCTTAAGAAACACCATAGGGTTGTTAGTATGTCAATATGTTGCCATTAGGTCAAATGGCTAAATATGGGGTCAGGCAATTGCATCATCAAAGTGATTCAGAGAGTTTAGCACCATAAAGTAGATACCTCCTGTAGTAATAATCAATGATGACTTGTACCTACACCTGCTACATAATAGCTATCAAATAAGGATACAGTGATACTGAGTTTCCTTGTTATGGGTTTTACATGAAATTTGACATAATATAGATTTTACTCACCTCGATAAGAGGATAGGCAATAGATTTAATTATAAACAGGTATCTTTATGCAGCACAACTCTACAACTAGAAGCACAGTAACACAATGCGTTATCACACAAAAACTATAGGAAATAAACACAAAATACTGAGTTCATCCTAACCTAAAAAACCTTGATCGGTTAATTGTCGAAGGAGAAAATGTGTGGATGCCCACAAATATAATTCTTCTTGATGCCAGCTTGAACAATTACGCTTACAAAGCTAGGAAAATAAATCGATTAAATATTTGCAAATCTTTTGTCGCGACGTCGTGACAGTCAACTTCTTCTTCTTCTTCTTCTTGTCAGATGGCTTCTGCGACTGGGTTGTCGCAATTTCGCCAATGTCCGTCTCATGACAGCATCACAAGCTTTATGGATTGCACTTTTTATTAAGGTACATTAAAAACTTATTAGTATTTATAAAAGAAAAACATTCATAACAAACAAAAAAAAACACCTAATAACTATAAAACAGAACAAAAGAAAGCAGTGCTACAATAACTCAAAACTGCAAAATAATTAAATTTACAATAAATAAACACAAAGGAGCTACTACTACTACTAATTACAACTTTATATCATTATTATATACAAATTTACAAATGGCATCGTTAATTTTAGGGGAAAAGCATAGAGATAAAATACATTTCATAGAAGTTGGAAGGGGGACTTCAGGGGGAAGGGAATCGTATAAAGAAATAGAAACAATAGGGCAACTGAAAAAAATGTGGTCAACGTGAACTTCATCTAAGCCACACTCACATAAGGAATGGTCCCTGATCCGAAGACAGTCAACTTCAACCTCTAAGTACAGAAGAGACTTCAGTCTTCAATACTTCATCTTCATTTCAACTTCAACTTCTTTATTTTGGCGCCGCTTGCTTTTCGCTACGACTTTGCCAGTGTCAGTAAGGAGTGTCATAAACTTCAAAAATAATAATGATCAGTTCAAAATGTGATCGGTATAATGAAAGCAGAGAAGAATTTAAATTTAGCATCAAATTGTTTATCTAATTTTAATAGGACAACACAACCTGAAAAGTAAATAGCACAATGAATAAAGCAGCAAAGATAATATACAAATTTATACACAAAACTTTACAACCTAATAGTATTGTTTTTTTTTTCTTTCAGATAACTGTCAGTTGGCTGGCTGGTGCCACACACTCAACAAAGCCCAAAAAAGCTGCAACAAAAATGTTCGGCACGATGTGCACAGTTATGTGAGTCGCACGGGTGTTGTCTTTGTGACTGGCATGTTTTCGCCTGTGCCTATAATGTTTATTAACCTAGTTTGGAAATGCTTCTTCGCATTCAATTCAAACTAATCTCATTCTTAAATTCAAAATAGTATAATTATTGGTTGAATCTAACGCGTTAGTGGAGTTGATATCACATTTTTTTTTTACATTTTCTGACTAACGTATCTGTTTGACATTGATTTGATTCCAACTTTCTGAAATTGCTTCTATTGCCATCTAGTGTTGACGAGAAAACAGTACCTACCGCTTCCTTTTTGTTTATAAAAGTAGGTATAGAAATATGTGTACATATCCAGTGCTGCCAAGTCTTGTGTTTTTGACCATTTTAGACATCTGATCAGTGCTGCCACCTTAGTGAATTTTCCACTAAAACTGGTATTTTTGAGCCCTACGTTAGTGGTCAAATATTGCTTTTAGTGGCTAGTGGATCTTTCTAGTGGTTTAGTAAAATTCACTTAAAAATTTACAATTACTGAAAATACTATTACTCAACCAATAAGCCACTTTTTGAAATATTATTATTTCTGCTTAATTTTATTTTTGGGAGTTTTTACCGACTGAGTGAACTCTGTCTCGTGTCTCGTCTCGGACCGCTTAGTACGTCGTACAATATTTTACTAAAACCACATACCTATGCAAAAGTTTTGGGATTCTTGGCACATTTAAAATACTGGCTCTGGACTGGTCAAGTATTGACCTACAGTGGTTGGTACAGTATTTATTTACATTTCGCTAGTTGACCAGTGGGTCAATTTTGTGGAACAACAAAAGAAATCACTACGGAGATTTGAAAACTCATGGGATGTCAAAGAATCATTAACAAAATAAAGGGGGCAAACGACTGCTTTTTATTGGTTTCTTTTTATACAGGCTTTTATGCCCTGTTAGTTTTTAGTTGATTAGGTATGTACCTTAAAAGAAGCCCTGATAACGCTTGTTCATAAAGGTGGACACAGGTCTATTTTGGAAAACTATAGACCGATCTCTGTACTGTCATGCATTTCAAAAATTCTAGAAAAACTCATAAATTCTCGATGAACTCACTTTCTTAATAAATTTAATTTATTGTCACCATCCCAATAAGGCTTTCGTCAGGACATGCCATCCTTTCACTTACTTCCACTGTGACAGACAAACTGGATAGTGGAGGTAAGTGTCTAGTAGTTTTTCTGGACCTCAAAAAAGCTTTTGACACAGTCTCCATCCCAATCCTTGTAAACAAACTTGAATAAATAGGTATACGTGGCACACCACTATTATTATTGAAGGATTATTTGTCTGATTGCAAACAAAGAATAAAAATAGGAGATTGTATTAGTGAAGAACAATCAATAACTTTCGGTGTTCTCCAAGGCAGTGTATTGGGTCCTTCACTGTTCCTCCTATACATAAATAGTTTAAGTAACATGAGCATAGATCACGGCCACGTCCTATCGTACGCAGATGACAGTGTTAATTTTCTCAGGGAAAACGTGGGACTGTGTTAAAGAATCCGCAGAAACTGGTCTAATAAAGGTGACTACCTGGCTGGACATTAACCTCTCATTAACATTGAATGGTTTTTTAAAAACCTATCACATATGCTTTACCATTTATCATTCAACCCTCAAATAATTTTGAATTAAAAATTCATAAAATATGCTATGACCCCAATCCTACATGTACTTGCACCGAAATAAACCGAGTAAAACAAACTAAATATCTTGGTGTAATGCTTGATCAGAGACTGTCCTGGCATATGCATTCTGAACTTATAATGAATAGAATCTGGAAAATTGTGAGGACCTATAAAACACTGCGTCATGTAGTTCCAACAGATCTTCTTTGCCAAATTTACACATCGCTAGCGCAATCCGTTATTGGATACTGTTTACCGATTTGGGGAGGGTAAACTAAAATGAAATTCCTAGAGCTAGAAAGAGCGCAACGCTCTTTATTGAAGGTTATATTTTTTAAGCCCTATAGGTTCTCTACTGATAGCTTACAACTTGAATCGGGACTCCTTAGTGTAAGAAAACTCTACCTACATACTCCGGCTGTTGCCAAGAATCCATAAATCTTTATTTTATGACGTTAAGCTGGAAAAGGTCCAAGAAATAAAGTCCCAATACCCGTTGTTGCTGTTAAAACTACATATATTTGCAAGGAGACAATATGTTTGGCAATCATCATATATTTATAATCTACTTAATAAACGTTTAGGAATTTATTCAATAACACTATTTAAATGCAACAAATCACTCACAGATTGGCTGTTGACAAAAAACTATGATGAAATAGAGACCATTGTACAAAGGATGAGGCTTTGATACCTAAAAACTCACACGCACACACATAGGTAAATAACCGTTTTTTCTACTCTGGTACCCGACTCTTATGAGGCCGGTGATATTGGAGAAGAACTACCTAACTCATTTATACAAAACACACTTTACATAGGTACGTTATACTTTACACAAATTTCTGTTGATTGTTTGATTTGGATCTTTAAAAATATTATATAATTTTGCTTATCATTTATTCAAAATTTTCTCGTATTATTTTATAAAGTTTGATTTGTTACTTTTCATAAAAAATATTATTTGTACACAAACTTATAAAATGCTAATAATTAATATCTGGCAAGAGTGGTTTCCTCTAATACAACCAAATTTTGCTTAAAGGGGGACTCCAATACATGTATGTTTAATTTATAAGTTACCGAAATAAATTTTTTTTTTTTTTTTTACCAACGTACAGGTTTGTACGTGTGGGACAACAAAACTAGCAATTAATTTTTTTATCGATGTTCATGTTGATTTACTAATTTTTAATATAATATTACGTAATAATAAAGGTTATTTACTAAAATACATACTTACTGTATTCAATACAATACAATAATTTGTTTACTGAAAAACTCATTTAGGCACACATAAATATTACACAAAAAGGAAACTTAAATCTAATTAAATAATTAATAGGTATGTCTAATAAGATTAGCTACGGCCCCACACTAGGCTCTTGACCCGTGACGTGGACACTAGGGCGCGGTAGTCAGATTATTAGTTGTTTTCGAGCATGAAGGCATGAAGATCGAGGAGAGGAGAGCAAGGTGTTTGAGCTTGTGTGGACTTTTATTGGCTATTCGTTCGTAAAAACTAAAATTTGTTTAGTGGAAATTGTAGCGATTTGTACAGTAGGACCGTTTTTTGTCATTGGTTTTCTGGTGGTTTAGGTTGAATCTGGTGGAGAGCTAGTATAGAACTGTTGGCAACACAGCTTTTTCTTTGTTTGTTTATTTTTGGGAACCGGCTGCCCCGGCTGCCCCGGTTGGCCGTGTTTTAAATTGTCCAGAAAAATAGTATTAGTTTTCGAGATTATAACCACTCCGTCTTTACGCTTCCAAGGTGGTCCAAGGCTGGCGCGCTGCCTGGATAGAAGGTAATAAATAAAATAGTGAATTATTGTTTGATCGAATTCAATCGGACTCGGTGTGTGATGTGATGTGTGTGAAAGCCATTTTATTGAAATAATAATAAATGATTTTATCAGTCGACAATGGACCGTTGGGAGGCCTGTATCGAAGAATATCAGAAGTTGCAGACCCTGGGATCCATCAATTCTGTGCTGCATACGGCTGAAGGGATCCTGAAAGAAGATTTGGCGCCATTTGAGTTGGGTGAGTCATTTTTGTTAGCTATATTATCATGTATGATTATCATTTTCCGACTACTATGTTTCGAGCTATAAGTAGATGATGTACCTACCTATGTATATATCCAAGCTAATTACCACTAAGGTAAAACAATGTATTAATTATGGATGCAACGATATTTCTATTACGATACCGATACGAATGACGAATGCATCGTAATAGCGATTATGATAACGAATGCATTACGATTCATTTAATTTACATGTAATAAAACAAGACAGTTTCAGTTTCATTCATATAGCGTGTGTAGCCAGATACCTACTCACTAGCTCTCGATTGATTCATTGGTGATTTTAGATTGGTTCATACAAACTCTGCTCTCGGAGCCTGTGTCTCTACTATGCACAATCTCTGCTCGACTGGAGGATGATGCTTGGACTAAGATCCTGAAGGATGCCTACAAACTGCTGTCAGACCTCGCTGAGAAGCACTACGATGCTGTCGAGCAGTACATTGATGCTATTGTGTTGGTATGTTTGTAATTCTAAGGATATATAACAGGGGTTTTAAATATGAAATGGCAATTTTTTCACAGTTTTTTTGCGTATATATATTTTTATTCAACTGTTGCGGTTTGCTTTGTGCACTGAATATTAATCTGTGGTAGCAGGTGTGTAACCTCCTTCAGTATAGTGCACTAATTTAGAAACACCCTATATACAAAATTAATTTATATTCTGAACGTAATATTATTACAAAGATTTAAAACACAATAAAAACAATTTCTGGGGGGTTCATCACCTAAAAATTAAAATTAAAAAAACAGGTAATTTCATGTGTGGCCTGTATTAACAAAGAAAATTACAATCCAATAAAAAAAAACAAATTAGAACTTAGAAGAAGAAATTTTAGTTCGCGAGATTTGGCACTACCCCCTCCCCCCTAAAACCCGCGCGTAATTAATGGACGCCCCATATCAAATATTTCATTTTCAGGAATGTCAGAAACCGCAAGAAGCGCGAACACGCTCGCGCGCGCTCCTGTGCCTCGCCAGCTGCATAAAGCGTTCGCTGTCGGGGGTGAACGCTAGTCAGTACATCGCAGAGCTGGGTAACGCTAGCACTTGTAAAGGACCGCTGTCTTTACTTGTCGGTAAGTATTTTATTTAGAACTAGTTGCTGCCCGCGGCTTCGCACGCGCTTTTCAAGTAGCTAGTTCGCTATGTCCGGCCCCGGGATTCCATCTACCTCCCTGCCAAATTTCATTAAGATCTGCTCAGCCGTTTAAGCGTGATAAGGTAACAGTCGGGTGTTGGTAGATCTTCCTGTTTTCGTCCAAAAACGTCAAATGCTCTGCGCTCATTATCCGACCACAAAAACGTGCATTCAAGTATGGGTTTTATCTCGTTAGTTTTATTTTAGATACATTTTACAGTGACAAAATGGCTTCCGACAAGCTTCAAACGAGTGGCCCGCGAGCTGTCTGTCATCTGGTGCCGTCAATATAAAATTTATCTACATATATGTTACAAGTTGGAATATACGTTGTGCTGTGCTGCAGCGGTGCTTTCCATGTGTCCGACCTATACTCTGTTTTAGAATCCTAGATAGTTTTCATTCATAAATATATTTGTTGATATAATATCTTGGATTATATACACTAGCCAAACTCGATGTAGAATGTTTTTAAACAAACCGCACATACTTAAGAGCGTTTACGCCTTCCATGCGCAGTTTGGCTCAAAAACAGTACTTTTTTAACGGGTTTGCCGTTAATATCATGAACCTTTTATCACTATATGTTAATTAATAATAATTTTAGGAAATTTCGTTGTTCAAATAGTTAGTAAGAAAATATTTCGATTAATATATATAGTATGTACGCGTTCTATCAAGATAACTTGCTAGAGGTTTTCTTAATTTCCCTTTCAGCATCAGTTTCGAAGCTCAATATATTATGAAAATACTGATATATCTAATTAACTAAAAATAATAACCAATAAAAAAGATCCTTGGGAAAATAGTTTAAAGATGTTTGGTTTTGGTATCTTACTATGAGAAATTAAAATAAAAAATAAAAAATCTTACGAATTTAAATGATTTTTACACCGATAAACTTTATTTAATTTAATATAACAATAGCTTACCAACAAAGTAGAGCATCTTCTATAAAATCATACATTTAAAATTTCAATTATTTTGTTGTTATTATTTTTTTGTAAATATTTTAAAACTTCTTTAATTCGCTGCGTGCAAATCATTTCAAGTCAGTCCCACACTCATCGCGCGCTAGGCGTAAACGCTCTTAACCTTAACCTTCACTGTGTTGCCGCGTCTTTTTATACGCAATTTACATTACTAGTCGATTTGAGATCCTTCATCAAATGTTGCTTACAAATATCTGAAACTCGACGCCAAAAAGTGAGCTTTAGTTATTTGTGTCGTGGTTTGTTTACTAACATTCCGCATCGAGTTTGGCTAGTGTATAGAACCGAGTGTAATATAAATAAAGAATAAAAGTACATTTTATTATCCAAGTCCATAGCTATAGTTGACTATAATATAACCTTTATTAACAATCAAATAATAGAAACAAATTAGAACTAGTATTTACAATTGTAACAATTGAGCTAACTGCAGACTGCTGCAAACAATCTACAGCTAGTTCAACTGATCCATATCAATACCAGTCGGAAGCGTCCCCAAGACGCTGGCTGCATTGCCCCGCTGTATAGCAATGCTGATTTCAATTCAATTCAATTCAATAAGTTTATTTCAGCTTAGAAACACGATACATATTTCAGCCATATAATAGGTAATAAAAAGAAAAGTAAAACAAAAACATCTTAAATTAATGGAACGCACAATCTGGGACAAACAATGTTCATGAGCGCATGGCTCTATGTGCGCGCGTCCAGTGCTTCATGAAAGCGCAGTCCGTGTCCAGCCTTCCAGCTATTAGTTGCAGATAGCTACTGGTACCGCCCCTAACGCGGCGCATCAAGGATGCTGTTCTGTTGCGGATGATTGCGTAAAAGTCAACAACGCGGGACTCTGCAAACATCCCGGACGCGCTACAGAAGCGGGGCAGTCCCAGTAGCACTCTGAATCCATTATTATACTGGACGCGCAGGGCATTCCAGCATTTCTGCGTGTAGTTAACCCACAGACTGCACGTATAAAAAGATTGACAGTACGCTTTAAACAAACTTATCTTAACAGATGTACTGCATCGCGCGAATCTGCGGGCCAACATATTTGCTCTAACTGATAATGCCCTGCGCTCCCTTTCTACATCTAGGTCATCTGAGAGAGTCTCAGAGACCCAGTGGCCCAGATGTATGATTTGCTGCGCCAGATACCCGCCAGCTCTTGGGTCACGCGTCGCGTCGATATTTATGTACATTTTAGTTAATAAAATAATTCAAGTTATGATGACTTAATCTTTTACGCATATCTTTTGTAAATCTTTCTTTACAAAAATATTTATAATAAGATTACAATCATGGCAATATTTATGTCACCAAACCCTTTAACAATTTTTTTATTATTTTGGTGAAGACGTCACTATTATTTTATTATTGTAACATTGTAGGAGCACAGCTGTCTATATGACAGACATAGTTTATGTAACTGAAGCTAAAACATAACTATTTGATCAAGAATTCTCACTAGTGTAATATTTCGTAATGTCAGACAAATTGTCATGTAATTATTTGTAATGATTATTTTTGCAATAAACCTAATATCTATGTATCTATACCTCTATATATAAAAGAAAGTCGTGTTAGTTACACTGTTTATAACTCAAGAACGGCTGAACGGATCTCGGTGAAATTTGGCAGCGAGGTAGATGGTATCCCGGGGCCGGACATAGGCTACCTTTTATTCCGGAAAAAAGCGTGTGAAGCCGCGGGCTGCAGCTAGTTATATATAAAAGAACAAGCGATTTTCTGGGGACAACGCCCAGCCCAAACCGCTAAAGCTAGAAAGCTGAAATTTGAAAAGCAGGTACCTGTTACTACACAACCTCCCGCTAAGAAGGGATTTTTGGAAATTCCATTCCTAAGGGGGTGAAAAGGGGTGTTTCAGTTTTTTAGTGTTTTTTTTACTCTTACTAGTTATTAATATAATTTGGTTTCGCCGCCTGTAGGAGGAAGAAAACATCCTCACTGCAAAGTAGAATACGCGGGAGTACCAACACCATCCTGTCGGCAATAGCTGATAAATTAGATGGAGTGATGTACAGACACTCCATCTCCATATTAATTATATAGTTAAAACTAACATTGACTTCTAGTTAGGTAACTCAACCATCTTTTTAGCTATTTGTGATTTTTGTTGCTACCTATCTTCATTAAAACATTGTAAGTACCTATTATAATATATATTTATATATATATAGATATTATATGTATTATTATATAGTGCAAGTTTTATTATTAATTGCTGTAGTTTATCTAGCTTAGTTTAATTATAGCACGCCTTTTTGTTTTATTTCTACCATGTGTGGTTGGTAGGTAGAAAATGCCATCGGCATTAAGCCCACCTTTTGTATACTTTTGTTAAATGTGTGCAATAAAGTATTTAAATAAATAAATAAATAATAGACTAGAGAATTTACTAACTAATGGAATTTTGTAATCTGAAAATAAACAAACATTATCATTATTAAAATGGGGTTTCAGGTACAATATGCGAGTATCACCCGGAAGCAGTGACTGACCACATTCAGATATGGAGGACATATTTGAATCTGCTGGGGTCAAATAAGAACTCTGTAAGTATTTTTTCTGTATTTATATTTTTTCGTATACCCGCACTCACGGAAACTTCTAAATTTTTAGTAATAATAACAAATTAATTCCTTTATTAACAAAGATAATTACAATCGAATAATAGAAACACATAAGGACTAGTATTTACAATTGAAACAACAATTGAAAGCTAACTGCAGACTGTTACAAACAATCCACAGGTAGCTCAAGGTCTATATCAATACCAGTCGGAAGCGTCCCCAAGACGCTGGCTGCATTACCCCGCTTGTAAGAAATTAAATGATTTTCTTGACCACGATTTAATTTTTTTCAGAAATTTTTGTTATCCAATTTTAATTTTACTGTGACAGTTAATTTAATTCTTTTTATCATGTTATGTATAGTTTTAAGTTTGTTTATAATAATATTGTATGGATTTATAATTTAATCTGAAATAAATGAATTAGGATCCGTTCAAATTAAAACAAAAAAAAAAAAAACAAAACAACTGGCGCGAATCTAAGGTGATGAGCATTCAGGACAGGAAGGCTATATGGGAGAGCAAAGAGCTGCATGGGAGATTCTACAAGGTCCTCACAGGAGCTGATGTAGATCTCCTAAGCTCCGTAAACTGGCTACGTTTCAGTGACCTCTTTGGGGAAACCGAAGGTTTTGTCTGTGCAATTATGGATGAGGTTGTAAAGACGAACAATTACCGAAAGTATACAGGGCGTCCCACGGCTATGCCACATGGAAGGAAAGTACCTTGAATATTGTAGATAAACCTTTTACTGAAAGAAGACATTATATTAATTTAAAAAACAATTTAAACTGCATTCATAGATTTTTAAATAATTACATGGTTGAACCAAGAATCGAACCCGTTGCGGGTTCGATTCCCGTTTGCATTCGGTCGCGTTGGGGGTTCCATGTAATTATTTAAAAATCTATGAATGCAGTTTAAATGGTTTTTTAAAATAAAATAATGTTTTCTTTCAGTATAGTGTTCTATCTACAATATTCAAGGTACTTTCCCTCCATGTGGCATAGCCGTGGGACGCCCTGTATAATGAAAGATGGCACGATCAATATTTGTCGAGCGTGTCATCTTCCTGGGGAGACCCTTCGTCATATACTTTCGGGTTGTTCGCACCTTGCTAACTCTCAGTACTTGCACAGACACAACCAAGTAGCCAAAATTATACACCAGCAACTTGCTCTCCGATATGGCCTTACTGGTCCTGAAGATCGGCGCCAGTTTTCGAAAATGGCCGTGCCACGCTCTATTGGGACCGATCTATCATTACAGACAGGACTATTCTTGCGAATAAGCCTGATATTGTACTGATAGATCGGTTAGAACGGAGGGCGGTGCTCGCTGATGTCACCATACCACATGATGTTAACCTTGTTAAAGCTGAGAAAGATAAACTTAGCAAATATCTTGACTTGGCCAACGAGGTTGTCAGCATGTGGGATGTTGATTCAGCGACCGTCGTCCCGATAGTCGTTTCAGTTAACGGCGTAATAGAGAAGAGGCTCGATCAACATCTCAAGAGACTCTCGCTAGGAAGTTAGATCAAGAGTCAGATCCAAAAGGCGGTACTCCTGGACTCGGCGCGCATCGTCAGGAAGTTCCTTCTTAGTTCTGAAGCCCTAGTCACCGGCCGCTTGAGGCTTGCTTCGCGGCCGGTGATTCACCGTTTTGATATATTTTTTACTGTAGAATAGTTTTTTAATATTTTATTTTCTATAGTAAAAAATGAATATATAACGAGCTTTAAAATAAATGATGTGAATAATAATAATAACGCGAAGTGTGCTAGACCATCCACTCATCGACCGGCGACATTGTTCAGTCGCAGCGATCGTCGATGTATGGAGGCGGCTCAGGATCTACGCATGGAGACCAGCTTTTTTATTTGCAAAAACAGATAGATTTAATGATTTTAAACGTTAGAGTAGAATTCCCGATTGCCAAATGTAATTAAACATTAAATAGAAATAGTTTTAAAAACACGCACTTCTTCTCCCGGATATAATTAAAAAAAAAATCATTCATAAAGTATAAATCCATATTTACATATTGAAAAGTAACTCTGTCTGTACGTCTGTTATCTTTTTACGTCTCAACGGCTGAACGGATCCTAATTAAATTTGGCAAGGTTATAGATAGTATCCCAGAGAAGGAAATATGCTACTTTTTATCCTGGAGAAACGCGTATGAAGTCCCGGGCAGCCGCTAGTACCTACATACGTAGGTATGTCCACTGTGTTATTAAATAATCTATGTCCGTCCCCGGGATAGCATTTACGTCCCTGCCAAATTTAATTAAGATCCGTTCAGCCGTTTAGGCGATAAAAAGGTAACAGACAGACAGAGTTACTTTCGAATTTATAATTTAATGATTTATTTAATTTAGTGACATATTTACATTACCTTTATAGTGCAGCTCCAAAGCGACAAAGAAATATAATAAACCGCCAAGTGCGAGTCGACTCGCACACGAAGGGTTCGTACCGTAAAAATCAGCCAACTTTTTCAAAGAACATCAATATTGCACTTGTTCGGAGACCTCTTTAAATATTCAACATTATTTTAATTTTAGTATTTGTTATTATTACAGTTGAAGTGTTACTTAATTATAGAAAGTTTCATGTGTCTACCTAATGTAGTTCAAGAGATACAGCCTTGACAAATTAAGAGCAAAAATGCCAAAAAAAAAATATCACGTTTGCTGTATGGGAGCCCCCTTTACTTTTGATATTTATTTTATTTTTATTATTTGTTGTTATAGTGGCAAGAGAAATACACATTATCTGAAAATATAAATTGTCTACCTCCTACGGTTCATGAGATATACATAGCTACGTGACAGACGGACAACGGAGGCTTAGTAATAGGGTTCCGTTTTCACCCTTCGGGTACGGAACCCTAAACATTAATAAAATTACACCAACAAGCTACTAACTATAACTCATATAGCTTAAGGCGCTACCCCGACCCAGAACAGCGCCGCGCCGCCACCTATCTTATCTTATTATTACGTTAAAGAAATTTTCTAATATCCATTGCGCAGTTTGTGATATCTATTATAAGCTTTTGTAATGCCTCTGTAATAGTTTTATTTTGTATAGTTTATGCGAAGATGTGAAGTTGCTCTTGGTGGCCACCAAACTCTGTTTTCGCATCTCTGTCTAAACTATACAAAATAAAACTATTACTGAGGCATTAAAAAAAAGCTTATGATAGATATCACAAACTGTCCAATGGATTTTAGAAATTTCTTTTGTTTACCGTAATAATAAGATAACGCGGCGCTATTCTGGGTCGGGGTAGCGCCTTAAAATAAATAACTTTACATATTTATATGCGTCCTATCCAAAAATGTATAAAACCGCATTCCTGAGTCCAGAGACGACCGATGTGGCGCGGCGGGCGAAGGTCCGCCTGCGACGCAGAAGGTTGCGGGTTCGATTCCCGCCTTGGGACAAATGTTTGTACGATCTGCAAATATTTGTTCTGGGTGTTCTGGGTATTTTCTATATATAATAAAAAATATATATCTATGTTATGTATTGTATTAAGTTTATCAGTCATCTAGTACCCATAACACAAGCTCTGCTTACTTTGGGGCTAGATGATGCTGTGTGGATTGTCCAGCATTATTTATTTATTTATTATTTATTTGAGTTTATATTACTATGCATTCACATGTTTATTTTCTTTGTTTCTAGGACCTGGTATGTAACTCGCTACTCAAAGGCGTCTGGTGTCTCTTCAAGAACTTCGGCTCGGATATACCGCTGAGAGAAATCTCCGAGTTCTACGATAAACTTACCAGGGAGCTGTTTACCAAATGCGAAAGCGGTAAGTTCTCGTCATTGTTCACGTGGGAATTAAATTTTCTCTGAATTTTTTTTATATTTTTTTTAAATTCTACAAGTAGATAATACATATAAATGTTTTTAAACTTACGTGATCTGAGCACATTATTATTAGTATTATTTAACGGGTATTTATCGCGTTTCTTTACCTATTTTCGTGACCACGACAGTGTGTAAACCTGTTGAAACGTCGGGGAAAATAATAATAACGTTTATTGAGAAATATTTAAGACTTAAGATTATTACGTAGTTGATCCCCAAACTAGGATACACCTGTATCTTGGGGACCACCTTCCATGGGTTCTTTACATAAAACATAATTATCAAGATAACGTTAAACTACGTCTAGCGCATCAGCATTGCCATACAGCGGGGCAATGCAGCCGGCGTCTTGGGGACGCTTCCGACTGGTACTGGTACGGATCAGTCGCAGTTTTTGCTCCGTAGACCGCCGGATCGCAGACTTACGCTTGAAAATACTTTACGCGATTTTTTCCTTTTCGTAAAAAATAGCTGAATCTTAAAGCGTCAGGTTTCTAAGATATTCACATATTAATAAAAAATATAGTTATTTTCATCTGAATCTCAGAAACCTGCAGCTTGGTATTAATTTATAAGATATTTTTTATTGGAAGTCATGTTGTATTGGTGTACTTATGTACTTAAATCGTTACAATTGAAATTTATTTATTTACTAGCTGCAGCCCGCGGCTTCGCACGCTTTTTTCCGGAATAAAAAGTAGCCTATGTCCGGCCCCGGGATACCATCAACCTCGCTGCCTCTAAATTTCACCGAGATCCGTTCAGCCGTTCTTGAGTTATAAATAGTGTAACTAACACGACTTTCTTTTATATATTTTCTTTTATATATATATAGATGAAGATTACAATAACAGAATAAAACAATTACAACTAGTTTCATATTCACATTTAGGTATACATAGGGAGGCAGGTACACAATTATAAATAACAGTGTTATAAAAAAAAAACGTTATACGGGACAAATAGGACAAATAGAAATCCCGCGGGAATAAAACATTTATGGGACCACCTCGGGATCATTCTCGGTACAAAAGCGAAAGATTTATAAAAACGGACCAAAACCAATGAAGATATCAAGTAATATCCATACCAATATTATAAATTCGAAAGTAACTCTGTTGTCTGTTACCTTTTCACGCCTAAACGGCTGAACGGATCTCAATGAAATTTCGCTGGGAGGTACATGGAATCCCGGTGACGGACATAGGCGAAAGCTTGGCTAAAGCGAGTGCGAAGGCGCCGGCAGCAGCTAGTTCGTATATAAAAATAATATACAGCTGATTTGACAACCTCCTTTCACTTTTCGTCGGTTGAAAATAGTAAAAGCCTGATTTTGTATTTCACGACTGACATTCATTCAACGTTAACCTCTAACGCCCCTAACGCGCGCGCGCCGCGCCGTTGTTGCACTAAAACCCGGGGTGATTTTAGTCCAGTGGGAGTTAAAACATACGAATTGTGTTTTCACAGGATGTTCTTTTTAAGTTTGATCAGTTTGACGTGCGAACTGATACCCATTGCATCCGAAGTAATATTAATAAGTTTCAAAGTTTGGATGTTCGGAATTTCGTTTATGAATCAGAAAGGGCTGAACGGGTTTAGATGAAATTTGTCACTCTTATACAAAGTTTATAACCTGGATTAACACAGAATAATTTTATAGAGGACATATATATACACATATATGTATTATCATCATCAGCATCGTATTTGTGCTGCAGAAGAGGGCTGTTCGTGCTATCTATTATATAGTATTGGTCCCAGAGAATCCCTGCGTGATAAATTCAAATAAACATAATGACAGTACCATGTCAATATATTTATGAAGATCTATTGTACATTCGTAGAAATATCAATCGGTTCCGTAAAAATAGCGATGTACATACTTTGAATACAAGAAATAAACACTAACTCGCTGTAGCCACAACTAGTCTACTTTAAAGGGCAATGTATACGCTTCTACAACAAAACTCCTAGTGAGTTGCAAAAATTATCAGTAATTAAATTCAAACAAATTGTCAAAACCTTCTTGTGCAAAAAGGCCTACTATAAAATATCAGATTATCTAGAGAATAATAAAGCTTGGGTCGGGATTTGCTCCAACTCGAAAAATAACAACTAACTAACAGGCTAAAAGTTTCTTCGTTGCTTCTTTACTTTAGTCTACATACAGAAGCGACTGAAATCAAAAATATCGCTTTATTTCCGTGTCAGTGTTTAATTATTCAGAATTTGACCTTTTCTAAGTGTACATTTATTGTATTTATGAAAATAAAGAGTTTTTTACTTTGACTTTGACAGCCTGTTGAAACCAACCCATTGCTGGGTAAAGGCCTCCTCCTTTTCACGCCATTTTGAACGGCCAGCACTTATATGTATATAATGTATGTAGTTTAGTATATAAATATGTGGATTGTCCAACATTATTACAAACGTAGTGTGGGACGCCCTCCGGCCAGGTGGGATGACGATCTGCGAAAAACTGCAGGCTGATGCTGCATGCGGCAAGCTGAAGACAGGGCGCTATGGCGCTCATTGGGGGAGGCCTATGTCCAGCAGTGGACTAAGATAGGCTGATGATGATGATTACTATTATATGTACAAATATATTTAAGCTAATTAAGGTTTTATTTTTTATTTTCCCTACTTATCCATAAATAACGACCAAAGTGACGCGGCGGGCGAAGGTCCGCCTGTGACGCAGGAGGTTGTGGTTTCGGTTCTCGCCTTTGGACAAATGTTTGTATGGTCAGCAAATATTTGTTTCGGGTGTTCTAGGTATTTACTATGTATAATAAAAAATATATATCTATGTAATGTAATGTATTAAGTATATCAGTCATCTAGTACCCACAACACACGCTCTGTTTAGCTTGGGGCTAGCTGATGCTGTGTGGACTGACCAGCATTAAAAAAAAACTGTAGAATTTAAGCAAATCGCAAGAGTTTAAAAAGTTTTAATTTAACCTCAACAGCGGTGCTACAAATTCTACGCGACTTCGCGCACCTGTTCAAAGAAAGGCTGGCAGAGGACCCCGCGCTACGTCGCGAGCTATGGACGTGTCCAGATCCCAGCGCGCTGCTGGCTGTGTATCGCGAGATAGCCACTGTGCTGGGGGCAGAACTGGTGCAGGTATGGATTAAGGCGGCTGGTCACACGTAAAAAAAAAGTCGGATATTTACTATTATCTAGGTTCTAAAAGTAATTTAGATAGATTAGAAGTTTTGGACACATTGTAAGCCATTTGCTATGAATCTTTGCTAAAACAAACCGAATCATTTGTAGTTTTGAAGTCTATCGACTGTTGATCGTTGATTTAAGTAATAGATTTCTTAATAATGTCAATGACTCAAAAACGACAATTGATTCGTCGTTTAAGATGTCCAATCATTCTCCACTTTCTGTTTTGAACTTTTCTGTTTTGGTGTTCATTAAAAACAAAAACTTTACGAATATTATTTAAGTAAGTAATTAGTATGTCTCTCAAAGTCACGTATATGTTGTTACTCGTATGTATTAGTGTATATTTATATTTGGTAGGTATATGTGTATTAGGATTATTTTAGTTTGTTACAGTTTGTATCACTTTTATATTTGTAATTAGCTCCGCCATCCTTTGTCGTCTCTTTTAAGCTTTGGTTGCCTGGAAGAAATCGCTTTAAGCGATAAGGCCGCCAGTTACGTTCTGTACCATACTGTTTTATATATAAGTTTCTGTGAATAAAGTATACTTGTATAATTGATCAAAATTAACTTAAAAAAAAAAAACAAAGAATTTAACAACGTAAAAGAAATATTCCAACCTCAAAATTTAATCAAAATAAAAAGGAACAGAAACTGATTCTAAACTGAATTTACACAAATCTAGATCTAAGACACCGAAAAATGACAGACTCAACGGTCAGGGAGATGTTTCCTCGACGATGGTTCGCAGCCGAAAGAGAGCAAGCCTTGGTCGAGCGCGCCTTTTATAGAGGTACAGTTGCGCGCCACGATGTTTTTATTTTTCCTTTAGTATTATCTATCTATCTATCTAAAAACTTTTTCTCATCAACTCTTTTGCCTCCTTCAACTTACAGGAATTTCTTGTTTCAGAAAATTCTACAAACAGAAATATTACCGAAAACATGCCACACCAACACGACGATAAAATTCACGGCGCTCCGTATTTGTTCTATGTACGAGGACCGCGGTGCTCGAGTGAGGGATGTTTCGGCGTTGGATGTGTTTGCGCTCGAGTTTGAGCTGAGGAGCGAGGTGGCGTTTGATACGGCTGAGGCGGTGAGGTTCCATCCATCTAAACTAATATTATAAATATGAAAGTAACTCTGTTTGTCCACGCCTAAACAGCTGAAGAGACCTTAATCTTTGCCTACCTACCACCAGTGCACAAGCCCTAATAACGAGTAGGCAGTCACCGCCCACCCTGAGCGGGGGCTACTCACCCGTTCCTGGTAGCTCAACTGGTCCATATACCAGTCGGAGGCGTCCCCAAGACGCTGGCTGCATTGTCCCGTTGTCTGGCAATGCTGATACGCTGCGCCATTTCATGTGCGCATTTCAAACAGCTGAAGAGACCTTAATCTTTGGCAAGGAGATAGATGGCATTCTGGGGAAGATTTGCATTTATCCAAGAAATATTTACTGTTAACACTTTGAATGATTTGTTTGAACTAAAAATTTGTAAATCGTTCAAATTCTAGTCCGAACACACAGTCTCTAGTTCACGAATTCGTTTTCTGTTTGGTATGCACGGCTATGTTTCCTAATTTGGTGACAGGTGAGTGAATGAAGACTCAGTGACAGAATTAAGTATTTCGTAGATCTACAAAGTTTACGTTATATATTTACTTTTGACATAAAAATGCGAAACTGTCGACTAAAAAAATATGGGGACTTACGAAAGTTTAGGTTTTTATTGAGCCGAGTATGTTACGAAGATTATTCTAGATGATTTTTCCATGAAAAAGTACCTATCCAAGTATACCTCCAAGTGCGAGTCGACTCGTACACGAAGGGTTCCGTACCGTAAAAAACATTTTCAAAGAACATCAAATTTTCACTTGTCCGGAGACCCCATTAAATTTTCAAGTTTATTATATTTTTAGTATTTGTTAATAAAGTTGCAGTGTTACTTAGTTATAGAAAGTTTCATGTGTTTACATATTGTGGTAGCTTTGACAAACGGAGAGCAAAAATGTTATATGGTTTAATTTGGATACTTATTTTATTTTTATTATTTGCTGTTATAGAATGAATGAATGAAAATGTTTTATTTATTGTAAAACTACTATACAGAATTAGCCTTAATACTATGGCAATTTATACTACCTAAGTTACAAAATAAATTTACTTTGTGCGTAGCAGTGTTTAAGGAAATATGGCCTTCACTCAGCATTATGCTGGGCGCACATTGGTGTGTCCACCCATATATAGCTATATATTAGGTCCTTACATATGAAATTGGCGTTTTTCGTACTGGCCACTTTAATCACAAATTTCTCCTCTTTGGTAAGGAATTCCAAATTCAAATTTGTACAGCTATAGACTCATGTATTTGTGCTTCGATGATCGTCATTCATTTGTTTTTTTCTTCTGTTTTTTTCTGTTTGCGTCACTCATTTTACAAAATGGAAAACTTAAAATATCGCATTATTTACGAGTACGAGTTCCGCCGTGGCACTAGTGCTGCGGAAACAACTCGAAGGGTGAATGATGTGTATGGCGGTCGTGTTGCAAAAGAAAACACAGGTCGTTTTTGGTTCCAACGTTTTCGTTCTGGAAATTTTGACCTGCAGAACAAGCCCCGTGGACGGCCTGAGACTCAAGTTGATAATGAAGAGTTGAAGGCTATTGTGGAAGCGGATCCATCGCAAACCACGTCCGAGTTAGCTGCAGGCTGCGATGTTAGTGATAAAACTGTTTTAATTCACTTGAAGCAAATTGGGAAGATTAAAAAGCTTGAAAGGTGGGTACCTCACGAATTGACTGAAGCAAACCGGCAAACGCGCGTCGACTGCTGCGTTACATTACTAAACCGGCACAATAATGAAGGTATTTTAAACCGAATCATTACCTGTGATGAAAAATGGGTTCTTTACGATAATCGGAAGCGCTCAGCGCAATGGTTGGATCCTGGCCAGCCAGCCAAATCCTGCCCCAAGCGAAAATTAACCCCAAAAAAGTTACTTGTAAGCGTTTGGTGGACTAGTGCCGGTATTGTTCATTACAGTTTTCTCAAATCTGGCCAGACTATTACGGCTGATGTCTATTGTCAGCAATTGCAAACCATGATGGAAAAGCTAGCGGCTAAACAACCTAGGCTGGTCAATCGCTCCACGCCACTGCTGCTTCACGACAACGCTAGACCACACACTGCGCAACAGACGGCTACTAAATTAGAAGAGCTTCAATTGGAAAGTCTAAGACATCCTCCGTACTCCCCGGACCTTGCTCCAACAGATTACCATTTTTTTCGAAATTTGGATAACTTCTTGCAAGGGAAAAAATTCAACTCCGATGGGGCAGTCCAAATCGCCTTCAAAGATTTTATTGATTCCCGTCCGACTGGTTTTTTTAGTAAAGGGATCAATGAACTACCTATAAGATGGCAAAAGTGCATAGAAAATAATGGTTCATACTTTGATTAATTAAATATATTATATTAAAAAATATTCGACTTTTTGTTCCTCCCATACAAAACGCCAATTTCATATGTAAGGACCTAATATTATAGAGATATAGCGGCAATAAAAATACAAATTCTTTGAAAATTTCAACTGTCTACCTCTTACGGTTGATGAGATAGAGCCCTGTGACAGACGGACGGACGGACGGACAGAGGAGGCTTAGTAATTGGGTTCCGTTTTCACCCTTCAGGGACGGAACCCTAAAAATTATAGTTTACCACAGTAATAGTAACTTAGGCTCTCTTACTTTTTATCACAGAAAAACACGTGCAATGCCGCGGGCAGAAGCAAGTAGCAAATATAACAACAATAATAATACTATTTTATTCTATTGAATATTCTAATTCCAAAAATAAAGTCATTTAGATGTCTGAAAAATATTACAAAATGTTTAGCAACAATAATAAAAAAAACGATTACGACTTCTTCATAAACAAAATTGATTGCCATACAAATAGTATCGGTTTACCGATACATATTGTATGGCAATCAATCGCTTAGAAAAGCGATCTCTACCTAACCATGATTGTTACAGGTTCACTGGTGTATAGAATCCAACGCGGCTAACAGTGAAAAGCTGCTACAGACATCCATTATGTTCTACAATAATATACCGGCTAGCAAGAGGAAGAATATCGTTGTGGACGGGCTTCTAAACGCACCTTCAGATGTTTTGAATGTGAGTACATACATTTTAATGGAATTAACTTGTGTTTTGACGAAATACACTAACCAAACTCGATGTAGAATGTTAGTAAACAAACCATGACACAAATAACTAAAACTCACTCGCTTGCCGTCGAGGTTTGGGATAAATCAAATATTGTAATTTAATTTCAGATATAAAATTGTAAGCAATATTTTATTGAAGGAAGGATCTCAAATAGACAAGTAATCTAAATTGCGTATATAAAGACGCGGCAACAGAGTGAAATTTAGGTTAAGTATGGGCGGTTTGTTTACAGAAATTCTGCATCAAGTGAGCCAATATGAGACGCTTGTCAAGGGAGGCCTTAGTCCATTTGTGTAGTTATTATAAATAGCTAAGTTTAATTAATGTAGATAGTATGTATTCTCGAACCGAATGGTCTGTTGCGTGACGATGGTAAGAGGCCTGACGGCATGACACTAGTCCCATGGGAGTTGGGGAGGCCCATTGTGTGGGACGCTACATGCGTCGACACACTTGCGCCTTCCCATCTTCCGAGGACATCCGTAAGGGCTGGTGCGGCGGCAGATTTGGCCGAGGATCTCAAGAGACGCAAATATGCAGGTCTCGACAGAGCCTACATATTTGCTCCCTTTGGGGTCGAGACCCTAGGTCCGTGGGGTACCGAGGCTCTCCGGGTTTTTAAAAAGTTATCTGAGCGTCTGGTCGACGCGACGCGTGACCCGAGAGCTGGCGGATATCTGGCGCAGCGCATCAGCATTGCCATACAGCGGGGCAATGCAGCCAGCGTCTTGGGGACGCTTCCGACTGGTATTGATACGGATCAGTTGAGCTACCTGTAGATTGTTTGCAACAGTCTGCAGTTAGCTTAATTGTTTCAATTGTAAATACTAGTTATAATTTGATTGTAATTTTCTTTCTTAATAAAGGCCATTGCCCCTTATTTTATTTATGTAGATTTAATTTTCAGTTCGACTGTATTAACAAAGAAATTCATAACTATAAATTTATTTTCAGACTACCCTCGAATTCCTGACAGCCCAATCCTGCCACGACGAGACTACTCTACTTGCCTTCCTTCCTCTTTGGCGAGATATATTCGACACGCAGCTCGTGGAGAAGAGGAATCTACTCTTCGAAAAGTATATGGACAACTTTCTGGTTGTTGTCGACAACTTTTTGGAAGATGGAGATGATGATGAGGTATGATCGATGGTTTCAATTAAGATGTCGCCAAAACTAAACTAATTTGTACTGCTGTCGAACAGCTTGGTCATCACGGAGTATCGTGTACTAGGGCCGCCGGTCGGATGTCTCGTCGTATATATTATGTTTTTTTTAACAGATAAACATATAAACATTTAATTAATAATTTGTCAAATTACATGTCCAAAATTGTTTTTACAAAACAAAATAAAAATAATAATAATAATATCTAATAACAATTAGTTAACATTATTGATAATCTAAAAATTCGTCGTAGGTATAGAACGTCTTCTCAACGAGCCAGTTTTTAAGCTTCTTCTTAAAACTTTCGAGACTTGGTGCGTTCCTAACCTTATCTGGGAGCTTGTTGTAGGTAGCCGGTCCCATTACGTGCGTCAACTTATCCGATTTGGCCAGTCGTCTTGCCTCAGGCACCAGCCAGCCACCCGAAAGAAAAACTAAAATATAGTTTAATAACATTATTTTCACCACCGAATCGAGTAAATATCAAGCGATTTTATACTTGATATTTAGGTCTTTATTCGAAAATCTGTCGCGCTGGAAACATCGGAAGTATATTCAGCATTAGAAATGAACAAAAATTTTTGAGAAAACAATCGTATATTCAATATAAATCGAAAAGTACGAAAACATATCAAATAAACCGCAAAGTGCGAGTCGCACGCGAAGTGTTCCGTACTGTAAAAATCAGGCTACTTTTTCAACATCAAATTTTCACTTGGTTAGTTTGTAGTTGAAAATTTAAAGGGGTCTCCCCTTTAAATTTTCAACTTTATTTTATTTTTAGTATTTGTTGTTATTACAGTTGAAGTAATACTTATTTATAGAAAGTTTCATGTGCCTACCTACTGTAGGTCAAGAGATACAGCCTTGACAAATTAAGAGCAAAAATACCCAAAAAAATTACGTTTGTTGTATGGGAAAATTCAAGGGGGCTCCCTTTAGTTTTGATATTTATTTTATTTTTATTATTTGTTGTTATAACCGCAAGAGAAATTCATATTCTCTGAAAATTTATACTGTCTACCTCTTACGGTTCATGAGATACACGGACGGACCTGTGACAGACGGACGGACGGACGAACGGACGCACAGCGGAGGCTTAGTAATAGGGTTCCGCTTTCAACGGGTTAGTAATAGGGGTCCGTTTTCGGGTACGGAACACTCCTTCTAGTTTGAAGTACACGCAGGCTTCACTAGTTACACACTCAGCCACAGCTTTGTATTTGATGGTTATATTGTCTCACTCTTAACGTGCTCCATTTCATACGACGTGAAACAGCAACATGCATGGGCCGGAATATGAAAGAAAACGAAGGGGATACAAAATATACCCTCTCGAAAGAGCTATAAAGAGGACTGCTTGAGCTTGATCTTCAACTCGTGGCTCCGTCCGTCACACTAACTCCCTTATTCATAATGCTCCGCTAACTTTAAACAGTTGCTGAGCAGCGTTGTTTCTCACTCTGACTTATGACAATAGAAGAGACAGAGTGAGAGATAGCAATGCTCTAAGTTAGCAGACTATTATGGATAAGGGCGTAACACTATTTTACCGATTTATTACTTTTCGCATGTAGTCTTCATTTAGTCTTGTATTGTAAAAATGATTATAAAAATGCTTAACTACTTCTGATTTCTTTATTTCAGAAACTTCCAGAGAAACTATCAACCCGCCTCTCCCTAACATCTCACATCCTAACCCTCCAGCCTGCGGAAGACACGTCCTACCAATGCGCATTAATCCCATCTAAACTGGTCTCGCTGAGCCGCGCGTGTGGATTGCAGGCATCAATGGCGGCGGTCGCGAGATCTCTGTTACCGCATGTGGAGGGAGATGCAAGATTATCCAAGATATTCCAGGTAGAAAATGTATAAAAATAATGTATTCACACACTAAGGCACATATTATTAATATATTATGAATGCTTGCTCAGTCATCGATCCAAGCTTGATTAACGATTATCTATAGTATAAACGTCACTCAAGCATAGATGGATGATTGAGCAAGCTTTCATAAGCCGCGTACCCACCTAGCGCACAGGCTCGCGCGGCAGCCTCGGTGGCCAGATCGCGAGCGATGGCTCCCGAGGCAGCCTCAGTAGTTTTGTTCAATTTACACGAGGCCGCCTCGCGAGGCAGGCTGAGCCATCATAAGTCCGCGAGTATTCGAAATGGACAGTCGTGTATTCAGCTGCAGCTATTTTCCTAGCTGCTTATTGTTTAAAGAAACGAAAACAGTCACGTATCAAGAAAAAACCTAGACGCTTCTGGACTCCTCCTGACTGCCCATGATATCAATATTATAGATAGAGACAAACACGGTAATAGACAAAACTTGAAGTAGCTTCGCGCGCGAGCCATAACATAACCGTTCCCACCTAACACACAGCGCTCACTGAGGCACCTTTGAGCGCGTCAAGTTTACCGACAACAGATGGCTCGGGGCCGAGCCGTGCTCAGCCGAGCAAACGCGCGCCCGAGGCAGCCCGAGGCACGTCCACACCAGCCGAGGCAATTGGCTCGCGAGGCTGCCGCGCGAGCCTGTGCGCTAGGTGGGTACGCGGCTAATGACGGATAGATAATAGTTTATTGTACCGCACAGATAGAAAACAATACAGAAATAGATGCTAACAGTAGACAAAGTACTAAGGCGGCCTTATCGCTATGAGCGACCTCTTCCAGGCAACCTTGGGATAGACTGGATATGTACGAACATAATAGACGGTGGCACTCGAAAAATAAAAAAACAATAGATAGATAGATAGATAACTCCTTATTGTACAACACAAACACAAAATATGATACAGAAAAACATGCTGAGAAACAAGGAAGTACAAAGGGCGGCCTTATCGCTTTGAGCGATCTCTTCCAGGCAACCTTGGGATGGACTGGACTTATGTGAACAATATAGACGGTGGTGTTTGAAAAACTTAAGGAAATTAAAACAATTACATATACCTACACTACGTACCATAATACCTATCATGTCTTAAACTACCTACTTTATATAATAAACTTACATAGACATAAAAATAAAATTATTAAATTTTTACACTCATAAATAATACTGATGAAGCAGTTTTTTGAAGATTGGTAGTGATTTCACACGTCTGATATGTCTGATGTGGGCAAGAGCATAACAATAATACTTACATAACCTAAACACATTATATTAAACTTACATAAACATAAAAATAAGGTTTTCTAACTTTTACAAGCATAGGTAATGCTGATGAAGCAGATTTTTCATAATACGGGCCTCAGGCTTACACAAAGGCCGCCTTCAAATTATCATTAAAGTTCCGCGGAACGGCGCCACAAGGCTGTTCTGACCTCGACAAAAACCTGAGACTGCAACCATTACACTAAAATTATAAACGCGAAAGTTTCGATGTTTACCTGCTTCTTGCCTCTTCACGCTAAAACAACTTAAAGGATCATCCTCACCTTACCTCGACAGCCTATTTGTCCACTGCTGGACGCAGGCCTCCCCCTAATAAGCGCCTTATTGGCTTTTATCTCATGGGGGGTAATGCGCATAATCCCCACACTGGGCATGACATAGACATAGACAATCATTTATTTGCTGCTCAAACACCTCACACAATAAGTACAAAACAGATATAAAAATACATTTTGAAAAATAGTTAACTTATATTACGACAAAAACAATTACACAAAAATATTTTCAAAAAGTAGACCGGGCTGAGTGTTACTGCAGCAAAAAGGTCTCGGCTCAGCATAAATGCCTTACCACTCAACCTTACCACGCATGCGGGCTGGGGATCGCAGTTCGGTGGTAGAATTGTTCTTCAGGGGGCGCTGCTGCCCGCCCCCGGTAGATATCCCTTAGTCGCCGCTTACGACACCCGCGGGAAGAGTTGGGGTGGTGCAAATTCTAAGCCGGCGCCACACGGCACCCCTTCTCTCCCAAACACCGCTCGCACGTGAGGCATATTCAGCACCGGGAGTATGTGTAAAGTAGAAGTATTTTTGAAGTATTTTTGTTACAGATGATTCAAATATATAAATGCAAGGATGAAACTCTGCTGTGCGAGGCGTGTTTAGCTCTCATACAGGAACCGGAAATGGTCGAACCGGATGTCGTGTTGAAGGCTTTGGAGGTAAATTTAGGCCAGTATTATTAAAGCTTGCTCAGTCATAGATCTATGCTTGAGTGACGTTTACTCCATAGAAAAGCGTTACTCAAGCACAGATCGATGACTGAGCAAGCTTATTATACGGGCCTTAGTGTTATAAATAAATAAATAATGCTGGACAATCCACACAGCATCATCTAGCCCCAAGCTAAGCAGAGCTTGTGTTATGGGTACTAGATAACTGATAAACTTTATAATTATTATTTGTTTCGGACATCCTAAACAAATATCTGCAGGTCGTACTAGCATTTGTCCCGGGGCGGGAATCGAGCCCTCAACCCAACGACGACATCTAATAATAATAGTTTATTGCAAAAAGAATCTTTACAAATAATTACATAGCAATTTGTCTGACATTACATAATCAAATAACTAACTAATAACTATGTTAGCCTCAGTTGCCTAAACTAGACTAAAAAGTCTGTATTATAGGCAGCTGTGCTCCCCGTACAATCTGCTGAGATTGGTGAAATATCGAATTTGTGACCTAGTGACGTTAAAAACATGAGAATTGGCTTTCAGGTAATATTCACAAGGAAGGACGCGGAACCGAAAACACTATCTCGGGGAATACACAAATTGGAGAAGCTCATTGTTAAAGAAAATACCAATTTGGATAGATCTACTGTCTCCAAGGTAACTCCAACACTTGCAAGGTGTACAAACACAAGTGGACTCTCACGCTCATAATCCGATGGCCGACCGACACGACCGGGGAGAGGTCAGGCGCAGGAACAACTGCCTAATATCCTTTCCGAGGCACGGGGGTGTAATGCTGCCATCTCCGGGCTGCTACAGTGAATAAAATGCCCTTTTGCCCATCAATGGGCACTAACATCTGATGATCATGATGATTGTTTGTTTACAGATCATAAAGCTCATAGATAAACTTAAATCGAGGAAAGACATGAGCGGTAAAGATGCCAGAATCTTACAACGCGATGTCACTGTGTTTTTGGGTGAGTAATATTCTGCAGTGTAAGATCCTTATACCTACGTCATAGCTCATTAGAGCCACCCGGCCCCCGACCCGCACCGCCACGCCTCGTGCGGTTAGTATTAATTTTATGGAATGTTTAGATATGCGCTTACTACATCCGGATATATAATAATATAAAATTCCGGATCGCAAGCGCTCCACGCGCGGACGGTGAGTGGAGCTCCCGCCGTCCTCGTGCGGACGGCGCCTGGTCCACTCCCTGCTCGCAGGCTTGCCTTGCGTTGACAGCGTATTACCAACGTTCAAAAAACGAGGGTCACTGGTTGACCACGCGGCGACTACCCGTGGACAACGCGAGGTTCACTGGATGACTACGCGGCGTCCGCACGAGGCGAGGGGAGGCGGTGCGGGTGGGGTGGCTTTAATGAGCTATGACCTTAACAAAGCAGACTGTGGACTAGCATACGCTAAAATACTTATTTTTCAGGTAAATATTGGAACACAGAAGATTATAATGCACCTGTGAATATAGATGACAATTATTTGATAGTACGGTTGAAGGAAGTTCTTACTTTGGATATCCCTAACCCTTTAGAAGGGACTTCTTACAAGGTATGTAAGAACCATTATTTAGACATAGACATATCATTTATTTGCCACTGTACACACAAGATAAATTAACAATTTAGCAAGATAACAACAAGATATTAAATACATATTCAAAACCAATGAACATCAACGATGCAATACATTGAAAAAAATAATAATAATATGTATGTAGGTACAAAATAAGTAGGTAAATAATGTGCGCTGCAGTAGCAAATGGGTCCAGGCTCAGCATAATGCCAACTTTTATGAACAGAAGGCGCTGTTATTCTGCCTAGACCAGAACAAGAACAATCGCAGGACCCTGCGATTACAAAATATGAAACAGAGAAAGTATATACTCGCTCAGTTATGATAGTAGTGCCTTATAAGATGTAGATAATTTAATACATATGTGCATAAATA
Organism: Eupithecia inturbata; assembly: GCA_963662085.1. Classification (NCBI taxonomy): domain Eukaryota; kingdom Metazoa; phylum Arthropoda; class Insecta; order Lepidoptera; family Geometridae; genus Eupithecia; species Eupithecia inturbata. Next base: position 3,068,004 of record OY759205.1, read on the forward strand.
AAAATACAACGAGCAAAATAAATAATATAAAAAAGTAATACTTATAATTAGGAAAATAATATTAATGTACATGCTGCATTACCAAAATAATAATAATATAAACTCTAACATTTATATGGGGCATCGGAACCAGGCAACCCAGATTTTTGTTGATCCAAAATAAGACATTTTATTCGTTTTCTAAAGGTGAATTTGGATTTTAACAGCCGAAGGGGTGGTGGAATATTATTCCAACATTTGGTTGCTTGGTACCTAAAACTGCCCCGAAACCTAGCAGTTATGTGATTAGAATAGTGCAATAAATTTTTATTTGGCCTAGTACTATATTTAGTGCGTGACTGATCAAGTTTAGAGAACAGATATATAGGGGTACCGAAAGTCAAAACACCATGAACCAGTGTGGCCATATGCAAAGCCCGTCGCGAGGCCATGTTAAGCGTTGAAGATGTGTTTAGGTATGGCGTGACGTGTGTTCGCGGCGGGATTTGATAGCAGAATCTACAGCATGCGATTTGAATTCTTTGAATAAGGCGGCTAGTTTTGTATGCAAGACGCGGACCGTACACTAAATCCCCATAATTAAGTTTATATAGTATCAGTGTTTCACATACTTTTACACGAATCTCTTCCTTAAGATAATGCCTGAATAGAAGGGTGGTTTAAGTTGTGTGTATATATTTGAAATGTAACTTGATCAAGAGTTATCAAGGTCAGGGCCCGTACTCAACACGCGAATCGAAGTTATGTAGGTATTGATTCGCTCTCGCAAATGCTGTCGCAAGTGACATATGAGTAGGTTTTGCACGAAAACTAATCGGAAACATGTTTTCGTTTTCCGAGTAGGCCCCAAGAGCAGGGAAATATATGTCTACATTGTTAGCTATGTTTGAAAACATCGGTGCAGCCGTTCAAATGGTATGATGGTTCATTTTCGTTTTTCTGCAAAGGGTTTTAATTTTTTTGTTTATATTTATTTTTGGTTTATTCGGAGAAGAAACATTTGTACACACTAAACAAAATGCTATAACAACTCATAACCGTTTATGTGTCCTTGCATGTAGAAGCTAAAAGACTGCTTGCTTGCGGAAGAGAAATGGCAAAATAGTTTGTTAACAACTAGGTGCAACAATTAAGCTAAAAGCAGACTGTTGCAAACAATCTACAGGTAGCTCAACTGATCCATATCAATACCAGTCGGAAGCGTTCCCAAGACGCTGGCTGCATTGCCCCGCTGTATGGGAATGCTGATGCGCTGCGCCAGATACCCACCAGCTCTCAGGTCACGCGTCATCGTCAAGATTTAATAGGAATAAACAAAAAATCATTACTAACAAAGAAAATTACACTCAATTATTTGAACTAGTATTTACAAGAAGAGAGGCTAAACTAGGCCATTTTATTTAAAAAAAAACTGAACGGAATGTCTAGATGTAGAGGTATAGCATATCTAATGTGTCTAGCTTGGGATAAGTTTTGCTCCAACTCGAAAACTAACGACCTAACAAGGTAAAAGTTTCTTGTTCGCTTCTTTACTTTACCTTAAAAAGATTTAAGTGAACAAAAATCAAAGTGATCAGTTTATTTCCTAGTTTCACTTATATAATTTTAATTTTGTGACGTGTCCAAGAGTCCTGTAAGGTCTAAAGGTAATAAAGCACTTTGAATTTGATTTCGTGTGTTTGTGAAATTAGCTAGTTATTATTTCAGATAAAACTCAGCAGATTACTACATCTGGCTATTATCAACGAAGACGAGGATGCATTGCGTATGCTGATCAACATTATTTGTGCCAATCGTAAGTGTGTGGGCGGGCGCCTTGGAAGTAGGTAGGTAGATAATACTTTTATTCATCATCAAAACTGATAGTACTTAATTAAACATGTTATAGGGAACAGCAATGGAACTGGCGGCCTTATCGCTTAAAGCGATTTCTTCCTGTCAACCAAAATGTGAACTTTTAATAAGAAACTTTGAATGTTTGGATCGACTTCAAATTTTGAAAGAATGAAGTAGAACATCATTCTATCATTGACAAAGAAAATTACAATTCAATAATAAAAACAAATTAGAACTAGTATTCACAATCGAAACAATTAAGCTAACTGCAGACTGTTGCAAACAATCTAGAGGTAGCTCAACTGATCCATATAAATACCAGTCGGAAGCGTCCCCAAGACGCTGGCTGCATTGCTCCGCTGTATGGAAATGCTGATGCGCTGTGCCTGATACCCAGCAGCTCTCGGGTCACGCGTCGCGTCGACCAGACGCTCAGATAACTTTTTAAAAACCCGGAGAGCCTGGTACCCCACGGACCTGGGGTCCCGACCCCAAAGGGAGTAAATGTGTAGGCTCTGTGTAGACCTGCGTATTTCCGTCTCTTGAGATCCTCGGCCAAATCTGCCGCCGCACCAGCCCTCACGGATGTCCTCGGAAGATGGGAAGGCGCAAGTGTGTCGACGCATGTAGCGTCCTACACAATGGGCCTCCTCAACTCCCATGGGACTAGTGTGTTACCGTCGGGCCCCTTACCATCATCACGCAACAGACCATTCGGTTCGAGAATAGCTGGTACGTTAGCGGTGACAAAGGCCCGCCGGATGATGTCGACGAGGCTCGCATGACGAGATATCCGACCGGCGGCCCCAGTACACGATAATCCGTGATGACCAAGCTGTTCGACAGCAGTACCGCACTGGCATTGATGAGGCACGCAAAACAATGCACCCAACCGAAGACATGATGTGGTACGGAAAGTTACGGGATCCAATAAAGTGCCAGTGTTAAATGAAGGAAATGCATGCAACCAATGTCCTGACTCCTTTTTTTTTTAGAAGATTTAGAAACGGCCAGGAGACGGGCACGATCCGCAGAGCTGGAGCACGTTTGTAACAAACAATTCCGTGTCAACTCACACAGAGGCCCGTCCCATTGCCGTTGGGACAAAATAGATTTTGGGACAAGCACTACGCCAAGCCGTTCGAGCTTCGTCTAAAAATGAAATTTTGAATGAAATTCCAGGTGGGACCAAACAAGAAGACTTTAAAATTTTTTCAACTAAAGAACTAGTTCTGTAGACAGAAGACAGGAACGCTAGAACACTTGAAATTTTGCGTAATTTATTGGTTCACAGTAACAAGAAAACAGAGTTATAAAAAACCTTTTATTATTAATTTAAACAAATACTCCACTATTAATTCATTTATAGTGCGAGCGAGTAGAACTGCCAATGATTTCAGCAGGATGTTGACCCTTTTAATACCAGCTTTCACAGGCCAACGCGATGCATGACTCTCAACTTCTTTTGCACATGATGTATGTAGTTATACTCCTAATCCTTATTTACCTTTTGTTTCTTTTTTAAGTTTAATTAATATAATTTGTTTGCTATATTAAGTACGCAATTGTCGACGACATACATTTTAATATTCACACTCAGGTAGTGTATTATGATTCTATTAGCGAATGCCTATTATTAGCTCTCTGTGTCTATTTTAATTTCTATTGTAATTAGGTAAGCCGATGGCAATCCGAATTAAATAAATAAACTAAGTGAATCAAAAAAATCCTTCTACAAAAGTTGAGGAAGGCTGGTGTTCTGGCAGGACCTTTGGCGTGTGCGTGTCTACACGGCTTACAGACAAGATAAAATAGACCAAATAAACAGAAAAATTTGACAATTCAAATCTATTTTTACTATGAAACTAAACAACTCGACATTGGTGTCTTTTATTATTTATTTATAATGTATCTTTTAAAGGGCAATGTATAGGCTTCTACAACAAAACTCCTAGTGAGTTGCAAAAATTATCAGTAAATAAATTCAAACAAATTGTCAAAACCTTCTTGTGTACAACGGCCTACTATAAAATATCAGATTATCTAGAGTTTAGCATGTCCCGTAGAGTTACTAAGTATAATTATTTTGTTATATGTATTAGTGTATTATTTTAGTAAGTAGGTATTATGTGTATTAGTATAAATAGTTTGAATTTATGTTGTAAAGCACCGCCATCCTTTATCTTTCACACCATTGTTTTGATTGCCTGGAAGAAATCGCTTTAAGCGATAAGGCCGCCAGTTCCATTGCTGTTCCGTATAATATGTTTAATTATTTAATGAATTTAATCACGACCGATGTGGCGCGGCGGGCGAAGGTCCGCCTGCGACTCAGAAGGTTGCGGGTTCGATTCCCGCCTTGGGACAAATGTTTGTACGATCTGCAAATATTTGTTCCGGGTGTTCTGGGTATTTTCTATATATAATAAAAAATATCTATCTATGTTATGTATTGTATTATGTTTATCAGTCATCTAGTACCCATAACACAAGCTCTGCTTACTTTGGGGCTAGATGATGCTGTGTGGATTGTCCAGCATTATTTATTTATTTAATTAGTATCATCTGTTTTATGAGGTGATGAATAAAAGTATTATCTATCTATCTATCTAGCTTAGGGGTAAGTACATGCACCCTATAAGGACGCAGCAATGTAATTAAACTTTATTAAAATAGGTACATATCTATTTATATCTCGAAACATAACATAGTAGTCGGAAAATTATAGAGGTATTCATACTTCGCATTAATAATATTATTGCGCATTTTTTGGCTACAACTGTTTTGTGTCTACTATCATTATAAGCCTTCAACTATGCTGTGTGGATTATCCAGCGTTATTTATTAATCCGTAGGAAAATGCGTCCCATCCACGATATGAATAAAACATTGGTATTATTACAGTATGCTCAAATACATCACCGCTGCTGCAACAGGCTTTGGGTCGCGCGATCTTGTCGCTGTGCCGCGCGACCGTGGGCGCGGCGCGTCAAAAAGTCGCGCGAGACGCTGCCGCATTCTGCGATGTTGACGCTACGATGTACATACTGAAGGTAACATTTTTTTTAATTAGCTATTAAAACACTATTGAAAGGTGAATATAATAATACAAACCACTTCATTGTAGTGAAAGGCACTAAGTTAATTATATCTTTATATAAACTGGTCTGTGATTATATTGGTGTCGAATTGGTTGATTGTATGTATAATTTATATGTATGATTTAAGTAAAAAAAAAATGGTGTGCCTGTGTTATTTACTCAGTGAGGATATTTAGTTGATATTTGGAGAATGTGATTCGAGATCAAAATGAGTTACATTGCTTAAGCGCTGGACCGTAGGGAGCGGCACAAGAGCTTGCTACACCCAGCAGTTGGTGAGGTGAGGCTATGTTAATGATAATAATGATGATGGGAAGAAAAACGAAATATTGGGATTAAAATGTCATCGCATCAAGTGCTGGTTAAGAAACCTGCAAATATAAAAAGAAAAGAAAGAAAGAAAATTATTTATTACACACTACACACACAAAAAAACTTTGAGACAGTAAAATAAAAAGAGACTTCTTAGTACTAGATAACAAACAGCACAGACAAACACATGTGAACTAAGTAAGTAGTATACTAACACAAACATTGGGTTAATTAATAGGTACCAAGTAGTCCACTCAGCAAGCAGACGAGCGCGTGTGTGCAGGTCTAACAGGTCCTGACTCAGCTCGTTAATATCGTTCTTAGCTTCCGATACTCGTGGACAAAATGGTTTTCGCACAAGACATGCAACACTGCTCAGACATGCTCAAACAAAACAAACAGGTCCAATATGTCGTGTGAGTAAGATTTTCGCGTCTATAAATTCTTGTTTCATTTGATTCCTAAATTTTTCCGCTCATTCTATATGTGACTTTTCTCAGCTTAAAATTTCCCTTTTTCTTCTTGGGTTTTTGCACTCTGAATTTTCATTGATACCATGTCACATTGCATGTCTTTCTTTAGTTTTTTACACTTCATGTTAAATTAACATTGTAGTAAAATATCTTTTTGACAGCGTCGAAGGAGGCGCACTTGCGCTCTTGACAACTCTTGTTGCGCGTACTCCTCTCGATATTTATCATACTTTTTGGTAACGTCATCCCTGTCTTTAGATATAATGTGCCTTTGTTATTTTCCCTTCTGTAATGTGATTCATATTTTGGAAGCTTATTAATAATGTCAATAATGAATTTACGATCGTCTGATAATTTATTATGACCTCCTCTGCTGACTGGGGAGTCAGCAGAGGAGGTCATAATAAATTACTCGTGGTGAAGAAGAAGAAGTGGTAACAGATGGTAGGGGTACCATCTGTTACCGGCTTACCACTGCTAATTTTTTTTAGTGTTGGAGTGACTCTTTGAGTGGTAATTTGAAAAGTTCGACGCACCGTTACGCCATTATTGAATAGACACGAGATAATTGTTTCAATTTTATTCTTTTAGCAGGGACATTAGTCAAAATGTAACTTCGTTTTTATTGTATTCCTTGACACAGGATGCAATGTATAATAACTGAGCGGTGAGGGAACCTAGTTTAACACATTTTACAAATTCTGCTTTTCGTTTGTCTACTGAAATCAAACGGGCACAATTTTTTGAACATGTTCATTGAAAATCAATGAAAACTTTGGCTTTTACTTTTTCATTTTTATATTTATTATATTTTATGTCAGATCTGAGCTGAGGATTTATTCGCTTGCGCCACTTTTTTGGTCTGCCGGTTTCTGCATCAGATCTCAAATCATTCATGTTTCCCTCTTCGTCTTCAGCAATTAGCGGTACTGGTCTGCGTGATACTTCAGTAGGTGGTGTTCCACTTAAAATTGGCTTTAACATTTCTTCGATATTATTGTATTGTTCCTCATTAGATGTTAAATTAATTGTACTCGCTTCATTACATTCATTATTATCTATAGATACCGATGAACAAGAGGTGGACTCGTCTATTATTTTGTATGACAAAATTCGGATACCTAACACTATCGTAATTATTAACTATATCTTCATTTTCAAGAATGCATTCATCTCCATTGTTCACGCCTTATTTTATATTGTACCTGAATATCCACCCTCTCCCCTTACCCCACCTCGACGTTTGTACGAGACGACATTACACGTCATATTGGAGAAGTACGCATTTTTATTTTTCTCCACATCTCAATATCACAGCAAGTCAGGCTTTCAGTCAAAATTATAATTATTATTTTGCCTTACACCTAAGAGGCAACATTCATTTAACATTTTAAAGAGTTTTTGAGTTTTTGGTGACATTGGTCGAAGAAGTGAAGAAGGTTGCGTTTTGTTGTTCATCGGAATTGAATGAGTGGAAATTAAATGTTGTATTTCTGACCGTGAAGTTCCGGTATCTGAATGACCTGAAACAACAATAATTAATTATATTTTCATATAACTAACCACAAAAAAGGCTTTACTCTCATTGTTGTTAATTTATGGAAACACTAATGAAATATTCTCTGCTACACAGTTTTTAACTTTTGCGGTAGTCAGCCCACAATTGTACCCTAAACATTAAGTTTTGTTCTTAATAAAGATTTTTGTATTTTGTATATTTCTTAACATCAGCGAGCGGAATAATAATGGTTCAAGCTTTAGCAAAGCAAGAGTGTTACCCCCGACACTCGATCCAATCTCAAATCCCAATTGCAGTTCGCATGTCATTGGAACTTATGACTTGTTTGGACTCAATTGAGACTGCGATTCTGATCGAGTGTCGGTGGTGATTCTGCCATGCCAGAGCGATGGTCTACCGTGGATCACTCACGTTTTCTGTTTTTGTTGCGAATATGGTTTTCCAATAGTGTTAAACTATTACCAGCACGCACGATTCTGATTGTCTAAAATGAACCTCAAAACTTGTGAAGATTTTTTTTAATGTATTTCTTTACATTAAAACTTTTTTAATGTGTGAATTATTCACATGATGTCACTGTTTTTGGGCCCAATAATGCCGCTTGAAGATGCAAATCTTTCATTTCCATTTTGAGATATTCATACACATATCAACATCGTATGAAAACTACAATATAGTATTTCTTTTTGTTTATTGGATACGATGCGTACTTTTCAGCATCGCTAGTTTTCGTTTTTTTAAATACCTCATATAATTTTAGCCTTCACTACCAATAATAACTTGTGCATGCACAAAAAATGTTACTTATAAAAGGAAAATTCCTTTTCTAAAGAATTACAATTTTCCAGGAGGTAACAGTAGAGAAATCACCGGCGGTGCGGCGAAAGCTGTCAGACGTCGTGGAATGTATACTAGTGAAGGACCAAGGAACTGAGTCCAACGAAGCACTGCTCAAGGCTGTCTATAAGGAGGTGTGCGCTATGATGGAAAACGATAATTGTGAGTATCAAAAATATTGTAAATCAGTGGTCACACTGATGTATTATAAACTGCTTTCTGTCCGCGGCTTCGCACTCGTTCTTTCTACGGAAGCGTTGAGTTATTTCTCAAAAATTCTTAATTCAAAGTGCTGTATTTCCTTTAGACCTTACAGGACTCTTGGACACGTCACTAATTTCAATCTTAACTTAATTTTAACTTTATTTCCGTGAATATACTATACCTTTTACGAAAAGTTAAAATTCTTAAAATTATAATTTGATTGTTTTGAAAAAACTTATATCTAAAAACCGACTTGGGATCCCTTAGTTTAAAAGTTTTGCAGGTTAAATACGACTCCGTAGTATATCTCTATACGATTGCAAAATAATCATCCAAATCAGTCCATAAATGACGAAAAAAATCGACCTATACTCTAGCTAAACTCGTTGTAGAATTCATTACGGATGTTAGCGGGTTAACTACGAACCTTATTTGTGTTGGTAGAACATTAACCAGGGATTTGTTAAGGGATGAAACGTTGGTGTTCTTCCATCACAAATAAGGTTCGTAGTTAACCCGCTTACATCCGTAATGAATTCGTCAAACTATGATAGTTTTTATCGTTGTAGAATGTTTGTAAACAAACCGGCCATACTTAACCTAAAATTTACTCTGTTGTCGCGTCTTTTTACACGCAATTTACATTACTTGTCGATTTGAGATCCTTCCTTCAATAAAGTTATTTGTGCTGTGGTTTGTTTACAAACATTCTACATCGAGTTTGGCTAGTGTATACATACAGCCGAAAATATAACCTCCTCCTTTTTTCGAAGTCGGTTAAAAATAGACATGGAAATAAATGTGTTATTCTAGGTCTAGACCTATATCTATGTAAGTTTGGATGTTTAGATGATTTTTTACTTCCTCACGCCAAAATGACTGAAAGGATTTGCCGGGCAACCTCGGGTATTGTTGTCTAGGGTAGAATAGAGAAAAATTACATCACATTCTCATCAAATGCGTAAATTATTTGAATTTCGTCCCTTCAATTCATTTTCATTCCTTTAACTTTGATAATGTACGCAATGTATGACGATGCGATGTCATTATTGTCTACTCTCCCCTAGAGAACAATCCCCGTGCTTGGCCTACTGATCTAGACCTGGATCAAGATTATGTGTTACTTCTTATCCTGGAAAATCGCTTGCAAAGATGCAGGCGAAAGCTAGTTGTAAAATACTTTTTTCTGGCAAAAAATGTACGTCCATTATCAACTTATTTCTAGTAAAAAAAAGTAAAATTTGTGAGCGCTTCCTACATCCACACTAATATTATAAAAGAGAAAGTAACTCTGTCTATCTGTTGCATTATCACGCCTAAACGGCTGAACGGTTCTTAATGAAATTTCGCAAACAGGTAGACGTTATCACAGGGACGGACATAGGTTACTTTTAATCCCGGTGAAGCGCGTGCGAAGCCGCGGGCAGCAGCTAGTTATTTATATTGGTTAGTTTTATGGGCTAAGTTAATATATTTGTGTTTTTTTTTCAGCGATATTAAAACTTGGAGGACTTGACATAACAGACTCCCTGCTAACAGCTCTAAAAACCAACAGGCATTTATCCAAAGAAATGCTGCCAAATCTAATATTACTGATATCCAAAACACATGAGCAAGTTTCCAATGTAGTCTTTGACCACGCATCGGAACTGTACATTGAAAACTTAGCGTTGTTTCAAGCCAATAAAATAGATTTTACCGTAGCGCAGCTGCTAAAAAACTCCCTGGATTCACCATTCGAACTAACCAATGATGTGAAAGCGAAAATATTTAAAAACATGGTTAAATCTACCCTCAAGTTTTGCAAAGATCTCAAGTTCGACGAACATTCTATGATCGAAAAAGTTTTTACTCAAAATCATTCCGTGAAGTTTGTATATCTTTGGTCGGAGCTACCAAAGAGTTTTGATATAAATGATAGTTTGGTGCACGATATCCTCTGTGCGGGGGACAGCTGTGTATTGGACAGTGTGTTCAATGAGACTGGTATTAGAGATGGATTTGCCTTGGAAGCCCATTTGAGGTTCTTGAATCAGTATGCAAGTGTGTTATTAGAATTTTATAGTACGGTAAGTGAATTGCATTGAGATTTCTTCTATGTATGTATACTGAAATAGATGGTTCTAGAATCCTAGATTTTTTTTTTGTAAACAAAAGGGTTACAAATTCAAAGAAGTAACGTTATTTACGACAAACAAAGCGCAGAAGTTCGAAACTATTTAAGGTTTTCACAGATTTTAATCATTTCATTTCTCTAGTCCGTTTTTGAACTCTTATTTGCACATTTCTCACTGCGCGTGTGCAATTAGAGTTGATGTTTGTTCTGGTTTTTAGTGGATACCTTGCTGTTACTTAGGTTTTTGCTGTTATCAGTTTTTGTGAAATTTTCATTCATGTTAACATAAAATATCATGAATTCTAGAACCGGGTATTCTATGACGCTAGATTATGATTGTGACGGACGGAGCCACGAGTTGAAGACCAAGCTCAAGCAGTCCTCTTTGTAGCCCTTTCGAGAGGGTATATTTTGTATCCCCTTCGTTTTCTTTCATATTATTTTTTCTCACGTATTCGAACATAAAAATTGTTAGTGTAGGCAAATTCATGCTTTGTATAAAATCTTGCTCGCCCGACCGTGGTCTGGTACGGTGGCGGGAACAGATTTGTAAATATAAATAGCGCAGATTTGTAGGGAAAAGTGAAGTCATTCAGTCATAAAGTAGTAGTATCACTAGCAAATACGGTACCCAAGTTGAAGAATAAACGTTTCATTGAAGAGATATGATAGGACCTCCATAGTGATGTTTGGATTATCCAGCATTATTTATTTATTTCTTAAGATATTTTTACGACAATGCGTTCTGCAAAATTGTTTTATTTGAGTCTATCGAACGAAATCGTCCCGTATTAGAATTATTTTTAGATTTAAATTGCCTTGATTTTAATCATCTCACTTTTCCTTATCAGCAAACAATAAGACACATCGGCAACATCATCGAAAATCTGCGACCGAAATATGCCATAATCCACCGAAAACTTCTGTCAGAACTTCTGACACATGTCAGACGAATCCTCAATTCGACTCCTGGCATGATCTTGAAGAGTTTCGAAAGCTGGTCTGAATGTATTCCTATCAAAGAAATAACAGAACATTTGGAGAAAGAGAAATTTCTGTCAGAGCACACGATATCTGTCAGCTCTCTACGTATAATGGTTGACATCTTCAAGCTAAAAGACCCTGCGGTCCTAACTACTGTCAGTAGTTCCGCTAAAACCTGGTCGAAAACGATACTGAAAATCTACGCCAGCGGCCATATTAAGTATTTGAAAAAGGAAGTGCCATATCTGACAGATCTCCTGTCACTGTCACTACAGTTTCTGCCAGTGACAGATGTCAAAAATATAATCTTAGAAGGGCATGGGTTGCCAGGCGTGAATGAAAATGTTGGGGTGGAATTTTGTAGGTTCTTTATATCAGGTTTTATAAAATATTTACTGAAGAAGCCATTTTTATTGTTACAAAATGGTATGGAAGACTGCTGGGTGTTGTTGAACGATGTTGTCAAATGGAGCGTTAGAATGAAATGGCACGATGAGCAGATGAAAAATGTATTGGAGTTACTTGAACAGGTATCAATGTACTTTTACTCGCTTTATAAAACACTAACTGCTGCCCGCGGCTTCGCACGCGCCTTTCAAGTAGCCTATGTCCGTCTACTTACCTCCCTGATGATTCTGTAATGGCGGTGGTCATATGACTCGTGCTGTTGTCGTGTGGCGCCGGCTTAGAATATGCACCACCCCAACTCTTCCCGCGGGTGTCGTTAGAGGCGAGTAAGGGATATCCACCGGGGGCGGTCAGCAGCGCCCCCTGCAGAACAATTCTACCACCGAGCTGCGATCCCCAACCCGCATGCCCAGCGTGGGGATTATGAGCATTACCCCCCGTGAGATAAAAGCCAATAAGGCGTTTATCAGGGGGAGGCCTGGGTCCAGCAGTAGACCAATATAGGCTGTGGAGATGGGAGGTGGATATGACTCGTGTGACGTCACACGCAAGTAATTTCCATAATAAAATAAGACAGTGCAGTTGATGTGAATTTATAATTTTTCTTTAAATATATTAGATAAAGTGGTTTTTAAATGGTGTGTAGTGCCAGAACACAATGGACAAATATGACAAATACATGTTAATATTTATAACGAATATTTATGCCGCCAGTTTTTTTATATAAAAAATTAATTATTATTAAATTAAAAAATTAAACATTTAATATAAAAAATTATCAGAAAACTGTTTCAGAAATAGGTCAGAGATAGAATAACACCCAAAAACGTAAAACAAACTAAATCAGTCAAGGCATTTATGTTTACTTGCTTGTGACGTCACCAGAGTTGCAACCAACACAGAGCGTTCACGTCACAGATGAAATTTCAAATAATATTATATTAAATTATACATATTTTAGTTTGAAATAAATTGAAATATGTTTTTTAAGGATGACCACAATTTGTAGTATATTTTCAATGTTGTCAAATATTAGGTCCTTACATATGAAATTGGCGTTTTGTATGGGAGGAACAAAAAGTCGAATATTTTTTAATATAATATATTTAATTAATCAAAGTATGAACCATTATTTTCTATGCACTTTTGCCATCTTATAGGTAGTTCATTGATCCCTTTACTAAAAAAACCAGTCGGACGGGAATCAATAAAATCTTTGAAGGCGATTTGGACTGCCCCATCGGAGTTGAATTTTTTCCCTTGCAAGAAGTTATCCAAATTTCGAAAAAAATGGTAATCTGTTGGAGCAAGGTCCGGGGAGTACGGAGGATGTCTTAGACTTTCCAATTGAAGCTCTTCTAATTTAGTAGCCGTCTGTTGCGCAGTGTGTGGTCTAGCGTTGTCGTGAAGCAGCAGTGGCGTGGAGCGATTGACCAGCCTAGGTTGTTTAGCCGCTAGCTTTTCCATCATGGTTTGCAATTGCTGACAATAGACATCAGCCGTAATAGTCTGGCCAGATTTGAGAAAACTGTAATGAACAATACCGGCACTAGTCCACCAAACGCTTACAAGTAACTTTTTTGGGGTTAATTTTCGCTTGGGGCAGGATTTGGCTGGCTGGCCAGGATCCAACCATTGCGCTGAGCGCTTCCGATTATCGTAAAGAACCCATTTTTCATCACAGGTAATGATTCGGTTTAAAATACCTTCATTATTGTGCCGGTTTAGTAATGTAACGCAGCAGTCGACGCGCGTTTGCCGGTTTGCTTCAGTCAATTCGTGAGGTACCCACCTTTCAAGCTTTTTAATCTTCCCAATTTGCTTCAAGTGAATTAAAACAGTTTTATCACTAACATCGCAGCCTGCAGCTAACTCGGACGTGGTTTGCGATGGATCCGCTTCCACAATAGCCTTCAACTCTTCATTATCAACTTGAGTCTCAGGCCGTCCACGGGGCTTGTTCTGCAGGTCAAAATTTCCAGAACGAAAACGTTGGAACCAAAAACGAACTGTGTTTTCTTTTGCAACACGACCGCCATACACATCATTCACCCTTCGAATTGTTTCCGCAGCACTAGTGCCACGGCGGAACTCGTACTCGTAAATAATGCGATATTTTAAGTTTTCCATTTTGTAAAATGAGTGACGCAAACAGAAAAAAACAGAAGAAAAAAAACAAATGAATGACGATCATCGAAGCACAAATACATGAGTCTATAGCTGTACAAATTTGAATTTGGAATTCCTTACCAAAGAGGAGAAATTTGTGATTAAAGTGGCCAGTACGAAAAACGCCAATTTCATATGTAAGGACCTAATATAATAGTCTAATACCTTTATTTTAAGTCAGCTGAATAAGCCAATGATATTGATAAAAAAAGTACATTAATTATTTTTAACACGTCATCAATACACCACCGTCACCGTCAGCTTCAATACGTATGTACCTATACATCCAGAGGCTGCCTGGAAGAGATCGCTGTTCGCGATAAGGCCGCCGATTGTGCCACACTAGATATAGTTAGTATTAAATTCTATAATTGTTTTTTGTATTGATGGTGCAATAAAGTAATAATATATCTAATCCATAGAACGGAAAAAAACATGGAAGCCTTTCTTCAAGGGAAATATGCGCGCAACTTGACTCAAAATTGCAAAATACACATGTCAAATATCTTTTGCTGATTGATTAGCCAACAATTTGTCGAGTGTTAAAAAATTGTTCAGTTCAAAGTCGACTTTATTCCCTCGATATTTGAGATTAAATTGTCGTATGACGTAAATTGCGTACGTCGTTTTCTACAACGCCCTCCAGTTTCTACCGCCAGTCACCTTGCTAATTAAACTCGTTCGCAGAATAGTTTACAAGCGCCGCCTACCTCAGCATATTTTGCTTATGGGTAATTTTCTAGCGCAAGAAATGCTTCTATGCTTTCCCGTTCACTGATCTAATCTATCTACGTTTCCAGCTCTGGCCAACCTACGTCTCCAAAGCACCATTTACTTCCCAACACGCCTTACTACTCGATCTATCCTTCATCAACCGAAGCTTGTACAGCGGATGCGTTGCGATGCGTCACGCCGTCGCAATTGTAAGCGATGCGACGTCGTGCGATGAAAGAATTGCAATTGTGCCTTTGCTGCCTGGAGGGGAGGTGTGTAGGTAAGTGTTGTCGTGGTTTGTTTACAAACATTTAACATCGAGTTTGTCTAGCATATAGTTAATAGGATTTATGTAATGTATTTTTACTACCTATAAAAAAAAATTAAACTTTCGCGATCTGATAACATATTAAAGATTATTTATCGCGTACCTTTTGTTTTATTTTCCCTATTACTATAAAATGTAATTATAAGTGTTTTTTGAGTAAAATCTCTATCTGCCCCTCTCTCGAATAAAATGTCCCTTACATTTTATTTCATGGTGTTCCTTTAATTTACTATGCCATGGTTATTAGACATATTTCATTCATGTGATTGACTTTACCGATCGGTGCCATAAAAAGTACACGGTGTTATTTTTTGTATTTTAGTAGGTTCGATTACCGGATAAGGCAAGTGATATTACAAAATACTGGGACACCGTTTTACTTCACAAAAAAATGAAGGAATTCCATTCATCATTCTGTAAAACTTCTTCAATATTTCTGATACTTGCTTTCCATGTCCCATGGTCGTGGGACATCTTGTTTATTGGGGAGCATCCATATTCTAATTACGTGAGGTGATTTTAGTGATTTTTTGACAGGTTTTGGGGAGAGAGGCCTCTCCCCTTGGTGAGATGTCGTGAGATTTTGCTGTCGAGCAAAATCTCACGGAATCTCACCAGCCTTTGACCTTGATAAATAGTGACGTTCTTTTTTTCAGCAAGGCTTACTGTCGTTTTGCATCAAATCTTCTGCCCACGCGTCTGTCAGACATGGATGCCACCTCTAGCGCCGCTCTCAGGGCCTTGCTGGATGCACTAGCGGGCACAGCTGATACAACTCTACTGGACATCGTCGTCACTCTAGCTCTAGGTGGGTTACTGTTAAAGGATGTGGGTCGCATCCCTTAACAGTAATCACAAAAATTTTGGGATTACTTTTGTGAAAATCCCGTGTTTTCGGGATTAGGAAAAATTAATTAAAAGTTGTTAACATGTTGCAACAAACGAATTTCACCTACAAAAAACTCTTCATTGACTTTTCATTGCTTGTCTTCAATCCCGGGATTATCCCGGGATCACCTGAAGTCAATTCCGAAGTCCCGGGATTAAAAATAAGAACCGGAATCGAGTTTCGCTTAGTTGACGCTCCCATGTCCCTGGTGTTTGTTTGGCCGAAGCTTTAGACTGCTGTCTATAAGCCAAACTGTAGTCCAATAGTCGTATTGTGTTTCTGACACCTTCATAGCAGATTAACATTTTAAATATTTTCCACAGGTGACGACACACCCGGCTGGTGGGACGATGCGATAACGTCGTGTATGTCGTCACTGTCGATGTCGCCGACATTCTCGACGACATTGTTGTCGTCCTTGGAATCTAGAGCCAGGGAGTCGCCTAGCGTTTGTCGGCGAATTTTGCTGCCGCTTTTAAGGTAATTACTAAATGAATGTATTGCAATAAGTTTTTTATTTTTATCCAACGCTTTATTGACAAAGAAAATTGCAATTCAATGATAAAAACAAATTAGAACTGGTATTTACAATTGAAACAATTAAGCTATCTGCAGACGGTTGCAAACAATCTACAGGTAGCTCAACTGATGCATTTCAATACCAGTCGGAAGCGTCCCCAAGACGCTGGCTGCATTGCCCCGCTGTATGGCAATGCTGATGCGCTGCGCCAGATACCCACCAGCTCTCGGGTCACGCGTCGCGTCGACCAGACTCCCAGATAACTTTTTAAAAACCCGGATAGCCTCGGTACCCCACGGACCTAGGGCCTCAAGGTCTCTCCTATGCAATAAGTTGATTTTAATAATAAATCTCATAAATAGAATATAATAATATTTATTTCGACACATACATCTAGTTATAATGTTTGTAAACTTTGCCCCCATACCAAACCTAATAATCACTTTCTTGTTGTTGATTTTGCGACAGAATTTGCAATACATACTTGTCAATTTGAGCTCTTTCCTGCAATGCATTATGCTGACAATCTTCCCCCCCCCTCCCCCTATCTCCGAAGTTTGCAGAGCGATCCATCTGATATGCATGTAGCGTTTGTAGATATGGATCTATATTTTACAGGAAAAATATAGAGAAGTATGTAAGTAGACCACTTTTTGAAAAATGGTCAAAAAGAGGGGGATGATTTTCAAAAGGGGGGGCTTCCTCCTCGAGTGGGGTATCAAATTAAAGTTATCGGTATGTAGTACATCTCAAAACAGTTTTTGAAATTTCTGAAGGTTTCATACTTTTTGAAATATTAAAAAAAAAGACGAAAATTTTACTATTACCCTACCTATACCTACTCCGAAGTTTGCAAACCGATACATCTTAAAAAAAAATAATAATACTGGACAATCCACACAGCATCATCTAGCCCCAAAGTAAGCAGAGCTTGTGTTATGGGTACTAGATGACTGATAAACTTAATACAATATATAACATAGATAGACATTTTTTATTATATATAGAAAATACCCAGAACACCCGGAACAAATATTTGCAGATCGTACAAACATTTGTCCCAAGGCGGGAATCGAACCCGCAACCTTCTGCGTCGCAGGCGGACCTTCGCCTGCCGCGCCACATCGGTCGTCATATGTATGTACATATATAGTTTAGAAAACGTATAACTGTGGATGGAAAGGCCGAAAGATTCACTTCAGAACTTTGACTACTTAGGAGACAAACATACTAAAATTCCCCAACCCTCTGAGGTAAGCCGTAGGGGATGGTGACAATGAACATCCCGTTTTTGACGTTCCGTACCTGAAGGGTGAAAACAGAACCCTATTACTAAGCCTCCGCTGTCTGTCTGTCACAGGGCTCTATCTCATGAACTGTAAGAGGTGGACAGGTGAAATTTTGCCCCGCTGTATGGCAATGCTGATGCGCTGCGCCAGATACCCACCAGCTCTCGGGTCACGCGTCGCGTCGACCAGACGCTCAGATAACTTTTTAAAAACCCGGAGAGTCTCGGTACCCCATGGACCTAGGGTCTCGACCCCAAACGGGGCAAATGTGTAGGCTAGTTTTACTTAATTAATTACAGAAAGTTTAATGTGTCTATCTATTGTGGTTCACGAGATACAGCCTTGACAAATTATGAGCAAAAATAGCCAAAAACATCTCCCTTTTTGGGGTGAAATGTAGGTACCTTTAATTTTTTGGTATTCATCAAATAGCAAAGTCTCGAACCAGTACCTAGTACATATTGTTATACTTGACAATCGTTCGAAACCCTCGGCGCGCGAGTCACACTCGCACTTGACGGATCTTGTTTTCGAACTCTACACCAAAAAGAGAATTATGGATTTTTGTGTTGAGAGCTATTCACAAACATTGTACATTGAGAATAGAGAGTAATTTGGCTAGCAAATAGGCAGTTTTGAAAAACTCAACATATGTAGATGGGCTAACGTACTTAAATTTAAATAATTTTCTTTTTACGACAAAAACTGTTGTAGTTTGACCAATCCATACTAATATTAATAATAATAATAATAACGTTTATTGAAAAATATTTGAGACTTAAAATTATTACATCGTTGACCCCCAAACTAGGATAAACCTGTATCTTGGGGACCACCTTCCATGGGTTCTTTACATAAAATATATTAAGCAACGTTATGTCTAAATAAAATCAATAATTACAAAATAAACATTAAGTGATTACAAAATAAACATTAAGTGATGGATCTCCTGAGGACACCAGTCTCGTAAGAGTCTGGGCAACAGGAGACACCATTCTTGTGAGTGCATGTGTGTAGTGTGTAGTGTGTGTGTGAGGGAATATTATAAAAGCGGAAGTAACTCTGTCTGTCTGTTACCTTTTCACGCCTAAACGGCTGAACGGATCTCGGTGAAATTTGGCACGAAGGTAGATGCTATCCCGGGGACGGACATAGGCTACTTTCTATCTCTGAAAAGAGCGTGCGAAGCCGCGGGCAGCAGCTAGTTATTAATAAATCCTTTTCTTCATCAAAGGTACGCCTCAACATCAATCTGTGAAACTTTCTTCGCCTCAATACTGAAAGAGTTGCTACGATCTCTGGGTGGCAGCATCAAGGCTCCCTCCATACATCCTGAGTACGCGGCCTGCGTCCAACAGAGGACCATTGTCTTGGATTTACTACAGTTGTTGTTTGAAAAGGTAAATAATACATAAATAAAGTTGGACAATTCGCACAGCACCATCTAGCCCCAAGCTAAGCAAAGTCTGTTGGTGTCTGTGAAGTTAGCAGAGCATCTTCCAGCAGAGCATAAATAAATTAGAGTTCTGTTCGCATGCAGGTGAGTTCTATAGTTCCTGATACTTTTCAGCAATAGTTCTGGCGTTTTTACATAAAAAAATGATAGTGAAATTTTGCTCTGCTAACTTCGCGTAGCAGAGCATTTTCCAGGAATCGATAAAAAAAATACCTATTTATAAGCCTTCACTTATTATAAACAGTTCCTGGTGGTTTTCAGAAATAGTTCCGGTGTTTATACAACATTATACTTAATTTAAAGATATGATCAAGTACATTTCTGTTCGAGTCGGAGTCGTGACACAATATTCCTTAGACCTACGCAAACCACGGTCCATACAGATTGCATCGAGTTTAAGATAAAAATAGGTTCGTTCTTATGTTTTTGATACATTTTGATAACCCAACTCCTGAAAATTTTATTCAAAAAGGTCATGAAAAAGTTTAAAAATCAGAGTGATTTTTCGTCGAAATTGTAAAGTTTCAAATACCTGTAGAGTAGGTTTTATCAGAGTTCTATTGGCGTGCATCGAGTTACAGACAAACAAACGTCCGTTCTTATAATTTTGTAACATTTTTTCTTCTAAAATTTTCATGAAACCGATATTTAAAAATTTTGAAATATGTGATATGTGCGTCGAATATGTATAGCTTCAAACAACAGTAGATCCAGTTTTATCAGAGTTTTAATCGCAAGGTTCGCGTATCAGATATCAAAATGTTCGTTATTATGATTTTTTTATAAATAAGAAGCATGAAACATGAAATTTTCATGATAACCGTCTTCGAAAAGTGACAAAATCTGTGATATGTGTAAATTTGTATAGATCCAAACACCTGTAAAACAGTTTTGATAAGAGGTTTACTAGCGTGCAATAAAAAGAAGATAAAACAAAGGTTTGTTCTTATGATTTTATAACTTTTCAGAAGGGGAACTTCTCAAATTTTCATGAAAAAAGTCTCAGTAAAATGTGAAAATCTGCGATGCGTGCGTTGAATTTGTATTGATCCAAAAACATTTAAAGCTATTGTTATTAGAGTTCTATTAGCGTGCATTGCGTTGCAAACGGAGAAAGAACCATTCTTATGATTTAGGTTCATTTCAGAAGTAGAACGACTGAAACTTTCTTGCAAACGTACATAGAAAAATGACAGAATCTATGATATTTTCGTCGAAAGTGTACAAATTCAAACACCAGTAGAGCTAGTTTGATAAGAGTTCTAATCGCATGCATCTAAATTAGGAAGAACACAGGTCTAAACTTATGATTTTACAACATTTTATTAGTAGTACACATAAAACTTTCATGAAAACGGTCTTTGAAAAATGTCAAAATATGATATTTTGTCGAAAGTGTAAAGATTCAAACATCAGCAGAGACAGTTTCATCGAAGTTCTGATCGCATGCATCTAGATTTAGAAGAACATAGGTCTGTTCTAATGTTATTATAACATTTAAGAAGCAGAACACTTAGAACTTTCATGAAAACGGCCTTTGAAAAACGTCAAAAACTAGAAAATGTTTGTCGAATATGTATAGATTCAAACACCTGTAGACCCAGATTTCTAAGAGTTCTAATCGCATGCATCACGTTTCAGGCTAACAAAGATTAGTTTGTATGTATTTGATACATTCAAGAAGTAGAACTCCTGAAACTTTCATGCAAAAGCACTTAGAAAAATTCAAAAATTTATGATATTTTCGTCAAAGTGAAAGGATTTAAACTCCAGTAGAGCCAATTTCGGAAGAGTTCTAATCGCATGCATCTAGAGTTAGAAGAACATAGGTCTGTTCTAATGTTATTATAACATTTAAGAAGCAGAACACTTAGAACTTTTATGAAAACGGCCTTTGAAAAACGTCAAAAACTAGGAAATGTTTGTCGAATATGTATAGATTCAAACACCCGTAGACCCAGATTTATAAGAGTTCTAATCGCATGCATCACGTTTCAGGCTAACAAAGATTTATTTGTATGTATTTGATACATTAAAGAAGTAGAACTCCTGAAACTTTTATGTAAAAGCACTTAGAAATATTCAAAAATCTATGATATTTTAATCGAAAGTGTAGAGATTCAAACTCCAGTGGAGCCAGTTTTGGTAGAGTTCTAATCGCATGCATCTAGAATTAGAAGAACACAGGTCTAAACTTATGATTTTATA
The DNA here is from genome assembly GCA_963662085.1 of Eupithecia inturbata. NCBI lineage: Eukaryota > Metazoa > Arthropoda > Insecta > Lepidoptera > Geometridae > Eupithecia > Eupithecia inturbata. The sequence goes on from OY759205.1 coordinate 3,089,367, forward strand.
CTAATTAAGAAGCAGAACACTTAGAACTTTCATGAAAACGGCCTCTGAAAAAAGTCAAAAACTAGGAAATGTTTGTCGAATATGTATAGATTCAAACACCCGTAGACCCAGATTTATAAGAGTTCTAATCGCATGCATCGCGTTTTAGGCTAGTAAGGATTAGTTTTTATGTATTTGATACATAAAATAAGTAGAACTACTGAAACTTTCATGCAACAGTACTTAGAATAATTCAAAAATCTATGATATTTTCGTCAAAGTGTAAATATTGAAACACGAGTACAGCAAGTTTTGGTAGAGTTCTAATCGCATGCATCTAGAATAAGAAGAACACAGGTCTTATCTTATGATTTTATAACATATCTAAAATCTAAATCTTCTAAAATCCCGGGATTTTTAAATACCGCTGAATATTACTCATATGTACTTATTTTGTTCAAGTGTGGGTTTTACTGAAGTTAGAAGTGATATTGATAATGCAGAATTGTCATCATCCGTCAAAGTTCTGAAAATAATCGGTTTATGAACATAATAATATATTTACCAAATATTATTATGAAAATATTACTCAGATAGGTACCTACCTATTTAGTTTTAGAAAGTTTTGTAGGTAGGTATTAGTAGTCGTAATAATGTGTAGTGGGCATTGTTATTTTACGTAGGTCATCATTACCATAAGTTTTGTCCACATACCTACTTACCTACGTCTCTATGGGTCACCACAATGTTATGACCTAGGTAGATATCATCTAATATAATCGCCGTTTTCATGAAAGTTCTAAGTGTTCTGCTTCTTTTAAGTATAAAATCATAAGAATAGACCAGTGTTCTTCTAATTCTAGATGCATGCGATTAGAACTCTACCAAAATTGGCTCTACTGGAGTTTGAATCTTTTCACTTTGACGAAAATATCATAAATTTTTGAATTTTCTAAGTGCTTTTGCATGAAAGTTTCAGGAGTTCTACTTCTGTAATGTATTAAATACATACAAACTAATCATTGTTAGCCTGAAACGTGATGCATGCGATTAGAACTCTTATAAATCTGGGTCTACGGGTGTTTGAATCTATACATATTCGACAAACATTTCCTAGTTTTTGACGTTTTTCAAAGGCCGTTTTCATGAAAGTTCTAAGTGTTCTGCTTCTTAAATGTTATAATAACATTAGAACAGACCTATGTTCTTCTAACTCTAGATGCATGCGATTAGAACTCTACCAAAATTGGCTCTACTGGAGTTTAAATCTTTTCACTTTGACGTAAAAAAACATAAATTTTTGAATTTTTCTAAGTGCTTTTGCATGAAAGTTTCAGGAGTTCTTCTTCTTAAATGTATCAAATACATACAAACTAATCCTTGTTAGCCTGAAACGTGATGCATGCGATTAGAACTCTTATAAATCTGGGTCTACGGGTGTTTGAATCTATACATATTCGACAAACATTTCCTAGGTTTTGACGTTTTTCAGAGGCCGTTTTCATGAAAGTTCTAAGTGTTCTGTTTCTTATTAAGTATAAAATCATAAGTTTAGACCTGTGTTCTTCTAATTTTAGATGCGTGCGATTAGAACTCTACCAAAACTGGCTCCACTGGAGTTTGAATCTATACACTTTCGATTAAAATATCATAGATTTGTAATTTTTCTAGGTACGTTTTCATGAAAGTTTCAAGTGTTCTGCTTCTAAAATGTTATAAAATCATAAGATTGGACCTGTGTCCTTCTAATTTTAGATGCATGCGATTAGAACTCTACCGTAACTGGCTCTACTGGAGTTTGAATCTTTTCAGTTTGACGAAAATATCAGAAATTTTTGTATTTTTCTAAGTGCTTTTGCATGAAAGTTTCAGGAGTTCTACTTCTTGAATGTATCAAATACATAAAAACTAATCCTTATTAGCCTGAAACGTGATGCATGCGATTAGAACTCTTATAAATCTGGGTCTACAGGTGTTTGAATCTATACATATTCGACAAACATTTCCTAGTTTTTGACGTTTTTCAAAGGCCGTTTTCATGAAAGTTCTAAGTGTTCTGCTTCTTAAATGTTATAATAACATTAGAACAGACCTATGTTCTTCTAACTCTAGATGCATGCGATTAGAACTCTACCAAAATTGGCTCTACTGGAGTTTGAATCTTTTCACTTTGACGAAAATATCATAGATTTTTGAATATTTCTAAGTGCTTTTACATAAAAGTTTCAGGAGTTCTACTTCTTTAATGTATCAAATACATACAAACTAATCTTTGTTAGCCTGAAACGTGATGCATGCGATTAGAACTCTTATAAATCTGGGTCTACGGGTGTTTGAATCTATACATATTCGACAAACATTTCCTAGGTTTTGACGATTTTCAGAGGCCGTTTTCATGAAAGTTCTAAGTGTTCTGCTTCTTATTAAGTATAAAGTCATAAGTTTATACCTGTGTTCTTCTAATTCTAGATGCATGCGATTAGAACTCTACCAAAATTGGCTCTACTGGAGTTTGAATCTTTTCACTTTGACGAAAATATTATAGATTTTTGAATATTTCTAAGTGCTTTTACATAAAAGTTTCAGGAGTTCTACTTCTTTAATGTATCAAATACATACAAACTAATCTTTGTTAGCCTGAAACGTGATGCATGCGATTAGAACTCTTATAAATCTGGGTCTACGGGTGTTTGAATCTATACATATTCGACAAACATTTCCTAGGTTTTGACGATTTTCAGAGGCCGTTTTCATGAAAGTTCTAAGTGTTCTGCTTCTTATTAAGTATAAAGTCATAAGTTTATACCTGTGTTCTTCTAATTCTAGATGCATGCGATTAGAACTCTTCCGAAATTGGCTCTACTGGAGTTTAAATCCTTTCACTTTGACGAAAATATCATAAATTTTTGAATTTTTCTAAGTGCTTTTGCATGAAAGTTTCAGGAGTTCTACTTCTTGAATGTATCAAATACATACAAACTAATCTTTGTTAGCCTGAAACGTGATGCATGCGATTAGAACTCTTAGAAATCTGGGTCTACAGGTGTTTGAATCTATACATATTCGACAAACATTTTCTAGTTTTTGACGTTTTTCAAAGGCCGTTTTCATGAAAGTTCTAAGTGTTCTGCTTCTTAAATGTTATAATAACATTAGAACAGACCTATGTTCTTCTAAATCTAGATGCATGCGATCAGAACTTCGATGAAACTGTCTCTGCTGATGTTTGAATCTTTACACTTTCGACAAAATATCATATTTTGACATTTTTCAAAGACCGTTTTCATGAAAGTTTTATGTGTACTACTAATAAAATGTTGTAAAATCATAAGTTTAGACCTGTGTTCTTCCTAATTTAGATGCATGCGATTAGAACTCTTATCAAACTAGCTCTACTGGTGTTTGAATTTGTACACTTTCGACGAAAATATCATAGATTCTGTCATTTTTCTATGTACGTTTGCAAGAAAGTTTCAGTCGTTCTACTTCTGAAATGAACCTAAATCATAAGAATGGTTCTTTCTCCGTTTGCAACGCAATGCACGCTAATAGAACTATAAAAATAGCTTTAAATGTTTTTGGATCAATACAAATTCAACGCACGCATCGCAGATTTTCACATTTTACTGAGACTTTTTTCATGAAAATTTGAGAAGTTCCCCTTCTGAAAAGTTATAAAATCATAAGAACAAACCTTTGTTTTGTCTTCTTTTTATTGCACGCTAGTAAACCTCTTATCAAAACTGTTTTACAGGTGTTTGGATCTATACAAATTTACACATATCACAGATTTTGTCACTTTTCGAAGACGGTTATCATGAAAATTTCATGTTTCATGCTTCTTATTTATAAAAAAATCATAATAACGAACATTTTGATATCTGATACGCGAACCATGCGATTAAAACTCTGACAAAACTGGATCTACTGTTGTCTGAAGCTATACATATTCGACGCACATATCACATATTTCAAAATTTTTCAAATATCGTTTTCATGAAAATTTTAGAAGATCTGCTACTAAAATGTTACAAAATTATAAGAACGGACGTTTGTTTGTCTGTAACTCGATGCACGCCAATATAACTCTGATAAAACCTACTCTACAGGTATTTGAAACTTTACAATTTCGACGAAAAATCACTCTGATTTTTAAACTTTTTCATGACCTTTTTGAATAAAATTTTCAGGAGTTGGGTTATCAAAATGTATCAAAAACATAAGAACGAACCTATTTTTATCTTAAACTCGATGCAATCTGTATGGACCGTGGTTTGCGTAGGTCTAAGGAATATTGTGTCACGACTCCGACTCGAACAGAAATGTACTTGATCATATCTTTAAATTAAGTATAATGTTGTATAAACACCGGAACTATTTCTGAAAACCACCAGGAACTGTTTATAATAAGTGAAGGCTTATAAATAGGTATTTTTTTTATCGATTCCTGGAAAATGCTCTGCTACGCGAAGTTAGCAGAGCAAAATTTCACTACCATTTTTTTATGTAAAAACGCCAGAACTATTCCTGAAAAGTATCAGGAACTATAGAACTCACCTGCATGCGAACAGAACTCTAATTTATTTATGCTCTGCTGGAAGATGCTCTGCTAACTTCACCAACATAGTCTGTTGTGGGTACTAGATAATATGTTTCTCACAAAAGTTGCAGGAAACTCTTTAATTTTTGTCATGGTAAATTGAACCAGTTTGTGAGTAATCGCAGACGTAGAAAATATTTATTTAAAGAAAACAAAAAAAATCTAAAAAGTATAAAAAATAATAAACGTAGAAATATAATTAAATATAATAATAATTGTAAATAAAATTTTGATTAAAAAATAAGAGACTTTTTAATTTTCTATTAATTAAGATAAAGTAAATCAGGCGGTCTTATCGCTAAGTGCAATTTCTTCCAGACAACCTTGTAAAGCTATGTATGTATGCTTGACGAGAATGCAGTCTTGACCTGTGTGTCGTGAATCAGCGCGGGCGGTGCGAGCGGCGGCGGTCGCTCAAGGTCGCAAATTCGGAGTATTATTAAATGAGGACACCAAATAAATAAATAATGTTGGACAATCCACACAGCATCATCTAGTCCCAAGCTAAGTAGAGCTTGTGTTATGGATACTAGATGACTGATATACTTAATACAATACTTAAATAGATAATTTTTATTATACATAGTAAATACCCAGAACACACGGAACAAATATTTGCAGATCGTACAAACATTTGTCCCAAGGCAGGAATCGAACCCGCAACCTCCTGCGTCGCAGGCGGTCCTTCGCCTACCGCGCCACATCGGTCGTCAACCAAACTCTAACACTGCCAAATTAGAACTCTCCCTGACCTTTTGTAAGTCGGATGGTCAAAGTCAAAAACTCTTTATTTCCATAAATACAATAAATGTACACTTAGAAAAGGTCAAATTCTTAATAATTAAACACTGACGCGGAAATAAAGTAATATTTTTGATTTCAGTCGCTTCGGTATTAGACCAAAGTAAAGAAGCGAACGAAGAAACCTTTAGCTTGTTAGTTGTTATTTTTCGAGTTTGGAAGCAAATCCCGTCCCAAGCTTTTTTATCCTCTAGATAATCTTATATTTTATAGTAGGCCTTTTTGCACAAGAAGGTTTTGACAATCATCTTGTGCAAAACGAATTATGAGATTTTCTTTCAATTTCAGGTTCCAGCATCCGAGATTGAATCGCCCAGCTCACCGTTATACGAGCAAGTACCCACGGACAAGTAAGTTTCTGTGTGTTCGTGTTCAAATGTACCAACCTATTTTAATAATGTTTAAATAAATTGTTGCGCCCTTACAGGAAACATGTACTTACCCCTAAGCTAATTACCACCTAAGCTAAAACAATGTATTAACGTATATGTATGTATGCAATAAATATTCATACTTTATTGACAAAGAAAATTACAATTCAATAATAAAAACAAATTAGAACTAGTATTTACAATTGAAACAATTAAGCTAACTGCAGACTGTTGCAAACAATCAAAGAATTGGTGAACCGAAGTGAGAAGGCGAAGTGAACATTTATCTACAACTGTAATGTTGGGGGCCAAACTATTGAATTGTCCAATGATATTGTTTTTGTCTACACAAGAGTCCGAAATTAAAAGCTCGGACTATGAATATTTTTATTCTAAACCCTTTTTTCGAAATGCATCTGTGATGATCATCAAAAACTGTGTTTACCTCTCTACCTAATGTTCCGTCATCCAAATACCAAACATTGAGCTTGGATTGGAGACGAATTATCGGTTGGATGGCAAGGCTAAATATGGCCGGACCAAGAGGGTCGCCCTGCTGACATCCAACAGCGAACAAAATTACTTTGTTCTTATAAATTAATTTTGACGGTGAACCGTAAAAATTATTAAAACCGTTATTATGCAATAAGTAAATCTGAATCTGAATTCGATGTGAAACGTTTGCTAGCAAACATCCCATACTATAAGTTAAATTTACTCTGTTGCCAAGTAATTTCATACGCAACTTTTTTAGATCTGTACTTTGTCGTTTTGGAGTCTATTGACCCTAAGATATTTTTTACTAAAATCAACATTACGTCGTTTTAGACTTCAAAACTACAATTCATTCAAAGTTTCTTTTAGCAACGACTCATAGCAAATGGCTTACAATGTGCGCAAAACTTCTTATCTGCTATCTAAGTTACTAAAATACCTACCCATTTGTTTTTTCGAGCGTCACACACCACCTTAATAATTAATGCTATTTTTTTATTTTGTTATTCCATAATAACGAAATGGATTGTGTGCGGAAAACTTCAAATTAATTAAACTTACTAAGTTATCATTTTAAATTAACTTATTGAATATTTATCCCATAAAATAGGTACAATTTAGAATTGATTAAAATTTTAAAAATTTAACGTAAAATGTCAAGTTACAGATAATAAAAACTACAAATTATAATAGCACAGAATAACAATGAAATAATATAAAAATGTCAACATGAAAATAATTATGTAATTTTTTTATGAATTATATTTCCTCATAGGAGTAAATACACTTCTCCAGAATATAACATTTTAATTTATTTTTTAGAATTGTTCTCTTATGTATAACTTCTTTAATTTCGAGCGCCAATTTATTGAAAATTCTGGTAGCTTGGTACCGTGTGGAGTGTCGCCAACTATCATGTCTGGAACTCATCGCCAAGCATGTGGATTTTAGTTTATTTGTTGTGGTTTGTTTACAAACATTTGACATCAAATTTGGCTGGTGTATAAGTGATAGTGAAGTTTCATGATAAATTGGCCGTTTTCATCAGCGCTGTTTATTTGTTTTAGACGACCTCTGTGGCGCAGCGGGCAGAGGTCCGCCTGCGACGCAGGTTGCGGGTTCGATTCCCAACTCGTGACAAATATTTGTCAGAAGTTCCGGGTGTTCTGTGTGTTTTCTGTTTAATAAAAATATCTCAAAATATATCTATTTCTATGTAGTGTATTGTATTAAGTATATCAGTCATCTAGTACCCATAACACAACCTCTGCTTAGCTTGGGGCTAGATGATGCTGTGTGGATTGTCCAGCATTATTTATTTATTAATTATTTTTACTAGTTTCTGCCCGTGGCTTTGCACGCGTTGTTTCTATGGACACATTTAAAGTCAAAATCAAAAACTCTTTATTTCCATAAATACAATAAATGTACACTTAGAAAAGGTCAAATTCTTAATAATTAAACACTGACACGGAAATAAAGTGATATTTTTGATTTCAGTCGCTTCGGTATGTAGACTAAAGTAAAGAAGCGACGAAGAAACCTTTAGCCTGTTAGTTAGTTGTTATTTTTCGAGTTGGAGCAAATCCCGTCCCAAGCTTTTTATCCTCTAGGATAATCTGATATTTTATAGTAGGCCTATTTACACTAGAAGGTTTTGACAATTTGTTTAAATTTATTTACTGATAATTTTTGCAACTCACTAGGAGTTTTGTTATAGAAGCGTATACATTGCCCTTTAAAAGGTTATTTATATCCCATGGGGATTGATTTATGGGATTAAAAGTAACCTATGTCTTATACCAGATCTAGACTTATATCTATGCATAATTCTCAGGCCGATCCGTTAAGTAGTTTTGGTGTGAAGAAGACACAAACATTTAATCCATCCATCCAAACTTTCGCATTGATAATACTAGTTTCTAGTAGTCCGCGGCTTTTCACGCGCTTTTCTGGGATAAAAATTAGCATATGTCCGTGTCCAGGATGCCATCTACCTCCCTGCCAAATTTCATTAAGATCCGTCCAGCCGTTTAGGCGTGAAAAGGTAACGGACATAGTTACTTTCGAATTTGTAATGTTAATATGGATTATTGTGATTTATGAATCGTGTTGTGTTCGTTTTCAGTCCATGGCATTTAGCGCGTGTGGTAATATGCCATTGCTACAAACTTCGTGAAAAGATTGTGATACCAGAGGGAGCCACGATCGCGCTAACAAACATTTGTCGGTGAGTTTCGTACTTTTTGGTTTATCATTTTTTTGAGAATTTATATAATATCTCAAATAAAAATCGACTTGACTTGAACCCGCAAGCTTCCCTCAGTACGGAAAAGCGGTACCAATTGCGCTACGAGGTCAAGTGACGTAAGAGTCGGAAAACTTTTAAGACTTAACGAAAGGAAAACTTCGGACCGAACGAGTCATATTAACGAGGCGATGACCCGTTTCTTAGTTGATTGTGTGGGACAGCTATCATACAAGTAGGTACGTACTGCGTGGACAAACCTAGCAAAAAATTGTTCGTTGAAAAAATTCAGATAGAGTTCTGATTATTGATGGTTTTCAAAGTAACTTACTTTGTTACAGCGAGTTCCAATACGCCGCATTCAAATGCATGTGTGTTTGTCTATGCGTGCGGAGACCGGACGCTAAAATGTACAACACTGTGCTAGACGCACAAGTGTGGGACAGACTGGTCGATGAGTCAACTGTGTATGAGCTGCCTTTGAGGACTGAATGGGTAAGACTGTCACAAATGTACAACACGGCGCTAGACGCACAAGTGTGGGACAGACTGGTCGATGAGTCAACTGTGTATGAGCTGCTTTTGAGGACTGAATGGGTAAGACTGTTACAAATGTACAACACGGCGCTAGACGTACAAGTGTGGGACAGGCTGGTTGATGAGTCAACTGTGTATGAGCTGCCTTTGAGGACTGAATGGGTAAGACAAATGTACAACACGGTACTAGACGCACAAGTGTGGGACAGGCTGGTCGATGAGTCAACTGTGTATGAGCTGCCTTTGAGGACTGAATTGGTGAGGCTGTCACACACACGTCCACTGCTGAACATGCCATCCCTACAATTACAATTATGTCAAAACCCCCCCGTTTTGACACAATCGCTCCGCTTGGCAGGCAGATTGGTGATCGCAGTAGTGTTAAAAATGCACAGACGGAAGCTGCTGCCCCTTCCTCTGGGAGGTTCTCTTAGTCGGCTCTTACGACATCCACGGGCTGAGTTAGAGGGGTCGATTTTTCTTACGCTCCGACTGCTGCGTTCAGAATGTTTATTTATTTTAACTAACCGCAAAACCGGATTTTGGTCACTATTTTTGAGTAGCAAAGACACCGTTTTCGAGCGAGAGCGCTCGAAAATGGTGTCTTTGCTGCTCAAAAACAGTGATTTAAATCTAGTTTTGCTCACATGTGGAATAATAGTACATTGTTCACCAAGGTAAGAAAGTGACTTATTCCTATCGATAAAGGGTTGTGACTTTGATTGCGTTGACTTAAAGACTGACTTAAGAATATTGATTTATATCAGGGCTCCAAGAGGTTGACTTGAGTATTTGAGGTTAAAGAATCTTTATTTCTCATAAAAACTAAAAGTTCATTTACAATGAGAATAAGTAATTCGTAAATAATGTTTAAATTACATATTACCTCTAGGACCTAGGTACTTATGTGTAGGCATTAGATAATCAATTTTTTTATATATTAGGTCCTTACATATGAAATTGGCGTTTTTCGTACTGGCCACTTTAATCACAAATTTCTCCTCTTTGGTAAGGAATTCCAAATTCAAATTTGTACAGCTATAGACTCATGTATTTGTGCTTCGATGATCGTCATTCATTTGTTTTGTTTTCTTCTGTTTTTTTCTGTTTGCGTCACTCATTTTACAAAATGGAAAACTTAAAATATCGCATTATTTACGAGTACGAGTTCCGCCGTGGCACTAGTGCTGCGGAAACAACTCGAAGGGTGAATGATGTGTATGGCGGTCGTGTTGCAAAAGAAAACACAGTTCGTTTTTGGTTCCAACGTTTTCGTTCTGGAAATTTTGACCTGCAGAACAAGCCCCGTGGACGGCCTGAGACTCAAGTTGATAATGAAGAGTTGAAGGCTATTGTGGAAGCGGATCCATCGCAAACCACGTCCGAGTTAGCTGCAGGCTGCGATGTTAGTGATAAAACTGTTTTAATTCACTTGAAGCAAATTGGGAAGATTAAAAAGCTTGAAAGGTGGGTACCTCACGAATTGACTGAAGCAAACCGGCAAACGCGCGTCGACTGCTGCGTTACATTACTAAACCGGCACAATAATGAAGGTATTTTAAACCGAATCATTACCTGTGATGAAAAATGGGTTCTTTACGATAATCGGAAGCGCTCAGCGCAATGGTTGGATCCTGCCCAGCCAGCCAAATCCTGCCCCAAGCGAAAATTAACCCCAAAAAAGTTACTTGTAAGCGTTTGGTGGACTAGTGCCGGTATTGTTCATTACAGTTTTCTCAAATCTGGCCAGACTATTACGGCTGATGTCTATTGTCAGCAATTGCAAACCATTATGGAAAAGCTAGCGGCTAAACAACCTAGGCTGGTCAATCGCTCCACGCCACTGCTGCTTCACGACAACGCTAGACCACACACTGCGCAACAGACGGCTACTAAATTAGAAGAGCTTCAATTGGAAAGTCTAAGACATCCTCCGTACTCCCCGGACCTTGCTCCAACAGATTACCATTTTTTTCGAAATTTGGATAACTTCTTGCAAGGGAAAAAATTCAACTCCGATGGGGCAGTCCAAATCGCCTTCAAAGATTTTATTGATTCCCGTCCGACTGGTTTTTTTAGTAAAGGGATCAATGAACTACCTATAAGATGGCAAAAGTGCATAGAAAATAATGGTTCATACTTTGATTAATTAAATATATTATATTAAAAAATATTCGACTTTTTGTTCCTCCCATACAAAACGCCAATTTCATATGTAAGGACCTAATAATAGTGCTATTTAACATAATAATAATTTAGGATAGATGAGTACAAACAAATGTAATTTCAACTCGATACCCTCCACGCGTTCCTGAGAAAAGGGGATTCACATACAACAAAGTGATCCAATAACAGTTTATGTTTTCCTTTTGAGGTACGGAACCCTAAAAATAAAAGAACATGCAACTAGAAGACTTGGTATCCAAACAAGAAGAAGAAAAGTTTTGTGAATTAATAATTTATTTTACTTTTCAGAACCAGCGTAAGATAACCACGGCCGTGTCGATCCGCTCAGACAGGCGTCGTCGCTCGCCCAGCTCGTCCCGTTCTTACAGCTCGCCCCGTTCGCGAGTCTTCCTGCGAACTTTATCTGAAAACCCTCTAGAGTTTGATCTCGTAGATCATGAGGAAGAACTGGTAAGACTACCTTAGCTGTAGCACACTCCGTACACTCGACCTCCATACAAAAGCCGCGTCTCGGCACATACATGCGCAACTGTTTGTGTGACGTCCAGGGTCACTTCATGAACATTTTGTGCGAGTGAGATAGTTGAAAAAAACTCAGACATTTTATTTTAAATTTTCCTCTCACAAAAGAAGAAATCAAACCTTACATCAAAAGCAATTTCGTATCAAGCAAACAAAACATTGAACACCATCGGCGTCGTCTGTCATAATCATTACATTCCATTATGCGTCCCGTAAGAGCGCCGTAGGTACATCCCGTGCATTTGGAACACAAACCGAACTCGACTAGTGGCCGGCGGGGTGAGGAAGCACGGTCAGGTGGAGGGCGAGGAGCGCCCTTTCTACAGGGTGGATCAAACAGTGACGTCATAAAAATGAATGCCTCACCCTCGGGGGTACCCGAAAATACCCCAGTATGTTCCCCGATTTTTCGTAGTTTTTGAGTTATGATTTTTTTTACGTTTTGTATGAGAACTTTTGGGCGGAACGGTTAAAACTGTATTATAATTTTTTTTTAATTTTGTGGTTATTATTTCAAGTATTCAAGTATTTATTTTGCAATCCTAGTACAATGTGAGAGGTCTTAAAAAAATCACTTAAAGGCTAGGTATTAGGAGCCCTGTTAGCATCTATTTTTGTAATATGACCCCGATGAATCGTAATTTCTTGCATAAAATAATCAACTTTCTAACAGTACTGCAAGTTACAAGATTTTTGATCGAAAGTAAAGAATTTACGATTGAGCGTGACAAAGTTGAATATTCAAAATCAAATTAAAAATAAAAAAAAAATTGTCCATCGTTTCTGCGTGCTTCTAAAAACTTTTCAAAACCCTAAGCTTTCATTATATGACTAAAAGTATGCTACTAATATGCTATTATTTGCTGAAATCGCTCTTTAATAGTACTGAGGTGAAAATTGATTTATAAAATTACATAGATTTTTTTTCTGAAGATACTACAAACAAATTGTTTACGCGCGTGAATGCAATAGTGAACCAAAGATGAAACGAAAACTAAGAGAAGCCGAAACGAAAATCAAAGAGAACAGAAGCGCATTTAGAAGTCTAAATGAAAAATTTTTGAGACGTAGTAGTATCGAAGTTGGAGGTGACCATGTGAAAATCTTCTTTAATAAGCTGAGTCATTATTCATTATATGAGAATAAAAACCTAAAAAAATAATAACTCAAAAATTACGAATAATCGGGGAACATACATGGGGTATTTTCGAGTACCTCCGGGGGTGAGGCAATCATTTTTAGAGTTCCGTACACAAAGGGTTAAAACGGAACCCTAATACTAAGCCTTCGCTGTCTGTCCGTCCGTCCGTCTGTACCAGGGCTATATCTCATGAACCGTAAGAGGTAGACAGTTGACATTTTCAGGTAATGTGTATTTCTCTTGCCGCTATAAGAACAAATAATAAAAATAAAATAAATATCAAAATTCAAGGGGGCTTCCATACAAAAAACGTGTGTTTTTTGGCTATTTTTGCTCTTCGTATGTCAAGGCTGTATCTCTGAACCATAATAGGTAGACACATGAAACTTTCTATAAATAAGTAACACTTTAAATCCAAGTGCCATCAAACTAAATTAGACTTGAATTATAACTAGATATCACCAGTGTAAACTCAATTTTTTGCACGTGATCATAGACCTTCGTTCAGGGAAAGTAAGGGAGGGGTGATTTCGTTCCGAGACATAGATGAATATTAGCTATAAACCGGAATTTGAAGTCGTTTTATTGTTTTTTAAAACACGCCTAATTATTTATTACGTCACTTTATGGTCTACCCTGTATACGTCAGTATTATTAAATATTCTCTGGCTATAGTTACATAATCTTATCTGTATAAGCTAGACATAGGGCCCCTAATGAGCGCTATAGCGAAGTCTATCCACTCGTGACTATTTTTGAGAGATATAGCCGGTCACTGCCACTTGATCATGCTAAGACAGTGGCCGTTTATCGACCACATGGTACCTATACTCAAGCCATTCTCAAGGTGCAATGTTTGTAAACAACTCACAACACAAAAATCCATAATCACCTTGGCGTAAGCTTGAAAAATAATTGTGCGCATTATGCATTGTAGGAAAGAGCTCAAATCGACTAGTAATACAAAATCTGTCTTGGTGTGGGTACCAAGAAAGTGATTTTTAGGTTAGTATTGGGGCAATGTTTACAAGCATTGTGTCTTGAGTTTGGCCGGAGTATAGATAAAATAGATATATTAGACTTAGCACTCAAGGCTAATCCATCTAAAGTCAAATAAAATTTACAGAACTTTTCTATATTGTGTTGTTAACTTAGAACTTTTGTGTAGGTGGAGACTCAAGACATCCTGCTGCCAGCTAGCTCGCTCAGCGGACACCCTGTGAGCGGCACTCTGACCGCGCTGCTAGCTCACCTGTCCGATGTGAGCGGCCGTGAGCTACACGCTCTGTGCCGCTCGTTGGAGACTGCTAGGAGAAATGCCGCTTGGCTGATAGCTCAGGTATACATAGAAATCTTCCATTGACATGTAGTAACTGCACTTCTGCCGCGGAGTGGGAGCCTGGTGACCTGTAACACAGGTTTTTTGCAAACCTAACCCAGGCACCAGTTTCGCGCTATGTTGCTTTGTAAGCTCATTGTGTGAAGAAAACAATAATTAATTTAATAATATTATATTATTGTAATCTAAAGGTAAGTATAGACTAGAGAGGAGCATTTACTAGTAACAAATAATCGAGCATTCGCTGTTTTTAAATTTCTTCTAACCATACTTCGAAAATGCTCGATGTTTTGTTACAACCTAGTTTTAAAAACCAACGAGCGTTATGGTGTATTTTATCGAGCAAAGTCACAAGCGCGGGTGCCGGGGGACGACGGCGGGGAGCGAGGTGCGCGTGGGAAAATGTACACAAGGTAGAAATAAATGTTATAGGTAAATGCTTACTTGCCGTGAGCATTACGTCGAACACAGCGTCGAGCATTCGCAAGAAAGTTACAATACATGGAAATGTTTTAGGAAACTGAGCATTTGTCTGTATTATACCATTCATATGAACGTTACATTACACTGTAATGCTCTAGCAAATGGTCTTGTCTATACTCACCTTAATTCGTCCTTTTGCTATCTGCTTTCTTGGAACCTAGAAGCAGAAGACACGTTAAGAGTAGTTCTTATACACATGCCTGGCGATCTAGATTGTAGCTAGATACATCGGGCCAAGCTCACGACTGAAATCAAAGCGTTTTTTGTACTATTAAGTATTGTCTTACTATTTATATACCAGGTGCAGGTAGCTTGGCAATACAGGTTGTTGACCTATCTACCTTATTTGTTAGATAGATAGATAAAACATTTATTTGCAACTGCAAGACGCAATACAAAGTTACAACACATCAAAAAGGTAGGTGATGTATATAAACATAAAAAAAAAATCTTATGAATTATCGGAGGAACAATGCAGGGAAAGAATTAGCCGGTACATATATACCCACATAAAAAATTACGGATTCTGAGTAATGTAAGTGTATTTGGCACTAATGGCCGTATTATAAAAGCTTACTCAATATGACCGGCCCACTGCCACTTGCGGTCCAACAAACAAGCTGTGAAAACATTACAGATGATGCAAATTTTTTTTCCAGGCGGTTTGCAACAACAAAGATGAGTTCAAACAACAAGCTACGGAGTTACGTCCGGCTTTGCTCGCAGCTTTGGTTAACACTAAAGAAGGAGGCCTGAACAGTCTACATATTGATATTGTGAGTACACGATCATGTAAGAAAGAAAGAATAAATAAATAAATAAATAATGCGGGACAATCCACACAGCATCATCTAGCCCCAAGCAGAGCTTGTGTTATGGGTACTAGATGACTGATATACTTAATACAATTAATAGCATAGATAGATATTTTTTATTATATATAGAAAATACCCGGAAGAAATATTTGCAGATCGTACAAACGCACAAACCGCCTTGGGACAAACGCATTTGTCCCAAGGCGGGAATCGAACCCGCAACCTTCTGCGTCGCAGGCGGACCTTCGCCCGCTGCGCCAGAAAGAAGAAAGAAAGAAATAAATCTTTATTCACAGCATAAACAATGTAAATTACTTAAAAGTAACCAACACCATACAAACTACATAAAACAACTTACAAGAAATCAAATAAACTCCCAAAAAGGATGCGGGTTCAAGTCCCGTCGAAGTCGAATTTTTTATATGTATATATTGAGATATTATTTGTTTTCTTATAAATTACCCCGAGTGTTTTAGCTTAGGGGCAAGTATTATGTACCCTGTAAGGGCGCAGCAATAATAAAAACCTTAACAACTTACAAATTAGGTAATATTTAACAATTTACAAATTAATAAATATTACCCAACAACCATTCACATAGTATGATCCTTAAGGTGGTACGTCACGCGTGAAATAAAAAACCCGAGCTTTTTACTATTTTCTAGGTTCAACATGTAATTCAGATGAAGTTTTGCGCACGTTCTAACCGTCCGTTTGCTGTGAACTCATGCTTAAGCAAACTTTCAATCAATTGTCGTTTAAGAGTCTGTCGACATTGTGTTGATTAATTTAATAATAAATCTCTTCTATGCAGAATTTCAACTCGATTCGTCTACCTAGTAGTTTTAGAGTAAAGAACTAACAGACATACATACTCTAGTTAACTGCAGACTGTTGCAAACAATCTACAGGTAGCTCAACAGATCCATATCAATACCAGTCGGAAGCGTCCCCAAGACACTGGCTGCATTCAAAGACAAAGTCAAAAACTCTTTATTTCCATAAATACAATAAATGTAGACTTATAAAAGGTCAAATTCTTAATAATTAAACACTGACACGGAAATAAAGTGATATTTTTGATTTCAGTCGCTTCGGTATGTAGACTAAAGTTAAGGAGCGACGAAGAAACCTTTACCCTGTCAGTTAGTTGTTATTTTTCGAGTTGGAGCAAATCCCGTCCCAAGCTTTTTTATCCTCTAGATAATCTGATATTTTATAGTAGGCCTTTTTGCACAAGAAGGTATTGCCCCGCTGTATGGCAATGTTCATTATATAAATGCGAAAGTAACTATCTGTCCTTATGTCGTGTCTGTCTGTTACTTTTCACGCTTAAAAGGCTGAACGGATCTCAATGAAATTTGGCAGGGAGCTAAATGGTATCCCAGGGACGGATACAATACAAATACAAATTGTTATTCTGTTATAAAAGATACAAATAGTTTTACTATAGTTAAAAAAAAACACCTTTTAAGTATAATGATATATGTACTTGTATTATGTGTTTTGGCTCTTCCACGTCTTCTATTAAGTAAATTTCGGTGGCGTTACATTTGTTGAATAATAAATACCAAAGTAATGTTATTTGGTCGCAATACCATTATCGAAAATAAATTAAGAGTAGGACAATAATTAACGGATATAGGCTAATTTAAAAGCGCGTGCGAAGCCGCGAGCAGCAGGTAGTCTATCCATAATATTGTGATTATTTTCCAGCTAAACACACTAATTCTTTGGAAAGACGACATCACCCTACCCGACACTGCAGTTTCACATCTAAATACCGCTATCAACTGCCTCGTAGAAACTGCCTTGTGCAACACACATAGAGCTGGTATATTCAGAATGTTGGATGAAGTTCTGGATAATATGCTGAAAGTGTATGGGAGCTATGTGGTCGGCGATTTTGATATTGATGCTAGTTTTGATGGTAAGCTCTAAGAAATAAATAAAAAAATAAAATAAATAAATAATGCTGGACAATCCACACAGCATCATCTAGCCCCAAGCTAAGCTAAGCTTGTGTTATGGGTATTAGATGACTGATAAACTTAATACAATACATAACATAGATAGATATTTTTTATTTTATATAGAAAATACCCAGAACACCCGGAACAAATATTTGCAGATCGCACAAACATTTGTCCCAAGGCGGGAATCGAACCCGCAAATAAAATAATAAAATAATAATCCAAAAATTTTCGACTTCGACGGGACTTGAACCCGCGTTCTTCCTTCAGTGCGGGAATGGGCTATCCAATTACACCACAGGATCAAGTGACGTAGCAGCCGAAAAACTTTTGGACTTCCTTCGGACTCTAGCGCCATTGGGTTCACCTACAGGGGAAACATTGAAGTTTATCCAATCCTGTTCAAAAACTAAAGTTACCTATACTTGTTTGTGAACAGAGTGAGAGGTGTCGCGTTGCTCAATTCTAAGATTTTTATTATATTGCGTAAACCCTCACACTCTGGGAAGAAAGTTCTAAGAAATCTAAATATTCCAAAAATTACGTAATAGACTGTCTTGTATTGAAAAGACTCAGGTTATTTTATTCGGGTTTATTGAAGTAAGTACAGTTTAGGTGATAGGATGTCGCGAGATCGCGGGTATATTGTGCGCGTGCGTTCGGCGCTGCGTCTCGTAGGGGAATCTTCTAGCTTGCGGAGTGCGTCCGCGGCAGAGGCAGCGCGCTCGGCAGTGATGTGAAGTTGTCACGCTTTGCGGCGTGAACATAGACTTCGATGGGACTAAAGTGGAAATTTTTTTTGGATATTAATTGATTTCTTAGAAATTAACCTAAGTGTGAGGTAATAACAGAAATATTTAATGGTAAGTTGTTTTTTTACTATTTCGTTCCACAACAAAGCAGGAGGTTCTATATTGGGTTGTATGTGTTTTTAAATGTATTTTCGCCGTTTATTCCCTCAATTGTGGGCCGATTTGGTAATACTTGTGCTATAGTATAGAGAATGATCCCGAGATGGTCCCATAAAATTTTTATGGCCGTGGAATTAGTATTTTATACGGCAACATTTAAATAAATCGCCAATTGCGAGTAGACTCGCACACGAAGTGTTCCGTACCGTAAAAAACCTGCAACTTATTCAAAGAACATCAAATAGTCACTTGTTTGGAGACCCCTTTAAATTTTCAACTTTATTATATTTTGAGTATTTGTTGTCATAACAGTTTTAAGTGGTAGAGTCTGTCAAACGAAAGTAGATACTCGATTTTTTTCGAAACTTTTTACATGGTCACACCAAAGTGTTTCCACCTCCGGACACTATGCTTCGTAACGGGGTAAATTCAGGGCGCTCAAAGGTATGAAATAGTTGGTAATAACATGTAACTAACTATTAAAAGTGGACTGTTATTTTATTTTTATTGACTTAGTTTGACTCTTTTGAAATTCACCACTACACGATCATTACATGTGTAAAAAAACGACTTGCAAGGAAAAAAAATATTACAAATAAACCATTTTACTATATATTTTTTTTGATTCTTTGAATCATAAAAATAATCAATACCTACGTGGAGTAAATTCTAATATTTTCCTCAAAGATTAGGGAAAACCGGAATCGGGCTATGGCATTACTATTCCCAAATTCCCAAATGTTTACAAGATGGCGGCACTATGCTTTTGTTGTTTGGTTGAGTTGTGAAGAATTATTGTGATTTTTGTGTGATAAAATGAATAAAACAATCAAGAGTGGCGTGCGAGAGTTATTATTCTGTATGATTTCAAAATATCAGAAAAAGCAGCAGGGAAAAGATGTTGAATTCCGTCAGAAACAGGATTGTTTACGTATTGTGATCGATTTCTTAGGTGAGTAGTGCAAAAATATTTTGATACTTTGATATTAATTTTGTGTTCTCCTCTTATCCCTGTTAATTTATATAATTGTCTGCTATAATGATATCAGAATAACATTAATAGCTTATTATATTACTATACATTTGGTTGAATAAGCATCACATGTGCACTTAATATCATATTTTTCATTTACAGCAAATCTGGAAGCAGTAGCAGGAGTTACCGACATAATGCAAACAATTGAGAAGCTAACTGATTTGGAACAAAAGGATAGGATACAAACCCAGAACCAGTTCTTGGAAGAAATATCTTCACTCTCTGGTAAGTTTTCACTAAGCTCTGGGCCTGTTGCATTTTTAATGTAAAATTCTGTTGTTCCTATCTGCTCGATCACTTTTATTCATTTATTTTATTTTATTTGCAGAAGTAAGTGTAACCACTTTGAAGAGAATTAAAAAGGAAGGTGCGGTGAATGAAGGTGTCTGGAGGACTCCGGGTAAAAAAAGACCCCACCCGTCAACAGTGTCTAACCTAGATAGTTTTGACATGGATGTTGTGCGCAATAAATTAAACGAGTTCTACATTGTAAAAAAACAAGTCCCCACACTAAGAACTTTGTTGGCAGAGCTCAAAGAAAGTATTGGATTCAGTGGATGTCATGAGACTCTTCGTCAAATACTACTGAAGAACGGCTTCGAATTCAAGAAAAACAAAAATGAACGATCATTGTTGATAGAGCGTTATGACATCTCTGCATGGCGACATCGATTTTTAAGAACAATAGCTTCAAAGCGTTCGGAAGGAAAACCCATCATTTATTTAGATGAGACTTATGTCCACAGATCTTACAAGCCTAAGAAGTGTTGGCAAGGCCCATCAACAAGCGGTGTAGTTGAAAACATTTCATCCGGGAAACGCTATATCATTGTCCATGCAGGATCGGAGAAAGGCCCTGTTCCAAATTCATTGCTAGTATTTAGCACTAAATCGAAAATGGCAGACTACCATCACGATATGAACGCTACGAATTTCAATAAATGGCTACAAGAAAAGCTCCTGCCAAATCTGAACGAGCCAAGTCTGATAGTGATGGATAATGCGTCATATCATTCTGTCATTATTAATAAGGCACCAACAACTCAAACTCGCAAACCAGAAATTAGAGAATGGCTTACATTAAATGGTATTGCATTTGAAGAATACCATACTAAGGCAGAACTACTATGTTTTGTAAAACAAAATACACCAAAACCTATTTACGAAGCGGATGAAATTCTGAAGCATGAAGGTCATGAAGTATTAAGACTGCCCCCCTATCATTGCGACTTGAACGCGATAGAACTTATATGGAGTTTGGCAAAACGAAAGGTGGCAAATAGAAATGTAAGCCTGACTTCAGCACAATTTGAAATAGTTGTAAACGAGTCATTTGAAAGCATAACAGCAGATGATTGGAAAAAAATGACTGACCACGTTATCCACGTAGAAGCCAAATACAAAGAAAGAGACAGAATTACAGAAGATAATTTAGAAAGTTTTATAATTAATGTGGGAGGAAACAGCAGTGATACCAGTGACTCCGATGTATCACTTCAAGTAGAATTTTTAGATTCAGATTTTGATTACGGTGAATAAAAAATTGTTTACTTAATAAACTATTTCATTGAGACTCGTTCCATTATCATAATGGAATGAACACCTATTAAATTAAATTTATCTGCCAAATCAGCCTTTTTAATGTAACACCTATTAAATAAGCTTTTTTTATTTAGCAAAAAAGAAAAAGTAAAATAAAAGCCCTATCAATGCATTTGTGTTCTTTCAACTTAATTATTGTCACATGTGCCTTTTTAAGTTAAAAAATATGAATTTGGATGTTAGATGTTTTTGGGCTTCTTGTAACTTTGTGCTAAATTAAGATAGATTTTTCTTTTAAAATCAGGCGGATGCAGCTTTTTTTCCTGATTCCGAATATGTATATAACTCAATTTTGAAAAAAATGTTAGATGTGCCCTTTTTTGTTACGAGGGCAGTATAACTGGTACAGGTATTGAAGTAAGTGCTTAGTATCATTATGAATGATACTAAGTACTTACTTCAATACCTTGATACTAAGCACTTACTTCAATACCTGTACCAGTTATATTACTGCTTGGCGGTAGAAAAAATGGTACACACCTAGGCCTTGATATATTACTCTTATTTATCTCAGAATGTTAATTTTATACATCATCATTTCAACAATGGGCTGGAATAAAAATAAGTGTTTTTATTTAAAGAATAATATCAAAGTATCAAGGTAGGTTATTCCAAGTATCCCTAAAATTTACGGGTTGCCATACTGATATTTTTTGAATTTGCCGCAATTTTTCAGTGTCTACTTTCATTAGACAGACTCTACTTATTTAAAGAAAGTTTCATGTGTCTATCTATTGTGGTTCAAGTTACATTCTTGACAAACGAAGAACAAAAATAGAAAAAAAAACGTTTTATTTATGGAAATCCCTTTAAATTTAGATATTTAGTAAGGAATTTGAATTCAGTTCTTATTTTTTATCTGACTTCAAATGGAGGAGGTTCTATGTTCGTCTTTTTTATGTACGTTCTATGATTACACCGTCAATTGTGGACTGGTTTGGACGATTCTTTCGCTATTGTTTAGAGAATGATCCCGAATGGTCCCATATAAATATTATTCCCGTAAGATTAGTATTTGTTCTGCAAAATTTCAAAAAGAGTAAGTATTAAGGAGTTTAAAGACTGTTTTAAGTTGTTCCAAAACAATCAAATTTTCATATTGTTGAATGTGTATATTGTTACAGACCCAAACAGAACAAAGTCCTGTCTAAAACTGCTGCTCCGATTCTCAAAGAACAATGTACGGGTACCGAACCTACTCTCTATGTTGCTGACAAAGTTGGAGAGGAACCACAGGATTTACAGAACTGAGGTGACGATGTTAGCTGAGCTCATCGGGATTGAGATATCTAGCAGGTTCGTTTATGCTGTGCTTAAATTGAAATGCATTTATTTGATAAATATTTGAATACATAAGTACAGCAGTTATTATCATTAAAAAAACAAGTCTGTTTAGATTTTAAGTACCTACTCGAATATAAAGGTATATATAGAATAGAGATATTGAATATATAGGAAGTCGATGGATGGAGGCGGCTCAGGACCGCTATTTGTGGCGTCGTCGTTTGGGGGAGGCCTATGTTCAACAGTGAACGTATACGGGCTGATGATGATGTTGACTCGAATATTATATCTAAAATCAATTACTGACGCTTCCGACTGGTATTGATATGGATCAGTTGAGCAACCTGTAGATTGTTTGCAACAGTCTGCAGTTAGCTTAATAGCTTCAATTGTAAATACTAGTTCTAATTTGTTTTTATTATTGAATTGTAATTTTCTTTGTCAATAAAAACTTTGGGGGACTTCATGTCATATTGGTCAAATCTCTTCAAGTGTTTGGGCTCAATTTCGATATAAATATTTTGTTTTCAGCAACGAGCAAGAAAAGAGGCAAGCAGCTGAGAAGTTGAGCATGATTTTAAGAGAAATAAAGAATAATAACATCTCTGATTACGTGAGAATTCTGCACCATTCGGGATGCTGTGATCAGCAACAGTTTAGGTATGGACCATTCCTAATTTACAAAGTGTCCCACGGCCATGGGGCATGGGGGGCAACCCCCATGTCCCATGGCTGTGGGACACTTTGTACCAGAAATATTAAAAATAGGAAATTTTACTAAAAGAAAACATTACTTAATTTTAAAAAATGTTCCTCATATGCTGGAGCACTCAGCCTAGTGATGGAATACGGGAGCGGAAATGGGAGCTGCCGGGTCTTATAACTAATTTTTGTTGTATTTTAAGTTTTTAGTTGGCATTGTAATGTATTTTGTGTGATAATAAATAAATAAATAAGTAAAGCCGCTTTCACGGAATTTAGAAAAACTACTTGCTTTATACTCGAACCCACTAAATCCAAAAAATAACACCCTGTATTTTTACGGCAACGATCGGTAGAGCCGATCATAAGAATCAAATCTGGTCTATAAACATTGCATATTAATTAAGAGAAAGACCATGAAATCTGCCAAAACCCGGGGCGACGAAGCATTTTTATGGCTCCCTTACACCAGTTAAGAGGCAGGAGGAGGAGGAGGAAGAAAGAAAGAAAGTCATTTATTACACACTACACACACAAACAAACTTTGAGACAATAAAATAAAAGAGACTACTTAGTACTAGATAACAATCAGTACAGACAAACACATGTGAACTAAGTAAGTGAACTAAGTAAGTGAACTAAGTAAGTTGTATACTTAGACTACTTAAGTAAAAAGGCCTACTATAAAATATCAGATTATTTTGAAGATAAAAAAGCTTGGGACGGGATTTGTTCCAACTCGAAAAATAACAACTAACGGGCTAAAGGTTTCTTCGTAGCTTCTTTACTTTAGTCTGCATACCGAAGCAACTGAAATCAAAAATATCACTTTATTTCCGTGTCAGTCTTTAATTATTAAGAATTTGACCTTTTCTAACTGTACATTTATTGTATTTATGAAAATAAAGAGTTTTTGACTTTGACTTTGACTTACAAACATTGGGTTTGTAGGTAGTAAGTAGTCCACTCAGCAAGCAGACGAGCGCGTGTGTGCAGGTCTAACAGGGAGGAGGAGGTTTAATGACTTTTTATATCGTATAATTTCTAGAACAATCGTCGACACAACGCAGAAGCTTCCAGAAGCAGACAGAAAGCGGTGCCTACGCATTATATCTACATACATATCGCAGCATCCGGATTCTGATGAGGCGGGCGATGTACCGCCGGATATCCGGCAAATGGCGGATCGGGTGTCCAGCGATAGATGTTTTGAAGGTAAAAAAAAAGCAAATAGCTTACATGACGCAGTCACCAAATTTTCCCCCATATTGGTACAGAGGGAGATCTCCTCTGAACCGGGCCGACCCAGCTGGTCTATTTGCCCAGTGGTCTTTCGACCAAGTAGTTGTAACTGAAACATGCGTTTGCGCGGTCTAGGATTTTGGTCACTTTGTGCACTCCGCAATTTGTTGGAATTTGTCTTAACGACATCTAGCGGAGATTCATTGAATCGCTTAGGTAGCTAGCTTCAGTTTCTCCAGTGTTATTTTTCTTGAGCGCCTCTATTGACGTTAGCTTTGTAGATCACCTAATTTCTACTTCTAACGTTGGTTATTTTCGGTGATCGTTTTCAAATGGCAATGGACGTTGCCCCCCTTAATTACAAAATTTAATTTATATTTAGTATTTTTGTTATATATGCATTAGTACCCAAGTGCGAGTCGAGTCGCACACGAATGGTTCCGTACCGTAAAAATCAGGCAACTTATTCAAAGAACATCAAATTCTCACTTGTTCGGAGACCCCTTTGAATTTTCAACTTTATTCACAATATTTTGTACCTACTAAAAAAACACTTAATAGCAGTGATATTCTATAGGTACGTAGGTTGGGTATTAATACATACTCTGTAAAAAAAAAACTTTTTTGTATGTGAGTCCCCTGTAATTTTTATTTTTTTTATTTTGTATATTACTAGCTGCTGCCCACGGCTTCGCACGCTTTTGTCCGGGATAAAAATAGCCTATTCCCGTCCTCGGGATATAAACTACCTACCTGCCAAATTTCACTGAGATCCGTTCACCCGTTTAGGTGTGAAAAGGTAACAAATAGACAGAGTTACTTTCAAATTTATAATATTAGCATAGATTTGTTGTTATTCTAGGCTATTTCGGCTAGAGAAATACACAACCTGTTAAAATTACAACTATTTACTTTTAACGGTTCGTGAGACAAAACCTGCTGACAGACATTGGACAACCAGAAAGCGGAGGCTTAGTAATTGGGTCCCTGTTGAACACAGCGCCATCTGTGTCTCAACGGCTGCACTGCATACCTTTCTCAGGTTCCGATATTACGTACGATTGCTAGGTAGTTCTTACAGCCGCCACTAGAGGCGCTGTTCCAACCTATATAAGCGAATTCGGCCTCTTTCCCATATTGTCATCTAGACATAATTACTTATAACGAAAAAACCGAAATTTAAAGCACTTTTTTACAGAACTGTTCAAAACCTCTCGACACACACAACCGCCCGCTAAGAAGCCAAGGACAGAAGTACCATCGCCTATACTCAACACGATCGGTCGCAAGGAACGTTTACTAAACGAAGCGCTGATTCAGTTGGGCAGTGAGAAAGTGAAAAAGATCTGTGAAAAAATGTCCCAGGATAACATGGCGACGAGGTAAGACGCCGCCAAACAACTGATTAAAATAACTGAAAACCGACTGCGTATTCCTTTAAATTACACTTGGTTCAGCCCGCGGCTTTGCACGCTTTTTACCGGGATAAAAAGTAGCTTATGTCTTCCCTGGAATACCGTCTACCTCCCTAACAAATTTCATTAAGATCCGTTCAGCCGTCTAGACGTGAAAGGTAACAGACAGACAGAGTTACTTTGTAATTTATAATATTAGTACAGATTGGTTTATAAAATTTCGTGGGACAAATAGTATATATATAAATAGTATATAATCTCTTGGGGTATAATTTTTTATGAGACTACCACGGGATCATTCTCTAACCAAACTAAAATAATCATCAAGATTGGTCTGCAATAGACAGAGATAACGTGAATGTACAGTCTCGCGCAATGTTGCTTTTATAGTTATACCTATTATTTTAGTTGTAAATGTAAGCTCATTGTGTGAAGAGAACAATAAATTATTTATTATTATTATACATCAATAAAATATTATCGTGCTGTGTGGTGCCGGCTTAGAATTTGCACCACCCCAACTCATCCCGCGTGTGTCGTAAGAGGCGACTAAGGGATATCCACGAGGGGCGGGCAGCAGCGCCCCCTACAGAACAATTCTACCACCGAACTGCGATCCCCAACCCGCATGCCCAGCGTGGGGATTATGGCCATTACCCCCTGTGAGGTAAAAGCCTATAAGGTGCTTATCAGGGGGAGGCCTCTGTCCAGCTGTGGACCAATATAGACTGTGGAGGTGGAGGGAAACTTATCTAACTACTAGCTGCTGCCCGCTACGCACGCTTTTTTCCGGAATAAAAGGTAGCCTATGTCCGGCCCCGAGATACCATCTACCTCGCTGCCAAATTTCACCGAGATCCTTTCAGCCGTTCTTGAGTTATAAATAGTGTAACTAACACGACTTTCTTTTATATATATAGATATAGGATGTATATTAAAGATTAGTGAAGCAATTTTTTTAATTCGGTTTTTAGTCCGATTCAAAAAAAGTTTGGTCGCAAGGGTGGGTTAATACGATACTATACTTATTCCATTAAATTATTTGTTTTTTGGTAGTTCGACTGTCAATCAAATAGGCATTAGGCCCGAAAAAACGATTCGGTAAATCATTAGCTTTGCCGATTCGTTTTCTTATGACAATCGATTTTGTTATTGTTGTTCAACATTTTATATTAATTTACAGACATTACTCAGGCGTCTACGTTACTTTATTTTTGGAATCAGAATATTTAATAGAATAAAATAGTTTTAGGAATCAGACACAGATTTATTTAAAAAAAGGATTTATAAAGCATCCTTAACCGATTTATTAATTATACGCCTGAACAATGAACAACTAGGTAGGCAGAGCACAAAGTAACGTCCGCACAGGGCAAAGTACGCAAGCAAAGTGTGTGCGCGCCGTTGCCAACGCGCTTTATATATCCGACCGGTAGCTTGTTTTTCTAGTGGAGTTGTTCTCTTCCAACAATAGTATTATTTTTGTTTTTTTATTCGCTACTGGCGCTACTAACACGTGTAATGCCCGCGGCATTACACGTGTTTTTCCGTGACAAAAAGTAAGACAGACGGAGTTACTGTGGTAAACTATAATTTTTGTACTATTTTCAATACTTTTTCGTAGAATAATCTTCGTTACATACTATGTCGGTTCGATACAAAATTGAAACTTCCGTAAATCCCCGTAAAATATATTGCAAGTCGACAGATTGGCATCTCTATCTGTCAAAAGTACCTGTTTCTATGAAATACTTCATTCAGTCACCTGTCAACAATTATGGAACTTCATAGTCGTGCATATACCAAACAGAAAATTATTTCGTGGACAACATGAGACCGGTGTCCTCAGGAGTACCAAACCTAACTCATACACGCACGCTACACAAACACTACACACAAACACAAACTCACTTAGTTTGGTAGCTCCTGTTGCCCGGTCTCTTAAGAGACCGGTGTTCTCGGGACTACCAAACGCAACACATACTACACTCACACGCTACCTACACGCACACACATGTACGTACTCACTTCTGTTTGGTAGCTCCTGTAGCCCGGACTCATGTGAGACCGGTGTCCTCAGGTCTACCAAACAGAACACACAGTATTATTTTAAACAGACTTAAACTTCGATCAATTATAATTGATCGAACGACTTAAATTTATGAAATTTTGTATTTATTTTAAATAATTTCTGTATTTATCGAACGAACACGATAAGGAAGAGCGGGGTACTCTAACACAAGCTTAAAAGAGAACCCCAACACACGATAATGTAACTTACCTATGTACATAAATAAACATTTTTCATTTTAATTTAGTATAGAAAGTACCTACATAGTTTCTGAGGCGACATCATATAGAGGTAGAGTCTGGCCAACGAAACTTGTCCACGCATTATTTTCAGAAGTTTTGTTATGGCATAATTTAAGACTGTCAATATTAACACATTACGAACACAAACGAACTTGAACCCTTCTTATTACATCTTGGGGACTTCAATATTATCAGGAGTTTTTGGAATTTCTTGGACAGCTTTCGTTGGCGAGACTATAGCATCACATGAGCTAAGCCGCAGACATTAGCTAGTTACCATATAAACTTACACCATTTTCAGGTTGGTGGAAAGCTTCTACCTAGCCATATACCTGCCTCTGAAGTACAATACAGATAGACCTGGCTTGTCTGTCTGTCTATCATCGTTCTATGAAATGCTGTTCCATCATCTCAAGTCTCAGGAGATGTTCAGGAGTAAGATGCTGAGGGATGAGCCTTGGGTTTCGTAAGTTTTTTATATAATAAAAATCAATGTCAGGTGTCAATAATATTACATTATCTAGGTAGGTAGGAGAATAAAACAATTACAACTAGTATATACACTTAATATCTATTTCTTAAAAATCTAAGCCGTCGCCAGAAGGCAGAGTGCCCAGAATGCTGGCAGCATTGTCACGTTGAATGGCAATGCTAATTTGTTGACCGAAATAGAAGCCAAAATATATTAAACGCGAAAGAAAGAAATATATAGAAAACTAGCTTTTGCCCGCAACCTACCACGCATTTTTGGAATAAAAAGTAGCTTACGTGTGCAAAATTTTAACAATTTCATACTTGCCTTGTATAACGATCTATGTAGTATACAAGGCTAAGTATGTAAATAGTAAATAAATAAATACAAATTAAGATTATGAACTGCTGTAAAGTTTAGCACCTATCTACAGCGTGAAATTTAATTCGATGGCATCCTTCTAAACCAAGACACCACTTATGACACCTAACGCATTGGAGCTAATATTACGCATATAAAAATATCATTTATGTAAGTCATAATATACAGGGTGAATTAAAATTCACCCTGTATATTATGATCTCGGCTTTTTTACCGGTGAAGACACTATCTGAACGAACTCTGCTAGTTTTCCCAATTATCTTTTCTGATTAGATTTCCTTTTCAGCGAACATCCCATAGGCCTGTCAAGAACGCGCACCGACAGAGCCGTCGGCACACTGCGCCCTTTCTCCTACAAAACGAACCATTCTAACGTGGACAATGATAATGGCGAGACAGGAGTAGATGTGCAAGCTCCTATTGAGAAGATACTGGATACGTTCGTACAGTTTGCTAAAGTATGTACATATTGTTTGTTAGTCCTTTTTAGCTTGAGTTTTATTTTAATTTTTATGTATTACTAGCTGCGTCCTGCGGCTTCGCCTGCGTGGAAATTGATTGCACACCCCCTAGGGGTAGTTTAAAAAGTAAAAATACGTGTATCATAATTTATTTACTTTATAGTTTATTTATACCATGTTTTGAGTGAATCGAACCAAGGAACAATAATGTTCCATAGAAACTTTACCACTCTTTTTAACCCCCTCAGAGGTTAATTTTTGTAAATTAGATTAGCCTATGTGTTATTCTAGAACTTAAACTTAAACGAGCCAAATTTCATCTAAATAGGTTAAGTAGTTACGGTGATACGTGGTAACAAACATTCACACGCACTTTCGCATTTACGAGTATAATATTAGTATGAAGGTTTGGTAAACGGTATGGGATACCCACGTCACAGGCCTAGTGCGGGATCCACTGTTAGTTTGCATGACACATGTAGAAATAAATAAATTTTGTTTGTTTTTGTTGTATAACTAACTAGCCGCTGCCCGCGGCTTCGGACGCGCTTTTTAAGAAGCCTATGTTCGTGTCGGGATACCATTTATCTCCCTGCCAAATTTCATTGAAATCCGTTCAGCCGTTTAGGCATGAAAAGGTAACAGACAGACAGAGATACTTTCGAATTTATAATTATTAGTATGGATATATTAAGGTAATGGTGTATTATAGACCGCGACACGGCAAACGTAGTGCAACGTGTGGCAGATGCTGGACGCCGCAATTCTTAGTCTCAAACACAACATAAAATATACCCCCTTGGTTACAGGTAACACCAGAAGCGGGTATGGATCTATTAACGCAGCTACTCCGATGCCTCGGTCGCGGGTTCGACTCCCGTCCTGTGCTCGCTCAGTTGCTGAGTAACTTAGTCGAAGTGGCGCCACAAATAGTGGTTGTGGCGAGGGAGTGTGTGGACCAACTTTTTAGTATTGATAAGTAAGTTCATAAAAACAATATAACTCTACACAAGACTCGAACCAGGGGCCTATTTTAATTCTCCAACACGAAATTTCGTGTTTCGTTTCAGCCAATTGGTGTACTCTAATACACCGAATTAGAGTACAAAACAGCATAAAAAAATAAGTCTTTTTTTTTAATTAAAATAGGCCTTCTGAAATATTCTTGCGAAACATCACACAGAGCACGTCTGTGATGTTTTACTAGAATATTCCAGTTTTACATTCAATTTCAATTAAAACATTGAAATTGAATGTAAAAATGGAATATTCTGTACTTGCCATAACTACAGAAATTATAGAGATTATCGCTTAGACGACCGATGTGGCGTGCGTGACGGGCGAAGGTCGGCCTGCGACGCAGGAGGTTGCGGGTTCGATTCCCGCCTTGGGACAAATGTTTGCACGATCTGCAAATATTTGTTCTGAGTATTTTATATGTATAATAAAAAATGTCTATCTATGTAATGTATTGTATTAAGTATATCAGTCATCTAGTACCCATAACACAAGCTCTGCTTAGCTTGCGGCTAGATGGTGCTGTGATGGATTGTCCAGCATTATTTATTCATATTTACCTTAGCGTGAGGTCGTGACGGTCGCGTCCTAAGAATCGACCCCTGCAACCCATGCTCAGCCGTGGATGTCGTAAGAGCCGACTAAGGTATAAGACTAAGGCCCGCATTATTCATAATAAAGCGTTCACGCTTGCTCAGTCATCGATCTATGCTTGAGTGACGTTTATGCCATAGAAAAGCGTTACTCAAGCATAGAGCGATGACTGAGCAAGCTTTCATAATACGGGCCTAAGTTTTAGAAGTTCCACGTCATCGTTGATGTAGAAAACTCCGTATTTCAGGTTTCTCCAAACAGTAGAACATCTGAAGAAGTCTACACTAGGTTCGGAAGGCGAGCAAATCTTCAGGCTACTCCACGAAGAAACTGTTATACGATGCAGAGGGCTGGACCAATTTGTGTTGGGGTAAGCAAGGTCTCGCAAAGGAATACAAGAAATATTATGTAGTCAGGTCAATGAATGATTGTGGATGGAAAAATCGTTCGACTTTGGAACTTTGTTTGGACTAGTTAGGAGACAAACATAGTAATACGGGCCGTATTATGAGTAACGCTTTTCTATGGCCTAAGTGTTACTCAAGCATAGATCGATGACTGAGCAAGCTTTTATGATACGGGGCTAAAAGTCCCCATCCCTGTGAGGAATCTATCCCTAGAAAGGAGCACAAAGGTCTCGTTATTTAGTTTTTAGGGTTCCGTACCCGAAGGGTGAAAACGGAACTCTATTACTAAGCCTGGAGGCCTGTCCGTCCGTCTGTCACAGGGCTCTATCTCATGAACCGTAAGAGGTAGACAGTTAAAATTTTCAAAGAATGTGTATTTCTCTTGCCGCTATAACAACAAATAATAAAAAAAAATATCAAAACTAAAGAGGGCTCCCATACAACAAACGTGATTTTTTTGCCTATTTTTGCTCTTAATTTGTCAAAGATGTATCTCTTGAACTACAATAGATAAACACATGAAACTTTTTACAATTAAGTAACACTTCGAGTGTAATAACAACAAATACTAATAATAAAATAAAGTTTAAAATTTAAAGGGGTCTCCGGACAAGTGAAAATTTGATGTTTGTGTGCGAGTCGACTTGCACTTGGCGGTTTATTTGCTTACATCTCGTAAACGATGCGTCTGAAATTATTATACAACATAATGAAACATAATAAACACAAATAAGATTCGTAGTTAACCAGATTATATCCGTAATGAGTAATGAAAATAATGAACAATGAAAGCTGATAAAAAATAATTGTTCTCAGTAACTCCCCAGAGGAAGAAGTCTCCATGGCAGATGAAAAAGAATTCGCCATTGAAGGTAAAGTGAAACTCATAGATTATAACTTGCTAACTCCTGCCCGTGGCTTCGCACGCTCAAAAGCCTAATGTACTTTTCCGGAATATTATCTATCGCTCTAAAATTTTATTTAGATCCCTTGAGCCGTTGCGTCGTGAACAGGTCAAGATCAACAGACAGTCATAATTACTTTCGAATTTATAATATTAGTAGCTGCTGCCCGCGGCTTCGCGCGCGCTATTTAACTCATAAGCTCGTAAGCTTTCCGCATTACCTTTCTAACACGATATTTATCCACAGAATTAGAATCTGCCTTCCAAAAACTGTCAAACTGGGACGAGCTCACGATTCAAGATAAACGCAGTGTTGAGGAGAAGCTGCCTATTCTATGGGCTGAGAGATCAGAGTTCAAGACTCTTTTGGGTGATCACAGAGGTATTGGTGAATTGTTCAAATGTCTGCTACACGCCTACACTATACACATGATGTACCGTTCATCAAAGTTGATCAAATAATGGGCATGATACATCGAGCACATACCCAATAGAGAGGCAATATGGTTTTTAGAATTCTGAAACTGATCTGATCAGTGTTTTTTCACTAATACCTCTACAATGTCAACTCTCGCTCGCTATATAGTGTTGTGCTGACATAATAAAATAATGTATCGATACTCCCGATATAACAAGAAGTAATTAAAATTTATCAATTTGATTTAGTTATTTGATCAGTGTAACTTTTATAAAAACTCCGGGATTTTGCATATTATTTCATCGATATAATGTAACATTATTTTTTTTTACAATACTCATTCATTTTGCAATTATCGAAAGAGATTGCTCATAGCGACAATAAAGATGCCTTATGTACTCCCGCGATTCTTAGTAATCGTAACTTCGTTTCTAATTCGTTCTTTCTATCTAATATAACAATGGAACACTTGTAGTTATACACGTAAAAATGCTTTTTAAATGGGTTGCTTTTTAAAAATCATAAATTCACTACTATTGACGTAAATAATTTTCGTGACGCTCATAGTTTTTATACATTTACTATCGATATAGATAAAAAAAATTTGCTTGTCCAACTCGAGTGTGATGCTTGACTTTGAGTCGGCCAATCGGAGTGCAATGCTCGCCGCAGTGATTTGGCGGAATTGTTGTCTAAACAAAATAAATGATATTTCCTCTCTATTGGGTATGTGCTCGATCGCATGATATGACAAAACAAAGGCGAGTGAAATCGAATTAAGTCTTTGCGCGGCGGACAGCAGCGCCGCCTGCAGAACAATTCTACCACCGAACTGCGATCCCCAAACCGCATGCCCAGCGTGGGGATTATGGGCCTTACCCCCGTGAGATAAAAGCCAACAAGGCGCTTATCAGGGGGAGGCCTGGGTCCAGCAGTGGACCAATATAGGCTGTGGAGGTGGCGGTTACGCTTACTCTTAGATGTTGAATAATAAGATTTAAAAAAAAAAACAAAAGAAGTTGTATGTAATTGAATGTATAGAACCATACAAATAGTCATATATAAAGTTTACAGAAACCGACCCTCAACAAATTATGTAAAAATTGTTGTTCATGTTTCTAATAGGATTATTATTATGAAATGTTTTGTAATATAATATCCTATTATTCTCATAATGTATATTAAGGAAGAGCGTTACCTCCTAATACAGTTATTTATATACTTAAAAGGAGGTCTCGAACTCTGAACAATGTACAATGTCACTTAAGAGAATGATTAATAAACATTTTGTATTTGTATTTTTGTATACAAATACACAGTCACAGGGAATGTCAATGAACCGTAAGAAGCAGACAGTTGAGATTTTCAGAGAATGTGTATTTATTTTGCCGGTAGAACAACAAATAATCAAAATAAAATAAATATCAAAATTAAAGGGAGCTACAATAGGTGAAAACATGAAAACTGCTTTAAATAAGTAACACTTCATCGCTCTCAGCGATAAGGCCGCCTATTGTACTAAGTATTTGGTAAATGTAGATATAAGGTTTATAATATGTTATTTTTTTAAGTACAATAAAGTGTTCATTCATTCATTCATTCATTCATTCATTCATTCATTCATACTTCAACTATAATTACAACAAATACTTACTAAAAATAAAATAAAGTTGTACATTTCAAGGGGTCTCCGAACAAGTGAAAATTAAATGTTCTTTGATAAAGTTGCTTGATTTTTACGATGCGGAACCCTTCGTGTGCGAGTCGACTCGCACTTGGCGGTTTATTAACATTACTTTGATTTACAGATACAAGTGGATCCACAAGTACATGGTTCGGCAAGATGGTCTGCCTTTACAACGACGACAGGAAAGACCTGATGAAGTGGCTGCGCTGTTTGGAGCGCTGGCCGAGACGGCAGTTTGTCATCTCTGCTGTAAGTATGCTACAATCCCCTGGTCGATTTAGCTTCAATTTATTTATTTATATAATTAACAACCAATTACATTAGTTACATAAGATTAACATTAGTTCTCTGCTGTAAGTATGAGTAATTGTTAATACTAGTGTGGCGTACCTACGTGCCACTCGACACTGATCCGAATTGTGCGTTCCAAATTTGTATATCAAAGATACAATATTCAGTTCGCATAATTCTTTGAACTTGAACCACACCCCAAGTGCACTGAACCTACACTTCGGGCCGGTATCGCTCGGTCACTCACGCGCGGCTGATCATTCGTTCGCTTCGGCGTTCCGCGACTGACCAGCTTGCTAACTTCACGCGCTCACTGATAACTTTGCTCTGTAATTTCTTTCGTATTATTAGTTTGCTTTCTGCTTGTATCACCTATCTATCTAGTCAAATCATTCATTAAAATCACTCATTATATCGTAAATAACATTCTTCATTTCTTCCGTCTCGCTGTCATTCTTCCACAACCAACGTTCCAACCCATCCGGAATACCAAGGATATTTACAAACAGGTACGGGTTTAGGAACACCTAGTGAAAACACCCGTACCCACATTGGTGACCTCCGACGTGCCAACATACATTGGTGAGTCTTTCAATTGTGTTGGACAACCTTGGATGACATTCCGGAACGTTCGAGAATTCTCGCCGAACAAGTGGATTTTGGTGTGTGGTACAAAAGAGCCTGATGCTGATGGATCAGGCTTTACTAGACACCATCATATCAATGTCCACTGCTGAGCAATGAACATGCATTCCAAACGAGGGGGGTTTTTGACATAAACACCACGTTTGGTAACCGGAAGGAAGCTGCTGCCCTTTCTCTTGTGCCCTCAGTACCTCACGACATCCAAAGGCAGAGTTGGAGAAGTCGATTCTTAAGCTGCGACCGTCGCAGCGTTCGCAACCTTGATCCTCACTAATAATCATCCTGTCTTCGGCTCCACTATTATACGATAGTCCGAAAGTCTGTGAACTGATCGGGCACTGACAGGCGAAAGATACAAGTTAATACACAAGTGGGTGGTTCGGCAAAATGGTCTGTCTTCTCAGCGACAACAGGAAGGGTCTGATGAGGTGGCTGCGGTTTGGAGCGCTGGCCGAGACGCCAGTTTGTCATCTCAGCTGTATGAGTATTATCAGCATCAGGATATTCTAGATACCATCAACAAACGTCCACTGCTGAACATACCTATGTATGTCAGACAGGGGGGGGTTTGACATAAATCAACACATTTGGCAGGCGGCCCTTAGTACCTTACGACACCCAAAGGCTGAGTTGAATGAATTGAAAGGGTCGTTAGTTGCGTAGCGCACTGCGGAACAAATTTTGCTAGTTTTAAGCACCTGTCAAATGAAATATCCCGTTCATCTTCCAAAGAAAGTGGTGTAAGTTCAGATGTCGCCAAAACTAAACTAAACTAAGCTAGACAGTGCTTAAAATGATGCCTTCCTTTTTACTTCTATCGTTATGAAAGGGACATTATGTCAATTTAGTTTAGTTTTGGGGACATCTGAAATGACACCAATGCCTGCTGTATAGCCTCATGCAGCATTGCATTTAATTAGAGTTAAGCTATTTATTATTTGTTCTTGTTTTTTTATTAACCTGTGTGACTGGTGTAGCGAGTAGCGCTGCAGTTAGCACACTGGCACCGCTGAAAACCAGCGCTGCTATGGCACAAGTGCCATGTCAGCATTAAGCTGAGCCGTGACCATTTTGTGTTTACATTAAATTTAATATTAGTTATAAGCAATGTATGACATCTTATGTTGTTGATAAAAACAATCAGAAATGAATTGAGAAATACTAATGGTATTCAATAAAACAGCCACATAACCACTTATAACTCTTTCTCAGGTTACAGAGGCAATGCAATGGCATACCTCGGACCAGCAAGTGTTTGACATTGACAAGCTGCAGCTGTCAACTGCCATTCAGAAGGACGACTGCTTGGCGGAATGGGCGGCCAGGCTCATGCTGAGGTACCTTAGTTAAAAATAAATAATGCACGTCAAGCTTTACACAGCTTCATCTATACACTAGCCAAACTCGATGTAGAATGTTTGTGGATAACCCATGACGCAAATAACTAAAATTCACTTGCTTCGCGTCGAGTTTCAGATATAATTGTAAGCAATATCTATTGAAGGAATGATCTCAAATCGACAAGTATAAAAAGTGTATAAAAAGACGAGGCAACAGAGTGAATTTTAGGTTAAGTATGGGTGGTTTGTTTACAAACATTCTACATCGAGTTTGGCTAGTGTATAGCCCCAAAGTAAGCAGAGCATGTTCTGGGTACTAGGAACTGATATAATGAATACAATAGATCATATATTTTTTCTTCCACTTAGAAAACACTGATCCTTAACAAATATGCACGACGACGTGTAAACAATTGTCACGCCGCGGGAATTTATCCCACAAACTCCTGCGTCGCAGGCGGACCTTACAAATGAAATGAAATGAAATGAAAAAAATTAAATGAATTTTTTTATTGTAAAAACTGTGTACAAATGAGATCTTAAAAGCTAGGTGGAAGCAACAGTTTATCCATTAATTATGGACGTACAATATTTACTTATATACTAATTTATAACTAGATAATTTATTGATTATTAAATTCTTTCATGTCATAAAAACATTTTTCTATGACAAGTTGCAAGCCTAAATGCAGTTTCTTTGAAATATCATTCGTATATTACCTATAACACGGGCTCTTTATTGGACCTTGGAGATGAGATGCTGTTTCAAAATGTCCAGCATCATTTGATTATTGATCGTGAAGTCCTTCGTTTAACCACAATCTCACCTGATGGTAAATGATGACGTGGCTGACGATGTGTCACGGTCTAGAAGGCACCTATTCACTTGTCTTGAAGAGACCCAGGAACCTGATGAAGTAAGAGGAGAACCGCCTAGTTCGAATGGAAGGGATACCTTTATATGGATGGCTTTAGTGAATGCATGAGATTTTGTGAGATTGACGGATGATATCTGGCTGACATTAACTTAGTGAGTTTAAGCTGGTAATATTATTTTGATTAAAAATTTGACGTTATTTATTGTAATTATTACTTTTTGAATTTGGAAATTTTGATGTTGCATTTTATTTTTACCTGTTTTTTTATTGTAGGTATTATTTTAAACAGAATTTTATTGTTGATTATTTGATATTTGTTGTTATTATTAATTTATTTAATCCAGATTTTATTGCTATACTTTTTATGTGAAATTTGTATTTTTATTGTATTATTTTATTTAAATTAGTTAGTGTAAGTGGTATGACCGTTCTAATTAAACAAATGAATTGAATTGTTTGGATAAAAGGATACACAGTCAATGAAAATTAAAACTAACTGGCACAAGAATGTATTTACAAATGTGTTTGACCTGTCTGCAAACAATCTATATGTGGACATCGCATGATCTCATTAAAATAAATTTGATCAGTTGAGCTACCTCTAGATTGTTTGCAACAGTCTGCAGTTAGCTCAAAAGTTTCAATTGTAAATACTATTTTGATTTGTAATATTAATGAATGTAACAAAGCAGAATGCTTATTTGTTATATAAATATATGTTATTATTTATGTTAATTTCTAGTACAATAAAGTGTAACTTTAACACTGGCACTTTATTGGATCCCGTAACTTTCCGTATCGCAACATGTCTTCGGTTGGGTGCAATGTGTTGCGCGCCTCATCAATGCCAGTGCGGTACTGCTGTCGAACAGCTTGGTCATCACGGATTATCGTGTACTAGGGCCGCCGGTCGGATATCTCGTCATGCCAGCCTTAACGACGTCATCCGGCGGGCCTTTGTCACCGCTACCGTACCAGCTATTCTCGAACCGAATGGTCTGTTGCGTGACGATGGTAAGAGGCCTGACGGCATGACACTAGTCCCATGGGAGTTGGGGAGGCCCATTGTGTGGGACGCTACATGCGTCGACACACTTGCGCCTTCCCATCTTCCGAGGACATCCGTAAGGGCTGGTGCGGCGGCAGATTTGGCCGAGGATCTCAAGAGACGTAAATATGCAGGTCTCGACAGAGCCTACATAATTGCTCCCTTTGGGGTCGAGACCCTAGGTCCGTGGGGTACCGAGGCTCTCCGGGTTTTTAAAAAGTTATCTGAGCGTCTGGTCGACGCGACGCGTGACCCGAGAGCTGGCGGATATCTGGCGCAGCGCATCAGCATTGCCATACAGCGGGGCAATGCAGCCAGTGTCTTGGGGACGCTTCCGACTGGTATTGATATGGATCAGTTGAGCTACCTGTAGATTGTTTGCAACAGTCTGCAGTTAGCTTAATTGTTTCAATTGTAAATACTAGTTATAATTTGATTGTAATTTTCTTTGTTAATAAAGGCCATTGCCTTAAAAAAAATTCCGAACTATGATTATAAATCATTCTGAATGTTATATATATATATATATATAAAACATTCAGAACTATGTAATTTTTTTTGTTAATAAACGTAATTTTTTTACAGAAACGTGTATCTAACAGACAAGAGCGACACAGAAGCAACTATGAAGCTGTCTCGCTCGCACCAGTTGCGGTACTGTGAGCGTGCGAACGAGATGGGACTACACAATCTGGCTCTGTCGGTTATTGAGAGGAACTTTCTGTAAGTACTTGACTTACTGAACGACTCCCCTCTCTAAACAAGGGGGTTTTTGCCATAATCACCACGCTTGGTGGCTGTTTGGTGACCACAGGTGTGTAAGGCTAGGTCTTCCGTTTTGAAATCATATGAGACGTAGAAAATAGTGTGTAAATTTCTGAAAAAAATATATATTACTTATGGATCTAGTCATTCCTTTGCTGTTCCGTATAATATGTTTAATTAAGTTCTAGCTGTTTTATAAGGTGATGAATAAAGTATTATCTATATATCTATCTAGTCTAGTCAAAATAGCATTCAGTAACACGATCTAACGAACTTCACACGAAAGAAAAAAATCCTAAAGTTACCCCTTTTTGTAATGTTTTTTCAATATTAAACTTGAACTACTGATATTTTAATATTTTTTGCACTCAACTAAAGACACATAATATTTCTAAACAAATTCGCACAGTTTGACTTGATAAAATGGTTTTCATAATCATTGTAATATCATATTATTTATTTATCAATTTTATTTATCATCACAATAAATAAAATTGTGTTTTTAAATACCTACAAAATGATGGTCAGGCGCGATCAGTCGCGCGCTGGCGCTGGCGCAGGAATACAATACAGTACAATAAAATTATTTATTAATAACGCCAAGTTACAAGTCAAAATTAATAAGGTAAGCAATATAAAACTTAATATTGACCTTAAATAATAATAATAGCATTTAATATAAAACTAATTAATTAATTAGTTTAGTAACCTAGTAAATTCATTTATGATCCAATTTAAATAATAGGTAAAGCGTAGAACTCGTCTACGGAGTAAAACTAACTCTCCAAGGGCCATTTCCTTAATCTATAAATCTATAAATCCTTAATCTAACCTGGTCTTAAATACACAAAAGGAAGCTGCTGCCCTGTCACCGGTAGATTCGCAATTTTAGTCATTTTCAAATCAAATAGAAACAAATTACGACTAGTAATGTGACGTTTAATTGAAACTATTAAGCTAAGTGCAGATAATTGCAATCTATCTAGAGGAGATCAACTAATCCGTATCAATAAATACCAGTCGAAAGCGTTGCGTTCCCAAGACGCTGGCTGCATAGTCCCGCTGTATGGCAATGCTGCGCTGCGCCAGATACCCACCAGCTCTCGGGTCACGTGTCGCTTCGACCAGACGCTCAGATTACTTTTTAAAAACCCGGAGAGCCTCTGTACCCACGGACCTAGGGTCTCGACTCCAAAGGGAGCAAATGCGTAGACTCTATCGAGACCTACATATTTGCGCCTCTTGAGATCTTCGGCCACCAGTCCAACTGGATGTCCTCGGAAGATGGGAAGGCGCAAGTGTGTCGACGCATGTAGCGTCCCACACTACATGCGTCGACACACTGACTGAGATTGTTGTAAGAGGTCTTAAATTTTAGAAAAAAATATACACCTCTATCTATCTCACTCACGCTCGTCCAATGTTTATGTATTATAGGAAGTTAGAAGAAGACGAATTACTACAATGGATGGAGCAAAAGATGCTAGCCTCCGCAGCGAGAGGGTTAAAACTAAACGACAGGTCGGAGGTGGAGAAAGCAGTGAAGATGTCAAAATTCTTACCTGATTTTTATAACTTTTCTACACCGGATAGTATTTTGAGTGTTAATATGCTGAAGATGAAATTAGAGTTTGAATTAAAATGTAAGTATGTTTAATGTATGTTTGGCGACCGATGTGGCGCGGCGGGCGAAGGTCCGCCTACGATGCAGAAGGTTGCGGGTTCGATTCCCGCCTTGGGACAAATGTTTGTACGATCTGCAAATATTTGTCCTGTGTATTTCTTATGAATAATAAAAAATATCTTTATAATGTCTTTAAGTATGATGCTCTCTGCTTAGCTTGGGGCTAGATGATGCTGTGTGGATTGTCCAGCATTAATTATTAATTTAATTAATGTATTTATTTACTATACCTATAACACCTCTTACTTTGGGGCCCTATAATAATGCTGTACAATCCACACAGCAACATCTAGCCCAGCGGCTCTCAAACTTTTTTTGCGACGGAACCCTTTTGAGACTCCAAATATTTGACGGAGCCCCAGTGACGGATTGATATATTCATTGAGCGAAGGCTGAAATATTTTGCAGCCCGCGAAGCGAGGTAGCGAGGTAGAGAAGCACTCAAAATAGCTTTGTTTTTTCGCCAATACGACACAGCACATTGACCGTAATAACGATGAGCCGCATATTTTTAATTTTATAAACACATTACACACTAATCGCTACAACCAAAAATCCAAATCAAGCAGTTATAACGGCTAGCGGTGCAAACGTCCATTTATTGAACTGCGGTAAAAGAAATTAGCTTTTTACGGGTGCTGGAATAAATTAATAGTGCCAGATCTTGAGGGGACCAACATTTGCAATCGGCGAGCGGAGCGAGCCTTTGTT
This sequence comes from Eupithecia inturbata, assembly GCA_963662085.1. Classification (NCBI taxonomy): domain Eukaryota; kingdom Metazoa; phylum Arthropoda; class Insecta; order Lepidoptera; family Geometridae; genus Eupithecia; species Eupithecia inturbata. Next base: position 3,131,066 of record OY759205.1, read on the forward strand.
TTTTTATATTGTGACAAAATAAGGACGTTGGCAGATAGTGTTGTGGGGCTCGCTACACACGCTGCGTCCCGAAACTCCTGACATCTGCGCTGTGCCGCTGGGATCACAGCCCTCTCAATCTATGACACTGGGTAAAGCAATGGCATACAAAAAAAATAAAATAAAAAATCAGCATAACTACTTAATTACCCATTTCATCAAAAAATATAAAAGGGCTTTTATCGGTGGTTTTAAGTATTAGTGGTGGGATTTAAACTATCCCTTACTAATATAAAAAAAACGAGTTTGCAATTATAAAGTACCTACTTAAAATTATTATCATTAAAGAAACATCAACCTATAACAATAATATAACATTAATAATGCTGGACAATCCACACAGCATCATCTAGCCCCAAGCTAAGCAGAGCTTGTACTAGATAACTGATATACTTAATACAATACATTAGATGGATAGGTATTTTTTATCATACAAAGAAAATACCCAAAAGACCCGGAACAAATATTTACAGATTGCACAAACTTTTGTCCCAAGGCGAGGCAATTTGTGAATAACGTATAACATTTAATTTTCTATGCAATCTTATTTTTCTTTAGTATTTTTTATTAATTATGACCAGCATTTGCGCGGAGTGCCAGGGCTCCGTGGAATACACTTTGAGAACGGCTGATCTAGCCAAAAGTAAACAGAGCTTTTGTTATAACAAATATTTGCAGATCGCACAAACATTTGTCCCGAGGTGGAAATGAAGTATGTTAATCATTTATTGATTTATCTAAAGTTCCATAAATAATTAAAACGATATTTTCAGCTCTATCGACAACGCAAATAGAAGATACTATGCAACTGGTGGAATCGCAAGTTACCCGACTGAACGAAAGAGTATCAAACAAGAACAAGAAGAACCTGGAACAGTTATACGAAACAGCAGTTCTGTATTATGACGGGTTATGGGATCAAAACGGTAAGGAATTATTTGGATTTACAATGTGTAAGTATATACAGGATGCCACGGAAAGGGTGTACTAAGCCGAAAGGCTTCATATTCTTGTTCTTTATATGTGTTCTTACATCGTTATTACTGTTTTGAAATTTCTAAGGATTTACATCATTTATTTGTAATAATTTCATGACAAAACACTGGGTATGTTGAAAAAAACAAGGAAAATCTTTTTGAAATATTTAGTAATGTTAAATAATGCAAGATTGCGTGTAAAATAACACAAATATAAAAAAACACATTACTTACAGCAAAAAAAAAAAAAAAAAAAAATAGTTCTGCACAAGTTGATCTCAAAGAGATGAGATGAGTTGAGATGAGCTCAAAGATGTTTGACTTCGACGGGACTTGAACCCGCATCCTTCCCTCTGTACGGGAACGTGCTAACCAACTACACCACGAGATCAAATGACGTAGAAGTCGAAAAACTTTGGGACTTCTTCGGACTCTAGCGCCGTTAGCTTCACCTACAGGGGAAACATTAAAGTTTATCCAAACCTGTTCAAAGACTAAAGTTACGTTTTAGTTCGTACCTACTTTTATATTGAAATACAATTGTAAACATAACCCTCACGAATAAATAAATCTTAATCATATCCAACATATCGGCCAGAATTATTCGTCATTTGTATACAAGAAGCAAGCATTAAAATAAAATTTTTAAAAAGAGGTTTCTTATCTCGGACGACCGATGTGGCGCGACGGGCGAAGGTCCGCCTGCGACGCAGGAGGTTGCGTGTTCGATTCCCGGGAACAAATGTTTGTACGATCTGCAAATATTTGTTTCTATGTATAATAAAAAATATATATCCATGTAATATATTGTATTAAGTATATCATTCAGTCATCTAGTACCTAACACAAGCTCTGCTTAGCTTTATCTAAAATGTTTCTTCCTTATCTATTTCAGTGCAAAATAACGAAGATATCCTACTAAAGCTATGCTCCTACCTCGATCTGCTTACGTACTCCAAACTAGATGGTGCCGGCGTCGCAGCGATCCTACTGAACAGACTTGACGATTGCAAGGCAGTTAGTGATACTGCGGCGACTACAATCCTGAGAAAGGTAATAGTCATAATAATAGGGGATAACAGATAAACATTTTATTCATAACTAGCTGCTGCCCGTGGCTTCTCATGCGCTTTTTAAGTAGCCTATGTCCGTCCCCGGGATACCATTTACCTCCCTGACGAATTTCATTGAGATCCGTTCAGCCGTTTAGGCGTGAAAAGGTAACAGACAGACGGAGTTACTTTCGAATTTATCATATTAGTATGGATTTGTCAAATTATACGTCACATAACAATAAAATAGTAATAATAAAATTAATGCACATTACTCATAATTAAAACATCGTCGTAGGTATAAAATGCCATGTCTACGAGCCAGTTTTTTAGCTTGTTCTTAAAATTATTTTTATTTTAGACTAAAAATTTATCGAAAAGAAATTAAATAAATAAATAAATAATGCTGGACAATCCACATTGGTTAGTCTCCTAACACCATTTTCCTGTAGCCAAAAAACTATACAAAGTGGGTATTTATCGCGTATAATTACCTATTTTTTTTGTTTCAACAGGCTTACTCTTAATCTCACGGGATGACTAAATGTATTCAGATCGCGTAAGTTTATAAATATTTATACAGAGTGGGTTTTTTGGCTACAGGATAGTGGTCTCGAATACCGAGTACATTCCAAAATATTTTTTTCAGTTAAAGCCAATAATCGCTGATCTCCCAGATTGCTACATGGAACAGTTGAGAGCTAAGAAGTCACTGTTCTCTGCTGAAATCATACGCTCCTGTGGAATTCGCCAGCTTCAAGGTAATATTAATATTTATATTAAACCCGCCGCTTACCCCTTGCTTGAAGGTTATCATAACCTTCTGTATATCAGATGTTCTTAAAGGCTAGCGTCGACAGGCCGGCATCGGACGCTCCGCACTGACCGCATCAAACCAAATTTTAGTATTCTTTGTATGCTTGTGCTTCCACTGATCCGCACCGCACGGAGCATCGGTTGTCGGGAATGCCGGCGATAAATTTAGTGCGTATGACGTCATTCGGCCTGCCGATTAGTGGACGCACTCGCACACCCGCTCCATCCGCATTTTCCCCCTCGCGCTCCGCGCCACCGGTTCGCCATTCTCATTCATATAAAATTCATCCGCTTGCTGTGAAAATCTAGATACCAATGTTGAAAATTCGTTTACTAATGGCGGTCCCGTCGGCTATCCGGTTGCTTCGGTTACAGTGACGCACCACCCGGCATTACGCTCAAAAAATCCGTGCGATTAGCGCGCAGCATCCGATGCCGGCCTGTCGACGCTAGCCTTAATGCATATCGTCACCGGCCGCGAAGGAAATGATTTTTCTTCTGTTTTTTTTTGTATTTTAAGAGTTCTTAAAGTAATCAGAAGTCAAAAGTCAATAACCTTATTTTTTTCGGCTGACAAAATAAACACTTTGATAAGTAAATTATTACTATAATATTATTATAACTATAAATTATTACCAATAAGAAATAATTGTTATTGATTTTCTTTCTTCAATCAGATTAGTAGTTTTGCGGCAATCGTAAACCAAATGGTTTCCATTTAAATGGTAAGAACCCACGCTAAAACTATATTTGATTCAATTGTCGTTTTGACACACGAAAAGATATTTACGAATCTTAAAGTAAATAATTTTTCATCTAAAATGCATACATATACCAATTCCGTGCCCTCGGGGTTAAAATTAAAAAAAAACCTTTTCTCAGGTGAGCCGAAGCCCGACAAATACAAGCAATGTCTACAACTGCTATGCGATGCTGATTACCTGCTGTTACAATACTGCGACGAACTGCACAAATGTCTTACTGAAGGTGTGTACTGTTTATTAAGAGGGCGCAATGCGCGTCATGTGAAAAGGTTAGGCTTAGGATTTCGCGTTCAGGAGCGGGACAGAGAAAACACTTATTGGAACGGCGGCGCGGGGTAAGCGCAAAAATCTAGTTTTTGCTTATTTGCAAGAAAACTACACAACTTATGAATGGTGGCATGTTCAAATAATTGAACAAACCATCTCAAATCAAATTATAAGTTTTTTTTTAAATGATTCAAGAAACTAAATAATTAGTAATAACCTACGAATCAAAACATAAGTCATTTCAATAGTCAAAGTTAACAACTCTTTATTCCACAAATACAATGAATGTACACTTAGAAACGGTCAAATTAAACACTGGCACGGAAATAAAGTGATATTTGTGATTTCAGTCGCTTCGGTATGTAGACTAGAGTAAAGAAGCGACGAAGAGACCTTAAGGCATAAGATAAGGCAAGATAAGGTATGATAAAGCGCGTGCAAGTAGTGATGTGCCGTTCCGGGCCGGGTCGTGATCAGAATATCGATATGGGTTTATTATATTACCTGTAATAAACAATTAGACCTCACTTATTGGTATAATGAATTCTGTAAAAATTGTTCAAAATAATATTTAACATTGCTACCATGGTGTATACCATGGTATGATATCTAAATGTAAAGTACCTAAATGTTAACCCTAATATATATCACCCGATAATTATAAAGCTAGATTACCACTGACTCAGTGATTGACAAGAAAATTGTTCTCCATATTTCAGGATTAAAATTACCTGTTTGCAAAATTTCAGCCCGATCCGTTCAGAGAGAAAAGGCATTTGATATCGCTTGTTTGCGACAACGATAACATTACTCAAAGAACACGATTTTGTAGTTAAGTATACAGCTAATTTCAGAAAAAATCTAGTTTTTACCTGCAAAACGACACACACACAACAAACCACAAACTACAAAACGATGCCTACGAGTATATTTCAGTTAATTTTGTTGTGAATTCTGATAAAAGATTTTTCTTTAATGTCACTTTTTGTTTTATGAAGTAAATTAAAAACTAAAATTGAAACATTGTCAGTATAAAGTAATACAAAAAAATATTTTAGTTTTTCTGTAAGAATGACACATATTATACGTTATTCCATAAAAATACGGTTAACATTTCATGAGATAAACGTACATAATATTTGCTGATATATTTTAATAAGTATTGAATCAGGCAATATTTTACTCCTACTTTCAAAAAGCCATAATTAGCTAAATATAATTTTTCAAACCTTAAAAATGCTCTGCTGTAATATCGTTTTTGATTAATGTCATCGTTGTCGCAAACAAGCGATATTATTAGTAAATATACCTTGTTACAAGTATCGATTATTGTTTTCATAGAAACTAAGTATCTACCCCATCCCTAATAATGTTAATGATTTGTCGTAACCTTGAATGGACCAATTAGCACTCGTTTCCCCGTGCCCGCACACCTCAGTTGGTTGAGAGACTTGTTTGCATAGCAAATAAGTAGGCATTAAGCGTCTATTGGGTATCAGGTCGATGGTCTGAACCAATGAAGTGTAGTTGGTCTGAACGCAATCAACTCAAAAACTACTAATCGGATTTTCATATGGTTACTACCAATGGACGGAGTTTTTCATGAGGAAGATTAGAATGTGAAGTGGCTGAAATTCACACTGCATCATCTAGCCCCAAGCTAAGCAGAGCTTGTTTTTTTTTCGAAAGGACTAATGCTTTTGACCGCAGATGGCCATGACAGCGTTACAGGACTTGTGGCGGGCGCAGAGGGCGCCTCGCCGGTAAAGTTATGTTGGGGCAACACGCGCAAGGGCCACCTTGGGCTGTTGCCAGATGCTACAAGAGGGAAGGGAGGTCTCGCTTAGGTGCACGAATGGACCTATAGGCGGAAGCGGGGAATTCTTCGGCCCCGCATCCGGCGGGGTCGGTTTTTGGTCGGGTGATTAGTGTGCGGAAGCGAGTCGGGACTTGTTGCCGTCACCTCCGGGTTAGCGGCGGTGATTGGGTCAACGGGGTCACCGAGAACGTGTCTCGGTCTACGGAGGAGAGGCAAAGCTTTTGTTATGGGTACTAGATAACTGATATGCTTAATACATTACATACATAAATATATATATTTTTTATCATACCTACATAGAAACGAATTTCCTGCGAATGACTGCAGATAGATGCTGGATGCGGCAAGCTGAAGACAGAGCGCTATGGCGCTCGTTCTGGGAGGCCTATGTCCAGCAGTGAACTAATACAGGATGATGACGATGATTACCCAACTTAAAGCCTGTGTGACAATTAATCTAGCACTCATTTTAAGTAGTTTTAGTAACTCATTTTAATTCTATTAAAATGAGTTTATTTTTTCAGACCCGTCGAAATGGGATGCCATCTTCACTAGGATGGAAAGAAGAATATTCGGGAATCCGTACGCGGGGTCTGACTATCAAGCGTTAGGCAGTTACCAAGTCCCTTTGAACGGAATAAAAACAGCAGGCAAGTACTTTTATATGGGTGTTTGAAAATCTCTCGCCAACACGAAGTTGGCGCGAGATTCCTTTTTTTTTTCTGGGTTCTGCAAGGAATGAAACTAGCGGTAAAGTAATTTGCCGCAAATCGTAAACCATTTTCTCTTAACTAGTTGGTCCAATGGAAGTTTTTGATCAGTATATAAAACAGGATCGATAAGCATCAAAAAAAGCTTTTGTGTAAAAAAAAATCCTCATTTCAGTTCAAAGATCTTTATTTCTCATTTACAACAAAAATGTTACTTACATGAGATACTTATGCTAGTAATATTATTATGTTATTTTCGTCTCTTATGGTTTAGTTTAGTAGTGTTACGTCTCCGGTTATAATCTTTGCAAATTAGTTTTATACACGCCAAACGTTCTAGCTCCTTTAATATCTTCAGGTAGCCTGTTATAGAATTGGGCACCTTCGAAAGTAATCGTCTTTTTACCCTGCTGAGTTCTAATTGTAGGCAAAACAAGATGGTCACCTCTTCATCCACTGTATTTACTGTGTAGTTGGCTTTTTTTGATGAATGTGATATTTGTATGAATGTACTTACTATAAAATTTACTTGCTATATGTATTTTTTTTTAATATCTGAGAATGGGAATAATATTCCTCTTAAAATTATGGATTGTCTCCTTTGACCATTTTCCTGTAGATACTATGATTAAGGTACCTCTCCTTACAGCCCCGTCCAAAAAATTCACCCTGTATTCCTAAATGCTCCCGAAACACAATTGAATCGAGCACTAGCACGCGTTGTTTCCGGTATACAAAGTAACCCTTAAATAAATAAATAATAAATGAATAATGCCAATCAACACAGCATCATCTAGCCCCAAGCTAAGCAAAGCTTGTGTTATAGGTACTAGATGACTGATATACTTAATACAATACATAGATAGATATTTTTTGATTATGCATAGAAAATACCCAGAACATCCGGAACAAATATTTGCAGATCGTAAAAACATTTGTTTCAAGGCGGGAATCGAACGCGCAACGCCCTGCGTCGCAGGCTGATCTTCGCCCGCTGCGCCACAGAAGTCTTCATGATATATACTAGCTTTTTCCCGCGGCTTCGCACGCTTTTTTCCGAGATAAAAAGTAGCCTATGTCCGTCCCCGATATACAATCTATCTCCATGCCAAATTTCATTAAGATCCTTTCAGCCGTTTAGGCGTAAAAAGGTAACAGACAGACAGAGTTACTTTCTAATTTATAATGTTAGTATGGATTTCTATAAATAATTTTCTATTGATTTTTAATTTTCAGCTCCAAACATGAAAGGCATAGTTTTAAAGGGAATAATATCAGAGCTGAGTACAAAACCGCCACGCGCCGTGATCAGGATGGGACACGTATGTCTTTGGGACACCAGTGTTCCAGACCCAGCGTTGGATAAATTACTGCGCCTGCCTAAAGGGGAAAACGTCGTCAGGATATTAGAAGAGGTGAGAAAATAATTATTCCTACTTTTCAACAGGCAAAAATTTGCGAAAATGTTAATTTTTGCAGTGACGAAGCTAAATCCAAAGCGACTGACCGCAGCGGGCCGAAGTTTGGCATGGACGTAGTTCTTGATTTGGAACAGCATATTGAGTTGCTAGGTGCTGTCCGTGGCTTCGCACGCGCGTTTTAAGTAGCCTATGTACGGACGTGCAGTGAGGTAAGTGTTATACCGGGATGTTCGTTCTACCTTACACTGCTTGCTTGTTCAGTGCCTGCTTCCAGGTCGTCCCGTTGGATTCCCTGTCCAGGTAGGATCAGCTTTTAGTCTTCCAAAAATAAAACAGCGGCTCAATGTAGATAATGATTTGTACCGAAGTTTCTTGATATTCGTTCTAGATATTGATTTATTACAAAATCAGGCGTCTGACCTATATCCAAACCCGTGCGTTCTCGTCAGCGCGATCTAGAGCTCGTCACTTTTACTAGCGACATCTAGTTATCATTTTGCGCAACATTTCAACGTTCGACAGGGGACGGCCCCGAGATACCATTTACCTGACTGCTAAATTTCATTGAGATCCGTTCAGATAGATAGATAGATAAAGGTTTTTATTGACTACTTCAGACGCACACATACAAATCAAACTACAGCAATTATACAGGATGCTAGTAAAAAGAAACAATAATAAAAATACAGTTGACTAAGTAATAAAAACAAATAATAACATAATTAAAATCTAAGTAAAATGTCTGTGTGTTCAGTCGTTTAGGCGTGAAATGGTAACAGACAGCTGTCTGTCTGCTCTGTAGCTACTTTCGAATTTATAATATTAGTAAGGATGTAGTGTATTTTCTACGTTTGTAGTAGTCTAGTTGGCAACACTGAATCTGTCATACATTCGGATTATGGAAAAATAGAAAACATGTAGACCTCTCAAATAGTTACTCTGAGCATTGCGCATCATGGCATGGTATAGTGCATATTTTAGAGAATCGGTTGTAGTCAGTACGGGACACCTGTGTCTGTGCCTCACCAGTGTACCAGACGCGGCGTTGGATAGATTACGCCTGTCTGAAAGACAGAGTGTCGTCAAAATATCAGAAGTGGTGAGACATAGTGGTGTGCTGTGTGGTGCCGGCTTCGAATTTGCGACTAAAGGATATCCACCGGGGGCGGGCAGCAGCGACCCCTGCAGAATAATTCTACTAACGAACTGCGATCTTATCATGGGGAGGCCTGGGTCCAGCAGTGGACCAATATAGGCTGTGGAGGTGGAGGTGGTGAGACATATCTCATCTATACATATTATCTACATATATTAATATTATAAATTCGAAAGTAACTCTGTCTGTTTGTCTGTTACCTTTTCAAGTTTTCACGCTGGAACGGCTGAACGGATCTCAATGAAATTTGTCAGGGAGGTAAATGGTATCCCGGGGACGGAAATATGCTACTTAAAAATCGCGTGCGAAACCGCGGGCTGTTGCTAGTAGCATATAAAGCTGCTCCTGCCCTTGGCTACGAACGCGTTTCTAAAAGGATGGCAAGTTGAGCTACGTATATAGCAAAAAGAACACTTAACATTAGTGTCCCATTTGCTTACTTTGGGACTTTGCTGATTTTATTTGTATTTGATCGCTTTTTCCCAGATAAAAGTTAGCCTATGTCCGTTCCCGAACACCATTTACCTTCCAGCCAAAATTCACCGTACCGTCCAACCGTTTCGGCTTGAAAAGGTAACAGACAGGCAGACAGAGTTACTATAGAATTTATAGTATTAGTATGGATAAATTAATAAATAATGCTGGACAATCCACACAGCATCATCTAGCCCCAAAGTAAGCAGAGCTTGTGTTATGGGTACTAGATGACTGATAAACTTAATACAATACTTAACATAGATAGATATATTTTATTATATATAGAAAATACCCAGAAAACCCGGAACAAATATTTGCAGATCGTACAAACATTTGTCCCAAGGCGGGAATCGAACCCGCAACCTTCTGCGTCGCAGGCGGACCTTCGCCCGCCGCGCCACATCGGTCGATATCTGTCATCTAGTACCCATAACACCAGCTCTACTTAGCTTGTGGCTAGATGATGCTGTGTGGATTGTCCAGCATTATTTATTTATTTATTTATTATTATTTGTTTACTTTGGGGCTAAATAATTTTGTGTGGATAATTAGCTTTCTGTTCATTTCAGTTGCACATATTCACTGACTCCGTGCGTCGTCCGTGCGTGGTCACAGTGCTGACATCTAGCGGCAAGAAGCGGCGCTATCTCCTCAAGAACGAAGATCTGCGACCGGATTCCGCTGCGCAATGCCTGTCGCAAGGACATGTCGGATATCATGTAAGCACGTTACATTTCACGATCGATCGATTACATCGTAATATTCATCAAATCATGTGCAGTGGTGATTGAAATCGCAACGAAATAAAGTTCATTTCAGCTTGTACTTCTCCGCCAATGGCTAACAGCTATCTTTCTGCGTTGAAATAAAGGGCATCTCTTTCTACACTATGCAAACTGAGCGAGACAAAGATCCAGTTAGTGCAATAACACAGTTGTAGTGTAAAACCACTTTACATGATCTACGAGCGCATTCCGCTGTGCAATGTCTTTCGCAAAGACATGTCGGATATCATGTACGTACGTGACCTCAATGGCGCATCGGGCGTAGGCCGCCTGCGACACAGGAGGTTGCGGGTTCGATATCCACCTCGGGACAAATATTTGTACGATCTGATAATTTTTTCTGGTTGTTTTCTATGTATAATAAAATATATAGGTATCTATGTAGTATGATCCTAAAGAGCCCTAAAGAGTCTGTTCACTTTAAAATTAAAGTTAAAAAATTTATTGCTTAACTGGCAAAAGGAGCAGGAACTTCTCAGACATGGTATAAGCGCTATTTAACAAATGTGTACAAAATTAGTCATGGGTAATTTTTCTTGCATTTTTATTTTATAGATGATTCAGATATTTATTATATTTTGTGTTGTAAATTAGATGTAACACTTCGCTTTTACGAGTATATAAACATTATAATTTATAAATCCTCAATCCCATAGGCCCCAACACAAAACCAGTGCAGGTTATTTTTTTTTAAATACCTGTGAAAGCTGAGTTGGGATCATTTTGTAAGTAAGCTACATTAGGTATATAATTAGGACTAATTTCTTTGTTTGTAAGTATTATTTAACAGTTTTCTATTATTTTTTATTCAGTTTTAACAATTTTAATCTTATCTGTGTTAGTTACAACTAAACGTTTTTTGATTTGATTTTGATTTGATGATGTTTTAGAGAACCGTTAGGAAATGTCTACCTACTCACCAAAACACAGTAGATATTCTATGAAAATGTTTATTGATACAGTGAATAAAAAGGTAGGCACAGTAAGATTGTCTATTAAGTACGTACATACACTTGTGAAACACCAAACGTAGTAGGTACCTACAAATAGGATAAACGTGTGTGAGTTTTTCAAACACCACCGTCTATATTGTTCTCATAAGTCCAGTCCACCCCAAGGTTGCCTGGAAGAGATCGCCCAAAGCGATAAGGCCGCCCTTTGTACTTCCTTGTTTCTCAGCATTTTCTTCTGTATTATAATTTGTGTTTGTGTGGTACAATAAAGAGTTATCTATCTATCTATCTAAATGTGCATAAAACCGATATTTTTGTACCGAGCACGTGACTACCAAAATTCCGTCACACAGTTGTACTATCGGAATTGAACGCCTTAATGTATTAAGTATATCAGTTGTCTAGTAGCCCTAACACCAATTTTGCCTAGCTTGGGGATAGATGACGGTGTGCGGATTATCTAGCAATATTTATTTATTATTGTGTATTTGTTGCCAGGTGATACCGTTAAGTGAAGATTGTGGCCTCATCGAGTACTTAGAAGATCACAAGCGGTTGCGGGACCTTATCGCTGACACTTGTGATGTTGGTGAGTAGCAATTAGTATACCACATTTTTTTTTTATAATTATATCTGAAACTCGACGCCAAGCAAGTGAGTTTCAGTTATTCGTGTCGTGGTTTGTTTACAAACATTCTACATCAAGTTTGGTTAGTGTATAGGTTAATGTATAGGGCATAAATGAAAAACTTAAATAAATTAAAATGTTAAACATAAAACACTTTTTTTTTATTGTAAATCGCAAAACTCAAATCATGGTAACTATCCCGTAGTAAATGACTTTAGTGTTAAAAACATTACTCTAAATATTCTATTATTTTTCCTCTAAATATTCTTTAAATTATAAAAGCGTAGACACTAGGATTTATTTTAATTACAATATGTACATTCATCTTTTCAATACTTATATTTATTTTATCAATTTTCTCGTTTCAGATATACCGATAGAAAGGCAAGCTGCGAAAGACGGTGAACTAATTTTGGCGCCAAAAACATCTTCTGTTCAGAACTACAACGAGCTATGTTCCAAAATACCCGCCTATTCGTTGAGGTAAATCAATAATTGAAATTTTCATATTCCTAATTCACGAAAAAACTAAATTATAGAACGTAAAACGAGAAAGATAACGGCAAAGGCGAGCTTAACCCTAAAAACGCTCTGCACTTTTACGCTGAAAGAGGCATTGAAAGTGTGTCAAGGTGGCTCAATTCGAACTAACTAACACTAAATATTGTAGCAACTAAATAAATGACCATTAATAAATCCACTAAACCACCAGAATCCTTTAAACTGCATATTTGTGATCGTGCTTCGTCCTTAACACAATGTAACTGCTTATAGATAGATCGATAATACTTTACTAATAGGGATAATAATAAAAATGTAATAGCACTATACATGGACATGACCAAAGCGTTCGACCATGTTAATCATGATAGACTATTACATAAGCTAGATGTTTACGGTGTCAGAGGTACAGCAAATGATCTCATAAGGTCATACCTTAGTAATAGAAGTCAGGTGATCCAAGTTAATAAAATATGCCTGGAATCACAAACTGACATCACTTACGAATCATGCGCCAGAGTAGTGTCACGCGGGGTGCCCCAGCGGAGTGTTCTAGGACCACTCCTATTTCTGATCTATATTAATGAATTACCCGAAGTGACTATGCATCCTACAATGTTATTTGCGGATGATAGCACTGTATTATTTATTAATGATAAAACGCATAATTTTGAACTTGACATTAAATCTACTTTGACATCAATTATAAATTGGCTATCCTCAAACAATTTAAAGATAAATTTGACAAAAACTTACCTAATGAATTTCAAAGTAAGAAATAATTCCAGTCTTGACGTTGGCATTGACTACTTCGGCACCAAAGTGGCTGAAGTGGACTCTACCAAGTTTCTAGGGCTTAACATCGACAGTAAATTAAATTGGAAACATCATATTGACATTATCTGTAAAAGGTTAAAACAATTCTCTTATGCTCTTTTTAAACTAAGTCAAGTATCTAATCTATCCACCCTACTCACTGCTTATCACGGAAACGTGTCTTCGATTTTAAGATATGGCATCATGTTTTGGGGTAACTCGACTGACAGCCTTAGAGCATTCAAAGCCCAAAAGCGTTGCTTAAGGGCTATTCGTGGTTTACGGAGACGCGACTCCTGTAAAAGTCACTTTATCGAAAAAAAACTACTAACATTTCCGTGTCTATACATCTACGTAGTTGCAGTTTTTGTTAAAAATAACCCCGACATGTTTCAAGAATTTGCAATTGGAAGCCGTTCTGAGGGCAGACTACGCAATGTGCCATGCAGAACAAAGTTGTTGCGTTCAAGTGTGTTTTGTATGGCACCAAAAATCTTTAACAAAATCCCAAAAGTTATTCGTGATTTGTCCTGCAACCAATTTAGTGCAAAACTTAATAATCTTCTAATTGATAAAGCTTATTATACAGTGAATGATTTTTTAAATGACCGTATTGTTTGAAATTCTCATATATAAATGACTTGAACTTGTTATGACATGATCATTACTTTATTTATTTTTAAACTAAAACATTTTTATCCAAATTATGAAATTTAGTGACTGTACTATTGTTTGACATTGTTTATTTAAATTGACTATCATACATTTTTATTTTATTTTTTGACATGTTATCTTCAGCTGACATTAATTAATTAACTATTTTATTTTAAATTAAATTTCATAATTTAGCATTTGATTAGAAGTGATAATATTGGAAATAAATTATAAAATTGCATGCTTTTAAGTCAAACAAAAACGTATTGGTTTGTTAGTAAGTTTTCACATGTGTAATGAAATGATTGTACGCCTAAGCGGCAGAATTCAGTGATCTAAAATAAGTCTGTACCGACTGTAAAATTACCTGATTCACAAACAATAAATGAATTATGAATTATGAATTTATTGCACACTTAACTTAGAAATAATTTACAAAAGAATATAAAGGAATAAGCGACCATTGGCGGTCGTATCGCTCAAGAGCGATCTCTCCCAGAATAATGCAGTCCTGCCTACTTACATCATTTCTTACACATGCTGCATCTGTCAAGTATTTAATTTAATACTCATGTGTAACTCTACCTCTCACCTACCTATTCAATTATTCTTGTACTTACATAAGTTTATCTTATCATGCTTATGTCTGTGCTGTTCCTGTGAAGCCTGTACTGTTTTATATATAAGTTTCTGTGAATAAAGAATTATCTATCTATCTATCTACCATAGACCCTACATAGTTATTGTTGCGCAACGAGGAATAAAAACTTAACATTTATACCTACTGAATGAAGCGCACCAAAACGGGTGCGCTATGTGGAAGTACTATGGTGCGCTTCATCTGGGTGCGCTACGAGGAATGCCTCGTTTCTTTATCTTTATCTTTATCTGTCTCGTAGGCCTAGCACTGGGATTGTTGTCTAGGGTAGAATAGAGAAAAATTACGTCACTTTGTCATCGAATGCGTAAATTATTTGAAATATATTCCTTCAACTTCAATAATGTACGCAATGTATGACGATGCGATGTCATTATTGACTATTCTACCCTAGAGAACAATGCCCGTGCTAGGCCTACAGTTGTGGTCTCCGTGTTTCAGTTCTTGTGGTTAGGTTAGGTTAGGTTAGCAGGGTTATATCAGGCTAGAGTCGTCTTTTAACACTAGGTTATAATATTAGTTTGAAGTGTGTTAAGCTGCCGCTGCCATTCCGGTGTGAATAGAGTCTAAATGAAAGGTATTTTTTTAGATCGGCGATTGAAGAGCACAGCTCATCGGTAGAAGACTTTATGAACAAGAAGCGGAGGTTTTTGGAAACTCTTAGTGAAGTCACTATTTCTAATTGGCTGTTTGGTACGTATGAGTTAATTAAATGTTTTATTTGAGCATATAATAGTGTCAATTATTTATATATTGATCACCAACGTAGTGTACACTTAAACTAGCTGAGAGTTACCTAAATAACATCATGTGAAGTGTTAATATAATGTATACCCTTACAGTGAACGGATAAAACATGAAAACCTTCCTTCAAAGAAAATATGCGCGCAACATGACACAACATTGCAAACAAACTTACATGTTTGCAATGTTGTGTCCTTATTCCTTATCCTTATCCTTCGGTGTTTAGCCAACAATTTATTAACACTCGGGACGCACAGGTAACTTTAACTTCAACTTCTTTATTTTTGGCGCCGCTTGCTTTTCGCTACGACTCTGCCAGTGTCAGTAAGGAGTGTCATAAACTTCAAAAATAATATGATCGGTTCAAAAATTCGGTATAGTGAAAGTAGAGAAAAATTAAAATTTTGCATCAAATTGATTTATCTAATTTTAATAGGACAACACAACATGAAAAGCACAATGATTAAAGCAGCAAATATATTATACAAGTTTATACACAAAACTTTACAAAGTCGACTTCATGCCCTCGACATCTGAGATGAAGTTGTCGTTTGACGTGTAGGTCGCTTACGTCATTTTCTACAACGCCTGGCGGTGGCGACTCGAGGGCGCGCCCTCCAGTCGCCACCGCCAGTTGCCTCGCGAACTAAACTCGTTCGCAGCATAGTTTACAAGCGCCGCCTAGCACAGCTTACTTTGCTTTTGGGTCATTTTCTAGCGCAAGGAATGCTTTCATGTTTTATCCGTTCACTGTATGGGTATACAATAATATACCTCTAGACACTTGACATGATACACATAATACAAGCTCCGCTTAGCTTGGGGATATTTATTGTTATTTAATTTCAAATTTATAGCTTCCGTGGTTTAGGTCTAGATGATGCTGTGTGGATTGTCCAGCATTGTTATTATTATATTTTTTTAACATTTACTATGTTCTAGGACTGGGCGACCGGCATCTTCAAAACGTATTATACTCAGTCCAAGATGGCGGCGTTGTATGCATCGACTGGGGCGCCATTTTGAAATATGGCAGCGACGAATTACCTCCGGCTAGACTCACCAGGAACTTGCTCGCTGTGTGCGATACTAAAGGTAATTAAATGTGCTAAATAAGTAGGTAATTTATAAACATTATTATTTTTAACAGTGCCCTATCACAGCAGCTCTAGTAATTAATCTTATAATTATTCTGTATAGCTTGATTATTGACGATGCCCATTTGCAGAAGATATAGGTATTAATTGCTTTGTTTTGTGTCTTAATAAGATATCTTCTTAACCCTTAGCCACCTGACGTGTATTTCAATTACACTACCACCTGACGTCGGTCATAGATACCGCTTGCGTAGTTACCATGTTTAATAATATATTATATAATTATTAAATAAAATAAAAGTCGCATCTGTATTATCATTATAATTTTAATGAACTGCGTTACGTCAGTTTACATTTCACTTATTTTTAAGTGAAATGTAACTGACGTAATCAAGTGTGTGTGTAAACAACTTTGTGGTTCTACGGTGAATAAGATAGATATACATATAGATAATACTTTTATTCATTACCTTATAAAAACAGATAGTACTAATTAAACATATTATACGGAACAGCAATGGAGCTGGCGGTCTTATCGCTTAAAGCGATTTCTTCCAGGCAACCAAAACAATGGTGAGAAAAATAAAGGATGGCGGTGCTTTACAACATAAATTCAAACTATTTATACTAACTAATACAATAAATGTATGAGTATAATATAAACTTTGCTGTAGATAGATGATTTATTTGGTTCAAAAACATTCTACTTAGTCTGTCACTCCCGGCAGGGTCACAAACATAGGCAACATCAAACAAAGTTTTTGTTTTAGTGCGTAAGCCTTAACACTCTTTTTTTAAAGAAATTGTATAATACATTATATACCGCCGCCCTAAGTAGCTGAAGGATTAATTTATCTCTCATTTCCATTTACCATGCAAACAACAAATCTAATAAATTTTGAGTTTAAAAAAAATATCCCAATAAAATATCGACTTCGACGACGCTTGAACCCGCAAGTACGGAATGCGCTTTCAATTGCGCCACGAGGTTAGGTGACGTAGGAATCATCAGTCTCATCTGAGGGAGGGTGCGGGTTCAAGTCCCGTCGAAGTCGATTTTTTTATGGAATATTATAACTTTTTTAAAAATCAAACATAGACGATAAAGTAAGGTAGGATAGTCGGTCCATAGACTATCTGATCCGACAATCAGACAAAAAGATCGGACGTGCATTGCCGGGCTAAGAATGCCGTACGAATAAAATAAATAAATAATGCTGGACAATCCACACAGCATCATCTAGCCCCAAAGTAAGCAGAGCTTGTGTTATGGGTACTAGATGACTGATAAACTTAATACTATACATAACATACATAGATAGATATTTTTATTATATATAGAAAATGCCCAGAACACCCGCAACAAATATTTGCAGATCGTACAAACATTTGTCCCAAGGCGGGAATCGAACCAGCAACCTTCTGCGTCGCAGGCGGACCTTCGCCCGCCGCGCCACATCGGTCGTCACATAAATGTATCTAAATTGACTATTCCAAGAGTACCTATGTATCTTTTTGGAATAAATAAATACAATACAATACAATGCCCAAAAAACACCCTAAAAAAAACCAGGGTGTTACCACGATTGGCAGGCGGCGCGGCGGCGCGCGGCGTAAGAATCGGTCCGTCCAACGCGGCCCGTAGATGTCGTAAAAGACGACTGAGTCAGAAGAGCTTACGGACGTAGTTGACTTAGTATATAGATAGTTATCGATACTCCAGCCTTATTCGATGTGAAATGTTTGTAAATTGAAATTACAATTCAAAAATAAAACAAATTAGAACTAGCATTTACAATTGAAAGAATTAGGCTAATTGCAGACTGTTGCAAACAATCTACATGTAGTTCAACTGATCCATATCAATACCAGTCGGAAGCGTCCCCAAGACGCTGGCTGCATTGCCCCGCTGTATGGCAATGCTGATGCGCTGCGCGTTAATAATAATATTAATAATATTTGTTTGTAAATAGAATATACTTTATTGCACACTTAAATCTAAAATGAACTATTTACAACAAGACAAACTAAAAACTAAGCGACAATTGGCGGTCTTATCGCTCAAGAGCGATCTCTACCAGACAACCATGGATGGAAAGGATCAATGGACAGTACAAGGGGATCTGTGTGCTTTATAGATAGATAGATAGATTATCACTTTATTGCACCAGCAATACATTATGCTTTAGGCAGGTTTTATAATATTATAAATAAAATATTTATAATACATAGACATATACTACATACATACATAATCATTATATTTATATACATTACACATTTACATATACTACTTAGAGGTATATACATAGGGATTCAGGTATGAGTTCAGTGACAACAGGACAATTAGTGCTCTATTGCCAAGGTTTTAAAGATAGGTAGCGACTTTGCACGCCTCACCGAAACTGGTAATTCGTTCCATAGTTGAACAGCCTGGGCAGTAAAAGAGTGGGCGAAAAAGGAAGTAGAGTGGGCAGGTACTTGAAGCATAAGGATTTCAGAAGAGCGCAGAGCAAGAGCATGAGAAAGGCGTAGAAAGGTGAAACGTTCTTTGAGTTATGGATAAAATATATACATAATAAACCGTCCTTTCTGTTAGCGTGTAGTTTTATACGTAAATCATATTCCCTGTTGGTTTAAGACCTTTCCTTTAAATATTGGTGACAATCTTATATCTATATATCTGTCTATAAGGTATATATAAAAGAAAGTCGTGTTAGTTACACTATTTATAACTCAAGAACGGCTGAACGGATCTCGGTGAAATTTGGCAGCGAGGTAGATGGTATCCCGGGGTTGGACATAGGCTACCTTTTATTCCGGAAGAAAGCGTGCGAAGCCGCGGGCTGTAGCTAGTTATATATAAAACTCTACGCCAACAATGAGTTTTTTTTTGTTATAGTTGTTGTTTGTTTACAAACATTTTACATCGAACTTGGCTAGAGTATAGTACCGATAACACAAGCTCTGCTTAACATGGGGCTAGATGATGCTGTGTGCATTATCTAGCACTATGTAATTATTTCTATGAACCGTAGAATAAGTTTAATAGGAACCGTAACTTTTCTATATGTATGTAGTCTGAAATAAATTAATTATTGACTTAATTATTAACTATTTATTTATTGACACCATTGAGATGTCAAAAATAATCCTAACATACTTGTTTCAGTGTTAGAAAGCAAGCTGCAGTCATTGCTGTCTTCCCTGCGCGACAGGAACCAGTTCCTGCTGCCTATAGTGAAGCTGTCGTTCAAGTGGTTGGAAAACTTTGATGATAAAGTAAGAATTTAACTTCGGGAATTTTTAACAGAGTTGAAATAAGAAGAAATGAATTTAGGGTGATTTTCCATCGGATCTTTTATTTGTATTATTAATTCATGGAATGTACAGCGTGTGCCGTGGTGCCGGCTTAGAATTTGCACCACCCCAAGTCGCCCCGCGGGTGTCGTAAGAGGTGACTAAGGGATATCCACTGAGGGCGGGCAGCAGCGCCCCCTGCAGAACAATTCTACCACCGAACTGCGATCCCCAAGCCACATGCCCAGCGTGGGGATTATGGACATTACCCCCCGTGAGATAAATTCTCAGGGCCTCCCCCTGGGGTCAGCAGTGGACAATATTAGGCTGTTGAGGAATGTGCAGTGGCATTCATAGATTACTCCCTGCCAGGTTCCAAGTGCCTTAATAAGGCGAAAAACGTTTATAGTTGATGGTAGTGATAATAATAATAAATAATAATAATAATAGTTTTGTCTGTGCAATTATGGATGAGGTGGTAAAGACGAACAATTACCGAAAGTATATAATGAAAGATGGCACGATCGATATTTGTCGAGCGTGTCATCTTCCTGGGGAGACCCTTCGTCATATACTTTCGGGTTGTTCGCACCTTGCTAACTCTCAGTACTTGCACAGACACAACCAAGTAGCCAAAATTATACACCAACAACTTGCTCTCCGTTATGGCCTTTCTGGCCCTGAAGTTCCGTACTATAAGTACACACCGGCGCCAGTTGTCGAAAATGACCGTGCCACGCTCTATTGGGACCGATCTATCATTAGCATTACAGACAGGACTATTCTTGCGAATAAGCCTGATATTGTACTGATATATCGGTTAGAACGGAGGGCGGTGCTCGCTGATACCACGTGATGTTAACCTCGTTAAAGCTGAGAAAGATAAACTTAGCAAATATCTTGACTTGGCCAACGAGGTTGTCAGCATGTGGGATGTTGATTCAGCGACCGTCGTCCCGATAGTCGTTTCGGTTAACGGCGTAATAGCAAAGAGCCTCGATCAACATCTCAAGAGACTATCGCTAGGAAGTTGGATCAAGGATCAGATTCAAAAGGCGGTACTCCTGGACTCGGCGCGCATCGTCAGGAAGTTCCTCTCTCTGCAGCCCTAGTCACCGGCCGCTTAAGGCTAGCTTCGCGGCCGGTGATTCACCGTTTTAATATATTTTTTACTGTAGAATAGTTTTATAATATTTTATCTTCTATAGTGAAAAATATATTTTATAACGAGATTTAAAATAAATGAAGAGAATAATAATAATAATAATAGAATAGTTTTAAAATATTTTATTTCCTATAGTAAAAAAATATTTTGTAACGAGATTTGAAATAAATGATGTGATAAATAAATAATGCTGGACAATCCACACAGCATCATCTAGCCCCAAGCTATGCAGAGCTTGTGTTATGGATACCTAACAATAACACAAGCTTTTCTTAGCTGCTCTGCTTAGGTACTAGAGGACTGATATACATAATACAATACAGATTTTTATTTATTATACATAATAAATACAATTTATATATGTATGTATGTACTTTTCAAACCCGTTAATATCATGAACCACTTATACTTACCTATAATACTTACTTATAATTTTAAGTTAAAAAAATTACTAATGTATAGTTTACTATAGTTTTAAAGAAAGCTGATAAATTTTGCTATAAAAAGTTTTTTATTTTAAATCTCTAACTTCTACAGTATAGAAAAAAATAAATTTAAAAGTGTGATACTTAGTTTTGCAGGCCAGTGTAGTTTAGTTTAGTTTTGGCGACATCTGAATTGACACCATTGTTCTTAATTTAGTAGGTTTTTAGTATTTGCATTTGGCCATTGTACCATTTAGGTACCTTATTTATTTCATTAGTTTTCGTTTTATTTTCTTTTTATTTGTTAGTGTACTACCTTTTTCCGATTATCATGGCAAAAATACTATGCATTTCATGTCCCGCGATATTTATATGACGGGGGTAAAGCCCATAATCCCCACGCTGGGTATGCGGGGTGAGGATCGCAGTTCGGTGGTGGAATTGTTCTGCAGAGGGTGCTGCTGCCCGCCCCGGGTGGATATCCCTTAGATGCATCTTACGACACCCGCGGGAAGAGTTGAAGTGGTGCAAATTCTAAGTCAGCAACACACAACAATAAAGAAGATGAAGCTATAACTGACACTTAATACTAGCCGATCCCTGCATTAGTTGTACGTAATAAATACCCAATAATAATATAAATAATTTTTGTTTCAGCTTGTCTACATACAAGGAATACTGCAAGGCAAAATGGTCGCACACGAAATTACCAAAGACGTCCTACAAAAGTGTGAAAAAGCACACCTATCCAAGTACATCAAGATGTTGGATAATGTGTTCTCTAGGCATGAGGATAAGGAACAATATAGCGTGGAGGAACAGGTGAGATTTATTACCCTTAAGGGCGCGTTCCCACTGTGCCGTAACCGTAAATGTGCTCTGCCTGTCTCGGTGTGTCTCGGCGAGTGTCTCCTGCCGCTCTTAGGATCGCAAACTTAAGAAAGCCAGCTAAACCATAAGCTTAGCTTCTTCAGAAAATACACTAACTGCATTTCCTTTTAAACCGACTTTGCAAATAGGAGGAAGTTCGGTTAAGTTTTTTTTAATGTATATTCGTCGCTTTCTCCGTCATTTATGGAATTATTATATTGAAATGCTCTAGTCTATTCTCATCTTTCTGGAGCTGCTCTAGCTTGTCCAATAAAAATCACAAATTCGGAAAACCTTAACTGAAACTTGTGTTTGTTTCAGGTGTCGAATCTTCTCCTGCACTGTACAGATCCTTGGATACTAAGCATCACCAAAACTGGATGGGAACCTTGGCTGTGAAAAATTAGATGCCTGATAATCGTTCCCCTGTGGGCGGCGTATGGCAGAGTTCGACAAATAATTCACTCACTACACAATTCGATATTGGTGTCGATTAAGATGTCGCCTAATCTAAACTAATTTAACAGCACCAAAAACGAGGGCATCTATTTTATTTCAATCGATCGAATTCAATTATTTACAGACTGCTCAAAATTAATAGCCATATGGCTTTTACAATAATTCGGTTTTGTCTTTTTGTACCTAAATTTACGTATTCTTTGAGATGTAGTCAACTGTGGAAACACAGTGAGCTCTTGGAAGGCTTAGACAACATAATAAAGAATACTCTATCATCGGTTTTGAATGTCGATTTAGATGACAAGGCATGGTCGCAGGCCTCCCTGCCTGTCAAATTGGGAGGCTTAGGTATACGCAAAATTTCAAGTGTAGCCCTTCCAGCGTTCCTGTCTTCCGTCTACAGCACTAGTTCTTTAGTTGACAAAATTTTAAAGTCATCTTGTTTGGTCCCACCTGGAATTTCATTCAAAATTTCATTTTTAGACGAAGCTCGAACGGCTTGGCATAATGCTTGCCCTAATGCTGCTCCCCCAAAATCTCTTTTGTCTCAACGGCAATGGGACGGGCCTCTGTGTGAGTTGACACGGAATAGTTTGTTACAAACGTGCTCCAGCTCTGCGGATCGTGCCCGTCTCCTGGCCGTTTCTAAATGGGAGTCAGGACATTGGTTGCAAGCATTTCCTTCATTTAACACTGGCACTTTATTGGATCCCGTAACTTTCCGTATCGCAACATGTCTTCGGTTGGGTGCAATGTGTTGCGCGCCTCATCAATGCCAGTGCGATACTGCTGTCGAACAGCTTGGTCATCACGGATTATCGTGTACTAGGGCCGCCGGTCGGATATCTCGTCATGCCAGCCTTAACGACGTCATCCGGCGGGCCTTTGTCACCGCTAACGTACCAGCTATTCTCGAACCGAATGGTCTGTTGCGTGACGATGGTAAGAGGCCTGACGGCATGACACTAGTCCCATGGGAGTTGGGGAGGCCCATTGTGTGGGACGCTACATGCGTCGACACACTTGCGCCTTCCCATCTTCCGAGGACATCCGTAAGGGCTGGTGCGGCGGCAGATTTGGCCGAGGATATCAAGAGACGCAAATATGCAGGTCTCGACAGAGCCTACATATTTGCTTCCTTTGGGGTCGAGACCCTAGGTCCGTGGGGTACCGAGGCTCTCCGGGTTTTTAAAAAGTTATCTGAGCGTCTGGTCGACGCGACGCGTGACCCGAAAGCTGGCGGATATCTGGCGCAGCGCATCAGCATTGCCATACAGCGGGGCAATGCAGCCAGCGTCTTGGGGACGCTTCCGACTGGTATTGATATGGATCAGTTGAGCTACCTGTAGATTGTTTGCAACAGTCTGCAGTTAGCTTAATTGTTTCAATTGTAAATACTAGTTATAATTTGATTGTAATTTTCTTTGTTAATAAAGGCCATTGCCGTTTGAAAAAAAAATTATTTATTTATTCATGTGTCTGAAATAAAAGCATATTATTATTATTATTTATTTATTTATTTTAACAAAATCCAGAGTCCATAATCTACCTAAACTTATAATATATATACTTAAGAGGGCGCAATGCGCGTGTCAGTTATTGTAATTTGTTTAGTGATAAATATATAATACTAGCTGCTGCCCGCGGCTTCGCACGCTTTTTTCCGGAATAAAAGGTAGCCTATGTCCGGCCCCGGGATACCATCTACATCTAAGCCATTTTACAAAGGATATGTTTGGCAATTTGTTTGAATTTATTTATTGATAAGTTTTTCAACTCATTTTGTATTTTATTGTAGAAGCGTATACATTGCCCTTTAAAAGATACATTCATCTTGTGCAGCCTAGTTGTGGCACAGCGAGTTTATTCTTATTTCTAGTATTTCAATTTATTTATTGATTCAGATAACACAAAGGTCCATAGATTAGAGAAGGTAGTTTAAGTCACACAGTTTCATATAAACAAAAAGGGACACAAAAAAATAAAAAAATTATATAATAAATTTGTTTGACACAAGGGTTGATCAGGCTTGACATCCAGTGCCTTTGCAGTTAACTGCAGTGTCTGTCAGCCAGAACCCCTATCAGACTGTTGGTGCTACCCAGCATCCTGCGTTTTACAGATATGTATGTATTTATATTATGTATGTCGCTATTTGTAGGGAACCGTTTGATATAGGCAGACCGACTTAGTGTACATAATTCATTACCTATATAATTAACTTACCTACTCTTATCCTTTTATGTATGTCTAAGCAGTCTGTGGCTGAAATAAATGTATTGTTATTGTTAATTGTATTTGAATATTAAGAGTAGGCAACTTAGATTAGACTTAATTATACGATTAAACATTAATAATAGTTATAAAGAAAATTAAATACAATGTCTCTTAAAATCAACAGAATACAATAACTAAAATTAGAGGTCGCATAGCTATTCAAATTTAAAGTCATCTTATGTGTAGGTACGCTGCAAATATCAGTTCTAGATTCTAGAATTCTAGACTCTAGGCTGTCTTCAGTTCTGAGTGAGAAAGTGTTGAATATTGCTATATGAAGGATTTGGTTCTACTAAATAGTTAATTTCGGTTGGAGGGTAGCAATCTCTTTCTTGGCTTGCTTTTGTGGTGCATGAGTTCTCATATGTACAACTAAATTACTTTTATGATTAAACTGTTTATCACAGTTGGCAGGCAAATGACTTTTCATCTGTGTGAGTTCTCATATGGGAAACTAAAACATCTTTGCGTTTAAGTTGTTTATCACATACATGACAGGCAAATGGCTTCTCACCTGTGTGAGTCCTCATATGCCTAACTAAATTAAATTTTCGATTAAACTGTTTATCACAAACATTGCAGGCAAATGGGTTTCCACCTGCGTGAGTTCTCATATGGGAAACTAAATAAGATTTTCCAATAAATTGTTTATCACATACATGACAGGCAAATGGCTTCTCACGTGTGTGAGTTCTCATATGGGAAACTAAATAAGGTTTTCCAATAAATTGTTTATCACATGCATGACAGGCAAATGGCTTCTCACCTGTGAGAGTTCTCATATGCAAAACTAAATTAAATTTTTGATTAAACTGTTTATCACATACATTGCAGGCAAATAGCTTCTCACCTGTGTGAATTCTCATATGGGAAACTAAATGATCTTTACGTTTAAATTGTTTGTCACATACATTGCAGGCAAATGGCTTCTCACCTGTGTGGGTTCTCATATGGGAAACTAAATTAAATTTTTGATTAAACTGTTTATCACATACATTGCAAGCAAATGGCGTCTCACCTGTGTGAGTCCTCATATGGTAAACTAAATTACCTTTTTGATTAAATTGTTTGTCACATACATTGCAGGCAAATGGCTTCTCACCTGTGTGAGTTCTCTTATGCAAAACTAAATTACATCTTTGATTAAACTGTTTATCACATACATTGCAGGCAAATAGCTTCTCACCTGTGCGGGTTCTCATATGGGAAACTAAATGATCTTTTCGTTTAAATTGTTTATCACATACATTGCAGGCAAATGGCGTCTCACCTGTGTGAGTCCTCATATGGGAAACTAAAGAACGTTTTTCATTTAACTGTTTATTACATAAATTGCAGGCAAATGGCTTCTCAACTGTGTGAGTCCTCATATGGCAAACTAAAACATCTTTTCGTTTAAATTGTTTATCACATACATGGCAGGCAAATGGCGTCTCACCTGTGTGAGTCCTCAAATGGTAAACTAAATGATCTTTTCGTTTAAATTGTTTATCACATACATTGCAGGCAAATGGCTTCTCACCTGTGTGAGTCTTTATATGTGAGGCTAAAGTATATTTATTTTTAAACTGTTTATCACATACATCACAGGCATATTTCTTTATTTGATTGTGCTTTGCTCTGTCTTTAATCATATTAGTTGTTACTGCATTTTTCTTAGTAGAGGAATATTGCTTTCCTGCAACTAGGGAATGCAAACTTTTTATGTGTGCTATAAGTTTATTTTTGATGTAAAATATTTTTTTGCAGATGTTGCATTTATATGGCATTTTTGAGTCATCTGGTTTGGTTTGCTCAACATGAATTTTAGAAAGAACACACTCATCATTACTAGACAGTGGTTCATCTTTGATGGTGAAAGATGAGCTATCTGGTTTGGATTGGTCAATATCAGTGTTAAAAGGAAGTTCTTCGGTATCATTCTCTTGATCACTATAATCTTCTTCAAATGTTAATCGACTTTTTGTACTTTGTTCAGGAAAAGACTTAACATCCAGCAATTTATTGAGCTCTGAGGTCACCTCTTCTTTCATATCAATACTAGACAGTGGTTCATCTTTGATGGTGAAAGATGAGCTATCTGGTTTGGATTGGTCAATATCAGTGTTAGAAAGAAGTTCTTCGGTATCATTCTCTTGATCACTATAATCTTCTTCAAATGTTAATTGACTTGTACTACCTCGTGTGTTCATAAGTCTTGAGACACAGTAAAACTAAAATATTTTTGGAGCTAAGTTGAGTATTCATTTATTGGATATTAAAATTAAAACTACTGACATCTAGATCTGTATTTAAAAATAAATCATTCAAAATGGCCGCCTTTGCATTCAATGCAGGCCTTCAAACGCGTGCGCCATTCATCTATGGCGGCACGAATCTTTTCAATGGGAATCCGTTTCGATTCTTTAATAAGGGCTCGCTTGAGAGAATCCAGGTTTGGGTGAGACTTTCTGCATGCCCTCAGCTCCAATTCCGTCCATAAAGAATAATCCAAAGGATTCAAGTCAGGGCTTGACGAGGGCCAATCTTCGCTCCGAATGAAGCCTGGCAAATTGGCCTCCAGCCAACGTTGGGTAGTCTTAGCTTTATGGGAGGGAGCAGAGTCCTGTTGGAAAACCCAGTATTTTCCAGCGAATAGCGTATCATTTAATGGTTTAACCACCGCTTCCAATATGTCGGTTTGGTAATTTTGTGCCTTCACCTTGACGCCTTGCTGGCAAAAATGAAGCGAAGTGACCCCCTCGTAGGAAACACCCCACCAAACCATCACACTTGCTGGATGATGAGTGCGCTGGACATTGCGTACAGATGGCTGGACGTCCTTTGAACTTCTGGCGTAAACCTTATTGTTCTGCCGGTTAAACTTTTCTTCCACCGTGAAGATCTTTTCATCGGTAAACAGGATATTTTTTGGATCGTGTCTCCTCAATAGGTTCCGACATCGTTCCAGTCGCAAGTTACGAAGACGCTCGTTTAAATAATGCACTTTCCTTCGACTGTAGGCCTTTAGTTTAAGATCATATTTAAGTATCCTGTTCACCGATATTCGCGAAATGTTGGTCTGCAGAGCTAATTTCTTTTAAGTCCGGCAAGAGTTGCGACGAATTCGCTCTCTGATTACTTTGATGTTGGCGGGCGTCCTTACAGACCGCGGGCGGCCACATCTTCCACGGTCTTCTAAAGAGCCAGTCTCCTTGTACCTCTTTATGGTATAATACACAAAGTTCCGACTACATCCCAAACTTTGGATTTCACTAAAAACTTGCATTGGTTTTTTTCCTGCTTGAAACAGTGAAATTACAGTCGCACGCAAATCTTTTGTTGGCCCAATTTTCACGGAGAATGAAACAAATATTCAAATGTATATTTTTTCTGATTCAAAACATTCGAAATTAAAAATTTTAAAAGTTTAAAAAAGGTTGCATGAATTACTTTCTTTTTAAATTAATTAAATAAGTTCGTCTCAAAACTTATGAACACACGAGGTATATTTAGGAAAAGACTCAACCTCCAGCAATTTATCCGTTTCTGTGGTCACCTCTGCTTTCATATCAATATTAACAGGTAGTGGTTCATCTTTGATGGTTACTCGAGAACCTGCATTAGTGGCGTTACCATCAATGATAACAGACTGCATAGTGGCGACAGACAAATGTAGTTTCTTGTTGATTTCAGTAATATATTCATGAGTTACCTGAAATAAACATTTTTAGATTTAGGTACTATGCTTTGAACTTGTTAGTCAAATCAATTCGAAGACTCATTATTTCCATTAATACAATAAATGTACACTTAGGAAAGGTCAAACTCTTAATAATTTAACACTTACACTGAAATAAAGTGATACTTTTGATTTCTGTCGCTTCGGGTATGTAGACTAAAGTAAAGCAGCGATGAAGAAACCTCTAGCCTGTTAGTTGTTATTTTTCGAGTTGGAGCAAATCCCGTCCCAATTTTTTTATCATATAGATGATCTGATATTTTATAGTAAGCCTTTATGCACAGGAAGGTTTTAATAATATTTGTTTTTTTTTAATACTTTATATATTTATTATAATGGAGTTTTGTCACGCAGTGACTATGCTACTCCCGTTAGAGATCAATTCTTTATAATATAACCATGGCAACACACAAATTCAACAAAATAGAAATAGCAATAACGTTTGCCACATGGCAATGCATGGCCGCCTCCATATGGAATGTGGATAACACTGTGCGGCTTCCTCACCGGACCTTAGTCTCCATCATCACAATCGATGAGAATTGTAAATAATTACCTACATAACTCGCAAATAAAGCTTGACTAGCATTTTGGCTTCCTCAGAGAATGGGGATGACAAAATGCTATTACAAATACATACGCTTAAACCATAAAAACATCTAGTCTTGACTTGTGCCTCGTTACGGTCACACTCCGTCAAAACATGATGTACATCTTCTACCATGTTACACTCTGGACAATTTGGAGAATCAGAAATTCTCATTAAAAACTTTAACTTATTTAAAAGGATGTGTCCGGAGCTTAGCCATATACAATATTTTGTTTGAGTTTATTTGCTTATAATTTTTGCAACTCACTAGGAGTTTTGTTGCAGAAGCGTATACATTGCCCTTTAAAAGATATATTAATTTAGTTTCTGCAATTGGATTTGCAAGTGGGGTTTCTATGGAATATAAGTATAAAGGCTATTTCTATCACATGGGAACTTATTTATGGGATAGAAGGGATAATAGGGAGTAGCCTAGTGTTATTTCAGGCTTTTCCCAAAAAGGGGGACCTGAAAACCACTAGAATACATAAAACAAAGACAACACCAAAAGCAGTAAAGAAACAACCCTAGTGTCTAGATAAACCTAACATAGGATTTAAGACACTAGTAACCAAAAACATGTAATCTCTTTGACAATAAACAATATAGATATTGTTCGATCTATCTATCTACCTAACCAAGGGCTTGCTATTACATTCCAGGTCTAGATCTAAATCTACGACAATTTCAGCAGGATTTGTTTAATAATTTTGAAGTAAAGTAGTAACAAACACCATTCAAACTTTTGCATTTATAATATTAGTGTGATGTGAGTGGTTGTTACCTCGAGACCCCTATCATAAAGATCACTGAAGATCTTTTCAGAAGTGAGAGCCATTTGTGAAAAGGTGTGGCATCTCAACAGCTTCTGGTAACAAAAACAGCATAGAGCTCTCGGCCTTGCATCATCGGAGTTGAACTGAAACAAGTCATTCAAGATATTGTAGGACAAATTTAATCCTAGAAGCCTGATCTATTATGAGTTACATAAAGCCTAACCATGTCTCAAAATAAACAAATACTGCTGGTCAATTCACACAGCATCATCTGGCCCCAAACTAAGCAGAGCTTGATAGGTGATTAATTTTCTGGTTGGGATCATCCAATAATACAACAGAGATTGATTAAGGTCAATTAGTTTTACAACAAAATATTTATAACAACAGAATAAAAAAAAAAGACTAACTCAAAGACACACTGCTTAGTTTGAACCTTGATTACTATTTTGTAAAACAATTTGGAGGCATCTGTAATGTCTTGTTTCTTGTAAATATTTGAAATTTGAATGTTGCTGTATGGATTATCCAGCATTATTTATTATTATATATAGGTATAAAACTAAACATTAATTTCTTCAAAATCAACTTAGTAAATATTTTTTAACACACATCATTATCAACAGCCTTTACCAGTACACTGCTGGACATAGGACTCCCGTCAACAGTTACTTATTGGCTCTTTAAGATTTTCAACAATGAGCGATTACTTTAGAGTACTATCTTCTGTGCTTAAGCATCCACTGCCAAATGGGCCTTCCCAATAGTGGCTTCCGATAGCTAAATCATCGCTTAGCCACAAAACCACATTTTGAAATATGAACGAAGAATGCGGGTCTTTTGTAAAGTAATGCCATTTTACTGTTAATAGTCATATCTAAAACTTTGAATGATCAAAAGACAGCTCTTTTCATTTACTGTCGGTTAGCAAATATCTGGATTTAAAATGAGAAAAATCTGTTTAGGAGTTTTAGCAATGGAATGTTGAGTTATTTTACTATTAAATACTTCACAAATATATCGCTAAGTATACCCAAGCGATATTTTAGCGTAGGACTTATATGTGAATTGTGACCCCTTCTTCTTAAGTAATAAAAATGTGCTTTTACTACACTAAAATGTCGCTAAGCGCATTTAACGTTATTATAGCTGAACCATGATTAATGATTGTAAAAGTATCATAACAACTATCTAGTCTTGTAAAATTGAAGTCTTTTTAGCTAAGCAAAGAACGGAATATTTTTTATATGCTGACAACACTATTTAGCCAAGTATTACAAAAAAAAATACAAAAATCTTTAATATGAACGAACTTAATGTTTAGGGTACAATTGTGGGCTGACTACCGCAAAAGTTAAAAACTGTGTAGCAGAGTCAGTATTGATGGTTAATGTAGTTTTAGTGGTATAAAATATATATTTTACCGTAGTTAACGCCATTTTTGCTAGAGCTATCTCCTGAACTCAAAACACTACTATTCTAAACCCGATTGATAGAGATTTTTTTTCTATGTAGAATGGCATTAAAAACTCAAAATCGACCCCTATGGCATATCGATGTTTTAGCTATCGGAGTGCAGAACACCAAGGGGGGTTTTGCCATAATTACCACGCTTGGCAGGGTGAGAGAGCACTAACAGCACTCTACACAGATCTAAAATTTGTTCTATATTCTTGCACATAAAGAAGACTAATTTGATGAATATGTATTTATAAATGAGCACTAATCTAATCAAGCGAACTTCATTCATACAAGGGCTGAAATGATAATCACGACGATTAAACAGCAAAATGGGAAATTAACACGTTAATTACCTTGGAATTAGTCAGTTTACGATACAAACTTCGTAATAGATTGTTTTTTACAGAATGCAGCCTCGTATTGCCGATGAGGCAAATTCTACACGCTGAAGACATTTTCTTGTCTTCACTTCACCAATATAACTAGAAATATCAATAAGCATAAGACGTTTGTAGTAGAGAAAAACACAGACGAAAATACTATTTATATGATAAATTAATTGGACTTCAACTTCTTTTCTTATGGCGCTGCCGCTTGCTTTTCGCTATGACTCTGCAAGTGCTGAGTCGGAGACTTCTTCTTCTTCTTCTTTTTCTTGTCAGATGGCTACTGCGACTGGGTTGTCGCAATTTCGCCAATGTCCGTCTCATGACAGCATCTTCTTCTTCTTCTTCTTGTCAGATGGCTTCTGCGACTGGGTTGTCGCAATTTCGCCAATGTCCGTCTCATGACAGCATCACAAGCTTTATGGATTGCACTTTTTAATAAGGTACATTAAAAACTTATTAGTATTTATAAAAGAAAAACATTCATACCAAACAAAAAAAAACACCTAATAACTACAAAACAGAACAAAAGGAAACAGTGCTACAATAACTCAAAACTGCAAAATAATTAAATTTACAATAAATAAACACAAAAGAGCTACTACTACTACTACTAATTACAACTTTATATCATTATTATATACAAATTTACAAATGGCATAGTTAATTTTAGGGGAAAAGCATAGAGATAAAATACATTTCATAGAAGTTGGAAGGGGGACTTCAGGGGGAAGGGAATCGTATAAAGAAATAGAAACAATAGGGCAACTGAAAAAAATGTGGTCCACGTGACCTTCATCTAAGCCACACTCACATAAGGAATGGTCCCTGATCCGAAGTCTCGCCAGGAAGACAGGAGTGCAAGAATGACCTAGCCTTAGCCTGCAAATTGTCGAGGTGGTAGTTTTATTAAATTTTCGAAACCTAGAAAACCACGGATCGAGGGATGTCCGGCTGGACATCGGCATAATACTTGCCTTTAACAAGTTTTGAGGCATTCCAGAGGTCTGTCCAAGATTTTTGGAGATAAGTTTTAGGAAGGAGGCATAAGTCGTGGCAGAATGAATGGAAATGCTCAAGCGAACCTAACTGCACCGCTGCTTTCGCACAAGAATCAGCAGATTCATTACCTGGAATTCCAGAATGACCTGGGACCCAGGCAAGAACTACATCAATGCAGAGATTATTGCACTCATAAAGGGCCTGACGAATTTGAAGAACCAGAGGGAATCGTGATATGTCTCCAAAAGGATTAGAAATAATTGATTGGAGGCAACTTCTAGAATCAGAGAAAATTATATATTTGTTTAATTTATGAGATTTAACAAACAGAATAGCTTGTAATATTGCAACAGCCTCACCAGTAAAAACCGACGAGTAGGAAGGGCATTTAAAACTTTTACGTAATATTTGTAAAAGGCATCCAAACCGCTGCACCAACCTCACTATCTGTTGATAACTTAGACGCGTCAGTAAAAATAGAGTGCCACCCACAAAATTTTGTATCAACTTCCGAATTAAATATTCCTCTCGCATCAACAGAATTCTTAAATATACCAAAATGCAATAAAACCTGTGGGCGGAAAACCAGGGCATCATAAGGAGTGGAATATAAAGGGTTAGTTGGAAACTGCATAACAGGATATGGAAATTCTGAAAATTTTTTGAAGCTACGGAGTAGACCGGGAATTTTCTCAGTATATCGGAATAAACTAAGAAGATGGTTTAGTTTTGGGAGAAGAGGGTGATTAGAGTTTTGAGCTAGTTTGAATAAAAATCTATCGGAAAGAAATTGTCGGCGCAAAAATAATGGAGGTTCGCCACACTCAACCTGCATAGCATTTATAGGCGAAGACTTCATGGCACCAATTATTATACGTAAACATTTATATTGGATTTTGTCAATTTTGTCAAAACCTACTTTGTTGCACATGCTAAGAAGGAAGGAGCCATAATCAAAATGACTCCTTACTATCGCATTATATAACAATTTCTGGGTGTATGGGTGAGAGCCCCACCACACACCGGATAGAGACCGGAGTATATTTGTATTTTTTCACATTTTTGGGCAATTGAAATAAAATGTTGAAAACCCGTCATTTTAGAGTCCAACGTTATGCCTAAAAATTTTGCATGACTGGCTATAGGGACAGTGTCACCATTAATAAAAATATTTACAGGCGGGACTATTCGTTTTTTAGTGAAGATGACAGCAGAACTTTTTGCCGCAGACAGAGACAGACCATGATCTATAAGCCAGTCATTGAGGTATGATAGAGCTGAATTGATTCGGGTACTTGCCTCATCAAGGGAAGAAGATGATATGTAGAGAGTTAGGTCATCAGCATATTGTAATACATTACAGAAAGAATCAACAGTCTGGTCAAGATCATATGTATAAAGGCTATATAGTAGAGGACTTAAGACAGAGCCCTGAGGTAAACCCTTCCAGACTAACCTAGGTGGAAGGAGCCCATGGCAAGATTTAATGACCACTGATCTCTCCAATAGAAGGTTACCAATAAATCGGACCAGCTTCTCGGGAACACCAAGTTGATGAAGCTTCCTCATAAGTAGCGGAAGTTGGACGCTATCATACGCAGCAGCAATGTCGAGGAATATAGCTACGAGGTATTTTTTTCTTTGAAAGCTATATGTATATCTGAAATTAATAAACTAAGGTTATCTAGAGTTCCCATGCCTTTTCTAAAACCAAACTGAGTTTTAGAGAGGATAGATCCATTTTCAGACCACCATTGTAGGCGGCGATTGACCATCTGTTCCGCCACTTTGGCCATAACTGACGACAACGCTATGGGCCTACGACTGGATGGATCCGAGGGATCTTTGCCAGGTTTGAGGATAGGTACAATAATTTGGGACTTCCACTGATCCGGTATAACACCAATATCAAAAAAATTGTTAACTAGAGACAGGTATACCTGTTTAGATTCGGTGGAAGCTTTAATAAGAAAAGAATAAGGGATTTTATCTATGCCAGGGGAAGAGTCTGTCAGTCCGTCAAGAGCAAGAGTCAGTTCACTAAAAGAAAAAGCGGCGTCTAAGCCGTTAGTGGAAGGAAGAAAAGAAGGGGGGGATGGAATAGAATTCAAAGAAGGGGCAGAAGGGGGAGCAAGTTTATCT
This sequence comes from Eupithecia inturbata, assembly GCA_963662085.1. Classification (NCBI taxonomy): domain Eukaryota; kingdom Metazoa; phylum Arthropoda; class Insecta; order Lepidoptera; family Geometridae; genus Eupithecia; species Eupithecia inturbata. Next base: position 3,165,973 of record OY759205.1, read on the forward strand.
GAAAAGGCCTCCAACCAAGAAGAGGGATCATTAGCTGTCAGATTATCAATTGCACAAGACCCTCTAAAGCGCCTTATTTGCCTCCATACAAGTGATGAAGGAGATCTAGGAGATAGGCTTTCACAAAAGCTTATCCAGCCTTGCTTTTTCTTTTTAAAACACAACTTTCTAAATTTTGCCGCTGATTTTTGATAACTCAAATAATTTTCCATGGTCATAGAACGACAATAAGCGTTCTCAGCCGACTTACGCTCAGCAATCGCCGCTGTGCATTCTGAATCCCACCATGGGGTGGAAACCTTAAAATCACGGGAGGTCTTTTTTATGGGGACATGGCGGTCTGCACATGCAATGATACAGTCGACAAATTCACTATAGGAAGAAGCAGGGGAATCTTCAGATATAGAAAAAGATTCCAAACTAGAATCCAGCGAAGATGAGTAAGATGACCAGTCAGCATGAGTAGTGATATATTTTGAACATGGAATGGGGTTACGAAGTGGAGTGACGCTATTAGAGTTATTAATGGAGAGAACTATAGGAAAGTGGTCGCTACCAAATGTGTGAGACAAGACTTGCCACAAAATATCAGGAACAAGTGATGAAGAACAGAGGGAGAGATCAATAGCGCTTTTAGGATTTTGATTGGGAAGAACCCTGCGGGTAGGTGACCCATCATTAAGAATGCAGAGGTTAGCTTCATCAATAATTTCTAGAAGGGAAAGACCAAACAAATCAGAGTGACTGTGACCCCAGACAGTGTTATGCCCATTAAAATCTCCCATGATTACCTTAGGAGAAGGAACGGAAGAGAAGAGAAGAAGGATATCCGAAATCATAGTGGAGTTGGGATGAGGAATATATACAGATATAAAAGATATACCAAAGGACTTGACACCAACGGCGTTGATGTCAACGGGGAGGGACGGTAGGGTGATTTGAGAGAAGGAAAGGGAACGCCGTACTAATAGAGCGCTCCCGGCATGCCCGTCAGCTCTAAGACAAGAGAACCCTGATATCCGGAAATGGGAACCAGGCTTCAAACATGTCTCCGAGACGGCAATTACTGACGGGCTATATGTATTAATTAAGTGTGTGAGTTCATGACGTTTGGCTCGTATGCTTTGACAGTTCCATTGCAGAACAGTCAGAAGATTCATTCTGGGAGGTTATGGATATAAGTTGTGACAATTTTGAAGCAACGTTGTTCGGTAAAGGAAGTGAATTCGTAACAATTATGTTTATGATTAAATTTAAAAGAGTTTCTAACATGTTATTATTTTGGGAAGGTTGGTTGAGTGCACAACCATTAGGCTCCAAAGAGGTCGGCGTAGAAACAATATCTCTATGGGCGACCTTATCGTAGGTCCTAACTGGTGAGAAAGAAGGTTTTGGGGAGGCGTAAACAGTTTTAACATACGATCGCGTAGGTTGTGGGACAGGTCTTCGAGAGGATTGTGGGGGAGATTGGAAGAAAAGGTCTTGGGAGAATAATTGGTCTTGAGCAACTTCGGTATAAGGGCGTGAAACTCTTGGGAATCGGGTAGAAGCCTCCTCATAAGAAATACAATTTTGCGCCATAACAGCCTTGATGGAACGTTGCCTCACTTGCTCCGGGCAAACTTTGCTGGTAGCAAAATGCCGCCCTGAACAGTGCAGACAAAAGGCTTCCACCTCAGGAATGTCGCAGCTGTCTCCAGGGTGTTCTTTAGAACACCTGAAACACCGTGGATGTGATCTGCATTGCATTTTCGTGTGACCATACCTGCAGCATGAGTGACACTGGATCGTGGGGTAGGTGTATAATTCTACTGGCAAGGAGTTATAGTATAGGAATATTCTAGGTGGTAGGGACTGACCTTTAAATGTTACAACAACTGTTTGAGTTGGAATCCATGTAGCTTTGCCTTCATCCAAAACTTTTCGGTTTAAGCGTCGGGCTTTTAATATTATTCCGCATCCAGTGGGAACGACCGTGTCCTCTACGAACTCCTGCATAGGTAGGTCAGTAGGGACCTGGCGAACCAGTCCCATGCGTGTAACGTTGTAGGTTGGGATCGATGCGACCATCTTCGACATTGGGAGAATTGAGGATTGAAGGAAGCTGTTAGCAGCCTCAAAGGTTTTAAATATCACTGATATTTTGTTCCGACCTACCTGCTTCACACCTTCTGTACATATACCCTTAATTTCATTGTTTGCTAAAAACTTACCGAATTGTATGGCCTTAATGGTAGTGCCCGCAGCAGGCTCCGGCTCCACACGGGAAACATTGACGATAAATGGGCCTTTATCAGATTCGGAATAGGACAGATTATTAGCGCCCACCACAATGGATGGGTGAGTGTATACTGTCTGTAAAGACGGTACCGTAAGGTTGGCGGTAGATTTTTTCGCAGGGATGGCGGCCTGGCTATCAGCCATCGACCTGCAGGAGTCAGCCTCAATCCTTCTCTTGGTCCCTTTTGAATCCCTAGGATCAGGGGGTTCCGGGGGGATGGGGGGGACGGGACTACTCCCGTCCATGTCCATGACGGACACGGACACGAGCGGTCACGGGATAAACTATATATATATTAAAATAGTACCTAGGTACCTACTAAAAAAATAAAGAATTTGGAAACTAAATAAGTTAATTCTAACTAAACCAAATGAATTTTCTTTGTAAATAACTAAAAACTGAAAAAATCACGCAAATTTTTCGTTCGCTTGTTCCGCTGTCAATCGACCAACCCATGACAGCATCACAAGCTTGACTTGACTTCTTTGTTAATGACTTATGTGACTGATTTGTCACTTTTTTGTCAGTGTCTAGGGTGGTCTATTTACCGGTTCTAAGATGCCGTTTTATGATCTATCTGTCAAACTATGACTTTTAACTGATCTATTTGTCATACTTATTGAATTCACCAGTATGCCAGTGTCGTAAAAGTAGGTAGGTAGATCTTCTACGAGTCTCGTAGATGAAATATTATTTTTCTTCTCGTAGTACGAGGTAGATTATATAAAGTACCTAACGGAAATAATCCATTAAATATTGTGAGAAAGGTACCTGACGTTCAATTATTTGTATATCATCTAAATAGCTAATGTACCTAATAATACCTTATAATAATAACAGTAAAATTTCAGAAGCCTAGTTTTGCGTAGGGTGATGGAACCACTAATCGACACTTTTTTTTGTTTGTCTAGATGAGGCGAACCTGGTAGGTTTGGTTGTCAAACTATGCCGAGAACTTAGTACTCACGGGATCCCCGTGGTAAAAAACTCAGAATAACATAAAATTTAAAAAAAATCTTTGCTTTTGAATGTGAAAATACGATTGAGAAAAAAAATATTTGATGAAAAAAAATCATAAAAGTTCGTGATGTTTCGCACATAATTTGGTCGAGATCTCAAGAACCCTGCAGTCTATTGAAATGACTTATGTTTTGATTTGTAGGTTATTGCTAATTATTTGGTTCCTTGAACCAGTTTCTTCATAAGTTGTGTAGTTTTCATGTAAATAAGCTAAAACTTCATTTTTACGCTTAAGCTCTCTAAAAACGTATGCTCTGTCCCGCTCCTATGAATGCGGCCTACCCTTTTCATAAATAGGCGCACATTGCGCCCTTATAAGCCTTATGAATTTAATTTACCACATGGCTACACTAAATCTTAATCTTAGTACGTAGTACTTAGTATTTTTTTTTTGTTTTTCAAATTGCCCACCCACTTTATTTATAACACGTAGTAATAACGTATAGTAATAACAGTTAAATTTCAGAAGCCTAGTTTTGCGTAGGGTAATGGAACCACTAATCGACACTTTTTTTTTGTTTGTCTAGATGATGCGAACCTGGTGGGTTTGGTTGTCAAACTATGCCGAGAACTTAATACTCACGGGATCCCCGTGGTATAAAACTCAAAATTACATAAATATAAAAAAAAATCTTTGGCTTTGAATGTGAAAATACGACAGAGAAAAAAAAAATTATGAAAAAGAATCATAAAAGTTCACTGTTTCGCACATAATTTGGTCGAGATCTCAAGAACCCTGCAGTCTATTGAAATGACTTATGTTTTGATTTGTAGGTTATTGCTAATTATTTGGTTCCTTGAACCAATTTCTTCATACATAAGTTGTGTAGTTTTCTTGTAAATAAGCTAAAACTTCATTTTTACGCTTAAGCTCTCTAAAAACGTATGCTCTGTCCCGCTCCTATGAATGCGGCCTACCCTTTTCACAAAATGGCGCACCTTGCGCCCTCATAAGCCTTAGGAATATAATTTACCACATGGCTACACTAAATCTTAGTCAACTCACTCCCGACTGTCATTTTTTAATACGTCACGAGAATCTAACATTTCGTTACAAGATCATGGAGTGAACGTGCCATTATCTTCTTAATAATTATAAGAACAAGCTATATTCTGGGGACAACGCCCAGCCCCAACCGCTGAAGCTAGAAAGCTGAAATTTAAAAAGCAGATACCTGTTACTACACAACCTCCCGCTAAGAAGAGTTTTTTGGAAATTCCACCCCGAAGGGGTGAAAAGGGGGTTGAAGTTTTTTGGTGCTTTTTGTAGCTCTTTAACTAGTAGCCCGATTAGCTTGAAAGTTACAGAGAATACTAAATACTAAAAATACAAAAGAATTGAACACGATTCAGGATTTAAAAAAAAATCCTGAATATGGGGTAAATCGGGTTAAAAAAGTTAGTGATTCGTAATTTGGCTCCGTACTGAAATGTCTGTAACTTTTGAATGCATAATGCTATTGATCTGAAATTTTCTGTATATAAACAAATTATAATAAATTTAAACACGTATTTCAGGAACTTTCAAAACAACCCTTAAGAAAGGGTAAAATGAGGGATGAAGTTAAGGTTTTTTTCGTAACTCTTTAACCAGTGATCCAATTTGTTTGAAACTTACAGAGAATACTAAAAATACAAAAATATTGAACATGTGATTCAGAGTTTATCAAAATTTTCCTGAAAATGGGGTTAATCGGGTTATGTAATACTGAGATTCGTTGTTTGACTTCGTGTTGAAATGGGTGTAACTTTTTAATATAATATGCTAGATTGACCTGAATTTTCAGTATGTACTAAAAAAACAACAGTACATATTAAAATAGGTAATTCATGATTTTCATAAAAAATCTTGGTTAGGGTTAAACGGGGGGTTAAATTTGGGATTTTTCATGTGACTCCGATTGTTATGCATCTTTGTATAAAATTTAATGCTAAAATCACACTAATATTAATGATAATCTCTTTTTTAACAAAGAAATTACTATCAAAATGAAGATACAAATTAGAATAATATAATCACATTAAATGCGAAAGTTTGGATAGATGGATGTTTGCTACTTCTGCACACAAAACTACTGAACCGATTGAGCTAAAATTTTGAATAGGTGTAACTGGAATAAGCCATACGCTACTTTTATCCCATAAATCAGTTGGGACCATGAGATATGAATAACACACAACTAACGTTTCGTATGTTAAGTTAGCAATGATGAATTATATGAATTATTATTAAGTCATAAAAATTTTCGGCTACCGCAGCGTCAGTATAGGTACTGCTTACCGCCCACCATGTATAGGTACTGCTTACCGCCCACCATGGCAAAATGTCGATATGTTTTTGGATTGTCTCACTGATACAATAACCTCGTTCTCAGCTTTTGACCACCTATTATTGACAGGTGATTTTAATATAGATCTCTTAGATTCCCATACTGACAAAAAAAGTCTTTTAGATTTTTTGAACTGTTTCCGTCTAGAGCAGTATGTCAACACCCCTTTTTTTTTTTTTTTTTTTTTTTTCTCGGCCGAGGAAATTCGTTTACGAATAAACTGGTCTGGGGGGGACCAGAATTATGTGGGACTCGACGTCCTGATAAGGACGTAATATAATACCCACTAAAACCTCTCCGGTGACCCTTCTCTCGCCATTTTCGCCGAACCACGGGAACATATAAACCTACCGCGGCCCGACTGGCGTCCCCTCTTCCTCCCATACATAGCCGGCGAGCCCACCATCCACACACTCGCCGACCCCATTCATCCGTCACGTTTCCTCCCCCCGATTGGGGCACAGACAGGACATACACAGTTGAAGCCGCGAATGTCGAGCTCTGTGCCCAGATGGGCATTTCTGCCCCATACTACCAGGTATGGGTCTCGCATACACACGCACAAATACTCCCACTCTCACTCAAACTTGTCTAACATACGGTTCTCATTTATTCTAATCACGCAGGTACAGTGCCACGCACACTCAGCTAAAGCAAGCGCGCGCAACCCTACCCCACGTGTCCCACACCTGTGCACGAGTACCGCAGGTTGCGTCCCACGTGTCTCGCGCTATCCGTCACCTTTCACTATCACAAAACCTTATGGCTTCATGGCCCACTCATACGTCATCACATCTATCCCTCCTCATGGCGGCCGCCGTGCCGTGTCACTGGTACGGCAGCAACCCCTCTCCTCTTCGAGCGGCAGAGGCCTTTCCCCGAGGCCTCGCGCCCGAAGATCTCTTTGTGTTCGGGTGCTTTTAATTAGCCCCCAAATCCTACCCTTCAACCCGCCCTCAATACGTGACCGTAACGACGGTTGACACCCGTCTCTACAGCACCATCCATCTCCGCCGCCTCACCGCGGGCACCATCTAACGAGGCGCACTCGGGGCCACGCTCGCGCATACACTTGCGCCAGCCCCCTCACTCTTTTCGAGCCCGAGGCCTTACCTATGCCTCGCGCACGAAGGGCAGTCTCAGGGCGGAAAGCGCCGGCTGTCCGCCGCCCGGCGCCCGGCAACCGCCGTCCGCCGCCTGTTCGCACGCCTCCCGAGGCGTGCCTCCGGGTCACGCTCTCGGATACGCTCCGCCTCTTCTTTGGCAGTCATCACCGCCTCCGAGAAGGCGGAGATGGCATCCCACGCCCTCTCGCTGTCGACCATGGACTGCACAATGGTCGGTAGTGACAAGTCCGCCCCTACCACTGCGACTAAAGTCGCCCTCTCCGTCGCCCACGCCGGGCACTCCACCAACGTGTGGCGCGAGGTGTCTTCGGCACACTCACAGTGATGGCATTCTGGCGTGGGTTCCGCCCCCGCCACCCTCCACAGATACCTTCCAAAGCACCCGTGCCCAGAAAGGATCTGCGTAAGGTGGAAGGAGAGGACACCATGCCTCCTCGTCACCCACCGCTCGAGAACCGGTCGCACCGCGTCGATGGTGTCTCTGCCAGCGGTGGGCTCTGCCAGCGCTCGCAACCACCGAACAAGGAGACGCTTACGCGCTTGTATGCACCAGCGTAGCATCCCCTCCCTTGGCAGCGGCTCCCCCGTTGTCCGGTGCGCCACAACACGGTCGTAAACCGCGGTGAGCACACGGGCGTCTAACTCCCATGGCAGGCAACCAGCAAGGACACACGCCGCCTCGAAAGAGACGGTGCGGTACCCGCGCACTACCCTGAGACACATGACTCTCTGTGGCCGATGGAGGAGACCCTTATTTACTCGACCCAAGGCGTCCTCCCACACAGGCGCCCCGTAAAGCGCCATCGATCGCACCACCTGCACGTAGAGCCGCCTACAGGCCGCGTTCGGTCCACCGACGTTTGGCAGCAGGCGGCCAAGGGCGCCGCACGTCGTCACGAGTCGTGGCACGAGCCGCCGGAAATGCTCGCAGAATGTTAGGCGGGGGTCGAGGATGATGCCAAGGTAGCGCATTGCTGACCCAACCTCGATCCAAACCCCACCCACCATCACACGAGCACCAGCCGGTGGCCCCCTCCGCCGCCCGCGGAAGCACAAGGCCTCGCACTTCGGCAGAGCCACCTCCAGGCCCAGCCGCCGTATGCGCTCCAGCACGACCTCCACTCCCGCAGTCGCGCGATCGGCCGCGTCGCTGAAGTCAGCACCGTAGGCAGTGACCAGCGTGTCATCCGCATAGCAGGTCACGTTGACACCATCCGGCAGCTCTCCTCGCAACACCCAATCGTACCCGATGTTCCACAACGTGGGTCCGAGGACCGAACCCTGGGGAACACCCCGCGTCATGGCCTTGGCTTCCCATGCCTCTCGCGCCGGATACCGGACCTCCCTCTCGCATAGGTATGCACCAATGATGCGGCGCAGGTACCCCGGAAACTCATGGTACCGTAGGGCCTCCTTAATGCAAGCCCAAGGGAGGGTGTTAAAGGCATTCGCTATGTCTAGCGAAACTGCCAGTAACACCCCCCGGTCAGCAATCGCGTCCTCCGCCATCCCCTTTACCCTTCGGACCGCGTCAATGGTGGACCGTGCACGCCGAAATCCGTACTGGGCGTTGGTTCGGTCCCACTCCTTCCAAGTGTTGCACGAGGCGAGCAACCACGATGCGCTCAAAGAGCTTGCCTACCTCGTCCAAAAGGACAAGTGGTCGATAGGCGGACGGGGAGTCCTCCGGTCGACCTACCTTCTTCAGCAGGACGAGTTTTCCAGCCTTCCATTGCCGAGGAAAATGGCCCTGCACAAGGCACGCGTTGAGTAGTGCCCTGAACCTCTCCTCGAGAGGGTCGAGTGCCACGATCACCGCACGCCCTGGAACCCCGTCGAGACCAGGGGCCTTTCTGCGGCCGCGCAGCCGAAGCAGCGCCACCCCCAGCTCCGTCGACGTCACTTCCGGGATCTCGACGTTGTCGTCCTCCTCACCTGTTTCCGTCCCGTCCGGTCCCTCCATTGGCGGAGGGACCAAATCATCCGCGGGCGGAAACAGCAGAGATACCACCCGGTCTACCATCTCCGGCCGCATGCTCTGTGTGAGCGGCGGCGCCCACGGCCGTAACTTATCTCGCACCATGCGGTACGGGCGCCCCCACGGATCCGCATCGAGCGAACTAAGCAGCTCCTCGAAGCCGGCATTCTTGGCCGCCGCAATGGCGGAGGAGAGGGCCTCAACGCACTCCCTGTATGCCACGTATAGGCGGTCCTCCTCCTCCAGATCGCGACGGCTGATGTGGCGGCGGCGGCTACGGGTGAACGCACGCCTCGCACGAACGGCATCGACCCGCAGCGCCGCGATCTCCGCCGACCACCAATACACGCGGCGCCTGGGGGCGTTGGGCCCAAGCCGAGGCATCGCAGCATCACAGACGCGCTCTAACGCCCCACGAAGCCACTCGGTCTCTGCTGCTACGTCCACCTCTCCAACGCCAGCGACGGGCCTCGACGCCCAGGCCTCCACTTCTGCGGCCTCCAGCAGCAAGCCGCGGTCCATCTTCCCGAGGGCCCAGCGAGGCGGGTCACCCGGCAGGGGACGCCACGGGTCCACTGGAGCCGCAGAAAGAGCCGAAACATCGAATCGTACGTACCGGTGGTCCGACAGCGTCTCCACCCCTTCCAAGACCTTCCAATCAGTGATGCGGCGCGCAAGTTCACTCGTCGCAAACGTGACATCCACTATCGAGCCGCCTGCCCGCCGCACGCACGTGTTGACGCCCCCGTGATTTAGTACCGTAAACCCACCCGCCACAGCCCAGTCTTCCGCTTTCCTGCCGCGCGCATTCGTCACCGGGGAACCCCACATCGCCGATTTGGCGTTGATGTCCCCGGCGACGAGCACATGGCGTGAGCGCCGTCCGGCGACCAGCGTCTCCAACTCGCATAGGTACTGCTCGAAGCGAGCGAGCGGGGCGTTCGGGGAGAAATAAACGGCGACTATAAGCGTCTCGTCCACCTCCCCGGCAACCCACCCGCTCCCCCTCGACACCCGCTCCAGCGGCAACACCCCGGCAGCCGTCCGGGTGACAATCGCGACTAAACCGTCGTCATCACCCACCCAGCCTCCGTACGGCAGGACCCGGTAGGGTTCTGCGATGACCGCCACATGAATCCGCCACTGCGCAAGGCTCTGAATCAACAGGTCCTGGGCCCGTGCACAGTGGTTGAGATTCGCCTGCAGGAATCTGCATGTGGCCATCTAAGACACGGTGTCCATGGCACCTACCTCTGGCCCCGCCCCTGCACCGGGGGTCGTTGGGCACTCGGGCTGCGATGGCGCCCTAGGGCCACCGCTAGTCACTGGTACACCTCGTTTTACCGGTGCAGTGCACGCCTTGGCACCACACCTATGCTCCGCAGGCCTGCCCGCCTCCGCGCACAGGGTGCAACGCGGCTTGGCGACGCAGGTGCCAGCCTTGTGGCCGGCCTCACCGCAGCGGTAGCACTGATCGCTGCGATCCTCCTCAGACGGGCAGAGCGCACGGGTGTGGCCGGGCTCCAGGCACTTGAAGCACCGGAGAGGCCGCGTCTCAAGCAATTCCACCCGGGCCGACCCCCACCCAACAATCAGGTGACCCAGCCGAAGGATCGCCCTGGCGGCGAGCACCGGGCACCGCACCCAGACCGCAAATGTCCCGAACATACGTCCGGGGCGCACAACACCGCAAGTGACCTCGGCCACTTCGCACGCACCTGCATGCGCCACCGCCGCCGCGACCTCTGTCGCGGTGACAGACTCGTCGAGGCCGGACAGCCGCAGCTCTGCGGACTTCACCGGCCTGGACACCTTTACCACCCCCGGATCGAGTACCTCGGCCAGTCGACGGGCCAGCGCATCCGCCCTGCCACTAGCCTCGCCGCCCGCACCCGCCACCTCCAACATGCGAGCCCCGGTAGCCGCACATTTGAAGTGTATGCGCGGTATGCCCAACGCAGCAAGGTCCACCTTCGCTCGCGCCTCGGCGATCACCTGTGCGTACGTCACCCCATTCTCCATCGCCGCGGGCTGCAGGGTGAGGACCACCGCAGCAGAGCGCGGCGGGCGCAATTTGCGCGCGGCCAATTGGCTGGATGGCAGTGCTTGCGGCGGTTCCCTGGCGGGGGCAGTGGACGGGGCGGGCCCCGTGAACTCCGCATCTGGCTCGCGGCGCCCTGCCATCGTTTGCCTCCTCCCACGTTTGCGCCGGCGGCGTCGTGCAGAGGTCGCCTCGACCTCAGCGGTAGGCCGGGTCTTATTGTCACCGACATCAATGACTTCCTCCTCTTCGACTGCGGCACGGCGCTCTCGGCCGTGCCCAGCAAGCACGACCATAGAAGCGGGCGCAACGCGCACCGAGGCACCGCTGGGCAGTCCAACATGTGCATGGGTCGCGGCACGCGACGAAGCACATGCCGGGGCCGCGGTAGGGCGCGCCACCCTTGTGGCGGCCCCAGCAGACGACACGCCGCTCGCCGCGACACCCGTGCCAGTGAGCCCAGCCCGCATAGAAGGCCCCGCCGGCCCCGCCCCACGTACCATGACACCAGCAAGATGCGCACCACGCACAGAAACTCCGGCAGGCGCAGCCCTCGTAGGCGCCGAGCGCGCCACAGCGCCAGTAGGGGCTACCGCACGTGCGGGGGCCCGGGCGAGCGGGGCGGCCCGATCCGACACAATGGGGACCGGAAGCGCAGAACGCGCAGGGCGCCCGGCCGCAGATACCGCCGCATACGACATGCGTCTGTCGGCCGCAAGTGGCGGCCGCAGGCGCACCTCCTCTACGGGCTCAGGCCGAGCGTTGGCAATGGCACCTATCTGGGCCACACTGGCCCGGCCTAGACCGTCGCCCTCTGCCGAGGCAGCAGGGGCGGCGCAGAGCGCCCTCTGAAGCTCCCCTTTGAGGGCCTCCATATCGCACCGCAGCGCCGCCACATCGGTACGGAGCTGGGCGTTCTCCGCCGCCACCAAGCGAGACTCCTCTGTACCCGAGCGAGCTGCGAGCTCCGCCAGTGCATGCATAATAGCAGAGGTCGCCTTCCTGAGGCCCTCGAGCAGCTCCCCCTTGATGCTTTTGGACTTGCGTCCCACCTCCGTAATATAATTAACGGCCGCTGCGGCCCGCTCGACGATCACGGCCGCTGTAGCCGGGCTGTCCTCGCCCTCCGCTGGCGACAGAGTCACCGAGGCAGTCGGCGTAGAACGCCGGTATCGGGCCGTCAGGTCGGCCACCTCCCGCTTGGCGTGGAGCTTGAGCCCCTTCGCCTCGTCCGCGGTCCTACGCACACGCGCACGGCCCCTTGCCGCACTACTCGCCCGCGTAACCATTCGGGAGACCTTCGACGGTCCCCGGGACCCAGGCTCCTCGTCCTCCGAGTCCGAGTTCCACGAACCGTCGGTTCCATCCTCCGCCGCTACATGTCGGCGCTTCGACGAGGACCGCCATAACCTACCTACTATTGAAGCGGCGGCGACGGCAGGCCCCGCACGGCCGCGTCCAGCCGACGCCGGCTGCGCGGCCGACGCGCCCGCCACCGCCTCCGCTCCAGGCAACGCAGCAGCTGGCGACAGCACCGTCGCGCCCGTCGCCCGACCGCGCGCAGCCGGCCCCGCCACAGCGGCGCCAGACGGCCCCGCCACAGCGGCGCCAGACGGCCCCGCCAACGCGGCGCCAGCGCGCCTGGCACTCCCTGCCGCGTCCATCACAGACACGACCCCACAAACCCTCACTCCTCACAGTCCAAACAACAGCACAACCTAGCACAAAGAAACAAAGTTCACAGCCTCGACACACGCGTGATCTCGGAAGCAACGCACAACCTCACTCCACGAACGCATCCGCCGCAATCCATGTCAACACCCCTACTCACTTTACTGATCACAGCGCCACATTAATCGATATTTTATGTTCCAATGTGCAACTCTCCGAAGTCGTTGTCGATCACATTCCAGACTTAAGTGGGCATGCTTTTCTATCGTGTAAGGTAAGAGTTAAGAAAAAGAAATCTCCACTAGAATGGATTACTTATCGGCCGATTAAGGACATGGATTATGAACTTTTTCTCAACGATCTCAATGATGTAAAATGGGACGACCTCATCTGCGATGACGTTGATAGTATGGTAGAAGGCTTAAGCTTAAATGTTTATAGTCTATTCGATAAGCACGCTCCGGTTAAAAAAATCCTGATTAAAAACAAAACCTATCCCTGGATAACGTACAACATTAGGGAGATGATGAAGACACGTGATAAAGCTTATTCAAGATACCGCTCTACCAATGTTGAAGCTCATAAAATTTACTACAAGGAACTGAAACATGTTGTTGACAAGGCACTTCATTCAGAAAAGAAATCTTTTTTTAATACTAAAATTAATTCAACCTCTAAAAACCCACGGTTGTTATGGAAAAATATAAAACAAAACGTTGTAAATTTTAAAAACAAATCCGTTGACCTACCATCTCATCTCCAAGACCCAAATTTGATCAACAATCATTTTTTATCTCTTCCCGGAGATAATACAGTTAATATCAGTGATTTAACCTTTTTTGAATATAACAGGTATGGTTCTTCAACTTTTAGTTTACGTCCTTTAGACAAGAATGATGTCTATAAAATAATCCGTACCTTTTCTACAAATGCGATGGGTATAGATGGTATGTCAATGGACATGATTCTGTTAACTCTTCCACAAACACTTTCTTTAATAACATCTATAGTTAACAAGTCTATTACAACAAATACCTTCCCCTCTTTTTGGAAAACAGCCGTAGTAAAGCCGTTACCCAAAACCAATTATCCAAACAGCTTACAAGACCTGCGACCGATTAGTATTTTGCCCTTTTTGTCGAAAATAATTGAAAAGGTTGTTTGTACACAGATGAGTTTTTATTTAGAAACACATAATATTTTACCTAAAAAGCAATCAGGTTTTAGAAAAAAATTCAGTACTGCCACCGCTTTGCTAGATGTGGTAGATGACGTACTAGCAGCTCAAGACGTAGGAGAAGGCACCTTGTTAACACTTTTGGACTTTTCTCGTGCCTTTGATACAATTAATACCACGCTCCTCTTATCCAAGCTTGCATACTACGGATTCGAGCACAATAGCATTAAATGGTTTGCAAGCTACCTGAGTCATCGTTCACAACTTGTAGAAATCCGTTCGAGTAATGGCTTCATCTTAAAATCTGACAAAAGGCCTGTTTTACGTGGAGTTCCACAGGGTTCAATTTTAGGACCTATACTTTTTATTTTATATTCTGCAGATATCATACAAAATATTAAAAATTGTAAATATCACATCTACGCTGACGATTTACAGCTTTATACGTCATTTAAGCCGTGCAATGTAGAAAAAGCAGTAAATGAACTTAACCAAGATTTAGATAGGCTGGTAGACTGGTGTAGCCGAAATAGCTTATGTCTTAATCCCAACAAAACCAAATTTCTGGTGCTAGGATCCAAACATCAAATTGATGAAATTGTAAAGCTTAAGCCTTTAGTTCAAGTTAATGGCATCCCTATACAACGAGCTAATGAAGCCCGCAATCTAGGCCTTCTGATGGATGGATCCATGCACTTTGAGAGCTATGTTCGGCAAACAGTCCAAAATTGTTTTTATAGGTTGTCCGTTCTGTACCAAGTTCGCCAGTACATTGATATAGACCTGCGCGTGTCACTTTGTGAATCACTTATTTTATCCAAGCTCAACTATGTCGACAATGTTTTCGGAGAATGCTTACTTGGATGTTCTAAAAGACTGGTGCAGCGCATTCAAAACGCCTGTATTAGATTTTGTTTTCCCATACCTCGTCGAGCCCACATCTCCCCTTACTTATACAGTCACGAACTTCTTAACATGTCGTCGCGTCGGACTTTACATTTTGCTACATTACTTTTTGGTATAATTAAAAAACAGATGCCAACATACTTACATGAAAAAATTGTTTTCTCTAATCGCCATATCCGATTTGCCGCACGTTTAATGTGCCCATATCACAGAACGACTGCATTTCGTGGTAGCTTTCGTTACGCTGCCACGAAATGTTGGAACAATCTTCCGCCACCAATTAGAAATTGTAATAGTTTATACACTTTTAGGCACTCACTAAGGGAACATTTGTTAATTCTTCAAAAACCACACTAATGTTTTGTCGTTCTTGCTCGCATTCGCCAGCCCAAACCTATCACTTGTTTATTTTATCCGTCTATTATCCTATATTTATATTATTTATTTCACACACACACACACACACACACTTACTTTGTTGGTTGCTTCTGTTGCCCGGACTCTCATGAGATCGGTGTCCTCAGGAGCACCAATCATAAATAGGTAATCGCACACATAACATATAAGAGAAACGCACACACCCTCATATGCATACACACTGGTGGCTCCTGTTGCCCGGACTCTTAAGAGACCGGTGTCCTCAGGGGCTCCACCAATACCTACACAAATTGCAATAAAAAACACATTGCATTGAATTTTTTATCTATTTAAGAAATGAGCCTATTTTTTATCTATTTAAGAAATGGGCCTATTTACTAACTACCTATTATGGCTCTATCTATAGCTCTTTTTAATTATTTCTTCTGTAGATATTTTGCGTGTTGTTCTGTAAATGTGTAATTTTGACACATTTACAGAACAACATTTATGTTTAACTTTAACTTAAATTTTATTAGATTATAACTTTGTTTATATTTACGTATGTAAGATTGGTGTAGCGGGTAGCACTGCACTTCACCCTGGCACCGCTGTAAACCAGCGCTGCTATGGCCCTTGTGCCATAACAGCATTAAGCTGAGCTGAGCCTTTTTGTGTAGCATTAAGTCTAATATTAATTCTAATTTTAGTCATAATGTCATGTTATGTAATGTTACACAAATAAAGATTTTCTATTCTATTCTTTTCTATTCAGTCAGTTCTTCCTATGTTAAGTTTGCAATGATGAGTCATAAAAATTTTTCGGCTACCGCAGCGCCTGTCAGCCCTTTTTTATTTAATTTTTTTGTCACAGCTGCTGCTGCTGCGCCCTCTAGGTGTCGCATAAAATCAGCGCACAGTAGAGTCATCGTTACTGGGCATAATGCTGAGCGATAACCTTTTTGATGTCATGTTGTAACTATATTTGTTTGTAGTTGTACCAACTTTGCTTATAATTTTGTGACACAAAATAAATACTTTTTACTTTACTTTAGTTTAAGTATGTTAAGTTTGCAATGGTCCCCTTACATTTTAAGTAGGTAGGTATGTTAGGTTTACAATGATGAGACATACATTTTTTTTGCTAAATAGCGCCGAGGCTGGGCTGTGAGGGTTATGAAATAAAATGTTGCAGACTTTCTCATTATTACAGCAAAATCTTCAGAAAATCCCTTCGATTCGCTTTCAATGTGCCTTTGGGCATAGGTAAGGATACAAAAACAAATTGTTAGGTGTAAATTTTTTTGTATCCAGTGATAAATTTTCAAAATGTCTCTTAAAATAGCTACGACGTAAAGTTGAGTTTCATAGTTACGCTCAGTTCTGTATGGGCTGTTTCTTTTAGATGAAATAATTTTGTAGGTACTTTGTGAGGGATAAGAGAGTTTCAGGAATCTTCATAAAAACCCTGTATATTGTAACCCCTGTAAATTGAAAATGTTAAACGATTCGCTTTAAACTCAGTATAGGTAAAGGTACGAAAATGTTTATTAATAGAAAATGGGTTTCAGGAATTTCCGACTCTTAAACGAGGATTTCAGCTGATCTTGAAATGCTTTTTTACCCTCAAGTCCATTCCCCTGTATGCAAACAACAACATATGTAGATAGACCAAATTCTGCAACTTATCACCAAGCAAGATTCTAAACTTGATGACCTAGAAGGCCATATACGTCAGATAAAATCTCAAAGCAGAGCGCGATACAATCCACCAACTCTGTTATCGTCAAATCTGTTGATCATGTCACCCAGCCACTCTCACTGATGCAACTTAAAAAATTTAGTTTAAGTGCTATATATAAATAATAAATAAAACAACTAGGGAAGTAAAAAACATGATTTTTATTATTCATCAAATAACCTAATAGATAGATAAGTTTTTTATTTACGACTTCTGACACACACATACATATCAGACTACTGTAACAGCAATTATACAGAATGGTAGTAAAAAGAAACAATAATAAAAATACAGTTGACTAAGTAATAAAAACAAATAATAACATAATTAAACACACAACAATTAAAATGTCTGTGTGTGCTGCAGTACGTCAAAAAGGCAATGGCTCAGCGGAATATTTTGCTCAAGAAGCAAAAACACTGATTGACTAAAACCTAATCACAGGGTTTCTGTTCTGTGTTTATAACTCACAGTACAAACGATAGCTCATAGCTGACTGATTTAAAAAAATAACTAACTGCTGCCCGTGGTTTCGCACGCGCTTTTCAAGAAGCCTATGTCCGTTCCATTTACCTCAGGATGCTAAATTTCATTACGATCCGTTCAGCCATTTAGCCGTGAAAAGGTAACAAACAGACAGAGTTACTTTCGAATTTATAATATTAGTATGGATAATTCATATTATTCAGCAAATAACCTTATCACAACTTTTCTTTAATTTATAATTTACAGTACAAACGATAGCTCTTAGCTGATCATTACTAAATTCTGTTAATTCTCTTTAGATAGATATACATATACATAATTTATCCTTTTAAAAATTAGTTACATACATTGGGTCTAGATGATGTTGTGTGTTTTGTCCAGCATTATTTATTTATTTAATGGTTAGCAATGCCTTTGTTAGGTTTGTCTAAGGACTGGGTTCTCTTCGTTCGTATGTCGTATTTATTATAATCTACTGTAGTTTAGTTTTATTAAATTTATTTTATCATTACAAATAAATAATGCTGGAGAATCCACACAGCATCATCTAGCCGCAAGCTAAGCAGAGCTTGTGTTATGGGTACTAGATAACTGATATACATAATACAATACTTTATATATTTATTTATTATAGTACATAGCAAACACCCAGATCACCGTCACAACATCTGCAGATCGTACTATTTATCCCGAATTTAGTCTTATTGTGTTGTTGATTACAATTATGTATCTGCTTTGGTTTGCAGAAGACTTATACACTAGCCAAACTCGATGTGGAAAGTTCGTACACAAACAACTAAAACTCAATGGCTTGGCGTCGAGTTTCAGATATAATAATTATGAGCAATATTTATTGAAGGATCTCAAATCGAAAAGTAATGTTAGTTGCCTATAAAAAGACGCGGCAACTGGTGGCGGGGGCGGGGCGTTTGGGGGTGGTGAATTTTAAATTAATGGGCGAAAGGGTTTGGTTGTCTTACTAGGTCTAGATCTCAGTACTCACCGTGAGTACTGAGATCTCCGTGGTGTAAAACTCAAATTACATAAAATTAAATAGGTACTTTTCTTTGGTTTCGTATGTGAAAACACGATCGAGAAAATAAATTACGATAAAAATAAATGTTGAAAGTGCACTGTTTTGCATATAGTTTGGTCGAGATCTCAGGAGCCCTGCGGTCTATTGAAATGCACTATATTTCGATTCGTAGGTTATTATATTACTAATTATTTGGTTCCTTGAACCAGTTTCCTCATATGTAGTGTACCTAGTTTTCTTAAAAATAAGCAAAAACTAGATTTTTGCGATTACGTCGCGCCGTTCCAAGAACGTATGCTCTGTCACGCTCCTATGAATGCGAAATCCTATGCTTATCGTTTTAATAAAATGATGCGTATTAGATTTAAAAGCTTTACCTACCTAGTAAATTATCTTAATTCGATAGAATCATGGAAATGCCTACCTTACAATGCAACCTAACATTTTAAGAATTGAGAATAATGAAATCAGAAGTCAGAAGTCAATAATTTTATTTCTTTAGGCTTACAAAATAAACACATAGATAGACAAGTGAAATACCAACCATTAATTTCTATCAAATAAGAAATAAAGTTTTATTGAGTTTCTCTTCACTTCAATCTTTTGTCCACTGGTGGAAGAAGTGAAAAAGAAACCACCAGCACATTTATATAATCACTTATTTGTCTAATACATGTTTGTATTTAAATAGAAGCATTAAACCATAGAAATAGAAACATTCTAAAAGAATATAAAACTAATTGACCTTAATCAATCTCTGTTGTATTATTGGATGATCCCAACCAGAAAATTAATCACCTATCAAGCTCTGCTTAGTTTGGGGCCAGATGATGCTGTGTGAATTGACCAGCAGTATTTGTTTATTTTGAGACATGGTTAGGCTTTATGTAACTCATAATAGATTAAATTTGTCTTTTTCTTCTAGGATTAAATTTGTCCTACAATATCTTGAATGACTTGTTTCAGTTCAACTCCGATGATGCAAGGCCGAGAGCTCTATGCTGTTTTTGTTACCAGAAGCTGTTGAGATGCCACACCTTTTCACAAACGGCTCTCACTTCTGAAAAGATCTTCAGTGATCTTTATGATAGGGGTCTCGAGGTAACAACCACTCACATCACACTAATATTATAAATGCAAAAGTTTTAATGGTGTTTGTTACTACTTTACTTCAAAATTATTAAACAAATCCTGCTGAAATTGTCGTAGATTTAGATCTAGACCTGGAATGTAATAGCAAGCCCTTGGTTAGGTAGATAGATAGATCGAACGATATCTATATCGTTTATTGTCAAAGAGATTACATGTTTTTGGTTACTAGTGTCTTAAATCCTGTTAGGTTTATCTAGACACTAGGGTTGTTTCTTTACTGCTTTTGGTGTTGTCCATGTTTTATGTATTCTAGTGGTTTTCAGGACCCCCTTTTTGGGAAAAGCCTGAAATAACACTAGGCTATTATCCCATAAATAAGTTCCCATGTGATAGAAATAGCCTTTATACTTATATTCCATAGAAACCCCACTTGCAAATCCAATTGCAGAAAATAAATTAATATATCTTTTAAAAGGCAATGTATACGCTTCTGCGACTGAAATCAAAAATATCACTTTATTTCCGTGTCAGTGTTTAATTATTAAGAATTTGACCTTTTCTAAGTATACATTTATTGTATTTATGGAAATAAAGAGTTTTTGACTTTGACTTTGACTTTACAACAAAACTCCTAGTGAGTTGCAAAAATTATAAGCAAATAAACTCAAACAAAATATTGTATACGGCTAAGCTCCGGACACATCCTTTTAAATAAGTTAAAGTTTCTAATGAGAATTTCTGATTCTCCAAATTGTCCAGAGTGTAACATGGTAGAAGATGTACATCATGTTTTGACGGAGTGTGACCATAACGAGGCACAACGTCAAGACTTTAGATGTTTGTATGGTTTAAGCGTAGGTATTTGTAATAGCATTTTGTCATCCCCGTTCTCTGAGGAAGCCAAAATGCTAGTCAAGCTTTATTTGCGAGTTATGTAGGTAAGTATTTACAATTCTCCTCATCGATTGTGATGATGGAGACTAAGGTCCGGTGAGGAAGCTGCACAGTGTTATCCACATTCCATTTTATGGAGGCGGCCATGCATTGCCATGTGGCAAAATTATTGCTATTTCTATTTTGTTGAATTTGTGTGTTGCCATGGTTATATTATAAAGAATTGATCTCTAACGGGAGTAGCATAGTCACTGCGTGACAAAACTCCATTATAATAAATATATAAAGTATTAAAAAAAAACAAATATTATTAAAACCTTCCTGTGCATAAAGGCTTACTATAAAATATCAGATCATCTATATGATAAAAAAATTGGGACGGGATTTGCTCCAACTCGAAAAATAGCAACTAACAGGCTAGAGGTTTCTTCATCGCTGCTTTACTTTAGTCTACATACCCGAAGCGACAGAAATCAAAAGTATCACTTTATTTCAGTGTAAGTGTTAAATTATTAAGAGTTTGACCTTTCCTAAGTGTACATTTATTGTATTAATGGAAATAATGAGTCTTCGAATTGATTTGACTAACAAGTTCAAAGCATAGTACCTAATTCTAAAAATGTTTATTTCAGGTAACTCATGAATATATTACTGAAATCAACAAGAAACTACATTTGTCTGTCGCCACTATGCAGTCTGTTATCATTGATGGTAACGCCACTAATGCAGGTTCTCGAGTAGCCATCAAAGATGAACCACTACCTATTAATATTGATATGAAAGCAGAGGTGACCACAGAAACGGATAAATTGCTGGAGGTTGAGTCTTTTCCTAAATATAGTACAAGTCAATTAACATTTGAAGAAGATTATAGTGATCAAGAGAATGATACCGAAGAACTTCCTTTTAACACTGATATTGACCAATCCAAACCAGATAGCTCATCTTTCACCATCAAAGATGAACCACTGTCTAGTATTGATATGAAAGAAGAGGTGACCTCAGAGCTCAATAAATTGCTGGATGTTGAGTCTTTTCCTGAACAAAGTACAAAAAGTCGATTAACATTTGAAGAAGATTATAGTGATGTCAGGAATGAGTATGTTCTTTCTAAAATTCATGTTGAGCAAACCAAACCAGATGACTCAAAAATGCCATATAAATGCAACATGTGCAAAAAAATATTTTACATCAAAAATAAACTTATAGCACACATAAAAAGTTTGCATTCCCTAGTTGCAGGAAAGCAATATTCCTCTACTAAGAAAAATGCAGTAACAACTAATATGATTAAAGACAGAGCAAAGCACAATCAAATAAAGAAATATGCCTGTGATGTATGTGATAAACAGTTTAAAAATAAATATACTTTAGTCTCACATATAAAGACTCACACAGGTGAGAAGCCATTTGCCTGCAATGTATGTGACAAACAATTTAATCAAAAAGGTAATTTAGTTTACTATATCAGGACTCACACAGGTGAGACGCCACTTGCCTGCAATGTATGTGGTAAACAGTTTTATCAAAAATGTAATTTAGTTTCCCATATGAGAACCCACACAGGTGAGAAGCCATGTAATGTTGGCTGCAATGTATGTGGTAAACAATTAAATCAGAAATGTATTTTTTTTAGGCATATGAGAACTCATGCACCCTAAAAGCAAGCCGGCTAGTCCCCCTCAGGGAAAGAGATTGCTACCCTCCAACCGAAATTAACCATTTAGTAGAACCAAACCTTCATATAGCAATATTCAACACTTTCTCACTCAGAACTGAAGAGAGCCTAGACTCCAGAAGTCTAGAATCTAGAACTGATATTTGCAGCGTACCTACACATAAGATGACTTTAAATTTGAATAGCTATGCAACCACTAATTTTAATTATTGTATTCTGTTGATTTTAAGAGACATTATATTTAATTTTTTTTGTAACCATATTAATGTTTAATCGTATAATTAAGTCTAATCTAAGATGCCTACTCTTAATATTCAAATACAATTAACAATAACAATACATTTATTTCAGCCACAGACTGCTTAGAACATAAAAGGATAAGAGTAGGTAAGTTAATTATATAGGTAATTAATTATGTACACTAAGTCGGTCTGCCTATATCAAACGGTTCCCTACAAATAGCCACATATGTACATAATATAAATACATACATATCTGTAAAACGCAGGATACTGGGTAGCACCAACAGTCTGATAGGGGTTCTGGCTGACAGACACTGCAGTAAACTGCAAAGGCACTGGATGTCAAGCCAGATCAACCCTTGTGTCAAACAAATTTATTATATAAATTTTTTATTTTTTTTGTGTCCCTTTTTGTTTATATGAAACTGTGTGACTTAAACTACCTACTCTAATCTATGGACCTTTGTGTTATCTGAATCAATAAATAAATTGAAATTGAAATACTAGAAATAAGAATAAACTCGCTGTGCCCACAACTAGGCTGCACAAGATTAATGTATCTTTTAAAGCTTCTACAATAAAATACAAAATGAGTTAAAAACTTATCAATAAATAAATTCAAACAAATTGTCAAACATATCCTTTGTAAAATGGCTTACTACAAAATATCAGATTATCTAGAGGATAAAAAAGCTTGGGACAAGTTTTGCTCCAACTCGAAAACTTACAACCTAACAAGGTTAAGGTTTCTTACTCGCTTCTTTGCTTTACCTTAAAAATATTGAAGTGAGCAAAAATCAAAGCAATCACTTTATTTTCTAGTTTTACTTATGTAATTTGAATTGTGTGACGTGGCTAAGAGTCCTGTAAGGTCTAAAGGAAATAAAGCACTTTGAATTTTAATTTTTGAATTTTATATTAGGACGTTATTCAACTGAAGTTATTATAAGATGTACTTAATTTTAGTTACTTATTCAAGTATGTGTACTTATGTAAGTTAACAATAATGGCTACAAACTTTACACTAGGATAATTTCTGTGTCGTACAGTTTTCATTTAGTTTTATTTCTACAAAGATTATAATTCTGGAAACTTAATTAAGTAGATTATTTAAAATAGGTAGTACTTATTCTAGTTTTAGGCTAAGTAATTTATATAAATATTCTTCCGTCTGCATTCAACGTAGGGCGTAAATTTTTGCTGTATCATAGCATTTACTATTAAATTCAGTACCAAAAATGCTAAAGATATTTAGGGGAGGCCTATGTACAGCTTTGGACTAATATAGGCTGATGTTGATAATGATTTGGATATTTTGGAACCTAGTAAGTAGATAGTAGTATATTAAACCCGATCACTACAAAAACAACTTAATTAGGCAAGCAGGATGTATCCTTTTGTCTGACCAGATAAATCGCATGTTAGGTACATAACTTCCTATTTATATTTACAGTTGTATCATCTGTATTTATACTTACCAATTTTTTCATGAGGTTCACAAGTATCCAAGTTTTAGTTAATTAGTTATCTTATCAGCAGAAGTTAGGTGAGAGAAGTGAAAGTCCCTAAAATTTAGTGTTAGCCGCAATATTTACCGCTAATGTAAAGTAAATTCTATGGATTTTTTAATGCAGGTTTTTAATGCATTTTTAAAGGTTGTTTTGTTAGGGATATTGTATTAATTATATATACTTATATAGTAGGTAGGTGCTGGATAGAAAAAAAAATAGGAAAGGTAAGGTTTTTAATTTTAAATTTCTAAGTAAAGATCTACAAACACACACAACACAAAATCCCCAGGTATATAAAATGGGTGTTAAATGTTAGGAAAGATATTATATCTATTTGGCGAATTGACATTAACCTCACACGTAGGTGTAAGAAGGTGTACCTACTTATGCAAAATAGTGACGGATCAGGAATTAACTTAAAGGTTTCTAGGTCTAGTTCACTTTTTATGTTTATTTTTAATTTCTTCAAGTGGTTCTTCCGACTTCACAACTACTGGTGCACTTTCTTGTTCTTCTCGAATTAAGACCTGGAATGGAAGGTAATTCTCGCCAATTTATGACTCGTTAAATATCAAAGAACTGTCTAATTTGACAAATCTTTCATATAAAAACTGTCAAACTTAACAGTTTAACTACTCCCCTCGGGTAGGTGGTCACCGAGAGTTAGGATAGCGGGTTTAAAGTAGGTTCTTATGCTTATTCATCTATTTAAACCTCACTATAAAAAACTCCGTCTGCAGGGTGCATACTTCATAAAGGAGGTTCTCAATTCGGCTGTAGTTAGGTTATGTTTTTTTTCCTGCAACAAAACAAAGTACTGGCACACATAACCGCAAATGTTTACTCCGTGGACTACGTTGTGGCCTGACATTTTTGTATTCTTAACATTAAATTGCACTACCTAACTACAGAGTGGATTTTTGAACCGGGACAGTAAGGGCAGGTACCTTAACCGTTATAGTTACAGGAAAACGTGCCTAGGAGACCATTCATAACTTTTAAGATATTCTGAACTGCATTCACAGATTTTTGTAAATATGTACAATCAGCAAGAAAATGGTGATTTTACACAAAAACTTTTTTTGATGCCAATCGGTCCTGTTTCTTATGATCAAAAGTTCCTACTGGACCGACTGAGGTTAAAGTACTAAAAATGCCCAAAATCCGAAAAACTTTTTCCAAACATTTTGTACGGAAAAACGATTTACCAACTCGAAATATTTTTTTTGCCCAACAATCCTATTTCTTACTGTGGTCAAGACTCTTTGATGCCAACTGAAGTTGGAGAATAGAAACTACGGTAAATCACAATCAATACTGGGGTAAACCCAGGGCAAACAAAATATTTCGAGTTGGTCAATCGTTTTTGGGCATTTTTAGTACTTTAACCTCAGTCGGTCCAGTAGAAACTTTTGACGATTAGATACAGGATCGATTGGCGTAAAAAAAGTTTTTGTGTAAAATTACCATTTTCTTGCTGACCGTAATTTCTTTCCAAAATCTGTGAATGCAGTTCAGAATATCTCAAAAAGTTATGGATGGTCTCATAGGAACGTTTTCCTGTAACTATAACGGTTAAGGCACCTGCCCTTTCTGTCCCGTCTCAAAAAGCCACCCTGTATAGTTACGTATTTATATCTTTGTTAAGTCCTAATGTAGGTACCTACTGTTTGTATTGTACTTCCTTAAAAATAAATAAAAAAAAGTATGTCGTGACATTGATTGACCCTTGTTTGTGCTCCTCGGCACGGTGCGTGCATGCTTCTCTTGCGTGCTTAGTACCCGTAACTCTGCCCGCCGAACTACTGTCAAAATAGATGAGCTCATGCAATATACAGCAAACAGGCAATTAGTAGGTACGTAGCAATATAGCAAGCAGATATGGAGTAGAGATGTAAAGAATGTAATTTTTTTACACATTCGCGAATGCGAGTATTGGATTCTCTCATCAAAGGTAAATTGCCATGATACCATCGTTAAGGTGAAGTGATTTGTTAAGTGGACTTCGGCCCCGACATCAGGCACCTTTTTAGTGTATTTTTGAAACAAAGTAAAATAATACTTACTCTCTGTAAGGGTCAAGTCAGAGTATTGACTTATCGAACCAATTTCCCCAATCCACATGCCCAGCGATTAAGGACAGTACCCGCCGTGAGATAAAAGCCAATAAGGCGCTGATCAAGGGAAGGCCTGCGTCCAGCAGTGGACCGATATAGCTGGGAACCAATTTGCCGCCAATTTCTGTAGCGTGCGAAATTCATAACGTGATCTGTCAGGTTTGTTTTCCTTCAATTTGGCATTAGTAATAAGACTCCATCTATTTATTAAAACGATTAAAATATCGGATGACACGCATACTGTTAACAGTAGGTATGTGTGTTGGTGTTCATCCCATATTTAGTATTTGTATGTAATTTATTAGTATTTGTCCCGCAAAACTTAAAAAACAGCGTATTTATTAGCGAGTTTGAAGTCAGTTTTTATTTTTACAAAACAATTAAATTATCTAAGTAGGTAATTACCATAAAGTCTTTATTGACAAAGAAAATTACAATTCAATAATAAAAACAAATAAGAACTAGTATTTACAATTGAAAGAATTAAGCTAACTGCAGACTGTTGCAAACAATCTACATGTAGCTCAACTGATCCGTATCAATACCAGGCGGAAGCGTCCCCAAGACGCTGCAGCTGGCTGCATTGCCCCGCTGTATGGTAATTACCGTATCTACTAATAAATTAGGTATATACAAATACTGTAAAATGTCTTGGCGCTTTTCCGTCCTGCATAGAACCGTCCCAAACAGCGGATCATTGGCAAAATGCTTCGGCTATGATATTATTTTTTACGATACACGCGCGGTCGTACCAAGTACGGCTTGTTAGTTCACAGGGTGCTCCAAAAACGAGTAAAAAACTTTTTTAAACTTCTAAGTACAAAGCTCAATAA
Organism: Eupithecia inturbata; assembly: GCA_963662085.1. Lineage (NCBI taxonomy): Eukaryota > Metazoa > Arthropoda > Insecta > Lepidoptera > Geometridae > Eupithecia > Eupithecia inturbata. The sequence goes on from OY759205.1 coordinate 3,192,491, forward strand.
ACATTCCTTCCTATTCATGGCGACCTCTGTGGCGCGGCGGGCGAAGGCCCGCCTGCGACGCTGGAGGTTGCGTATTCGATTCCCTGAGTCGTCGGGACAAATATTTTGCACGATCTGCAGATATTAGTTCCAGGACAGTTGTTCTAGGTGTTTCTATGTACCTATCATAAAAATAAGAAAATATGTATCTATCTATGTAATAACTATATTCTAATCAGCCAGAGTCTTGGGGACGCTTCCGACTGGTATTGATATGGATCAATTGAGCTACCTGTAGATTGTTTGCAACAGTCTGCAGTTAGCTTAATTGTTTCAATTGTAAATACTAGTTCTAACTTGTTTTTATTATTGAATTGTAATTTTCTTTGTCAATAAAGAGTTTACTAATGTATTAAAAAAATAAAAACTATGTAATGTTCTGTATATTAATATAAATTATACATACTAAAGTTTTAATTAACTATATAAATTGTAACTCTGTCTGTCCTTCTGTTAGCGTTTCACGCCTAAACGGCTGTACGGATTTCAATTAAATTGGCAGAGAGGTAGGTAAATGGTATCCCGGGAATGGACATAGGCTACTTATAAAGCGCGTGCGAAGCGGCGGATAGCAGCCAGTTAAGTATAAGTACCTATCAGTTAACTAGTACTTATTTATACCTACCTACCCGTAACACAAGCTCTGCTTAGCTTGGGGCTCGATGATGCTGTGTGAATTGTCCAGCATTATTTATTTAGTTACTCAGTGTGACACCATCTTTACCACGGAGCAGAATCTGTTCCGTGATCTTTAGCCACCTTTATCATCATCATCATCAACCTATATTAGCCCACTGCTGGACATAGGCCTCCTCTAATGAGCGCCATAGTGCCCTGTCTTCAGCTTACCCACCTTCACAGGGGATAAAACAGAGGGTCCTGGTAAGCTCGCTCCAAAAATTTAGTTTTGCTTTTGTCGGGTTATTTCGTTTTACTCAGTTACGCCTTCTACTAGATATTAAATAGTTCTCAATTGTTATTTAATTGTTTTTGTTCAACCTCAGTGGCCACCAAACTTTGTTTTCGCATTTTACATAAACTATTGAGTTGGTAGGTACATAGTTTCTGCCCGCGGTTTCGCACGCGTTGTTAGATTGTTGGCAACAGCCTGCACTTCTGCCGACAGCTCAACTAAGTACCTATCTATTTCATGTGAAGTGAAGGTTTTTTGTAAATAATAATCTCTCTAATCTTCTTATTGTGAAAACAGTTTTTGGACATATCAAATGCGTTGCTCAAGAACACAATATGTCAACTTTCAACAGGTTTTTTTCTTTTATCAATGATGATAACCTATCCGCACATCTAGAATCTCCTCCTTTTTTTGATTTTCGTTTACTTTTATAACTATTTTACACTGTAGGTAAAATATTTTACCAAGCTGCAAGCAATCTTCCATAAATCATAAGCTCTCAGTGCTGTACCGTTGATATTGTATAAGGCTAGGTCCGTCCGGGTGCTAGTTTCTCTCTAATTACTTAGGAATTAGGAGATCTCGGCGAGGTTCTACGCAGTCTAAGAAAATAACTAAAAATACAGCTGTACATAAAAATTACATGCTAGAAACCGTTTCAAGGAGAAGACAAGGTGGTCGCAATTCCGGTACATTTTTGGATTCCGCATTTTTAGGTGAGACGCAGTAGCGGTTCCTATGAGAATCAAACCGACATCTACGTGCACTTTTTCCTTTACTGGGTCTTTAGACGCCATTTGCGGTTGTCGTTGCTGCAATCCATGCAGGATCAATCAGAAATCAATAACTTTTATTTGTTTATGGCTTGTTTACATTGATCTTTCTGGCCTGTCTTAACCTGGAAAAAATACTTTATAGATTTTAGGTCCAACGCAAAAACGTTAATTTCAGCCAGAGCGCTAACAGGCTGTCTTTCAGTGTCGAGATGGAAAGCATCTCTTTCTACACTATGCGAGACTAAGACCCGGATTGCTTGCCGAAGCGCTAACTAATGTAAAATCACTATAAAGCTTGTCGCACACCTTGAAAGCACCGCTGCAGCACAGCACAAAAATGTGCATTCAAATATGGGCTTTAACTAGTAACATTTAGATGAATTTTATATCGACGGCATCAGATGACGGACAGCTCGCGGACCACTCGTTTGAAGCTTGTGGGAAGCCATTTTGTTACTGGATGTATAATGTATCTAAATATAACAAGTATAAGTTAAGCCCAAAATTGAATGCACGTTTTTGTGCTGTGTGATAGCGGTACTGGATGTTAATGTTGATGAGCGCAGTTTTACGATTGAGCGACGCACCTTGGTTGTTATTGTCTTTGAAATAAAGGTTTTCATTGGTAACTTGGTACCTACCTATAAATATTTCTAGTTACTTAAGGCATCACCCTGTATCCCAGCAAACTCTTTATCTGTAGGTCTATCACGAAATGCAAATGTACGGAACTGTCGTTGCGTTTTCAGTTTGGCTCGCGAGTCGGTGCGCTTCGGGTTTACTCAAATTAGGGTTATAGTTATAAAAAAATTAGGGTAACAGTTATCAGATTTGGGTTAATACTTATCGATTTAGTTGAATATTGCGTAAAGTTGGCTACACTTTAGTACTTTGTCGTTCTAAGAGCGCTGGCAGTCATAATCTTAACGCAGTGAACGAGTAAGTTATAGAAAGGAATATGAATAATTAAAAACTGTGAGCATCGTTTCACAATTAAGCAAAGCGCAAGCAGCATTGCAGTGTTTGTGGAAACACTTGGGCACTATTAAATGTCCTGAACACCTGGCAAAACTTCGTTGGACATAAATTACGCAAAATTGAAATATTAACTTTTTAAAACTTGGTATAGAAGCTGTGTTCTACAATCGTAAATTATTTTCTATCGTAAACCATATTTAAATGTGATGTTCAGCATTTTTTTCTATGATTTAAGTAAAATTTGCTTTTCCATCACGTAACCTGTAAGCGATAGATTAGAACCTCTAAGTGAATGGTAGAGGGATTGTACGTACTCAAAACTAGATAATTCCGATAATTACTACTACTAGATAATTAATTTTTTGTAATGCTTCAATATACACGTTTAACACCGCTCCTATATTGCGGCCTAACGAATGAAAATAAAAAATAAGACCTATATCAGATTTCGATATGGTTCCTAAACTAACCACCAGTTTTTAACTGACTCGAAAAATGGAGAAGGTTCTATGTTTGGCTGTAATTACTTTTTTTTATGAAAAAAAAAATCATTTATCCGATTTGGCGCAAAGATTGGCAGGCGCAAAGTAACCGTACCGTACGGTATGTATTTTCGTCGATTTCTTCGTCAATTATGGACCGATTTAGAAAACTATTTCGCTATTGTACAGAAAATTACCCCGAGGTAATCCCACAAAACTTAAAATACGCGAATGCGAAAGTTGCTTGGCGGCCACCAAACACTGTTTTCGCATCTATATAGACAGATGCGAAAACACTCTGTTTTCGCGTTTAGACAAACTTATCAAAATAAAACTATTACAGAGGCATTAAAAAAAAGCTTATGATAGGTATCGCAAACTGTCTAATGACTTTTGAATATTCCTTTGTTTAACGTAATCTATAATCTTATATAGGTATCTTATATAATTATATGTATATCTATCTATATATATAAAAGAAAGTCGTGTTAGTTACACTTTTTATAACTCAAGAACGGCTGAACGGATCTCGGTGAAATTTGGCAGCGAGGTAGATGGTATCCCGGAGCTGGACATAAGCTACCTTTTATTCCGAAAAAAAGCGTGCGAAGCCGCGGGCTGCAAGCTAGTAATAAGATAAAATAGGTGGCGGCGCTAGTGTAGTGGCATCTGCTGGGGCCACACTAACGGGAAATGCAGTTAGTTATCGCGATGTTGGACGTTGAACGTTGGTGTGGTCACGACTTCTCGCGATAATTTTACAACGGCATTTACATTGCCGTTTGATATTAGATAGGTGATAGTTCGAGTGGCGGTACATCAGAGAGATATCTCGAGAATTATTGCGTTGAAGCGCATCAGCTACGTTTGTGTCTATGTGCATCGTGAGCGCAACACTTAGAGCATTAAACCAGAACGGAGAAGTCACGCGCAACAATACATACCCAAAAAATTCTGCCGCTTTCAGCGGGTGAGGTAACACACATAGACTTTTCAATCACGTCGCTATAAACGCACACAACATTATTATCAGACACAATCTTAAACTACACGCACACAATCGCATACTCACACAGTCGCACACGTAATGATGTCTGTCAGTATACAACACAATTGCAGCAATAATTAAATATGCTAGTGCTTGAAATTATCGATATTCGACTATCGATGACTTCTAAACTTTACCAGGAACACTTGATTATTTTTACCCAATTGCCAAAAGAGCGGGGGGTAATAATTTTTGAATGTGTTTATGTACCATTCATTGGTTTCACCTGTAGTCTTAACGGTTGGACAGACTTTAAATATAAGGAATCATTGGATTTCTCTTTATCTGTAGTCTCGAAAGCCATAATATTTTACTAATATATGTGTAGTAGAATTTCATTTCGTCATAAACAACCCATCAAGTAGGGTGTCAGAATAAAGGGTTTTAATAACAAATACACTACATGTATGTATAAACGTAATTTTAAAAAGACAAATTAAAAAGTAAAATTCTACAGTTAGGTTTCCGTTTTCCTAACGTACATTGTTATTTGACAGGGGCTAATTAACTACGTATACAAAATTACTGCTTGACATTTTTTAAGCAATCTACTACTTGATGCCTATTTTAGAAAAAAACCTGAATATTGATAAATCCTGTAAAAATACAGTGTCAGACAATCAGACACTACTGGATGCAGCAGCGTTATACACAGAAAGGACAACATGCTTTTATTTGGTATTTTGTGGTCGAATAAAGTTTACCTTAATAGCTATTTATTTGTTCTCCTCGTTTTATAAAGCTTGCTAAGCTATTCTAAGATAACCTCTCATAAGCTATTAAAATTAATTAATATTAAAAGTAATATATTAGCTATTAGAAGATTGTTAGGATTGCAAAGCAAACAGAAACAAGATATATGGTTTAGTTGGGATGGAGTCCTGTTTCAATCTTCTCTTGTTATTTGACTGTGTGATGAAAAAGGAAGTTATGAAATGTGCGGAGCAAATGGTGCTCGTTCGTTTAGGAGTCCATGGTTCATGGTTCCCACATGCTTTAACCCACACAGATCGAATCCCAATATCCTTTGGAAATCTGTAAGAAAAACAATAACGAAATTTTATAAGTGATTGATATTTTGTGGGATGATTGTACGAAACTGAACTACTTTGTCTAAAAGACAGGTCATAATATGATAATAAAGGTGATAGTGTTTAGATCTATCCTACCCTTACAAAAGTAATTTATCATGGTATGTCCAAAAATATTTCTCATATTTCATAAAATATTTGTCTTATTTCAACCTAAATTTCTTGGGGGAAGTTTCAATTTCATGGGTAGATTCATTTCTCAAATTATCATCCACTAATAAAAATCACCCTGTATAAGAAAATGATATCGATATTCGCGATTGTGCTATCATTAAAAATTATAAATTAAAACAAAAATAATATCGATATTTCTGATTGTGCAGTCCCATCACAAAATTTGTTGAGGTGCTGCCAGTTTCTTTAAGTTGAAACTGATATTTTTTGGTAAAATGTCGACTGAAAATATAATTCAACTAGAAAGTGTAATAATAATCTAAAACATGCATAATAAATTAACTAATAAAAGTATTTTCTAAAAATCTTTGCTATTTTGAAATGTACCCATATAAATGCGGTGATATTGCAGTATTTCCCTAAAAATCACACGAATCTATAATAATCATTATTGGTTCATTACAATAGGAAAATTTTATTAATGATTGTTAAATAAAATATTCAGTTTTAGTGTTAACTCAACTACGAAACTTGCTCTAGAATATTACACTGTATAACTTACTGGCAACACCTTAGTACAGACGAATATTTTTCTAAATTGCTAAATAAGTGCATTATTTAATTGTATTTGGACAAAATAATACTTACAGATGAAATGTAATATTATCCTTTTGGAGGTTTGAAGTTTCTGACCTATTTTTGCACCAAAAAACACTGCAACTCGGCATTTTCACCGGAGCTTCTCTGAACTAGTTGCCGACGCGCGGCAACTAGTTTTATATAACGGGTATGACCGCCGCTCTCGTACCTTTGGCAGAGGGGGTACGCCTATGAGTGTCGTCTCCGTTCTGGTTTAATGCTCTAAGGCGCAACCGGATCAAACGTGCGTGTTTTTATGATGGAAGACAATAATACCATGGAGTGGACAAACGAAAAAGTTATTGTATTTCTTGAAACTCTGCATGTTTGTGTTATTTTTTTCTACATTCGGTAATGATAAAATATATTCATATCTGTACCTATCTATATCTATCTATACATATATATATAAAAGAATGTCGTGTTAGTTACACTATTTATAACTCAAGAACGGCTGATTGGATCTCGGTGAAATTTGGCAGCGAGGTAGATGGTAACCCCGGGGCCGGACATAGGCTACCCTTTATTCCGGAAAAAAGCATGCGAAGCCGCGGGCTGCAGCTAGTACCTAATAAAAATGTACACTCATAAAATACAGTGTAGCAGCGTCAACGTCCATCTTGCTCGAAAGTCAAGGAAGGAACATTGCCTATTGACGTTAACCGTTCAAGTGTGGCCACTCCACCTATAGCGTTAATTGCCGTGTTAGTTGCCGCGAGATTTATTGCGATGATGAGCATTGCCATTTCACGGTAGTGTGGCCCCAGAATAAGGGATGACACGTTGGTGTTCTCCCAACACAAACAAGATACGTAGTTAACCACTCACATTCATAATGAATGTTAAGTGAATTGAATTCATCAAACTACTAAACATTCTTACAATTGAAACAATTAAGCTAACTGCAGACTGTTGCAAACAATCTACAGGTAGCTCAACTGATCCATATCAATACCAGTCGGAAGCGTCCCCAAGACGGTGGCTGCATTGCCCCGCTGTATGGCAATCCTGATGCGCTGTGCCAGATACCCGCCCGCTCTCGGGTCACGCGTCGCGTCGACCAGACGCTCAGATAACTTTTTGAAAACCTGGAGAGCCTCGGTATAGTTTTTTTATAAGGAAAGTTCCCAAATGAACGGAGGTTCTACTTTTAGAACGTAGAAGATGCCCCGTGGTCACCACAGCGTGAGATTCACCGGTGAAGACCTGCCCAAGTACAAAAATGTAAGTTTTTAAACTTTTTGTTTAAGCTTGAAGGTCTATTCATCCTTAGATATATTTCCGTACCATTATACATTATTTATAATACCCCCATTACCTTACCTGTCACCACCTTCTATGCGTCCAAACAAATTTTTATTTCACTTAATGTTATATACAAGGTGCCACGTTATTGGTGTACTAAGCGGAAAGGGGGTGGTCTACCGGGACGTGGAGGAATGTTCGTGGGAGGGATCCCACGAACATTTTTTGTTCTAGCATTTTTCGGGTTTAAGGTCTTTTACTAAAAAGAAGACCTCTTTCAACTTTTATGCCAACTAGCCCATTAAAATGTCAGTGACAATCTTACATCAGCTGTTCATCAGTAAGGTGCTTGACCTTTCAATCGCTTTTGTTTAGCTAAAGCCGTCAATATTAAATTTTTCTTCTAAGCTATTATTTTAACTTACAATGTTTAATGTTCATCTGTAGGTAGGTAGGTATGTTTGTTTCGTGGTAGTTACGTCTACGTAGGTACCTAATAAAGATTTTTATCGATATTTTAAAAAAAGTTACGCAATAAATAACCGATAAATAATTTTGATTAAGTAGGTATGTTAGAAAATCGCGAAAGTTTAAAAGGTGCTACGTACGTGCCTAGTTTTATTTTTAGCATGAATGATTGTATTCTTTATTTGCACATGAAAAAGGAAACCTAAATTTTTTTCGCCAAAATGGCCGGCTTTACGTGTGTTTGTGTTAGTGATAGGGTTGACATTTTTCTAAGCGTATGCGTCAAGTTATTTTTACTATGAAAACTTAAAAAAACGTATTTCTGAAAATCAACCATGCGGATCAGTTGAGTATAGAGTGCACAACAACCCCCCTTCGGCTTAGTACACCAATAACGTGGCACCTTGTATATTAACTTTTACACACTGTAATGTACCCACTTACGTCCATAAAAACTATTGTTTTTCTTTAGTCTTAAGGCTGGTGTATGGCCTAACGGCCTTGAGAACACAAAATAATGATGTGTAGCCGTGTAAATAATTTGTTTTATTCGTGAAATGTTAAATTTGTGTAAAATACTTTGAAAATATTTGATATTTTTTAAATACTCAAAAGCAACAGCATTTAGAAGAAATGTCCAAACTCCGAAGATTTCTTTTTTATTCGAAGTTTGAACATGTCTTCTAAACGCTATTGATTTTGAGTATTTTTTAAAACTCAAATATTTGTCAAAGTACTTTACACAAATTGAACTTTTCACGAATAAAACATACCTATTATTTATACGGCTACAGATAATTATTTTGTGTTCTCAAGGCCGTTGGGCCATACATCAGCCTTAACTAGTGCTCTCCTGACACCCAAGACACATGCCTAGTGCTTACTTTGGGTCTCACTAGAAATTCTTAAGTTAGTATATTTTTAGTAAATAAATGAATTATACAGACTTACGCAGTAGTAGCAACCCAGAGCGGCAGCGAAATCCGAGTGGGTATCGGTAATCTTACGACTTTCTGTAATATTGTCTTTTCCTTAGAAATTAAAATTATAATATTTTAAATTACACATTACCTACTAAACTATTGTACCCACTTTTGTATTACTGATAACAACAATATTATTATTCTTTTCGCTTTTTTCGCGACAAACTTCATGATGGCTGGTTTTATTTTTTGACAAATCTAGGTTCTCTCCTTTCCCCGGGCTATCCTATCCTATCTTATGTATCTTATGTTGGCTACTACATCCCTAACATATTTTTTACGTACGCGGTATTCGCTACCCAGAGCAACAGCGAAAAATTGCGCTTGCTTTCATTCGTCACCGCGACTCGGCCAACGTAGTGTCAGACGCCCTCCGAAATTCAAATATTTATTTGCTTCAAACATGGTATATGTATATGTAGGTGGTATAAATACAAATAGTGCTCATATATAATAAGACTATTTAATATATATAATAGACTATAGCAAGAAATGAGTCTTGCTATAGTCATAGCATGCAATAATACAATAAAATTATAATCTAATATTTTAAAATTCAATTCAATTCAATCCGACCAGGTTGTACCCGCGAAAAACTGCAGATGCTGGATGCGGCGCTCCATTCCACTCCGATCCTTTTTGCTGATCCACTAATGAATCAGTTTCCACTTTATTGTCCACTCTGATCCACAGCCAGGGTGGATCAGTTTCCACAGCAAGCTGAAGACAGGGCGCTATGGAGCTTATCAGAGGAGGCCTCTATCCACCAGTGGACTAGAGGCTGATGATGTTACGACAAGCCAGGGAGTGGTATCTAACAACTAAACAAAGCTGAATTTTCACCACCATTTATCATTGTATCAGCAGTATCGTACGAGTACGTAAACTCACCTACGAACCAAATAGAGGTAAACGAATGAAGGGGCGAGCACGCGCTGCACGCGATGCACGTCGCACTGACACTGCAAGTGCTGGGGCGGGCGCTAAACTCACCTATGAACCCAACAGAGGTACATGTACGTAGGGTTGGGACGTGTAAAGATACCAGGACTCATCACCTTTCAGGAAGATACCAATCTGCCGAACTACGCGCCCCAGTCTGGGCACACTGGGCAGGACTCGGGGGCGCCTGCCAGCCCCGACGGATGTCACTTCACGCCGGCTGTACAGAGGCTGCGGCTCAACGAACAGAGTAAGATGACACTTGTGCTCTTCAGAACCTGCCTAAATATGCACCACAGTGTCCAGAGTGGGCATCCTGGGCAGTCGTCTCAGTGGCGCTGCTACTGTGCCTCAACATACAGAGTAAATAAATTAAAATAGAATCCAAAATATGTCAACAAAGACATATATGAGTGAAAACTTAACAAAAAGAAAAACTTATATCACTAGGTAACAGAAAACAGAGAGACAGAGATGCAGTAAAGGTTATTTCAGTCCCATGGGAACTGATTTATGGGATACAAGAAGCTTATGTTCTATTCCAGGTCTATGCATAATTAATAGCAGTACTTATCAAATATCCACCCTGTGACAGCAACGTGTTTTTACTGAATGTTTCTATCTATCTATCCAACCAACCGAAAATTCGTATTTAAGTGTAATGTGATGTCCCTAGGAATCAAACTGCTGACCAGCATCAACACAGTGGTCAGCCAGCGTGCTGAGCTGGAGGGCAACAGAATGAATCTATCCAACATGCTGGACGACTTGCGGAGGAAACTGAGGCGGCGGGTCGAGGAGTGCCACTTGGAGAAAAAGGACAGGATGAGGGTAAGGCCTTTATTTCACACTAGCTTCCCGTGGCTTCGTTCGCACGCATTTTTCCGGGATAAAAAGTTGCCTATGTCCTTCACCGGGATATTATCTATCTGCCAAATCTGCGAGTTTGAAGGTTTTGGCTTAACATCGGTTGCCATTTAGTTTTCTTTTTTCAAAACCACCGCACACAATGAAAATTTTATATTTATATAGAGGACACGAAAACAAATAAAAAATGTCCATAAGCGTAAGGTTTCTGAGATATTCACATATAAAGACGAAAATATAGTCATTTTCATCCGTGTATATCTCAGAAACCTGACGCTTTAAGTTATTATATTTAATACGGCATTTTTTATTTGTTTTAGTGTCCTGTTTCCAATTATTATCCTTAACTATTATAGTGCGAGACGATTTTGAGAAAAAAAAACAAATATTAGGGCCACCCAAAATCTTCAAACAACTTTCATTAAGGGTATCGTCACGGGTTGGCGCGAGATTCAAATTTTTTTGTGGTTTTAATTTTTTCTGCTTTCTATAAGCAATAAAACTAACGGCAAGTAATTTGCCGCAAATCGTAAACCATTTTCTATTAACGTTTGAAAAATCTAACTTCGGTTCACTGGTTCCTATTTGGGAAAATAGGAAATTGTGGGCTAAAAATCATCATTTTCCTAAATGCTCCCAAAATACAATTGGGATTATATCCCACAGGCTCTCAAACAAGCGAACCTGCGGCTTGAGAAAGAGAAGTTCAACATCGTCTCTGAGATAGAACACATGAAGCGACATCTCCAGAAGGAAGAGATGCATCATATGGCGCACGCCAGAACTGCTGTGGCACAGGTCTGTAAATGGATAAGAATTATTGCATTTTTTCTGATAAGACGCCTTTTTTCACACTGATATTCAATGAATCCACTGCTGGACATATGCCTCCCCTAATAAGCACCATAGCGCCCTGTCTTCTGGCCGTATCTGCCTGCAGTCATTCGCAGGTCGTCATCCCACCTGGCCGGGGGACAACACTACACTGATAATTATGAAAGCGAGAAATTGGATGGATGGATGTATGTTTACATAAAAAGTAGGAAGCCTATTTAAAAATAGATAAAAAGGAGTTTTTATTCCTGGTCTACATGTTCTTGACCTACACATTTTGGCGTAAAGATGTAACAAACCCATCCATCCATCCATACTTTCGCTTTTATAATATTAGTGTGATCTTGAACATTTACTTGTCTTAATTTACATCCGAAATGTCGCAGGCTATTCAGGGCGTCGTCACGAAGACGAACCCCCCAGATCACTTCTTCAATACGTGTTCCATGGCGGACCTTCCCAACGTGGTCAGCCGGAGCGTGGCCAGAAACGCGCCCTCTAGACTTGTAAGTTAACAAGTTCAAAGCTTTCGTAACCTCCTTTAAAAACTGCTTTAACATGTGCTCCATGATGTATTTTCCCATCGTGGTCAGCCGGAGCGTGGCCAGAAACGCGCCCTCAAGACTTGTAAGTTTGGTTCAAGGCTTTCGTAAACTCCTTGGTATAAGAACTTCTTCAAGCTTTCGTTACCTTCTTGAATAAGAACTTCTTCAACACGTTTTTTATGGCGGACCTGTCCAACGTGGTCAGCCGTAGCGTGGCCAGAAACGCACCAACTAGACTTGTAAGTTAGGTTTAAAACTTTCGTAGCCATTATCTGTTATTGTTTAACCAGCCATCACGAAGTAGGTAACCTGATATTTATGATTGTAAGTTGATATTTACGTCGTTTGATTGATTCCAATTTCATACAATGAGTGACACAACGACTTCGCCACGTACCTAAAATAACACAAGTACTCACTCTCTCTTAATAGAGAAAAAAACATCACAATTTAGTTTTTTTTTTGTTTTTCAACAAAATATCCTAAACACCCGTCACGACAATTTGAACAATCTAGCATTCAATTTATAATTAAATCAAAAATTGTAACGGAGGAGCGCGGTGGACGTGGTAAAGTGAAAGAGCGGTACGAATGTACTAGATATATTATGTATCTATCTATCTACTACATAGGAGGGTCGAACGTTTTCAGAACACTATTCCAACATGGGTGGAAGTAGCGTTCGTGCCACGCCGAGGGTTGTAGACAGATGAGATCCCTTTTACAAAACATTGGTTCGGAAGTCGTCTAAAGCGTGAAACGCTTCGTTAGCGCCGGCTAATTTTACCCGTAGCGACATCTAGTTATAATTTACCAACTAAGTTTGATCCATTGGTTTATTGATGATCTTAACTTCTTTATGGTTTGTTACAAAATCAAGTTTAAAGTAGGTAGGTGTTAATTGTAAAATTTACTTACATGTATATCTTCGGACATGAACACTGCGAATATTCTGCTCACAGGCAGAAACTCAGTGAAATAACTTTGCAGGCTTACCTACAGACAGGAACACTACGAAATAAAATATATATTCTGCTTACAGATAGGAAATCAGTGAGTAACTCTGCTTACAGGCTGACAATAAGCTGGCCGCCGCGCGCTTGATGCGCGACATCGCCGAGCTGAGACAGAGGGTCGCTCAAGTGGAGACCAGGCTTGCCATCGAACTTAAGGTGGCTGTGAACCAAAGCCCCCATACAAAAGTACTTTCCGATTTATTTGGAAACTTAACTGCGATTTCAATGAAATTTTGCATACCTACATAATCAAATAAGAAATAGCTATGTTTGCAGCCTTTAAGATAATCATTATTTATTGAGAGCGAAACAAATTTGCCATATTTTCACCACCAAATCGAGTAATTATCTAGCGATTTTTATATATGATAAAAACCTTTATTTGAAAATTGGTCGCGCTGCAAACATCGTAAATATATTCAACATTAGAAATAAACAAAAATATTTGAGAAAACAATCGTTTACTCAAAATGAATCGAAAAGTACGAAAACATATCAAAAAATGGTAAAATTCCTAGTTTCGAGTACACGCAGACTTCACTACCTATACACACAGCCACAGCTTTGTATTTGATGGTTAGACGCGCTTTCTCACTCTTAACGTGCTCCATTTCGACCGACCGACGTGAAACAGCAACAAATACGAATAGGCCGGCCGCTGCCATTTGGGAGATGTTCGTATCCTTCTTAAAGTACGTAGCATATTTTTAATAATCGATAAACCCTCGTTTGCCCTCAACCTCACTGGTGGAAATTGAAGATGTGGCCGACGATCTATCATGAAGGTCTAAAAGACACTTACTCACTATGGTTTAAAGAGACCCAGGTTGTAATTGGCCGTAAAACAGCAGCTGGCAGCGCTTTCCAAACCTTATTGCGAATGTTGGCAGAGGAAAGGCGCCGAGTGCGAGTGGAAGGTTCATATATCCACAAGGTAAGGATGGTATTTGTACCTACACACGTTACACCTAGCGGCATAACTCCTGAGATTTTAGTTTGTCACGCGATCGCGAGACTTTTCTTGTTCCCAACCACGCCACCGCGATCGAAGCTTTGAAGCCATTTCACTTTTGGCTGATGACATAAAGAACGTCATGACAAGGCCTGTTTTTGTTGCATTTGGAACATTTCTGACATCAAATTTGTTATTCCAGCGTAAGCGCCAGGCTGAGATGGATATCATTCGCCTGAGGAAAGAGCTCTCGGCCACCAAGAGCTGCGTGGCCTCTCTGCGGATGCCGCCTGGGCCTCTCAGGAAGTGCTCTAAGTTCGCTTAGACTAATGTTACGCTACCTTAGACAATAAACCATTGATTATGTTACCGCATAATAAATATACCTGATCATGTCTCCGCGAGAGATGATCAACGTCACCACAGAAGATACCACTACCGTTACATTTACACACGGCCTGTGAACAAGGTTAACGCCGTCACTGCCCAGCCTCGGCGGTGAGACCCACAGGGGCGCGCGCGCCGCCGCGCCGCCGCCCCCGCGGCCGCTACACGGTGGCACTGACCGACATGTGCTTCTTGTGCCATGAAAGTGTTAAAAGACGAATAAACCTTTCGTCCATAGCTGGACATAGGCCTACGTTTTTATTATAACGAGATCATACCATTATTCCCACGCTGGGCATGCGGGTTGATCGCAGTTCGGTGATGGATCTGTTCTGCAGGAGGCGCTGCTGCCCGCCCCCGGTGGATCTCCCTTAGTCGCCTATTACGACACCCGCGGGAAGAGTTGGAGTGGTGCAAGTTCTATACCGGTACCACACGTTGGACATTAAACTTTCTTATACACGTTCCCGAAGTTTATTTGAATGCAACCAAGTAGGTATGAGTTATCAGTAAGTTTAAATCAAACATAAAATATCTAAAAATAAATATAAAATTAAACTAACTGATTCTTCTTTAATTTTGTAGTTTTATTACTTCATAAATAATATAGGTTTACCGTAAAAATATCCTAAACACTCTAATCTAGGTACCTAGGTACCTACCACATAAAAATGTATACCTACTTGCTTATCCGAATTAATACCAAAATTTTTTCGTTTGTAGACGAGGTTTCTCGTGTCTTAGATTAGTAAGCAATTCACATTTAGTTGCTTTGATATGTTGTTCTAGATATCTTCCATATTTCGTTCCCTGCCCTGCCAGATTATCCGTGATTTTTTTATCCCAAGCGATAACAGAGCCCTCTTTATGAACTTGCCGTAAGTGTGCCGTTTTGAGGTTGATCTCTTTGGGGCAATGTTTTGCGTTCCTCAGCCTTGTTTTCGATGATATATTCAGTTTTACTTGCTGGGGTGTTTTAGATAGACCATTCAGTCTGTAATTAAAAATTATAAATAGAATCTAAATTATAAATAGACATCCATAAATTACGTCACACGAATTTTATAATTTTTTATTTTTTTGTGTGTGGTGTACGTCTCTTATTTTTAATTTACACTCATTTTGTTTACACTGTTATCTAGTATTTTAATAAAATCAACATCGATCATATGAAAAAAATTGCCAATATGAATATAAAGATTTTGAAATGTGACGTCACGAAAGTTATTACCCCTCCACCCCTTGTCACGGCATGTCCCACTTCGTCGACCCCCTCCCCTCCCTTAAGGTGTGGCGTAATTTATGGATGGCCCCCTTAACAAACAAATTAGTTCAATAGGTCTTAACAAGTGATTAATTGAAAACCTTAAAAAACCCGACTTGGAGCTCGCTTTGTCTCTTTTTTTTTGACAAATGAGAGGGCGAAGGCCTATAAAATGTAGCTATGTAGTAGAACCACATAGGAGACCGGACTAGTATTTTGATTTTAGGTAACGCATTGGTTCTGGACAAACGTGTTTTTACATTTTGTATGGGAAGTAATTTTCATAAAATTTTAGGAAAAGGCCTGGCGTTTTCACTAACGTGTTTGTGATGATAGGCAGAACCATGCAGTATCGGGTGTATAACCAATAACCCTGTGTATATAAATTCGTAAATTATAGGTACCTTGTCTTTCCCTTCAAGCTAAACCGCTTCTGGTTCTCCAGCGTGCCGTTATTTTTGCCCTCCTTGTTCTGATTCTTTTGATTGCATCGAGAACACACATATTCTAGCGCACTATCAGAACGTACCATCGCTGGATACTTATGCCCACATTGGACGCACTGGGTTATGACCCTTTTACGTATAACTGTAGGGCTCTTTTTTACGTTTATAACACGGCGTCGACGTTTCATCGGATCTTGTACAGATGATTTAAACAAAGATAGAATTGCTTGGTTTGGTTTGGATATACTTGTTTTTCCTGGCGACGGAGCCGCCAAGATCGTGGTTTTCATTGATGATGTGTTTGTAAGCATATTTGCATTATCTAAGAGATCTGAAAAAAAAGGATGTTTTGAAGGTTTGCGACTTGGGTACAATTCTGCTTACAAATCGCTCTTCTATTACAGTATATATTCGCAGAATTGTCACGTAGAATCCTTATTCCTTAGATCAAAGAAACGGAGATATTGATAGAATGGTTTGAACCGTGACACTTTTGACGCGCGTCCCTCCATCTGTAGTTTCCTCTGAGGTCTAAAATGATGAACTTAGTCATTCTGTGACGCTACTATTAAATAAAATAAACAACGCTGGACGCTGGCTGGGAGGCTAGATAACGCTGTGTGAACACAGCGTTAACTAGCCTGAAGCTAAGCAGAGCTTGTGTTACGATTTATGTAATTTTTATTTCGTTGTCTAAGAGCCTTATCACATCACACTGGCGATTTGCGAGTGATAAGGCTCTAAGTAAAGCAATTAGTTTAGCAGAATAGGGAGATTTGCGGTCGGGCAACAGTGTCGCTGCCGGCGACACTTCGCTGGCGTTAGAGCGTCAACCAATCGCGATCGCTATACTCGATCACGTCATAAATCATATCACACGGATCGGACGCTGCCGTCTGCTGCTGCTTATGAAATTACTACTGCAGCGACATGAAGCCATGACGTATCGTCGCGACATGTCGCTCGATTCGAAAGTGTACACTCATTGATACTGCCGCTAAGCGACGACGCCTCTACCAGGAATAACTAGTGCAGCGACATATCGCCGTGACAAACGTCGCAAACGTAGTGTGGGACGCCCTCCGGCCAGGTGGGATGACGACCTGTGAAAGGCTGCAGGCAGATGCTGGATGCGGCAAGCTGAAGACAGGGCGCTATGGCGCTCATTAGGGGAGGCGTAGAGTACAACAGTGGACTAATATAGTTTAATGATGATGATGAACGACGAACGATGGTCAACAACTCGCTCGATCCGAAAGCGTACCTTTACTTTTGCTGTTAGTTCCGGTAAGCGCCGCCTCCACCAGCGCACTGAAGCCCACAGTGATCCTCAGGTAGTTCTTACACGAGCCGCAGATAAATCCGGTAGGCCGTACCTGAAATATAGGTGCATGCATCCATAACTTGCTACTAGCTTCGGCTTGTAGCGGCATTATGCTGAGACAGGGACCTTTTTGGCCCCTTATACCAACCACTGTAACCACTGTACCTATCCGTTTTTCGTTTTTTACAAATTTACTGTTTTCGGACTTGTGCCTTTACTTGTGCTATATGACCTTGCTTCTTGCAAATGCCATGATTCTAGGTCTATGGGAACTACCCTAAAGGTTTTGTGTGCCGCGATTCCCTTGCAAATTTTAAAATATTAATATGCAGGTTGGCAGGCTGGGCGTCGTTCCCGGCGCGATTATTGATAGATAGCTGTTTGATAAGTTGTCGTACCGTGAACCCGAAGTGAGACTGCAGAGTCTCATCCATGTGGTCATCGGAGATGAGCTGCAGGTACCCGGTGGCGCCGCACAGGCGGCAGTGCAGGTTTGCAGGCTGGGCGTCGCCCCCCGGCGCTATAATTGGATATATTGATCCCTGTAGGCCAAGCACAGCGATTATTGTCTAGGGTAGACTAAAATTATCCTCCGGCCAGGTGGGATGGCGACCTGCGACAGACTGCATCAGATGCTGGATGCGGAAAGCTGTATATAGGGCGCTATGGCGCTCATTAGGGGAGGTCTATGTACTACAGTGGACTAATAAAGGTTGATGATGATGATGACAAAAATGACGTAAGAACTACATCGCATCGTCGTTGAATGCGTAAAATATGTATAGTTACACAACAACATATATGTATAGTTACACAACATATGTTTTACGCAAACGATTTCAATTTCAATAAATAAATAATGCTGGACAAATCGCGCAGCTACGTCCTAGCCCCAAACTAAGTTAACTTTGTTATGGGTAGGTATACTAGAAACTTAACTGAAATGATACATGTGCTACAACTATCCTCGTCTACTTGCGAGCCAAGCGAAGTCACAAGCAGAGTCTAGTGCTGACGTACTTAAGCATCCTACACTATAGGATAAAATTAATAGTTCCTTGCACGCCGATTCCTATAGAGCCGATTCCCGTAACGTCGTCGTTTGTGAAAGTATTGTGTTTGTGTGCGAGCAACGCTAAAAATGCCTAGTAAACAGAACGGTCTGAAATTATCCATATACTTACCCATTAAGAGAAAAAACTTCCTGCAGTTACAGTTCTAAGAGCATAGTCCTAGTTATATTTTGGTAAAAAACGCGTGTGAAACCGGGCCGAAACCTGTCGGTACCTTACAAATAAACTTACTAAGTTCTACTCGGCATAGTGTGATGCGCCCTAGCAGTACCACGGTCTGAATTAACGGTTTTTTATACGTGAAAAATTAGAACGTACAGATTCTCAAAATTACTGATGTACTCCATCGATTTAAGTAAAAAAGGGGAGATGAGTTAGGTACTAGCGTCCCGAAAGTAGAATGCTCAAATTAGTTGCAATTAGGTCCACGCACCTCAGTCATAGTCGGACCGGTTTTCCTATTGTTGCTGTTCAAAAAGTAAAGCACATGTAAGCATAAATTTTATTCTCTTGGGTAGACCGGCTTACTTTACCTTGTTTTCTAGTACGCCCCTTCTATAAATGAAGCTTATCTCTGAAGCTTGACGTTTTACGGCGTAATGCATGATATATTAGCAACAAAAACTGAATAATTTGGAAAAAAATTACATAAAAGAACGTTTTGATGATTCGACTTTTCCCTGGTTTCCAAATGACATGACAAAAAAAAATAACGAAAGCTGTCAAAATCCAAAGAGAACTTGTCATCTAAAGAAGTAAACCTCGGCGCTTTAGGCGAAAAAATAACAACTGTTCTACAACTACTCAAAAGGAGGTTCCGTATCAGTAGCTGGCATCCAGGGGTATTGTTTTCTAAAAGGATGCTGTTGCTGCCACCTTTTTTCATACCTATTCATATCATTTATTGTGATTTTATACACACATGTAGTCTTAAGTCTAGATAGTCTTAGAAGGTGCACAATGCATAAAACCCGGGCGCAACAATAATTTTTGGCTTCGCTCATGTTAGATTGATAAGTTTGATTATAAATTTATTTAGTTATTTAATTATTAATATAAATTTGGGTAAAATAAAGCAAGAATAAAGAAGTAATTTTCAATTGAATTGGATAAATTGAGTTTTCAATCTAAACAATCACAAATTTTGTCAAATCAGGAATTATCAATAATATATATCAATTTAATCTGTCGAAGTACCATTTTAAAGCTATGTCATAAAAAAGTATTCACCTTACAGAAGATATTATGAGGAGAATCAATCAATCTTCGACGTATTTCTTCACTCCAGGCACATTCCATTAAAATGTGGTAAATATCTTCAATTGTGCCATGTTGATTGCTATTAGGTGAATCAGATTTTCCCATAATAAATCCAAACACACATAACTTCTGTGATGAAGCCGCTGTGCAGTTGTTACAATTTTTACGTGCTTTTGCACGTAAAAACACTTCAGCACTTTTAAGCTGAAAGCGAATAGAAAAATAAATAACACAGCACCATCTAGCACCAAGCTAAACAGCTTGTGTGATGGGTACTAGATAAACTACTTAACACAATACAATACATAGATAGATATTATTTAAAGTGTGTATTGTATAGTAAGTTCAACAACCGGAATATCTGCATATCATACAAAATTTGTACCGAGGCGGGAATCGAAACCGGAACCTCCTGCGTCACAGGCGGACCTTCACAAAGGTCGCCATAATGTCTACACATTTATATTATTCCGTGGTTATTATTTACCATTTATATTGAAGTTGTTGATCAGTTGCCACTGCTCCACTCGCTTCTGTCGCTCAGCTCTCCAATGCTTCCTTCATCCTGTCAACAAACACCCAAAATAACTTCAGTTCAGCACACCTACGTCCACCGCTGAACATGCCTGACCCAAACAATGGGGGAGGCAAGTTCAGCAGTGTTGAGGGGGGGGGGCTTTATTCAACAGTTGGTTTGTGATAAGGTAGAAAACGTGAGTAGGTATATTTTATATAATATAGTACACATGTTTCGTGGCACCCTGTCACTGGTCATTTAGACAATGAGCTAGACCAAAATATGATGAAGACATGCGTCGAACAAGGATAGCTGACAATTTGATTATGACGTAGCGTGAGAGAGACAAAACCTTTCATCTTTGACCAAGGTTCTCACCATGGCAGCCCCCATCAAAGGCTCGGGGATAGCCAGCTGCTGTGTTTGCTTGTGCAGACTTAACTCTGAGTCGTCGGAGTTCAGTGCCATCCGCTCTACCGTCACCTTGATCTTCCCGTTGTACTTATCTTTATCTGCAATAATACATTCAATCTTTCGTTTGTTTCGCCCAGATAACTTAGTTGTCTAGAAGGAAATAATTTTCCACGGAGATAACCAGATACCTGACTGGCTAACACCCTGTATACAGGGTGTCCCACAGCCATGGGACATGGAGGGCAAATACCAGAAATATTGAAGATTTACTGAATGAGTTTTACTGAATGAAAACATTCCTTAATTTTTTAAAATATGTACACTATAATTTGAAAAATTACTTGCTTTTTCCGGTAATCGAACCCAATAAAATCCAAAAAATATCAATGATAAGAATCAAATCTGTCGAATAAACATTGCATATTAAATTAAAGGAACACCATGAAATCTGCCAAAAACTGGGACGAAACGAAGCACTTGGACTGGCTCATTTACACCAGTTAGCGTTACGCCAATATGCTGCCGTCGACTGAAAGAGACATCAATATTAAATCAAGATAGACAACAGAGCAAGGTATTTTCAAAATTCAGTTAAAACAGTTTTAGGTATTTAAAAAAATAAAGGAATGTTTCGTTTCAGTAAAACTTCCCATCTTCAATATTTCTGGTACTTGCCGTCCATATCCCATGGCCGTGGGACAGCCATCCGCATATTCCTATGCATCCCAATCCGTATCCACAGCGCACGAAACAAATACTTGTCATGCAAGCCTTTCAAAGGATCAAAAGGATCAAGGAAGACATGAAGCGAGAACAGCACAGAGTGTGGTGCCTTCATGAGACATAATTTTGTGGATTACGGAACATGGAGAAACCTTGTAAAACTTTTTTGGACCTAGTGAAATATGTAATCTCTTTGACAATAATTTGACGTGTTTTAAAAACGATAAACCGACTTCAAATTCCGGTACCTAGATAATATTCATTCTATGTCTCGGACGGACGAAATCACCCCTCCCTTACTTTCCCTGACCGAAGGTCTATGTTCACGTGCATAACATTTAGTTTAACACTGGCGACATCTAGTTATGATTCAAGTCTAATTTAGTTTGATGACAAATGGATGAAACTGTTGACGCCCGTTGCCATGGAAACCATTAACTAGGGAATGAAATTTTCCTAGTTTGAAGAAAAATACTGTTGCTTTTTAAGTTTAACGGGATAAATACTAATCCCTCGGGAATAAAAATGTTATGGGACCACCTCGGGATCATTCTCTATACAATAGTGAAAGAACCAGTAAAATCGGTTAGCCATAGGCATATCAAATAACATACGTACATAAAAATAAAAAAAATAAAAAACATACAGACGAACTGAGAACCTCCTTCTTTTTGAAGTCGGTTAATAAACGATATCTATCTATCTATATTGTCCTTTAGAAGTCATGCGTGAGACCCTCTAAATATCTTTTACTTTACTT
Source organism: Eupithecia inturbata (assembly GCA_963662085.1). Lineage (NCBI taxonomy): Eukaryota > Metazoa > Arthropoda > Insecta > Lepidoptera > Geometridae > Eupithecia > Eupithecia inturbata. The sequence goes on from OY759205.1 coordinate 3,214,591, forward strand.
TACATTACTTTATGAGCGAAACCTTTACATATCTTATCTAAATGCGAAGGGAAGGCATAACAAAGAATGTATTTACCAGGAAAGCAGTTTTCAGGACAGGAGCATATGGTCGACAAGTCGGGGCTGGTGATGCGGATGTTGGCATAGGAGTGCTTCAGCACGAAGGGATTCTTGTCGCACCCGCATTTACCGCATGGGGACTTGCGTTTTAACTCCTCTTTCGTGGAGTATATTCCTGGGAAACTTAATAATCAGTACAAGAATACTAATACTACTTGATTTTGAACTAGATATTTTGATTCAACATGTACAAGCTGCAACGATTGGTAACACCCCCAGACAGGTTCCAAGTCTCGTAATTTTACCCACGATACCCCTGGTGGTATCGTGGGTCTTTTAAAATCAAACGATACCCCTGTTCGAAATGACCGTAGTGCGGTGTGGAATGCGGAAAAGCATTTATCTCTTGTATGTAAATAACTAATGTATTTATAATATAACGCATAATTATTATTATTCTCCGAACAGGCATACTGCGCAATACAAACTCTTTAGTGAGATCGGTAATAAATTTATCAGAGCGCTCTTTTTTTGAAATAAAAAAACATTAATAATTGTTTGACCATTTATAATGAAATTTCAACTGTAAATATTGAATTTGCACAATTGAATTGTTGAAAATTACCACCATGAACGACAGTGAAATTAAATTTATCAAAATAAATGGTGGTACTGCCCTTCTTTACGGCAAATATACAGCTTGCATCTTGTTGCACCTATCGATGCAGCTTTGTTTGTAAACGTTCCGTACCGGAAGGGTGAAAACGGAACCCTATTACTACAGCATCCGCTGTCCGTCCGTCCGTCCGTCCGTCTGTCACAGGGCTCTATCTCATGAACCATAAGAGGTAGACAGTTGAAATTTTCAGAGAATCTGTATTTCTCTTGCCGCTATAACTACAAATAATAAAAATAAAATAAATATCCAAATTAAAGGGGGCTTCCATACGTGATTGTATTTGTTCTTCGTTTGTCAAGGCTGTATCTCTTAAATCAATTGTTGAACTTTCTATAAATAAGTAAAACTTTAACTGCAATAACGACAAATACTCAAAAGATAATAAAGGTCAAAATTTTATAAGAATTAAGTAAGAAGTAAATTATCAGCTACCTGCTTTTCCTCCTTGAGTGAGGGATAGTGGTATATCGGCACTATTTTGTCCCCCGCCTTCCCTCTTTTTTCCGCCCGTGAAAGACGCAAACGCACGCTTTATTGAAGCCCTGAAAAAATAAAGCTTCGGTAGTTTCCACCCGCATCAGCACACAGAACGTCCTCAGCTGAACATGCCTCAACAAGGGGGGTTTTGCCATAATCACCACGCTTAGAAGGTGGATAGCAGTGGAGGTGTTAAAATACAGGGGGAGGAAGCAGCAGCTTCCTCTGTTATTTTCCCTTAGTCGTCTCTTACGATAACCACGGGCTGTGCAGCAACAACAGTACTGCAATACTATTTCATATTTTTTTTATTGTTTGCTCTTATAAATTAGTTATAGAGGTATTATATAAGTTTACATAGATCCATACTAATATTATAAAGTCGAAAGTTACTTTGTCTATCTGTTACCTCTTCACGCCTAAACGGCTGAATTAATGAAACTTGGCATAGATAGATGGTATCCCGGGGACGGGCATAGACTACTTTTTATCCCGGAAAAGCACGTGCGAAGCCGCGGGCAGTAGCTAGTAAGATATATTTACATAAGTATATGTATTCTATAATGTATTCTTAACTGCACTAATAAAGCAAATACATATATATAATACTTTAAACTAGACACGGTATGGCAAAGGCGAGCTTAACCCTAAAAAGAGTTCTCTTCCAGCAAACCTTATTGGAAGAGAGAGACAAGTTTGTCATCGTGGGTTCGTGTGCATATAGAAAGAAGATTGAATCCTTGATGTATAATATAGAAATGTAATACGACGATAGTACGAGTAGTTAGATATTGAAATGTAGTCCTTGTAGTATAATTTTGATGTGTACAACACGCACCTGACGACCTTGACGTGATAGGATCCCTCTGGTCTTCACTGATAATCAGCGCTGGGTGGCTACAGCAGTGTGCACCCAGCACAATTAAGGCCATATTTTGCCATAAACACTGCTACGCACAAAAAATATTTTGAAACTTGGTAGTTTTACGGTCACAGAATCACAGAAATATATCTAGATAGAAGCCAAAAGTTTATTTACCTCGCGTGCCGAAAAGAGGGGCTGGAGAGCCTCTTTGCTTCTCTTTGTAGTTCAAATGGAATTTGGGGTTCAAATGGAATGGAATATAACATAATGAAGAAGCAGAGGGTGCTAATTAGTAAATGAGAAAAGATTGACAAATGAAACGGAAGAGAAGAGAATATCAAAGTAAATCGCTTACGATGATATTCCATCGTTGTTTATTTATAACGAGTTTCTGCTCGCGGCTTCGCAAGCGTTCTTTCTATGGAAACGTTCAAAGGGTATTTATATCCCATGGGAAATGTTTCATGGGATAAACAGTAGCCTGAAGTTGAAAAAGTTCAAACATCCATCCATCCAAACTTTAGTATGAAGAGTGTGACTAACTTGATTCCCTTTCCCTTGCTCTCCGAAGTGGACAACAGTCTACATAAGCACTCATCAGCTGGCCCTTTGCCTTCGGTGATCTGCTGAAGGGAATCATCATCCAGCTTTTTGATCTGGGAGTAGTTCATGCTGCTCTTGAGTATACTGCGGAGTTTAACAGGCAACTTTGGCAGACTGTGGCTAACTTCAACGGGATCAAGCGCCCACTGGTCTCGGAAGCCGACAACGTTTATCGGGTAATCTAAGTCTGGTGGGAAAATATACAGTTTTTACTCCCCCCTTATCCATGATAGTCCGCTAACCTAAAGCATTGCTATCTCTCACTCTGTCTTCTTCTATTGACATATGTCAGACTGAGAAATAATGCTGCTTAGCAACTGTTTCAAGTTAGCGGGCCATTATGAATAAGGGGGGTAAGTATTCTTTTAAAGGGCAATGTTACACGCTTCTACAACAAAATACCAAATGAGTTGAAATAATTATCAATAAATATATTCAAACAAATTGTTTGTAAAAGGCTTACTACAAAATATGAGATCTAGATGATAAAAAAGCTTGGGACAAGTTTTGCTCCGACTCGAAAACTAACGACCTAACAAGGTAAAGGTTTTTTGCTCGCTTCTTTACTTTACTTTAAAAAGATTGGAGTGAACAAAAATCAAAGTGATCACTTTATTTCCTAGTTTTACTATGTAATTTGAATTTTGCGACGTGTCCAAGATCCCTGTAAGATCAAGAGAAATAAAGCCCTTTCAATTTGAATTTGAATATGAATTTGCTAAACTAAGCTTCACTATGGCAATGTCGTCACCTTGTCCAAAATGTGTCATTACACATTTTGAAATTCTACCTCAAATTAAAGTGGAGTACAAATGGAGGGAAGCGCGTCAATAGTGTCTAGGTTGAAACCATTTTACATTTCTCTGTGCAAATAGCACCGTACGCACTATGTAGACGAGAGATGCGCGCCATTATGTAAAATGGATAGGTAGGATTTTGCGTTCATACGAGCGGTACAGAGCATATCTTTTTGGTGCGGCGTCAGCGCAAAAAAAAAGGTATTATTTATTTACAAGAAAACTACGCAACTTATGAAGAAACTGGTTCAAGGAGCCAAATAATTAGTAATAACCTACGAATCAAATCATATGTTATTTCAATAGACCGCAGGGTTCCTGAGATCTCGACCAAATTATGTGCGAAACAGGGCACATTCACGATTTTTTTTTTCGTAAAATTTTTCTACAGTAGTAAGTAGTTTTTTCACATTAAAGGAACCAAAGAAAAAAAAAACGAATTTTATGTAATTCGAGTTTTTACCAACGTGATCCCGTGAGTACTGAGATCTACGCCTAATTTGATAGCCAAACCCGGTAAGTTCGCCCCTCAAGGATTCTACGTCACGATTCTGCAACGATACCATTGTCATAGTGAAGCGTTTGGCCAGCAGAAGTGGGGCCGATGTTGATGTCTTACCGCCAAATACTGAAACGTAGGTTAAGGTATGAACACACATGGAAGTAAGTAGTAGTAGTAGTTTTTTTTTTTTAAGTAAGTTTGAAATAGATGAATAAGTATAAGAACCTACTTTAAACCCGCTATCCCAACCCTCGGTGACCACCTACCCGAGGGGAGTAGATATAAAATCAGCGCTGCATGTTCCTCGCATGCAGCGCAATGCTGAATCTACTCCCTTTGCCTATCGTTAAACTTTATTTTTTTTGTGTATAATTCTAGTTTAGGTTAAGATAAGTATAGGCAATAAAATGATTTATTATATTATATTATATTATTATTAAAGCAACTCATATCTAATCAAGAAATGAAATTAAATTTATTGTAGAAACAGTGTACAAAAAAGATTTTATAAGCTAGGTGGAACAACGGTTTATCCATTAATTATGGACGTACAATATTTAACTTATATAACTAGGTAATTTATTGATTATAAAGATTTTTAAAGATTTTTCTGCTTCAAAAGCAAAAAGAGGTTTATCAGCAAGTGTGTCTCAACAGCAGAGGTTCACACCTAAGTGGTGGCCCTTGTGCGTGTTGCCCCAACATAACTTTACCGGCGAAGCGCCCTCTGCGCCCCCAAAAGCCCGGTTACGCTGATGACAGGGCTTTTTTTGTCTATAATCTATAGGTCTATAATGCTGTAGACCGCAGATGGCCAGGCCATCTGCGGTTAAAAAAAAAGAAGGAAAAGATTTTCATTCGTTTCTAAGCGATCCGCGAACCGAACCGCGAATGCGAAACAGTGAACAAGTCTTATGAAAAATTACGAAAGCGAATTGTAAAGTGCAGTGCAGTGACTTTTATATTAAGTACTTAGTTATGTATACGGTATAATAAACCGACCTAAAGTGTTCTGAAGTATTTTACTAACACATCACTCCCGCCCGACCAGCCCTATTCGACAAGCCTTGGGTGTACCAAATTCTGCAACTTAAAATTGTAGCACATCTCTGTAGCCTGATTCGTTCAGTAGTTTTGACGAAAAGTGGTAACAACAACCCAAACATTTAACCAGACAAATTTGGCTAAAGGTTTACCTATGTAAATTCTAAATAATGTATTATATTATATTTAAACTAACTGTACGAGCACGCACATTGTGCATTGCACTTATTAATGCCAACCGCGCATTTACGCCAGTCATCAATTTTAGCAATACTTTTTAGTATATTCAGTTCGCGATCACCTGTCAATCGACACCCGCGTCTCACTATTATTTCATTAGTAACTACAGTTTATCGTTAAATATATCAGTTAAAATTTATCTCTTTGTTTTACTGATACATCCAGCTTCGTTACTGTTTGTGGTGTACGGACCGCACACCACTTTAGCCTTATTTTGTCTGCAAACTTGGTCTGGATTCTTGCTGGTCGTAAGCGTGGTTTAGATATCTCAGTTGTTTTGTCAGTAGGTACAACTTTGTTACACTTGCCCAAAAACTCCATTACACTAACTACCATTTAACTAACTAGCTACTCTATTTGCTCAAAAAAAAGGTGCCACCCCAATTCTAAATAAAATAATAGCAAAGTAGGATATGTACATAGGCAGTCATTGACAAAAATACCGGTACACTCAATTTATACATTTCGGAAAGATTTAAACATTCCGCTTGTATCGCCTTTTGCCCGGACGTACAAAAATAATTAATTTATATTAGTACTAATAAATAGGTACATTATTTAATTTATTCATTCTGGCCACAGCCTCACTGCAGGAGCTAGGCGGATTTGCATACGTTTCTTTTACATCTTCTAACCGCCTACCATCGTGCTGTGTCGCCGTGGTCCCAGGGATAAGTCGCTCACACAATTTTGCCGCTCGTCGGGTCTTTTTCTGTGCGTACCCTATTCAGAAGCGGCGAAGTTATTGACCAAATTTACTACACAATAATATCTACAAGGTTAATGTTTAAATGTTTGTTACCACTTTACTTCAAAACAGGTAGTTTCATTTTGTTACTTACTTTTTCCTTTTGGTAGATCGTAGGATTTCGATTCTGGTACAATCCTAGATTTTTTCTGTTTATATTTTGAGTCAATACTGATATTTGGCAAAAGAATCCAGGGCTTAGCTCGTAAAACGTAGGGTGACTTAAAATTCGCCGGTATTTTTTTCGATTTATTATTTAACTCTCTTCTCTTTATCTCAAAACTTCGATTTATCTTAGATGGTGTTGTTATAGCCTGCAAAAGTGCGGGCTTGACGATCGGTAATTTGTTTGATTTAGTAATAATATTTTGATCATCCCTTCGATTGTACTGGAGTCTTTTTGGGAGACATCTCAAATCATAGAGAGTATTTCGTATCGGTATTTCTTTAGTTCCGAGGTCGCAAGATTTAGGGTGATTTTCAAACTTTATCGTCTTGACTGCCACTGGCTTAGTCTTAATGTTAGTCCGTTTGTTGAATTTGAATTCCAACTCCGAAAACGTTGGCAGGCTTCGTGCAACAATGGAGCTTCCGACAGATTCCGACTGGTTTCGTACTTTAACAGATTTCAAAGGCTTTTGGTCAACTACGGCTCTGGGCCTCTGAAATTTTTTAGATAGGGTTTGCACTGCGGGAGGTTTTCGTAGATATCGGACAATCACTGCAGTCCTAGGTTTTGGTTGACTTCGTGCAACTTTGGGATAGCTACCGTATGTTCCCGGTATATTTCGTACGGGCTCAGAATTAAGGTTAGTATTTTTTTTTAATTGTGTATTTGCGTGACGCACCTTACGAAGTTTTTGTTGACCCATGAATGTTGTAAATGTACTTATGATTTTTTTTATTTGTGTTATTTTTCTTTTTTTAAAGTTCTTTTTTTAATAAGTAGGTACCTAAGTATTGTTCATAATTTGATTTGCCATATAAAGTTTATAAAATCTGTATAAAACTAATAATAACATTGCGTAGTGTTCGAATTAAGTAACTTGACGCGGAGTGCTCTTTTTCCTTCTGGTCGTTTGTACACAATATACATAGAATATAATAAATACAGCATTATTTATGTAACTGTAACTGATGAATTAGTACATAAATCTCTTAAGAGTGTTGTACGCTTTATTATAACTGGCGCAGGACCGTATTGTTTCTGCTAGAGTACATCGATATTAGAGGTATGAGTCGTGAAACCATTTCTATTGGTTTACAACGCTGTTTTTATTTTTTTGTATCCTTCGCACCTGAAAATCAATAGAAAAAGTTAAAATACACATAAGAGAACACAATATAAAGATATTTGACGTATTTGACGACCAAAAAGAATACAATACTCTTGACGAATCGTTGGACCACCTACAAAACACGTTTACCCGCTGCAATGCGTTACTACGAAGCACTTGGAATCGAAAGACGAAGTGCTACGAGATGCTACGAAATTCTACGAGTTGCTACGAAGTACTACGAGATGCTACGAAGTGCTATGAAGGGTTACGAGATGCTACAAACTGCTAAGCGTTGCTACGAAGTGCTACGCGTTGCAACGAAGTGCTATAATATGCTACGAAGTGCTACGAGATGCTACAAACTGCTACACGTTGCTACGAAGTGCTGAGCATATTGCAACGAAGTGCTATAAGATGCTACGTAGTGCTACGAGATGATACAAAGTGCTACGCGTTGCTACGAAGTGCTTCGCGCGGACGTAGCCAACCAATAAAAATAAAATTAAATACATTACGTTACACCTTATTTTAATTATTATATAACCTGAAGAAAAAGTTATGTTTTGTTGCAAAGAGCAAAATATCACTACATTTTGGAATTTACCATTATTTGTTGACGTTTGTTATGGTGACACTAATGGAGACTAATTCAGTCAGTTTTGCAGTCAGCTGACATTACTGGTTTTATTCGACCGACCAAGAAGATTTGTAAGAAGAAGAATGCATATAGAGGCGAGTCAAGTGCCAAAAGAAACGGGCGACGCTCTCATTTTATTATTCGAATACATTTATGCATATCATTTTATACCATGCATGTCATGCAAGTCAATCATCATCATCAGCATACATTAGTCCACTTCTGGACATAGTCCTCCCTTGGGGGAGGACTGAACACTGACTGACTGAAGACAGGGCGCAATAGCCCTCATTGGTGAGGGCTATTGCGCCCTGTCTTCAGCTTGCCGCATCCAGCATCTGCCTGCAGTCTTTCGCAGGTCGTCATCCCACCTGGCTGGAGGGCGGTCTCCACTCAAGAACACGTTTACCCCAGCAGGGTCGGTTCTTCGCGAGATATGGCTGTCCCACTGCCACTTCAGCTTGCTAATTCTCTGAGCTATGTCGATAACTTTGGTTCTGTGTCGGATGTATGTGTTACGAATCCTATCCTTCAGAGAAACTCCGAGCTTAACTCTTTCCATAGCTCGCTGAGGGACTTTGAACTGGTGGACCAACCGTGAGTGTCCACATCTCAGCTCCATAGTTCAGGACGTGTAGGACCCACTGATTAAAAACTTATGTTTTCGCCAAATTTCATCTTAGTTTGTTCAGTAGTTTTGGAGATCTTCGGTAACAAAATAAAATTCACATTTCACAAACTTTCGGCTTTATATTATTTATTCTTTTCTACTAATGCATATTTGTAATAGTTTTGGACTTGGTCATACAATCCCATGCCAAAAAGGAGTCCCCTATTTGACTGCGAAACACGATAAATCGAAAATGGTTTTATCGGCAAATTATTCATCGATGTAACGATACTTCGAATCTTTGTATCTTCGGTGCTCTATTACATTGTACCGTTGTTAGTTCGATATAATGCTGCGTACAGACTCACATAATACCACGTAATATAATGTGAATAGAGCATTTCATCAGTGTGGACGCACCGAGAGCACGAATCGAAGTTGTACCTACAGCTTCTGTTTCCGGCGTGCTCGCGAACGTAGCGTCAGTACCTGCTGTGCGATTACGTTAAAGTCTCCCATTCCCATTGAATGGGCTATCCAGGGAGACTGAGCATAAACGATTTGGGTTTCCATTATGGTACTAAATAAAATGGATGGGATAGAGGCAATCGACGACGGAATTGTCAAGTCAAAATATAACCTAAGTCAATGTCAAGTGTTAGATTACTCACACTTTTTTGCTTCATCACAGCAAATTTCCATGAACTGGACACTGGCAGAAAACTGGCAAACCAGTCACATATTGCCAAATACAAAGAAGTCAAGTCAAGTCATTACAGCAATTCTGATTCAAAGTTACAAACAATAATGTACATTGCAGTAATGAAACTTAGTCGAACAGAACCAGATCAAGTGTGAGTAACATAAGTATGAGGTTTAACGTTAAGTAACATGATAAACTAGTAAATAAAAAAAAACATTAATATTTAAATTGACATTTGTGATACTTTGACGTTGACAGCTTCGTCGTTAGACGGCTCCATCCAGCCAGATAATTTTACGTACCTATTTGTTTTTTACCATGTGATGGAAACCGAAATCGTTTATACCCAGTCTCCCCAGATAACCGGAGTCATTGAATGGGATATTTTACCGTAATCGCACGGCTGGTTTAGTCGTGTTTGCGTTCGTTTCAACACAACCTGTCCACACTCGCGAACCGAGCACACAGCGAGCCCCTTTGTGTTCGTTCGAAAAACCGAAAAATCACGGATCACGGAAAAATATTTTCAAAAATCCCCGAGTTTTATTGTTCGGAAAAATAAATAAATACGAAATGACCATTACCTAGTCTAGTAATAATTTAGTTTTTATTTATATTTTCTAAAACTGAAAGTTCCCCCTTCGTATCTCAAAGAAAGATTCCAGTTTCTTCACTCTTCTCTAAGATCTTCAGAAACGTTGTTTTTGGTGGCTCCAGTTCAGAGAAAATCCTTTTATAGCGACTCTTTTACTGCCAAAGCCGTCACACTATGGAATGATCTAACTATTGACATTAAAAAAGCCACTTCTCATCACACTTATAAACAAAAAGTTTACGAATATTATTTAAGTAAGTAATTAGTATGTCTCTCAAAGTCGCCATTGTATTTGTTGTTATGTATTAGTGTATATTTATATTATGTGTATTAGGATTATTTTAGTTTGTTATAGTTTGTATTAGTTTTATTTTTGTAATTACCTCCGCCATCCTTTGTCGTCTATTTTAAGCTTTGGTTGCCTGGAAGAAATCGCTTTAAGCGATAAGGCCGCCAATTCTGTTACCTTTTACCATACTGTTTAACATAATAATATGTTCTTTGAATAGAGTATTATCTATCTATCTATCTAAACGTCGACATTTTTTTTATATTTTTCCGTGTTCTGTGATCGAAGCAAACTTTAGGGGGGCCTAGGCTTATAGTTTGGTCCTTACTTTTTGTAAGTATATGTTAATTGGGGAACCAAAAGATATTTCTAGCCTATAAGTAAAGTACTAATCTGTGCCTCCGACTTAAACTTAAAACCTTTTAAAACAAATTTCTGTGCAATTTTCTTTTAATACGATATGTCGGCAACACTTACCGCAGCTTTGTATCACAATATTTTATTTATAGGTACTTAACTCCTTCAGTAAAAATTTAATTATAGCTATGTATATATTAATACAAAAATACAATAAAATAAGCCTTTATTACATCACATTTTATTACTTTTTAGGGATCCGTACCCGAAGGATCAAAACGGAACCCTATTACTAAGCCTCCGCTGTCTGTTTGTCCGTCCGTCCGTCTGTCACAGGGCTCTATCTCAAGAACCGTAAGAGGTAGACAGTTGAAATTTTCAGAGAATATGTATTTTTTTTGCCGCTATAACATCAAAATATAAGGAGGAAAGATATTTAGTAACAATTCCGCGAAAAAACCTTCTCCGATAAGATCTAACAAACAGTAGACAGGACAGGAGTATTAGTAGTAGAAGTAGTTGACGACTTGTTTTGATAGATGTTCTTTCATTTTGTGGTTGGTGTGGTCTCCTACACGGATTACTTTTTGTTATGTCTTATCGGAGAAGGTTTTTTCGCGGAATGTTACTAAATATCTTTCCTCCTTATATTTACAATGGATTTCCGCAAAGTAACGACTGAATCTATTATATGTATATGCTATAACAACAAATAATAAACACAAAATAAATATATAAATTAAAGGAGGCTTCCATACAAAAAACGTGATTTGTTTGGCTATTTTTCTCTTTGATTGTCTAAGCTGTAATATCTATTGAACCACAATAGGTAAACTTTCTATAATTAAGTAACACTTCAACTGTAATAACAAAAAATAATAAAAATATTAGAAAGTTGAAAATTTAATCGGGTCTCCCACTAAGTGAAAATTTGATGTTCTTTGTAAAAGTTGCCTGATTTTTACGGTACGGAACCCGCACTTGGCGGTTTATTTACATTTAGGGTAGGTTTTATAAACTATGCCTTATTACTAATTCTTCTAAGTGTTAATAGTCAAGTCGGCAAACATTTCTTTCGTTACAACTTGTCTTGCGACAAAGGCCTCCTCTAAAGATTTCCATAAAATTTCTCTTTTGCTGCAGGGATCCATACAGGACCGGCTTCTTTTCTTATATCGTCTTCCCATCTCTTAAATTGTCTACCTCGATTTATTTTGCTATCTCTCGGGTACCATTCCCTTATTAGTTTAGTCTTTTTCTCTTTTCTTTCCCTTAGCATATGTCCTGTCCATCGCCATTTTAATCTTTTATAGGTTGTATGTGCATTTTTAAATTTTGTTTTCTTTTTTATTTCTTCTATGTTCAGTCACTTCTTCTAACTCCTATTGTACTTCTCTCTATTCCGTTCTGGCAGACCCTGATCTTTCTTTTTAGTTCTTCCGTCAAGACCCATGTTTCTCAATCTCAATGAGGTGTATATCACACGTAAAAAAATAAAAAGAACTATCTCAAAAAACACAATTTTTGGAAAATTGCGTTCAAAGTTTTGTGACTTGGAGTACCTATGTTTAGTAAATTAGGAATAAATACTTTTTTCGTGTGGATATTATAATTTTTTTCTTACTATGGGATAGTCAATAGATTTATCTTCAATATTAAGTAAGAAATTTAATAATATATTATCTACTTTTTTACTTACAAGGCTTTAAAAAAATATTGCTAACTTACTTCTTTTTATGATAAAAACTGGCATTTTATTCAAATTCTTACAAGTTGTATGTATTAATGATGCTGTTTTTTTTAAATAATATTTGAATTTCCAACAATATTACAAAAAGCTTCTTTTTATTATTAATGAATAAATGTTTAGAATCCTATATATAATATCATAATACTTCTGTTTTATATTGAACTGTGTGCTAGATTGATGTTTTACTAATAAAATGAAACACAACACTAATTATAAATGAATCATGGAATTTTATACAATAATTATATAAACAGGGCAGTGAAAACTTTGTACTTTTTAGGATTTCGAAGATCTGAGATCGGTTTCAAAACCCTTCTTATGGTCTCGCTTTTTCTGTGTTTTTTTTCCATCTTTAATATCTCAGCAACTACAGCCAATAACTTGAAATTTAAAATAATAATAGCCTGTGATGCTGCATATTACTCGATAAAATATCACGTGATACTCAAAATTGGCCTCCTGGCGTGGGATATGGTCTGGAATATGAAGAATTTATTTTCTTCTTTTATATTCAAAGACATAGTTGCCTACGTTCTATCATTGCTCTTAGTTACTAAATGGTATATACATAGGTAGGTATTACTCAAGCCGAGTCACGGAGCAAATCTGAGCTGTGAGTCTATTTCACGTTAGTAACGAGACGTGATCGTGACGTCTCCTTTTTTCCATACAATTTGGTACGGTACCTCTATCGTCCGGACAGGGAAATACGCAAATTCCATGCGACGTCACGATCACGTTACTAACTTCAAACAAACTCACCCCTCTGGTAAGTAAAAACGCTCAAAAGGTCATTGGAAGCCAAAACAAATCAAATCGAAAACTTTTAAAGCTGTTTGTTTGGTGTTGGATTATTTTATTTAGAAGTTATGTTTAAGGTTTCTTAATATTGAATTTTACTTAATAAACGTTCTATTTTTATTTGATATAAGAGATGGCCTACTTTTGTATTTCAAAGTAAAAGGCTGTCCGGGTTTTTAAAAAGTTATCTGAGCGTCGAAGCGGTGCGTGACCCGAGAGCTGGTGTGTCTGTGAAGTTAGCAGAGCATCTTCCAGCAGAGCATAAATAAATTAGAGTTCTGTTCGCATGCAGGTGAGTTCTATAGTTCCTGATACTTTTCAGGAATAGTTCTGGCGTTTTTACATAAAAAAATGGTAGTGAAATTATGCTCTGCTATCTTCGCGTAGCAGAGCATTTTCCAGGAATCGATAAAAAAAATACCTATTTATAAGCCTTCACTTATTATAAACAGTTCCTGGTGGTTTTCAGAAATAGTTCCGGTGTTTATACAACATTATACTTAATTTAAAGATATGATCAAGTACATTTCTGTTCGAGTCGGAGTCGTGACACAATATTCCTTAGACCTACGCAAACCACGGTCCATACAGATTGCATCGAGTTTAAGATAAAAATAGGTTCGTTCTCATGTTTTTGATACATTTTGATAACCCAACTCCTGAAAATTTTATTCAAAAAGGTCATGAAAAAGTTTAAAAATCAGAGTGATTTTTCGTCGAAATTGTAAAGTTTCAAATACCTGTAGAGTAGGTTTTATCAGAGTTCTATTGGCGTGCATCGAGTTACAGACAAACAAACGTCCGTTCTTATAATTTTGTAACATTTTAGTAGCAGATCTTCTAAAATTTTCATGAAAACGATATTTGAAAAATTTTGAAATATGTGATATGTGCGTCGAATATGTATAGCTTCAAACAACAGTAGATCCAGTTTTATCAGAGTTTTAATCGCATGGTTCGCGTATCAGATATCAAAATGTTCGTTATTATGATTTTTTTATAAATAAGAAGCATGAAACATGAAATTTTCATGATAACCGTCTTCGAAAAGTGACAAAATCTGTGATATGTGTAAATTTGTATAGATCCAAACACCTGTAAAACAGTTTTGATAAGAGGTTTACTAGCGTGCAATAAAAAGAAGACAAAACAAAGGTTTGTTCTTATGATTTCATAACTTTTCAGAAGGGGAACTTCTCAAATTTTCATGAAAAAAGTCTCAGTAAAATGTCAAAATCTGCGATGCGTGCGTTGAATTTGTATTGATCCAAAAACATTTAAAGCTATTTTTATTAGAGTTCTATTAGCGTGCATTGCGTTGCAAACGGAGAAAGAACCATTCTTATGATTTAGGTACATTTCAGAAGTAGAACGACTGAAACTTTCATGCAAACGTACATAGAAAAATGACAGAATCTATGATATTTTCGTCGAAAGTGTACAAATTCAAACACCAGTAGAGCTAGTTTGATAAGAGTTCTAATCGCATGCATCTAAATTAAGAAGAACACAGGTCTAAACTTTTGATTTTACAACATTTTATTAGTAGTACACATAAAACATTCATGAAAACGGTCTTTGAAAAAGTTTATGATATTTTCGTCAAAGTGAAAAGATTCAAACTCCAGTAATGCACATTTTGGTGGTGTTCTAATCGCATGCATCTAGAATTAGAAGAACACTGGTCTATTCTTATGATTTTATACTTAATAAGAAGCAGAACACTTAGAACTTTCATGAAAACGGGCTCTGAAAATCGTCAAAACCTAGGAAATGTTTGTCGAATATGTATAGATTCAAACAACCGTAGACCCAGATTTATAAGAGTTCTAATCGCATGCATCACGTTTCAGACTAACAAGGATTAGTTTGTATAAATTTGATACATTAAAGAAGTAGAAATTCTGAAACTTTCATGCAAAAGCACTTAGAAAAATTCAAAAACTTATGATATTTTCGTCAAAGTGAAAAGATTCAAACTCCAGTAGAGCCAATTTTTGTAGAGTTCTAATCGCATGCATCTAGAATTAGAAGAACATAGGTCTGTTCTAATGATATTATAACAATTAAGAAGCAGAACACTTAGAACTTTCATGAATACGGCCTCTGAAAAACGTCAATAACTAGGAAATCTTTGTCGAATATGTATAGATTCAAACACCCGTAGACCCAGATTTATAAGAGTTCTAATCGCATGCATCACGTTTCAGGCTAACAAGAATAAGTTTGTAAAAATTTGATACATAAAAGAAGTAGAACTCCTGAAACTTTCATGCAAAAGCACTTAGAAAAATTCTAAAACTTATGATATTTTCGTCAAAGTGAAAAGATTCAAACTCCAGTAGAGCCAATTTTTGTAGAGTTCTAATCGCATGCATCTAGAATTAGAAGAACATAGGTCTGTTCTAATGATATTATAACAATTAAGAAGCAGAACACTTAGAACTTTCATGAAAACGGCCTCTGAAAAACGTCAAATCCTAGGAAATGTTTGTCGAATATGTATAGATTCAAACACCCGTAGACCCAGATTTATAAGAGTTCTAATCGCATGCATCACGTTTCAGACTAACAAGAATTAGTTTGTATAAATTTGATATATTAAAGAAGTAGAACTCCTGAAACTTTCATGCAAAAGCACTAAGAAAAATTCAAAAACTTATGATATTTTCGTCAAAGTGAAAAGATTCAAACTCAAGTAGAGCCAATTTTTGTAGAGTTCTAATCGCATGCATCTAGAATTAGAAGAACATAGGTCTGTTCTAATGATATTATAACAATTAAGAAGCAGAACACTTAGAACTTTCATGAAAACGGCCTCTGAATAACGTCAATAACTAGGAAATCTTTGTCGAATATGTATAGATTCAAACATCCGTAGACCCAGATTTATAAGAGTTCTAATCACATGCATCACGTTTCAGGCTAACAAGGATAAGTTTGTAAGAATTTGATACATAAAAGAAGTAGAACTCCTGAAACTTTCATGCAAAAGCACTTAGAAAAATTCTAAAACTTATGATATTTTCGTCAAAGTGAAAAGATTCAAACTCAAGTAGAGCCAACTTTTGTAGAGTTCTAATCGCATGCATCTAGAATTAGAAGAACATAGGTCTGTTCTAATGATATTATAACAATTAAGAAGCAGAACACTTAGAACTTTCATGAAAACGGCCTCTGAAAAACGTCAAATCCTAGGAAATGTTTGTCGAATATGTATAGATTCAAACACCCGTAGACCCAGATTTATAAGAGTTCTAATCGCATGCATCACGTTTCAGACTAACAAGGATTAGTTTGTATAAATTTGATACATTAAAGAAGTAGAACTCCTGAAACTTTCATGCAAAAGCACTAAGAAAAATTCAAAAACTTATGATATTTTCGTCAAAGTGAAAAGATTCAATCTCCAGTAGAGCCAATTTTTGTAGAGTTCTAATCGCATGCATCTATGTTCTAATGATATTATAACAATTAAGAAGCAGAACACTTAGAACTTTCATGAAAACGGCCTCTGAAAAACGTCAATAACTAGGAAATCTTTGTCGAATATGTATAGATTCAAACACCCGTAGACCCAGATTTATAAGAGTTCTAATCGCATGCATCACGTTTCAGGCTAACAAGGATAAGTTTGTAAAAATTTGATACATAAAAGAAGTAGAACTCCTGAAACTTTCATGCAAAAGCACTTAGAAAAATTCTAAAACTTATGATATTTTCGTCAAAGTGAAAAGATTCAAACTCCAGTAGAGCCAATTTTTGTAGAGTTCTAATCGCATGCATCTAGAATTAGAAGAACATAGGTCTGTTCTAATGATATTATAACAATTAAGAAGCAGAACACTTAGAACTTTCATGAAAACGGCCTCTGAATAACGTCAATAACTAGGAAATCTTTGTCGAATATGTATAGATTCAAACACCCGTAGACCCAGATTTATAAGAGTTCTAATCACATGCATCACGTTTCAGGCTAACAAGGATAAGTTTGTAAGAATTTGATACATAAAAGAAGTAGAACTCCTGAAACTTTCATGCAAAAGCACTTAGAAAAATTCAAAAACTTATGATATTTTCGTCAAAGTGAAAAGATTCAAACTCCAGTAGAGCCAATTTTTGTAGAGTTCTAATCGCATGCATCTAGAATTAGAAGAACATAGGTCTGTTCTAATGATATTATAACAATTAAGAAGCAGAACACTTAGAACTTTCATGAAAACGGCCTCTGAAAAACGTCAAATCCTAGGAAATGTTTGTCGAATATGTATAGATTCAAACACCCGTAGACCCAGATTTATAAGAGTTCTAATCGCATGCATCACGTTTCAGACTAACAAGGATTAGTTTGTATAAATTTGATACATTAAAGAAGTAGAACTCCTGAAACTTTCATGCAAAAGCACTAAGAAAAATTCAAAAACTTATGATATTTTCGTCAAAGTGAAAAGATTCAATCTCCAGTAGAGCCAATTTTTGTAGAGTTCTAATCGCATGCATCTATGTTCTAATGATATTATAACAATTAAGAAGCAGAACACTTAGAACTTTCATGAAAACGGCCTCTGAAAAACGTCAATAACTAGGAAATCTTTGTCGAATATGTATAGATTCAAACACCCGTAGACCCAGATTTATAAGAGTTCTAATCGCATGCATCACGTTTCAGGCTAACAAGGATAAGTTTGTAAAAATTTGATACATAAAAGAAGTAGAACTCCTGAAACTTTCATGCAAAAGCACTTAGAAAAATTCTAAAACTTATGATATTTTCGTCAAAGTGAAAAGATTCAAACTCCAGTAGAGCCAATTTTTGTAGAGTTCTAATCGCATGCATCTAGAATTAGAAGAACATAGGTCTGTTCTAATGATATTATAACAATTAAGAAGCAGAACACTTAGAACTTTCATGAAAACGGCCTCTGAAAAACGTCAAAACCTAGGAAATGTTTGTCGAATATGTATAGATTCAAACACCCGTAGACCCAGATTTATAAGAGTTCTAATCGCATGCATCACGTTTCAGACTATCAAGGATTAGTTTGTATAAATTTGATACATTAAAGAAGTAGAACTCCTGAAACTTTCATGCAAAAGCACTAAGAAAAATTCAAAAACTTATGATATTTTCGTCAAAGTGAAAAGATTCAAACTCCAGTAGAGCCAATTTTTGTAGAGTTCTAATCGCATGCTTCTAGAATTAGAAGAACATAGGTCTGTTCTAATGATATTATAACAAGTAAGAAGCAGAACACTTAGAACTTTCATAAAAACGGCCTCTGAAAAACGTCAAAACCTAGGAAATGTTTGTCGAATATGTATAGATTCAAACACCCGTAGACCCAGATTTATAAGAGATCTAATCGCATGCATCACGTTTCAGACTAACAAGGATTAGTTTGTATAAATTTGATACATTAAAGAAGTAGAACTCCTGAAACTTTCATGCAAAAGCACTTAGAAAAATTTAAAAATTTCTGATATATTCGTCAAACTGAAAAGATTCAAACTCCAGTAGAGCCAGTTAAGGTAGAGTTCTAATCGCATGCATCTAAAATTAGAAGAACACAGGTCTAAACTTATGATTTTATAACATTTTAGAAGCAGAACACTTGAAACTTTCATGAAAACGTACTTAGAAAAATTACAAATCTATGATATTTTAATCGAAAGTGTAGAGATTCAAACTCCTGTGGAGCCGGTTTTGGTAGAGTTCTAATCGCATGCATCTAGAATTAGAAGAACACAGGTCTATACTTATGATTTTATACTAATTAAGAAGCAGAACACTTAGAACTTTCATGAAAACGGCCTCTGAAAAAAGTCAAAAACTAGGAAATGTTTGTCGAATATGTATTGATTCAAACACCCGTA
This sequence comes from Eupithecia inturbata, assembly GCA_963662085.1. Classification (NCBI taxonomy): domain Eukaryota; kingdom Metazoa; phylum Arthropoda; class Insecta; order Lepidoptera; family Geometridae; genus Eupithecia; species Eupithecia inturbata. The sequence goes on from OY759205.1 coordinate 3,233,502, forward strand.
GACCCAGATTTATAAACCTGAATGCCTGAAACGTGATGATTAGAACTCTTATAAATCTGGGTCTACGGGTGTTTGAATCTATACATATTCGACAAACATTTCCTAGGTTTTGACGTTTTTCAGAGGCCGTTTTCATGAAAGTTCTAAGTGTTCTGCTTCTTAATTGTTATAATATCATTAAAACAGACCTATGTTCTTCTAATTCTAGATGCATGCGATTAGAACTCTACAAAAATTGGCTCAACTGGAGATTGAATCTTTTCACTTTGACGAAAATATCATAAGTTTTTGAATTTTTCTAAGTGCTTTTGCATGAAAGTTTCAGGAGTTCTACTTCTTTAATGTATCAAATTTATACAAACTAATCCTTGTTAGTCTGAAACGTGATGCATGCGATTAGAACTCTTATAAATCTGGGTCTACGGGTGTTTGAATCTATACATATTCAACAAACATTTCCTAGGTTTTGACGTTTTTCAGAGGCCGTTTTCATGAAAGTTCTAAGTGTTCTGCTTCTTAATTGTTATAATATCATTAGAACAGACCTATGTTCTTCTAATTCTAGATGCATGCGATTAGAACTCTACAAAAATTGGCTCTACTGGAGTTTGAATCTTTTCACTTTGACGAAAATATCATAAGTTTTTGAATTTTTCTTAGTGCTTTTGCATGAAAGTTTCAGGAGTTCTACTTCTTTAATGTATCAAATTTATACAAACTAATTCTTGTTAGTCTGAAACGTGATGCATGCGATTAGAACTCTTATAAATCTGGGTCTACGGGTGTTTGAATCTATACATATTCGACAAACATTTCCTAGGATTTGACGTTTTTCAGAGGCCGTTTTCATGAAAGTTCTAAGTGTTCTGCTTCTTAATTGTTATAATATCATTAGAACAGACCTATGTTCTTCTAATTCTAGATGCATGCGATTAGAACTCTACAAAAATTGGCTCTACTGGAGTTTGAATCTTTTCACTTTGACGAAAATATCATAAGTTTTTGAATTTTTCTAAGTGCTTTTGCATGAAAGTTTCAGGAGTTCTACTTCTTTTATGTATCAAATTTTAACAAACTTATCCTTGTTAGCCTGAAACGTGATGCATGTGATTAGAACTCTTATAAATCTGGGTCTACGGGTGTTTGAATCTATACATATTCGACAAAGATTTCCTAGTTATTGACGTTTTTCAGAGGCCGTTTTCATGAAAGTTCTAAGTGTTCTGCTTCTTAATTGTTATAATATCATTAGAACAGACCTATGTTCTTCTAATTCTAGATGCATGCGATTAGAACTCTACAAAAATTGGCTCTACTTGAGTTTGAATCTTTTCACTTTGACGAAAATATCATAAGTTTTTGAATTTTTCTTAGTGCTTTTGCATGAAAGTTTCAGGAGTTCTACTTCTTTAATGTATCAAATTTATACAAACTAATCCTTGTTAGTCTGAAACGTGATGCATGCGATTAGAACTCTTATAAATCTGGGTCTACGGGTGTTTGAATCTATACATATTCGACAAACATTTCCTAGGTTTTGACGTTTTTCAGAGGCCGTTTTCATGAAAGTTCTAAGTGTTCTGCTTCTTAATTGTTATAATATCATTAGAACAGACCTATTTTCTTCTAATTCTAGATGCATGCGATTAGAACTCTACAAAAATTGGCTCTACTGGAGTTTGAATCTTTTCACTTTGACGAAAATATCATAAGTTTTTGAATTTTTCTAAGTGCTTTTGCATGAAAGTTTCAGGAGTTCTACTTCTTTTATGTATCAAATTTTTACAAACTTATTCTTGTTAGCCTGAAACGTGATGCATGCGATTAGAACTCTTATAAATCTGGGTCTACGGTTGTTTGAATCTATACATATTCGACAAACATTTCCTAGGTTTTGACGATTTTCAGAGCCCGTTTTCATGAAAGTTCTAAGTGTTCTGCTTCTTATTAAGTATAAAATCATAAGAATAGACCAGTGTTCTTCTAATTCTAGATGCATGCGATTAGAACTCCACCAAAATGTGCATTACTGGAGTTTGAATCTTTTCACTTTGACGAAAATATCATAAACTTTTTCAAAGACCGTTTTCATGAATGTTTTATGTGTACTACTAATAAAATGTTGTAAAATCAAAAGTTTAGACCTGTGTTCTTCTTAATTTAGATGCATGCGATTAGAACTCTTATCAAACTAGCTCTACTGGTGTTTGAATTTGTACACTTTCGACGAAATTATCATAGATTCTGTCATTTTTCTATGTACGTTTGCATGAAAGTTTCAGTCGTTCTACTTCTGAAATGTACCTAAATCATAAGAATGGTTCTTTCTCCGTTTGCAACGCAATGCACGCTAATAGAACTCTAATAAAAATAGCTTTAAATGTTTTTGGATCAATACAAATTCAACGCACGCATCGCAGATTTTGACATTTTACTGAGACTTTTTTCATGAAAATTTGAGAAGTTCCCCTTCTGAAAAGTTATGAAATCATAAGAACAAACCTTTGTTTTGTCTTCTTTTTATTGCACGCTAGTAAACCTCTTATCAAAACTGTTTTACAGGTGTTTGGATCTATACAAATTTACACATATCACAGATTTTGTCACTTTTCGAAGACGGTTATCATGAAAATTTCATGTTTCATGCTTCTTATTTATAAAAAAATCATAATAACGAACATTTTGATATCTGATACGCGAACCATGCGATTAAAACTCTGATAAAACTGGATCTACTGTTGTTTGAAGCTATACATATTCGACGCACATATCACATATTTCAAAATTTTTCAAATATCGTTTTCATGAAAATTTTAGAAGATCTGCTACTAAAATGTTACAAAATTATAAGAACGGACGTTTGTTTGTCTGTAACTCGATGCACGCCAATAGAACTCTGATAAAACCTACTCTACAGGTATTTGAAACTTTACAATTTCGACGAAAAATCACTCTGATTTTTAAACTTTTTCATGACCTTTTTGAATAAAATTTTCAGGAGTTGGGTTATCAAAATGTATCAAAAACATAAGAACGAACCTATTTTTATCTTAAACTCGATGCAATCTGTATGGACCGTGGTTTGCGTAGGTCTAAGGAATATTGTGTCACGACTCCGACTCGAACAGAAATGTACTTGATCATATCTTTAAATTAAGTATAATGTTGTATAAACACCGGAACTATTTCTGAAAACCACCAGGAACTGTTTATAATAAGTGAAGGCTTATAAATAGGTATTTTTTTTATCGATTCCTGGAAAATGCTCTGCTACGCGAAGATAGCAGAGCATAATTTCACTACCATTTTTTTATGTAAAAACGCCAGAACTATTCCTAAAAAGTATCAGGAACTATAGAACTCACCTGCATGCGAACAGAACTCTAATTTATTTATGCTCTGCTGGAAGATGCTCTGCTAACTTCACCAACATAGAGCTGGTGGGTATCTGGCGCAGCGCATCAGCATTGCCATATAGCGGGGCAATGCAGCCAGCGTCTTGGGGACGCTTCCGACTGGTAGGTATTGATATGGAGCAGTTGAGGTCCCTGTAGATTGTTTGCTACAGTCTGCATTTAGCTCAATTGTTTCAACTGTAAATACTAGTTCTAATTTGTTTGTATTAATTTTGATTATTATTTTCTTCGTTATTAAATACATTTACATGAAAAAGCATCCTTAATTAATATGAATTTCTATAGTAATTTTAATTCTTTTCGTTATAAACGTCTGGTGGTCGCGAAGTTAAATTGTTTTTATTTAGTTAGGTACAAGATATTTTCAAATATAGTATGACGAAGTTGATAGTAATCTCTTCCAGACAAAGCTTGATTGTAAAAGAACCTGCTAATTTCTCGTCGCTTATCTAAGCTCCACTTTTGATAGTTCTGTTTGCTTCAAAGTTTTACCTTTGGGTGATCGTTACGGGTTGGCGCGCGATTCAATTTTTTTATGTTTTTATTATGTTTTCTTTATGGAACAAAACTAACGGGAAAGTAATTTGCCGCAAATCGTAAACCATATTCTATTAACGTTTGATAAAATTAACTTAGGATCACTGACATTTTTAAAGCATTTGGCAAAATAGGGAATAGGAGGTTGGGTCAAAAAATTTATTAATAATTAAATTTAATTCATTAATTAATTGGGACGCTACATGCGTCGACACACTTGCGCTTTCCCATCTTCCGAGGTCATCCGTGAGGGCCGGTGCGGCGGAAGATTTGGCCGAGGATCTCAAGAGACGCAAATATACCGGTCTCGACAGAGCCTACACATTTGTTCCTTTTGGGGTCGAGACCCTAGGTCCGTGGGGTACCGAGGCTCTCCGGGTTTTTAAAAAGTTATCTGAGTGTTTGGTCGACGCGACGCGTGACCCGAAAGCTGGTGGGTATCTGGCGCAGCGCATCAGCATAGCCATACAGCGGGGCAATGCAACCAGCGTCTTGGGGACGCTTCCGCCTGGTATTGATATGGATCAGTAGAGCTATCTGTAAATTGTTTGCAACAGTCTGCAACTAGCTTAATTGTTTCAATTGTAAATACTAGTTCTAATTTGTTTTTATTATTGAATTGTAATTTTCTTTGTCAATAAAGAATAATAAAAACATTTTTAATAATTATTTATTATTAAATTTGAATGTACTTAATTATATATTATTTTATTTAAATTAGTTATTGTTTATTTGATTTGAATGTGTATCTCTGGTCTGAAATAAATGATTTATTAATATTAAAAATCAACATTTTCCTAAATGCTCCCAAAATACAATTCAATCGAAGTTGGTTTTATCATGGGATTATACCTCTAGAAAATGTTTTACGATTTGCGGCAATTTACTTTTCCGTGGTTTTATTCCTTGTAGAAAGCAGAAATAAATTCAAAACGAAAAAAAAATTATCTCGCGCCAACCCGTGACGATCAACCTTAACTAGTATCATTTGTTTCAGTAGGTAACCTTAGTACCAGCGGATATAAAAACATTTGATAAAAGTCTTCGAGAGCTCGATTCGACTCTTTCCATACATGTGGCGCCTTGCAGCGCCTCAGATAAACAGATAAACATTTAATTTATAATTTGTCAAATTATACGTCACAATTTGTTTTCACATAAAATAATAAGAATAAAATTAATTAACATTATTGAAAATTTGAAAATTCGTCGTAGGTATACTTATAGAACGTCTTCTTTACGAGCCAGTTTTTAATCTTATTCTTAAAATTTTCGAGACTTAGAAGCCTAGCCACTAGAGTGGCTTCTAGTTTGACAGCGGTTGAATACGAACTAAATTTTAGCCTTGTCTTATTCTTTTTATGTACGAGTCAGCTGGATAAAAGCTAAGTTTCGAAGACATTGTTTAATTGTAGAGGTATGTATATACTAGTTTTAATTTGTTTTTATTAATTGATTGTAATTTTCTGTGTTAATAAAGTCTCGAAAACTTTCATCGTAGGTATTCAAAATGACGCCACTCGTCTTAAGGGTACAGACGACTGTGTTGGCTTAGTATAGGTTCTGCTTCTGTCTTCGTTCAAGTGGATAATCAATCTACCTGGATAAGTGTCCTGCGTACCGACTTAAAAAAGGAGGAACTTATTTGTTCGCCTGTATGTATGTTTTTTAGGGTTTCGTACCCGAAGAGTCAAAACGGAACCCTATTACTAAGCCTCTGCTGTCCGTCCGTCCGTCTGTCACGTGGCTATACCTCATGAACCGTAAGAGGTAGACAGTTGAAATTTTTAGATAACAAATAATAAATATAAAATAAATATCAAAATTAAAGGGGGCTCCCAGATAACAATCGTGATTTTTTTGGCTAATTTTGCTCTTAATTTGTCAAGGCTGTATCTTTTGAACTACAATAGGTAGACACATGAAACTTTCTATAATTAAGTAACTATTTAACTGTAATAATAACAAATAGTAAAAATAAAATAAAGTTGAATATTTAAAGGGGACTCCAAACAAGTGAAAATATGATGTTCTTTGAAAAAGTTGCCTGATTTTTACGGTACGCAACCCTTCGTGTTCGTGTCGAGATCTTGGCGGCCTATTATTTATGTATGATCGCCGATTTCTCCGTCAATTGTGGACTGATTATAATTATTTTTTGTTATTGTAAAAATAATATGATAAAGATAAGATAAAGAGAAAGATCATTTATTTGCATAAACATGTGTATATATAAGATTTTACAAATAGGCATACAGGTATCAATATGTTTTACCGATTACGGTGTACAAATTGTGAGAGATGACATGCAGTAGGTAAGTAAAATAATAATAGAGTTATTAGAAGCAATGTCAAAAAATTAAAATTAGGTAAGACAAGATGGTCTTTTTTATTCCCGTGGGATTAGTATATTTGTCCCGAAAATCATAAAAAAAAACAGTGAAAATATAAAAGAATTTGAAGTTGGTTTTCAGTTTTAAAAAACAATCTAATAATTTACATCTAGCGTGCCAGAACCGTAACCTTTTAGACATCAATATTTGATCCATTTCTAATTCGTAAATAAAATAATTTGATGATTTTTACAAAACTTATAACATACTTCGAATTCTTTCAACACTGTTTTTAAGTTTTGCAGGACAAATAGTAATTCCTCGGTGATCAAACTTTTTTCGGGCCGAATATAGAACCTCCACCTTTTTTCGAAGTAGGTTTACAAAAGACATCTGCACGAATATACATAGAAACTCATATATCTTTGTTCATACATGGGTACGTAATGAAACGAAGTAACTTATGATGAAATGGATGACACCCATCAACACCAATAAACTGCTAAACAACATGGAAAATTATATTCGAAAAGCTTAGAATTACTATCGTCATATGGTATTCTTAAGAGGGAGCAATGCGCGCCATTTTTTTAAAAGGATTGTCTAGTATTTCGCTTTCATAGGAGCGGACAACGCATACGTTTTTGGAGCGGCGTAAGCGGAAAAATCAAGTTATTGTTTGTTTACAAGAAAACTACGCAACTTATGAAGAAACTGGTTCAAGGAACCGAATCATTAGTTCACCTACGAATTAAAATATGAGTAATTTCAATAAGCCGCAGGGATCCTGAGATCTCGAACAAATTAATGTGCGAAACAGTGTATTCTAACGTTTTATATATTCGTATTTTGTTTTCTCGATCGTATTTTCACCTTCAAGGTACCAAAGAAACATGTTCAGTTTTATGTAATTCGAGTTTTTTTTACCACGAACACACATTCCGTGAGTACTGAGATCTATAGTCTGTTCACGGAGACAAGCTAATATAGCGCGCGCTCTCTTGCACAATTGTACGAAAGTGAAAAGGACGGGATTACTAGCGTGAGAGACTAAGATTGGTCAGTGGGAGTGACCATTATTTTAAAATGTAAAGCTATGTTTAGATTGCTCACTTCAAACTATTACTTACATTATTTACCAGCTTTTCGCCCGGGGTTGTGTGGATGAGTGGGTTATTGATAATTGACCTACTTATTATGATACTGAGATCCCTATTAGCTTGTTTCGGCGAACAGAGTATAGGCCTAGTTTGACAACCAAACCCGTTGTTATGTTCGCCCCTTAACTTATTTTCCACTTCAAGTATGTAATTCTTTGTGCACCAACATGAAAATTAAATTAAATGAAAAATGTTTATGACTGCACATAGGCAAGTTACAATAACATGGGTAGTGTACCCCGCTCTTCCTTATCGTTAGGTTCGTTAAGGCTGGTGTATGCTCCCAATGGCCTTGAGAAAACAAATAATTATCTGTAGCCGTATATATAATTCGTTTTATTCGTGAAATGTTCAAGTTGTGTAAAATATTTTGAAAAATATTTGAGAGTAAGAAAAATACTCAAACTCAATAGCGTTTCGAAGAAATATCCAAATATAAAATATAAATAAAATTCGAAATTAGGATATTTCTTGTACCTTTAGCTATAATTAGAACTAAAGCGACCTATTTAAGTACATATTTGCAATAAATCAAATGAAATATATGCGTCGTGGGCCATGACAGTGTTAGTTTATCGCGTTCACTGCCCAGCATTTGTCGCCGCCCCGCTATGACCTACAGAGGTTACATGTGCCTCGTGGGATATGAAAGAATTCATAATTTAGTTATTTTACCCTGACTCTACTATATTCTTTAACACTTTATGGCCCAAGACGTACATGTCGGTCAGCGCTACCACGTGGCAGCGGCGCGGCGGCGCGCCTCTAGGCAGTGCAGTTACAAATACTACGAATAGAGCAGCCGTACCAAACTAAAAACGAGTCGCAACTTGATGTCCTCCTTGAGGGGGACTGCGTGGGGCAAGCAGGCCGTGGACTGACTAGAAGATTTTACACCGCAGAAGAGACACCTCACCCAGTTTTTGTACATACAAAACTACATTTTAAATTTTAATGAAGTGCCTATGCATAGGTACTACTTCAAAACGTATTAGTGAAAAATGGTAAAATAGAATAATAAATTAAAATGAATAGTGATGCGTTTAAAATCATTGGTTTTAAAATAAATTGGTATTGTATACAACAAGTACCAACATGCTTGCGGTTCCATCTGTACGGTTCACTTTATAAATCTATGATTTTCAAACAAAATGTCAGGGGCAAAGAAAAGAATTTATAAAAAGTAATTTTGGTTGGTTTTGGTTGACTGTTACCGATGATAAGTCACCCCACTATCTATTTTCTTTGCATTTGAATAATTTTTACACGATTTTAACACGCAAGATGGCATATTTTATTTTATAGTCGCATACGGTCGTGATGGGCGTATGCGAGTGACTAAATGAGTTGTTGCCGATCGGCAACAACTCATGGCGCAAACATTTGGTTCGGGATGTCAGTTCCCTACGCTAGTAATAGTAATACAGTGGGCGTGGGTTATGTTTTCACAGCGTTCCTATGCCTGCTACACTCCTTATCAAAGCATTGAAACGGCTGAAGCTATTTTGATAAATGATGTATCAAAATAGTCATCTGGATTTCTATAATTTATATGGCTCTTAAGTACATTTTTGTATGCCTTTCTCCCAAATTTTGCGAAAAAAGTAAAAAAGAGGAAACAAGTCGAGTTTTTTATCGTTATTAACTAATTACTTGTTTCTTTAGCTCTGTAATATCTGCATGTTTTTATTTATGTTGTCCTCTATTAGTCTAGAATCGTATTTGCCTTTTCAACTTTCAGTTTTTAATTATTTACAAACTGTAACTGCCTTTAATGAGGATCACAAGCACCTTTTTTCCTTTTAGGGTTCCGCACTAGACGGGTGGCACAACGGGGTTATTGAAAACAGCCGCGTCTTACGTGAGACTTTGGGAATAACCCCTGTAAACCAAAACTACCTACGCAACCAGTTTGTCACTGTCATATATAATCTGTAACGTTATGTTGAGTCAAATGTTTCTGCATGATGTGCTACGGAATCTTTAGTACGCGAGTCCGACTCGCACTTGGCTGGGTTTGTTAATTCTTTACGTCAAAACTACTGAACGGATCGGACTGAAATTTTGCATAGATGTAGCCTACGGGTTATTCCAGGACTTTCTAAGTCAAAGTCAAGGTCAAAAACTCTTTATTTCCATAAATACAATAAATGTACTTAGAAAAGGTCAAATTCCTTATTATTAAACACTGACACGGAAGTAAAGTGATATTTTTGATTTCAGTCGCTTCGGTATGTATACTAAAGTAAAGAAGCGACGAAGAAACCTTTAGCCTGTTAGTTAGTTGTTATTTTTCAAGATGGAGCTAATCTCGTCCCAAGCTTTTTTATCCTCTAGATAATCTGATATTTTATAGTAGGCCTTTTCACACAAGAAGGTTTTGACTATTTGTTTGAATTTATTTACTGATAATTTTTGCAACTCACTAGGAGTTTTGTTGTAGAAGCATTGCCCTTTAAAACATACATTAATTTTGTGTAGTCTAGTCGTGGGCACAGCGAGTTTATGTTTATTTCTTGTATTCAAATTATGCACATCGCTATTTTTAGGGAACCAATTGGTATTCCTAGACCTAGAATAACACCCGGGCTACTTTTTATTCCATAAATCAGTTCCCTGGGATAGAAATAACCTTTTAACGTTTCCATAGAAACAACGCGTGCGAAGCCGCGGGCAGTAACGAGAAATAAAAAATTTAGAGACAGTCCAAAACCAAGGTGCCTGAGTCTGGTGAAGAAGTCTTATATCGAAGACCAATACCGTTCTAGGTCGCCACAGAAGTTTAAGTGGCCTACGCATAACGTATATAGATATGCATAAGTACCTATACTACTTAAAGTTAATAAATATAGTTACTAAATGGGCTATATGCCTAAAAGGTTTCAGCGATCGCCATCGGTAGGTAAATGCACTTAATTAGTGTATAAACGCCTTATTATATTATAGTGTTTGGCTAGTGCAGAGCAGCGGGAGGGTGGCTAGAAGTGCGATGGAGAGGAGTTGAGACTAAAAACTTGTGATTTTATAAGTCCGAAAAAAAACTGGATGAAATGTTCATGAAATAGGAAATTGGGCCTAAAAATACATGCCTACCTACTTAAGTAAGTTATTTTTGAGTTGGAACTAAAAATTAAAAACTTCATTCGCGTACGTCCGGCGTGGGCTTGCTTTTGTATTCAATTTCAACTTAAACTTCTTTCTTAATTTTTATTCAATTTAGTCCAATCATATAGGATTAGGATTTAACATCGGAATTTCAAGACAACCAGCTGGAAACGCGTATACACCTTCATTTTGGCATACCTACTTTTGTTGTTGTACTTTTGAACCTACTAAAATTTAGTATTGGTGAGTCAGCGGTGGAGAAACAAGGAAGAATGCTGATGCATTAGTTCTTTTCTGTGACTGTGGCGAAATTTTTGGTGGAAAGCGGAAGTGAAAGCTAAATTCAGCCAGATCACTGCAGCTTATTTCAGAATTTAAACGATACAAAAGCCGCTCGCCTACTCAAAAAAAAAACGTAGTGATTTAATCGATAAAGGGAAACTATTTTCAGTCTTAATGGTGAAAATCTTTGCTTGGTTCAGGTTTGATGTGATTTAAACTAGAACATTGAAATAATTTCTTAAATGTAGTCTCCACGCCTTCCGCCCCAGCCCGCCCTACCGTCCGTATAAAAGTGGAGACTCCTCGGGCACCGCATCAGTCCACAGCAGAGCACCGGTGAGTACATAATAGTCTTTATTGTATTGATAGATCACTTTAATAGATCATACGTTGAGGTATTTGAAAGGAAGACTTGAGGGAATTCGCGGTTTTTATTTTTCAGCGAAGATAGGGTTTACACCAGAGCGATGTTTTGTGAAAATATTTGAAAAGTGTCAAAATAGCATCAAATTTATTATATTACATTTTATTAGTTGATTGGAAATTATTTTAGTTGTTTTTTCATATGCCATGTCCACTCTACTTTGGTGTTTTTTATGTGAAAACCCATTAAAAGCCCAACCCATTCATAGGTGATTTACCTACATAATAATAAAGATATTACACTATATTACCTGAAAATTCTAGAAATGCCACTTGCGCTAGCCAATTAGAGTTCCGAATTAAAAATAGCGTTGTTTAGAATATTCGGTTCATAGTTTCGGTTATGTCTAAAATCTTTCCTCATAGTGTATTTAATTAATTAACTAAAGGTTTTAGTGCCGGACATTTTTACATATCATCATATCAACATCCATTACCAGTCCACTGTTGGACATAGGCCTCGGTTGACCTACCTAATAAATCTTTATTAACAAAGAAAATTACAATCAAATAATAGAAACAAATTTATATAAGTAAATTATAACTCAGGGTAATGTATACGCTTTTACAACAAAATACCAAATGAGTTGAAATAATTATCAATAAATAAATTCAAACAAATTGTCAAACATATCCTTTTTAATTAGACTTTATACAAAATATAACATTATCTAGAGGATAAAAAAGCTTAGGACAAGTTTTGCTTCAACTCGAAAACTAACAACCTAACAAGGTAAAGGTTTCTTGTTCGCTTCTTTACTTAACCTTAAAAAGATTGAAGAGAAAAAAAAATCAAAGTGATCACTTTATTTCCTAGTTTTACTTATGTAATTTGAATTATGTGAAATAAAGCACTTTCATATTTTGATATTTGAACTAGTATATACAAAATAATTGAGCAAACTGCAGACCTTTGCAAACAATCTACAGGTAGCTCAACTGATCCAAATCCCCGAATAACAGAGTTTGTGTTGGCCGTGCGACAACATAACAACAAAACTATTTTTCTAATTTATTTACTCGTAGTTGGATTCCTCTGACAACTTTGATCCGATCTGAAGATTGCTTAGCAAACAATTGATAACTTTTAATATCTTGATGCCGCCATTACAGAAGTAAAATAAAGTTGGTTGACCCTATTCTCGGAGCTTCGATATCTAATGTCTATGGGACACGATTCACGGGCAGATTATAGCATATTCCCAGAATTTTCTGACCGTAATAAGCCACTCGCTGAATTGATTTTATCGCACAGTAGAAAAATATTTACTCGCCTAAAGATCTTATTCGAACTGACAGAGCGATGTGGTCGCTAAGCGAAAAAGTCCCTCCGTTCAGCGGGCAAGCGAGCAAATAAGGGTCGTTTGACCTTTAAGGCCGTCAACTGGCAAGCGACCATTTACGGGTCGTTTTTTTGGAGTGTTTTGAATCGAAAACACCAGCCAAACAGTCGGAGTAATCGGTTGGAAATCGATACCATAGATTAAATACAACCCTAAAACAAGGAGATGTGGTACTTAGCTTCTCGAAAAAAGAAGGCTCCAATTAGGTGCAATTAGGTCCACCCACCTCTTGCCGCGGTAGGTTTAAATGTTCCCGTGGTTCGGCGAAAATGGCGAGAGGGGGGTCACCGGAGAGGTTTTAGTGGGTATTACGTCCTTATCAGGACGTCGAGTCCCACATAATTCTGGTCCCCCCAGACCAGTCTATTCATAAATAAATTTCCTCGGCCGAGAAAAAAAAAAACAAAAAAATGTTCACCCACCTCAGTCATAGTCGTACCGGCGCGGCGCGGGCGTTCGATTTACGCGTGCTTGCTACGACGTACTTTAATCTGATTTATTGACTAAAAGACAATGCCCTCGAGTTTGTTCATTATAATTATTGCACAAGATTGGAAATGTAACTTTGAGAGAGTTAAAATGACAATATCTCTAAAAGTTTTGTAGGGAGCTATAGATATAACTTATATCGTTAGAATCACTTCCACTTCAGTTTCACGTTACAAATGTTTATGTAAGTCCTGTTTTACTTTGCGATGTGTTAATAATTCTAACTTGAAAGCAGAGTGAGCTACTTTTTTTCCAGTTTTTGTACTATTGTCGTTGTGAATAATTAAAAAAACCAGTTAATCATACAAACTGTTTTATTTTTATTACAATAATTACACAGATAATTAATCAATTTATAAAAAACAAGCCTTGCCGTAAATTTATTTCATAATAATGGAAGAAAGCGATGTTTTATCATGTACTTACGACTCTGGCAGAAAAGTGGCAACCCAGACACATATTGCCAATAACAAAGAAGTCAAGTGATGTATTTACTAAAAATTATCTTTAAAAAATCGTTAAAAAACCATACCCAATGCATTTCACATTATAATTAAAAATATGTTTTAAAAAGTGCAAACGAAAGCGCTAAATAGTTAGACAGGCTTTTAGGGAGTTGACCGGATATGAGGTAGGCTGAAAGCTTTTAAATTTACTTTTAAGATTCAATTTCCGGCCAAATTTTTGAAGCAATAAAGAGTCTGAGTTTTAATGGAAATAAAATACAAACTTTTTTTTTTAAAGAGGCAATGGCGTTTATTATTGTAGAATATTACAATCAAATAATATAAAACAAATTTGAACTAGTATTTACAGTAACTTAGCTAACTGCAGACTGTTGCAAACAATCTACAGGTAGCTCAATTGATCTATATCAATACCAGTCGGAAGCGTCCCTAAGACGCTGGCTGCATTGCCCCACTGTATGGCAATGCTGATGCGCTGCGCCAGATACCCACCAGCTCTCGGGTCACGCGTCGCGTTGACCAGACGCTCAGATAACTTTTTAAAAACCCGGAGAGACTCGGTACCCCACGGACCTAGGGTCTCGACCCCAAAGGGAGCAAATTTGAAGGTTCTGTCGAGAACTTTTAAACCAAGAACAAATTAAACACACTCTTCAATTTAGCGTCATACGTATGACAATTTCTTAAATACACAATCTCTGTATCAAAACATCCTACGTATCAAAATGTGCAAATCTTAAAATAATACCCATTTGAGTTCGCAAAGTAGCTTGAATTTAAAGAAAACAGATTTCAGCACGGTTTATGGTCCCTAGCATTCTTCAGAGATTACTCAGAGCCCAGAGCCACGACCCTACCACTCAGCCCATGGAGGTCGTAAGAGCAGACTAAGATATGCTATATATACATATGCAAGGTGCCACTTTATTGGTGTACTAGGCCGAAACGGGATTGTTGTGCACCCTATACCCAACTGATTGATTTTCAGAATCCGCATGGTTGATTTTCAGAAATACGTTGTTTTAAGTTTTCATATTAATAAAAAAACAGCGTTACTCATACGCTTAGCAAACAGACAATCCTAGGTATCAGTAACGCAAACACACGTAAGGCCGGCCGTTTTGCCGACAAAATTTTAGGGTTCCTATATCTAGGCCACCTTTTTGTACTAAATTAACCTTAGTTTATAAGATTAATTTATTATTTTTCATGTGTAAATGAAGAATACATGCTTTCATGCTAAAAATTAAACAAGACACGTACGTAGCACTTTTTAAAATTACGTGATTTTCTAACATACCTACCTAATGAAGATTTTTTATCGGGTATTTATGGCGTAACTTTTATTAAAATATCTATAAAGAATCTTTATTTGGTGCCTACGTAGACGTACCTACCACGAAACAAACGTACTTACAGATAAACATTAAACATTGTAAGTTAAAATCTTTGAAGAAAAATGTACGGAACCACCGTAAAATTGTCGGCTTGGGCTAAAGAAAAGCGACAGCCAAGGTCAAGAACCTTACTGATGAACAGCTGACTTAGGGTTGGTCACTAACATAAAAATGGGCTAGTTGGGATGAAAGTTTCGGGGTTTTTTTTCAGCAAAAATCCTTGAAACCCGGAAAGTGCTAGAACAAAAAATGTTCGTGAGATGGGGGTGGACCACCCCCTTTCCGCTTAGTACACCAATAACGACACCTTGTCTAATATATGCTGCTGATATTAACACCGTATTTGTGTTGCAGAAGAGAGCTGTACGTGCAATCTATAATATGGGTCCCAGAGAAGCCCTACGTGATAAATTCAAAGAAATAAACATAGTGACAGTACCATGTCAATATATTTATGAAAACCTATTGAAATACCATTCAGTTCCCGCTATTTTTAATAGCGTTATACATAATTTAAATACTAGAAATAAACATAAACTTGCCATAAACTTGCATATGCCCACTACTAGACTACACATAATGGGACCATGTTCTGTTCAGCAATGGACGTCCGCACCCTGATGAGTAACGACACGATTGAGACGAAACCTAGTCAAAGTAAACATTTTACTTCACATTATTCATACAAACTTTATCTTATCTTAATTTGTCACTAGCTCTGCCCGCGGCTTTGCACGCGCTTTTTAAGTAGTTTATGTCCAACCCCGGGATACCATTTACCTCCCTGCCAAATATAATTGAGATCCGTTCAGCCATTTAGGCGTGAAAAGATAACAGACAGACAGAGTTACCTTCGAATTTATAGGATTATATTTAGTATATGTATATACAATTCGCGTGATGTCAAACTGGGGTGGAATCTTACCTATCATAATTAAATGTCCGACAGCTTTTTTGTCCGTGTTTCAAGTTCGTAAGGGTTTATAACTAGACATCGGATTTTATGCATTTGCATGTTTGCATAGGCAAATGCATATAACTCTCTAATTACGGAGTTAATGCATATTTTTAGCTTTTTTTATTAATAGCGCATATTTCGATTAGCTTCTATTAAACAAAATATCGCCCTTATCACAACACAATTCCACAAGTTACCAGATGCCATAGAAAAATAGGAAACCAAAAACTTTCCTCTATTTAAATCAATAGAAATACTGGAATCAATGATTGAACTGGCCAACGCCCTTCCTAATTCGATATCAGAAAAGATTCGTAGAAAGTGAGACGCTATTTTGCCTTAAAATCCCAGTCTTGAAGACATGAAGGACATTAATGCCTACCTACATCAACGGCACAGGAAATGCCTAAACAGGTATCATGAAATGACGCCAAATTTTAAATTTTGTCCAATGACGTCAGTTGACGTAGCGAGGTCGTTTTTGGCGTATAAATTAATACGGGTGACAAACGCCACAAATTTGCTCTGGAAAATTTGGAAAAATATTTAATTGTATATTGTAATACAAAACTATGCATAAATAAATAAATAAAAAAATAATGCTGGACAATCCACACAGCATCATCTAGCCCCAAAGTGAGCAGAGCTTGTGTAATGGGTACTAGATGATTGATAAACTTAATACAATACATAACATAGATAATTATGTCTCTGGTTTTGTAGCTTCTTTAATTATAATATATAAAAATTAAAATGGTTTTTGGATTTTGAATTATGCATATTTCGGACTTATTTAGTGCATATTTGCAAGCATATTTTGCCACATTGTTAGTGCATATAATCCGATGTCTAGTTATAACACAACAATGATGATAATGATGACGGCTAGCGACCAGTATCAACGGAGACATAGTGCATAAGGGTGTGTGCAAACACAGATGCACTCTATTCCCTCACTCTCTCAAACCGATGATTCCGATCCGACGCAAGACGCAAACTATACTTTCACACATACGCTACACACCGTGTCGGGTCCGGGCCGAGTGTCGGCCGTAGCACGGTCAACTAATGTTCCATATATTTTGTATGGACACACTTACGCTATACCGAGCGGCAACCGAGTGACGGCCGAGCAACGGACAACGGTCGGAAACAACTCGGTCCCGGCTCGGCTCGTTGCATGAATACAGTGCCGCCGAGCTGCGCCCGAGCAGTCGTTGTGATGCTATACAAGTGCACTGATGACGTTTTGTTCGATTTTTGCTCGGACCGGCTCGGTTGCCGTGCTACGGCCGACACTCGGCTCGGACCCGACACGGTCTAGCGTGAGTGGGCACGGGATCGGCTCGGTGACCGCGCTACGGCCGACACTCGGCTCGGACCCGACACGGTCTAGCGTGAGTGAGTCATCCTTTACACGTAGTACGATATCGTTGCTATGGTTCTACGGCGTAGGCTCGTACGCCGCGCCGTCGGAAAAAAGAAGTGACTTTTCAGGGTTCCGTACCCGAACGGTAAAAACGAAACCCTATTACTAAGCCTCCGCTGTCCGTCCGTCCATCCGTTCGTCTGTCACAGGGCTCTATCTCATGAACCGTAAGAGGTAGACAGTTGAAATTGGCTTCTTCACAAACGTGTTCGTGATGATGGGCAGGACCTGCTGTTCACACAGTGTCTGTGAATTACCAATAACCTTAAATAAACTACGGTCAACACAAACACAGTATGATCAGTACACAATAACACTTGTCTAATAAAATAAATGAGTATTGCCACTTCATGGAATACTGTTTCGGGGGTAGGAGTGCCGCAATGAAAGTATCTTTACGACTAAAGCACCTATTTGACTACTTATTACGATCAAGACTATTTTTGCCAACTATTCCTTTTGTGTATTAAAGAACAACTGTCTAAGTAATTAACATAATAATGTACATAATTTATTTACAAAGAAAATTACAATCAAATAATAGAAACAAATTAGAACTAGTATTTAGAATCTCTTTATTGACAAAGAAAATTACAATTCAATAATAAAAACAAATTAGAACTAGTATTTACAATTGAAACAATTAAGCTAACTGCAGACTGTTGCAAACAATCTACAGGTAGCTCAACTGATCCATATCAATACCAGTCGGAAGCGTCCCCAAGACGCTGGCTGCATTGCCCCGCTGTATGGCAATGCTGATGCGCTGCATTAGAATTGAAACAATTGAGCTTACTGCAGACTGTTGCAAACAATCTAACAACAAACTGGTCCATGTCAATAGCAGTCGGAAGCGTCCCCACGACGCTGGCTGCATATGCTGTATATCGGGGATTATTGGGGCATTTCGCTTATAAGTTGTGCCTTCCCGACCAGTAAGTATTTCATATAAATAAATAAATAAATATATGCTGGACAATCCACACAACATCATCTAGCCCCAAAGTAAGCAGAGCTTGTGTTATGGGTACTAGATGACTGATAAACTTAATACAATACATAACATAGATAGATATTTTTTATTATATATAGAAAATACCCAGAACACCCGGAACAAATATATGCAGGTCGTACAAACATTTATCCCAAGGCGGGAATCGAACCCGCAACCTTCTGCGTCGCAGGCGGACCTTCGCCCGCCGCGCCACATCGGTCGTCAAAATATGTACCTAGGTACTTAGTTAAAAGGATAACCTAGTATAGACATGCACCTAACTACACTTACGATAAAGAATACAATTTCATGATTCAAAACGTGACTGTCCTCAATGCGTTTACACACACATACACACACCTGCACAGGGCTTTAAAACAACCCGAACAAACCGTGGAGGTCATTGTTCGTCCAATCCTTTGAAGTGCCTGTTCGAAGAAGACGTTTGGAAGAATTCCACTCAACCCAAGACACCTTTGAAGTGCCTGTTCGCAGAAGACTGTTTGGACAAATTCCACTCCACCCAAGACACCTTTGAAGTGCCTGTTCGCAGAAGACGTTAGGGAGAATTCCACTCCACCCAGGGCACCTTAGAAATGCCTGTTCGCAGAAGACTGTTTGGAAGAATTCCACTCAACTCAAGCTACCTTTGAAGTGCCACAGAAGGGTTTGGAAGTCAGAAAACCCTCTGATGATTGTTTATATGGTGCTAGATGTGGTTATAGTAAACACCATCGACCCCGACGATATTTAACATGATAACCACGAAAAGGAACATCCGATGCCTGTCAATGTGGAGTTGCAAGAAGAATTTGGTAGGGGCAACGCAGGAAACACCCAAGATGGTATACCAGTACCACAAGTTTCAGAGACTTTAGAAGGAAAGGACAACGGAAAAACTGCTAAAATAGAACAAAGGCAAAGCCTATCAGCTAAAAATTGTCCTTTGAGCTTCATTCCATTTATGTTTAAAAAAACAATTACGTGCATTGAAGGCATAGACTATAAGCACCATAGATCTAAATAAAACCTGTAGACATATCTACAGGTTTTATTTAGATCTATGGTGCCATAGCACGTTCTCCCAGCGCTTTCTCAACAACTGACCTGTGTTACATCTACACGCAAACACTCGCTCACAGTTACATTTCCAATCTTGTGCAATAATTATAATGAACGAACACGAGGCAATAATATTTAAGCTTTAAGTCAATAAATCACACTAAAGTACCTATGTCGTAGCAGCACGTACGCGCGGCGCCGCCGGTCCGTCTATGACTGAGGTGGGTGAACCTAATTGCACCTAATTTGAACCTTCCACTTTCGAGACGCTAGAACCTCGTCTTCCCTTTTCTACTAAGATCGATGATTAGCATGCATCCGGTACGTAATTAAACCTACTTAGTAGTTCGTTTCGTGGTTTTATTTTTAAATTCAAAGGCTCCACCTTTTTCAATACAGAATACAGATAATATTTATTTATTATCCACCCAAACTTTTGCATTCATATTAGAGTGTTATCATATCTTACTATAGTTTATATTATAAAGACTCCATCTGCGAATGAAAGGTGCCTGATATAAATCCCAACTGTTTTAGATCCTTAGAATATTTTATTTTCGCTCGTTCTTCTTTATGGGCTTTAGTGAGAAAATTACACAATATAAACAATAATAACACATTTTACTTTACGAATTTTAAGAAAACTTGCAGCTATGATTTGGCAATAAGGTCTTTGATTAAGATATCATGCATGTATCATGGTATTGAGGGCTATTACAAGGTAATTACAAGTTTCCACATATAATATTTAGTAAAAAAACTTATGTAGCAATTATTAAATAGACGACGATACAAGGAAATTACGTGAAATAGAGTACTAATAGGGGTTAATAAAACACACAAAAAGATATATACACAAAAAGTTAAATTAAATTTAGAAAAAGTGGTTACGGGATACAATCTAACTAACACATAGGCTAATTAGAAAATATAATGTTGAATCTAGCCCTAAATGAAGCACAGCTTGTGTAATAGGTACTAGATAACTGATACATATTTTTCTTATACATAGAAAACACCCAGAACACCCGGAACTAATATCTGCTGATCGTACAAACATTGGACCCGAGGCGGGAATACAACTCGCTTTGGTCGCAGAGAGACCATCGCCCGCTGCGCCACAGAATTCGTCAAAATACGTCACTTAATTAGGAATAGATAAAGATAATTTGTTTACAAAAACACGTGTTAACAAAGATTGTAAATAATTTACATCACAACACAACACGTCTGGTCGACGCGACGCGCGACCTGAAAGCTGGTGGGTGGGTATCTGGCGCAGCTCATCAGTTTGCCATACAGCGGGGCAATGCAGCCAGCGTCTTGGGGACGCTTCCGACTGGTATTGATATGGATCAGTTGTGCTGATCCATATCAATTGATTGTTTGCAACAGTCTGCAGTTAGCTTAATTGTTTCAATTGTAAATACTAATTCTAATTAGTTTTTATTATTGAATTGTAATTTTCTCTGTCAATAAAGTTTAAGTATACAAGGTCAAAAAAAACCAAACATGTTTGACCAATTTATATCGGTATGCTAAAAATATGACGAGAGTATGGCATGATCTAATAATAACAACTAATGACTTAATTTTTTTAGAGATCTTATGAGATTTATATCAATTATACGTAACCATTATATTCCAGTTTATAAAAACATACCAAGTTAACGCGCCGTAAACCGCTTAACTCACAGCGGGGCGCTAACGATGGCAATCACAACATTAAATCTCAGGCGCTTTTAATTGACTGGGTAAGAAAACACAATATTTAAGTAGCTATTAATGAATGAGATAGATAAGTCTAGGGACAGGGAAAGATAAATAATTATTCGGTGGTTTGTGACGATCGAAACAAAAATCGAGTTTTTACTATTTTCTAGGTTCTACAAGTTATTGCGACCAGCTTTGGTAGCTAGCTTGCTAGTCAACCAGCTCATGCTGAGGCAGAGCCATTTTTTTATTGGACTTACACCACGTACTTTAAAATGAAATGAAATGAGATGAAAAATATTTTATGTACCTTAAAACTATTATACACAATTAGCCTTCATTCTATGCCAATTTATACTACCTAAGTTACAAAATAAATTTACTTTGTGCGTAGCAGTGTCTAAGGAAATATGGCCTTCCCTCAGCATTATGCTGGGCGCACACTGGTGTGTCCACCCAGCGCTGGTTTTCAGTGAAGACCAAAGGGATCGGGTCACGTTACGATCGCCAGGTGCGTGTTGTAGACATGGTAACAAAAAAATATATTAAAAAAGAAAAACAAATACAAACAAACCTATGAAAGTACCTAAATATTAGAGTATTAAACAATTTAAAAATTATAAAATAATATTGCAAAACTATTGGTCAAGCCGAAAAAATTACGTCGTGTTTACACAAAAAAATGTTAAAATGTATTTCTTCTTAGTCGTTCCTTATGTATTCTGTGTAAGTCTTATAACAAATATGCCTTGACAAAGAAAATTACAATTCAATAGTAAAAACAAATTAGAACTAACTAACTAACAACAACCTGACGACATGACACTAGTCCCATGGGAGTTGGGGAGGCCCATTGTGTGGGACGCTACATGCGTCGACACACTTGCGCCTTCCCATCTTCCGAGGACATCCGTGAGGGCTGGTGCGGCGGCAGATTTGGCCGAGGATCTCAAGAGACGCAAATATGCAGGTCTCGACAGAGTCTACACATTTGCTCCCTTTGGGGTCGAGACCCTAGGTCCATGGGGTAACGAGGCTCTCCGGGTTTTTAAAAAGTTATCTGAGCGTCTGGCCGACGCGACGCGTGACCCGAGAGCTGGCGGGTATCTGGCGCAGCGCATCAGCATTGCCATACAGCGGGGCAATGCAGCCAGCGTCTTGGGGACGCTTCCGACTGGTATTGATATGGATCAGTTGAGCTACCTGTTGATTGTGTTTGGTAGATTTTGTTTGTGTAAAGAAGAATTTCAAAAACAGCCAATGATTTCCTTCTAGCCGAATTTTCGGCCAAGGCGCGGCGGCCAGACTCAACGGAGACTAGCCATGCGCGCAGAACATATTATAGTGCACAAGTGTGTGCGCAAACACTGGTGCACTCACTATTCCCTCACTCTTATAATCTGTTGGGACGGCAGACAGCCACAACCGGGGAGCGCTCAGGCGCAAGAGACGCTCGAAAACATAACCCACGCCTCAAATAAATAATATATAAATAGGTTGTCCAGCATTATTTATATATTATTTATTTGAGGCACACAGCATCATCTAGCCCCAAGCTAAGCAGAGCTTGTGTTATGGGTACTGGATAAATGATATAATTAATACATCAGTAAATATTGATCATTGCATTTCTTCTTCTTTATCACAGGTTTCAATAAATAAAAAAGAGATTGAACTGAAAATTAGGAATTTGGATGGAAACAAGGGTCCAGGACCAGATCAATTACCTCCATCTTTTAATAAATCTTGTGGCAGGGAGCTATCTATTCCTCTTTGTATAATATTTAATAAGTCCCTCAAATTAGGTACTTTTCCAAGTCAGTGGAAAACTGCGCACATAGTTCCAATTCATAAAAGTGGAGACAAATCTCGTTGTGAGAATTATAGACCTATTAGTATTTTATCGTGTTTTGCAAAACTATTCGAATCATTAGTTTACGTTCGCCTCTACAGCCACATACAACCAATTCTTTCTGATAAACAGCATGGCTTTGTTAAGAATCGATCTACGATAACTAACTTACTGGAGTACAAACATTACCTTTGCCGAGCTTTTGCTACTGGAAGTCAGGTTGACTCGATCTATACGGACTTTTCTAAGGCTTTTGACAAAGTCAATCATCGACTACTTTGTCGTAAGCTTTTTACTTATGGTATACATGGAAATTTGTTTCGCTGGATTTCGTCTTACCTTGATAATAGAAGTCAGTTGGTGGCATTAAAAGGTTTTGTTTCCTCTCCAGTGGTGGTGTCTTCAGGTGTTCCTCAAGGCTCCCATTTAGGACCTCTACTTTTTGTTATTTTTATTAATGATTTAGTTAGGCGTTTATCTTCTAATTGTCTTTTGTATGCAGATGATTTAAAAATCTATAACGTTATTTCTAAGCCATCTGATTGCTTGATTTTACAGGATGATTTGGATACTGTATCTATGTGGTGTGACATTAATGAGATGTGTCTAAACGTAGACAAATGTTTCGTAATCTCTTTCTCCAATAAGCAGCAAAAAATTAATAACACCTATACTATAGATGGAAATTTACTAAATCGTTCTGACACGGCTAAGGATCTGGGTATTATATTTGATAGTAAACTCTCTTTTAGACCTCACTATCATCAAATCATATCAAAGGCTAATCAACTTCTTGGTTTTGTCTTTAGGACGACAAAGGGTTTTACAAAACCTCGCAGTCTTTTATACCTCTTCTTTGCCTTGGTCAGAAGTGGTTTGGAATATGGCAGTCCAATATGGTCCCCAAATTACAAAGTACATATCAATGCAATTGAACGAGTGCAAAGAAAGTGCTTAAAATTATTAATTTATCGTCAACAACCTGGGCGCTCTACTTTGAGCTATGAAGATAGGTTATGCAGATTTAATGTTCAGTCCTTGGAGACGCGTCGATTATACTTTGATTTAGTTTACCTGTACAAAATCATGCATTCTATTATTGATTCTCCCGAATTGTTGTCGCATATTTCTTTGAATACTAAATTTAGCGCCCGTAGAGCAAATCATTCTAATTTATTTTCATTACTTACTTATAAAAATAACATTTCTTTTTACAACCCACTATCGAGAATGTGTCGCCAGTATAATGAGCTATTAAAGTCGCATATAGTGTTGGACATATTTTGTCCTAGTTTGTATGGTTTTGTTAAAACTGCTAAGGACATCCTCCATTCGAACTGCAGGGGAAATGATGCTTGTGAGAGCAACATAGCCACTGTATCCTGAAGTCACCATTAAATACATAGGTATTGCTGTTTTGTGTTATTTTACATATCTGGTCTTATTTTTGTTGATTGTTTTATTTTTGTATCACCGTTTTCAAACCAATCTAAACTTTTGTTTACATTTCTACTCAATATACCTAATTATTTGTTGAGTGCACATAGTGTTACGTGTCAAGCCAGTTCATATTTTCTCAGATTTTTGTGTTCTATTATTGTTATTGCTTGTTATGTGTTTTGTGTACCAAATAAATAAATAAAAAAATAAAAAATACACATATATAGATATATTTTACTATACATAGAAAATACCCACACTTATCGCTATGAGCGATAAGGCCGCCTTTGTACTTCGTCTACTCTTGGCATCTATTTCTGTAATGTTTTCTTTCTTTGTGTGGTACAATAAAGAATTATCTATCTATCTATCTAAATACCCAGAACACCCAAAACAAATATTTGCAGGTCGTACGAACATTTGTCCCAAGGCGGGAATCGAACCCACAACCTCCTGCGTCGCAGACGGACCATCGCCCGCCGAAACACTGTATCGTACTTGAAATTAACATAAATAAAAAACTTAATCTAAATATAGATACCCTAGCGGCTTCACATCTTGCAGGGACATCGGTACGGCCCGACTCCGCAGTTACATCAGCGGAGTCTCTCAAATGGCGAAATTACGCTAATCTTGACCGAGGTTACCTATTTGAGCTGTTTGGGGCTGAAACCCTTGGTCCTTGGGGTCCTGTGGCACACGCTGTTTATAAAGATTTTATCAAACTTCTCATAGTCTACAGGTGATCGGAATGCTGGCTTCTATTTCGGTCAATGAATTAGCATTGCCATTCAACGTGGCAATGCTGCCAGCATTCTGGGCACACTGTCGGCTTAGATTTTTAAAATAGATATAAGTGTAAATACTAGCTGCTATAATTGCTTTATTAAGTTATAACTAAATAAAAAACCCAGTACAAAAGGCGACATTATCGCTGAGAGCGATTTCTCCCAGGCAACCTTGAAAATGGTCTTCATTGTATAATTTAACATTGAAGCATTTGTCGACGGCACTCCGTTTGTAATGCGCACTCTAAGCAGAAAACCGAAGAGCAACCTCCGCCGAAAATAACAGCTGTTCTGGTAAATTCGACCCTAACTTAATTTCGTCATTTCTTAACTTAACCTGTAATAAAACAAGGCGAACAATTACCAGCTCCTAACTTACTAACTTGTCAATTAAGTGATTAAACTTCCAACTTCATTAGTTAAGTTTTTGGGCATTCCGTTTGTTTTGCGCTGAACAATTAGAGATGTTACAATTTACTGTGAGTTTTGAAAGGTCGTGAGTTGGGATGGTTAAGAAAAATATTGAGGTAGCGTGCTTTGCTTACTCTTCGAAATAATTTCAATACACTCACTACTATACTCGCTACCCTGGCACATCAGCCCCGAAGTGGATCTTGGCCTCCGTCACAATCGCCACCGCGGCTTCTGTCCTCCATCCAGTCCGGTATGAAGGAAGGTTTCATGTTCGATTCTTTACATTACCCTAAGGCTGGTTGGTCCAACGGCCTTGATAAGCCATATAAATTATTTGTCTTATTCGTGAAATGTTCAGTTCAGAATATTCCCCGGCTCCGAAACCTCGTGTTCAGTATGCCAAACCGGCTCGAAGCTGTAATACGCTCGAGGAGGCAATACCAGTTATTAAAAATTAAATAACATGTAAAACATGTTTATAAAATGCTAATTGAGTTTTTGGACACTAAGCTAAAAATAGCTGCTTTATCGTTTTATCTTTTTTTTAAGATAAAAATGTTACTAATGTTTAGTTTACTATAGTTTCAAAGAAACCTGATAAAATTTGCTATAAAACGTTTTTATTTTAAATCTCTAACTTCTACAGTTTAGAAAAAAAAAAATTTTAAAAGTTGGATACTTGGTTTTGCTGGCCGGTGTAGTATGTTCTTTAATAGCAAGGCAAATGAGAGATAGTAAATTAGAAGGAAGAGGAGCTTTGTAATAAACTAGAGATCATCCAAAGAAGGAGTTCAGAGAGACATCAGAACATAAGATGGTAAACAATTGCCCATCTTAGCTTAAATTTTTTATTATTTTCAGGTTTGAGCGAGCCCTGTTGGTTATTTCCCGCCATCATGACTGCGTCGCGCGTTTCGTTTATGCTGCTCATCGCGCTGGTGTGCGTCGTTTGCTGTTATTCAGCCTCTGTGAGTAGAACCTCCTTTTTAGGGTTCCATACTTTTTACCAAGTTTTAAACAGCCTTAGTTATTGTTATGTTGGTAGCTATTGCTGTATCTTATATGTTCATGTTCATTAGGCTTTAGATCTTATTTTTTATTTCAATTGACAACAAATATACGGTTTTCGGATTTTTCCCTGTATTTGTGCTATAAAACTTTACTTCTTGACAAATTTTATGATTCTAGGTCTACGGGAAGTACCCTACAGGTTTTGTGTAGGTACATGTGAGATGTGATTCTCTTGCAAATTTCAAAATATTCGGACATAAACGGCTGTAACTTTTGATTGCGTTGTCTTAGAAGTTTGATTTATATCACGGCTCCAAGAGGTTACGGACTTGAGTAAGTTTTGATGCTAATTTCAACTCGATACCTCCACGCGTTTCTGAGAAAAAGGGGTTGACAGACGGACAACAATGTGATCCTATAAGGGTTCCTTTATCCTCTTGAGGTACCCTAAAAAACTAAAATCCACCCTGTAAATAGGAAGTCTAAAAACCTGCTTATGGCGGCAGCAAATAAATACCTAAGTACATCCTATATTGGACCACTGCTGGACGCACGCCTTCCGCTGATAAGCGCCTTGTTGGCTTCTATCATATGGGGGGTTATGCGCATAATCCCCACGCTGTGCATGCAGGTTGGGGATCGCAGTTCGGTCGATCTGTTCGGTAGGGTCGCGGCTGCCCGCCCCCCGGTGGCTTTAGTCGCCTCTTACGACACCCGCGGTACGACTTGGGGTGGTGCAAATTGTAAGCCCACATGGCGAAATAAATACTTACCTACTTAAGTAAAAAAAACATGATATATCACACTGCATCAACTATCAGAGCTTGACTTATGTTATATATTAAGATTATGGAAAGCAAACGACTGAAAGACATATAAATTTTTTTATAAAATTAAAAAGAAATAGATCTTGTGTTTACATTTAAACAGTTCAGCTAACTGTTGCTACAAATTTAGAGGTAGCTCAACAGATCCAAATCAGTAACAGCCGGAAGCGACCCAAAGAGTCTGGCTGCATTGCCCCGCTGTGAGGCATCGCTGCGGAAAATAACTAGACCTGATAAACCTTTCATCTTACCCCATGCTCAGCTTAGCTTGGGGCTAGATGGTAATGTGTGAACTGTCCAGCATTATTTATTTATTATCTAAATTTCAGTTACCAAGAGGCTACGATCCAAGGATGCTGAGCGAAGAGGTCGTGATGGCTCCTAAGAAGAGGCCATTCTGCAATGCCTTTACAGGTAATTTATACATAAATATAATTTGCTATTTATCATATTTATATTTATAGCTCCAATATACATTATACAGACTGGTGTTCTGCAGGCCGTGTGCCAGTAGTGGTAAATAGGGTTAGGTGGAACCACAGAAATATAAAAAATAGTGCCTTATTATTCAGATTGCTGTGGGTGGAGCCAAGTGCTAGCTTGGCGTCTTTTTTAACCCTGAAAAGTAACAGCACAACATAGTTCAAATTTCAGAAAGATTTTGAAGTAGCTTATTTCCGTCCGCGGGACGGGATTCAGGTTTCACTAAGATCCGTCATGAACTAGCCATCATGAACTGATATGCTACAAAGCTAACGTCAATGGATTCGCTGAAAAAAGTAACATCAGGAAACTGAAGTTAGCTACATAACTAAGCGCTTCAACGTACCTCCGCTAGATGTCGTTAAGACAAAAATTTAGAAAATGTTGGAGTGCACAATGTCAACCAATCCCAGATCGCGCAAATGCTTGATTCAGTTACAAATGGGCATTATTATGTATCAGCTGGGTCAGCCCCCCCCCCCCCCCCTCCTCTGTGTGAAAAAAAGGAATGGTATTCCTATACCATCTCAAACAAAAAAAAAGGTTGAATACGAAAATAATTTAGGCTTTGCTACGAGGCGCTACGGTGCTACGATCGGCTACGAATAGGCTACGAGCTAGCTACGTCTTTCTCTGCGGCTACGCCCCGTAGCATAGTGCTTGTATTTTGGCAACTGTCACTCCGGGATCGTTCGCGGCATGACAGACTACACGACGCGCACTTAGGCCCGTATTATGAATGCTTGGTCAGTCATCGATTCATGCTTGACTTACGCTTTACTGTGGCATAAACGTCACTTAAGCATAGATCTATGACTGAGCAAGCTTTCATAAAACGGACCTTACACTCTTAATTAAATTACTACTCGAGTAACATGTACCTAGACCAGAGGCGTGAGTCTGCAAGGCGTGATCGAGACGTCGACGTCTCGATCACGTCTCGTTAGTAACGTCAGATGGGACTCGGGGCTCTGTTTAATTACAGCCTAGCTTTTCTATTTATATGTATCTAAAGCCCGTATTAAAAAAGCTTGCTCTAACGATTTTCTACGGCAAAAGCGTTACTCAAGCATAGATTGATGATGACTGAGCATAGTTTCATAATACGAGTTTTTGATTGTATCTTAGTTTTAATCAGTTTGACCCAAAGATAGTAACGGAACGGTATTTTTGGATTTTTTTGGATTTTTTGTTTGACCTTATTTTATTTTGAGGACAGAAAATAGACAGGACGTTTACAATCGAAATTCGAAATTGACGAATGCAGTTGTACGCCAATGATTCTCAAACATTTTCGCAACATGTTCATTGTTACTTCAAAATTATTTTCAAATTATAAAAAATTCATATACCTAGTATACAACTAATCAAATACCGTAACGTTTCTGTTCTAAAAGTAACTTTATTTAAAACTAAGACCCGTGTTATAAAAGCTTGCTCAGTCATCGATCTATGCTTAAGGCTGGTGCATGGCCCAACAGCTTTGAGAACACAAAATAATATCTGTAGCCGTACCTATATATAATTTGTTTTATTCGTGAAATATTCAATTTGTGTAAAATACTTTGACAAATATTTGAGTGAAAGAAAAATACTCAAAATCAACAGCGTTTAGAGGATATATCCAAATTTCGAATAATAAAGTATTTTACACAAATTGAACATTTCACGAATAAAACAAATTACATATAGGTACGGCTACAGATAATTATTTTGTGTTCTCAAAGCCGTTGTGCTATACACCAGCCTAAAGTAAAGATTTTCTATGGCAAAAGCGTTACTCAAGCTTGATGACTGAGCATAGTTTCATAATACGAGCCTTCGTTTTGTACTTTTCGCAATCGTTGCAGGTTGCGGGAGGAAAAGGTCTCAAGGAGCCCCTGGAATGCCATCCCAGGAACTGAGACAAAGACAGGTTAGTTTGATTCTTTAGCATCGTACCTGATTAAACGGACGACCTCAGTGTCGCAGCGAGAGGTTGCGGTTTATATTCCCGCCTCGGGATAACTGGTACGATCTGAAGGTATTTGATCCGGGTGTTCTGGGTGCATCATAAAAATATACCTATCTATAATTTCTATTAATTAAATCAATTATCTAGTACCCATAACACTAGTTCTGCTTTGCTGGGAGCAAGTGAGGCTGCGTGATGTCCAGCATTATTCAGAGAAAATAAAATTAGCTAATTGAAACCTATATCAAATAAAATCAAGTTCACTGATAGATAAGTGATAAGCGATGCTTATGCAAAGGAAACCTACAACTTATACTGTTTAAAACCTTAAATTATTTAATATTAAATTCATAGAGGCACGCTATGCCTCTATGAATTTATAAATTAACCACATCATTGTTATTTCGCTCTGTAGAAGATTGTTTTGGACCCATCTGTAAGATCTCAAATATATTTTTTCCAGTACGTAGACGATGATACCCTCAGCTCAATCCTGGACTCCGAATCAGCAATCGACGAGCTTTCCCGCCAAATCCTCTCCGAAGCGAAGCTCTGGGAGGCCATTCAAGAGGCCAGTGCTGAGATCGCCAGAAGAAAACAAAAGGAAATCAGTTTTAACCAGTAAATGACTATTTAATGTCGCTGACGTACGTAGGAAACGAATCTATTACCGTAGCATTTTTCTAAAAATCTTTATGTATTAGGAACTATTTATATACCAACCTACTTGGTGTTCCATAAAATACTCTCAAATTAGCTAAAATGTGGAAAGATTACGCTACAAATAGTAATTAGTTATTTTATTTATTACCTAGGAGGTGACATAATTAAGTTGTGATATAATTTTAGTAAATTTAATTAAGTAGTAGATATTTTTCGCTTCTTTTTTTAAAGTTTAGAACCCTGGCATTATAATTTCCGATAAAAATTATAGTTATCTAATTTATATACCTATCTTTTGTGTTTGTCTAATTAAATTAAAAACAACTTTCTTGCAATTAATTTGATTAAATTAAAGAGCTACATTTGTTGATTTGAGTATAAGTTTATAACTATAGTATTAGGTGTTTATTCGAATTTATTGAAGAAATAAAACTTCTTCCTCTGGATAATAGTAATTTCTTTTATTTTTGACTTTATGTCTATTCATCCAGCCTTAATAGACATAAAACCTACTTAAACTAATAGTTTCATGTCATACCAATTGACAGGAGGTTTAATGTATCATCATAGGTTGTTAGATAGCCTTTTTTTTTAATATAAAAAAAGTTTGTACATTTAAACGTTGAATATCCTATTTTCGATCGTGTCTTCATAGGAATGGGGCCTGTATTCGCTTGCAATAATGTTGTTAATCCACTGTTCTGGTAGACTCTCAACAAAGAAGACGGGGAACTTGGACATTTCAGACTTTTGCAGACTTTCTGGTAGAGATTTCATGTCGTGTGCGGTTGTTGACAGGAACTGAAAACATTTTTTAATTAATAAACGTTTTAATAAACGCCTGCCTTACTAAAGAACCATTATCTGCAGGTCAACAGCTTTTATGTCTTAGAAACTGAAAAAATGTAGGAAGTAGTGCCTTTATAAAAATATTTTAAGTAACATCGAAGTTGATGCTTACGTGGATATCTTCCTATCACCTTGTCGAAATAATAAGTAATATCTATCTACCTACCTATAATAAATCATTAAACTGAACGTATTGAGCTATTGCTCACTATGGAGACCTCAGCAGGCCTGATGCAACATACTGTAAAAACCACTTAAAAAAGGGGAACTCGCTAGGTACCTTCCTAGTTAAAAAGCTCACCTTTAGCCCGTCGTTAGATCCTCGCTTCTTCCTCAGGTAGTTGAAGCAGCAGGATCTGAAATGCCGCGTGCCGCACGCTGACGCACACTCGCTGCCGCACGAGTCGCACGACAAACTTGCCGCCCACATTGTGCTGCCTGAAAACATAATCATTAATTATACTTACTTTTGTTTTTTGTCTTGTTATCAGGAATAATTTTTTCACTATCATCAGGACAAGACACAAATTGGGAGAAAAGATGCTATAAGTATCAGGGCCTGTACTCGTAAAAAGGAAAACGCAGTTTCTGATTCGTTTTCGTGCAAACGCTAATCTAGTGTAAGCGACATAAGAATTGTTTTTGCACAAAAATGAATCGGAAACTTCCCTTTTCCTTTTCCTAGCAGGGCCTCAGAGTCATTGGCTTTTTTAATTGTATTTCAACTATACAATCAAGTGATCAAATATATAATTAAGTTTCTTTCTACGTAGGTAGGTACTGTTCCTAGATACAAAACATACACGGTTTTACGATTTCGAACCTTGAGCAAATCATAAGAAATCAAGAGGAAACATTTTCTAACGACACAGGTAAGTACATAACAAGACAATAAGGCGTTTTCCAATAAGAAATAACCCTATTTACCTTAAAATTCAATAGATGGCGCGCAACTTTCGCAAAAGAAAAAGGTTGTGTTAGTGTGTCATGTCTTCCTATGCAGGGTCTATGCCATATGATTTCAAACTAAAAGCGCCGAATTTTCCGTATGTTAGTGAAGTTAGCAGAGCATCTTCCAGCAGAGCATAAATAAATTACAGTTCAGTTCGTATGCAAGTGAGTTCTATAGTTCCTGATACTTTTCAGGAATAGTTCAGGCGAATTACATAAAAAAAATTATGTGAAATTATGCTCAACTAACATCGCATAGCCGATCATTTTTCGGTAATCGATAAAAAAATCGCATAAGATAAACAGTAACTGATGGTTTTCAGAAATAGTTCCGGTGTTTATACAACATTATACTTAATTTAAAGATATGATCTAGTGCATTTCTGTTCGAGTCGGAGTCGTGACACAATGTTCCTGAGGCCTGCGCAAACCACTGTCCATACAGATTGCATGAGTTTAAGATAAAAAAAGGTTCGTGCCTATGTTTTTGACACATTTTAATAACCGACCACGTGAATTTTTATTCAAAAAGATCTTGAAAATATTAAAAATCAGAGTGATTTTTCGTCGAAATTATGAAGTTTCAAATACCAGTAGAGCAGGTTTTATTTATTAGCGTGCATCTAATAACAGACAAACAAACGTCCGTCCTTATAATTTTCTAACAGTTTAGAAGCATATCTTTTAAATTTTCATAAAACAGTATTTGAAAAATTTTGAAAACTGAGATATGTGCGTCGAATATGTACAGCTTCTAACAAAAGTATACCCAGTTTCAGACAAACGACAAACTGTTCGTTCTTATGATTTTGTTGTACTTCAAAAGCAAGAAGTATGAAATTTTCATGAAAACTGACTTCAAAAAGTTATAAAATCTGTGATATGTGCTGAGATTTGTATAGATCCAAACACCTGTAAAACAATTTGAATAAGAATTTTAACTTGCATTATGAAGACAAACAAAGGATTGTTCTTATGATTTTATAACTTTTCAGAAGCAGAACTCCTCAAATTTTCATGAAAACGGTTTTCGCAAAATGTCAAAATCTGTGATGCGTGCGTTGAATTTGTATTGATCCAAAAACATGTATGTAAAGCTATTTTTATTAGAGTTCTATTAGCGTGCATTGCTTTGTAGATGAAGAACGATCCTTTCTTATGATTTTGATACATTTAAGAAGTATAACTACTGAAACTTTCATGAAAACGTACTTAGAAAAATGACAGAATCTATGATATTTTAGTCGAAAGTGTAAAGACTCAAACACCAGTAGAGCCAGTTTTATCGGAGTTCTAATCGCATGCATCTAGATTTAGAAGAACACAAGTCTGTTCTTATGATTTTACAACATTTTTGAAGCAGAAAACTTGGAACATTCATGAAAAGGTACATGAACAATGACAAATCTTTGATATTTTCGTCGAAAGTGTTAATATTCAAACACCAATAGACCCAGTTTTATCAGAGTTCTATTCGCATGCGTCAGGTTTCAGACGAACAAAAATTCGTTCTTATGATTTTAATATATTTGAAAAACAGAAATCATGAAACGTTCATGAAGACGTAGGTACTTAGAAAAATGACAACATATATGATATTTTCACCGAAAGTGTAAAGATTCAGTCCAGTAGACCCAGTTTTATCAAAGTTCTTATCGCATGCATCATGTTTCAGACGAACAAAGATCTGTTTTTTTATGATTTTGATACATTTTAGAAGCAGAACTCTTGAAATTTTTATGAAAATGTACTGAGAAATATGACAGAATCTTAGATAGCTATATAGCTATAGCTATATTCGACACACATATCTCAGATTTAAAATTTTTCAAATACCGTTTTAATGAAAATTTTAGAAGATCTGCTTTTTTACTGTTACAAAATTATAAGAACGGACGTTTGTTTGTCTGTGACTCGATGCACGCCAGTAGAACTCTGATAAAACCTGCTCTACTGGTATTTGAAACCTTACATTTACCTGAAAAGTAACAGGAACTATAGAACTCACCTGCATGCGAACAGAACTCTAATTTATTTATGCTCTGCTGGAAGATACTCTGCTAACTTCATAGACACCTAAACGTGTCATTGGAAAGTAAAATTCTTTTATTACGCCATACAACCATGCTTTTACATTAAATTCATATACGATATTATTATATAATTCATATATGAATTATATAGTATATACAATAATGAAACCCGTTGTAATGCACACGACATGCTATCTAAGTAGATCTAATATTCTATAACTGCTAACACAGGTCACCTGATCCAAAGTCTCTAGATCTGAAGCTTCCTTTTTATATCTTCTAGAATCTGCTTGCGACCAAGTCGCTATAAATTAAAATAAATATTATTTGAGTTTGATTTTGGTTTAAGTAGGTATCTGCATTATTTTACTAACAATGCTAAAATAATTTTTATAAATCCCTTAGACTAAGTAAAAATAGTTATATTATAGACTAAGTAGAAACACTGTCTGTGTACGACCGGAAGTCATGTTGATGATGCTCAATAATTTAATTATACAGCCTGAAATAGTGGCCCGGCTAATACCCGCGAGGCGAAGATAGTGGAACTGGGGATGTTGCCCTTTATTTTAGCAAAATACGAAAATAATACCCATCCTCTGCCCATCCATGAATACTAGAACACATTTGTATGTTTTATAGAGGTTAGAGGTATTTGTCAGCATCGGTAAATTTTATAATATCTGATGATATTCCTGAGACATGATCTGATTGAATAATTTATCCAAAACCTTTACTTATCGCCATTTAGAACCTCATTCAATTATTATTAGAGTAATGCTGGACAATGCTGGACAATCCACACAGCATCATCTAGCCCCAAAGTAAGCAGAGCTTGTGTTATGGGTACTAGATGACTGATAAACTTAATACAATACATAACATAGATAGATATTTTTTTTTTATTATATATAGAAAATACCCAGAACACCCGGAACAAATATTTGCAGATCGTACAAACATTTGTCCCAAGGCGGGAATCGAACCTTCTGCGTCGCAGGCGGAGCTTCGCCCGCCGCGCCACATCGGTCGTCGGCTGTGTGGATTGTCCAGCATTATTATTATTATTATTATTATTAGAGTCACAAGCATAGCTAAATATTAAACTTTTACTTACCGATAAGCACTAAAGAAAATATGGCTGTTAACTTCAACATTTTGAAATAAATAAAAACTACAAAAAAAAAGTAATATCGTTGAATTTGATTTTCGCGCCTTTCCTTTGCTGTAAAGAAGAAGGCGGCGGTTGCAAGCGCGGTGGATTGAATGTTGGAGATTCCTTCACCTCCCCTTTTATATGGGTGAAAGTTTACCCTTTTACGCGTAGGCTAACACAGTAACGTGATGAAAATTTCAGATTGTTTATTTATCGGCTTGATATTGCTTGTTAGCTTTTGATTTATAGTCTCGAACTTTATAACTGGCATTTGGCTTGAGTACCCGCACGTATTTCACTTTCATAATTTACTTAGGTAAGTCAAAGCAAAAGAAAATAGGCAGGAGCCTACTGTAGGTTCCTGCCTACCTATATTCTTTTGGTATTTAGGTGCAGTGAGGGTGCGTTCCTGCCTACCTTACTTACAGGAAAGGTATGTAAGGTATTGTATGGACAATACATAGTCTAGCTGCTAGCTACTGTACCTTATACATTCTAGCCGAACTCGATGTAGAATGTTTGTAAACAAACCGCCCATAACCTAAAATTCACTCTGCTGCCGCGTCTTTTCATACGCAATTTACAGTATATATGTCGATTTGAGGTCCTTCCTTCAATAAATATTGTTTACCATTATATCTGAAACTCGCGCCAAGCAAGTGAGTTTAAGTTATTTGTGTCGTGTTTTTTTTTACAAACATTCTACATCGAGTTTGGCTGATATAAAGTACCTATACCTACCCGATATTTTCATAACTCTTTTGAGCTGCGGTAGAGCTGTACTTACCAACATTGGTACGTTAAAAAAGTAGATACCTATATAGAGTAGGTAATAAAATTTCTAGCGACAGTGAACAACTAGTATTTGCATGTTGTTCAGAAAATTAAACGAATATTAGAAAAGTTTTCCTATAAAAATGTAAAATAGCCGGCAGGATGCGTGAATTGGTTAATAAAATGGTCTTTGACTATGATTCTTTCCTCTACCTACGAGTACCTCTTGAACTAGGTACCTTACCTACCGTTTTTGTCTTTAATTTAAACAAATGAATGTAGTCCTATCATAATTTAAAAAAAGGCATATCTATACATAATATAGTATTATAATAAATAAAGATCTCATTGTTATTGTAGAAAAAGATCTCATTCTAAGTAGATTTTGTAATTTTTATGTTGTATACTATTTTAGACATAAGCATTTTTTAAATATTCCTTTACCTTTTGTATTACATATACTTTTCCTTTTATTTTTGGAGCTATTTTGTCAGTCCAGTTAAAAAAAAAATGTTATTTGTTGTTTTGTTACTCTGTTATTGTGCACGCTGAGACTTCCTAAATTATAGAGACACATAGATTTAAGAACTTGTTACTTGTTTGTTACTAACTTGCGTTGTGTGATCTCTTGTTGGATGTCCTATTTAATAAATAAATAAATAAATGATGGTAGAATCCGCGTTAAATATGTTACGTGTGATGGTAGGATTCTATCTCGATGGTGATGGTAGGCTACATACCTACATCATATGAAGCCGGGTGCTGACCTGTAACAGGGCGTACCGTAATGTACCATTCGCAGTGAACATGATGTGACATCGCGTGCTAAAATCCGTCTAGTTGCTCGTTGCGAGCGCCTTCTTTCCCCGTACACGAACTGCACGAACGCACGCACTGTGTAACACGTTGCATTACGCCCTGTAACGCGCGCCGGGCAGTACCCTCCTTTATAGGCTCTTTAAGTATACCTAAGTACGTACATAATAAACTTCAACTAGCGTATGCCCGTGGTTTCCCGTATAAAAAGTAGCTTATGTACTGACTATGTAGGTAGGCAAGTTAGATTATGTTCTTAGGTAGGTAGATACCTACCCCCTCAAATTTCATCATAATCTGTTCAGTAGTTTTGGAGATCTTTGTCCTAGTATCCTTACTAATATTATAAATTCGCAAGTAACTCTGTCTGTCTGTCTGTTACCTTTTCAAACCTAAACGACTGAACGGATCTCAATGAAATTTGGCAGGGAGGTAAATGGTATCCCGGGGACGGACATAGGCTACTAAAAAAGCGCGTAACACGCCGCGGGCGGCAGCTAGTAATTTATAAATTAATAATACATTTTTATTGCAGTTAGATTCTGGGGTCTCCCTTTAGAACAAAATTTGCTTGAGTTAGGATAGACCATTAATAAATAAGTACCTACATATGATACCAAAGTGTAAACTATTTTTAATCCGGGAAGAACGCGTGCGAACCCGCGAGCAACAGCTAGTCGATGACATTCATCTGCCTACAAAGCTTAAAAGCACTCAGTTAAAAAGGTTTTCAAACAATCGTATGAAATCTGATACTTTTATAAACGGCACTTACGCTGGCTTGTAGGTAGGCTCTTAAGAGGGCGCAATGCGCACCATTTTGTGAAAAGGATAGGCATAGGATTTCGCGTTCATAGGAGCGGGACAGAGCATACGTTTTTGGAACGGACGGCGAAAGCGCAAATTCAAGTTTTTGCTTTTTCACAAGAAAACTACACAACTTATTATGAAAATAGTTCAAGGAACCAAATAATTAGTAATAACCTACGAATCATAATATAAACCATTTTAATGGACCGCAGGGTTCCCGAGGTCTCGACCAAATTATATGCGAAACAGTGCCGTTTCCTGATTTTTTAATCGTGTTTTCCCGTTCAAGGAACCAAAGAAAAAATTTTTAATTTGATGTAAGTAATTAGGTAGGAACCTAATTCGAGTATTTTACCACGGGGATCCCGTGAGTAGGTACGAGGCCCAGTTTGACAACCAAACCCGGTATGTTCAATGATATTATTTTAAAAATCTCATTGGTTAGGTTCGCAAAGCTTTAAGATTTGTTTCTACTCGCGGTTTCGCACGTGTTGTTTCCGAAATAAAAAAACCATAGGTACTAATATTATATATTCAAATGTAACTCTGTCTGTCTGTTACCTTTTCACGCCTAAACGGCTGAACGGATCTAAACGAAATTTGACAGGGATGTAAATGGTAGGTATCCCCCTCTAGTCTCAGTAGTTCGGTTGTTTTGTTCAGTCCCGGCTGCTGATACTAAAAAAGTCTCATTATTTCGGCTGTGACGTCTAACCGAACTATTGAGCCTTTCTCTGTAGTTCGGATTATGATGTGGACAAAACAAAACACAAAACAACTTTTATTAGTTACAAATAGTATCAGCAAGATGGTTTCTGCTTATGTAGATATACGAACAACGAGGCGAAGCCGTCCGAGCGCGCCTCCGCGAACATCCGCGCAACCGCGGGAGCCCCAGGTAGCATCCTGAATGTAATACGGGACGCGAAGGATGTTTATCGCTTTTTGAGTATATGTGGTCCATAGGCTACTCGTGTATATTATACTTCAAACGACCCGGGTTTGGTCGCTTGCCAGCGGAGAAGGATGGTATAATAAGAATAATTATTTATTGCTATATATTTATAATAGCATCGTATATTGCATCTTAATTTGAGTAAGGAGTGAAGTTATGTAGAAAAACACGTGAAGATATGTTTTTTTAGAAAGAAAATTATTCCAGTTCCGCTTTCGTTTCCTAATACTTTTTGCGTTTTTTTTTTACGTCCTTAACCAGACTACAGCTACTATTTTAGTCTTAATAGTTCGGATAGACGTCACAGCTGAACTAATGAGACTATTTTAGTACCTACTACTGCTAGGTACATGGAGATATATGGTATCCCAGGGACAGACATAGGCTACTGTCTATCTCGGAAAAGAGCGTGCTAAACCGCGGGCAGCAGCTGGACACTAATTAAAGAGGTCATAGAAATCAGTGAAAATATTTTTATTTTATTTGTTAGTCTTAACATAATATAAAATCTGTGACATAAGTAAGCAATATAAGGGCATTCTCAGGCATAAAAATAAAATAAATAAATTATATTAAGGCGCTACCCCGACCCACAATAGCGCCGCCACCTATTTTATCTTTTTATTATGTTAAAAAAAAAGAAAATTAAAATCCATTGGGCAGTTTGTGATACCTATCATAAGCTTTTTTTTAATGTCGGTAATAGTTTTATTTTGTATAGTTTGTATAGACAGTGTAGACAGATATGCGAAAACAGAGTTTGGTGGCCACCAAGAGCAACTTCGCATCTTTGCATAAACTATAAAAAATAAAACTATTACAGAGGCATTAAAAACAAGATCCGTCAAGTGCGATTGTGACTCGCGCGCCGAGGGTTTCGAACGGTTGTCAAGTATAACAATATGTACTAGGTACTGGTTAGAGACTTTGCTATTTGATGAATACCAAAAAATTAAAGGTACCTACATTTCAGATGTATCGGTTTACAAACTTCGGAGTAGGTATATAGGGTAATAGTAAAATTTTCGTCTTTTTTCAAAATATTTCAAAAAGTATGACACCTACAGAAATTTAAAAAACTGTTTTGAGATGTAAATACCGATAACTTTCATTTGATACCCCACGCGGTGAGGTAGCCCCCTTTTTGAAAATTATTCCCCCCTTTGTGACAATTTTTCAAAAAGTGTTCTACTTACAGACTTCTCTATATTTTTCCTGTAAAATATAGATCCATATCTACAAACGCTACATGCATATCAGATGGATCGCTCTGCAAACTTCGGAGATAGGGGGGGAATGGGTATTTTGACCTTTTTCAAAATATTTCAAAAAGTATGGAACCTACAAAAAATTCAAAAACTGTTTTGAAATAAACAATCTGATACCTTTCATTTGATACCCCACTTGACATTGTAGGTGTCTTTTAAAATTTCGACATCACAATTTGTACTGAAAATTTACATTTTCATTTTTCATTTATTTTTATTTATTTTTATTTTAATCTGTACAGGCGCACGAAATGTATTATTATTTCAAATTTCACGTTATTTGCTGCTGTAGTTGCTGAGATATTAAAGACTGAAAAAAGGACAGAAAAAGCGATGCCATAATACATAGATATCACAAACTGCCCAATGGATTTTAAAAATTTCTTTTGTTTAACGTAATAATAAGATAAAATAGGTGCCGGCGCTATTGTCGGTCGGGGTAGCGCCTTAAAAATTATTCCTTCATTCATCCGAAGAACTAGACGAAGCATAATCTCCTTCCCTAATAATATAAACACAATTACTCTTTAACATTTCCTTCACTCGTTTCTTTTCATGACTCTTAAAATGCTGTGCTAATTTACTATTCGTTATAAACTTCTTCGAACACAGTTCACACTCAAATTTCCTATCACCGGAATGAGTTTTTTGATGTTGGTCCAAGTTACATTTTTGAATGAATCGTTTCTCACATTGGTCACATGCAAAGTTTTTTTCACCGATATGTATTTTGTAGTGACGATCGAAGTCTCCTTTCCTGTAGAATGATGACTCGCATTCGGTACAGTGGAATCTTTTTTCACCTGTTGGAAAAGAAAGGATGTTTGAGAACTAGAGAGAAATTAAGAGGGCGCCATTGCGCCCTCTTAATTTCTTTCTAGTTGAGGGTGCATATAAACTTCAATAACTCATAGTTACACACGCGCAGCGATAAAGTTGCATATTTCAGTTAAATAAAATGTCAAGTGCGAGTCGGACTCGCGCACCGAGAGTTTCGTAATTATAAGACCTTCTTTCTTGCCTAATATTACGATTCTAAATCAACGGGAAGTAGTAGGTATTGATCAAATGCGAGAATCAAAAAAAATTTGTAAATTAACTACAAATTTACACGGTTTTCGGATTTTTTTTTCTTTACTTGTTCTATACGACCTTGCTTCTTGCCAAATTTCATGATTCTAGGTCAAAGGGATGTACCTTATAGGCTTTAACTTTTGATTGCATTTACTCGTACTTAAATGTTTTATTTATATTACGGCTCCAAGAGGTTACGGACTTGAGTATTTGATGTGCAAGTTTCAATGCGATACCTCCAACGCGTTCCTGAGAAATGGGGGTTGACAGACCAGACGAACACCAAAGAGATCCTATAAGGAATCCTTTTTTCCTTTTGAGGTACTCGCGAGTTTTCTCGGAGAAAAAGTAGTCTGTGTTATTCTGTATTGAAACGTTTTTTCAACAAATTTTAATTATCTACAAGGTGCCATGTTATTGGTGTACTAAGCCGAAACGGGGTTGTTGTGCCTGTACCCAACTGATCCGTATGATTGATTTTCAGAAATACGTTGTTTTAAATGTTCATAGTTAAAAATAGCTTTACGCACACGCTTAGAAAAATGACAACCCATATGGTTATTTGGCATATTATCACTAACGCAAAACTGACAAAATTTTAGGGTTCCTTTTTCATGTGAAAATAAAGACACACACATACATTCATTCATGCTAAAAATAAAAATAGGCACGTACGTAGCACCTATTTAAAATGCGATTTTTTAACATACCTACATAAAAAATATATAGGTTTCGTTTCCTATCCTTCTTGAATAATTTATTTGGAAAACATTGTCATATCATGTCACTAACAACACCACTTCCTCCACAGCCTATATTGGTCCACTGCTGGACCCAGGCCTCCCCCTGTTAAGCGCCTTATTGGCTTTTATCACACGGGGGGGTAATGCCCATAATACCCACGCATGCGGGTCGGGGATCGCAGTTCTGTGATAGAATTGTTCTGCAGGGGGCGCTGCTGCCCGCCCCCGGTGGATATTCCTTAGTCGCCGCTTACGACACCCGCGGGAAGAGTTGTGGTAGTGAAAATTCAAAGCCGGCACCACACAGCCACTAACCACTAACAACTGCCTGCCACCAATCGGTTACGTAGATAACGGGGTCTGCTTATTACATAAAAACAATACCTTTTCCATGATGTTTAAGTTCATGTTCTCTTAAATGTGCCAGTTGTGTATAAGCCTTCCCACAATCCATACACGTGTACTTCCGTTCCCGAGACTTCCCAAGATGACAGTTCATATGCCGCTTCAGCAAGCAGTTTGTTTCAAACATCTTTGCGCATATATTGCACTGGAAGTTCTTAGTGGGCAGTTCACCAGTGTGAGTTCTCATGTGAATCTTGAAATTTGAGGATTTTGTGAAGATTTTTGAGCATTCTGTGCATTTGATTGGGGTTCGCTTTTTTTTTACTCTGAAAATGTTTGTAAGAAATTAAAAACTTATAATGGAGTTGAGTTAGTCAAGCATTAGAAATGATACTCTGGACATACAACACAGGTTGGCAATTTTTTTTCATGCTGGACAATCCACACAGCATCCACCTCCACACCCTATATTGGTCCACTGCTGGACCCAGGCCTCTCCCTGAATAGCGCCTTGTTGTGTATCTCACTGGGGGGGTAATGCCCATAATCCCCACGCTGGGCATGCGGGTTGGGGATCGCAGTTCGGTGGTAGAATACACTCTGCATCATCTAGTCCCAATGTAAGCAGAGCTTGTTGACATTAATGGGAAACGGTCATCGGGGTCT
Organism: Eupithecia inturbata; assembly: GCA_963662085.1. Classification (NCBI taxonomy): domain Eukaryota; kingdom Metazoa; phylum Arthropoda; class Insecta; order Lepidoptera; family Geometridae; genus Eupithecia; species Eupithecia inturbata. Next base: position 3,276,482 of record OY759205.1, read on the forward strand.
GTAGTTACAATGGGTGTACCACAGGGTTCTATCCTTGATCCTTTCCTATTTTTAGTTTATATTAATAAACCTGCCTCATCTTGAAAAGGATAATCACGAGATTTTAGAGTTTGCTGATGATAATTCATTAATTTTAAAAATTAAACGACAAAACACAAATTTCGACAATGTGAATAAAACAACCTCAAAAGTAGTTCTTTGGTTTAGTATCAATAACCTTTTGCTTAATGAAACGAAAACGAAATGTATCATATTTATTCTACCTAATGCAAAACAAGTTAAGGCTGATGTAAACGTCAAAGGAGAAACGTTAGAAATTTTTAACAGTACCGTATTCTTAGGAAGAACCTTAAATAGTAAACTTCAATGGGGTCGAAAAGACTTAGTTCTGCAGCGTATGCACTCAAAAAAATCCGTCATCTAACAGACATTGATACTTCTAGACTAGTCTATTTCAGCTATTTCCACAGTGTTATGTCTTATGGCAAGTATGCCATAAGACATAACACCCCCACAGCAGTAGCTGTGGGGGAACGCTATATCTGCAGATTAACACCTAACACTAAAAGTCTAAACATATTACACAGTTTCATGTTTTCTCGGATAAAACGTAGCCTTTGTGTTATTCTGTATTGAACCTTTTTTTCAACAAATTTTAATTATCTATTTTGAATGTCATGTCATTGAAAGAATACATAAAATAAATATAAAATTTGTTTTTTTTCCTTCTTCAATAATTTATTTAGAAAACATTGTCACATCACTAACAACCGTCTGCCACCAAACTGCTAGGTAGTTCGGGGTCTGTCCATCCCTGGGATACTATTTACCTCCCAGACAAATTTCATTGAGATCTGTTCAGCCGTTTAGGCGTGAAAAGGTAACAGACAGATAGATAGATAGACAGATAGGTACACAGGCAGATAGACAGACAAGAGTTACTGAGAATTTAGTATGATTAAGTCGTCGCGACTATTAAGTACACCATCTTATCTTAAAGATCGTTTTGAGTTTCTCCATCTGTCCCATTCACGATCACTTCGCTCCTCTGATACCCTTCTTTTAAAAATTCCATCGCACACATCCCAGTTCTATGGTGATTCCTTCACTTTGCAGGCCGCCAGACTCTGGAACGCCCTTCCTGTTTCAATCCGACAAGCTAAATCCCTTCCCATCTTCAAAAGTATGGTTCATCAACACTATCTGTCCACTCTTGATAAGTCTTCCTGATGTAATTATTTTTATTTTATTATGTAAACACTCTTGTTTTCTAGTCTTTTTTTTTTTTTTTCTGCCCTCTGACTAAAGTACTTCTATTATGTTTGATTCTCATCAATTACGCGACCGTCAGATTCAATACGTACTGATCCTATCCATTCAAAGGTTGCCTGGAAGAGATCGCTGTTAGCGATAAGGCCGCCGATTGTGCCACATTATATATAATTAGTATTAAGTTCTTGTTTTATAAGTGTATTGATGGTGCAATAAAGTGATAATCTATCTATCTATCTAAGTACGGTCCATGTAGATTTCTACTCATTTCTTCTATTGGAAGGGGAAATCAACCTCAAGTGACTGTAAATTGAAGTTGGATGAATGAAAGCTTACTTTTTGTTTGGTTTGTCATCATCAGAACCATCGGATAACTCTATGACTTCACATTTAACTTGGATATCAGGTTTCAATAGTGTTATCTCAACTTCATGTGTTTCAGTTTCCATAGTTTGTGCATTCCGAGTTGTTTTTTCCATCTCCATGCTAGGTAGGAAGATGTATCAATGTTTTTGTTCAACACTTTATCATGTTTTATAAATGTTATTGCAAACTATTGAATCTTGTCTTGGATCAACAAAACATCTGTTTGTTTTGTTTACTTCTTGGCAGTGTGGCCAGCTCGCCTACTTTATAATTGATACCTACTAAATTTTTTTACAAGCCTAGGCACGAAACTTTATGATTTGATATATGCTTCGTTAGTTTTTATAGGTTTTAGATTTCTACGAACAGAATACTATCCAAACATTCTAACACTAAATCAGTCAATGGCCATGATGGAGGAATATAATAGTCATAACATAAATAGACACAAAAAAGGCAACTCTGCACCGATTTGGCACTTGGCAGTTGAAGTTGACATTTATCAACAACTAGCTACTGCCCGCGGCTTCGCACGCGCTTTTCAAGTACCTAGCGTAAGTACGTCCTATAGATGTGAAGCAGCGGGTAGACACCGGTACCTATCCACCAACATCCACCGGTATCCACCGTTATGGCTGTCAGTAAAAAGCGGCAGTAGCCCGCAGTGGCGAATCTAGGTGGACAAGGGCCCCGGTGCATTGAAAGAATTTGGCCCCCACCTCTTCTTTCCACATAGCTTGAACTAATCCCTAGTAGGATAAATCCATACGTGTCGTCTTCATGAGGGGTAGAACCTGTACCTATGTGTTACATGGGTTATAATAAGTAAACAACGACGCACATGGCTATATAACATACTAGTTTCTGCCCGCGGCTTCGCACGCGTTGTTTCTATGGAAACGTTTATAGGTTATTTATATCCCATGGGAACTGTTTTATGGGATAAAAAGTACACTATGTTTGATTCCAGGCTTCTATATCTATGATAAATTTCAGCCCGATTCGTTTAGTAGTTTTGGCGTGAAGAAGTAACAAACATCCATACATCTAAACATCCAAACTTTCGCATTTATAATATTACTGTGATTTATTATACAGATGAGTCATAATCAAATAAAATTCAACAATATTTTCAGTCCAATTCAAATGCGCGCTTTAATTTTTGCAAATTCGTCTCTAAACTTCACTGAAATCCAAGTTTGATGCCGCCTTATTTTCTATCGCAATTAATGATAAATGCCCGAGGCGATCTTGTGCAATGCTGTTTCTTAAATAGTATTTTTTTATAATCTTCAGTTTACTGAAAGATCTTTCTACTCCCGCGGAACTAGCAGGAATTGTGTGAAACAGTAGCATTGCTGTATACACTTCCGTAAGGTAAAAAAAAAAAAAAAATTCAGTCAATTTCGTTATAATTTATTTGCAAAATTGGCGAATGGAGTGGTCCATCCTCTCCGTCAATTGAATGTGATACACACATGATATACATTAAGAAATTGCAGCGAAAAATTGGGTCCTGTTATATCGAAATACAATTTAATTTGAAACTGATCACATATTGTAAGTAAAGTCGTTTCATTCATGCTGAGCAAATTTTTTGGAATAAAACGTTGTACTTTTGACAAACTGTACTCAATACAATTTTTTTCAATTTACCGTTTTACATCCAAAGCCTTACTCGCCTCGTCTAAAGCGATATCAAGTTTTTGCAAAATTTTGGAAACATAATTGATCCTGTTTTGTGTGTGTTCGTAGTGAAATACGAACTCAAAATTAAGCGTTTTTGTTTTTATAATTTCTGCTTCACTAAGTTCGTCTTTACTGGAACTCTTCAGCGTTATTTCGGACAATGCTTTAATAATAACCAAAAAACTAAGTTGGACTGCAGTTATTGTATTAACCCTGCTGGACCATCTTGTCGGATTCAATTTTTTCAAAGTAATTTCTGATTCGCCGGTGAATTTCGATAAGCGCTTAATGCTGATTCCAAAGAATCCAAACAAGAAATAAAAACTTTTGAGCAGCCTCGAGGTTAAAGCTTAGGTTAGGGGGCCCTCTGAGCTATGGGGCCCTGGTGCACTGCACCACCTAGCCCTACGATAGCTACGCCACTGGTAACCCGACTGTGGAACGTGGAAATGTGAGTTATGAAGAATGACTTAATGTGATAATCGTCTGGAATGGGTTTTTACGCATAGTACCTACTGGGTGATTATTTGTATTTAATTTTGATTTGTTTATACAATAATGTCAATAAAATAAAATAAATTAGCTATGGCGATAAATTAAAAATTAAAATATAATTCCTCATACTATTTTCGCTACCTACATCATAATTTACGTTTTCAGGGTTACGAAATCCGATTTGTCTGTCGTTTTTTCCCTCTTGAATATCTCGGCATTTTCCGCAAAACACCACAACCGAGGAGCAAAAATTGCCAATATTATTATATAGGTAGGTATTTATTTTATTTTTATTAATTTGGTGATATAGCGGCAAGAGAAATAAACGTTCTATGAAAATTCAACCTGTCTAGGTACAGTCAGCTGCGAAAATATGTATACACTCTCAAGTTTTCGATCTGACTTAATGGTAAGTGTATTGTTTTTGTAATAATTTATATATCACATTCTGACAAGTACAATGACTACTTTGTATGAAAAATGTGTGTGTGGACATTTATTGGACAAGCTCAGAGTAAAATAAAAGTGAAAACTTGGGAGTGTGTACATATCTGAGCAGCTGACTGTTCCTCTTACGGTTTAAGGGATAGAGCCCTGTAACAGACGGACGGACGGACAGCGGAGACCCAGTAATAGGGTTCTGTTTTCACCCTTCGAGTACGCAACCCTACAAAACCATTAACATGTATAGCTTAGCCTGGATTCTCTAAAATTGAGGTAAGGTAAGATCTTAGAATATGAAGTCAATACGGGTAGGTATATTTATCTATGAGTATGATAGAGCCATCATATAATAGTAGGAGCTTACTGCAAATTTCCATAGTGTTTGTCTTTAAAATAAATTTCAATAATTATTTTTAGGTACAGGCATTCTTCCTTAGGAGAACCATCTCGACTACTTTCCCCTATGTATAGGTACTCGGTAAATTTCGAGAAGGTGGCCATGTAGGTACCTACGTTGTTTTTAAAAGTTCACAATTGTTAGTTAAATTGTCACTACACGTTATAGCATTATGTTGGCTTGTTAATACAAGCCTAACTTTATTTATGTAGGTAGTAATAAAAAACAAAAAAAAAGTATAACAACGTTTATCTTGATAAGAAATAATAATTTTACATCCACATCGAAACCAATGATAAAAATTAAAACCGATAATTCCCATCCAGTTCAAATTCTTAAAAATTAACTCCTCTACGCTTCAGTGGAAACCAGCTCTCAATTAGGTATTTTTCATTTAAAAGATAATATTAATGTAGGTAGAACACCTATTATGAACCTTCAATAAGCAAGCCCTAGAAACCGCGGAGTGACAGAATTTTTAATAATGCTTAAAAACTTCATGGTCGTAGTGCGTAGTACAGACATATCGATGAAAATTAACTACTTATTCAATAGGTAATAAAAATACGCAGTAAGTACCTGGAAGCCTATTTTAATTTTCCAAAATACGCAATTGATTGTTTAGTTTTGTTTGTGTGGGAGCTATAAAGGTCTGCGCACATTAATCCAATACTACACAGCACAAAAACGTGCAGCGGTGCTTTCCAGGTGTGCGACAAGCTATAGGTGCCTACACCAATTGTGCTCAAAAACTAAACACGAAATTTCGTGTTGGGGAATTAAAATAAGCCCCTTGTACTTTGCTTAGGTAGATACTTATGTACCAGCTCGACAACCATTAAATAAAAATATAAGTACAAACTAGCTTACTAAAGTCATGACAATGGTGTCAATTCAGATGTCGCCAAAACTAAACTAAATTAATTTGACGTTACTAAAATTGATGCCATCCCTATTGTTTCGATTGTTTTGAAAGGGACCGCAACACGCTTAGTGCTCAAATCAGTTTAGTTTGGTTTTGGCGAAATCTAAATTGATCTTGACACCTATGTAAGAAAAATAGTGTTTTCTTGAACCTGAATTAGATTCTACACATTTTAGGCTACTTTTTATCCAGCATTAACTGGTGAAGCAGCTGGAAAGTCTTAGTTAACCAACAATCAATTATTTGAAATATCGGACATGTCCAAGAGACCAGCAAGGACTCCTTTAAACTATAATCTAAACGAAATAAAGCATTATGACTTGACTTTTGAAGCTTGCTCAGTACTCAGATATATACGCAATATTCGCTACCCGCTACAGTAGCGGTAAATTTAATTCGGTATCGCGCGGTATCCCGCGGATATTTAGGATTATGGCATACACATTCGGCTAATGATGACGCTCTGGAAAGGCAGCGAATACCGCATACGTATACTCTGGCCAAACTGAATAACCTAAAAATCACTTGTTGTCGATTAAGTCAAAACTTGCACTACTAGTCAATCTAAGCTCTTTTCATATTTTAACGAACACCACGCCAAAAAGAGAAGTTTGGATTTTTTGCATTGAGAATGGCTGGAGTATACCTAGGTCTGATCAGGCTTTAACTAGGGCAGGGCTATTATTATAGAGACTCCTTCAAGGAAATTTTGTATTGCCTGGAGTGTGTTCGGGTATTTCCGCCACATAAATCTAATAATCTAAAGTTTGCGCGAAAAGATCGACCACATTTATGTGGCTGACATACGAAGACGACAATCGTTTATTGTAGTCTTCGTATGTCAGCCACATAATTCACACATTCACACATTAACAGACTCCGCTACGGAGTCGCTCACGAACGTTTGAATAGCTCTACCGATATTTCCTTGAAGATACGGTACACAATGGTGTAAATTCAGATATTGCCAAAACTAAACTGAACTAATTTGACAGCATTAAAAATTATGACATCCTTTTTATTTCGATCGTTATGAAAGGGACGGCAACATTTTTAGTCGTGTCAAATTAGATTAGTTTTGGCAACATCTGATTAAAGGCCGATGTCCTAGTGTATTAAAACCATTAGATAAAGCTGTACGTCCACCGGATCGAACCGGAGCGTACGCACCGTAAGGATTTGATACTTTGTATTGATCTATGTGGTATAGCGTGCACTGGATCGGCAATCTGCCGATACCGATGCCAGGCGTATCGTAAATACAGACAGACGCTGCGTACGCTCCGTTTTGTGTACGCACAGGTTTAAGGACAGCATCCTCACAGAGAGATCATCATTTAACAATGCAACTTTCTACAGTCCTGCACCATATAGTACATTCTCCCAGCGCGCTTACTTAACATCTGGCCTGTGTTACAACTACACCCAAACACTCGCTCACAGTTACATTTCCAATCTTGTGCAATAATTATAATTAACAACAAAGATGGAAAGACGTACATGGATCGAAGTGAGCGAGAAGACAATACGCACGCGAAACACGAACGCCGGCGGCGGCGCCGCCCCGGTCCGACTATGACTAAGGTGGGTGGACCTAATTGCACCTAATTTGAGCCTTCCACTTTCGAGAGGCTGGTGCCCCTTTTTTTCTTAAGACTTTTCTAAACCACGGCAACTCATATTCTATAGTTGTCTAAAGGATGGCGCTCACACGCCCAAAACAACACAACACAATATATAGAGCATTCAAATTATAAAATTTAGATAAAGTTTACAGTGCCGGACGGCAGGACTAAAATGAAACAGTAGACAGCGCGCGGGCAAGCTTCAAGCGAGTGCGCTGATACTGTAAAATGTATCTAACTAAATGTTAGTTTAAAATACCCAAAAATTAAACACAAAAATGAGCATTCAAATGTGGCCATTTGAATGCTCATTTTCGTGTTGTGCTGTTGGACGAGTGAGCGACAACCTTCACTTTTTCACTGCCAAGTTTCAAAGATACGACCCACTGGGGGGCGCGTCGATATGCTACTAAAGGTTCAAACATGGCATGTGCTCACTGGCAGTTTGTGTAAATTTATTTATTTTACTATCTGCCCGCAGCTAATTAGTCTGCTAACTTAAAGCATTCCTATCTCTCACTCTGTCTTCTTCTAATGACATAAGTCAGAGTGAGAAAAACGCTGGTTAGCAACTGTTTTAAATTAGCAGATCATAATGGTCTGCTAAGGGGTTAGTGTGTAGTAATTGTGATAGTTTATTTATACACCGCATTCTAACAAGTACGATAACTATTTATATAAAACTACTTTTATTTGTTCCGGGTATTTTCTATGTATAAAAAAAATATGTCTATGTAATGTATTGTATTAAGTTTATCAGTAATCTAGTACCCATAACACAAGCTCTGCTTAGCTTGGGGCTAGATGATGCTGTGTGGATTGTCCTGCATTATTATTATTATTATTATTTAAAAAGTTCAGAGTAAAATAAAAGTGAAAACTTGGGAGTTCATACATATCTGAGCAGCTGACTGTACGCCAAATATAATTTTGATCTGTCCAGTAGTTTTCTCTTTTAGATATGAGAGAGATCTTTCACAATTACAAGGGGTGCAGAACCAACAGTCAACTACACCCAAGAGGGGTACAGATAGGGGGCACCCAGCCAGTAGGTGTCAGCTTGTCAGCCAGCTCTAGACTACAACTAGATATACTCTAGACTAAAGCTAAATAGACTATGACCCAAGCAGCGTACTTGAAGACTCATCATCTCCATCATCAGCTCTTATACTATAGAAAACCTTACTCTTCCTCTTCTTATCCTTATCATGCCGTTTAGAATGCTGCATTAGCTTACTATTTGTTATAAACTTCTTGTTGCAAACTTCACATTCAAACCGTCTGTCACCTAAATGCATCTTAACATGCATAACTAAGTTGTTTTTTTGTACAAAACTCTTTGCACAGAATTCGCAGGAGTAGTTTTTTTCTCCAGTGTGAATTTTCATGTGCCTGTCGAGGTCTGCTTTCCGGTAGAAAGCTGATGTGCATTGTGTGCAGTGGAAGTTTTTTATGCCTGAAAAAAAACGATAATTATAATAAAATCTCTATCTATGAAAAACCGCCGTCGTTGTTGTTGTCACATCCAAAGTAACTCAAATGAGTGTGACTGTGGAGTAAATTAAATGACCTTTCACATCTTCACATAGAATCATTTATATATTTGATAATAGGCTAGCAGCCTGTATCTATTCTATATTATCATCTGGCCTAAGCAGAGTGTGTGATATAGGTCCCAGACACGCAATTGGGCCCACCTGTGGCCATCCTGAGTCCATGTTTCTGGACTAGTTTCCAGAGTTGTGGAAACCAGTCCAGAAACATGTATGGGTCCCAAATGACTGTTATACATGAAACATTATACACCTAGACCCAGAGAAAATAACTGAAGATCATACAAACATTTATCCTGCGTCGGGTATTGAACCCAAGTGGTGAAGTCACCAAGTTCACTAAATCATTAAAATTTTTGTATTTTGCTAACTGTTTTAAGTAGAGTAGGGTGGTAAGATAACATTTAAATGAACATTAAATTTCATGGAAGTTACCATTGTGTTTCATCTCATGATTGCTAAGATGTCCAATCTGGGTATAAGTCTTCCCGCACTCCATACACATGTATGGGCGCTCCCCTTTATGTGAGATCATGTGTCGTTTAAGTAGGCATCTGTTCGAGTATGTCTTGGAGCACTGGTCGCATTGAACTCGCTTCGAGGGGTCCGGCTTTTTGTATGGACGCCTGAAAGATTGACACGAAAGGGCTTTTTAGTCAGCTGTATCACTTGCTATTGCTACACACATGGTTAGTAAAAACATTGATCTGGAAGCAGGAGAAGAACCTGCGACTTTCTGTTACTCTAGTGGATCTTTAGACACTACCACAGACAAAGGATGTTGAATCCTTTAAATTCATCATAGTTATTAACGAAATGCAAACCAGTTTTCTTGCCTTACTTAGAAGGAGTGAAGGATAAAGTTGCAAACATCCTGCAAAAACCCTCCATCAAAACCATTTTCACCCCTATGAAAAAGATCAAACACTATCTGCTCACTCCTAACCACACTTTCCCAGTTGAGAAACTAGGGGTGTACAAGATCCACTGTAGCTGTGGAAGCTCCTACATAGGCTAAGCGAAGCACACTATTGCCAGCAGAGTCAAGGAGCACATACAAGCAGTTAAGAATCTGGCAAATGAGAAGTCAGCCATAGCGGAGCAACTTCTGGAGTCTGGTTCAAACCACTGGATCGAGTTACACAATCCACAATTAATCTCAACAGAGCGACATTACATACCAAGATTGGTACAGGAGGCCAAGGAGATTACCAAACACAGGAACTTCAACAGAGAAGATGTTCTCCCATTATCCGGAACCTGGTTCCCCCGTCTTCCGTCCATCTTCCGGAGCCTTCTTCTGGTTTTTGAAAATGTTTATGGAACTTACTTTTTCTTTTGAGGACCTAGATCTACCTCCTCATCAGATATCTCAATAATTTCACATTTCACTTCAATATCTTCTAGTGCAGAGGGAGGCTCTTCCATTGCCACTTTTCTCGTTCTTTCTGGTTAGCGTACAGTTTTTGACGATAAAATTCTAGGACACGTAACAATTAAACACTATCTATTTTATGTAGATAATCATTGAATGAAAGTAGGTACTTTTGGTTTCCTTGGTTTTTGGGCTTGCTTGTAGAAAATAAAAACAACAGAAAAATATGAAGTGTCAGAGAGAGATGGAAGCTAGTGAAGCTACATTTTTATAGCATTTTTAATGTGAAAGAAAAAGAACGAAAAAAAAATTCAAGAGGAAAAAACGCTTTGACATTGAATTGGCAGTGGCATTTAGAAACAATATGTAGGTTGTCCTACCTACTACTGCGTTTCGTAATTTCGTATTAGTATGAATGAATGAAATTAAATTACCCGAAGTTAGGGGAAAATATAATTCGTAACGCTACTTATGCTATCCCTAAAAAAATTGTATTTTCAGACGAGATGCTTTGTATTTTACGAATGGAATTGCGTTTCGTTATTCCTAGACCTAGCTTGAACCACTAATCTACCTATAAGTAAACTGGATCGCGCAATAACTTATTTCATTCATCCAAACGTACCCTGTAATTCCGTGAGAATAAGGCTTATTTTTCTTTGTGATATCTCGGAGTAGAAACACGAGCCAAGAGAGAGGGCATTGAAAGTACTTAGTATTTCCTTGTCTAGCACGTTGCCAATTTGCATAAAGTATGACTACTGGCAGAGGCAGTATTTCACGCTCTAAATTTTCTGATTATAAATGATATATGTATAATATATCATTAATAATCATAAAAGCTCGTTTTCTATACGATCTATTACGTCGTTTAATCGGTACGCTGGCATAACGCCAGCCCGCAATGTCATTCAGAAGTTCCGTTCCTATATAGAGCAATATTTATGAAATTTTACGTAGCTCGAGCGATATACCTACTATTTTAAAGTTAAACTCTAAAATTTTGTGTAAATTTTGTTGCTATAGTATTAAGCCGTTTTCGAGTACGGTAATGTCTGCGCTAGCTTAATCGTTATGCTGGCGTACCTACACACTAAGAATGGTACCTAATTTAATTATTTCTTAAACCAAAGAGGCGCTATTTATTTTAAGATTGTTCTAATTAATTAAGCTCTAAATATTAGGCATATCAACAAACGTGAATTTGATTATGTGTACGCTACCATCACGGACACGGTAGGTAGTGTAAGGACACTATGTGCCTAAGCGTTCGGACGTAGTTGCCTTTCAGGAGACGTGGTTGCTTCCCCAGGATATTCTATTATTGGGCACGGTTAGCAAAGATTTTGAATACACAGGCAAGTCAGCGGTGGACACGTCCACTGGTGGGATGACCGTTCGGGGGAGTAGCCATTCTCTAGATTAAGTGGTCGCTCTGTACTAATATTTTTAGTGTACATGCCTTCTTGTAAAAAAGATAATCTACCTACTTTTACCGAGGTCTTAAGTGAGATTAGTGCCATAGTAGAAAGCAGCAATGTTAAATAAATTTTCATTCTGGGGGATTTTAATGTACATCCGCAGGAAACTTTTTACAGAGAATTGTCAAACTTCTGCTCGGATCAGTCCTGGCTCTGTGCAGATGTGGAAAAACTGGGATGTTCTTCTAAAGCATAATCATCATTCAGTTTCATAAGCCAAAAATCCGGTAGTAGGAAATGGTTGGACCACTGTTTTGTTTCCCCCTCAGGTTGGCATGCAGTTAGCAAAGTAGGTATTTATGAGGATGTTAACACGTCCGACCATCTGCCTATCTACGTAGAATGTGATCTGTGTGCAATCTGACCACGGCTGGTGGCTCCTGAGTCGACTCCTGGTGCTGTTCTATGAGGAGAGAGAAGTCAGGAACAGATAAACAGCTACCGAGAAATATGTAATAACGCCTTTCGTGACATTTGCTTTCCCCAAGAGTTCGTGGAGTACGGCCATGGGACATGTGGTCGGGATGAGCATCGATCTGTTTTAGATAAGTTATATAATATTATAGTGAATTGAATACTATGTCTGAGGCGTCACAGACGAGGCAGCGTAATGGTGCGAGACCTAGGAAGGGTAAAAGCTTGTGTGACTGGAACAAATATGTACGCAGCGCGCATGGGGAGGCCAGACTTAAATTCAATAGCTGGTTGCTGAGTATCAGACCTACTTCAGGCGAGATTTATGAGCAAATGTGAGATACTCGCAAAATCTTTAAAAGCCGTCTGAAGTGGTGTCGGAGAAACCAGGACCAGCTTATTATGGACAAAATAGCTAGAGCGTGCAGCAAAAGACTTTTAAACCTTTTGGAAGTCAACTGGTAAGCTTAACATTAAGCCTGGCCCCCCTGTGTGTGTGGAGGGCAAGAGTGACCGAAGAAATAGCACAATTGTTTAGCGAGAATTTTGAAATTCCCCTTCGGAGATGATCGAAGCTGATCTCTACGTTGGGGGTGACGAACCTCTATAGCATGTGTCGGCGGACTAGGTCCGCGCTACAATTAAAGGTATGACGCGAGGCAAGTCTCCTGGACACGATGGGCTCAGCATCGAGCATCTCAAGTACGCGGGTAACCATTTACCCGGTCTCCTCTTCAGGTTCTTCACAATGTGTCTTAGTCATGCGTACGTTGCTGCTGACCTCATGAAGACGATAGCGGATAAGACAGGGAGGAGCCCCCCCCCACCCTGTCTTACCCTATCTTACTTAAGGGTTAGCTTTCCGTTGCTCTTCAACCTGTATGTAAATGATCTGATTGTTGAGCCGTGAGTCGTGTGGATGGTGTTTGTCTAAACGACATCAGTGGGCGACATGGTGCTGCTGGGCCCGTCAGCGAGATTTGTCGAAGAGATGAGTGTCTGTGCTGACTACCCTGCATCTCACGGCCTCTGCTACAGCATTAAAAAGTGTGAATACATTGTTATTAAGGCCGTCGGTAATAACCTTAAAGAATTCCCAGAAGTAACCCTAAACGGCATGAGCACTAAAAAAGTAAACACCTAATTTGAGCCTTCCACTTTCGACAGGATGTTACCTCTTTTTTACATAAGAGGACTATTACAAAAAAAAAATTGCGCAGTTTTTACGTCCAAATTGTATGATTTTCGTTTGTTGCTTGAAACTAAACTATTACAGAGGCATTAAAAAAAAAGCTTAAGATAGATATCACAAACTGCCCAATGGATATTAGAAAATTCCTTTGTTTAACGTAATAATAAGATAAACTAGGTGGTGGCGCTATTCTCGGTCGGGGTAGCGCCTTGAGACTGTTCTAAGCCACAGCAAATATTCTAAAATTGTCTAAAGGTTGGCGCTCACACTCCCAAAACAACTGCCGCACAACACAATATTAGGACATTTAGATACAGTTTACAGTGACGGACGGCAGGACTAAAACGAAACAGTAGACAGCGCGCGGGCAAGCTTCAAGCGAGTGCGCTTGTAGCTTGCGGGAGGGAGGGGGTCGAGTCAAATCTCATCTGATCTTACGTTGGGGAGAGGGGGGGTCTCGGCAAATATCACGCAATTTTTTTTCCGATTGAAACAAAAAAAAATTATACTATTTTGGTCCATTTAATCCAGATGGTATGTACATGCTTAAGATTTAATTTTAAGCGTAATCGTTATACGATTATGATTATTCACTAATTCGATCGAAAGAAAATAATTTCGTAAGAAACCCACATTCTGATAAATCTTACGTGAGATTGGGGGATGGGGGAGGGCGTTGAATAAAATCTCACGTCATCTCACCAGGGGGTGAGGGAGGGACAGAAAATTTAAAAAAACACCTCACGTAATTTATGGACCTAAGCAAGCATGATATTGTAAAATGTATGTGCATAAATCTTAATTTAAGCCCACAATTGAATGCTCATTGTAATTGTGATGTGCAGTTGGACGAGTGAGCGACAACCTTCATTTTTTCACTGCCAAGTCTCAAAGACACTACCCACAGGGGCGCGTCGTTATGCTACAACTATCTGTACAGGTTCAAATATGGCATGTACTCACTGGCAGTTTGTGTACAATTTATATAGTAGATGACTTACTATTTTACTATCTGCCCGCAGCTACGCTCACCCTGTTCCCAGATGAAAAAGTAGACTTTCAATGTTCTACATGTACAGTCAGCTGCGAAAATATGTATATGGTGCCAAAATTTTCTATTTAACTAAATGGTAACCCCCTTATCCATAATAGTCTGCTAACTTAAAGCATTGCTATCTCTCACTCTGTCTTCTTCTAATGAGAAATCAGAGTGAGAAATAACGCTGGTTAGCAATTGTTTTAAGTTAACAGATCATAATGATTTGCTAAGGTAATTTATATATAACTATTATATATATATATACAGGGTTACAGGTTAAGTCGACCTAGATCCTGGAGGGGGTTGTAGTTTCCACCATTTCTGACTGATTTCACTATGAAACACCCTACCCCAAACTTAACCGTTTTTAAGTTATTGGACTTTGAAGTTTTTTTTAAAAATTACCGACTTTTAGCCTATTGACCAATTTTTTTTTGGGTCTTTGTCTCTAATTTATTTGTGTTTACGATTTTTGTGTAGTAGATGAGTTGCTTTATTATTCTTAATACTAAAATTGCAGTTAACTAAACCAACTGGGTCGCAGCAGACGATTGATAGTAATAAATTGAAATGAACTCATAAAAATATTTTTTAATTTCAGAAATATTTTAATAAATATCTATGACAGCCATGCTGCAGATGTGCCTAAAAATATCTACGTTTCATCAGCTATTCAACAAGATAAAACAAGCTAGGGTGTTATCAGAATTCTTAGAAAAAACTTCTTCTTCGTCTTAGAACTTGGACTATCGCAGTGGAAAGTGTGGTTTACGGTGAATACTGCCGGCCTCTACCCCTATCATTACACGCCGGTACAAGTTATTGAAGAAGGAGATCCTGTGAGGAGATTGGATTTCTGCAGATTCATGCTCAATGCAGATTTAGAGGACCCATCATTTCTGAGAAATATCTTGTGGACTGATGAGTCGAAATTTGATAAAGACGGCATAACGAATTACCACAACGCTCATTATTGGGCCCCGAAAGTACAAAGAAATCCCAATAAGAAGCGGACTAAGGGATCACAAAGACGATTCAGTTTGAATGTTTGGATGGGAATCATATCGAACCATTTGATTGGGCCTTACTTTCTTCCTGACAATTTAAATGGAGAACGTTATGAAAACTTTTTAATAGAAGATTTACCCGAGCTACTAGAAGATTTACCACTTAATCTCATACGCGACATGAGGTTTCAGCATGACGGTTGCCCTGCACACTACAGGAGAAGCGTCAGAGAATGGCTAGACACTAATTATCCTAATAAGTGGATCGGGAGAGGTGGACCCATACCGTGGCCAGCTAGAAGTCCAGACCTGACCCCGATGGATTTTTATGTGTGGGGACACATGAAGAGTTTAGTTTACAATGAACCGAATCCAATCACATCTGTTGATGTTTTGAGACAAAGAATAATCGATGCGGCGATTGAAATAAGAAGGGGATTAACAACTGGTGTAGTAAAAAGTGGATTAAGACACAGAATGAGAGTTTGTGTACGAAACAGAGGCGGACACGTGGAACATGAATTGTAATTGTAGGCTTTTATGTAAAAATTGTAATAAAAGTCATTTTGTACCTATTTGGATTTTTTTATTTTGTTTTCTGAAGTGGGTACCATTATTTTTTACTACTACCTGAGACCCTTTCATCAAAGTTTTTTCTAAGAATTCTGATAACACCCTAGCTTGTTTTATCTTGTTAGATAGCTGATGAAACGTAGATATTTTTAGGCACATCTGCAGCATGGCTGTCATAGATATTTATTAAAATATTTCTGAAATTAAAAAATATTTTTATGAGTTCATTTCAATTTATTACTATCAATCGTCTGCTGCGACCCAGTTGGTTTAGTTAACTGCAATTTTAGTATTAAGAATAATAAAGCAACTCATCTACTACACAAAAATCGTAAACACAAATAAATTAGAGACAAAGACCCAAAAAAAAATTGGTCAATAGGCTAAAAGTCGGTAATTTTTAAAAAAAACTTCAAAGTCCAATAACTTAAAAACGGTTAAGTTTGGGGTAGGGTGTTTCATAGTGAAATCAGTCAGAAATGGTGGAAACTACAACCCCCTCCAGGATCTAGGTCGACTTAACCTGTAACCCTGTATATATATATATATAGATAACTATTTATACAACATGATATTATGGGTTTTTTGCCTGAAATAAACGATTATTATTATTATAACTACTTTTATTTGAAAAGATCAGAGTAAAATAGAAGTAAATTGGGAGTTTATACATATCTGAGCAGCTGACAGTACGCCAAATATAATTTTGATCTGTCCAGTAGTTTTCGATCTTTAGATCTGAGAAAGATCTTTGAACAAAATTCATATACACTTACAAAATTTAGCCTTTATCATATTATGTAGTAGGGGGCCGTTCATTAATCAGGCTCGAAAGGGGGGGAGGGGCGAAAAATATCACGAAATATCACAAGAGGGAGGGCGGGTGTAATTTGCTGTTCAAAGTGCTTTATTTCCTTTAGACCTTACTGGACTCTTCGACACGTCAATAATTCAAATTATATATGTAAAACTAGAAAATAAAGTGATCACTTTAATATTTTTAAGGTAAATAAGAAGCGAACAAGAAACCTTTACCTTGTTAGGTTGTTAGTTTTCGAGTTGCAGCAAAAGTTGCCCATGCTTTTTTATCCTCTAGATAATCTGATATTTTGTAGTAAGCCTTTTTACAAAGGATCTTATTATGTTTGACAATTTGTTTGAATTTATTTATTACTAATTTTTTCAACTTATTTGGTATATTGTTGTAGAAGCACATTGCCCTTTAAAAGATACATTAATATTATGTAGCCTAGTTGTGGGCACAGCGAGTTTATTCTTATTTCTAGTATTTAAATTATGTAAGTCTTAAGAACTGAACCGATTGATATTCCTATGAGTGTATAACAAGTTTTCATAAATATATTGGCTTGTTACTGTCATTATATTTATTTCTTTGCTGTCGGTTCTGCACCACAGATAGGAGGCACCCAGCCAGTAGGTGTCAGCAGGTAGAGTCTATAGACTCTAGAATAAAGCTAAATAGACTATGACCCAAGCAAGAACTCACTTAAAGACTCATCGTCTCCATCATCAGCTCTTACTGCTATACTATAGAAAACCTTACTCTTGCTCTTCCTTTTCTTATCCTTATCATGCTGTTTAGAATGCTGCCTCAGCTTACTATTTGTTATAAACTTCTTGTTGCAAACTTCACATTTGAACCGTTTATCACCTAAATGAATCTTAAGATGCATAACTAAGTCATATCTACGTACAAAACTTTTTGTACAGAATTCGCAGGAGTAGTTTTTTTCTCCATTGTGAATTTTCATGTGCCTGCCGAGGTCTCCTTTCCCGTAGAATGCTGATGTGCATTGTGTGCAGTGGAAGTTTTTTATACCTGGAAAAAAAACAATAAATATAATAAAATCTCTATCTATGAAACGCCGCCGCCGTCGTTGTTGTTGTCACGTCAACAGTAACTCAAATGAGTGTGACTGTGGAGTGAAATAAATAGCACTGGGCATCTTCACATAGAATCATTTATTATTTGATAATAGACAAGCAGCCTGTGGCTGATGTGTCTATTCTATATCATCATTTAGCCTCATAGTAAGCAGAGCTTGTATTATGGGTCCCAGATGACTGATATACATGAAACATTATAAACGTAGACACATCACACATAGAATCATTTATTATTTGATAATAGACAAGCAGCCTGTGGCTGATGTGTCTATTCTATATCATCATTTAGCCTCATAGTAAGCAGAGCTTGTATTATGGGTCCCAGATGACTGATATACATGAAACATTATAAACGTAGACACATCACACATAGAATCATTTATTATTTGATAATAGACAAGCAGCCTGTGGCTGATGTGTCTATTCTATATCATCATTTAGCCTCATAGTAAGCAGAGCTTGTATTATGGGTCCCAGATGACTGATATACATGAAACATTATTAACCTAGACCAAAAGAAAATACCTGCAGATCATAAAAACATTTTCCCTGCATCGGGAGTTGAACTCACAACCATCTACACTACCGGCCTTCACCCCATGAGTCACAAAGATCACCAAATCATTAAAATTTTTGTATTTTGCAAATGTTTTTATGTAGAGTAGGGTGGTAAGTAAGAAAACAATTAAATGAACACAAATTTGTTAGTTACCATTATGTTTCATCTCATGAATGTTAAGATCTCTATTCTGGGTATAAGTCTTCCCGCACTCCAAACACATGTACGGGCGCTCCCCTTTATGTGAGATCATGTGTTGTTTAAGTGCGCATCTGTTTGAGTATGTCTTGGAACACTGGTTGCATTGCACTCGTTCCGAGGGGTCCGGCTTTTTGTATGGACATCTGAAAGATAGCCAAGTAAGATAGAGAGGCTTTTTAGTCAGCAGTATTAAGTACTTGCTACATACATGGTTAATAAAAACATTGATCTAGAAGCAGGAGAATAACCTGCGTCTTTCTGTAACTCTGGCGGATCTTTAATTTAAACACTGCCACAGACAAAGGTTCTTGAGATATGTACAACGTTATCATGACTTACCTACTGTTTTTGAACGATCTACCTATTGACATAAAAAAATCCACATCTCATCACACTTTTAAACGAAAAGTTTACGCATATTATTTATGTAAGTAATTAGTATGTCTCTCAAAGTCACTATTGTGTTTGTTGTTATGTATTAGTTTATATTTCGATTTGGTAGGTATATGTGTATTAGGATTATTTTAGTTATTTTAGTTGTACTGAGAATTTGTACTTTTTTATGTAGGTATAAGTATATGTACCAACTATTTTTTAAGTCTTTTTTATGTTCTGTTGTACCTACCTTTTTGTTGTGTTTTATATACCTTTGTATTGTGTGTTGCAGTTGCAAATAAAAGTTCTATCTATCTAGTTTGTATTAGTTTTAAATTTGTAATTAGCTCCGCCATCCTTTGTCGTCTCTTTTAAGCTTTGGTTGCCTGGAAGAAATCGCTTTAAGCGATAAAGCCGCCAATTCTGTTACCTTCTGTACCATACTGTTTTATATCTAAGTTTCTGTTATATCTAAGTTTCTGTGAATAAAGATCTATTATCTATCTATCTTTGACGTATATAATTCGAAAAATGTTCGAACGTTCATATTTTCGATTGCCTTCTGGTAAATGTTTATGGAACTTACCTTTTCTTTTGAGGACCTAGATCCACCTTCTCATCAGGTATCTCAATAATTTTATATATCGCTTCAATATCTTCTAGTGCAGAGGGAGGCTCTTCCATTGCCACTTTTCTCGTATTGATGATTAAATTCTAGGTACCTAACAATTATACACTAATAAAGCTAAAATTAATCAACGAATGAAAGTATTTTTGGTGGTTTATTTCCTTGGTTTTTGGACTTTTTGGTTGGGCATCATCTTCTTCTTCTTCTTCTTCTTGTCAGATGGCTTCTGCGACTGGGTTGTCGCAATTTCGCCAATGTCCGTCTCATGACAGCATCACAAGCTTTATGGATTGCACTTTTTATTAAGGTACATTAAAAACTTATTAGTATTTATAAAAGAAAAACATCATCTACCTAGTTGTATCTGATATATAAATTCGACTTCAACTTCTTTATTTTTGATATCTACGGAAAAACGCTTTGACATTGAATTAGCAGTGGCATTTTGAAACACTACATGATGCGTTTCGTTCTTGATATGAAAACAAGGTCGGTTTACGTTTATACCAACTGCGTGCAAATGAAATTACCCAAAATTTAGGGAAAAGGTACTATCTGATTTTCATCAGCCCATTTTGTGCCAGTGCTGACCAAAGGCCTCCCTTTTCTTTTATACATCCATATCCATACTAAAGTATTATAAAATTGTACCTAGTACCTACCATAGACGTAGAATCACCTATTACCATTAAATTCGAAAGTATTTCTGTCTGTTTGTTACCTTTTCATGCCTAAATGGCTGAACAGATCTCAATGAAATTTGGCAGGGAGGTAAATGTTATCCCAGGGACAGATAATAATATAGGGTACTTCAAAAACGCGTGCGAACCCTCGGGCAGCAGATAGTTATTTTTAAAAATACAACTAAAAATATCACGATCAGATAGAATCTGTTCATCGCAAGTTTCTACGTTCTAAATAGGTACTTATTATCGTTGCTATCGTTCGAAGTCACCCTATGAGTCAGTTTGAGTAAGTTTTCATTACCTACACTTAAAGTAAGAAGACTGTTTCTCGACCAACATCTTCTATACCTATGTACTACAATATCTGTCATAATAAATTTGATTGTAACAACCTCGTTAACCAGTTTTTAAGCGTTCGTATTCCTTACCGATCTTATGCTGCACGAGAGACTCGCAAACAATATGTAGGTAGGTAATTTGCACTAACAATGTAAAACAAAATGCTGGCGAACGCTCCCAACTACATTAGCTAAATCATAAATACCTACCAACATAATGATAATTTTTCAAACATTAAAAATTTCGCTTGCTCGCCTTTCTTTATCAAGAAAACAAAAATAGACGTGACGTAGCTGATTATCTTTATATAGGTACTTAAGATTATTAAAAATGATGTTGACAGTCCAGAACTTCTTGGCAAATTATATTTCAAGGTGCTGTACTACATGTACTACATGTCCAACATGTTGGAACTAATTATAGACAAAATTCATATAGTGCGAGCGAGTAGACCTGTCAATGATTTCAGCAGGATGTTGAGCATTGACCCTTTTAATACCAGCATTCACAGGGCAAGGCGATGCATGACTCTCAACTTCTCTTGCACATGATGTTGTTATATCCTTAATTCTTATTTACCTTTTGTTTCTTTTTTAAGTTTAATTAATATAATTTTATTGCTTTATTAAGTGCGCAATTGTCGACGAAATTACTTTTTTTAGTGTTCACACTTAGGTAGTTTGTTATGATTCTTTTAGCGAATGCCTATTATTAGCTCTCTGTCTATTTTAATTTTTTATTGTAATTAGTTAAACTGATGGCAATCCGAATTAAATAAAACAATAAATCAGGCTATCATGTCGGATTCCTTTAGTCAGATCATGTAATCAATGTACTTAGATATATCCTTTTATAAAATCATACTGTTCATAAATAACATTCTGTACTAGGTATTACTGTTATTTTGCTATCTTTTATGCCAGATTCCCAACGCACAAACAGCGCGATATCTTGGTAGATAGATATGTGCTGAGTTTAAAACCTCGGCACATAGCACCTTTGAACTTTCGTGGTAATGCTGTGGCCGTCTGACATAGCAGGTACCTACGTAATCCGCTATATATGTACTTGCTTCTTCGTGTCTTACCACCTTCTTACAGATTAAAAACTATATAGCGTAAAAGACCCTATTACCATAAGCTCTAGTTTAGTTTTCAACGCGGTAATCCCGCGCGCAGGGATTGTAGTGGAGTGGAAGAACACATTTGTTTTTCTGTGTACCTTACCTACCTAGTACTTAAGTACCCACTTAAAATAACTTTTGCCCTGTTTTTTTTTTATAGCATAATGATTACACATATAGAACAACACTTAGAATAATATCTATTTAATTAGGCCAGGAGTGTAATTGTGTGATACCCCGAATTAAGGATGACTCACGCTACACCGTGTCGGGTCCGGGCCGAGTGTCGGCCGTAGCACGGTCAACTAATGTTACATAATATTTTGTATGGACACACTCACGCTATACCGAGCGGCAACAGAGTGACGGCCGAGCAACGGACAACTCGGTCCCGACCTCGTGCTGTGCCGACTCACGCTAGACCGTGTCGGGTCCGAGCAGAGTGTTGGCCGTAGCACGGGCACCGAGCCGGTTCGAACAAACCGTCACTGCACTTGTATAGCATCACAACGACTGCTCGGGCGCAGCTCGCTCGGCGCGACTCGGTATTCATCCAACGAGCCGAGCCGGGACCGAGTTGTTTCCGACCGTTGTCCGTTGTCCGGCCGTCACTCGGTTGCCGCTCGGTAAGCGTGAGTGCGTCCATACAAAATATTATGTAACATTAGTTGACCGTGCTACGGCCGAGTGTCGGCCCCGACACGGTGTAGCGTGTGTGAGTCATCCTTTAATATAAACTAAAAATACAACGGTCAGCTAAGAGCTATCGTTTTTACTGTGAATTATAAATCAAAGAAAGCTTGTGATTAGATTATTTGATGAATAATATAAATTATGTTTTATACTATACTTCCCTAATTGCGGGTAAAAAATGGGATAGAAAAATATTATGGTTTGGTTGGTAGGTAGGTATTTTATTTAGAGTTCATAATTTAAACATAGCATGGTCATACAGACATGGACTATCTTGGACCCATCGACATAAATGAACCAGCAACAAAAATTATGAGGGTGGTAACACATAATACAAAATCATATAAAAAGGCCAAAAAAATAAAATACAATAACAAATTCATATTAATACATAGTACCCAACGAAGAAATTTATGCAAAATAGAGGTAGGAAATTAAATGCTTCCAGCAGATTTAATGTACCTAAAACAATAGTACATTGTTCACCGAGGTACGAAAGTGACTCATTCCTATCGAGTGTGTCATTTGAGCAGCCGAGGGCAAATAAACACACGAGGTAGGAATCGCACTTTCTCATGAGTGATGCATAGTGCTTTATACAACACCTACGAGGAAAATAAAACATTTTCCGAAAAAGAAATTACACTCTTCTCGTTTTTCCATTACACGAAATTTTCATAAGTCTTGATGTATTTATTTCTGGTTTTCTCGAGTTCGAGTCGAATAGGTTCTCAATCATTGCTTGAGCAGTTTCTTTTGTTACTGGCGGTGTCATAAAATCTTCACTGTTACTTGACGACATTCTCTAGAATTAATAAAATTACCTAACTTAAATGTAAATTTCGAAGAAATTCCCGCGAATGCCTCAGGCACTAGGTTCTTTTTTTAATTACTGTTTCGAGAACGGTTGCAGTTTAACCTATTATGAAAATAATTATAGCTAAAGGCTTACATTTCAGAAAATTACAAAAAAATAACACCTTAAAAATGGATTTCCATACATTATTCTCTCCCGCCAAACGCGTGAGAAATGAAATTCCATAGAGTTTTTCGACCCGCATTCTAGTACGCCTGCAATGACGTACTTTCTAGCTCAAGTTTGGAAAAGGAATAAGTCACTTTACGAGCAGGTGTAGTATAAAATGCATTTGTGAATCCAAGATTAGACAAAAATAGCTCAAGGTAGCAGATCTCTCAGATATAAACACTTATATACATTTAACACGCTCACATTATAAAATTATTATAAGCTTAAGTACACAAGAACGCCTAACGAAATTTCAAGCAACTTATCCCAACGATAATATCAAGGCATGCTAAAAAGTCAAATGCAGTTTGAAATAATTGAAGTTCATTTTCATACAATGAAACGAATTAAGCAATACTCCTACAAAACTTATTTACCAACCGATCAACAAAAAGATTCAAGATTACATAATACCTTACATAATACTAATGCCATATATTTAAAATAATTTTCATACTTCATCACATACATAATTCTACAAGTAAATTATAATTCTTCGTCTTTTGTGATGATAAGATCCCCAAAAATAACACCTCTTTGTGAGTTTCTGAAGGCAGTGCACTAGGTATTACCTATTTGTTTTTGTGAGCGATTTGATTTAGCTAATATAATGATAAATATAAAGATTTCTTACCTAATATAAAGATACCAAAATAATTATCATCTATACTCCATCCACGCGTTTATTTTCTTTGACTTAATGATAGAATGCATTATTTTATAGATAATAATACAAATATAAGTAATCTGTCAGCTCGAAAATATCGAAACTCTCGTAATTAGTGATTAGGAAAATTCGTCCGTTTACAAGCTGCTTTTACTCTTTTTTAGCTCTCTACAATAATTTTAATTGGATTTTTAGTCTATTTGTAATTGTTTAATAATGTAACTAAAGTAATTGTTTAACTATTTTAATCGTGTTAGTTACTCAATAAATAAATAATAAATAATCACTACCGTTTACACGCTGATTTCACTAATCACTTCTTACTCGCATTATTTTATTACGCTTCCGACTGGTATTGATATGGATCAGTTGAGCTACCTGTAGATTGTTAGCAACAGTCTGCAGTTAGCTTAATTGTTTCAATAGTAAATACTAGTTCTAATTTGTTTTTATTATTGAATTGTAATTTTCTTTGTCAATATATGTACATATTAAAAAAAAAAAGCCAACCAACCAACCACCAATATTTTTCGAGTCGACGGATTCAATGCATCACTTTTTTTAAAAACATTGTTTATGCAATATTGTATTCTTTCATTTAGTCAAAGAAAATAAACGCGTGGACAAGTACCAGTACTTCTAAGTGTACTAAATATTCTGACACAAGTTAACTTGTTTAAATAAATAAACTGACACTACAAGTTTACTTATAAATAATATCCCATAGAATGTGCCCTGGCGTTTTTATAATAATCAAAGTATTCTGTCGGCGAGTTTGAATGTTTCTTTACCACATCATCTAGCTGCATTTGATCCCCCCAGTCCGCCTGTAAAAATAGAAGAGGAAAATGAAACAGGAGGAATGTACTGATGTAGGTCATCTTATTTTTATTTAGGTTTATCACAGTCATGTTGTATCTACCAAGGGCTTATTCCAATAATCCCCTGCCGGCTCAGAAAGCAGACGCGCAGGGGATTTTTGGACAAGAGTTCCCGAAATCCCTTGACCCACTTATTTACACCGTAAGTAGATATTAATTTTTTGATGATTTTGGTATTGGCTGCTTTTAAGTTTAGGTGCCCACCTAACCTCAAAAGCAGACAATACCAAATACGAAAACTATTAAAACGAAAACCTTATATTTATTTTAATATTATTTATTTATAATATGACAAAGCTGAAAATTTGTATTAAATCACCCTAAAATGACAGCCAATGACAAAACCGACAGATCATGAGTTGATCGATGCAGGTTGATCGACCTATCTAATCATTATCTAATTATTTTTATAAGGTTTGTATGTACAGACAGCATCATCAGCTGGTAACCCTCTAGCGCAGCGGTAAAAGTGTATACGTCAAAGGGGTTAATAAATGATGCTGCCCTCCGTACGTATGTATGTTCGTTTGTATGTATGTACGTATGTGTGGGACAAATTTTGCAATGCAACTGAATTTAAGACTGTTATCCATAAGGCGCTACCCCGACACAGAACAGCGCTGCCACCTAGTTTATCTTACTATTACGTTAAACAAAGGAATTTTCTAATATCCATTGGGCAGTTTGTGATATCTATTATAAGCTTTTTTTTAACGCCTCTGTAATAGTTTTATTTTTTATAGTTTATGCAAAGATGCGAAGTTGCTCTTGGTGGCCACCAAACTCTGTTTTCGCATTGCTGTCTAAACTATACAAAACAAAACTATTACAAAGGCATTAAAAAAATCACAAACTGCCCAATGGATATTAGAAAATTCCTTTGTTAACGTAATAATAAGATAAACTAGGTGGCGGCGCTGTTCTGGGTCGGGGTAGCGCCTTAATATAAAAATAAACTTTCGCGATTTGTTAACATGATTAATGATTATTTATCGGGTATTTAACGCGTACCTTAAGTTATTATTAACAAAAACGTAGGGGAAATAGTAACAAAAAGAACGCGATAAATACCCGATAAACAATAATTACCTAATTAAGTTTAAATATAATTTATATAGACGCAGCTTCATTCTGTGTATTATTATTAGGTATCACAAACTGCCCAATGGATTTTAAAAAATTCTTTTGTTTAACGTAATAATAAGATAAAATTAGGTGGCGGCGCTGTTCTGGGTCGGGGTAGCGCCTTAACCGATTGAGCTGAAATTTGGCATACTTATGTAAGTTCAAAAAGTAGGTGACAATTCAGTGTCATGGTACCATCGAGCTGGTCTGATGATGGAGACAGAAGGTGGCCATAGGAACTCCTAAACGAAACGACGCAACCTCATCGAATTTGGGCTCGTTTGATTTGTCTTCCCAAGCACTTTCGTAAAAACTAGTTTTCAAATTTTTTTTTTTAATAAGTAGCTATTAAATATTACCTATTTAAGCCTGGTCTATGCTCCAACGGCCTTGAGAACACAAAATAATTATTTGTACCCGTATAAATAATTGGTTTTATTCGTGAAACGTACCATTTGTATAGAATACTTTGACAATTATTTGAGTGAAAGAAAAATACTCAAAATCAATAGCGTTAAGAAGATATATCCGAATTTCGAATTTGTTTTAAATTTCTAGTCAACGACCCATTCCTATAGCCAATGAGCGGGGAAATAGTATCTATGAGATACTCACGAATACAATCTGAACTGACCAGCTGTGGCCATCTCGGCTTCTGTCTGTGTCTCAACATTTACTTGTAATGGTAGAGATAAAATAAATTAGATAAGGTAAGAATTTATTATGTAGTTAAGTAGTTAAAGATTAAACCACTATCTTTTTCTGTATGAAAGTTGTGCACACGTAGATACCCACATAACCTTGTCTCTCTCTCTCTCTCTCAGGTTAGGTTAGGTAGGAGAACTCTTTTTATGGTTAAGCTCGCCTTTGCCAATCCTTCTCTAGTTTTATGTTTTTTTTATGTATGTTTTATTTAGTGCAAAGAATAAAGAATTAAGTAAGACACGTTCTGGCTACATAAGCAAAAAAATCTCTATAAGGAAATTAACTGTTACTGAGTGCAAAGTAAAGACCAAAACATACTTGCTCAGTCTAGATTATAAAAACACGGAAAACTTGACAAAAATTATGTGCTTACTAATTTGTATACACAGACGCGCACACTTATTAACCACACACACATAAAATCATACATACACACATTACACTTGCATACACACACACACATACATACAATTCTCACTGGCTGAACCAGTAAGACAATAAATTGTCTTCACCAATAAAGTAGTATTAAGATTGCATTTGATCAACATGTTGTTGCGGACGGTAACCAGGATTACCTAGTTCGCCCTGGGAAAGTATCCCAACTTAAGTTCGACGTGCGTTCCTTTCTCCTTCCGAAGCTGGTAGACGCACGCCGCCACGCACCCCTGAATGCGTATGAAGCTATGACTACCTGATCTTCCTTCCTATGGGGGAACCTCAACGTTGAAATGAAACAGGATCTTGAATTTTTCAGGTTTCGGCTGTTCTTAGGTTTCCCTACTACTACTTGCTGTCTTCCTATTGCTTCTTGCCTCTTCGGTGGCTTAGCTGCGACTTGCCTCTTCGGTGGCTGGACTGCGACTTGCCTCTTCGGTGGCTGGACTGCGACTGACGGCCGTACAAACTGCGCTCATATTTATATGGCCGTGTTTTACCGGCAAGACGCCTGCGTGCTTTTGACTCAAGTTTATCTAATTTTTTCCTTGAGCCGAAACCTTTAAACCTTTATTTCTTGTAATCTTCTTAAAAAATACTTACAAATTTATGCCTTATACATAACAAAAACAAGCCTTATTAATATAAAATTACAAAATCTGAACATATTTAACAAATAAAAAAGTTTCTAGAACTAAAACTTATAAAAAACTTGATTTGGAACATTTTCCTTATACTAATTTTACAATAACTACAAAACTTAATTACAGATTTATACAATTCAAACGGAAAACCTTGTTCCAAGCCAAGACCCTTCAAATAACACTATTTTTGTTATGATTCATCAATAAACAAAAAAGTACTTAAACAAAACGATGTCTTAAACGAATCAGCCTTACATTAAGGTTTCGTCGCCGACATTCTCCCCCTCGTGCGTCGCACCATCCTCCAGACTCGGCGATCCTCCCGTCGTTAACAGCACCACTCTCGAGCTGGGTCTGCGCAGTACTCCTCCTCTGGTCTCGACGTCGACGATCCGAGTGCGCCCATCAGGTCCAGGATACACTTGCTGGATTCTGCCGCGTGGCCAAGTGCATCTCGGTAGGGTGTGGTCGACGATCAACACGATGTCTCCAACTTGTAGATCCGTGATGCTGGTCCTCTTCGAAGTCTTCCTCGGCAGTAGAGTAGGCAGGTATTCTCGCAGCCATCGTTGCCAGAAGTGGTCGGCAAGCCGCTGCGTGGCCTTCCAGGTGTGTCTGCCTACGAGCTCGTGGTCTTCGAAGCTGCCGATTCTTGCAGCACCGCTGGATCGCCCGAGGAGGAAGTGGTTTGGAGTGAGCGCTTCCTCCTCAAGGCTCTCGGAGAGGTGAGTTAGAGGCCGAGAGTTGACCATGTGCTCGGCCTCTAGCAGGAGGGTGTGGAGTACTTCCTCTCGTGGATACTTCTCGTAGAGTGTGGCGCTTAGTGCGGTTTTGATGGATCGCACCAGACGCTCCCATGCACCGCCCATGTTTGGTGCACCAGGTGGGATGAACTTCCATTGCACGCCGATCTTCTCCGCTTCTGAGATGAGGTCTTCTTTCTTCATGTTGTCCATTGCTTCCCTCAGTTCCTTGTTTGCGCCGACGAAGTTGGTCCCGTTGTCCGTGTAGATTTTCTTCGGCATTCCTCTTCTTGCAGCGAATCTTCGTAGCGCCATGATCATGCTGTCCGTAGAGAGTGAAGGAACAAGCTCAATGTGTACAGCTCGAGTTGTTAAGCATGTAAACAGAGCGCCCCATCTTTTCTCGTGACGTCTTGCTACGGTGATTGTCATCGGGCCGAAGTAATCTATGCCGGTGCACGTGAAGGGTGGATTACTGTGCATCAACCTCTCAGCTGGTAAGTTGCCCGTCGGTAGTTCTTGAGGTCTCGCCTTTCTTGTCTTGCAGTCCACTTGTGCTGTCACTCTTCGGAACTCCTCTTCTGAATGGAAGCTGTGGAGGTAGTCGTCCATATAGTGGTTCAGCTCGATTGCCCTTGCTGCTTCTGGATGTTGCCCTTTGTAGTCCGCTGCATTCCTGTTCTTGACGTAGATTGCTGTGCTCGGAGATGATGTTGCGCCGAAGATGACTGATGTCATCCTGTACTTCTTCGGCTGCACGTCGCGACGATCCCCTCGCCACAGGAACCTCAGGCTGTCTCGATCCTCTGGCCTGATGCGGACTTGCAGGAACATCTCCTTGATATCAGCTGCCACTGCGAAGGGTCCCTGCCGAAACCTCAGTAGAACTCCGAAGAGTGACTGAAGCAGATCTGGTCCCGGCAGTAGAGCGTCGTTGAGGCTTCTTCCCTTGGACTTGGCTGCAGCATCGAAGACGATCCTTATCTTCTTCTTCAAAGGGTGAACCACGGAGAAGTGCGGCAGGTACCACATCTTCTTGGACTTTCCTTGTTCATCGGGTGCTTCTTCTGCGTAGTTGCTGTCGACGAGATGCTGGATCTGCTTGTTATACTCCATCTTTAACTGCGGATCCTTGTCGATCTTCTTTTCGATGTTGAAGAGGCGGTTCTTGGCGGAAGCGTAGCTCTCCGGCATCGGTTCCTCTTCATTTTTCCATAGGAGTCCAGCTTCGAAGCGCCCATCCTCCAGTCTTCTGTAGGTCTTCTCCAGGATGGTGAGTGCTCTTTCTTCAGAGTCCGTTGTTGGTCTTCTGGGTTGCACACCAAGAGCTTCGATGGCGAAGTGGTCTTTGATGACTTGGTGCATCTCCTCCTCCGGCGTGTTGACATGTAGACACGTGTTGAGGAAGTGCACTGGCCTTGCACCTCCGACGTCAGTTCCGTGGAGCACCCATCCAAGTCCCGTTCTAGAAGCGACCGGTTCGCCTGGCTTGCCTCTTCTTATCTCTTGAGTCACGATCAGCTCCCAGTTGTCTTGCCCGATGAGCAGCTGTGGTGACTCTCCTTCGTATTGTAGAGCCTCGGCGATCTTCTTTAGATGTGGATATTCTTGTATCTTCTTTTTGTCCAGGAACTGTGGCGTAAGCTTCAAGTCGTCGATCGTCCGGACTCTCTTCAAGGTCTTCCGATGTCCTTGATGAACCCCCTTCAGTATGAGGTTCAGCACCTGTGAGTCCTTTTTCTTGATAAGCTTGCCTCCCACTGTTTCGATGACCAATTCTTCTTTGTTCCCTTGAGCGCCGATCTCTTCTGCCACCTTCTTGTCCAGAAGTGATACCGTTGACCCTTCGTCCATGAGGGCCAATATCTTCTTGGATGTCTTTGACCCGAAGACTTCTACTGGAACAATCTTCAGGTACGCCCTTGCGTTGTTGACCGAGTTCACTGTCCCAGTGACACTTGATGTCTCTGGTGATGCTTTAGTTTTCTCCCCCTCGGTCCTATCTTCCGTCTCGACGTGCAGCAGATGATGATGCCACCTCTTGCACTCCTTGCACGACGGCTTCCTGCAGCTCTCCTTCCTATGCCTCCCTTGAAGGCACTTGAAGCAGACGCGACTCCTCTTGACGGCTGCCCAGCGGTCTCGAACTGACGCCTCCAGGAACTTCTGGCATTCCACGAGGAAGTGTTCCCCTTCACAGATGGGACAAGTCTTCTCCGTCTTCCTCGGGTCCGTTTTCCTGAAGTCCTTTTCTTTTGTTGAGTGCGCCGCTTGTCTGGTTTTCCTGAAGCCACCGCCTTTGTCCTCTGATGTCGCGAAGGCCCCGCACTTATCTGCTTCTGCGTTCAGGAACCTAGAAACAAGCGTTAGATCCGAGAACTCGCCTTCTTCTGATGCTGCAGTGAAGTCATACCAACGGAACTTGAGAACTGTCGGCATCTTTTCCACGATTTGCTTCACTATCTCCGGTGAATGCAGGTACTGAGGCTTCTTCAGTCCTTTGATTGCTGCTACGCTGTTGCTGATCTGGCTTGTGAAGATGCAGATGTCCCTCGGGTTCTCCGTGATCTTCGGCAACGCCCTGACCTTGTCCAGTTCAGCCAGTACCAGCGCATCAGGTCTTCCAAATCTTCTTCTAAGGGCTTCCATAACTTCCATCGGAGAAGCTTCGGAGTACAGCAAACTCTTGATAGCTTCTCTTGCGTTGCCCTTCAGTGCTCGTCTCAATCGAGCCATGTTCTGGACATCGTTGAACATTGGTGCTGTATCGGCGTAGACGACCTTGAATGCCAACCACTCGCTGCTGTCACCGTCGAA
The DNA here is from genome assembly GCA_963662085.1 of Eupithecia inturbata. NCBI lineage: Eukaryota > Metazoa > Arthropoda > Insecta > Lepidoptera > Geometridae > Eupithecia > Eupithecia inturbata. Next base: position 3,307,885 of record OY759205.1, read on the forward strand.
GTAGGGTAGCTCGTGAATGTAGTTCGGCTGCGATGCTGGACCTCTTCCTCCGGTGAAGGCTTCCTTCAAGGCTGTTGCCAGCGCTTGAATCTCGATCGTGGCCCCTCTTGTTGAGTGGTTTTCTTCAGGCTTCACCTTCTGGGGCTCTTCTGGTGGTTTCCGACTTTGTTGCTCTGCCCCATCTTTGTCGTCTTCCAATACGGATGTCTGAATCCAGTTCTGCACCTGTGCTGCTCTGTCCTCTTGTTCCACCTGGTCTTCATCCACGGAATCTTCATCTTCATATTGTGCCAACTCCAATCTGACGCGAGCCAGCTTCGTCGCAGCCTGGGCTTGCTTCAGCTCCCGGCGCGCTAATTCTTCTCTGGCTTCCAGCTCACGTCGTCTGGCTGAAGAACTCGTGGTTTTTGTAGACCGCGCTTGACGACCGACCCCCGTCGGCTTCAGAGTTGTGGCTGATCCACCTTCCTGTGCCGGGGCCTGTTCTGGGGTCTTCTTGGCCGTCTTCTGTGCTGCTTCTTCTTTTTTCTGTCCCTTCCCGGACGCAGCCGTGGTTGCAGTAGCCACCGTAGTAGAGGTTTCTTGAGTGGTCGTTGTACCCGAAGAGTCTGAGGTAGTTTCCATGGTTCCCGAAGAATCAGAGGTAGTTCCCATGGTTCCCGAAGAGTCCGAGGTAGTTCCCATGGTTCCCGAAGAGTCAGAGGTAGTTCCCATGGTTCCCGAAGATGCCGTCCCTGACGCAGACGTGACCCCTTCTGACCCTGACGTTCCTTCTGTCTCGTCCCTTCCCAAGGGACGGGACACAGGGCGTGAGGGGGCATCCTTCTGTGACCTGGTGACCGGCATCTTGAGTCTTCTTTCCTTCCGGGTTCTTCCTCTGGAATCTTCTAGCTTCTTCTAGCAGGGATCCGGCTCGAAGGACCAACTGTTGCGGACGGTAACCAGGATTACCTAGTTCGCCCTGGGAAAGTATCCCAACTTAAGTTCGACGTGCGTTCCTTTCTCCTTCCGAAGCTGGTAGACGCACGCCGCCACGCACCCCTGAATGCGTATGAAGCTATGACTACCTGATCTTCCTTCCTATGGGGGAACCTCAACGTTGAAATGAAACAGGATCTTGAATTTTTCAGGTTTCGGCTGTTCTTAGGTTTCCCTACTACTACTTGCTGTCTTCCTATTGCTTCTTGCCTCTTCGGTGGCTTAGCTGCGACTTGCCTCTTCGGTGGCTGGACTGCGACTTGCCTCTTCGGTGGCTGGACTGCGACTGACGGCCGTACAAACTGCGCTCATATTTATATGGCCGTGTTTTACCGGCAAGACGCCTGCGTGCTTTTGACTCAAGTTTATCTAATTTTTTCCTTGAGCCGAAACCTTTAAACCTTTATTTCTTGTAATCTTCTTAAAAAATACTTACAAATTTATGCCTTATACATAACAAAAACAAGCCTTATTAATATAAAATTACAAAATCTGAACATATTTAACAAATAAAAAAGTTTCTAGAACTAAAACTTATAAAAAACTTGATTTGGAACATTTTCCTTATACTAATTTTACAATAACTACAAAACTTAATTACAGATTTATACAATTCAAACGGAAAACCTTGTTCCAAGCCAAGACCCTTCAAATAACACTATTTTTGTTATGATTCATCAATAAACAAAAAAGTACTTAAACAAAACGATGTCTTAAACGAATCAGCCTTACATTAAGGTTTCGTCGCCGACAATGTAGTTCACTTACTGTGTTTCTTTATTTTTTATTTCTTTTTATACTTACTTCTTGTTTGTATCTGAACTGTAATAAAACCTAAACAGTTGTCTGTAAGCTATTTGCCGAGAAGTAGAGATCCCACGCGTCTACATCACAAGTTTACTAAACTTAGAGCGAGGAGTTGAACCAAATGGTGAAATAGGTCTACAACTTCAACATAATATTATTCTACCAATATGTAATACTGTAAGACCTACAGAAATAAACGATTTTATCATTATTAGTTACCAACCTACAGGCTAATCTACAGGCTAATAATAACAATTGAACTCACAAAGTTAGGGAAGACAGATCGCTTGCTATCGAATGTTTTTTCGTTGACACACCGCAGTAGGTATAGACGCTCTAGCCAGGGCCAGATCATGTAGTCTAGCATGCCGGGACGATTGCCCCCGAAATAGTAGGTGCCTGTGAAAAAGAAATTAATTTGTAATGAGTATACGAGTCCCAGACAACCACAAAGATAATCGTACCTACGTAACGCTCGACGAACATAATCGTCGCCGTAGAGCAAAAAGTCGACAAGTAGCTATTTGATAGATTTTATTTGTTTTTAAAAATTTTAAACCATTTATAACTCAAAACACTAAATCCTAACTACTTGGTGACTTTTCGCTCTACGACCACGACACGATATAAAAATATCTATTATCTACTGAATAAAATGATTTTTGGTATTATTTTCTTCACAAGTGTGTTGAAAAACGTCGTATGATACACGTGTGTATTGATGATTACCGTCCTCGGCTCTCATAAGACCCTCACCTAACGGCTCGGGTCTCAATGGCGCCTCAGCGGTAATCACCAACATTACACACTTGTACTATAATGTACTATTATAGATGCTTCACAGTCCCAATATAAGTATTATTTTGCAATAAAACAAGATTGGTTAAATAATGGCACAATGTGTAACATATTTAAGATATCAAATAATATCCCAAACTTTTCGACCTAGACGGGACTTGAACCCGCATCCTTCCGTGTACGGGAATGTGCTAACCAACTACACCAAACACACATTGAAGTTTATCCAACCCTGTTCAAAGACTAAAGTTACATTTAGTTTGTTAGACGAGAGGTGTCACGTTGCTTAATTCTCAAGGTTTTTTATTATTATATTGCGCAAGCCCGTGAGGGCCGTGAGGAGTGTGAACTCTTTGTAATTTCTAAGAAATCAATATCCCAAAAAAATTTGTTTCCTACTGGTACCTACTAATGATTTTTTTTGCTCCGGTTCATTAAACTATTTTGTTTCGAATGCTATTATATATTTTTCTAAGTAATAAAAATTAAATTTATTATTTTATATAATTATGTATATGTAGTTAAAACATATTGCTAAAATCATAATTACATAGTGAAACGATGACACTACCGAAGCTTCACAACTGTGTGGTAGTGTCTAAGGGTAGTGTCGATGCCCAACACCAAGACATAGGTTGATTACTAAATAATTTAGTCCAGATTAAACCAAATAATATAAGTAGCTTTAAGGGTCAATCAACTTTTAAGTGTACATCAATGATAAATTTAAATTTTTTAATTTTATTTAAATTTTTTAATTTTGACATATTTGCTGTAGATAATTATTTATATTTTAATAATTCACATAGAGCAGAACGATTTATTTAAATAAAATTGTAAATTTGACTCCGAAATCCTAATGACTCTAGTTAAGATAGTCCCTTGGACAACTAAACTAAATAGGCTTCTGAACCATTTAAAATTCAGTGGATTTGTAAACCGTCACTTTATTCCCACTTAATATAGGATGGATTTCAATTTATGTTCCATAAATAAATGACGCGACTTTTAATTTATAAGTTATTCCCTATAATATTGTCTCCTGGACAACGACAAAGTTTAAATGTAACGAACTTTTCATTTAACTTGTAAAATAATAATTAATACGTGATATTTAACAGTTTATGAATTCTCTTTTAATTGTTACATTCATATTTGAAAATGTTGTAAACCTGACTGTTTTTTTTATAAGTAATTATGACGATAATGTATGTGAATACGTATGTCTTACTCAGTAATAAGTAACTCTATATAGACTTATTACTGAGTAATACATATTCACATACATATATATGTTCATGATTTGTGACTTGCACTTTAGTGCCTCCTATTTTTATTTTAGGTTACCTCATCGATATAAGTAAAAAAGGGGAGATGAGGTACCAACTTCTCGAAAGTGGAAGGCTCAAATTATGTGCAATTAGGTCCACCCACCTCAGTCATTGTCGGACCGGCGGCGCCGCGGCGGCGTTCGTGTTACGCGTGCTTGCTACGACGTACTTTAGTGTGATTTACTGGCTAAAAGACTACAGCAATGCTTATTCCTTATCACAAGATTGGAAATGTAACTGTGAGCAAGTGTTGGCGTGTAGTTGTAACACAGAGCCAGGCCAGTTATTGAGTAAGCGCTGGGAGAACGTACCATATCTATAGATTTTACTTAAATCTATGGCTTACCTACTTTTATATAATTTATCTCCATCCTGGTTGCCTAAATTGTAATCACTTTCTCCATTTGTTTTATGTTTCTCTGTGTTAAGTAACATACAAGTGTTTATGTAATTTTATACTGTGTGGTAGATATTTACCTCTAGTAGTGAGCTCCTTCTCCAAGATATCCAGGGTCTGTATGATTTGTTCGCTGCCGAATGCAAAGTTTGTGTCGAAACACTCCAGGCTGCCTTTTATTAACTGGCATAACAACAAAGAAATACATTTGAACATCATGGAACCAAAAAAGTAGGCAAATTGTAACTAGGTACTCAAAATTCAATGTGCTTTATTTCCTTTAGATCTTACAGGACTCTTAGACACGTCAGTAAATTCAAATGACTTATGTAAAACGAATAATATTAGGTTGCCTGGGAGAAATCGCTTTCAGCGATAAGGCCGCCTATTGTACTAAGTATTTGGTAAATGTAGATATAAGGTTTATATTATGTTATTTTTTAAGTACAATAAAGTGTTAATTCATTCATTAATTCATTTGATATTACCCAGTCTGTTTTTTTTAGGTTAAAATCTGAGTCTCGGGATTACCTACTTTTATTTTCTGTGGTTATATAATGTATATATGTTTATTGTTGTTTTATATAAATATCTTTCTAATCTATTCTACCCATATCTCAAGCTCTGCTTAGCTTGGGGCTAGATGATGCTGTGTGAATCGTCCAGCATTTTTATTTCATAATAATCCTTACCTCATTGAACCTCTCAATAAGAAGCCTGTCTTGCGCCTTCACGAAAGGATCCTTGGAGTGCAGAGGGTTCCGAGGATACTTCTCGTCCAGGTAGTCGCATATCACGACGCTTTCAAACAGGTACTTGTCTCCTTGATCAGTTGGTATTTCTAGTACCGGGATCTTTACTGAAAGCAAACAAACGAACAAGTTATTAATTGTTAACTATAAAAACCCAGCTCGGACCCTACATGTACCCCCTCTATACTAGAGCCATCGAGTTTGTAAAATGTTTACTAACAAACGAAATCAGCTGTTTTTTAGGGTTGTCACCACGAAATAATGTAGGCCTAACAGAATTCCAATGATTTCACTCATAAATTGTATTAGATTTGTAACTTTTTTTAATATTTACGTCAATTTTATGCAAAATCTAATATTATTTCAATCTACAAATCGTCATTATGTGGTCAAAAACGAAGATTAAAATAATCAAGTTAGAATTATTAACACATCGCAAAGTAAAACCGGACTTAAACATTGTAACGTGAAGCTGAAGTGGAAGTGATTCTAACGATATAAGTTATATCTATAGCTCCCTACAAAACTTTTATAGATATTGTCATTTTAACTCTCTCAAAGTTACATTTACAATCTTGTGCAATAATTATAATGAACAAAGTCGAGGGCATTGTCTTTTAGTCAATAAATCAGATTAAAGTACGTCGTAGTAAGCACGCGTAAATCGAACGCCCGCGCCGCGCCGGTACAACTGACTATGACGATGACTGAGGCGGGTGAACCTTTTTTTGTTTTTTTTTTTCTCGGCCGAGGAAATTTATTTACGAATAGACTAGTCTGGGTGGGACCAGAATTATGTGGGACTTGACGTCCTGATAAGGACGTAATAACCACTAAAACCTCTCCGGTGACCCCCCTCTCGCCATTTTCGCCGAACCACGGGAACATTTAAACCTACCGCGGCATTTAAACCTACCGCGGCAAGAGGTGGGTGGACCTAATTGCACCTAATTGGAACCTTCTTTTTTCGAGAAGCTAAGTACCACATCTTCTTGTGAAACCGGAACCCTATTACTAAGCCTCCGCTGGGCGTCCGTCCGTCCGTCCGTCTGTCACAGGGCTCTATCTCATGAACTTTGAGGTAACAAATAATCCCACCCCGCCAACAACGACATCCTACGAGTACATAGCTCGAAAACAAACAGGTACCTAACCATCACGTTTAAAAATAAAACGTCAAGTGCGAGTCAGACTCGCGCACCAAGGGTTCCGTATAATAGTAAGACATTGTTTCTTGTTAAATATCATGATTCTATGTCAACGGGATGTAGGTTTTTTTTAATGGCAATGGCCTTTATTAACAAAGAAAATTACAATCAAATTATAACTAGTATTTACAATTGAAACAATTAAGCTAACTGCAGACTGTTGCAAACAATCTACAGGTAGCTCAACTGATCCATATCAATACCAGTCGGAAGCGTCCCCAAGACGCTGGCTGCATTGCCCCGCTGTATGGCAATGCTGATGCGCTGCGCCAGATATCCGCCAGCTCTCGGGCCACGCGTCGCGTCGACCAGACGCTCAGATAACTTTTTAAAAACCCGGAGAGCCTCGGTACCCCACGGTCCTAGGGTCTCGACCCCAAAGGGAGCAAATATGTAGGCTCTGTCGAGACCTGCATATTTGCGTCTCTTGAGATCCTCGGCCAAATCTGCCGCCGCACCAGCCCTTACGGATGTCCTCGGAAGATGGGAAGGCGCAAGTGTGTCGACGCATGTAGCGTCCCACACAATGGGCCTCCCCAACTCCCATGGGACTAGTGTCATGCCGTCAGGCCTCTTACCATCGTCACGCAACAGACCATTCGGTTCGAGAATAGCTGGTACGTTAGCGGTGACAAAGGCCCGCCGGATGACGTCGTTAAGGCTGGCATGACGAGATATCCGACCGGCGGCCCTAGTACACGATAATCCGTGATGACCAAGCTGTTCGACAGCAGTACCGCACTGGCATTGATGAGGCGCGCAACACATTGCACCCAACCGAAGACATGTTGCGATACGGAAAGTTACGGGATCCAATAAAGTGCCAGTGTTAAATGAAGGAAATGCTTGCAACCAATGTCCTGACTCCCATTTATAAACGGCCAGGAGACGGGCACGATCCGCAGAGCTGGAGCACGTTTGTAACAAACTATTCCGTGTCAACTCACACAGAGGCCCGTCCCATTGCCGTTGAGACAAAAGAGATTTTGGGGGAGCAGCATTAGGGCAAGCATTATGCCAAGCCGTTCGAGCTTCGTCTAAAAATGAAATTTTGAATGAAATTCCAGGTGGGACCAAACAAGATGACTTTTAAAATTTTTTCAACTAAAGAACTAGTGCTGTAGACGGAAGACAGGAACGCTGGAAGGGCTACACTTGAAATTTTGCGTATACCTAAGCCTCCCAATTTGACAGGCAGGGAGGCCTGCGACCATGCCTTGTCATCTAAATCGACATTCAAAACCGATGATAGAGTATTCTTTATTATGTTGTCTAAGCCTTCCAAGAGCTCACTGTGTTTCCACAGTTGACTACATCTCAAAGAATACGTAAATTTAGGTACAAAAAGAAATCGAATTATTGTAAAAGCCATATGGCTATTAATTTTGAGCAGTGTGTCCGAAGTTTTGTTGAAATTTTGAATTTTCTCGTGTAGGAATGGGTTAGGTACTACTCGGATGTAGGTTAGGTACCTACCCTATAAGTTTTGGTCCAAGGCAAAAATCAAAAATATTTCATTGTGAATTAAAAAAATCTACAAATTTACAGTTTTCGGATTTTTCCTTGAGTACTATTATAAGACCTTGCTTCTTGCCAAATTTTACGATTCTATGTCAACGGGAAGTACCCAGTAAGTTTTGGTCCATGGGGAGAATAAACTTTTTTTTTCAGTGAATAATCTACAAATTTATGGTTGTCGTATTTTTTACTTTACTTGCTTCTTGCCAAATTTCATGACTCTAGGTCTACGGGACTTACTTTGTATAAATAAGCAACACTTCAACTGTAATAACAACAAATACTAAAAATATAATAAAGGTAAAAATGTTAAGGGGTCTCCGAATAAGTGAATATTTGATGTTCTATGAAGAAGTTGACTGATTTTTACGGTACGGAACCCTTTGTGTGCGAGTCGACGCGCACTTGGCGGTTTATATTACACTACGTATTCATAAATTCATAACTTCACGCCTCTTGAGAGTTTACTCCGTTAGTTATTAACCGTTTCTCTGTCTTCAACTTCAACTTCTTTCTTAATTTAATTAATGGCGCCGCTTGCTTTTCGCTACGACTCTGCCAGTGTCAGTAAGGAGGTCATAAACGTCAAAAATAAAGATCGGTTTAAAAATAATGTGATCGGTTTAGTGAAAGCAGAGAAAAAAAATAATTTTGCATCTAATTGATTTCTCTAAGTTTCTCTGTCTGTTATACATAGCCATTGCTAACGACAAGCCAATAACTTAAACACAACATTTTCTATCGGTGATTGAAGACAGGCCCTTCTGGTGTGTTTATCGAAAAAACTTGTTCAGCTGAATGAAGGTCATTGTTTAACCACCAATTGAAAATGTTGTGTTTAAGTTATGGGCTTGTTTTTTTTACTATTATAAAGCTAATACAATGTAGAATAACATGAAATAACAATAACATAGGGTTTATGGGACGTTTTGTTTAGAAATTTATTAATATTTGTAAAAATTATCAAAAAATGGGCAGTTTTTCTTCCAATATCATTTATTTATCAATTTATGGTGTGTATTTTTTGAATCATTTTTGGTTTATAAGCACAGCCTATTATTAGAGATCATAATTAATTTTGATTCATAGAGATACGACTCTTTGTTCAAAAGTAATAACAGTTTGTTTACATTGGGTAGACAGTGGTTATAAAATATATTAAAAAGTCTATAAAAAAATCATATATTTTTTAGAATTTTTTTAACTTTTTTTCCGTCGATAAAATTGACTATATTTTCACCCATTTTAGTATGTGCACTTTATAAAGACTCACACTGTATTGACATTTGAAAGCCCTTTGAATGGCCTTGAAAGGCATTTCAATAGTCATATCCATACAATAGCAAATTACAAAGGACTTTCAAATGTCAATATAGGATGGGTGGTTTTGCACAGCTGGTAGGTTAAGATAATTTGATCAAAAATAATTTGATTACTTATACATTTTCGTTTTCACGTCTGTTTTCTAACCATTTCAAGGGGAAGGGTTAAATAAACCTACCACCAGAGCAGCTGGGCGATTACACATTCTTAAATAGGTCGTTGGTATTCGTGCAGTTCCTTTCCGTGCGTTTGTTTAAAAGTCTTGTCTTTCTATGTAATGTATTGTATTAAGTACATACAGGGTTATTGGTAATTTTACGTATTCCCGTTAGGACGTGATAGGGGTGAATATTTGCTATAATTTTAACCCCTATATGCATTATGCTAAAATGAAGCATTTTTGAGTTATCATGTTTTGTAGCTTTTTTCAAAATAAGTCAGTAAATAGATAGTTTTTTTTAATAAATTTTTGATGATGCATTTTTGACTTATTTTGAAAAAAGCTACAAAACATGATAACTCAAAAATGCTTCACTTTTGCATAATGCATATAAGGGATAAAATTATCGCAAATAGTCACCCCTATCACCTCCTAACGGGAATACGTCGATTTACCAATAACCCTGTATATCAGTCATCTAGTACCCATAACACAAACTCTGCTTAGCTCGGGGCTAGATGATGCTGATGTGTGGATTGTCCAGCATTATTTATTTATTTATGTCATTATGTTGATTTATTTACCTTTATGTAAGTATCACAGTCAAGCTCCTATTATTGATGTCCTAATGATGTACCTACATCAGATGGAACTCTTTTACTTATAGTGCAAGGTATTATTCATTTAATTTTTATTCTATGCCTACAGCCAGCCCTTTTTAACAGACTTCTAAAAAAGGAGGCGGTTCTATATTCGGCTGTATTATGTAGTAGATATATCCGTCTTTAGCTGTTGTACAGATAGAAAACTAACTTAACATGGCCCCTTATAAAAAAAATCTTATGGGTATGTATTTGCCCCGCAAAACTCAAAAAACCACATAAAAATTAAAAAATTTAAGGTCAACTTTTAATGTTTTCAAAAGAATCAAATTATTGGGTTTGTTAAAGAAGATGACTCACGTCTCGGGTTCTTCTCCGTGAACCATTGCGGTAGATGCAGCGGATCCAGCTTTAAGACCTCGAAGTTTGCCTTCTTCGCCTCTAAGACCAGCAGTACCCGGTGTCCGTAGGGGTTCATGTCCACGTGGTACAGACGCAGCTTGTCTGTAAGAGGGGGTGGAGGTGTGGATCCTGGAAGAGGTTGAGTTTGAAATAGGTTGTTTAGTTTAGGTTTGGAACTACCTGCCAGCAAAGACAAACCTAGAGGTTGGCCTGCCAGCTATAACAACTTGGGCCTCTTTAGACAGGAGGGAATAGGTGTTGTGGATGTCGATGTCCGACGAAGTCTAGACCTTCGTTAGCATCATCGTCGACTACATTGTTATTAAATATTTGGTCATAGAATGGCGAAACCGCTGAAATTTGCAATGTCTTTCTGTAAGCCAAAATGGTAGGTACCTACCTTACTAATTGTTTATTGAAAACAATTTCAATTCGAAGTATTTGCTCGTGCTAACAAAGGGTTAAAAATCTTCATTAACAAAGAAAGTTACAATCAAATAATAGAATCAAATTAGAACTAGTATTTACAATTGAAACAATTCAGTTAACTAGTTAAAAATTATATATTATTATATACACAAGATACAGTACCTAACTATGGTTTTACCCTGACCAATTTTTTTTTACCTTCCTATTAATAATAAACCGGCAAGTGTGAGTCGACTCGCACACGAAGGGTAAAAACAGGCAGCTTTTTCAAAGAACATTCAAATTTTTTTCTCCATACAATTTTCACTTGTATGGAGACCCCTTTAAATTTTCATCATTATTATATTTCTTGCATGTGTTGTTATTACAATTGAAATGTTACTTGTTTATAGAAAATTTTATGTGTCTAACACTAACTAACTCCCTCGTGTTTCAAGAGATACAGATTTGACAAACAAAGAGCAAAAATAGCCAAAAAAAAAAATCACGTTTTTTGTATGGAAGCCCCCTTTAATTTTGATATTTATTTTATTTTTATTGTTTGCTACTATAGCGGCAAATTAAATACACATTCTCTGAAAATTTCAACTGTGTTTATGAGATAGAGCCCTGTGACAAACGGACAGACGGACAGCAGCGGTTTAGTAATAGGGTTCCGTTTTCACCCTTCGTGTACGGAATCCCAACAATTAAAATAATAATAATAATAGTTTTTATTCATATTAAGGTCTTATATACAAAACAAAGTTATGCGTTTTATAGACCACTTCTTAGTTTCGACACCTCGCTCTAACTAAGTTCAAGACTTGTGATATAGACGCGAGAGTTAAAAAAGTCGGTCAAGTAGTAATCTGTGTTGTGCTTTTGAGCCATTGCGACATCTACTTACATAACATAATATACAAGTACCTAACGTAAAGAATACATACCTATACTTAAGCTTGAGTATCTTCTTGACAAAAAATTGTGATGTAATTTTTATTTTGATTTAAATGTTTATGAATTAATTTATTTATTATTGTATTGCATAAATAAGGCTTTTTTATTATTATAGTGCGTAAGCCCTCACACTAGATAAACTTAAATGTTTCCCCTGTAGGTGGAGCTAACGGCGCTAGAGTCCGAAGGAAGTCCCAAAGTTTTTCGACTCTTACGTCATTTGACCTCGTGGTGACTACACCACGAGGTCAAAACCAACTATGGTTAGCACATTCCCGTACGGATCCCCGGAAGGATGCGGGTTCAAGTCCCGTCGAAGTCGATAATTTTTAGGGATATTATTTGATTTCTTGTATTGGTTATTTATATTTTACTGTATATTGAATTGAATTTATTTTTCCATAGGTATTGTCAGGTACATTGACAATTTATAATTATTTTAGTAGGTACCTACTTAAAATTGTATTTTGTTTGTTAGTATGTAAGTACCTCAACTTTAAATAATTGACAAATAATTATTATTGTACCTAAACGCTAGAACCTTAATCTTTATGATCTCATCAATGCCAGACACACTCCTATTCAATAGCGGCAGTTTCCAAACAAGATGGAGTCACCGATTGATATTATGATGGACTATGAATGTAGGTTTACGTAATATTATTATTTATCAGAATAACGCCGCGAGTACAATAGATAATAAAAAACCATACTGATATTATAAATTCGAAAGTAATTCCTGTATGTCTGTATATCCGTCTTTTCACGCCTGAACGGCAGAACAATGAAATTTGGCAAGCAAATGCCCATATCCCAGGGACGCACATGGTTTACTTTTTATTCCGGTAGAGAGCGTGCGAAGCCGCGGCAGCAGCTAGTGATCTATATTTTTAATAATTGTATTGACTTGTTTTAAAAACCATTTTAAAAAAATTTAATTACTTCAATAGAAAGAGTGCTTCTCGACTAAGTAACATAAACCAATCTGCTACCATAATTGACGACCGATGTGGCGCGGCGGGCGAAGGTCCGCCTGCGACGCAGAAGGTTGCGGGTTCGATTCCCGCCTTGGGACAAATTTTTGTACGATCTGCAAATATTTGTTCCGGGTGTTCTGGGTATTTTTTATATTTTGTATAATAAAAAAAAAACATCTATCTATGTTATGTATTGTATTAAGTTTATCACGAATAGGGCTTTCGAATAACGGATTTTTTCAATACCGGTATTAATACCGAATGTTTTTTCTAAATACCGGGATCCCGGGATACCGGTATTGAAAAAAAAACCTTATTTTTATCAGACTTTTAATTGTATTCTTTTTTGGAAGTATACGTATTTAGAAGGTAAAATTAATAAACAAAGTTTTATTGTCAAATCATATATTATTTACATGTAGGTACAATTATCTTTTTATATGCCAATAATAATAAGTGTCATTTAGATCAGTCTTTTTTTACGATAATTTGCGTTATAAAAGTTATGACTAATCACATTTATTATTATAGAATTTCACAAAACTTGTCTAACAACATTTTTTTAATTAATAAGTTTCTCAAAGATATTTGGGTTTTAACATCTAAGATATGTATAATAACAGTGTCTATAACAGCTTCGCGATGCATGCACCTGAGGGAAGGCGGAGTGGCCGGGGCGTATAGGGAATTTCCCCTCACCCCTGGCGGGCGCCGCCGCCTTCCGCACTGTACTTAAAACTTAGAGCAACGCGGGACTTCCAGGAAGTCCGATTTAAAATATTCCAAAATAAATAAATGGATAAAAATGTCTATGTGCAGTAGTGATAGTTTATTATTTTGTGTTTTGTACTAAAATTAAAATAAAATCACTAATACCGGGATCCCAGTTATGAACATTTTAATACCGGTATTAAAAATCTCGAAAAAAAATCCAGGATCCCGGTATTGGCTGATACCGGGATCCCGGTATTGGAAGCCCTAATCACGAACCCATAACACAAGCTCTGCTGACTTTGGGGCTAGATGATGCTATGCAGATTATCCAGCATTATTTATTTATTATTATTTATGAATTAATTGTGAGTGTATCACGAATTCCTTGTCGCCACTCATTGGGTCTTTTCTTTTGTTTTTATTCGTTACTAGCTGATGCCCACGGCTTTGCACGCTTCTTTCCTGAATAAAAAATAGCCTATGTCTGTCCCCGGGATACCATCTAACCAAAAGCAAAATTTCACTGAGATCCGTTCAACCGTTTAAGGCGTGAAAACGTAACAGACAGAGTTAGGTACTTTCGAATTTACAATTTAGTACCTATGAATATGGTTTCAGAATGCAGCAAATGAGCGGCGATAATATTTATTTATTTATTTTTATGGCACACAAAACGAAATAGGTACAATCAAATAGAAAAATAGAATACCTATACACTAGCCAAACTCGAAGTAGAATGTTTGTAAACAGATCACGACAATCACTCACACGCTAAAACTCACTTGCTTGGCGTAGAGTTTCAGATATAATTGTAAGCATTATTTATTAAAGGAAGGATCTCAAATCGACAAGTAGGTAATGTAAATTTCGTATAAAAAGCTGCGGCAACAGAGTGAGTTGAAGTATGGGCGGTTTGCTTACAAACATTCCACGTGGAGTGTGGCTTGTGTAGAATGTGTGATACATTCACGAATGCATCTGAATTCACCAGATGGATACTTTTCGTCGAGTGCTTCCCCGTTCAACCCACAATTTTTCTAACCAATATATATTTCCCCGTTCAACCCAAAAAATATGCACCGTTCTACCTACCCAATCCAAAAATCTGAGTCACAGTGTAGGTATTCTAAACCTAAACAATACAGACACCGGTCATAACCTATTGAGTCCTACTTTCTTTTTATAGACATTGGTGGTGAATGCTTATCGACCAAACATTCACATCGCCTACTTACGCAAGTAGGTCAAGGATCAACTAAACTACTACGTAAACACAAAAGTATAGGTACAATATTTACTGACTGCAGTAGGCGGTTATTTGCTTCAAAAAGTAGGCAGTTACTCATCTATATACTCCTAACTGAATATACAAAGTTTGTAAACATTGCCCCTATTCTTAACCTAAAAATAACTTTCCTGACAGAATTTGCACTAATCCATGTAAATTTTATATCTTTCCTACAATGCATAACGCTGACAATAATTTTTCGAATAGGTACCACGCCAAAAAGACAATTTTGGATTTTTGTTTTGAGAGTTGTTTACATACATTGTACATTGAGAATGACTGGAGTATTAAGTAGGTAACCTACTATTTTTCACTTCGAAAAAGGAGGTTGTTCTCAAAAATTCGACTAAATGTATGATTTCTTTTATGTGAATGAGGTACACGGTACCTACTTACCTACCTACTTTTTTCGAGGTAGAATCCCTACTTTACTCGATGTCTCCGCTAAATCAAAGAGAATAAAACCCTCCACCAAATGTCATCCGATTATGTGCCAGGCTTTTATTCCCGAGAGATTATTAAAAATTCCGTATAACTTAAAAACAGTCTAAATATTCGGAAATTTGATATCAGTTTTGTGACTAAGAAAATTACAATTCAATAATAAAAACAAATTAGAACTAGTTTTTACAATTGAAACAATTAAGCTAACTGCCGACTGTTCCAAACAATCTACAGGTAGCTCAACTGACCCATATCAATACAGTCGGAAGCGTCCCCAAGACGCTGGTTGCATTGCCCCGCGCTGTATGGCAATGCTGATGCGCGATTATGATTTATTATTATTAGTGATTATTAAAACTTCCGTTTAACTTAAAAACAGTCTAAATATGCTGCCAGCATTATGGGCACTCTGTTTTCTGGTGACGGCTTAGATTTTTAATTAATAGTTAAAAGTGTATATTCTAGTTGTAATTGTTTTATTCTCTTAATGTATTCTCTAAATGTTGCCTAAATAAAATCGTTTATTTACCAAAAACAGATGCAATCATAAAACAGTACAGTACCAGTGGAACTCAAACTAAGCAAAAATGCTTGTATCTTGAGATCCATGAGTGCGTTTGACAGATATTTACGGAAGACTGGAAGGTGTAGTACCTACATACTTAAATACAATTTTATAATAAAGTATATCAATTTTTTAAATTAAGTTTGTAATTGATTAAAATTACCATGGAAAATTTATAATACCTATTCGGAAATTTGATTTATTTAGTTAAAAAAAAACAGGTAATCATAACGCAGTAAGGTGCCTAGGTATTTAATTAATGACATTGATTAGCTAGGTACCTACTTACCTTTTTTACGGAGATTTTGCTTCTATGTACCTACTTACAATGCAAAGTATTATTTACAGATTCTACGAACAGAAGTTTATGAACAGCTGTGTAAAGTTGAATAGGTAGGTATTTTAAATGCAAACTAAAAGGCCTTGACTTTGCAGACAACTGATAGTTTGATCAGTTGTTGCACAGCTATTGTTTCAAAATAAATATGCACTGTCGGTACCTACTGCATGCACGGAAACCACTTTGTAATTTTAATATTTTTTTTTATTTTTTTGGAAGGTAAAATTTGCGGGTATTTCTACTGTATTTTTTTATTTATGTAGGTAGGTAGTGTTGTTTTGTTCTTTAAAGACATGTTTCCTGTTATAGATTGAGGACAGACAGGCAAATCGACAGAGTTGACTTAGCAAATGGGGACCCCATTTTGTTTTCAATATAGAAACGTTAAAATAAGCACAGTACAAACGAAACGTAATTTCAAGCACAGAATACAAAATAGTTTGTACCTACAGTTAGTCAACAGCATGACGTCATCTGAAAACAGCTGTACGGTTCTGACCGATTTCATCAATTGAAAGTAAACATTAGCACATTATCTATGCTTTACCACGTTTTACAAACAAATTGCAATCTATTCAATGCACTTGAGGGTTTAATGTCAGATATAAAAAATAATAAAAAAAAAATAGAAAACGGAACAAAATGAGATATGAGGTACCTAGTGAATTTTACCTAGTTGGCATAGGCATAACTTTGAATTATGTTTTATTTGCTTATTTAGGCCCTAAGTAGCTTAGCATCTAATTTTATACCTACAAGAAAATAACCAATTTTTTGGAAGGTAGGTAGTGCTTATCTCACTCTAAAATACCATAAATACTATTTTCTAGCAACCAAACAGAAATGAAAATGCTACTTTCATAACTCACCGGCTAATCTTTCTCTATAGTTTGTCATTCTACTACAAATTATTATCACTATTTTGCACCAAAAATATTAGTCACGTGTGTACACTGCCGTAACTACCGGCGACTAGCCGAGCGAGCGACTATAGAAATGGCAAATAGTGATGTCCTCGAGGCTTTTCACTGAGCTGCACGATTTTATCGATGATACTAACACGTAAACAAAAGTCCCTTTAATCTAGCCAAACTAAAATTAATAAATAATTCTGGACAATCTACACATCATCTAGCCCCAAGCTAAACAGGGCCTGTGTTATGGGTAGGTACTGAATGACTGATATATAATATTTAATACAATACATTACATAGATAGATATTTTTTTTATTACGTAGGTATAGATAAAAATTACCCAGAACACCCGGAACAAATATTTGCAGATCGTACAAACATTTATTCCAAAGCGGGAATCGAAACCGCAACCTGTGTTCTTTTTGGCGTTGACTTTGAAAAATTATTGTCAGACATCGACATGTCAGCATTATGCATTGTATTATGTAGGTATTGCATTGGTAGGAATTATGTAAGTCAAGTTTAAATAAATAAATGAAATTGAAATTGAGGGAAGAGCTCGAATCGACAAGTTAGTGCAAATTCTGTTAAAAAATCAACAACAAGAAGGTGATTTTTAGTTGGGTGATGTATACAAACATTACATAGGTACCTTTTGTTTGGCCGGAGTGATAAACTTATCTAGTAAGGCAAAAGAAATACAAGTAATTGTAATTACTTACCAAATTACTTGTAATTCTTTACCACCAACGACCACCACACCAATTCTTTACAATCAATCATCCGTCAACGATAAAATGCAAAGGTTTTATAAGATAAGACTGCGTCAAATCGCAATGCTTTGCATTTTATCGTTGATGATCGATTTTACGTCTTCCATTTTTGTATTTTATCGATCACTGTCACTACTCCCATCACTATAACAAATGTTGAAACGGAGCACGGAG
Source organism: Eupithecia inturbata (assembly GCA_963662085.1). Lineage (NCBI taxonomy): Eukaryota > Metazoa > Arthropoda > Insecta > Lepidoptera > Geometridae > Eupithecia > Eupithecia inturbata. The sequence goes on from OY759205.1 coordinate 3,325,719, forward strand.
TCGTCGGTCGCGGCGACGACGTCACTTTTAAAATTATAGCATTCTATGACATCATTCTTTTGGTTTTGACCCGATTATCTGTAACCCGGCTGATTAAAACATACAAAAAGCACCTGTTATTTGTAGTAAAGGTACCGTCTTTTTAATTTCATCGTCTTGCTACAGAAGGTCGTATGTATAAGTTTACCTACTTTGCATGACTAAAGTTGAGATCTATGATGTTTGGATCGAATCATTGACTAAAAGTTACAAGTTTTTTTTAATTGACAACGAATTAAATTAATATTGCTAAGCAGGTACCTATAGGTAGGTAGGTATAACAAAAAATACTTTAAATAATCGCTTGTTACCTACCTACTTACCTACGTAAAAGGAAAGTTGTGGCAAAAGTGGTTCAGGTAAGCTCTTATATATAGTGCGAGTCAACTCGCACTCGAGGGGATACCGTAAGCCAAAGCAAACAAGCCAAGCCTTGCCAAACAAAGAGAAAAAATAGCTAAAAAGTTCACGTTTTTTTGCAAAAGTCCGCTTTAATTTGGATATTTATTTTATTTTTATTATAGCGGCAAGAGAAATACACATTCTCTGAAAATTTCAACAGTAGGTACCTACCTATACCTCTTACGGTTCATGAGATAGAACCCTGTGATAGACGGCCTACGGACGGACGGACAGCGGAGGCTTAGTAATGAAGTTCCGTTTTCACCCTTCGGGTTGCGAAACTTGCGAACCGTAAAAAGTATCTTTCTTCCTGGGGGTCAAGAGTTTTGCGGAGTTATGGAAAATAGAACTTCACAGTTTACCTACCTACATACATAGGTACCTACTTAGTTAATCATAATCAAGTTTCAGTTTCTTCTGAGTGGTACCAATTTTTTTATAGGTGCTTTTAGGTTACTTAATATACCTAAATACTTTGAAACTTGAAGAAAGCTGCAACACAGACAATGGCCACGTTCGAAAAAAAATTACTTTGTTTCAATTTGTTATTTATGATGAGTCTACTTAAGTAGGTATTCAAAATTTGGTTACTGATAGACGCTAATGTATAAAAACAAAACTAAATATTATTTATTTGACACAAGTACCTAAACATACAACGCATCAAGCATTTTGAAACCATCGTGGAATACCTGTGTTTAACAAAATTACGCATTTTTTTTTTCTAATACATTGGGAAAAATGTGTTGTCGCTGTTGGCAGCACTAACATCGAACAACACAGCGGTGGAGGGTGGAGTGAACGAACCGCAAACAAAACAATTTTCGTTCAAAAATTGAAATGACAATGACATGCTTCTCGTTTTATGTGATTTTGAACGAAATCTAATACGTCATCAAATCGATTCAATGAAATCTGCGATATAAACTAAAAAAATAATTTCTTGTGGAAATTCTATAATATTATCAACAAAAATGCCTCTAATAAGATCAGCAAGTTTTAATTTATTTATTGAAATTCTAGTTCGGATATTATTGTTGTCGGCTTTTTGGTAAGTGACCTCCGTATGCCTATGTGGCAGCAACTTGATAATTTATATTTTTATCAATTAAAACTTGTGGTTTCAGGTTATTGTTTTATTAAAATAGCTTCTAAAACGTGTTTGTCATCATCATAAAAACTTTTTACGAGACTTATATGATGATTTACACTAAAACTCGTTCTGTAAGATTGCACGTTCTGTGTTGATGTTTTCTTTTTTTTATAGTCGAATTCAAGGTCGTAGTCCCAAAAAAAATTGATAGAATATGTTTAATTACCCGTAAACGCGCGGTTGTATACCTTTAAATTTATGTTCATAGTGTAAATGTGCAAAATTTAATTCAATTGTATGTAATTCTTATCTTGTTCAATTATTTGCACAATTTACTGCATCTGAATTATTTTCTGTTAGGTAGCTCTTTACGCCTGTACCAACCTATTAAAGGATACATAGGCATGATCTTAACAAATTATATCATATGAAATTGATTTAGAAAGATTGAGCCTCTGAATGGAATGGAAAGGTAGTTTTCTAACTTATGATCTCATTTTTTTGCAACTCCGAAGAGTTGCAAAAAAATGTTGGTTTAGTCGAAACTAAAGTTTAGTAAATTAAGTAAGTACCTTGGTATGTTGTGTGTGTATACAATTATAAAATCTGTGGTTGTGAACATCTACAGTAAGCATCTAAACTGGGGTCATAGCTGGAATGTATTTTTGAATTCATATGATTAATTCAGAGACAGGACCAATCTGTAAGAATGCCTGATGAGTGTTCTGAATTCCTGATCAGAATATTTTAGATTATCATTTCAAAACGCGCATTTTTCCATGCATTTGAGTACAGCCCAATCTCCCTCGATTCTCGTCTCGGAGAGACTTTTTTTGACCTTTTTTAAGTCTATACTATCCCACTGCTGAATAAAGACCTTCATCTTCTCTATTATATCAGAATATCAGATTATCTAGCTAGACGATAAAAAAGCTAGGGACGGGATTTGCTCCAACTCGAAAAATAACAACTAACTAACAGGCTAAAGGTTTCTTCGTCGCTTCTTTACTTTAGTCTACATACCGAAGCGACTGAAATCAAAAATATCACTTTATTTCCGTGTCAGTGTTTAATTATTAAGAATTTGACCTTCTAAGTGTACAATTATTGTATATATGGAAATAAAGAGTTTTTGACTTTGACTTTATTGTAGGCAGGTGGTAGGCATCAAATAAGTACCTACCTACTTCTCGCCAGCCCTAAGCACAGTAATGATATTTAAACAGTAATCTAATCACTACCGTGGCCCAGTAGGCCAAGCACGGGGATTGTTCTCTAGAGTAGAATATACAATAATGACATCGCATCGTCATACATTGCGCACATTATTGAAGTTGAAGGAATTAATTTTAAATAATTTACGCATTAGATTACAAAGTGACGTAATTTTTCTCTATTCTACCCAGTGGCGGATTTACCAGCAGGCTGAGTAGGCTGGAGCCTAGGGCGGCAGATTTTCAGGGGCGGCAAATTTGGCCCAAAATATGTTTTCTTTGTCATACTAAAAAAGAAGCTTATTATTTACCCATCTAAATGTTATTAGTTATTAGCTCCACTCACACAATATAATGAAAAAAATAAAGAAAATAAATTGATTTGGACTCACAATACATAACACGACACATTACAATAATATACAGGGACAAGAAACACGTTGATTATAGTTAAAAAAATATATATGAATTATCGTCATTATTACAATCAACCAACGCGTAATAGCGCATTTAAAACTTTAGAATCAATCAAGGATAATTTTACCGAAAAGCCAGTAACGCGGAGCGAAGCGGCGGCAGCGGCGGCGCGGGAATACATTTGAATTTGGAAAAATTAGAAACGGTGGTAATAGTGTGGAATGCTTTTTGGAAGGAATATACAAAGTGAATGTTCACATTCTGGCTGCTACCGGTAGATTCAATTAATGTTGCATGGCGCAAAATTTTCACACATGTACGAATGCCGCATCTTGTGTTTTACCGATAAACTGTATCAGCGCCTGTCCTAGGGTAAGCGAGCGGTGCGGTCGCTAGGTGCCAGATGGCAAGGAGTACCATAACGCGAATTTCTGTTTCAAACAATCTCTAAAAGAAAACTTAGCATTTGTAGGTACTTGACACATGCGATTATGGCTAAGTAATTCAGACCTGTTCGGGGAGACAATTTGACGGGCCCCTGTGGTGAGTTCTGAGAGAGGCTCGGACTGCGCAGCTGGGCTTGGTAGGCGACGATGACTAAACCACCGATCGCCGCAGTCATAACAAAAAAGGGGCTCGCTCCGCTTGCCGTTTGTTTAGTAGATTTTGTAAAAAAAATTATCGAACCACTAAAAAGTCTCAAAACTTTTCACGCACTTGCTCCGCTGCCATTCCACAATTTCTAAAATAAATCCGATATCCGCAAAAACTTTCGCGATTTACCGTAATAACTTTTTATCTGGGGCTCGCTTTGCTAGGCGTTGCTTCGCTTGTCGTAAACTATTATCAACCACCGCTATAATTATCAAAAAAACCCGCGGCTCTCTTCGCTCGCCACCATTGTCTTTTTGTCGTTTTGTTGCCCAGAACCGAAAAAAATCATAAAAATTTTACGGTTCACTCACTCACTTACCCACAATACCTTTATTGCTAACCCGGCCAAACCAATCTGGTCAACTCTGACAACCACCGCAGTGATGCTTATCGTGAAAATTTTCGTGGCTCGCTCCGCTCGCCGTTTTTTTTACTGGGGCGTAGAGTTGTAGAGGTCAGTAGGGGCGGCAAAATTTCAATAGCTTACTGGCGGCAAATGTGTAAATCCGCCACTGATTCTACCCTAGACAACATTGCCCGTGCTAGGCCTACAGGTGCCTGTGACGGCGGGACGAACGATGGACTGCCTTAGTCCATCGTTCGTCCCGCCTAGCAACGGGTCTTGCCAACTATAAAAATCCGTTCTGCAGCTACCTAGAAACAATGTCCCCGTTCGTCCGCGTGATCCACCGCAGTGACCTGCAGGCAGAGTACAACTACCCTCGCAAGGAGTCGTACGTGCCGAGCGGCATGCTGTGGGCCATAGTGCTGTCTGTGCCGTGCGGCCTGTCGATACTGGCTTGGGCGTTCTGCAATGATTGCAATGATGCGTTGGAGGTAAGAAACGTTTGTTTATCTATTAGGACTCCCAACAGAAAAATTACATTGCACATGAAATATTACAAAAGTAAATCATAAATATTAATTTCCGTTAATACAATAGATGGACCTCCTCTCCTCCGTAGACCGAAACACGTTCTCGGTGACCCCGTTGACCCAATCACCGCCGCTAACCCCGGAGGTGACGGCAACAAGTCCCGATTCGCTTCCGCACACTACACACCCGACCAAAACCCCAAGCCGAGTTTCGCACCTAAGTGGTGGCCCTTGTGCGTGTTGCCTGAGCATAACTTTACCGGCGAGGCGCCCTCTGCGCCCGCCAGAAGTCCGGTAACGCTGTCACGGCCATCTGCGGTCAACAGAATTGTAGTCCATTTGAAAAAAAAAGAACAATAGATGGACGTTCATTTAGAAAGAGGTCCTAAGGTCAAAGTGGTCTTAAAGTTTATAAAAAAAGTGTACGTAATAGTTAGAAGTTACATATTCGAACGTACGTAGTACACTTTATATTTGTATCTAACCCGAGGAATATACATTCTACACAGATCCAGGAGGGTTTAGAGAATGTTAAAATGTAAAATAGAATAAGTTTTTAAATAAATAAATACAAAATTTTATTAAAAGGATGTCTCAGCGTGTGTAAATCATGAAACGCAAGTAAGCTTACACAGCAATGCAAGGTGGTGGAAATAATTAAAGGATAAACTATGAAATATAAATAATATGATACCATACAAAACAAACAAACTAGAACTACCAACAGTTTTTCCTGTACACTAGCCAAACTTGATGTAGAATGTTCGTGAACCAACCACGACACAAATAACTAAACTAAAACTCACTTGCTGAAAATTGCTAGTAAAATGTAAAATTTGCTATTTCCTTTCATTTTTAGTAAAACATTTATTTGCAAAGATTAATCCTTATCAGCAACAGAATCGATTAGTTTAATAATACAGGTTGTAATTTTTTTCAAAAATCACTCTGGTCCATTTCCGTCAAAAGTAAAAGATTTTTTGAAAAAAATAAATACGCAGTTATTTTTTTCTTATAAATCGAGGGCATGACTCCTTTCACGACTTTTCCCTAACTCTCGTGGTTTCAGAGTTGGCCATCACCGCCCTTCTCAAAAAACCACCCTGTATATAAAAGAAAGTCGTGTTAGTTACACTATTTATAACTCAAGAACGGCTGAACGGATCTCGGTGAAATTTGGCAGCGAGGTAGATGGTATCCCGGGGCCGGACATAGGCTACCATTTATTCCGGAAAAAAGCGTGCGAAGCTGCGGGCTGTAGCTAGTTCTATAATAAACATGGCTTAATAAAAAGTGGTAACGGTAATTTTAAGTTCATAAATTTAACTTTAATTTCAAACTTGAATAGTAATTCATAATCATAAGTACCTTTATCAAAATTTTTTTTGGTAAGTTTACACTTTACCTATTACGTAGTATGTAACAATTCATTGGTTGTGGTCTAACTTTATTTTCGTACTTTTAACCCTTAACACCTTCTTCCTTAACCCTCAACTGTTTCAGATACTTCTTGCATGGTCGCTTGCTCTGGGCATCAACGGTGTGTTGACTGATACTATAAAATTAATAGCAGGTAGGAAAAAAAATTTACTAACAAGAAAGTTTCGTTGAACGAATGTTATAATTTCACACAGTGTAGATTTATTCAGCCGTAATAGTATATTTTATAAATATACAGGGTGTGTCAAGACTACTACCGAAAAATAGGGGGATGCAATTAGACCATGATTTCGAAAATATTTATTTAAAAAAAAAAACGGCAAAAAATGTTGTCCCATCAACGTCCTTTTTAATATTTATTTAGGTACATACTCATAGTACAACACTATAAGAAAGAAAACATCTTCCTAATTATCTACAGTTACTCACGGGGAGACGTTGAAATAAGTCTTCCATTAGACAAAACTTTGCGTTAAAATTTTAGGGCTTGTTTGATTTAAGTATTTTAAAATATACCTTCTCGATCACACATAAGACATTATTATTTAACTATTTACGGGTATTTTTCGTGTTTATTTAGTTATGTACCTACCCAAATAGATTACGCCGTTTCAGCAGGTTTACAAGCTGACTGACGCGGCCGAAAAAATCACGTTAAAAATACCTACTCGTGAATTTTAGGGTTCCGTACCCGATGGGTGAAAACGGAACCTTATTACTAAGCCTCCGCTGTCCGTTCGTCCGTCTGTCGCAGGGCTCTATCTCATGAACCGTAAGAGGTAGACAGTTGAAATTTTCAGAGAATGTGTATTTCTCTTGCCGCTAAAACAACAAATAATAAAAATAAAATAAATATCAAAATTAAAAGCAGCCCCATACACAAAACGTGATTTTTTTGCCTATTTTGCTCTTCATTTGTCAAGGCTGTATCTCTTGAACTACAATAAGTAGGGCACATGACACTTTCTATAAATAAGTACCTACACTACAACTGTAATAACAACAAATTCTAAAAAAGGGATCTCCGAACAAGTGAAAATTTGATGTCCTTTGAAAAAGTGGCCTGATTTTTACGGTACCGGAACCCTTCGTGTGCGAGTCGACTCGCACTTGCGGTTTATTATAATATCACGGGATGACAGTCGTAACGTGACCACGACAGTGTGTAAAACTGTTGAAACGTCGGGGAAAATCTTATATATCTATATCTATATACGTATATATAAAAAAGTCGTGTTAGTTACACTATTTATAACTCAAGAACGGCTTAACGGATCTCGGTGAAATTTGGCAGCGAGGAAAATGGTATCCCGGGGCCGGACATAGGCTAGCTTTTATTCCGGAAAAAAGCGTGCGAAGCCGCGGGCTGCAGCTAGTAGGTTAATAAACGCAATAATTGTTAATTTAATGTGTTCAGCAGGGATATTCAGAAATTACGTTTCAGTCTTCGTCACGGAATCTGACACAGCTTCGCGCGAAATTCTTATATTTTAACGGTTTTAACTAGGTATTTCCTGCGTTCTACAAGAAATATAAATAGCGGAAAAGTAGTTTCCATAATAAATTGCTCGAAATTTATTTATTTATTTATTTTACAAATGGACTAACAGTTAAAACCAAAACGTCCAAGAGTCAGGAAGTCACACAAAAATAACAAATAAAAACATGATATATAATTATACAATACATTCCAAATGTAGCACTAAATCGTAAATTTTTAAAACATGGGTCCAGAGAACGATTTGTGGATAACTACTTTTAAGGTAGGTACCTAGTTTTATTCCTTGCAATACGCAGAAAATATTATAAACCGCTAAACGGAAACAGACTCGGAAATTGAACTTCTGAATAGCCTTGCTGATTGTGTTAATTTAAAAAACTTAACAGCATTCTTGTTCAGGCCGGCCGCGGCCAGATTTCTTCTACCGCTGCTTCCCTGATGGCGTTGAGACGCCGGATCTTGTGTGCACGGGAGATGTGTTTGACATAATGGACGGGAGGAAGTCCTTTCCAAGCGGACATAGCAGTTGTAAGTGGAAAAAGAACTTGAGAGACAGTGGGTGTAGATATATGGATAAACCAAAGATCTTAGTAAAATCTGTAGGTATGGTACGTTCTCCCAGCGCTTACTCAGCAACTGGCTTGTGTTACAACTACACCGACTATGACTGAGGTGGGTGGACCTAATTTGAGGTAGTACCGCATCTCCCCTTTTTTACTTCTTCTTCTTCTTCTTGTCAGATGGCTTCTGCGACTGGGTTGTCGCAATTTCGCCAATGTCCGTCTCATGACAGCATCACAAGGATAGATCGATGGGATAATTGTCTAGGGTAGAATAAAGAAAAATTACGTCACTTTGTCATCGAATGCGCAAAATATTTGAAATTCAACTTCAATAATGTACGCAATGTATGACGCAGCGATGTCATTATTGTCTATTCTACCCTAGAGAGCAATCCGCTTGCTTGGCCTACAGATCGAGAATCACCATTCTGATGATGGTTAGAAAGTGTATTTTTCTTGTCAGTATCATTCTGCTCACTGGGCGTTTGCGCAGCCTGGGTATGCGGCCGGCTCCGCGTGCTGTCAGCTCGGCGCGGGCAGGCCCCTCGCGTGCTGGCCGCGCTCGCACCGCTCGTGCTGGCTGCCTGTGTGGCGCTGTCGCGGTCAGCAGACTACCATCACCACTGGCAAGGTATATAGTACGCTTTATTTCCACGTATGTACCATAATTCCATACTAGATGGCGCTGCTAAATCAGACCAAGCCAGGTGGCGGCCAGAACAATTTTCAAGCAAGAGAACGCAAATTTTAAGGCCACTCGCAGACCAAGTCTTTCGGGAGGTTTAAGGCGTTTCAATATGATAGGCAAGTTATCATCTTCACTAGAACGATTTCCTTTACTCCAGTGTGTCGTTTATTTCATAGGTAAGTACTAAATAAATGGCGCTAGTATAAAATGATTATCTTGCCAAATCATCATCAATAGCCTATACTCGTCCACAGACCACAGCTGGACATAGGCCTCCCTTGATAAGTGTGTCATTGGCTGTTATCATTATTAGCGGGATAATATGACAATCCCCACGCTAGGCGGGTTGGAGATCGCAGGTCGGTGGTGTATTATGTTGAACTTTCAACTTTAAAAAAAAAGTCCATCGTTTTTTTGTTGAAACATCAACATTGTCTCGCTGAATCGTAAATTCTTCACTTTCGATCAAAAATTTGTATCTTGCATTACTGTTAGAAAGCTGATTATTTTATGCAAGAAAGTATTCTTATGGGTCATAATTACAAAAGCAAAACCCTGAATATTCCACAAAAAAAAAAACAGCTTACACTTACACCGTTCCGCCCGAAGATTCTACAAACAAAACGTAAAATAATCATAACTCGAAAACTACGAAAAATCGGAGAACGTACATGGGGTATTTCCAGTGCCCCCGGGGTGAGGCAGTAATTTTGTTTGATGACGTCACTGTTGAGTTCACCCTGTATACATAGATAGATACTTTTTATTTTACATATAAAGCACCCAGAACACCCAGTACAAATATCTGCAGATCGTACTAATATTTGTCCCGAGTCGGGAATCTAACCCGCGACCTTCGTGTCGCATGAGGTCCTTCGCCGTCTGCGCTGAGGTCGTCATATAAAAGTCCTGAGTATGTGACCTTCACTGCAATTCTTAGATTTTTGTTAGTATAAAGTAAATAAGCCCTAACACAGAGTAATTTACAAGTATTTTTTTTAATATTTTATCTACAAAACTTAACTAATAATATTTATTTCCAGATATCCTAGTGGGCTCCCTGATGGGCTACACCACAGCCATATTCTGCTACAGGCAGTACTACAACCCGCTGTCTTCAGATCTCTCCGGAATACCCTACGTAGTCTCAAGACATATGGCAAAATACAGCAATGGCAAACCGGATACAAGTCCAGTGAAGGAGAAAGAAGAATCTACCCCGCTGTTAAACGGTCCTAAAAAAGATGATAAGTGGATTTAGGATGTCATTTTTGCCCGTCACATCAAAAGCTGACTAGTTTACTGCTGCATGTAAGCTTCTACTTATAGGCGACTAATTCTAAGATTAGTTTTTATGGAAGCAAAATTGTTTTATTACGTTTGTGCAGGTTTTTATAGGTTATATTTATGTCATCCGCAAATCTGTCAAACATTAAAGAGAAGTTAGCAACAGAAACGGACCAATCACAGATCTGTAATCGACGCAGTGCGTTCGCGTAGTAAGTGTTGTTTGTGAATAAAATGGTGTACCATGACGAACGCAATGAGAAATGCCTTACTCAGCACAGGCTTGCTACCTTATCTATGTATTGTTCTTGAATACGGGTGTCAATTGTTCCTATCATAAGGGGGTAGTGCTACCCCCTATGATAGGAACAATTCCCACGGTGGGCATGTGGGTTTAAGATCGCTGTTCGGTGATGGATCTGTTCTGCAGCAGGCGCTGCTGCCCGCCTCCCGTTGGATATCACTTAAACACCTCTCTAGACTTCCGCAGAAAGGGTTAAAAAAAATTATAACAAAGTAATTTAATCTACTGCTAAATATTACAAATAAAATCTCTATAAACTTCTATTGATTAATAGGTCGGATTATAGGTAATTATTGCATCGAAATCTAAATATTGATTTATGTCACATATTAGTAGAAGTCGCCTGTTTGGCGTAGGAAAGAGTTGGGTGGTACCGCCCTAATTGGCTGCATTCTGAATACGCACACTAAAATTATAAAAATGTAGTTATGGGGTTGGGTTGGCGCGAGATTTTTTTTTTTTTGTTGTTTTTAATTTTTTCTGCATTCTATATGCAATAAAACTAACGGAAAAACCCCATTTTCTATTAACCTAGGAAAAATCTTATTGACAAAGAAAATTACAATTCAATAATAAAAACAAATTAGAACTCGTATTTACAATGGAAACAATTAAGCTAACTGCAGGCTGTTGCAAACAATCCACAGGTAGATCAACTGATCCATATCAATACCAGTCGGAAGCGTCCCCAAGACGCTGGCTGCATTGTCCCGCTGTATGGCAATGCTGATGCGCTGCGCCAGATACCCGCCAGCTCTCGAATCACTCGTCGCGAAAAATCTTAAGTTTGGTTCGCGGGTATTTTTAGAGCATTTGGGAAAATGGGAATTTTTGGGCTAAAATTAATATTTTCTCAAATGTACCCAAAAAACCGTTGAATCGAAGTTGGCTTTATCATGGGTTCATAGAAAATGTTTTACGATTTGCGGCAAATTACTTTTCGGTGGTTTTATTCCATGTAGAATGCAGAAATCAATTCAAAAAACAAAAATATTATAGTCTGCGCCAACCTGTGACGATCAACCTTAGGGAAGAGCATGGCGTTCTAACGTAAAATAGTTTTTAACCGACTGCAAAAAGGAGAAGGTTCTCAGTCCGTCTGTATGTTTTTTTTATTTTTTTTTATGTTTGTATCTTTTTTTATGTTGTCTCTTGATATCTCCGCCTATGGGTAACCGAGTTTACTGATTCTTCCACTATTGTATAGAGAATGATCCTGAGGTGGTCCCATAAATATTTTATTCATGAGGGATTAGTGTTTATCCCGTTAAACTTAAAAAGCAACATAATATTCTTGGAGAATCACGACTAGCTACAACAGTTTTGGTGATATCTGCGCCAATTGTTAATAGATTTTGATGATTATTTCGTTGTTGTACCAAAATTGTTTTTGAAGTGGTATTCTACTCGTAGTTTGATTCTCGAGGAATTGCTATGTGCGCCGTAAAACGTAGGTTTGTAAAAATAGTTCAGAATATGATCATTTCAGTATCACCTAATTATTGGTTTCTATGGCAACGGACGTCAACAGCTTCATCCATGTGTCACCAAACTAAATTAGACTTGAATTACAACAAGATGTCGCCAATGTAAACTAATTTTTTTCCATGTGAACATAGACCTTCGGTCAGGGAAAGTAAGGGAGGGGTGATTTCGTTCGTCCGAGTAATAGATTAATATTAACTATATACCAGAATTTGAAGTCGGTTTATCGTTTTTTAAAACACGCCAAATTATTTACTAGTACGGCGGACTGTCACCTCACCTTACTAAGGGTCTGGTACTGTTAACGTATGTTAACCAAATAATAAAATAGTCGTACCATAGAGTAGAAAACCTATCTGTTAACCATAATATTATATTGTACCAACCAACTATGGTTAAATCTATATAGAAATAAAAAATCTTTATCTTTGCTAAAAGAACCAATGAACGGCGAATATAGTGTGAACGGCACTGAATTATATAAATTGACAGGCTGGATAGTAGTAAGTATAGGAATATTGTATCTTCCAATAAGACAAAGAATTTTCAGAATCGTATCAGTAGTTTTGGATATCCTAAATTTAAATTATTAACTTAGACTGGATCGTCATTCGTACAGACAGTTTTTGATAATCTCAAGTTATCTAATGTTTAAATTGTTACATTTATTCGGTTTAGAATCTAATTTATTTATCTATTGTATTGTTGTTAAAGACGCAATAACAATAAACTGCATACTTTCATAAAAATGCGCTATTGACACTCTGTTACTTTATCTTTTTTTATTGTTTAGGACCCGCTTGCTTATGAATTTATAAATACCTTTAATCTTATTTAAATTTGACGTATTTGTATAATTTGACAACTCACTAATAATGTTTAAACTGTACACTTTGTGCAAGCGGAGCCCAGTGCACAAATTCATACATTTTGCGACGGTTCAGTTAATCGGATTTGTTGTTTATAGTGAAGCCCAATGCAGTTTGTATGGGAGACGATCCACCTTAAAATGTGCAGTAATGTCACCATTGCAAGATACAAACAAAAATTTAAGTGGTTTTTGTTTATTGTGCATACAGCGTCGCTTTTTAGTTACCTACGTAAATTGTTGAATGTTTCCTATTATTTTTAACGTTCCTACATTTTACATAAAACAATAAAAAACTTATGTCAAATAAAGGATAACATACATAAAGAAAAAGTACATAGGTAAGTACCCACTAGAATATTTACTAGTCGTGGAAGTCTTACTTACCTTCCGAGTTTTAAAAATTGTTTTTTAAAGATATTTTACTTTGAAATGGCGCTATTATCTAATAGTACCTGTTCTAAGGTAAACCCATTAATTTGTTTTTATTGTGGTATGATAAGTAGGTACCTACTTAATGATGAAGTTTGCTTTAGTTGTGCTAAGTTATTTTTTATATTAATGCGCTTCCTATTATTTTAGTAAATACATAATAAGTACATACCTATACGATTTCATGAAATTATTCTAAGATATATTTTTGAAAAAAAATTGTTATTTTCAATGTCAGAGGGTTTTTAAAATTTTGGAATAATGTAAATAAATATAGTCAAAAATATGTTCTTAGACTCACGAAAAAATCACTTATGTGGCAATGAATGTATCATAGTTACTAAAGTAACGATCCAAGCCTAAGGGGTGATTTCAAATATCAATTTTTTTAGTAGTAGATAAGTACATAGGTATATATCAGCCAAAGAATTGGTCCCATCCCATATGCCTCAGGGGGTAAACTTATAAGTTGACCCCCTTAGGTTTGGAGTCACTATCATTAACATAATTAATATTCTACGATTTCGAATTTAATTTTTTTTTTATTAATCTGTTATAATAGTGCATTTTGACTAAATATAAAATAAACCTAAATTATTTTTAGTGTCATAATAATCCCCAATGGTGGGTACAGCTTAGTGGGGATTATGAAATTAATCCAATGTTAGGGTACCTACAAAGAACTAGCATTCTTTATACAAAAAAGAACTCAATTACTATAGTTCTATGTTACATATATTCTAGAATTGAATTATTATTACTTCCATAATTGTTATCTAAATGTTTTGTATCGTAGTGAGATTTAATCATATCTAAGTATTTTAGACAGTATAAGTATAAGGAAAGGTATTTAATATCTAAAATTTCTAATAAACAAATTATACAATCTTAGTTTTATTTCTTACTAGCTGCTGCCCGCGGCTTCGCACGCTTTTTTCCTGGATAAAGATTAGCCTATGTCCGTCCCGGGATACCGTTTACCTCCCTGCCAAGTTTTATTAAGCCTGGTGTATGGCCGAACGGCCTTGAGCACCCAAAATAATAATTTGTAGCCGTATATAATTTGTTTTATTCGTTAAATGTTCAAATTGTGTAAAATACTCTGACAAATATGAGTGAAAGAAATACATATACCTACTCAAGGTCAAAAGCGCTTACAAGAAATATCCAAACTTCGAATAAAAAAAAGTATACGAAATTTGGATATTTCTTATTATTATTTATACGGCTACAGAAATACACCAGCTTAAGATCCGTTCTGCTACTTTCGCAACAAAAATACATACAACTGGTAAACAAGCTCCTTTAGTAAGTAGGTGTCTTTCTATAGATTGTCGTGGCGGTCGCGTCGTAAGAATCGGCCCCTCCAACTCAGCCTGTGGGTGTCGTAAGAGAACCTATCAGGGGAAGGGCATCAGCTTCCTTCTGTGTATATTTAACACCTCTACTGCGATCACCAATGCGCCTGTCAAGCGTGGTGATTGTGGCAAAACACCCTTGTTTGGGGGAGGCACCTTCCGCAGTGGTCATGAGAGCTAGGAGTGGGAACTCTTAGGTGTTTGCTAACACCTAAGAGTGCTACCTATCAACCCCCTAACGGGTTTGGTTGTCAATCTGTATGTACCTGTTTATGGCCAAATAAATGTATACATATGTATTTATCTTTATCAAACTAGGCCTAAGATCATTAGTACTCACGTCATAATTCGAGTAATTTACCACGGGGAACCCCCGTGGTAAAAAACTCGAATTATCGGTATATAAAATAAAAAATTTTTTTTGGTTCCTTGAATATAAAAACACGATTAAGAAAGAAAATTGCGATAAAAAAAAAATCATGAAAGTGCACTGTTTCGCACATCATTTGGTCGAGATCTCAGGAACCCTGCGGTCTATTGAAATGATTTATGTTTTGATTTGTAGGTTATTAATTATTTACTAATTATTTGGTTTCTTCATAAGTTGTGTAGTTTTCTTAAACAAGCTAAAACTCAATTTTTGCGCTTACGCCGCCGTTCTAAAAACGTATGCTCTGTCCCACTCCTATGGACGCCAAAGACTATCGTTTTCACAAAACGGCGCGCATAGCACCCTCTTAAATAAAAAACTAAGATCATTATTACTAAATTTATTGGAAAAAATGCTTAACAATTATGAGATGCATTGAAATTATATTTCATACAAAATTATAACTATCGGCCCAGTAATTATTAATATTATCAGATTAATGATAATAATTACCCAGTAATTATTATTAATAATAGGCGGCCTACATAAAAAGCCTTATACTAAAATTTTCAATGACTTAACTGCAACTTCCACCAAGATATAATAAGCGAAATGTAGTCTAAATTCGACTCTTTGAGCCATACATTTGCGAGCGAGTGCACAGCGAGTTCAGTGCGTGCCCGCTGCACACTCGCCACGCTTTGAAATCGCTCGCAAATATAGCCAGCGTGATAAAGCTCTTTGTTGCTATTGGTAGCTATCATGCCCACCATTTAGTGAAAAATATGTTAAGAGTAGTTTATTTCTCGTAACCGTGTAGAACGATAGATATTCACATCACAAAATTCTTGGTGGAATTAATACAAAAATACATTTGTCAATGTCAATACATGGAGATAGAAAATTACTTTAGCAAATGATTAAATCTAATTGTAATGATTAATTGTATTCAAATATTTGGCATACACAACACACCTATCACAAATAAATGCATTTTTATCACTCACTACCTTTACGAAATAAAATACATTAAATGTCTGAAACCATAGGTATTAATTAAGAGTGCAAAACTTTTGTTATGATGTTTAATCTAGACAACATCAAAAAAATCTATTTAAATGAATAATTCGAAAAGTATCTGGTTATACAAAATAAAAAAAAATTTTACAAAGGAATTTATCTAGAAAAGTTTATGTGCCCACGACCCACACCCACACAGTGCGGTATGTTCATGTTAAGTACTTAAGCAGTATTGTAAATTAAATGCTCTATTAATGCAAAAAATATCTAATAAAGCTGGAAATTCGTCCAATTTCCGCAACTATGAACAAGCAAGGATTTGAAGTTCTGTTCGGATCCAGTGAAACGAACCTAAATGATCTACCAAGAGTTTAACTCTCAACCAAAAATCTAATCAACTTACCAAATAATTCTCTGTGGATAATCAAAATCTTTCCACATCACCTCCTTATTGAAGAATACGTTAAAAGCGGCAGCATTCATAGCGAGATAGTACAAAAACTCAAAAAGAACGATGTAGTATGAAGGACTGACGAAACGCAGTCTCAAAATGATGTACGGAATCAAGAAATATCTTATCTCGAGCATTTTCTGTAGACCTAACACAAGAAAGAGGCAGATAGAGTATGGTAGCAGGAAAGAGATGCAGTTTTGTTCCCTCAAGTTGTCGTACAAACTGAAGAGCAGAAAGATATATACGGGTATCATTGCATACACAGCAAAGTCATACTTCCCAAACCATCTATTCCAAATATAGAATGTAAAGTGTCTATTATCAGCAAGCAAGTAGGGGTGTACCACTGTGTTGAAATGTACAACAACACCTATTATTGAAGATAGAATCAAAACTTTGATCATATTTTTAGCCATCAGAGACAATGTAGAGGGCAGTTTTGCGAGAACATATGGTAGCCCAAACACACCATAGAAAAGTAGGAAGTACAACAGTTGGGGAAGATGCAGGGATGCCTCGTGAGCCTTCTTATCACCAAGTACAATAGATCCATTGATGTACACAAATGTCATGAAAGATATAAGCAAGATACTATGTACGATGATAACCAGCCAGTCTTGAAGAGTCGCAAAATTGAAGACAGTAGTAAAACCAGTCTTCACATGGTATTTGAGAGCAATAATCACATCAGACAGACCGTAATTACGTTTTAGCTTAGATTTATCTATATCTTGAGAGATCAAAGACTCCTTGCTTAGTTTAACGTTTGTCAGATACTGATTACCAAATACACGGGAGCTTTTGATGACCATATCAAGCAGTTTGTGTCCTAAGATCAGCGCCACCCAAGCTATGTTAGTCTGCCGCATCATTACACTGATAGATCCACATGTAAGAATGAGAAACTTGTATTTACTAGTAAAACAGGCTCTTGAGTACATTAACAAGAACATAACAGACAGTGTATCAGTATAGAACACATGAGAGAAAAAGTACAACGGAGGTAGTATAGTCAAGCTCAGAGCTTGGATTACTATCTTTGATTTCATGGATTCCATGAAGTATACATATTTGAGTATAGATATAAACAATAGAAAGTTGAAACATGATGCTACTAAGTTAATCAGCCGCAAGTTGTATGTGTTGCATGGGAAATACGATCCAAAAGCTGCTGTGATGATATACAGGCCAGGTAGTGTTGTTATCTTGTCATCCCAATGCGTAAAGTTCTGCTTACAGTATGCCAAGCCTTGTGGTAAGTGGTAGAGCTCATCAACCACAACGGGGAGTGTTTCATAAACTTGATCGAAGATGTATTTTGACGTGCAGATATAGGATGACAAAGTCACAGAGATGAGGATCAGCAGTCTTTGGTTTTTGTTCATTTTGGTTGATTCCTGTGAGGAGAGGCATGTTTTACTTAAATTGAATATTATTTACTTAGTAATCAGTGCGCGCCATAATTTGCTGATTTTATTAATAAGAAGTAGTGGCAAAAGTTGATTATCTGTTTGACTTTTTTGTGTGTAAAGGTTTAAATCGTTGACTAGCAGATTAATATGGTGTAACATTAATGTAAAACAAGACAATCCGGAGATAATATGAGCATCGAAATAGGAGCGATCGTGTCGCACCGGCCGATGTAAAGTAGCGGGTGTGTAAACATAGGATTGTTTGTTTCCTTACCTTGCAAGGAGCCTGAAGAAAAATAAATTTTAATGCATTCAGCAGGAATGTCACAGTCTCAACTCTACACTCAAAAGCATTAGCTTTGCTAGCACATTTTGGAAATTTATTCCATTGATCGCTGCCCGCGTCCGTCCGTTGACAAGCAAAAAAATCAAACAGGGCTGCCAGTTGGGAACTTACTTTTTTTACGTGTTCAATAAACTTACAATAACTTGTCTTCGTAGACTTCGTACTTAATACACAACACAACACAGATCCCTGAGATGAAAAAGTATTTTACCAAATTACTGTGCACTGAGGAAATGGACTTCATTCTGAAATCATGTAGTTATTTCACTCACATAAATATATCACACTAATTTCACTAATTATTAATAATAATTAAAATAATTATTGGGGGGGGCTAACTTTTTAGATCACTTGCTCCAATTTCCGGCAGCGGCTTCCTCCGGTCAATTTACTGCAGTTATAAAACTTTTTTAATATATTTTTGTTTTTCGAAATTTTACAACGCAACTGTAACATTTTTTGTACGCGGACTTTTTGGATGTGTCGGGAAAAGTACCTATGCAAGTGGACCTATGACAAAATAAATGATAGCGAGCAAAGCGAGCTCTAAATATTTGAAAATTGCGATGGTAGATATAAATCTATGAATATAAATAACGGCGATCGAAGCGAGTCGAGATAATTTTGGAAGTTGGTGAGGTCGGGTTAGCAATTGACAAGAAAGCTAAGACGTCGGCGAGTGGAGATAGCTGCAGCATTGTTGTGATTTTTGTCCGCGATTAACAAAAGAGTTAAGAATACAAAAATATATTTAACGGCGAGCGCAAGCTGTCGCCGTAATTTATGTTACGTTTTCAGGTGATCAGAAGAGTATGAAAAAATAAATACCAGCTAGCGGAGCGAGCCATGAAAATATAAACTTCTTATTTTTTTAGGAGAGTGCGGTAAAATTGTTAGGAAACTAATTCAAAATAAGTATTGGAGACTGGAGTGAGACGATGCCTTTTTTTAATTGTGAGGCATGCTTAGCAAGACAAGGAAGTTAAGATAAAATGAGCATGAGCTTAGAACATTTCACGTTTATTTGTTGATTAACAACAAAATAGGACGACAACAGGCTATAGAATCAACGGCGAACGAAGTGAGAACGAAACACATGCTCGTTGCCGTTCGGAAGTAGATACAGTCGAGTCGAGTGTCATTGCACATTGTTTTTATTTTAAACTTACTCCGGAAATAGCCTCGCGGACGCTTTCATGTGCTACGTAGCCAAGCACGTAAAATGGTGTTTGACATCAAACAAAATAAAATCTTGTTACCAAAAAAAAAAAAAAAATTATGAACAAAGAAGCTGAAGAAGGTCTTCAATATGACCTCAAAATGGTCCATAAGCGAACTGCGGCAGCTACTGGGGTCTCGTAAAGCGAATATTAGCAGTAACAAAAGAACCAAACATGCTAGTATATTCTAGTAAGGCACCTGTTTTACTCATTATTATTAGAGGTAGCTTTATAAATCACTACCTACTTAACTACCCACTACTGGTAGGTAGGTGTGTAAGTAGGTCCTATAACAAATTTAATCTCTTACAGTAATAAGTTAGCATGCACTCATCATTATGAATGTAAACGGGTTAACTACGAACCTAGTTTGTGTTGGAAGAACACCAACGTATGCACGAGTATGCAATCAACTGTACCATGCGCAGTTTCGCTTTCAAAGAT
This sequence comes from Eupithecia inturbata, assembly GCA_963662085.1. Lineage (NCBI taxonomy): Eukaryota > Metazoa > Arthropoda > Insecta > Lepidoptera > Geometridae > Eupithecia > Eupithecia inturbata. The sequence goes on from OY759205.1 coordinate 3,345,606, forward strand.
GTTCACAGAGTTCATAAAAGTATGCGGGACCTATACCTTTCCTACCTACGCGCATGCACCGAAAAATCCATCCAACTACCACAAAAATTACGCCTATATGTATTTTTATACGACCCTGGCAACCTTTGCTTTGACCAGCAAGCAACGACAGCTACAGCAGTAATTCGAAGAAATTATGTCAGTGGCAATGTCATTCTTCGCTTTCAAATTATGTAGGTATTTTATGTCAGTCAGTTGTCCAAAAGTTCTCTATTTTTAGTTTTCTCAATTTATTGACTAATAAATTAGTTATTTGTTTTCGAGTTAAAACTGTCATTGGTGTTTTTAAAAATTTACCGCTCATATTATTATCTATACCCGTCTACTTTCCATGACTATGAAATTTTCATGAACTGGCAGAAGAGTGACAAACCAGTCACGTATTGCCAATTACAAAGTTAAGTCAAGTCGTCCAAAAGTCTGCCACTGCCAAGTACCTACACCATTTTTGAACGAATCTTGCTAATATTGCCATATAGTCTTAAATATTTCTAGATCAAGCATTAATGCTGCATTGCATTGATTAGTTGCTTTTTTTTTTCGAATTGTCTTTAATGCTGTTGACCGCAGATGGCCATGACAGCGTTACCGGACTTTTAGCGGGCGCAGAGGGCGCCTCGCCGATAAAGTTATGATGGGGCAACACGCACAAGAGCCTTCGGGTTAGCGGCGGTGATTGGGTCAACGGGGTCACCGAGAACGTGTCTCGGTCTACGGAGGAGAGAACTCGTGGGAGGATCGTCTATGGGATAATCGGCTATTGTGGAGATCAAGTGATTATAATTATCTGAGACCGTTTCATAATGACGCTGGGAAGCAGTCTTTATGAAGTGGGCTAGGGACTCGAGATTAAGATCTCGATAGAGATATTTATTGCGCATGTACCATGGACAGCCCGTGGCTTTACGCAGATATCTATTTTGGACAACCTGAAGGGAGCGGAGGTTGACCGAGTGGCCAAATACTACCGAGGAGTATGTCATGACTGGGCGTATGACCGATTTGTTAAATGTCACCTTATTTCTAAGGGACATTTTACTTCGCTCTAAGATGACTGTCCAGTCCAACCGGCTAAGTATAAACTTTGCGCGGTTGGTTACAGTGCGAATATGGGGTGTACGACTAAGGCGGCGATCTAGGATCACTCCTAGGTATATGGCTGACTTCACCCAGGGAATGGGTTTGCCAAAGAGGGAGAGGTTTCTGGGCTTAGGGTAATTCCGATAATGAATGCAATGAATTATTATTTGAAATTGATTTGAGCTTGTGTTTCATTGATTTGAAAATTATAAAAGAAGACGTTTTTTTGAGTGAATTTTCCAAGTCATATTTAGTATTATTATGTATTTTGAATAAGTAGGTATACATTTCCGAATACAGAACAAGTTATTTTATGGCATTGCAAACACAAACAAACAAAATATGACATTTCAGGTGATTTTCAAAAAAACTATAGTAAATTTATAATCAATGTAAGTGTCACTTAGGACACTGACTCTGCTGGTGTAATGTAGTGCATGGCCCCCATAACCCCCTAAAAAATCGGTCCCGGTACCATACCAACACCCCGTACATTGCTCATTGGGCATTCATGCAGTTAACAGCTCAAATCGACATGTACTAGGTACCATAGACTGTTTTTAAAAATCAACTTTAAGGTTAATTTTAGGTTTAGAAATAAGGGATTCATTTTATTTTTTGCAGATTAAAAAAGTTAGTGGTCCATTTTAATTGTTGTCTTTAACCGCAGCGCCTGGGCCCGCCGGCCGCGCCGCGCCGTTATATTAACTGAACGAAAAATGATCGGCGGGGGTGCCGCAGAAAATGTAAATAGATGTTGGCAATTAAAAATGGCTTCCGTCGTCAAAGATGACGGATACACGCAAACGTCATTAGTAGGTAGGTATTGATCAATTTATTTTATTTCATTCATTCTGATGACATCGGTTTATCGGCGGGTCGTATAATAAACGAGCTATTTTTATCTTATTCATCAAATAATTGCAGTGATTTGTGACGATAAACGACACGAGACTCCGCGCCGGAGATATCTGTGAGTATTTGTTGCTGTGACGTTCCACCAAGGAGTATGTAATCGTGCACTATCATACTAATCGTTACTTACTAGGAATCACAGATTTATACCATTCTTTAAGTATTGATTTAATTATCGGTCCTATGCCGCACTTCAACTGGGCCATGATTGCGTTATATCTACAGAATAATCATTTTGAATGTGTTTTGTGTATAAAAAACATTAAGTGTTACGCTGGCTCTGGATCACTTTCGTTAGCCCACTTTCTATTTTTACGTGTTTACCGTGCAGTTTATCCATACCTTTACGTTTTATTTTTGCGCAGACACAACAGAAATAACTAAAATGTTTTTACCTCCAGTTAACCCTTCATTTCAACTAATTTATTACTCAAGTGTTCATTATTTACATTTTGTGTTAAGCTAAGTAATTAGTGGAAGAGGACACTACAGATTTAGATAATTAGAACTTGTATTCACAATTGAAATAGCTGAGCTAACTGCAGACTGTTGCAAATAATCTTGAAGTAGCAAGGTAGGTAGGTATGTGCAGTACTTGTAAAAATATCAAATTCCGATGATATCAGTATATAAAAATATCCTCCACCAATATTTCTTTGGCTTAGTAGCCCATTTCTTTTCAGATTCTAGAAGTAGTAGTAATAAAACTAAAGCTTTTATTACAAGCTATTTTTACAAAGATGTCAAACACTTCAAAAATTATATAGACTGTCGCTCAGTATAATCAAAGGAATCTAACAATACTCTGTATGGGGTATTGTTTGAATCCTTACATCATCCAAATAACTAGCGGCTTAAGAGAGAGGGCTGTCCGCTCCGGTTACCAAGCTCGGAGAGGTGCCATGGACAAGTTACACTTACAGCCAGATCATGAAAAACTGAAATATTTTGAAACTTACCCGATCTGAACACATTAATATGTATATTGGGATGACACTTACAGCCAGATCATGAAAAACTGAAATATTTTGAAACTTACCCGATCTGAACACATTAATATGTATATTGGGATGACATCCCGTGACCATGACATTGTGTAAACCTGTTGAAGCGTTGGGAAAAATAGGTAAATGAATGCGATAAATACCCATAAAATACTAATACTGTGAAAAACTTTACGGCTTGCTTGGCTTGCTGTCAATTCTATAGAGTATATCTCTTGCTAGAAAGTTGGATCAAGGGTCAGATCCAAAAGGTGGTATTCCTGGAATAGGCGCGCATCGTCAGGATGTTCCTCTCTGCAGCCCTAATCACCGGCCGCTTGAGGCTAGCTTCGTGGCCCGTGATTCACCTTTTGATATATTTTTTACTGTACAAAAGTTTTATAATATTTTTATTTTATATAGTAAAAAATATATTTTAAAACGAGATTTTAAATAAATAATGTGAATTATAATAATAATTTATTCAAAATAACTTAAGAGGGGTTCGAAACAACTAAGGATAACAAAGAAGTTCATGAAAGAAGAATGTTGGTGTTCTTCCATCACAAATAAGGTTCGTAGTTAACACGCTTTCATCCGAAATGAAAGAAATTCATCTTAAATTCCTGATTTAAGTAAAAATCTGTTTTTCAGCCAAAAACATACTTATAATAATTATCTAGTCAATTCTAATAATTCTTAAATCTAACAAATATATTAATTATCTTCCTTTGGTTAACAATGCAGATAATACCTTGTGAAGGGTGGGTGAGGGATGAAAAATGCACAATTGTCAACAAGTTAGGTTTATTAATATTTGACTCAATATAAAACTCAGAGCTCCGAGTTGTCTGAATACTAAGAGCTTGAGTCTGTGGTCCGTTGAGCGTACCTAGGTAGGTACAAGTAGATACAATCACCTTAACATTACTCAGTGCAATCGTTTTAAGTACATACGTACCTCGCGAGTAGAGCCTGTAGCAACAGGGGAGGTCCCTTACCGCCCCGTCAAAAATAACCACCCTGTATAAGTACATTTTGACTGTCCATGTATTGGTTAATTTCCGAAACTGCTGCATCAATAGCAAAGGTAAAGGGGTAAGGTTGGTAAGGGCAAAAGGACCTATTAAATTGTTAATACTACGCGGGTGAAGCCGCGGGCATGGCCAGTTTAATTATTTATTTGCATTGTATGCCATATTCTTGCATTAACAAAACCTAAGCTGTAGAACAAGCACTGGGGTTGTTGTCTAGGGTTGAATAGACGCTCCATTCCTATCTGATCCACTAATTGATCAGTTTCCACTTTTTTGTCCACTTTGATCCATAGCCCGGGTGGATCAGTCTCCACTGCTTGAATCTATTCCACTCTGATCCATAGGTCGAGTGGATTAGTTGCCACTGCGTAAATCTATTCCACTCTGATGCATGGGCCAGCTGGATAAGTTTCCACCGCATTTTTTTCTCTTGTAGTTGTGGTCCTTCAAACTGCTTCTTAAATTATTAAGGTCCTCAAAAACTTCGATTCCGGATCGTAAAGTTAGAAATATTTTAATTCCCGATGACAGCTGTCAAAATGACAGATACTGTCAGAAAATTACAATTATTGTCAAATTTGATTAATAAATAATCATAAAAATGACATTGCATCGTACATTATTAAGGTCGAAGGAATTAATTATATAATATTTTACGCATTCGATGACGATTTGACGTAATTTTTGGTCTATTATACCATAATCAGCAATCCCTGTGCTTGGTCAAGTGTTCATATTATACTACGGCCAAACTCAAGATGTACAAACATTGCCCCCATACTGAACCTAAAAAATAACTTTCTCGTTGTTGATTTTTTTACAGAATTTGTACAACAACTCGATGGCGTAGAGTTTAAAAAGAGTTTCAGAAGAGAATCTCGGATTTATGTGGTGTGAGTTGTTTGCAAACATTATTCCTTGATAATGGCTTGAGTATAAGCTGCAAGAGATCCCAGAAGCGCTATAAATTTTGACTCTAGCTATCTACAGAAACTCTGATACTGGAGATACGGGTCAAAACTCAAGACGTGCAATTGAGATACCGCAGGTTATCGATCGACCCCTCAATGTCGTGTGAAAGTCGCCGCGTCCGACCTAACCTTGGCTACTTTGGGGGACGCGCTGCTTCCTTTAGGATACACATAGGAGCATAATTCTTTACCCCCTTAAGGTGCAAACATAGCTGATTTGGTTGTCAAACTAGGCCTATATAGATCTCAGTACTCACGGGATCTCCGTGGTAATTACCTCGATTTACATCAAATTCGACATTATTTCTTTAGTTCCTCTAATGTGAAATCAGGATTGAGAAAAGAAAGTGCACTGTTTCGCACATCGCTTGGTCGATATACCGGGAACCCTGCGGTTTATTGAAATTACTTAAGTTTTGATTCGTAGGTTTTAACTAATTATTTAGTTCCTTTATGCCAGTTACTTAATTAGTTGCGTAGTTTTCTTGTAAATAAAAAACAACTTGATATTTGCGCTTACGTTTTTCCAAAAACGTATGATCTCTCCTGTGAACGCAAAATCCTATGCCTTTTCACAAAATGGCGTGCAATGTGCCCTCTTAAGCCGGGTACTGATCGGTGTTACAGGGCGTAATGAACCATTCTCAACGAGCATTATACGTTACGCCGCGCGCCGTGTGCCAAAATTAGTCTCGTTGCTCGTTGCGAGCGCCTCGCCCCGTGCTGACTGCACGAACGCTCGTTGTGCCGGTCAATACCCATATTTAGCCCTTCCCTAGCATCTCGGCTCAGCACCTTTGCAAGGAGTGGAGTGACGAATAGCGTCAGCAACTTTCCCAAGGTGTCCCACGGTAATGGGGCGTCGATACGGCGGGAAGTCGACACGCAGGGAATCGATACCGGGGTAACAAATCCATAGAGGTCAACTGTGTCAAACCTAACATAGGATCAGGGCCCTAATTCCACTAAATTAATCGCTTCACCATAACAATGGTATCGTCTCAGGATGACACATTTTGGCATTTTACCTTCGATGAAACAAACTACAGATGGAGTGACGCTTGTCAAAAGTGTCAAGGTTTACTGTGGATAAGGTGGATTGACAGAGATAGAATGGTCTCTGTGAAGTTAGCAGAGCATCTGCCAGCTGAGCATAAATAAATAATTATATTTTCATAAAAATTTTACGTGTTCTGCTTTTAAAATGTTACATAATCATAAGAACAGACCTGTGTTCTTTTAAATCTAGATGCGTGCGATTAGAACTCCAATAAAACTGGCTCTACTGGTGTTTGAATCTTTACACCTTCGACAAAAATATCATAGATTTTGTAATTTTTCTAAATACGTTTTCGTGAAGTGTCAGTAGTCCTACTTCTCAAATATATCAAAATCATAAAAACGGATCTTTCTTTGCAAACGCAGTGCACGCTAAAAGAAATCAAATAAAAATTGCTTTACATGTTTTTGGATCAATACAAATTCAACGCACATATCACAGATTTTGATATTTTGCGAAGACCGTTTTCATGAAAACTTGAGGAGTGTTGCTTCTGAAAAGTTATAAAATCATAAGAACAAACCTTTGTTTGTCTTCTTCTTATTGCACGCTTATAAAACTCGTCAAAATTGCTTTATTGGTGTTTGGATCTATACAAATTCAAGGCACATATTACAGATTTTGTTACTTTTCGAAGACTGTATTCATGAAAATTTCATTCTTCTTGCTTCTGAAGTAGAAGAAAATCATAAGAACGAACATTTTTCGTCTGGAACTCGAACCATGCGATTAAAACTTATAAAACTAGGTCTACTGATGTTTGAAGGTACGTATTCGACGCACATCTCAGATTTTTTTCAGAAGATCTGCTTCTAAAATGTTTCAAAATTATAAGAACGGAACTTTCTTTGCTCTGGTGTTTTTTTTAACTCGATAGGCGCCAATATAACTCTGATTAAAGCAACTCCACTAGTATTTGAAATTTTACAATTTCTACGAAAAATCACTCTGATTTTTAAACTATTTCAAGACCTTGTTGAATACAAATTTCAGGAGTTCGGTTATTAAAATGTGTCAAAAACATAAGAACGAACCTTTTTTTTATCTTAAACTCGATGCAATCTTTATGGGCTGTGGTTTGCGCTGGTCTAAGGATCATTGTGTCACGACTCCGACTCGAACAGAAATGCACTTGATCATATCTTTAAATTAAATATAATGTTGTATGTTTATTTGTTCCGGTGTTTACCGGAACTATTTCTGAAAACCATCAGGAACTGTATATTACGCGAAGGCTTATAAATACCTATGTTTTTTTATCGATTCCTGAAAAATGCTCTGTTACGCGGAGTTAGCAGAGCATAATTTCACTAAAATTTTTTTTAAAGTAAATACGCCAGGACTATTCCTGAAAAGTATAAGGAGCTATATAGAACTCACCTGCATGCGAACAGAACTCTAATTTATTTATGCTCTGCTGATAGATGCTCTGCTAACTTCACCAACATGTCAATCTCTGCCGTGCAAATAGCATCGCACCCTCTATGTAGAGTTTCTTTCTTCTATGGACGATTCTCCGATAATACGATTATACGAAACGATACGATACCTACGATACGATACTTGACGATCTAGCTTTTTTAGACCGTCTATTGCTTTTCCTTGATGAGGTTGGTTATGGGCGCACTCTAATTCAACTTTTCAGCGCCTTTGGTTCGACTTTCTATGAGGCCGGTGCAAAGTTGCAACGCTCATTTTTAGGGTTCCGTACCCGAAGAGTGGAAACGGAACCCTATTACTAAGCCTTCGCTGTCCGTCCGGCTGCCACAGGTCTCTATCTCATGAACCGTAAGAGGTAGATAGATTAAATTTTCAGAGAATGTGTATTTCTCTTGCTGCTATTACAGCGAATAATAAAAATAGAATAAATATACAAATTCAAGAGGGATTTCATAAAAAAAAAACGTGTTTGTTTGGCTACATTTGCTCTTCGTTTCTCAAGGCTGTATCTATTGAACCACAATAGGTAGGCACATGAAACATTATATAAAAAAGTAACAATTCAACTGTAATAAATAATACCAAATACTAAAAATATAATAAAATTTAAAATTTACAGAGGTCTCCCAACAAGTGAAAATTTGATGTTCTTTGAAAAAGTCGCCTGATTTTTACGGTACGGAACCCTTCGTGTGCGAGTCGACTCGCACTTGGCGGTGTATTATAAATCACAGCGAATAAGGCAAACAAATCCGCCGTATTTAACCTAAAGTTTGTCTGAAATTCTTCAATAAATATTGTTAGCAATTGTCCAAGCACGGATATTTACGTTTTTTTAGTAAAGATAAGTTTATTTATTTATTTATTTATTTATTTAATTAATTAGAACGGTCATACCACTTACACTAACTAATTAAAAATCAAACAATACAATAAAAATACAAATTATAAATTTAACATAAGAAGCAGTAATAAAATCTGGGTTAAATAAATCAATATCAACAACAAATTTCAATTAAAAATCAATAGAAGTCAACAACAAAATTTCTAAATTCTAAAAGTAATATGCACAATAAATAACGTCAAATTATAAATCTATAAATTATTTATAACTAGCTTAAATTTACTAAGTTAATGTCATAACACAATTATCATCCGTCAATCTCACAAAATCTCATGCATTCACTAATAAAGTCTTTCCATTCATCATCAAATATGTCAACATGTGGATATGTAGCTACTAGCTTGTTGAGAGAGTTCAGAGTGCGAGGCAGCGGGGAGCTGGCACGCGCGACGGTTCGGCACGAGGGTGTGGCTAAAAGTCGGTGGCTCCTGCCCCGAATGTAGTTATTCGGGACGTAGAGCTGAAGCAGCTCATTGTGCAAGCCAATAGCGTCAATGGCGCAGCGTGCAATCTTGCAGAAGGTAATCATTTGATCATATGTCCTACGCGTACTAAGGGAGTTGTACCCGAGGCAACCCAGCAAAAATTTCGTAGGGTACATATATGGGTAGTATCCGAACGTTATCCTGTAGAGGTACCTTAGGAAAGCCTTTTGAACCTTCTCTAATGGGAGAGCATAAGTTACCTCGTGCGGATTCCAAACGCAAGAGCTGGACTCTAGCTTGCTTCGGACCAGAGTGCTGTACAAAAGTCGTACGACTTGGTCGCTCTTGAAGTCTCGAGCATTCCTTAGCACAAAGCCCAGCCTTTTGTACGATTCCTTGGCAACGGCAGTCATATGGTCGTGGAAATTAAGCTGACGATCGAATGCGACTCCCAAGTCCTTTACGACTATGGATCGGGCAAGTAATTCACCGTGGATTCGGTAGTCATTGTGAATTGGGTGTCGCATTCGACCGAAAGTCATCACTGAGCACTTGGCAGGATTGAATTCCATTTTGTTTTGCACGCACCAACGACATACAGCCTCTATATCCTGCTGTAGAGCCAAGCAATCGACCTCTGAATCCACAGCAGTGTACAATTTTAGGTCGTCCGCATAGAGAAGACACTCCACATGCTGCAGGACTGTTGGTAGATCGTTGATCATTATTAAAAACAACAATGGACCCAAAATAGAGCCTTGGCTGACCCCGGACCGCGTATGATATGGCGACGACTCGTAGATACCAAGCCTGACATACTGTTGGCGATCGCGCATATAGTTTGCAAGTAGCTGGAGCAGGGCAGGAGTAATTCCTATAGTGCTTAACTTCGCCAGCAGTATGTCATTATTCACCCTATCAAAGCCTTTCCGGAAGTCAAAGTAGAGCACGTCCACTTGGCGTCTTCTATCCAGCTGCACAGAGATGAACTCTACCAGAGTCAACAAGTTGGTATTGACCGATCGCTTACCTCTGAAGCCATGCTGTGCATTGCATAGAAGTTTCTCAACCTGCTGGTAAATGGCCTTGTGGAGTATATTTTCAAATACCTTAGCAGGGGAGGACAAGATAGCAATGGGTCTGTATTCCTCAACTTGTAGCCTATTAGAAGACTTAGGTATAGGTGTCACCCTCGATACCTTCCACTGTGGTGGATATGAACCTGAGCTTAACGCTAGGTTAAAAATATGGCGTAATGGACTAACGAAGTTCTTCCAGACCCTCTTTAGCACTGCAGAAGGAATACCATCCGGACCAGTGGAACTGTTTGGTTTCAGTTTCTTAATACCAAAGACAACATCTTTAGATGTGAACTGAAATATGTTAATAAAGTTGCTATTTTTACATTCACCTAGTTCCTGAATGTCCCCTGTACTGAGTGATGGTATATCCGGTAAGAAAACGCTTCCAAAAAACTCAGCAAAGGCTTCCGCAGCAGCTACACCGGAACGAGGTTCGCCCTTATAAATGACACTAGGCTCGAACCCACCCTTAAAGGCGGTACCCCGACCAACAATAGCGCCGCCACCTATTTTATCTTATTATTACGTTAAACAAAAGAAATTTTTAAAATCCATTGGGTAGTTTGTGATACCTATCATCAGCTTTTATTTAATGCCTCTGTAATAGTTTTATTTTGTATAGTTTAGACGGAGATGCGCAAACAGAGTTTGGTGGCCACCAAGAGCAACTTCGCATCTTTGCATAAACTATACAAAATAAAACTATTACAGAGGCATTAAAAAAAAGCTTATAATAGATATCACAAACTTCCCAATGGATATTAGAAAATTCCTTTGTTTTACGTAATAATAAAATAAACTAGGTGGCGGCGCTGCTCTGAGTCCCGACTCAGAGCAGCGCCGCCACCTAGTTTGCGCTACCCCGGTAGCGCCTTAAGCACTTCGGTTCTTCACAAGAAGTGGTGTGACGAATGCCAAAGCGTCAGCAACTTTTCCTCGGAAGTCCGAAAAACCTTGGCAAATTCTACATTCGGTTTACAGTCGTTCCGCTTCCTACTTCAACAATAATATTTAATTTAAAAAAAAACCCGACAATCCTCGCGTCATACTCATATCATGCCATTTTGAGTTTCTGATGAAAACCCTGATCTGTCTTTCCAAGAAAATAATTTCAAATTCCTTAATATTTTCAGTGTTTGTTATGTTTTGCGGGAGAAATGATAATCTTTTAGGAATACAATATAATTTATTTGCCCGGAAGAGATCGCTGTGAGCGATAAGGCCGCCGTTTGTGCCACGTTAGATATAATTAGTATTAAGTTCTTGTTTTATAAACGTATTGATAAATGTATTGATGTTGCAAAAAAGTTATATTCTATTCTTTAATTTATGTGAGCGCACGGGGATCATTCTGTATAAGGAACTAATAACAGACAGTGAAATAGTTATACATAAATAATAAACCGCCAAGTGCGAGTCGACTCGCACACGGGTTCCGTACCGTTTTCGGCTGTTTGTTCGTTTTTAGGGTTCCGTACCGTAAAAATCAGGCAAAGAACATCAAATGTTCACTTGTTCGGAGACCCCTTTAAATTTTCAACTTTATTTTATTTTTAGTATTTGTTGTTATTACAATTGAAGTGTTACTTATTTATAGAAAGTTTCATGTGCCTACCAATTGTAGTTCAAGAGACTTGACTAATTAAGAGCAAAAAAGGCATAAAAATCATGTTTTGTGTATGGGGGCCCCCTTCAATTTTGATATTTATTTTATTTATATTATTTTTTGTTCTAGCGGCATGAGAAATACACATTCTGTGAAAATTTCAAATGTCTACCTCTTACGGTTCATGAGATAGAGCCCTGTGACAGACGGACGGACGGACAGCGGAGGCTTAGTAATACGGTTCCGTTTTCACCCATCGGGTACGGAACCCTAAAATTCAGTAGTAATTTATTTGTTCACAAGTAGGTACCTATTTCCAACGTGATTTTTTTCGGTCGCGTCAGTCAGCTTGTAAACCTGCTGAAACGGCGTAATCTATTTGGGTAGGTACATAGCCACGTGACAGACGGACGGACAGCGGAGGCTTAGTAATATGGTTCCGTTTTGACCCTTCGCGTACGGAACCCTAAAAACGAACAAACTACCGAACATAGAATTTCCTCCTTTTTTCGAGTTGGGTAAAAAAACCCGACGGCTCCCGCGTCGTACCTAGTCACGTGAGTTTCTGATAAATGTAAAATTAGCAGAAAATCCAGACCTACCAAGAAAACTAGCATAATGCGGTTTTGTTACTGACTGTCAGACCTCATAAAACTGACGTCCATCGTTGAGTCCCCCTTTGAACTAGGGGCCGAATTCTGCTAACTAATCGCTTTACTATGACAATGGTATCGTCGCAGTATCGTCCATAGATGAAAGAAACTCTAGATAGTGCGTGCGGTACTAGTAGTTTCTTTCATCAATAGTAAAATGCCAAAATGTAACACGATACCATAGTTATGGTGAAACGATTAATTTAGTGGAATTCGGCCCCAGTACAAGGTCCGGCCAATCACAACAATGTTCCATCTATTCTAGATGATTGGTTTAACGTCGTCAGAGGCGTTTGCGCACCAGTGGAAAAATAATGGTTGAGTGATAAACAGGTACCTAACAGTTATGTTGGTTAAGGATGATGGGCACCGGTCGCGCGGAAGTATTTTTTGTATTTTCATCTTGCTACAAGTAATAGGTACTTCATCATCATCATCAACCTATCTTGGCCCACTGCTGGACATTGGCCTCCCCCAATGAGCGCCATAGCGCCCTGTCTTCGGCTTGCTGCATCTAGCATCTGCCTGCAGTCTTTCGTCTTAGAAGATCGTCATCCCACCTGGCCGGAGGGAATAGGTACTTATAGCTAGCAAAAACGTTGTTTTGCTGCCATTATAAACCATTTGATATGAAATGAACGCATGCTAAAAATAACTTTGATTCAATCGTGGTTTTCGAGTGTATGTACATTTTTTATTCGATTTTTGTTATTATAGTGCGTAAGCCCTCACACTTATTGTAATTTCTAAGAATCAAATAATATCCCATTCGATATGTCGGATTCGATTTTTTTTTGGGATGTTATTTGTTTTCTTATGTGTAGATTATGTTGATTTTAGTAGCAAATCTTTTACACGTTAACAGACTTCAAAACGACAATTTATTCGAAGCGTGTTTTGGCATGGGTTCGTAGCAAATGGCGTCCAAGAATCGCTAAACTACCTACTAGATAGAAAGATGGATTAGGTACTTGTAGAATATACAAAAATAAAAAAATTCTGGCGCGACCGCTGACGACCGGCCGTAGAAGGGCCCAATTCGCGCCATTTTGTGAAAAGGGTAGGCATAGGATTTCGCGTTCATATGAGTAGGACAGAGCATGTTTTTGGAGCGGCGTAAGCGCAAAAATCAAGTTTTTGCTTATTTACAAGAAAACTACACAACTTATGAAGAAACTGGTTCAAGGAGCCAAATAATTATTTGGCTCCTTGAACCAGTTTCAATAACCTACAAATTAAAATAAGTAATTTCAATAGACCGCAGGGTTCCTAAGATCTCGACCAAATTGTATGCGAACTGTTTCGCACATAATTTGGTCGAGATCTCACTTTCATGATTTTTTTTCATCGTATATGTTTTTCTCAGTCGTGTTTTCACATTCAAGAAACCAACCAAAAAAATTTTAATTTTAGTTTTTTACCACGGACATTGAGATCTCGACCTAGTTTGTCAACCAAACCTGCAAGGTTCGCCTCTTTACGATGAAAAAGTTAAGCGAGATATAATTGTTGGGGAAAACCTTACGAATATTAGAAAAACCGCAAGAGTAGCGAAAACCTCAATGACTAATTTTGATTCTTGTTATTATAACAGCCCTACAGCACAGTATTGGCTGTGCAACAAAACAACTTTTACTCGGCCAAGGCAACAAAAATCAAGTACTCGTATGTGCAGTGTATTGTACAATTTTGTTACCATTTTGCGATCGAAAGTTGAATAAATAAATCATCATTATCCACAATCTAAGTTTGTTGAGCTCACCGACCTATGGAAAGAGCTGTGCTCGGAGTTTCTCTGAAGGATAGGATTCGTAACGAATACATCCGACAGAGAACCTAAGTTATCGACATAGCACAGAGAATTAGCAAGCTGAAGTGGCAGTGGGCCGGTCTCGCGAAGAACCGACAACCGCTGGTGTAACGTTTTCTTGAGTGGAGACCGCGGCTCGGCAAGCTTAGCGTAGGACGCTCTCTAGCATGGTGGGATGACGACTTGCAAAAGACTTCAGGCATAATTATGCTGGATGTGGTAAGCTGAAGACAGGGCGCTATGGCGCCTTATATGGCACTTAGGGGAGGCCTATGTTTAGCAGTGGACTAGGATAGATTGATGATGGTAGATGGTACTAGACTTCTATATACTACATCAGCCTATACTTATCCACAGCTGGGCAAAGGCCTCCCCAAGCCCTCGCGTATCTTGCTTGCCGTTCCAGCATCTGCTAGCAGTCTTTCGCAGGTCTTCATCCCACCTGATATGATTTGACACTTCTCGTTTAATGATACCCTCTGTGGCGCAGCGGGTGAAGGTCCGACTGCGACGCAGGAGGTCGTGGCCTCGTGGGTTCGATTCACCCCTCCCGGTCTGCGATTGTTCCGAGTGTTTTAGGTGCGTTCTATTATTCAAAAATATATATCGAAGTAGTATGTTGTTTTAAGTTTATATATTGTCGCTCTCGCCTTACTAGCCATTTGCGTAAGTGTCGAAACTCAGAAACGGATGCTGCCTGTCGTCATCTTTTATAGATGAAGGAGGCCTCTGATGATGATTAAGTATTTCTGCTAGCTACAACTAGCTAGCTCATAGGTACCCTAAGATATAGGGCTCCTTGAATTATGGTCGTCTGGTAGAAATCTTTGCACGATAAGACCGCCAATTGATACGATAGTTAGTAAGTATTTAAGCTTAATGTACCTACATTAGTGTAATCTTTCCTGAAATAAAGCTTATTATTGTTCACATTATTTATTTTAAATCTCGTTATAAAATATATTTTTTTCTATAGAAAATAAAATTTTATAAAACTATTCTACAGTTAAAAATATATCAAAACTGTGAAACACCGGCCGCGAAGCTAGCCTCAAGCGGCCGGTGACTAGGGCTGCAGAGAGAGGAAATTCCTGACGATGCGCGTCGAGTCTAGGAGTACCTACCGCCTTTAGGATCTGGACCCTTGGTCCAACTTCCTAGCGAGAGTCTCTTGAGATGTTGATCGAGGCTCTTCGCTATTACGCCGTTATTATTATTATTATATTATAGTTATCTAGTACCCATAACACAAGCTCTGATTCGCTCGTGGCTAGCTATACACTAGCCAAAATCGATGTAGAATGTTTGTAAACAAACCACCCATACTTAACCTAAATTTCTCTCTGTTGCCGCGTCTATTTATACACAACTAGCTGCAGCCCGCGGCTTCGCACGCTTTTTTTCGGAATAAAAGGTAGCCTATGTCCAGCCCCGGGATACCATCTACCTCGCTGCCAAATTTCACCGAGATACGTTCAGCCGTTCTTGAGTTATAAATAGTGTAACTAACACGACTTTCTTTTATATTTATCATAACTTTTCGAGTTGAGATCCTTCCTTCAATAAATATTGCTTACTTGAAACACGACGCCAAGCGAGCGGGTTTTAATTATCTGTGTCACATAGAGTTTGGCTAGAGTATAGATGCTATGTCAAGTGCCCAGCATTTATTCAATTTCAAAAGGATCAAAATTGCTTAACAAAATACATAAAACGGAAACCAAAGAACATGGGTAGATCGCCTATAACTTGCGTCCGTTTTGCCAAGCTTCCTTTCCAAGCTTTTGACCTCGGACAATGTCACGATATCGTTCAGTAGAAATAACTTTGCAATACAAGTGACATGTCATTGAACATGTCAATAATAATAATTTTATTGAGCCGTAATAATATCTGCAGTTCAGCTCATAGATTACCTTAACATTAGTGACGATCGAAAAAAAAATCTGCTATTTACTATTTTGTAGGTTCTACAAGTAATTTAGATAGCTGATAAAAAGTTTTGCGCACATGGAAGCCATTTGCAATCGTTGCTAAAAGAAACATTAAATCAGTTGTAGTTTTGGTGTCTATCGACATAATCTACTATATTAAATATATATAATATATATAATAATATAAAAATATAAGTATAAAAATAAGTCGGGTTTTCCTTCCTGACGCTATAACTCCAGAACGCACGAACTGATTTCCACGGTTTTGCATTCGTTGGAAAGGTCTCGGGCTCCGTGAGGTTTTATATCAAAGAAAATTCAGGAAAAATTTAAAGAAAAGCGGGAAAATCTTTTTTCACATACAGCGTCATCTCTGATACATAGCATGTACTACAATCTGGTGGCGAAACGGAGTTCGCCGGGTTTGCTAGTGTTGTATATGTTGATTTTAGTAATAAATAGACTCCAAGACGATAATTGATTCGTAGATTGTTTCAGCGTGGGTTTATAACAAATGGCTTACATTAAGCGCAAAACTACATAACTGCTGTAAAAGCAGAAATCAAAACCTGTATTTATAGAGTTTCGAGACTCTTATGATCTCGTTCTGTCTGCCCTTTTTTTCCTCTCTAATATCTCAGCAACTACCGCAGTTATTAACTTGAAATTGGCTATAATAATACATTTCGTGCGCCTGTAGAGATTTAAAGATAAAAAAAGGAAAATTCAGTACAAATTGTAAAGTCGAAATCTTAAAACAGACCTATCAAGTGGGGTATCTAGGCGGATCTCAATGAAATTTGCAGGGAGGTAAATATTATCCCGGGGACGGACATAGGGTACTTAAAAAGCGCGGGCAGCAGCTAGTATTTGTATAATTGAAAACGTTCGAAACCCTCGGCGCGTGAGTTACGCTCGCACTGGACGGGTCTTGTTTTTTAATACACTTTCCACTTTAAAACGATCACTAGCGGAATTGTGTCAAACCAGTCGCAGCACCATTATCAAGGTGTTAAATTCTCTGGTTTACTCTTGTGGTTACGAAGGTATGCCCAAGTGGACCCACCACTTGGGCATACTTTCGTCCACGGCCTTGACATGCTTTGGTCAACTTGATTTAAGAGGGCGCAATGCGCGTCATTTTGTGAAAAGGATAGGCATAGTATTTCGCATTGATAGGAGCGGGACAGAGCATACGTTTTTGGAACGGGGCGCGGCGTAAGCGCAAAAATCTAGTTTTTAATATTTACAAGAAAACTACACAACTTATGAAGAAACTGGTTCAAAGAACCAAATAATTAGTAAAAACCTACGAATCAAAACATAAGTCATTTCAATAGACCGCAGAGTTCCTGAGATCTTCGACCCAATTATGTGCGAAATAGTGCACTTTCACGTTTTCTATCGTATTTTTTTTCTCAATCGTGTTTTCACTTACAAGGAACCAAAGAAAAAATGTACAATTTTACGTAATTCGAGTTTTTTACCACGGGGATCCGTTATTCATTTTAATTATTGCACAAGATTGGGAATGTAACTGTGAGCGAGTGTTTGCGTGTAGTTGTAACACAGGCCAGATGTTGCGTAAGCGCCGGGAGAACGTACCATATCTACAGATTTTACATATATCTATGAAAAGCTGACTCCGCGAACTTTGTTCCGCCCTATAAGCAACAAATGATCACATTTTCTACTTTTTAAATAAGGAAAATTAAAATTGGTAGTAAAAAAAATTAATAAAAAAAGATAAAAAGTATCCAATGTCCTTCTCCAATGTTTCAAACGGCGGCGGCGCGCGGCGCACAATAACACACGGGCCACATGGTCGGATAGATTGCAATTTTGGCCAATTCCCATTGTGAACTCAATCCCTTCAGTCACTCTTCCCTATTTATTGAAAAACTTGGGAGTTGATTCACGTGAATAAAACTATACAAAAGTACTCATGTACTTTCTGATTTAGCTCTCGTTCGCTCGTCATACAAAGTACTTTCGTAGAAAGATTTATCTAGTACCTGCCTTACTAAGTTGCGCGCTGCTCACGCAGTCAGTTCAGGTTGACAGTGAAGTACCATTGACACGTGTCACATGGCACACTTTTTATTTTTCGTTCTGAAACTAATCATCGCATAGTAGAGTTTCATAGTCTGTGTTTAGTTTGCCGACTTATCGCCACAGTTTCTGTTACACATTTTTTATTTGTGTATAATTTACACCTCATTTACACTGGTAATCGTACCTTTCTTTATTGATACTTACAATCATCGGCATCGTCCGGCTTGTTGGCAGTTTTTGCAATTATTTTTCATATAAGTTTGTACCTACATCTTTTAATAAGTATCGGTGTGGCCGACTTAGGGTGGTAGCACTGAGTGCTGAAAACCAGCGCCCTATCACAAAAGCCCTGCTATTTGTTTTAGGGCACCACGCTGAGCCAAGACCCGTTAGACATACACGTGCACACGCTCTGTCTACCTGCCCACAGACGAGCTGCTTAGTACCCACTGTTTACCTGTATTTTGTGTTGTTTTATGTAGACTGTACTGAAGCAGTCTCTCAGTGTTATCTACATAATGTATGTGTTATTGCAAATTTAGTTATTGTACGTGCCAACTTTGTATGTGTGTGCCTTGTATTGTCTAATAAATTATTTCATTTCATTTCATTTCATTTTTTTCTTTTCCTAGTTCTTAGCTACCCTACCAATTTTCAGCCAAATCGGTTCAGCCGTTCTTGAGTTATAAATAGTGTAACTAACACGACTTTCTTTTATATATATAGATATAGATAGAAGGCATATTGGAGGTAACCTTCGGGCTTCAATGTTCAAATAAAAAACAATTGGCTTGCATCGTCATGTCAAAAACATCAATTTTGTACCTAATTTGTTTGTTTACTTGTAACTATACACCAGCCAAACTAGATGTGAAATGTTTGTACACAAACCACGACACAAAAACTAAAACTCACTTGCAAGTCGAGTTTCAGATGTAATTGTAAGCAATATTTATTGAAGGAAGGATTTCAAATAATATGTAAATTGACAAGTTATGTAAATCTACTATATAAAAATAAGTCGGGTTTTCCTTCCTGACGCTATAACTCCAGAACGCACGAACCGATTTCCACGGTTTTGCATTCGTTGGAAAGGTCTCGGGCTCCGTGAAGTTTATATCAAAGAAAATTCAGGAAAAATTTAAAAAGAAAAGCGGGAAAATCTTTTTCCACATACAGCGCCATCTCTGATACGAAGCCATCTGGTGGCGAAACGGAGTTCGCAGGGTTTGCTAGTTGCGTATAAAAAGGCGCGGCAACAGAGTGAATTTAAGGTTAAGTATGGGCGGTTTGTTTACAAACATTCTACATCTAGTTTGACTAGTGTATAGAAGGCTTGTGTTTGTTGTTATAACAACAAAATGATACCTATTATTCGAGACATGTTGAAGCTATGAAGTCTAAGCGAAGCTCTCGAGAGCATAGTTTCTCCTTGAATTCAGGTTAGAGGCTAGAATAAATTGATAAACGCGAGAGAGTTATTTTATTCTCAGAAAGAATAACAGACGGCACTTATCGTCGAGATGATATCGGCGTGTCGCATACGTCCATAGAGTTATCATTGAGAATCTTACCAATTTTGGTGTTTTAGGGCGCCAATACAAATCTTCTCGGTTTACAGCGGATTGTGTGATATTTGACCAATTTCAATAAGTAGAAAACAGTTTTTTTCCTTGTTTGGTCCAGAATAAATTGGCATGACGAGACTAACGCCAGCGTTTCGGCCGCCCATAGAAGTGGTTGCTCCCCAACCCTTCCCGCGGGTGTCGTAAGAGGCGACTAAGGGATATCTACCTGGGGTGGGCAGCAGCGCCCCCTGCAGAACATTGCTACCACCGAACTGCGATCACAAACCCGCATGCCTAGCGTGGGGATTATGGGTATTACCCCCCGTGAGTTAAAAGATAACAAGGCGCTTATCAGGGGGAGGCCTGGGTCCAGCAGTGGACCAATATAGGCTGTGGAGATGGAGGTGATCAGTCCTTCCTCGAACACAAACACCCAGAAAAAATCAATGAAACAAAACAAAAAAGTACAACCTCGATTTCGATAACTCCTCGCCCTTGTATTGTTCTCCAAATACATTAATTCTTGCGAATGCAAAGTTAATTACTTACAATTGGAAATAGTATTTTGCAATAACCTATAGTTTGCACCTACGTTTACATAATTGCGTAAACCGAAGCCCTTGTGGATATTGCGAACCATCCGCAGTATATATAAAAATTAACGACCGGACTTTGCCCACCAGTTAGGCACACATTAACTCTTATACGCGATATAATCGTCCATGTAAGTAAACTTATATAATCTTAAAAAAAAAACAATAAATGAAGTGATAGTTGCGTGACAATTCGGGATCATCGAAATATTGCGACCGAAGCTCGATAACGGTTCATGTAATCTACATGCTTGTAGAAGGGAACGCAACGTGTAAGACACTAAATTATGCGCCTGAGCGTGTTCACAGTTCACCTATTGATTGGCCGGTCGGTTTTTATCAGTCAGTCACGCAACGGGCGCTTCGCGGGGAGGACGTGTCGAGGTTTTATTTATTGTGCCGATTTTTTTAACACTCAGTTGCCTTGCGGAAGTCGTCGAGCGAACAGCTCCGTGCTTACGCTATTTAAGTTTCTGTCCTTATCTGATTTTATTAATTGATCAGTCGCTCTCGAAGCGTGGCCGAGAGTGGACGTGCACTCTGACCCTTGTAAATTCGCGAGTGTTTCCTCCCGTGTTATTTTATTGTGGATATAATTTTGGAATCACTTGCGTAGCCGGTGAATATTTAATGTGAGTTCTAGTAAATTTTTTTATACTGGTTTATGATATGTTAATTACAATCATGGTTAGGAGCGAAAGTTTTGTCTGGCAAACAGGTTTTTAAGAATCTGTGATATCAATAAAAGCAAACAATGACGAAATGCGGAGCCAAATCGGATTATGCCTTAGACGTCAGTAGTTGCTAATGAGCTCTACCATTCGATTGTTAGTTTAGCAAATAACTTACCTACAACTTATTCAAGTAAGAATAATTAGTTTTTGTGGAACCACAATGACAAGTCAATATCGCAATTATTGGCTTCGATTCGCCAAATTAAATTAAAATCGTACGCTTTCAAACAACTTAGAAATTTTTCAGTGATTTATTACTAGTCACTGAACAAATATTTCGCGCTTACCACGTTATACTTTAGAGATAATAGAGAGTGCACCTGTGTTTGCGCACAGACTTGTACACTATAACACGCCCTCACCCTACTCACATAGCTAGTCTCCGTGGCCAAAAGTTTGTTTAGCAGGTCATTAAGTTTTACCCACGTATCATGGGATCAAACCAGAAGCCATGTTTTTACCCGCGAGGGATGTCTTTGGTGGGATATATCTTGGATATCTCTTTATTGCCTCGAATCATCCAAATGTCCAAAACTTTTTGATAGATGAGGTATCAAAACTGTCGTCTTGTCTGTTTTGGCTATATTATGTAGGTCATATGCTCTCAGTCGGATTTTTGTACTTTTAAAAGTATTATTCGTTTACATGACACAACAAAAAAGTTTTATACAGGTTATATTTGAGCCCTGCAGTAAGTTTAAATCGTCTAGAGCTGTAGAGTTTTATCTTTGCAGGTTGTTAAATGATAAATTCGTTTTTAGGGTTCCGTACCCAAAGGGTCAAAACGGAACCTAAGCCTACGCTGTCCGTCCGTCCGTCCGTCTGTCACGTGGTTATATCTCATGAACCGTAAGAGCTAGACAGTTTAATTTTTCAGATAATGTGTATTTCTGTTGCCGCTATAACAAAAAATAATAAAAATGAAATAAATATCAAAATTAATGGGAACAAACGTGATTTTTTTGGCTATTTTTGTTCTTAATTTGTCAAGCCTGTATCTCTTGAACTACAATAGGTAGACACATGACACTTTCGATGATTAAGTAACACTTCAACCGTAACAATAACAAATACTAAAAATAAAAATAAAAAATCATAATTTAAAGGGGTCTCCGAACAAGTGAAAATTTGATGTATTTTGAAAAAGTTGCCTGATTTTTACGGTACGGAACTCTTCGTGTGCGAGTCGACTCGCGCTTGGTGGTTTATTTATCTTAAATAAACCCTCTTGAGGTACTTTACAGATGTCAAAGATAAAGCTGTGATAGCGATGTCTTCAATTACATAACAAGTGGTCTACAAGCCAACAATAGTATGACCTTCATGATTTATGTTGTACAATGGTCATGGCCATCCATTGTGGAAATTTGATCGTAAGAACTTTGACCTAACGATAGATAGATAGATAGATAATACTTTATTGCACACTTAACTTAGAAATAATTTACAAAATAATAATTAAGAATAAGCGACAATTGGCGGTCTTATCGCTCAAGAGCGATCTCTCCCAGACAACCTTGATACGAACGATATTGTTGAACGATAGCTGGTTGCTAAGATTTTTTTTCCACAGATAGAAACCATCCAATAGAAATAAGATTAAGCAGAGCTATGTACCTATAACATAAATATTTTAGACTAGCTGCTGCCCGCGGTTTCGCACGCTATTTTCCGGGATAAAAAGAAGCCCCGGGACTATTTACCTTTCTGCCAAATTTCATTTGAGATCCGTTCAGCAGTTTAGGCGTGAAAAGGTACCAGACAGAGTTACTTTCGAATTTATATTATTAGTATGTATCTAAGACAAGGTCCATCTACGGAAGAATAGAAAAATGCGAAAAGTCCAGAAAAATTCTAAGAGTTTCTGATAGTAGATTGTGTCACAAGGGAACCAAATAATGTATTTAGAGCGAGAACGATTTTTTGAATCCAGAGCGAAGCGAAGGATTGTACCTCGTGTGTTCATAAGTCTTGAGACACAGTAAAACTAAAATATTTTTGGAGCTATGTTGAGTATTCATTTATTGGATATTAAAATTAAAACTACTGACATCTAGATCTGTATTTAAAAATAAATCATTCAAAATGGCCGCCTTTGCATTTAATGCAGGCCTTCAAACGCGTGCGCCATTCATCAATGGCGGCACGAATCTTTTCAATGGGTTTCCGTTTCGATTCTTTAATAAGGGCTCGCTTGAGAGAATCCAGGTTTGGGTGAGACTTTCTGCATGCCCTCAGCTCCAATTCCGTCCATAAAGAATAATCCAAAGGATTCAAGTCAGGGCTTGACGAGGGCCAATCTTCGCTCCGAATGAAGCCTGGCAAATTGGCCTCCAGCCAACGTTGGGTAGTCTTAGCTTTATGGGAGGGAGCAGAGTCCTGTTGGAAAACCCAGTATTTTCCAGCGAATAGCGTATCATTTAATGGTTTAACCACCGCTTCCAATATGTCGGTTTGGTAATTTTGTGCCTTCACCTTGACGCCTTGCTGGCAAAAATGAAGCGAAGTGACCCCCTCGTAGGAAACACCCCACCAAACCATCACACTTGCTGGATGATGAGTGCGCTGGACATTGCGTACAGATGGCTGGACGTCCTTTGAACTTCTGGCGTAAACCTTATTGTTCTGCCGGTTAAACTTTTCTTCCACCGTGAAGATCTTTTCATCGGTAAACAGGATATTTTTTGGATCGTGTCTCTTCAATAGGTTCCGACATCGTTCCAGTCGCAATTTACGAAGACGCTCGTTTAAATAATGCACTTTCCTTCGACTGTAGGCCTTTAGTTTAAGATCATATTTAAGTATGTATCCTGTTCACCGATATTCGCGAAATGTTGGTCTGCAGAGCTAATTTCTTTTGAGTCCGGCAAGGGTTGCGACGAATTCGCTCTCTGATTACTTTGATGTTGGCGGGCGTCCTTACAGACCGCGGGCGGCCACATCTTCCACGGTCTTCTAAAGAGCCGGTCTCCTTGTACCTCTTTATGGTATAATACACAAAGTTCCGACTACATCCCAAACTTTGGATTTCACTAAAAACTTGCATTGGTTTTTTCCTGCTTGAAACAGTGAAATTACAGTCGCACGCAAATCTTTTGTTGGCGCCATTTTCACGGAGAATGAAACAAATATTCAAATGTATATTTTTTCTGATTCAAAACATTCGAAATTTAAAATTTTAAAAGTTTAAAAAAGGTTGCATGAATTACTTTTTTTTTAAATTAATTAAATAAGTTCGTCTCAAAACTTATGAACACACGAGGTAGAATCCTAAGTGTAGCTAGGGATTCAAAGTACGTCGCTCGAGGTTAAATAATTATGATATCGTTTTTTTTACTTTGACTTTGACACTGCTTTTAGGGTTCTATCCTCGGTCCTTTCCTATTTATAGTTTATATTAACGACCTGCCTCATCTTGTAAAGGATAATCATAAGATCGTGTTGTTTACTGATGAACTTTATTAATTTTTAAAATGAAACGACAAAACACAAATTTCGACGATGTGAATAATGCAATCTAAAAAGTAGTTTTTTGGTTTAGGGACCTTTTGCTTAATGAAACCAAAACGAAATGTATTAGATTTATTATACCTAATGTAAAATAAGTTAGGGCTGATGTTAACGTCAAAGGAGAAACGTTATAAATTGTTAACAGAGGTGTCGATTCTGTTGTTTTAGGATTCCTAACTAAAATTCTACGTTTTCTAAATTTTCTAAGTTAGGTTAACCTAAAAATTATGGTATTCTATAAATAAGATTCCTAACTGAAATTTTACGATTTCTAAGTTTTCTAAGAAAGGTTAACCTATAAATTATGGTATTCTGTAAATTTAAATCAAATTCAATCATCATCATCAAGTCCGCAATCAGATTTCACCCACTGCTGGGTACAGGCCTCCAAACTTTTGTGACACTCCACACAGTTAAATAAAAAAAATACACTATTTAATACTAGTTTCTGCCCGCGATTTCGCACGCGTTGTTTTTATGGAAACGTTTAACTTTAAAGTTTATTTCTATCCCATGAGAACTGATTTATGGGATAAAACGTAGCCTACGTTTTATTTTAGGCCTAGAACTACCGGCCGGATTCGTTCAGTAGTTTTGACGTGAAGAGTAACAAACATCCATCCAAACATCCATACATCCAAACTTTCGCATATATAATATTAGTGTGATGTGATTTATTTATTTCCATGGTCATTTGTATCTGCCATCCACTCCGTTTTCATTAAGGTTCTACAGGCAAGGGAACTACGCAAATGCAATACAGAAATGAGACGTCACGATCACGTCTCGATACTATCATTAACTGGACTCAGGGCTCTGATCTGTAGTTCCGAACGTTACCCATTATAATTGTTTCACATTTTTAAAATTACCTTATTCTTTAGTTTTCTAAAAAATAATTTACGGTTCCGTACCCGAAGGGTTAAAACGGAACCCTATTACCTACTAAGCCTCCGCTGTCCGTCCGTCCGTCTGTCACAGGGCTCTATCTCATGACCCGTAAGAGGTAGACAGTTGAAATTTTTAGAGAATGTGTATATCTTTTGCCGCTATAACAGCAAATAATAAAAATTAATAAATAAGCAAATTAAAGGGGGCTTCCATACAAAAAACGTGTTTCTTTTTGGCTATTTAAGCTCATCGTTCGTCATGGCTGTCCCTCTTAAACCACAGTAGATAGACACATTAAACTTTCTATAAATAAGGCACACTTCAACTGTAATAACAACGAAATCAAATTCTTAAAATATAAAAAAACTTGAAAATTCAAAGGGGTGTCCGAACAAGTGAAAATTTGATGTTCTTTGAAAAAGTTGCTTAATGTTTACGGTAGGTACGGGACCCTTGGTGTGCGAGTCGATTCGCACTTGGCGGTTTATTATAATTTGAAGTGAATTTTATTACCTCACAAACACCGTTTACGTCAATGTCCGAATTTTTTAAGTAAATTACCTAAATAATTTGGCCATTCCAGGTAGCGTGCATAATTATTTGCGAATACGTATTTGCTTGCTTAGTCCATTCTGCATACTAATATTTGTATGCAGTATGGATAATATCCTTTTCACGCCTAAACGGCTGGACGGATTTCAATGAAATTTAGTAGGGATGTAAATGGTATCCCGGGGACGGACATAGGCTACTTCAAAAGCGCGTGCGAAGCCGCGGGCAACAGCTAGTAATATCATAAAGATTGATAGTTTTACTATAAAAACTGTCGTAGTTTGTGGAATTCATTACGGGTGTAAGTTTTCTAACACAAATAAAAAAATAATAAATAACATAAAATTTATTCAAAGAATGTAAATCGACAATACATTAGTGCACTAAACGAATAAATATAGCTAAGTATAACAATTTAGCCTGAACTAGGTAATCCTGTGTTTCAGGCGACAGTAGTGCTGATCGACATATATTTATAGTTATTAAATAAAATAATCACATACTATTACGATAAAGGCATATAGTTTAACAATAGATAGATAACTCTTGATTGTACCACACTAACACAAAATATAATACAGATGAAAATGCTGAGAAACAAGGAAGTACAAAGGGCGGCCTGATCGCTTTGAGCGATCTCTTCCAGGCAACAATGTTGTTTATGTTGCAAACTATTTGTGTATAATATTATGTAGGTACATAAATAGAGTAAAACTAGATTAATCACTATTCTAACTAGGTAACTTTATGTATAAAAATATAATTTACAAGGTTGTCTGGAAGAGATCGCTCTTAGCGATAAGGGTGCCCATTGTGCAACTCTGTTTTCTCTCTTTTCCTGTATCATTTTGTGGTGTGCAATAAAGTGTATTGAATTGTATTTACTTGATTATCTATAATAGTTTCTCTGTTTCATCGTAGGATAGACTTTGAAGTGTTAATTTTATAGATTTTTTAGAATTATTATAGTTAAATGCGTAAATAAATAAATTTATTCGCATAGCAAGTTTTAGGGTTGTTGGTTGAGGGCAAACTTTAGCAATAAGGTTCGTAGTTAACCCTAAGCGGGTTAACTACGAACCTTATCCGTAATAAAGTCAAAGTTTGTTTTTAGTGTCTCCGGAACGAATAAAAAAACTTATTGGTACACATACACATTAGGTACAGTTACGATTATTTTGGAGGTATACCTTAAGGCTGGTGTATGCCCTAATGGCCAAGGCCGTTCAAGGTCAAGGCCAGGGAACGGGTTCAAGGGGGTCTCAAGAGAACGCAAAATAATTATCCGTATCCATATAAATAATTTGTTTTATTCGTGAATTGTTCAATTTGTGTAAAATACTTTGACAAATATTTGAGTGTACGAAAAATACTCTTAACTCAATTACGTTGCGACCAAGAGCAAAAATAGCCAAAAAATCACTTTTTTTTTTTATGGAAGCCCCCTTTAATTTGGATATTTATTTTACTTTTATTATTTGTTATAGCGGCAAGAGAAATACACATTCTCTGAAAATTTCAACTGTCTACCTCTTACGGTTTATGAGATAGAGCCCTGTGACAGACGGACGGACTGACAGCGGAGGCTTAGTAATAAGGTTCCGTTTTCACCCTTCGGGTACAGAACCCTAAAAACAAAGTCGGCTATAGATTTAGCTCTTCTTTACAAAGTTTTACTACAGAAAATTTACCTGAGTCAGACTTTTCGGAAAATGTAGAGTCTCTTATTTTTAATTGTAACCCTTAGTTACAATTAAAAATAATCAAAGAAATATAAGTGGATAATATTTTACGACACTGGTATCATTGGAGCAAATCGCGGAAGTTCGAAACAATTATTATCGTCCGTTTTCAAACTCGAAGATTCCTCTAACATGCAAAACCCTCATGCACCAAAAAAACTTATTCGCTGCGCGTGCGCAAATATGCGTTGTTGAAGTTTTTGTTTTAAGTCGTTACCTTGCGGTAAGATTTTTTGTTTTTCGTTATTGTCTTGAGTTTTTGTTAAGCTATACATAAAAGACTTTACTAAAATATCTTGACAATCTAAGATTAAACCCCTGTTCTACAATAAGATAGATAGATAGATAGATAATGCTTTATTCGCACCTTATAAAACAGATAGTACTCATTAAACATAATGTAGGGAACAGCAATGGAACTGGCGGACTTATTGCTTAAAGCGATTTCTTCCAGGCAACCAAAACGATGGTGAGAAAAATAGAGGCTGGCGGTGCTTACAATATTAATTCAAACTAAAACTAGGCAGATCTATTAATTTCTCACATATTTTTTTCCCCTATGGTTATAGTGTTTGCGTTCAATTGACCAACTTTTATTTATTTATTTATTTATTTGGTACACAAAATACATAACAAGCAATAACAATAATAGAACACAAAAATCTGAGAAAATATGAACTGGCTTGACACGTAACACTATGTGCACTCAACAAATAATTAGGTATATTGAGTAGAAATGTAAACAAAAGTTTAGATTGGTTTGAAAACGGTGATACAAAAATAAAACAATCAATAAAAATAAGACCAGATATGTAAAATAACACAACAGCAATACCTATGTATTTAATGGTGACTTCAGGATACAGTGGCTATGTTGCTCTCACAAGCATCATTTCCCCTGCAGTTCGAATGGAGGATGTCCTTAGCAGTTTTAACAAAACCATACAAACTAGGACAAAATATGTCCAACACTATATGCGACTTTAATAGCTCATTATACTGGCGACACATTCTCGATAGTGGGTTGTAAAAAGAAATGTTATTTTTATAAGTAAGTAATGAAAATAAATTAGAATGATTTTGCTCTACGGGCGCTAAATTTAGTATTCAAAGAAATATGCGACAACAATTCGGGAGAATCAATAATAGAATGCATGATTTTGTACAGGTAAACTAAATCAAAGTATAATCGACGCGTCTCCAAGGACTGAACATTAAATCTGCATAACCTATCTTCATAGCTCAAAGTAGAGCGCCCACGTTGTTGACGATAAATTAATAATTAATAATTTTAAGCACTTTCTTTGCACTCGTTCTCAACTAAGTAAATACGTTTCAATTTGACCTTTAGCTTATGACGTTGCACGCACGCGCTTCGCACCAGTCGCATACATTAATTACTCGAAAAAAAACAAACTGTATAATTAACTAGCTTCTAATCGCAAGCTGCGGTTAGAAACTAGTTTATCGAGCGCTTTATCCCGGGTTAAAAAGTAGCCTATACGATAATCCAGGTCACGGAATACATCTATGCAAAATTTTACCTCGATCCGTTTATTAGTTTTAGCGAGGTAATAAATATATCTGCAGTTAGCTGAATTGTTTCAATTGTAAATACTAGTTGTAATTTGTTTGTATTCTTTGATTGTAATTTTCTTCAAATCAAATCAAATAATTTATTTGCAGGCAACGGGTTACAAGTTGGTATTATTATTACTATTATTTATCGCGTTTATTTACCTATTTTTCCCGACGTTTCAACAGGTTTACACACTGTGGTGGTCACGGAATGACTGGAGTACTGGAGCTACCGCCTCTGCGAAGCGAGGGCAGCATTTTTTGAAACTACCCTCACTTGGTTTTCGTAACTAGTCATGTCATTACATGAGGGTAGTTTCAAAAAAGGCTGCCTTCGCTTTGCAGAGGCGGTAGTACCAGTACTCCAGTCATCCCGTGACAACGACTGTGTGTAGACCTGTTGGAACGTCGGGAAAAATAGGAAAATAAACGCGATAAATACCCGTTAAAAAATACTAATAATTATGTGTTCAGATCGCGTTAGATTAAAAATATTTACAAATTTGTAAGCTTATGTATTAAAAAGTCCCATGCGATGACTTACAAGCTGTACATATTATAGACTAGCTTTGGTAATAACAAATAGAGACAAGCAGTTCAGAAAATTAATTAGAATAATGTCAGACTCTGAGTACAACAATAACATTGGACCATAGAAATAACATGAGATTAACAAGTTTTAATTAGGTATACAAATGTCAAATAATAAAATATATGTTATTGATAATTAAGATATTTATAATATCTAGGTGTCAATTCAGAGAGATTCATTGGCTAAAACTAAATTAACCTAATTAGACAGCATTAAAAATGTTGCTGTCCCTTTCATTATGATCGAAATAAAAAGGATGGCATAATTTTTAGTAATGTCAAAATAGTTTAGTTTAGTTGTTTATTTATTTATTAATCTTATGTTTAAGTAACAAAATATTCTTAAACTTCTTACCTAGTCTGTAAAAATAACGGAACTAGTAATAATTGATGAAAAATCTATAAACACAAATACAATGAATAAAATTAAAAATACAGTGTGCCTTAACCGAAGTAGTACCTATCCTTAAAATATCGTATCTAAATTACAACAAAAATAAAAAATTAGTATCGAAGCAGTTTGATTTAGTCTGGTTTGCCTGATGTCAGTACCAAATAATGCGGTTACAACTATATGGAGGGGAACTAGAATGGATATTAAATACTTATCTTTAATATATAAAAGAACAAGCGATTTACTGGGGACAACGCCCAGCTCAAACCGCTGAAGCTAGAAAGCTGAAATTGGAAAATCAGGCACCTGTTACTACACAACCTCCCGTTCTCCCATTATCTGTCGCGGCCTCGCGAAGTCCGTGATAATTAGCTATTTAGCCGCAAAGCCACTGATGAGTTAAGTATAGCTAATATAGTTTATCTATCAGCTTTACGCATACCTTTAAACGACAAGTTTCAGAATTAGAACCTCACTCACGATTGCCAATATTTACCGAGGCCTTCGACTTCAAAATAAACACAATAGGCGAAGTAAGACTATTTGACATAATATTGAATCAACGAGTTTGTTAAGATTCTATATTATTGACGCGAAGCACCAACGCTGCTTCTGCATCATCATCACACGAACGCGACTTCAAATCAATCACTGCTGCCTCCGAACTCTTGTCTCTCTACACGGTCCTGCTCCAATCTAACCTAGGGCTCCAATCTAATCTAACTCTTACGTCACATGCGTAATATAGCTTTTGCACGAAAACGAATCAGAAACTTCGATTTGCGTTTTCCTAGTAGGCCACCCTGCGACGTCAAGCCGGGTACTGATCGATGTTACAGGGCGTAATGTTAGGTGTTACACAGCGGGCGTTCGTGCCGTCAGTACGGGGGAAGAACGCGCTCGCAACGAGCAACTAGACGGATTTTAGCACACGATGACGTAACGCTGCGAATGGTACATTAGGTACTATCTATTTCTTAAAAATCAAAGCCGTCACCAGAAGGTAGAGTGCCCAGAATGCTGGCAGCATTGCCACGTTGAATGGCAATGCTAATTCGTTGACCGAAACAGAAGCCAGCATTCAGATCACCTGTAGACTATGAGAAGTTTGGTAGAGCTTTATAAATGGTGTGTGCCCCAGGACCCCAAGGATTCCAATCCCAAACGGCTCAAATAGGTAACCTCGGTCAAGATTAGCGTATTTTTGCCGTTTGAGGGACTCCGCTGATGTTGCTGCGGAGCTGGCTCTTATCGATGTCCCTACAAGCGGACCCCGGCGCTAGGGTATCTATGTACACACGTGGCATCACAAACTAATGGCCGACCCATCTTCCAGGGAATCATAGTCATGTCATGCCGTCAGGTCTTTTACCATCATCTCGCATAAGGCCACGTGGTTCGAGGGTAGCTGGCACACTGACGCTGGTAAAAGCCCGACGGATGATGTCATAAACACAAAATTTGCTTTAGCTCATGTCAAATTTGGAAAAATAGTTCTTTGTTAAACGTGCGCCTTCCTACTTAGAATAAAGAATTAGGTTGTCTTTGTAACAAATTAACACTTCACCTGCTCAAATGTACCTAATCTATTCTCTACAAGTTGCCATTAAATCGGCACGTAGCCATAAGGTGGTGATTCTGGACACTAAAAGCCTTAAAGACTTTCACCTGCGAGGCGTAGATTATGTTTTTCGAGTGGTTTATGTCGTTGGCAGCCACTCTTTATTACCTCCAACCATCAAAACCGCTGAAGCGATAAATGATATCTAAAAATACTCGTCTGGTCTACCATATGGTTCTCAGTTAAATTTTGTTGGCCATCGCGTTCTTGTTTGGCAAAAAAAAAGCTAAAAAGCGAGGACCAAGCAGAGTTTTTTTGTTTTGTTATTTCTAATTAATCACTTAAATAGTTCGTTTAATCTCAATCTTGCGTTATTTATTTTTTGGCACTGGTTTCATTTTCACTAGGTTTATAATTTATAGTAATATGTTATTGTCAATTCATATGTCGCCAAAACTAAACTTAACTTATTTGACAGGACTAAAAATGCTGCTGTCCTTTTTATACCGTCGTTATGGTAAGGGACGGCAACATTTTTAGTGCTGTTACTATTGATAGAAACTTGCATTAAGTTTCATCATTTTTATTACAACCTGATTGCATTAACCTTTTTTTTTTGATTCAAAGTGCAAATTCCAATTTTACTAAAACGTAAATCAAAAGTTAACAAAGACTGTTCTTATCGGTTTTATCTTATCGGATGATTCTTCATTGTGTGTATCAGTTTGGGTTTAACGCGTTAAGTACCGTGGGAATTCAGATTATTGAAATTCGTTTGATTCAAAGAAATCTGAATACTAAGGCTAATATTTAGATTTGTGCTTTGATAGATATATAATGTTTATTGACAAAGAAAATTACAATTCAATAATAAAAACAAATTAGAACTAGTATTTACAATTGAAACAATTAAGCTAACTGCAGACTGTTGCAAATAATCTACAGGTAGCTCAACTGATCCATATCAATACCTGTCGGAAGCGTCCCCAAGACGCTGGCTGCATTGCCCCGCTGTATGGCAATGCTGATGCGCTGCGCCAGATATCCGCCAGCTCTCGGGTCACGCGTCGCGTCGATCAGACGCTCAGATAACTTTTTAAAAACCCGGAGAGCCTCGGTACCCCACGGACCTAGGGTCTCGACCCCAAAGGGAACAAATATGTAGGCTCTGTCGAGACCTGCATATTTGCGTCTCTTGAGATCCTCGGCCATATCTGCTGCCGCACCAGCCCTTACGGATGTCCTCGGAAGATGGGAAGGCGCAAGTGTGTCGACGCATGTAGCGTCCCACACAATGGGCCTCCCCAACACACCCATGGGACTAGTGTCATGCCGTCAGGCCTCTTACCATCGTCACGCAACAGACCATTCGAAATCGATTGAATTCTTGCTTTGATTCAATTGAATTCTCAATTTATTAATTCAATTGATCATTTGAACATTTTTTTAAGCTAAAACAGGCATTGACCTGAACGTGATCCCAGTCAAGAATGAAGGTGAAATTAATGAAATTCCAGCATTTTACGCGTTTTTTTATCTTTTCTTCAGTTCAAAGCACCATTTTTTACAGTCTCGTCGAACTACTTTTTGACATTAATAAAACGCCTCATTACTAATGCAGACACCTGCTGAGAAACCTGACGCTTTAGGACATTATTTTATAAATTAAATTATTTGTTTTAGTGTCCTCTATCCAAATATATACTCGAAACTTTTATTGTGCGCGGCGATTATGAAAAAAATCTCAAATGTTACCCTCCATACAAAAATCTTCAAACCCCTTTATAAAAAATCTGACTGAGGTCCCCGCTTTTTCACTTTTGTTCGCAAAATGCCGTAAAATGGACCTAAGAAAGAATTCAGACCAGAGTGTTTAGATACACCATTTACTAATATCGCTTATGCTGTTTTGTTGCTTTGAGGTATTAGAGTCCTACAGTAGAACAATAGTACATTAAGTCCAAGGTCTGTAATGGCCGTGGCTGAAGATGGCTGAAAGTGAACCGTAGCGCGCAGGTCCAGGCCAGCATTGCAGCCCTTGATGGCCAAGCTGAAATGAAGGCCGAGACCGAAGGTTGAGGCCTTTATAGCGCGGACAGCAAGGGCTGCAATGATGACCAAGCTTGAAGGCCGGAACCATAGCAAGCTTAGCTTGAGGCCAGCTTATCGTGGCCAGCAGGGCAATAATTGCGGATCGAGGCTTGTATAGTGCTTTACTCAAACAATGCGAGTAATTTATAAGTCATTGAATATGTCATATTCGTCGCTTGAAGAGTTCTTTTTCACAATTTATTCACGGAAATTGATTAGAAAGTATCTTGCGAAAAAAAAATCGCTGCGATGCTTTTTTCTCAGTTTCCCGCGTTTTCTATTTTTATTCTAACTAGCCAGTGAAGCTTGTACTGCTCAGTATGCATAAAACCTTTATGCACCTAACTATTAACAAAACAAAATGGAATTCGAATTTCGAAATACATTACGGATCGCATAGAGCGGACAGTAATAATATTACTGTCCGCCTGTTCGGGTAGGCCCGGAAGTTCTAATTTGCTCAAAGGTTGTCGAAATAACCAGCAGATTACATGCTATGTTTGATTAAATAATCATATTCCATCATTGACACTTTGAGGGCTGCCACTTTTTGGTAAACTATTGTTTACCAAAAAGTGGCAGCCGTAGTGATGTCACAAAATCAAGAGCTATCAATCTTGTGTAATCAAGCAATCACAATTAATATTAGGTCCTTACATATGAAATTGGCGTTTTGTATGGGAGGAACAAAAAGTCGAATATTTTTTAATATAATATATTTAATTAATCAAAGTATGAACCATTACTTTCTATGCACTTTTGCCATCTTATAGGTAGTTCATTGATCCCTTTACTAAAAAAACCAGTCGGACGGGAATCAATAAAATCTTTGAAGGCGATTTGGACTGCCCCATCGGAGTTGATTTTTTTCCCTTGCAAGAAGTTATCCAAATTTCGAAAAAAATGGTAATCTGTTGGAGCAAGGTCCGAGGAGTACGGAGGATGTCTTAGACTTTCCAATTGAAGCTCTTCTAATTTAGTAGCCGTCTGTTGCGCAGTGTGTGGTCTAGCGTTGTCGTGAAGCAGCAGTGGCGTGGAGCGATTGACCAGCCTAGGTTGTTTAGCCGCTAGCTTTTCCATCATGGTTTGCAATTGCTGACAATAGACATCAGCCGTAATAGTCTGGCCAGATTTGAGAAAACTGTAATGAACAATACCGGCACTAGTCCACCAAACGCTTACAAGTAACTTTTTTGGGGTTAATTTTCGCTTGGGGCAGGATTTGGCTGGCTGGCCAGGATCCAACCATTGCGCTGAGCGCTTCCGATTATCGTAAAGAACCCATTTTTCATCACAGGTAATGATTCGGTTTAAAATACCTTCATTATTGTGCCGGTTTAGTAATGTAACGCAGCAGTCGACGCGCGTTTGCCGGTTTGCTTCAGTCAATTCGTGAGGTACCCACCTTTCAAGCTTTTTAATCTTCCCAATTTGCTTCAAGTGAATTAAAACAGTTTTATCACTAACATCGCAGCCTGCAGCTAACTCGGACGTGGTTTGCGATGGATCCGCTTCCACAATAGCCTTCAACTCTTCATTATCAACTTGAGTCTCAGGCCGTCCACGGGGCTTGTTCTGCAGGTCAAAATTTCCAGAACGAAAACGTTGGAACCAAAAACGAACTGTGTTTTCTTTTGCAACACGACCGCCATACACATCATTCACCCTTCGAGTTGTTTCCGCAGCACTAGTGCCACGGCGGAACTCGTACTCGTAAATAATGCGATATTTTAAGTTTTCCATTTTGTAAAATGAGTGACGCAAACAGAAAAAAACAGAAGAAAAAAAACAAATGAATGACGATCATCGAAGCACAAATACATGAGTCTATAGCTGTACAAATTTGAATTTGGAATTCCTTACCAAAGAGGAGAAATTTGTGATTAAAGTGGCCAGTACGAAAAACGCCAATTTCATATGTAAGGACCTAATATTATAATACTGATTGTAGTTTGCCGTAAAATGTTTCTCGAAACTTGTTCATCTCGACTGGCCACAAGAGTTAGTATTTTACTGCAATGCATTTGCAAAACTCTTTCACAACTTTAGTATTTTTGAATTTTTTTTATAAATTGCAAATATTCCATATATTTGATTTTATTTGGTGTTGATATGTTCGTAGCTGTATGATAGATTGCGTGTAATAAATTTGTGACAATTATCGTACTTATTATATTAGAGAATGTATCTTTGATTGGCGATTTCTTCCGCAACATTATTTCTGGTTTTGACGTAAGCTTACGTCTTGCCTGGAAAATCATTATTTGTTCGAGTACAGCCAACCACTTATTTATTTGTTGGTATGTCTAACGTAAACAACCCATGCTTCTTTTGGATACACGCAGCGTAAACACAAATATAACCAAATAAAATAAAAAAGCCTTTTTATTCCTTAACCTTAAATAACTAATCAGTAATCAATCATGCTTAAAAATATATATACTTATCTATAACTTATCGCAATGCAGCAAGGAAAACGTAAGCATAGGCAATGTTAAGATCAAGGTCAGTTCGTAGTCTTAATTATTGCGGCAAAGTTATGCATTCATTCAATAGCGGTGCTAGGCTAGTGGCATAGTAGATTATGGACCGAGTGTGTAAGAGAGAAATTAAATAAATGTATTTGGACCGATAATACATAACACGACATCTTACAATAATAGACTGGTACAAGAAACACTTAAGATACATAAGATAAACAGGTAAGTGAAAAGCAGTGTCTTACGTCACGGGTGTCCTTATTTCCCTCGTGCACTCAGGGAGTTAATAAAATCCTTAGTCGAGAGCTCAAAGTCAAAGTCAAAGTCAAAAACTCTTTATTTCCATAAATACAATAAATGTACACTTAGAAAAGGTCAAACTCTTAATAATTAAACACTGACACGGAAATAAAGTGATATTTTTGATTTCAGTGGCTTCGGTATGTAGACTAAAGTAAAGAAGCGACGAAGAAACCTTTAGCTTGTTAGTTAGTTGTTATTTTTCGAGTTGCAGCAAATCCCGTCCCAAGCTTTTTTATCCTCTAGATAATCTGATATTTTATTTTAGGCCTTTTTACACAAGAAGGTTTTGACAATTTGTTTGAATTTATTTACTGAAAAATTTTGCAACTCACTAGGAGTTTTGTTGTAGAAGCGTATACATTGCCCTTTAAATGTGATTAAACGACCACCGGTTTCATAAACTCGCACTATAAAGTTTTAGGAATATCTTTAGGTACGAAGCCCCATAAAAAAATATTAGGCCGTCTGTTTACACTACAACTTAGCTTTGACGCAAAAAATAGTCAGCTGATTCGTAATTGGTGGAACCGGATTTCGCCGCGCTCCCATTGGCCGATAGAATGGCACGGCAGTCGCGCGATGCTCTCGCGCAGGTTGACTGATACCGATATTCGAGCGTAGTTAAGCAGACGCTATCCTCGAATTTTGGCAACATTAGTTATAATAAAACTATTAAAACTATCACGGTTATTAACACTATAATCATTAATAACGGAATCATCGGGAATCAGAATGAGACCACTTCTGTGGTATTATTGTGATTTCTTCACTTTCCA
Source organism: Eupithecia inturbata (assembly GCA_963662085.1). Classification (NCBI taxonomy): domain Eukaryota; kingdom Metazoa; phylum Arthropoda; class Insecta; order Lepidoptera; family Geometridae; genus Eupithecia; species Eupithecia inturbata. The sequence continues at coordinate 3,382,964 of OY759205.1, forward strand.
TCAGGTGATGTTATGTTAACTATAAAAAAATCGTATTGAAAGTCTCAATTTACCTAAAGCGTCTAAGTATACGCTTAACACATTTTTCTTATTGTGGATAAAATTATTATTTCATTAAAATTATATCATTAAATAGCTGTTATCGTCTAGTTTTGCACAGATATAACTTTCAGATATATAGTTATGGGACTGTACTGAAATTTGATACAAAAACACGAAAAATCTTAATCCAGCCATATCCTAAAAACAGTCTTTTTTGTCAATGGTCGGCTTCTGCATAACTACATCATTTTAAAAGTCCACGTCACTTATCTTTACTCGTCTTATCGTCATCAGGAAGGCAATTCTCGCCAATAATCACTCGATAAATATGGCAAGAACTGTCAAATTTGACAGTTCTTGCCATATTTATCGAGTGATGTATTGATTTGTTATCGGTAATTTACTATCTAATTAATATAATGTCCCTATGATAAATGCCTATGAGGCGCTTATCAAGGGCAGGCCTACGTCCAGCTGTGGACCAATATAGGCTGTACTTGAGGCTAGTCTTATAAATAATCATAAATTCGTTAATTAACCTTTTTTTCTTTATTTACAGATAAATTCGTCATCCATATGACGTAGATCGAGCTACAAATAAGCAAACATGTCGTCTAAAGCGATATACGAGGCCGCTGGCAAGGACCTTATAAACAGGTGAAAAAATATTTACATTAATAAAATTTATAATATTTTTTTTAGGTCTGATCTCAATAGCTTTAAATATCTACTAACGATTCCCACTGGCGCACAGAGAGCTAGAACCCTTTACATATAGTTTAGACTAGCTGTTGCCCGCGGCTTGGCACGTGCTTTTTAAGTACCTTCCTGCCAAATTTCATTTAGATCCGTTCAGCCGTTTAGGCGTGAAAAGGTAACAGACAGACAGACAAAAAGATAGAGTTACTTTCGAATTTATAGTATGGACAACGAATGATTGTGGATGGAAAGGTCGAAAGCAGAAAGTTTGGAACTTTGTTTGGACTAGTTAAACATAAAAGTCCCCACCCCTCTGAGGTGAGCCCTATGAGCACAAAGACGGTCCCTATTTTTAGTTTTTTGCGTAAACGATGCGTCATAGGAAATGTTAAGATTTTCTTATTCTTGTTATACTACATAATGAAAGCTGATAAAATTCTCTACAACATTGATTCTATACACTTTTTACCTATTCCCAATCGTCTAGATATATTCTGAGGAAAACCCAGATACAGAATGAAATAAAAAAATATAACGAAAATGGCTGAAAAGAAAAGATCGCTAAAGAGAGATCTCTGTCTGAAAATCTTGAATAGATAGGATCTAAGGCCCGTATTATGAAAGTCAAAGTCAAAAACTCTTTATTTCCATAAATACAATAAATGTATACTTAGAAAAGGTCAAATTCTTAATAATTAAACACTGACACGGAAATAAAGTGATATTTTTGATTTCAGTCGCTTCGGTACGTAGACTAAAGTAAAGAAGCGACGAAGAAACCTTTAGCCTGTTAGTTGTTATTTTTCGAGTTATTTTTCGAGTTGGAGCAAATTCCGTCCCACGCTTTTTTATCCTCTAGATAATCTGATATTTTATAGTAGGCCTTTTTACACAGGAAGGTTTTGACAATTTGTTTGAATTTATTTACTGATAATTTTTGCAACTCACTAGGAGTTTTGTTGTAGAAGCGTATACATTGCCCTTTAAAAGATACATTAATTTTGCGTAGTCTAGTTGTGGGCACAGCGAGTTTATGTTTATTCCTTCTATTCAAATTATGTATGTACATCGCTATTTTTAGGGAACCGATTGATATTTCTATGAGTGTACAATAGGTTTTCATAAATATATTGACATGGTACTGTCATTATGTTTATTTCTTTGAATTTATCACGCAGGGATTCTCTGGGACCCATACTATAGATAGCACGAACAGCCCTCTTCTGCAACACAAATACGGTGTTAATATCTGCAGCGTTCCCCCACAGTAGAATACCATAAGACATAATACTATGGAAGTAGCTGAAATAAACAAGTCTAGATGTATCCACGTCTGTAAGATGACGGATTTTTTTGACAGCATATGCTGCAGAACTAAGTCTTCTCGATAGCTTATCTATGTGTGCGCCCCATTGAAGTTTATTATCTAAGGTGATTCCTAAGAAAACGGTACTTTCTACAATTTTTAACGTTTCACCTTTTACAATTACATCAGCCTGAACTTGTTTAACATTAGGTAGAATAAATCTAATACATTTCGTTTTGGTTTCGTTAAGCAAAAGATTATTGACATTAAACTTGCTCAGTCTTAGATCTGTGCTTGCGTTTGTGCCATAGAAAAGCGTTACTGATGACTGATGACTGAGCAAGCTTTCATAATGCGCGCCTTAGTCATAATGATTGCTGCTATGCTTAGTTAAAACTTGTATTAACTACCCTCATTCGTTAAATGATTAGATACCATTGTTACGAGTAGTTTTACTAAATAAACGGTTTATTTATTTCCAGGCACATAGCCTCAGGGACTGCCCTGGTGCCGTGCCGGGTTGCTACGTTCGAACATGGCACTGTCTGGGAGGATGAAATTGGCAAGAACCCATGGCTCACTAAGGAGGTAAGTACCTGATGATACCTTCGTCATAGGTCGAAATTTCTAGGGCTTTCATCGACTCTCGCCGCGGCGCCCCGTGGTGTGGCATAGATTTTGACCACCATCTTATTTATAACTATACAATGAAGTATTTTAGTTACTAAATCTATTTGATGTTGATGGTTTCTATGTATAATAAAAAATATCTATCTATGTAGTGTATTGTATTAAGTATATCAGTTATCTAGTACCTATAACACAAGCTGTGTTTAGCTTGGGGCTAGTTAACGCTGTGTGAATTGTCCAGCACTATTTATTTATTTGAGACTAGCTGCTGCCCGCGGCTTCGCACGCTTTTTCTGGGATAAAAGTGCCTATGTCCGTCCCCGGGATGCCATTGATCTCCTGCCAAATTTCATTGAGATCCATTGAGTCGTTTAGGCGGGAAAAGGTAACAGACAGACGAATTAATTTCGAATTTATAATATTAGTACGGATTATACAGGGTGCAACGTAATGGGTGTACTAAGTCGAAAAGTTATTCTGGATCCCGAACGGGCTCAACATTTGTTAAACGATTTTTTTAATTTCACAAGAATACGTGTAAAGAACACGAATATGTAGAAAAGATATTACAAATAATTTACATTGTATGTGAATTAATTTTTAACCTTACTTGGTTTTTACAATTAGCCTGGTGTATCCCACTGTTGGACAAAAACCTCCCCATTGCCCCTCTACGCATATCGGTAAAAAATAAATTATATAAAAAATAAAATATATGATTGGGAATCGGCTATAATCCTGGAATCATTAAATAATATTATATCTTTCTAATTCACCTATTTTGATGAGCGTTCCCCAATCCGACCGAATTTTATCATTGATTTAGCATTTTGTTTACATATCCTAAACATCCCTTGACTTTTTGACCATATTTGCTACATATCGGATATAATACGTACATATTTATAAGAAATCAAATAATATCCCAAAAATTTTTTGACTTCGACGCTACTTGAACCCGCGTCTTTCCCTCAGTACGGGAACGTGCTAACCTACTACACCACGAAGACAAGTGACGTAAAAGACGAAAAACTTTGGGACATTCATCGGACTATAGCGCCGTTAGCTCCACATACACGTACATATTTGTTTCTTTACAGCAACTGGTAGTAAAACCCGACCAGCTGATCAAGCGGCGAGGCAAGCTCGGCCTCGTTGGCGTCAACAAGACCGCCGCCGAAGTCAGGAAATGGCTTTCGGAGCATATGAACAAGGAACAGCAGGTAAATAAAGTAGCTTGAGTAACTTTCAACAAATACTTTCAAACTCGAATCGTTTATTCGCTTAGAACATGGGTAGGAAATTATATATACAGTTGTTCGTAAGATACTAAGTGTCACTATTATTCTGCTTTTTGAGCATGCGAATGTCAATAAAATTTTAAAATTCAATTTTTTTTTTTTATTGTATTTATTATCTAATATTTCAAAAAAAATTAAACCACATTAATTTAATTATGTCATGCATACAAAAATAAATTTTAAAAATTTATTTATAATTATTTATTTATTTTCTACTATTTCAAAAAAAAATTAAACCATATTAATCTAATATGCCATAAAAAAAAATTAAAATAAGTTTATGTTGCGCTTACTTTTAAATACTTCAAACTGATACCAAATATTTTTCGCAAATAGGTACCGCTGTTTTCATTATGTGCATACAGTCAATATTATGTTGTTTTTAATAAAAGAGGGTATCCATGAATCGGGTGGGGTCGAGCCGGCATATAGCCCGCAAACGTCTAAACTATCAATTTAGATAAATATCTTTTCTTTCCTTGTAAATTCTAATGGTTGTACCGCTAAGGTTTGAAACTCGCTGTCTGCTTCTATTTTCGGCCAACTCCAACCTTGGTCTCTTCAAGACAGGAGTGAATAGGTGTCTTCTAGACCGTGGTAGATCTTCGGCCACATTGTCACTTACCATCAGATGAGAGGTGGTCAAACGAAGGTCTATTTATGATAAAAATATTCTGTGCTCTTTATTTGAAGTTCTGCAGCTCAGCGACCCGAACTGTGTCATTGCCTCTAAAAGACGACATTTCCATTTGATTGATTAACATTTTCAAATCCAATGGTCCAAATCTACGCGTCGCCTGATCTTATTATCAGCTTATCGTTTGTGGAATGGCTAGGCGGTTTACAAAACGCGCCGCCATTCAGTTAATTACCTATGCCGATTGTCGAAAGATCAACGATCAAAAACCTAAACGCTAAACGTCTAAAGTCATTTACAACGGAATATTTACCATGATTTGAGTTTTGAGTTTTCCAAAATTCAGCACCGTTGTACTGTGATCATGGCGCATGAAACTGTGCCGAAATATTGAAAAAATCAAAACACAAATCATGGTAAATATGCCGTTGTAAATGACTTTAATGTTAATAACCATGATGGAGTTAAAAGATTTAGCTAAACGTCTAGTCATCTCGCCGAATGAATTTATCTAGATACTCCAAACAAATCAGCTTTCGTTTTGTAATCGGCCTAGCGATTCTACAAACGGACTGATTCTACTATCAGGGAATGACATCTAAACAACCCTTTGACCAATCGAGGCTTATAAAGTTACCAAAAAATTTCATGAACATAGTATCAACGCAACACGGTTTGAAAGTTATGGGCATAACTTTCAAACCGTGTTGCGTTGATACTTGAATGACAAAATCTCCTACGTAGATCTTCAGGCGCTTCTATCAATAAATAGATATTAATTAATCTTATTTTAATTACTGTATCTTAGATGCAAATAAAAAAGATTTTATTATTAATTGTTATTTGTTTCAGGTCGGTGGGGCTGCTGGCAAACTGAGGCATTTCGTGGTGGAGCCTTTCGTAAAGCACGCTGCAGTAAGTACCTACTTAATGTCTTCTTAAGAGGGCACGTTGCAGCCATTTGTGTTTGTGAAAAATAAAAAAAAAATAAAAATTTTGCAGCGCTAATAAACATGCTGAAACATTTAATAAATATCCGTTGAAGCGCTCACTCCGTTACATTTTATTAATATTTTTACCGAGACTGAGTATACAATACTTTATTAACAAAGAAAATTACATTTGATTGTAATTTTCTTAATAATAGAAACTAGAACTAGTATTTACAATTAAAACAATTAAGCTAACTACAGACTGTTGCAAACAGTCTACAAGTAGCTCAACTAATCCATATCAATACCAGTCGGAAGCGTCCCCAAGACGCTGGCTGCATTGCCCCGCTGTATGGCAATGCTGATGCGCTGAGCCAGATACTGACCAGCTCTCGGGTCACGCGTCGCTTCGACCAGACGCACAGATATTTTTTTAAAACCCGGAGATCCTCGGTACCCCACGGACCTAGGGTCTCGACTCCAAGGGGAGCAAATGCGTGGGCTCTGTCGAGACCTGCATATTGACGCCTCTTGAGATCCTCGGCCAAATCAATCGTATACGATATTATACATGAAAAACATGACTCTAAAAAAATCTTTTAATTATGCTACTCCCATATAATACTGCAATGTTATAATGAACTCTATTATCTTAAATATAAACCTACTTTCAGAATGAAGAAATGTACATCTGCATCCAATCCGGGCGTCGCTCGGACACCATTCTCTTCCACCATCAAGGTGGCGTAGATGTAGGTGATGTGGACGCTTTGGCTGTAAGACTAGAAGTAAGTACCCTCATTCTTAAATCTGTAGATATATTAATCTATTAAATCCATCATAATTATTACCATTAAAGTCGTTTACAACGGGATATTTACCATGATTTTCTTCTCGAATCTGGTTCAATCCACTGGATCGAGTTACACAATCCACAAGTAATCTCAACAGAGCCACATTACATACCAAGATTTGTACAGGCGGTTATTGAGATTACCAAACACAGGAACGTCAACCGAGATTTCCAATTATCCGGAACCTGGATCTCACCACAGTGAGATGTGCAAAAATCGAAGAAGTGATGTACCAATTGGGTCGGGTTCTGATACCGTCAGTGTTGTGTGTCGCGATCGAGTTGCGTTCTATGAAACCACCGGTTTCTATATATATGAAAACCGGTGGTAGTGGTAACGTTAATAATATAATAATAATAATAGTTGTTATTCAGATTAAGGTCTTATAAACAAAAAAATTTTATGCCTGTTTCACTTGTTAGTTTCGACACCTCGCTCTAACTAAGTTCAAGACTTGTGATATAGACTCGAGGGTTCTCTACCTCGGTAAGTTAGTAGGTTTACACTATTATAGGACTTGCATAATGTATATAAAAACGTTAAGAAAACTGTACTATACTTAAAAAACTACTATAAACTTATCCTTATTTAATAATACTTTACATTAAAATACAACCAAACGTTCATAGCAAAAGACAAAAAACTCACTCGCCGTGCCTTCAGTTATTCCGTGATCATGGCGCATGAAACTGTGCCGAAATATTGGAAAGCTCAATACTCAAATCATGGTAAATATCCCGTTGTAAAATAACTTTAGTGGAGATGTATTCTACTCATCATCATCTACCAAACGAGGAGGACAGGGAGGGAGGACGACGGCCTCCCTCCCTAACCCTGGCCCAGGCTTCTTATTATTAGGGGGTAGATCAGCAGAGCAAAAATGCGTTATATCTAAACTACGTTATTTCACACTATGTGTGCCTTGCATTTGTACGCCATAACGTTGACGCGCCGGAATAGGGGAATAATCAACATGAAATACCTATTAGTGCAATAAAATTGTGTAATTAATTTCAGATCCCAGTTGACACATTCCCCACCGGTGAGGATATTGACCGCAATCTACTGAAGAACATCAAAGCTCCCAACACCAAGAAGTCAGTTAATAACTCTATAACATGCCCTAGTCATATCTTAGTCCGAACATCCACTGCTGGGACTCTTGTATAGGCCTTTTTGCCCAGCGACGGTTTTACTCCCTTAGAATATGTAGCGACATCTAGTAGAAATTAGCTGAACTACAAAGCCAAAGCTACAAAGCAAAGTCAATAGAGGCGCTCAAGAGAATAACACTGGAACACTTAAGCTAGCTACCTAAGCGCTTCAATGAATCTCCGCTAGATGTCGTTAAGACAACTCCAACAAATTTTGTTAACTATTTGGGGGAAATACGACCTTATTACCCAAAAATATATTTCGATGAAAATCTAGGACTCTTGATTCTTTGAGGTACCTAATAACTCAAAGAATCAAGACGGCTAAATATGTCTGTCATATCAAGAAACTCGTCTAAATTATAGCTCTTCTTCAGGCCATTTTTTTTACCTTTTTGTGTGGTATTTTCCGTTTATCCGGGCGAGTTTTTTAATTTTCTTATACTAGGAGAGACCCTTTCCCAGAAGTGGGACAGTAACTGCTAAAAATAATAATATTAACCATATACTTTCTTCCACAGAATCCTAACAACCTTCATCGTATCCCTGTACCGAGTATACGTCGACCTTTATTTCACGTACATGGAAATCAACCCTATTGTGGTCACAAACGATCAGATTTACTTACTCGACATGGCGGCCAAACTCGACCAGACGGCCGAGTTTATATGCGCCAAGAACTGGGGCGCAATTGAGTTCCCGCCGCCGTTCGGGCGAGATGCTTACCCTGAGGAGGCGCATATTGCAGATCTGGATGCTAAGAGTGGCGCTAGTTTGAAGGTATGCGTTCTTTCACTCGTTCTAATATCGTTCAATCACACACAGTCAAACATATTTTACATTGTGAACAATTATGTCCGAGATTCAAAAGTCAAAACAAAAGTTAGGAACTGAAGAGCGTCGCCTTTTTCGCTTCAGACAAAGTTAACTTCAATTCTTCACTGTGTTAATAGCGGTGTTCAGAACCAAAAGCAACTGAGCGTCGAACTTAGCTCTATTTCCGTCCATCGTTTCGATGTTATATTTATAGTTTTGGCACACTAAACACTAAGGAAATTAAAAAAATATCCATGAATATAATGATCATTGTTTTCGGTGGGTAGGCAAAGCTGAAGTGGTTTTCGGTAGTTTGCAAAGGATCAGAAATTCGTTTCAGATTCCGTTCCCAATCACTGTCCACCGAGAAGGCCATTTTTTATCATAAAGTTTCTTATCACCTACGTTTTCTCTTCCAGCTAACAATACTAAACAATTCCGGGCGCATCTGGACAATGGTTGCGGGCGGTGGCGCCTCCGTCGTCTACACAGACACGATCTGCGAGCTAGGCGGCGCTTCCGAGCTCGCGAACTACGGAGAGTACAGTGGCGCCCCCACGGAGAGCCAGACCGCTGACTACGCCAAGACTATCTTCAGTCTGATGTGCAGGGAGAAACATCCCCAGGGCAAGGTAAGACAAAAACAAATACAAGTTTATTTTATCCCAATACTAGGAGACTACTACTACTAACTAGGGGACGTCCACTGCTGGTCATAGGCATCCCCCAAAAATCGCAACAATAATCGGTCCTGCCCTACCCGCACCAGTGATTTTTGCGACCTTCATCAGGCCATCAATCCACCGTGTCAGTCCACGTTGTGAAAGATACTTCAAACAACCAAAATTCCCGCTGTTCAGTCTATAGATGGGCTATTATAGAATAGGCTTGCGTTAGACTTCAATTCGTCTGATAGGAAGCAATGAAGGGACTTAATCACGCTTGCCTATAAAGATGATGAAACCTAAATAACCAGAATAAACGAAGATCTTTTTGATTTATTACCGAATAATTTAGATTTTGAATGTTTTCAATAGCTAGTCTATTGATCTTCCACTGTTAATGACAATGGAAGACTTACAACAGCTAGTTTCCCAACATTAAATAATCCGTTTAATTTCTTTATTTATCTACAGATAGATAGATTATAACTTTATTGCACCATCAATACACTTATAAAACAAGAACTTAATACCAATTATATCTAATGTGGCACAATCGGCGGCCTTATCGCTAACAGCGATCTCTTCCAGGCAACCTTTGGATGGATAGGATCAGTACGTATTGAAGCTGACGGTCTATATCTATATCGTGAGAAAAGTTTAAATTAAGCCTTCGTATTGTTTGTCAACAGGTACTTATAATCGGCGGTGGTATTGCCAACTTCACGAACGTAGCCGACACATTCCGGGGTATCATCACAGCGATCGAGACGTACAAAGACGCTCTGGTCCAGTACAATGTCACGGTGTTCGTGAGGCGAGGCGGTCCCAACTACCAGGAGGGACTTAGGTAACTAATACTAAAACTAGTTTAATACATTCGAAAGCAACTCGGTGTGTCTGTTACCTTTTCACGAGCTATTTGGCTGCACGGATCTCAATGAAATTTTACAGGGAGGTACACGGTGTCCCGAGGATGGACATAGGCTATTTGAAAAGCGCGTGCGATGCTGCAGGCAGCAGCAAGTAACTATTATAAATAAATAATGCTAGACAATCAATAGTAATGGGGACGGTTGTTTACAACCGCATTCCACCTTCTACTACCAGCGCACAATCCATACAATATTTTAAAGTAAAATTAAAGAAGTGGCTGATATCCCAATCGATATACGATTTCAATGAATTCATGATTTTGAAATGTACTTAATTTATAATATCTAATTGTTTGATGTAAGATTATGTTTGTAGTTTTTTACATGAAACATATAATATTTGACCAATATGTTATCAATATATTAACTAAGAACAATCCACACCGCATCATCTAGCCCCAAGCTAAGCAGAGCTTGTGTTATGGGTACTAGATAACTGATATACTTAATACAATACATTACATAGATTTTACATAATAATATCTGTAATATCTGCAGATCGTACAGACATTTGTCCCGATGCGGGAATCGAATCCGCAAGCAGCCTCCTGCGTCGCAGGTAGACCTTCGCCCGCCGCGTCACAGAGGTCGTCCTGTTAAACCTTTAACTATGGACCTAGCTTACACGGATTATCTCCAAACTGACTCATATAAACCCAGTTAACTGACTCCAGTCATGTATGTATACCCTTACCGCTGGGGTAAACGTGTTCTTGAGTGGAGACCGGGACTCGGCAAACGTAGTGTAGGACGCCCTCCAGCCAGGTGGGACGTTGACCTGCGAAAGACTGCAGTCAGATGCTGGATGCGGCAAGCTGAAGACAGGGCGCTATGGCGCCCATTAGGGAAGGCCTATGTTCAGCAGTGAATAGGTTGATGATGATGATGATACCCCTTCGTGAATCTGACTACGTTGACTCATGTTGATCCAACGGTGGGTCTATCTTCGGTGACTCACAGTGACTCATCACGTGCTGGTTTCGATGATTAGAAATTGGCAGGCAACTAAGTTTTCGACCTAAAGATTCTTGTTTCAAAATAACTTCTAAATGTCTATACTTGTTTCTTCAGGCAAATGCGCGAAGTTGGCCACCGTCTGCGCATCCCCCTCTACGTGTTTGGCCCCGAGGCCAACATGACATCCATCGTTGGCCTCGCGTTAGGCCAGAACCCGATCCCCAATGAGCACCGGTTGGACTACGCTCCGCACCAACTGCCCAAACCCCAGGCCTCTGTGAGTAACATAGACAACCGTTACTAAAGTATTATATTTATTTTATTATTTCAACTTAAATTTAAAATTCATGAATACTACTTGCCACACATCGACAATAATTAATAGATACCTACACATTGTCCGTTTGTACTCGTTCTGCTTTTTTGAAAATGTTCATTTGATTATTTAAACCTGTTGTGCTCATAAGGTTTTTATAATTATAGTGCGTAAGCCTCACACTGGGTTAATTTATAAGAAATCAAATAAATATCCAAAAAAATTTTCGACATCGACGGGACTTGAACCCGCGTCTTTCCCTCAGTACGGGAACGTGCTAACCAACTACACAACGAGGTCAAGTAACGTAGGAGTCGAAAAACTCTGGGACTTCCATCGGACTATAGCGCCGTTAGCTCCTACAGGGGACACATTGAAATTCAAAAACCGAGCGAAGCGGAAGTCGTTCAGATAGTGTAGGAAGTAGTTTGGAACGCGACAGGATACAAAGCAAGTCGTAGAAGTGAAAGGATGATAGAGAGAAATCTAGGTATTGATATAAGATCGATTTGCGCGGGAACGGATTGCAAAGCGACAGGCCCGGCGCGGAAGAGGCGATAACGGTCACTGGCGGCTCGCGGCGCGACTGGGCTCCGTCTTGCCTCCGCCCTCCGCGCCTCACGCTCCCCCCGGGCTGGAGGTTGCCTGCGCGTGCGGCGAAGTTCGTATGCGCCACATGTACATCGACTGCTGAACATGCGTCCCGGGGGAATGAATGAATGAATGAATGAATTAACAGTATACGTCCACATAATCACAATATTGTTAGGCAGATTGATGATCACAGTCGACGCGTTAAAAAACGGAAAGGAGGATTTTTACAATGTGTTGTGTTATATCATTAAGTCATAAGATTTAAGACGACCGATGTGGCGCGGCGGGCGAAGGTCTGCCTGCGACGCAGGAGGTTGCGGGTTCGATTCGCGCCTTAGGACAAACATTTAATGTTTGTGCGATCTGTAAATATTTGTTCAGGGTCTTCTGGGTATTTTCTATGTATAATAAGAAATATCTATCTATGTAATGTATTGTATTAAGTACATCAGTCATCTAGTACCCATACCACAAGCTCTCCTTAGCTATGGGTTAGATGATATACATATATTATTTATTTTATATATTTTTATTTATAATATTGTTTTTTTTTCAGGCCAAACCAAAGCTAGAGCTGCCAGAATTTACCCCCAAGCTAATAGACCTGGTCTGCTCACAAGCACCAACCAGATTAGACCTCGGGCAAGGTGTGTCGACCGGGAAACCTCTGTTCAGCGAGAAAACTAAGGCTATCATATGGGGCATGCAGAACAGAGCTATTCAGGTATTGTAGTAACAATTCAATAATAAAAACAAATTAGAACTAGTATTTACAATTGAAACAATTAAGCTAACTGCAGACTGTTGCAAACAATCTACAGGTAGATCAACTGATCCATATCAATACCAGTCGGAAGCGTGCCAAAGACGCTGGCTGCATTGCCCCGCTGTATGACAATGCAATTGTAATTTTCTTTGTCAATAAAGGTTTTATAAAGTTGTAGTAACTACATATACTCCAGGTAAACTCAAGATACAGTGTTTGCAAACAAGCCGCCTGTACTTAACCTAAAAATATAATTCAATTTAATTTAATTATTTATTGCACTAAATAAAACATACATTAAAAAACATAAAACTAGAGAAGGAATGGCAAAGCGAGCTTAACCCTAAAAAGAGTTCTCTTCCAGCAAACCTTATTGGGAGAGAGAGAGACAAGGTTATGTGGGTATCTACGTGTGCACAACATTCATAAAGGAAAAGAAAGTGGTTTAATCCTTAACTACATAATTAATAAACTACTACATATTATTACTACACTATGTCTATGATACCCATTTCTAAAATCTTCTTTTTGTTGTTGATTGAATTAAAACTTTTTATCTATTTGAGATCTTTCCTACGATGAATAAAGCTGATAAATATTTAGCCTTATTTATACTCAAAAGGAACAACGTCCACTTAGAATGAGTACATTGGTATCTAAAAATAAATATTACTTAGGTAAAGTCACGGTAGGTCTACGGCGTATAAGAATCTAGACAACAAAGGTCACAAGCACTAGGTAACAAGTAAGGGAGCCAACAAAAGGTAGGTACATAAATAGGATTAAAATAAAGTGGGGAAGCATAGATAAGATAAAAAAACTATGTGCGTCGCGTCGTCACGATTGCATGACTGGCGCAAGAAATCATGGAGTAGTTATTAGCCTTTTTTGTTTTTGTGATTTAGTACGTTAATTAGGATTATATATAAATATATACTTTAATAACCAGATATAGGTGATAAAATAACTAAATATATACTATGAATACATTTTAACTTATTATTTACTACCAAGAAGTAAAAATAAATACATACCAAATAGTGAATATGCCAAATAGTGATTTTTGCGATCTTTGCTTATTCAACCCTGTCTGTATTTATGTGTAAATTTAATATATCTCTTACTTTAAGTAGATTTTTTTTGGAAAACAATCTGCCTAGTGGTTACCGCTTCACTGAAGTGCGCTTAGCTTGAATGATTGATGATTATGCTAATAAAATAACTTTCATATTAAGTTATTACAATTAAGGGGCGAACCTAACGGGGTTGGTTGTCAAAATAGACCTAGGTCTCAGTACTCACGGGATCCCCGTGGTAAAGAAAAAGAATTACATTAAATTCAAAATTGTTTGTATGGTTCCTTGCATATGAAAACACGACAGAGGAAACTAATACGATAAAAAAAAACATGAAAGTGCACTGTATCGCACATAACTTGGTCGAGATCTCAGGAACCCTGCGGTCTATTGAAATGACTTAATATGTTTTGATTCATAGGTACTAATTATTTGGTTCCTTGAACCGGTTTCTTCATAAGTTGCGTAGTTTTCTTGTAAATAAGCAAAAAACTTGATGTTTACGCTTACGCCGCTCCAAAAAGAGGGCGCAATCCGCGCCATTTTGTGAAATCATAAATCATTTCAATAGACCGCAGGGTTCCTGAGCTCTCGACCAAAATATGTGCGAAACTGTGCACTTTCATGATTTTTTTATCGTGTTTCTTCGCAATCGTGTTTTCACATTCAGGGAACTGAAGAAAAATATTGAATTTTATGTCATAATATGAGTTTTTTACCACGGAGATCCCGTGAGTACTGAGATCTAGGCTTAGTTCGACAACCAAACCAGTTAAGTTTGCCTATTAAGCCTTTTTATCAATTTTTGTTGTAATTTCCAGGGTATGCTCGACTTTGACTACATCAGCCGCCGGGCGGAGCCGTCAGTGGTCGCCATCGTATATCCCTTCACGGCTGACCATAAACAGAAGTACTATTTCGGAAACAAGGAGGTCTTTATACCCGGTGAGTTTATTTTATTTTCTGGGTAATCCAATAATTAATTTGGGTGGTTATCCATACCAATATTATGAATTAGAAAGTAACTCCGTCTTTCTTTCTGTTTATTACCGTTTCTCGCCTAAACGGCTGAACGGATCTCAGTGAAATTTGGCATGGAGGTAGATGGTATCCCGGGGACGGACTTAGGCTACCTTTCGTCCCGTACAAGCGTGCGAAGCCGCGGGCAGAAGCCGAATATTTAAAAAAAAATCTAAATTTGGATATATCTTCTAAACGCTATTGATTTTGAATATTTTTCTTTCACTCAAATATATGTCAAAGTATTTAACACAAATGGTACGTTTCACGAATAAAACAAATTATTTATATGGCTACAGTTAATTATTTTATGTTCTCAAGGCCGTTGGGCCATATGCCAGCCTTAAGGGATGAAACGTTGGTGTTCTTCCAAGACAAAAGGGATTCGTAGTTAACCCGCTTACATCCGTAATGAAATCCTATTTAAATCAAATTAATCGGATGTTTTAGATTTATATTAAAAAAAATCTTGATATTGATCAACCCTGTAGGTCAAGCACGGGGATTGTACTCTAAGTTAGAATAGGCAATAATGACATCGCATCGTCATACATTGCGTACAATATTGAAGTTGAAGTAATGGATTTTAAATAATTTACGCATTCGATGACAAAATGACGTAATTTTTCTCTATTCTATCCTAGACAACAATCCCAGTGCTTGCCCTACATTTGCTCACAAACGTGATTTCTTGAGAATGGCTCGAGTATAGATGGATGAATAAACTCGCTGTGTCTACAACTAGGCTACACAAGATTAATATATCTTTTAAAGGGCAATGCATACGCTTCTACAACAAAATACCAAATGAGTTGAAAAAATTATCAATAAATAAATTCAAACGAATTGTCAAACATATCCTTTGTAAAAAGGCTTACTACAAAATATCAGATTATCTAGCTAGAGGATAAAAAAGCTTGGGACAAGTTTTGCTCAACTCGTAAACTAACAACCTAACAAGGTAAAGGTTTCTTGTTCGCTTCTTCGCTTTACCTTAATAATATTGAAGTGAACATAAATGAAAGTGATCACTTTATTTTCTAGTTTTACTTATGTAATTTGAATTTTGTGACGTGTCCAAGAGTCCTGTAAGGTCTAAAGGAAATAAAGCACTTTGAATTTTGAATTTTGTTTTACTAAAGTGTAGTTTGAATAACATCATGTGATTTTTCCAGTATTTTCGGACATGGATGTTGCGATGCGTAAGCACCAGGAGGCGACAGTGCTCGTCAACTTCGCGTCACTCCGGTCCGCTTACGACAGCTCTATGCAGGTAAAAAATACATTAATATGAGTAAACTGCGTCGAACATTGGGGCATCTACAAGAGTAATTTCAATTAGTATCTTTATAGGCAACCATGACTTTACCGTCGTGCGAAACGCAGCCAATCGCTTTTATCGACCGACGACGATAAAAAAATCTCAAATCGACTAAATTCGGCCAGAAAAAGCCGTGATCTACGACATAAGGGTGTAATAATTTGGCGTGTTTTTAAGTAACTATAAACCGACTTCAAATTCCGAAAGAATTCTCAAATCTATGAACAGTTGGCGCAGATATAAATATTTTGTTTTTTTTTAATGTTTTATGGGATAAATACTAATCCCTCGGGGATAAAATTCCACCTCTGGATTATTCTCTATACAATAGTGAAAGAATCAGCAAAATCGGTTAACCATAGGCGGAGATATCAAGTAACATACATACATAAAAAAACATACAGACGAATTGAGAACCACCTCCTTTTTGAAGTCGGTTAAAAACAAACACTCGCTTTATCAATGCAACGCGATGACTTACCAGCCCCAAATATCCACCTCCTCCACCTCCACAGCCTATATTAGGGGTAATGCCCATAATCCCCATGCTGGGCATGCGGGTTGGGGATCGCAGTTCGGCGGTAGAATTGTTCTCCAGGGGGCGCTGCTGCCCACCCGCGGTGGATATCCCTTAGTCGCCTCTTACACCCGCGGGAAGAGAAAGGGTGATGCAAATTCTAAGCTGTGTGGTGCCACACAGCCCCAAATATCGTTGACATTAAAAAAACATCTGACCGGCTATAACCAACATTGCTGGTTGCCTGGAAGAAATCGCTTTAAGCGATAAGGCCGCCAGTTCCATTGCTGTTCCCTACATTATATTTAATGAGTACTATCTGTTTTATAAGGTGATGAATAAAGCATTATCTATCTATCTAACACTGCGTAGATCACTGTAGTGTAGACAAACCCTTATTGATGCAAAGTATGTTAAAATAAAATCTTTAAAACTCATACTGTACCAATTTTAACATATTGTTTATTTGCCAGGCCATGCAACACCCACAAATCAACACGATTGTCATCATCGCTGAGGGAATCCCAGAGAACATGACGAGGAAGATCGTCAAACTGGCTGACGCTCGAGGCGTAAGTTATTCACTAGTAAATAGAACTAAATATATATATATTATTTCCTTCAGACCTTACAGGACTCTTGGAAACGTCACAAAATTCATATTACTTATGTGAAACCAGGATTATTATATATTATTATATCTTTTCATACATTTCGTAAATGATTGAAGTTGAAGGAATGAGTTTAAAATATTTTACGAATTCGTTGACGATGTGACGTAATTTTTCTCTATACTACCCTAGACAACAATAACCGTGCTAGGCTTACTGGTCGGATTTTGATGGGTTTGTCATGACCATCTACGAAACTTAATTTCGTAGAGTTCGAACTCTACGAACTGCTGCTGCTGGACTGAGTTATTTTGGAAAATTACAATGGAATAACAAATTCCGTTTTTGCTACTTTTAATCACCCCCAATTTACCTATGATTGGCCATCAAGATAATTTCAACTTTATTTCTACTACTACTAAAAGTGTTGAGACCGGGCATCGTCAAACGTAGTGTAGGACGCCCTCTGACCAGGAGGGATGATGACCTGCGAAGGACTGCAGGTAGTTGCTGAAGTCAGGGCGCTGTGGCGCTCGTTAGGGGAGACCTATGTCCAGCACTAATAAAGGTTGATGATGACTTAAGGGGCGAATCTAACGGGTTTGGTTGTCAAACTAGGCCTAGATCTTAGTACTCACGGGAACAAAACTAGAATTACATAAAATTCAACTTTCCTCCTTAAATGTGAAAACAAGATAAGGAAAAAAAATGAATTTGCACTGTTTCGCACATAATTTGGTCGAAATTTCAGGAACCCTGCGGTCTATTGAAATGACTTATGTTTTCATTCGTAGGTTATTACTAATTATTTGGTTCCTTGAACCAGTATCTTCATAAGTTTTGTAGTTTTCTTGTAAATAAGCAAAAACTTTTTTTTTGCGTTACGCCGCTCCAAAAACTTATACTCTGTCCCGCTCCTACGAACACGAAATCCTACCCTTTTCACAAAATGGCGCGCATTGCTACCACTTAACTAAACATACTTCTCTTGTAGGTGAACGTGATTGGTCCAGCCACGGTCGGAGGTATACGTCCTGGCTGCTTTAAAATCGGCAACACAGCCGGCATGATCGACAACATCATTGAGAGCAAGCTGTACAGACCTGGCAGGTAAGAACTGGTTATCATAACCCAAAAACCGAGCACAGCATTGTTGGAATGACTGTTTTAAAATTCAGACGTTGGATTCTATCGTAACCAATTTAATATCATAGCCATAAGAAACCTATGCTTGGTTTTTACGGTTCCGTACCCGAAGGGTGACAACGGAGCCCTATTAATAAGCCTCCGCAGTCCGTCTGTCTGTTAGGGGGCTCTATCTCATGAACCGTAAGAGAGTTGAAATTGAAGACAGATGAAATTTTCAGAGAATGTGTATTTCTCTTGCCGCTATAGCAACAAATAATAAAACTTTTTGACTATTTTTGCTCTTTGTTTGTCAAGCCTGCATCTCTTGGACCACAATAGGTAGACACATAAAACATTCTATAATTAAGTAACACTTCAACTGTAATAACAACAAATACTAAAAGTATAATAATGTTGATAATTTAAAGGGGTCTCCGAACACTTGAAAATACCTAAGGTATTTATCACATGCTTTGTGTAACAAATATTTTTTGTAACACCACCATTCAAATCTACAATCTTTTCCAGTGTGGCGTACGTTTCCCGCTCCGGCGGCATGTCCAACGAACTAAACAACATCATCTGCAAAAACGCCGACGGTGTCTGCGAGGGAGTCGCCATTGGCGGTGACCGCTACCCAGGCACCACCTTCATTGACCATCTACTCAGGTACGTCACTGAAAGTCACCGTCTCCTGTGTCACTCTGTGAGCTAGCTTGTGTCACTCTCGGAGCTAGCATGTGTCACTCTCGGAGCTAGCATGTGTCATTCTCGGAGCTAGCATGTGTCACTCTCGGAGCTAGCTTGTGTCACTCTCGGAGTGCCACACCTTGTGTTCTTGCCATGCCACAGTCCTTTACATTTTGAACAAAAGTGAAAAGCAAGATCTGAGTGGGTTTTTTTTATAGTTTTCATTTAATTTGCAGAATAGAAAATTACAATAACAGAATAAAACAATTACAACTAGTATATACACTTATATCTATTTCTTGAAATCTAAGCCGTCACCAGAAGGCAGAGTGCCCAGAATGCTGGCAGCATTGCCACGTTGAATGGCAATGCTAATTCGTTGACCGAAATAGAAGCCAGCATTTCGATCACCTGTCGACTCTATGAGAAGTTTCGTAAGATCTTTTTATAAATGGCGTGTGCCCCAGAACCCTTGGGCTGTTCAGCTCAAATAGAAAATACAAATTTTATTTAATAATGTTTTTTGCTGCTCCCTATAACAAAACTCCTATGTTACAGATTCGAAGCAGACCCTAACGTGAAGATGCTGGTGTTGTTAGGCGAAGTGGGCGGAGTTGAGGAGTACCACGTTTGCCGCGCCATCAGAAATGGACTCATCAAGAAACCCATGGTGGCATGGTGCATCGGCACTTGCTCAGGTAAACACCAGACTAATATTATAAATGCACAAGTTCGTGTGAATGTTTGTTACCACGTATCTCCGTAACTACTTAACCAATTTAGATGAAATTTGCTATGAAGATAGTTTAAGTTCTAGAATAACACATGATGCCTACAATGATATCTGTAACACGACGCCAAGCAAGTCTTAGTGAGTTTTAGTGTTTTGTGGCGTGGTTTATTTACAAACATTGCACATCGAGTTTGGCTAGTATATAGTCACATTGCGCATTCTATCGAGTGTCTGTTAAGTTACTTATTTGTTTCTCTTATTTACAGACATGTTCACCTCAGAAGTACAATTTGGACACGCGGGTTCCCTCGCTGGCTCGGCCGTAGAAAAGGCAGCAGCCAAGAACGAAGGACTAAAGAAGGCCGGTGTTACCGTTCCTCAGTCCTTCGACACACTGGGCGACGCCGTGGCTCAGGTATATCCTCATGTACCCACATAAATCCACTGCTGGACATGCCAGAACCAAACAAGAGGAGATTAATGATTGCAGTGGAGGTAGAACATAATGACAGTACCGTGTCAATATATTTGTCACATTTCTATGTTTAATTAATTCAATTGAGACTGAGCGGGAGCGCAGCAGGGACCCACTCGGTCCGCTTGTGTTCAGCCTGGCTATTCACAAAGCAATCCGTGATCTCAAATCTGTTCTTAACGTCTGGTACCTAGACGGTGGCACAATCGGGGGTAAACCGGAAGACGTGTTTCAGGATCTGGAGGCCTTCGTACCCCGCCGAGATTTCATTTAATTTATTCTCAAACAATTTACATTGTGTCGAAAGTTACATATCGATACACAGATAATACAAAACGGAGAATTATGTACAGTTACAATATTAAATAAAAGTTATACATAGACAAAGAACAAAAAAAAAATACAAACAATAATAATGCTCAATCAAAATATTACTCAAATGTCCAAACAATTAATAATCAAAAATATCAGTTCTAAAATAAAAATGTTAAAAAAGCAAATAAAAAAAAAACAGTTTTTAATATGTAAAATGTCAAAAATATTCATAAAATTATGTCAACTATGTTACCTAAATGTTAAATTCAGTTAATCATTACAGATTCTCAGACTTATGTTTGTCAGCGCAGAACTCCTCCAAAGAATAGTAGCACTTCTTCTTAGAGACCTAAGTCTAGAGGTGAACCCCTCGAAGTGCGAGTTCTTCGCCTGTGGTACTGAGGCTCGAACACACTTTTCTATTTTTCATTCTCTTCTGCCTGGCCTCAAGGAAATTTCTGCTCCGGACTTAAACCATCTAGGTTCCCCAATATTTCTTTCTGGAGTCCCTGAGGTCATCAATGCAAGAAAGCATCTTCTCCATTCCGCTCACGACCGCCTAAAGGGTCTCTCCGTACACGTGGCGATTATCTTGTTGCGCATGTGCCTCGCTCTTCCGATCACATTGGCTTAATTGATAGATAAATATAATATATATGTATATTATAAATTCGAAAGTAACCCTGTCTGTTTGTTACTTTTTCACGCCTAAACGGCTGAACGGATCTGAATAAAATTTGGCAAGGAGGTAAATAGTATTCCGCGTACGGACATAGGCTATTTTCTAGTTTTCTAACTTAACTCGTAATGTGTGATGGATGAGTAAGAGCGTTACCTCCTAACACAGGTATTTATATACTTAAAAGGAGGTCTCAAACACTGAACAATGTACAATGTCAGTTAAGAGAATGATTAATAAATATTTTGTATTTTTTTTTTTGTATTTTTATGTGAACGTAACAACAACATATCATCGCCTGCTCCTTAAAATATACGCAAACTTCTTCCGAAGGCCAGTTTTTACGCGAATTCACCTGTCTAACATAATGTGTTCTTCACCAGGTGTACCAGAAACTGGTGAAGGCGGGCAAGATCATCGTGAAGGAGGAAGTGGAGCCTCCCAAGGTTCCTATGGACTATGACTGGGCGAGGGTAAGCATCGCTTTTGTTTATTTTGTGCTAAATAAATAGTTTTCGATCTTTTCTACTGGAACTCTGACGAAGCAGGTGTAGGTCCGCGTTAGATGCAATTAATTGTAAGGGGTCGCGTGAAAAAAAAAAACAGATTTTTACTATTTTTAGGTAAGAAAGTAGATAAGAAGTTTTGCGCACATTGGAAGCCATTTGCTATGAATCTTTGCCAAAACAAACTTTAAATCAATTGTAGTTTTGGAGTCCATCAACATAATGTTGATTTTAGTAATAAATCTCTTAATGTAAATAGATCCATACCGCATGCCCAGCGTGGGGATTATGGGCATTACCCCTCGTGACATAAAAGCCAATAAGGCGCTTATCAGGGGGATGTCTGGGTCCAGCAGTGGACCAATATAGGCTGTGGAGATGGAGGAGGTAATATAAATAGACTCCAAGACGATAATTGATTCGTAGATTGCTTTAGCGTGGGTTCATAACAAATAGCTTACAATTTGCGCAAAGCTTCTTATTTGCTATCTAAATTACTCGTATACTTATTCTTGTAGAGGCTAGAAAATAGTAAAATTCTGGTTTTTAGTCACGTTATAAGACTACCTTACGCGCGATAGCGCGCCAGCCAAGTTCCGAATTAAACGGGCGACGCAATAGCACTGTGTATTCAATTCAAATCAAATCAAATCATTTATTTGCTGAATACATTATTACAGGTACATGTCAGATTTTATAACTAGAGTGATGTCAAACGTATTCAACCCGCAAGCAGGTGTGCAAATATTAAATATTGGCGATTTATATAAGTAGTTAAAATAATCAATAATAAATAATCAATACAATAGAGAATAAATAATTAACAATCAGTTAATAATATAGTCTATAGTATAAACATAATAAATTATTCTACTTAAAATTAATATATTCATTTACACTATAGAAACATTTGTCAAGCAGCCATTGATTAAATTTTTGTTTGAACAAATTACCATTGAGGTCTTTAATAGGTCAATTCAATTCAATACGTTTATTTCAGACAACAAATTTTTTTAAAAATTCATAATAAATTAATGAATCCATATTTGGGATGAAACATAAAATAAACTAATAATAAAAATAATCAAAAATAGCTACGTAAAACACTGGTCAAGAGAGTATGATATACGCGCTTGTCCAGTGTTCCATAAAGAGACAGTCGGTATCCAGTCTCTCAGATATGAGCTGTATGTAGCTGTTGGAGCTGTCGCGCACCCGGCGCATCAGGGACGCAGATCTTTTGCGCATTATCGCCGCGATCCCGTCTACTCGTGCGTCAGCAAACATTTCCGATGCGCTGCAGAAGCACGGCAGCCCCATCAGCACCCTGAACGAGTTGTTGTTTTTACACGAACCATTGGGAACGCTGTTGGTCGAGTCTGTCTCGGACATAACCAAACCTAAAGACGTGCAACTCTGCATTTATTCTAGAGTAATTGGATTTCTGTGACGCAGATTACAGGTTAACCTGAGAGGCAGTAAGAAAATAATTATCGTACATTTTATGCATATATATGATATGAACATAATGAGAATTATGCTGTCACATAAAAGCAAGAATAGCCACGTTTTAAAACCAATTGTTTATATGTGATTGTGGTAATATACAAATGAGGCGCAAATATGCAGGTCTCGACAGAGCCTACCCATTTGCTCCCCTTGGAATCGAGACCCTAGGTCCGTGGGGTACCGAGGCTCAAAAATATCTGAGTGTCTGGTCGAAGCGAGGCATGACGCAAGAGCTGGTGGGTATCTGGCGCAGCGCATCAGCATTGCCAAACAGCGGGGCAATGCAGCCAGCGTCTTGGGGACGCTTCCGACTGGTAGTGATATGGATCAGTTGTTTAAATTGTAAATACTTGATCTAAATTGTTTCTATTATTTGATTGTAATCAATCGAGCCAGCCAGAATGGTTACTAACAATATTATTTGTCTGCAGAAACTTGGCCTTATCCGCAAGCCAGCTGCCTTCATCAGCACAATCTGTGACGAGCGAGGTCAAGAGCTGTCATACTGCGGAGTACCAATCAGTCAGGTGTTAGAACGCGGATTGGGCGTCGGCGGAACCATCAGTCTTCTCTGGTATGTAACTAGATGGCGTTAGTAGAACACGAGCGAGGTCAAGAGCTGTCATACTGCGGAGTACCAATCAGTCAGGTGTTAGAACGCGGATTGGGCGTCGGCGGAACCATCAGTCTTCTCTGGTATGTAACTAGATGGCGTTAGTAGAACACGAGCGAGGTCAAGAGCTGTCCTACTGCGGAGTACCAATCAGTCAGGTGTTGGAACGCGGATTGGGCGTCGGCGGAACCATCAGTCTTCTCTGGTATGTAACTAGATGGCGTTAGTAGAACACGAGCGAGGTCAAGAGCTGTCCTACTGCGGAGTACCAATCAGTCAGGTGTTAGAACGCGGATTGGGCGTCGGCGGAACCATCAGTCTTCTCTGGTATGTAACTAGATGGCGTTAGTAGAACACGAGCGAGGTCAAGAGCTGTCCTAATGCGGAGTACCAATCAGTCAGGTGTTAGAACGCGGATTGGGCGTCGGCGGAACCATCAGTCTTCTCTGGTATGTAACTAGATGGCGTTAGTAGAACACGAGCGAGGTCAAGAGCTGTCCTACTGCGGAGTACCAATCAGTCAGGTGTTAGAACGCGGATTGGGCGTCGGCGGAACCATCAGTCTTCTCTGGTATGTAACTAGATGGCGTTAGTAGAACACGAGCGAGGTCAAGAGCTGTCCTACTGCGGAGTACCAATCAGTCAGGTGTTAGAACGCGGATTGGGCGTCGGCGGAACCATCAGTCTTCTCTGGTATGTAACTAGATGGCGTTAGTAGAACACGAGCGAGGTCAAGAGCTGTCCTACTGCGGAGTACCAATCAGTCAGGTGTTAGAACGCGGATTGGGCGTCGGCGGAACCATCAGTCTTCTCTGGTATGTAACTAGATGGCGTTAGTAGAACACGAGCGAGGTCAAGAGCTGTCATACTGCGGAGTACCAATCAGTCAGGTGTTAGAACGCGGATTGGGCGTCGGCGGAACCATCAGTCTTCTCTGGTATGTAACTAGATGGCGTTAGTAGAACACGAGCGAGGTCAAGAGCTGTCATACTGCGGAGTACCAATCAGTCAGGTGTTAGAACGCGGATTGGGCGTCGGCGGAACCATCAGTCTTCTCTGGTATGTAACTAGATGGCGTTAGTAGAACACGAGCGAGGTCAAGAGCTGTCATACTGCGGAGTACCAATCAGTCAGGTGTTAGAACGCGGATTGGGCGTCGGCGGAACCATCAGTCTTCTCTGGTATGTAACTAGATGGCGTTAGTAGAACACGAGCGAGGTCAAGAGCTGTCATACTGCGGAGTACCAATCAGTCAGGTGTTAGAACGCGGATTGGGCGTCGGCGGAACCATCAGTCTTCTCTGGTATGTAACTAGATGGCGTTAGTAGAACACGAGCGAGGTCAAGAGCTGTCATACTGCGGAGTACCAATCAGTCAGGTGTTAGAACGCGGATTGGGCGTCGGCGGAACCATCAGTCTTCTCTGGTATGTAACTAGATGGCGTTAGTAGAACACGAGCGAGGTCAAGAGCTGTCATACTGCGGAGTACCAATCAGTCAGGTGTTAGAACGCGGATTGGGCGTCGGCGGAACCATCAGTCTTCTCTGGTATGTAACTAGATGGCGTTAGTAGAACACGAGCGAGGTCAAGAGCTGTCCTAATGCGGAGTACCAATCAGCCTAAAATCCTTTCTTCTTTCTGAATAGGCAACACAGTTTTAAATAAGTTTTGTTGCGTCTTGGAGGGCACAACTTTCTCAATGCTCTAGTTAGTGCTGCCTTGTCAAACAAACTAGCTTGCCCTAAGCTCGCCTTACTGTGATGTCCAAATAAAGATATAAAATGTCCAAAAATAAATAAATTAGAAATTGCAGAGTTCTAGATAATTTTCTAGAACATACAATTTTGTAAAATGACATCTCAACAGCCCTAAAAATTTGTCTAACCCAATATGTCTATCTCAGGTTCCAACGTGAGCTCCCGGAATGGGCCTGCAAGTTCTTCGAGCTGGTTCTAATAGTGACGGCCGACCACGGGCCAGCCGTCTCCGGCGCTCACAACACGATGGTCACGGCGAGAGCTGGCAAGGACCTCATCTCGTCTGTCGTCAGTGGACTGCTGACCATTGTAAGTTGACACAGCATAGTGTGTATTCAAGATCTTCGAGCTGGTTCCAATAGTGACGGCCGACCACGGGTCAGCCAAATCACTTGTAGAACGCGGAATTTAGAAATTCCTGAAAAAATAATTCTACGCCTCGGGGCTTGCGTCCAGAACCTCCGCAAAGGGCTTTTCTTTTTCCATGCCATACAAAGAGTTTTTACAATAAACCTGCTCGAAAGTGGCTTATTCCTTTTCCAAACATGAAGCAGAAAGTACGTCATTGCTATCGCACTAAAATGCAGTAGATAAAACTCTATATTCCATTTGTAACGCGCCGAGCGGGAGAGAAAAGTATATGGAAATCCATTTCTAACGTGTTAATTTTTGTGAAATATCAGCAGGTCGGCTATGGTTACTTTTATGGGGGTCAAACGACAATAAGTTACCATAATTGGCGAAAATAACGGGTTTGGTCGTCAAATTAGGTCTAGATCTCAGTATTTACGGGATCCCCGTGGTATAAAGCTCGAATTACATAAAATTAATAAAAAAATATTTGGTTCCTTGAATATGAAAAAATGATTTAAAAAAAAACGTTAAAAAAAATCATAAAAGTGCATTGTTTGGTCGAGATCTCAGGAACCCTGCGGTCTATTGAAATTACTAATGTTTTGATTCGTAGGTTATTATTAATTATTTGCTTCCTTGAACCAGTTTCTTCATAACTTGTGTAATTTTATTGTAAATAAGCAAAAACTTAATTTTTGCGCTTACGCCGCTCCAAAAACGTATTCTCGTCCCGCTCCTATGAACGCGAAATCCTATGCCTATCCTATTCACAAAATGACGCGCATTGCGTACTCTTAATGCAATCAAGTAATAACTTTTTGTTATCTCCAGGGCGACCGTTTCGGCGGTGCGTTGGATCGCGCGGCGGCAGATT
This sequence comes from Eupithecia inturbata, assembly GCA_963662085.1. NCBI lineage: Eukaryota > Metazoa > Arthropoda > Insecta > Lepidoptera > Geometridae > Eupithecia > Eupithecia inturbata. The sequence goes on from OY759205.1 coordinate 3,409,743, forward strand.
TCTGCGCGGCGTACGACAGAGGGCAGCACCCGCAGGAGTTTGTCAACGAAAAGAGGGCTAACGGTGAACTTATTATGGGAATCGGACACAGGTAATTCACTTTATTCTCAGGTTTTTGTATTATAGTGCGTAAGCCTCATACTGGGTTAATTAATAAGAAATAAATTATAACCCAAAAATTTTTCGACTTCGACGGGACTTGAACCCGCGTCATTCCCTCAGTACGGGAACGTGCTAACCAACTACACAACGAGGTCAAGTGACGTAGGAGTCGAAAAACTCTGGGACTTCCATCGGACTATAGCGCCGTTCGCAACATTGAAGTTTTATCCAATCCTGTTCAAAGACTAAAGTTACGTTTAGTTAGTTTGACGAGAGGGGTCGCGTTGCTCATTTCAACTTTATTCTCACAAGTTTTCTCTAGGTTTTCTGTAAACGCAGGTTTTGGTAAAGTTATATGCAAGTCTAAGACGAAGAAGTTATTTTATGTGACTTATGATAATAATACATTCATTTATTTCAGACTAGAAAAGTTACAGATCTTATTTAACTTATTCTACGGTATATGCTAGTTTTAAGGTATATATTACTATACTACATTAAAACTAGCATAAATATAAAATATAAAAACTTGGCTAATACAGGTTAAACGTTATTTGCGATTACGGCGACGACGTGTGGATGATGTAATCAGGGGACTTATGATTTATCTTAAACTAGCTGCAGCCCGCGGCTTCGCACGCTTTTTTCCGGAATAAAAGGTAGCCTATGTCCGGCCCCGGGATACCATCTACCTCGCTGCCAAATTTCACCGAGATCCGTTCAGCCGTTCTTGAGTTATAAATAATGTAACTAACACGACTTTCTTATATATATATATATATATATATATATATATATATATATATATAGAAGATGTTATGGAATTAGAAAATTTTTTTACAGTGGTTAAGTGATTGTTTTGCTATTTCATAATAAAATTAAATTTAGTAACGTTTCGGGCACCCTAAAATTTTGTTTTATGGGGGCTTTTACAAAAACACGAGAAACTGCACGGTTTCATTGTCCAAATTGTATGAGTTTAGTTTGTTGCTTCAAATAATAATTACTTGTAAATAATAATACAATTTCTCTACTACAATAATAATACAACAAATTTTAGAACAAATGTTGTAAAATTTGTTTTATTATTAACTAGCACTCCGTTTCGCCACCAGATGGCTTCGTATCAGAGATGGCGCTGTATGTGAAAAAATATTTTCCCGCTTTTCTTTTTAAATTTTTCCTGAATTTTCTTTGATATAAACCTCACGGAGCCCGAGACCTTTCCAACGAATGCAAAACCGTGGAAATCGGTTCGTGCGTTCTGGAGTTATAGCGTCAGGAAGGAACACCCGACTTATTTTTATATAGTAGATTATTATCATACACTTGATTTATTTTAAATCTTGTTATAAAATATTTTTTTATTATTATTCTTAATCATAACAAATATGACCAAAAAACGAGAAATTCTCTTTTTTTTTTAATAGCCCTCCTAAGGAAAGCCATACATTTTTAATCAAAAATTATATTCAAGTTTATTTTATGATGTCTGTAAAAGACATCGATAATTAAATTTACCACCATCTCTGTTGGCAAACACACAATTCTAAAAAAGAAACATTTCGAAAACAACTCCATTTTGTACAAGATACGCTGTATATTTACAATGTTTTCTTGCTAATTAAATATCAAAATAAGTAACTTTTACTTTTAACTAACCAACACACCCCATTCCAGGGTAAAATCCATCAACAACCCTGACTCCCGCGTCCGGGAACTGAAAGCCTACGTGACGGCGCGCTGGCCCGCCTGGCCCGTCACCCGCTACGCGCTCGACGTCGAGGCCATCACCACGCGCAAGAAGCCCAATCTCATCCTCAACGTCGACGGCATAGTGGCTGCCGCGTGCGTGGACCTGTTCAGGCACTGTCAGCTGTTTACACAGTAAGTTACTAAACAAAATGCATCAGGGTCGCAGTGGACTAGCTACGCGAAAATTGTGCGAGCTAAAGTAGCATACAGCCTGGCACAGCATGTCAATATGAATAGCAGCATGTCAATATGTGTAAACGAGTGCGGCACGCTTCGCTCGCCACGCTGAGTGAGGCAGTGAGACTTGATACGCTCGCCACGCTGAGTGAGGCAATGAGGCTTGCTTCGCTTGCCACGCTGAGTGAGGCAGTGAGACTTGCTTCGCTCGCCACGCTGAGTGAGGCAGTGAGGCTTGCTTAGCTCGCCACGCTGAGCGAGGCAATGAGGCTTGCTTCGCTCGTCACGCTGAGTGAGGCAATGAGGCTTGCTTCGCTCGCCACGCTGAGTGAGGCAGCGAGGCTTGCATCGCCCGCTACGCTGTGTGTACAATCGTGAGCTTTCAAAAAGGCGAACATTCCCGCCCGAATCGATTAATGCGCTGATTACTCATTAACACCTTGACTGCCACGTGCATTTATCCTCATCGGCGGTTTCTTGCGCAGCTCCTGATCGCATCGCTGATGCTTGGCAAAGAACGCGCTTAATTATAAACCGCGCACATAATGGTTAATTTAGGTCTAAATACGTCGTGCAGCGCGCGATTACAGCGACCTTTATCACAACCGAGTAATAGTAAAATATATCTTGAACAGCTTGTCCAATATTGAAAATTATTTTACTAATAGAAAGCTACAATATCCCTGAATGACATAGGCTATGCTCTTAGTACCGCGTGAGCGAAGTCGCGAGCAGAAGACAGTATTTCAAAAAAGCAACAACAGAACCTAACGTGTATATTTTTCATTTGCAGAGAGGAAGGCAACGCTTACATAAAAATGGGCACAATCAACGCTCTATTCGTACTCGGCCGCACCATCGGTCTAGTCGGCCATTACCTCGACCAGAAGCGAATGAAGCAGCCTCTATATCGCCACCCGTGGGACGACATCACTTACATGTCGCCTAACAACTAGAGTGGGCCGTGACCTTTAGGCTGTGCGCCCACCGGAATCGTAGCGTACGCAGCGTACGCGGCGTCGGTATTCACAATATGCCTGGCATCGGTATCGACGGATATGCCGATCTGTACCATAGAAATCAATGCTAAGCAACATATTCTTACGCAGCGTACGCTACGATTCCGATCCAGTGGACGCGCAGCTTTATCGGCGTTTTGCTTACTAGTAGCCTTTGTTTCTTGCTGTATGACATTTTAGATATGACAGATATATGTACCCCATAGAAATATTATAACCTGCATGTTCAAAGAATTGGTGCCAATAACAAAGAAGTCAGTCAGAGGATGACGTTATGTCTCATGATTTCCCGCTCAGTTCGAATCCGATCTGAGCAGCACGAGATATGTCGTTATTCTCAATTCCAATGTTTGAGTACGCGCTGGTTATGCAAGTTATTCTACGAAGAAAATACTTCATGGACCATTATCCGATATGCCTATCATGTTATTTTGACATATTTTAACGAATGCACGTGTGGTAATGAATTCTACAAGATTCTAAAATAATGCATAAATACGAGCAGTCTTTGTTAATAGAAAGAAGCTATTATTAACCAAAAAGTGCTTACTTTTATTTATTTTTAAGCCTGCTTTATTCGTGAGAAAATAATGTAACGGGCTCATAAATAAAACAGAGGATTTTGTATATTTTGCCAATCACTCATGACATGAGACACGCACGTGAATTTTCTTATTCGTAGAGTAGAAAATCTAAAATAACTGTCATAAATCCAAAATGTCCTATGTCAAGATGTAACTATCTGTAAGCAAACCGACTTTTTATATAGGAACCTGGCGTATGTCGAAACCGGGCTACTGACAACGAATCGTACAAAATAGTTCACGCTAGATATCTTTGCGGATGGCGATTGTAGTGCACCGCTGTTTCTGTAGGTTGTTCTGCACTTAATTGTTAATTGTCATGCGCAAAAATATCTGGCACTTAACATTATTAGGCTCGATTTCATCTTAAAACGTGTTAAAGTATATGTGACATATAAATGTTAGCTTGCACAGTATAGAAATCACTTAACTATTTATGCATGACTTAAAAATAATCACTGTTATTAAAGTACCTGGTTTTAGATCTGGTAATTATTGAGCACTACGACAGATTTTAAAGGAAATCGTTTGAAAAATGTTTGCTTGAATTTCTAAAATACTTACGCTTGTGATACGGATGAAAAGCGAAGTAATTTTTTTTATTTACGTTTACTAAATTCTAAAAAGTGTTTATTGAGTTATTTATTTATTTATTTATTTTATTTTACAAATGGACTAACAGTTAAAACCAAAACGTCCAAGAGTCAGGAAGTCACACAAAAATAACAAATAAAAACATTGCAAGTTAAATATATATAAATAATAATATATATAGTTAAATATATATATATGTTATGTAAGCTAGCCCGGTGTCGTTTAGATCCTTAACCGTGTTCTTAAGTGTAACATCATAATAATTTTAAATAAACGAAAGGTCTGTCACAAAAAAGCTCCGAAGAGTAAGTTAGTACTAAATTCATTAAACGACGCCATTGTAAATTTCTACCAAGATATCTGTGAGTCCTGAAAATCTCAACAATTTACGAAATGTACAATACAAATGGCACAGTTGAGCTATCTGCAGACTGTTGCAAACAATCTAGAGATAGCTCAACTAAAATGGCTGAAAGTAGAACAACAATCGACTCCTTAGTTATTCTGTGCTCCTCGTTTATTTTGGTTGATGTCATTTTAATGCAGTGCTACTATGACCAGAGCGAATAGGTCGTCTCTTTAGGTTATAGGTATCTTGGTGGGACCTAAAGAGATTTTAACAGCTCATTAAATATCGTGGCTTTTTTCTTGTGATAAAATCGCTGATTATTGTACAGGATGCCACGTAACATATGTTATAAGCCGAAAGAGGGTGATTCTGGATCCGGAGGGGATCAAGTAAATATCGAAATGTTTGTTTTTTCTTCCTATTCGAGTCCTTTTACACGCACTCTTGCATTATTTAACAAATGTTTTTTGCTTGTGTTTTCAGTAATATCAGTGTTTTTTTCATAAGATTATTAAAAAAAAATTGTCATTTCTTTGAAATTTCAAAACGATAATTATAATAATGTAAGAATATACGTAAAAAGAAAACAAATATGATGAAAACATTTCTATAATTTTTATCAAAAAAATCATTGGGAATTCAAAAAATCGTGGGATAAAAGTTGATCCCCTCGGGGTCCGGAATCATCTCCTTTCGGCTTAGTTCACATGTTTCGTGGCACCCTGTATCGAGTTGATGAAATCTGTTTCTATAATGGCAAGAGACTTATCGTCGACAAATCCAAGGCTAGACCTCTAGGACCATAATAATCGAAAATGTACAGAAATAATAAAATATACAAATTCCTTCGAATGCCTCGAGTCCACTAGAAATGGTTTAACTTATTTAGTTTGTAGGGGGTTGCTAAGAGTAAATGTTATATTAAGAGATGAATAGTACGCTAAGGTGTTAGCTTTTTAATCTGTTAACAATGTGGTAGGTTAAAAAGAAATGTCGGCTGGTGAAACTGGACGTAGGAAAATAGAAAATAATTCCCAAATATTGCTCTCAAGTGATATTCAGCGAATTTCCTTTTGACGAGTACAAATCGTTGTAAAAAGTTTGTCATTTGAGATGTATACAATGCAATAGTTGTTGATTAATAAAGTCTTATTCACACTTTAGGCTGTTTTATGCAAATAAATATGTGTAAGGGTCTAAAATAAAATGATAAATTACAAATAAATATGTAATAAATAGATAAATGACAAATGGACGTCATTTGTCTCCAATTATGGAACCATATTATACTTGCTTTGCTTAGCGTGGGGCTGGATGATGCTGTGTAAATTGTCCAGCATTATTTATTTATTTTTCATTTATTTATACCACGTAGTGCATCGTAGGTCACGTTCTTATCATGCGTGACCTGCGAGGTAAAGGACATAGCGCATACATCCAGCACCATCCACCACAACACAAAAATAGGCGTCCAAATAAGAGCAAATAAAAAAAAAATCCAAACATGATACTCGTAATCTTTAGATATATTTTACAGTGACAAAATGCCTTACCGCAAGCGAGTGACACGCGAGCTGTCCGTTAACTGAAGCCGTCAATAAAAAGTGCATTTGATTATTACGAGTAGCCCATATTTGTGCTGTTCGGCAGTGTTGCGGTGCAGATCTGAGATAACCTTTAGACATAGGTACTTTTCTTTAATTTGTATAATATTGTTTTGTGTAAGGTAGCTGAAGTGTTAATAAGAAGTGTGAATGTACTATATTATCATTCCAATGTTATAATTTTATTTATTGGTGAATGTGTTGTGAAGTAGGATGACGCGAGGGCTTTTTAGACTTATTTAGTACATGTTCACAGAAAAGCTAAATAGTAAAATAAATAGCGAAATAGTACGGGTGCTTAAGGGATAGCGTAGAAATGAGTTATGAGCCTCAAATCAAGATGTGAATGGCACAAAATGTAAATTGACTTTTGAATTTATTGAATCTATTAAAATTATAGTTTTTTTTACTTTAAAATAAACAATATTTTTGAATTTGTGGTTTTATTACGTTAGCATTAGCCGTGCTGAGGCTAGATATAAATAATGCTGGACAATCCACACAGCATCAGCCCGGAGCTATGCAGAGCTTGTGTTAGTGTCTGTGAAGTTAGCAGAGCATCTTCCAGCAGAGCAAAAATAAATTAAAGTTCTGTTCGCATGCAGGTGAGTTCTATAGTTCCTGTTACTTTTCAGGAATAGTTCTGGGTTTTTACATAAAAAAATTGAAGTGAAATTAAGCTCTGATAACTTCGCGTAGCAGAGCATTTTCCAGGAATCCATAAAAAAATAGGTATTTTTAAGCCTTCACAAAATATAGGTACAGTTCCTGATGGTTTTCAGAAATAGTTCCGGTGTTTAAACAACATTATACTTCATTTAAAGATATGATCAAGTGCATCTCTGTTCGAGTCAGAGTCGTGACACAATGTTCCTGAGGCCTGCGCAAACCACTGTCCATACAGATTGCATCGAGTTTAATATTAGGTCCTTACATATGAAATTGGCGTTTTTCGTACTGGCCACTTTAATCACAAATTTCTCCTCTTTGGTAAGGAATTCCAAATTCAAATTTGTACAGCTATAGACTCATGTATTTGTGCTTCGATGATCGTCATTCATTTGTTTTTTTTCTTCTGTTTTTTTCTGTTTGCGTCACTCATTTTACAAAATGGAAAACTTAAAATATCGCATTATTTACGAGTACGAGTTCCGCCGTGGCACTAGTGCTGCGGAAACAACTCGAAGGGTGAATGATGAGTATGGCGGTCGTGTTGCAAAAGAAAACACAGTTCGTTTTTGGTTCCAACGTTTTCGTTCTGGAAATTTTGACCTGCAGAACAAGCCCCGTGGACGGCCTGAGACTCAAGTTGATAATGAAGAGTTGAAGGCTATTGTGGAAGCGGATCCATCGCAAACCACGTCCGAGTTAGCTGCAGGCTGCGATGTTAGTGATAAAACTGTTTTAATTCACTTGAAGCAAATTGGGAAGATTAAAAAGCTTGAAAGGTGGGTACCTCACGAATTGACTGAAGCAAACCGGCAAACGCGCGTCGACTGCTGCGTTACATTACTAAACCGGCACAATAATGAAGGTATTTTAAACCGAATCATTACCTGTGATGAAAAATGGGTTCTTTACGATAATCGGAAGCGCTCAGCGCAATGGTTGGATCCTGGCCAGCCAGCCAAATCCTGCCCCAAGCGAAAATTAACCCCAAAAAAGTTACTTGTAAGCGTTTGGTGGACTAGTGCCGGTATTGTTCATTACTGTTTTCTCAAATCTGGCCAGACTATTACGGCTGATGTCTATTGTCAGCAATTGCAAACCATGATGGAAAAGCTAGCGGCTAAACAACCTAGGCTGGTCAATCGCTCCACGCCACTGCTGCTTCACGACAACGCTAGACCACACACTGCGCAACAGACGGCTACTAAATTAGAAGAGCTTCAATTGGAAAGTCTAAGACATCCTCCGTACTCCCCGGACCTTGCTCCAACAGATTACCATTTTTTTCGAAATTTGGATAACTTCTTGCAAGGGAAAAAATTCAACTCCGATGGGGCAGTCCAAATCGCCTTCAAAGATTTTATTGATTCCCGTCCGACTGGTTTTTTTAGTAAAGGGATCAATGAACTACCTATAAGATGGCAAAAGTGCATAGAAAATAATGGTTCATACTTTGATTAATTAAATATATTATATTAAAAAATATTCGACTTTTTGTTCCTCCCATACAAAACGCCAATTTCATATGTAAGGACCTAATATAAACAAGATCCGTCAAGTGCGAATAATATGTGACTCGCGCGCCGAGAGTTGCGAACGGTTGTCAAGTATACCAATATGTACTAAGTACTGGTTTAGAGACTGCTATTTGATGAATACCAAAAAATTAAAGGTAGTACATTTCAGATAACTTCAACACACTTCAAACTTCGGAGTATTGTAGGCCAAGCTCGGGCATTATTGTCTAGGGTAGAATAGAGAAAAATTACGTCACTTAATCATCGAATGCGTAAAATATTTGAAATTAATTCCTTTAACTTCATTAATGTACGCAATGTATGACGATGCGATGTCATTATTATCTATTCTACCACAGAGAACAATTCCCGTGCTTGGCCTACAGAGGGTATTAGTTTCGAGTTTTATCAATATATTTCAAGATGTCAGTCTACAGGAATTTCAAACGCTACGTGAAGTTAGCAGAACATAATTTCACTTAAATTTGTGTATGTACAAACGCCAGAACTATTTCTGAAAAGTATCAGGAACTATAGAACTCACCTGCATACGAACAGAACTCTAATTAGGGTTTCGAAGATCGGAGATCGGTTTCGAAACCCTTATGGTCTCGCTTTTTGTGTCCTTTTTACCGTCTTTAAAATCTCAGCAACTACAGCAGTAATTAACGTGAAATTTTAAATAATAATACATTTCGTGCGGCTGTACAGACTAAAATAATAATATATGAAAAATAAAAATGTAAATTTTCACTACAAAATTTGTAGTGAAAATATACATTTTTATTTTTCAAATTTCGACAACTATTTAATAGTTGTCGAAATTTTAAAAGAGACCTACAATGTCAAGTGAGGTATCAAATGAAAGGTATCAGTTTGTACATTTCAAAACACTTTTTGAAATATTTTGAAAAAACTAGAAAATTTTACTACCTATTACCCTACTTATTACCTTTAATTTTTGGTATTCATCAAATAGCAAAGTCTCTATCTAGGTAGGTACCTATAGAACAAATTGGTATACTGGAAAACCGTTCGAAACCCTCGGCGCGCTAGTCACACTCGCACTTGACGGATCTTCGGAGTCAATAATAGACTATTGCATTACCTCTTTTGGTGGTTCAACAAAAACCCATTTGATCGAGGTAGAGAGAGCTCAGCGTGCGATATTGAAAGTTGGAGCTGGTCTCCCGTTTCGTCATCCTACAGTACTTAGAGTTATTTAGACACTGGGATGTCCTAACGGTGAGACAACGTTATGTGTTGCATACTGTTCTTTTGAAACACTCACAATTACAATTTGACCCCGAACTTAACAAAGGTAAACGCAGAAAAGGTAAGGTGTGCCAGGCTGAAACTTTTAACTCTCGCCGCTCTAACAATAACTTCTGCTTCCAATGGAACTTTCTCTATAATAAATTGAATAAGTCCCTTAATATCTATCCCCTGCACAAATATAGTTGCAAACATACGGTAACTAAATACCTAAAGAGCCTTAATTACGATCAAACAGAATGTCTGTTATGTCCTGGCTCATAAGGTAAATAATCTTACAAGCTAGTGAAATATATTTTATGTTATTATTTATTTCATTGCCATCTGAATTGTGTCTACTTATCATCTTCTCATTTATCACGCGGATAGGCTGGGCATCTCTGGGCATCTCTTGTTGCCCAGATGCTTTCGAGACTGGTGTCCTCAGAAGACCTTATCCAAACATACATCAAATTCACGCACTCTCACACCCAAACACACACACACACACACACTCACGGCCCTGCACCACAAGGAATGGTGCTTTACTAATTTACTAATTAATTAAAACCTGAACTTTATAAAGTTTCTCCTAGGTTATTTTGTGTATCTTTAATTAGGTATTAAATTAAGTTTTTTTTTTTTTTCAGTAATCATTTCTTTTTTTTTTATCTTATGTTGTACACTTGGCATAATGCTGTTAACTGAGCTATAATTTGACATGTAGTAACTGCACTACTGCCGCGGAGTGGGAGCCTGGTGACCTGTATGTAACACAGGTTTTTTACAAACCTAACGCAGGCACCAGTCTCGCGCAATGTTGCTTTTGTAGTTGTACCTACTATTTTAGTTTTAAATGTAAGCTCATTGTGTGAAGAGAACAATAAATTATTTATTATTATTATTATTATATTATTATCTTGTTTTTTTATGCTCTGCTGGAAGATTCTCTGCTAACTTCACCAACATCTTGTGTTATGGGTACTAGATGACTGATATACTTAATACATTACCAAGATATTTTTTATTATACATTGAAAATACCCAGAACATAAACCGGTTAGATTAATTTTATATTTACTGCATCAGATGACAGACAGCTCGCGGACCACTCGTTTGAAGAATACAGGAAGCCATTTTGTCACTGTAAAATGTGTCTAAATATAACTAGTTTAAGCCCATATTAATGAGCGCAGAGCTTATCACCACCCATCCAAGACTCATCTGCATTTTACATGCTGTAGGGCTTTCAGAATATAAATAAAATGAACCAATTGTTTTATTAAATATTTTTATTTTAGTTTAAATCGATCTCATAACATACCTGCTTCATTACTAAACAAACTTAAAAAACATATAATAATGAGTTCACAAATACGAGTAAATTACTAACAAATAAAAAACTTACTTATATCTTAATATAAATAAACATTATCTAGTCCGAATGAACAAAACTTAATATATATGTAACTAAAGATTTTATGTACAATTTGGTACGAAACATCCAATAGAAGCTGGACAGTTTTTTATTAAACTTATAATACTTAAGTGCCAAATTTCCCAATGCCGAGTAGTACTCGTATAAGCCAAGAAAAGCCAATAGGTAGGAGTAACCTGCGTACTTGCCTAGAGAAAGGGATTGAGAATGACGTCATCTTTCCTCCTGTCCTGTTCAGTTCGAATCCGACCAGAGGCGTAAGTCTGTCAGGGCGTAAGTCAGTCGAGACGTTGGTAGTCCGTTATCTATCGTGAACGTGACGAGTAGCTGTCAAGCAGACGACTCATATGCAAGATTATTAATTTATTTGCTTATTTAATATTTAGTAAAAAAAAATTTGTTGCTGGTAAATTCTTCGTTATTTTATTGTATTAGTATTTCTACATGGTATAATAACAAAATAAATAAGCGATTTTAGCGCCATGTTTGGTAATATAAAGAACTACACGATCTATGGTAGTTAGTTACATTAGTAGTAGTTGCATTACTAAGAGATGGCGATAAAGTCGCGATTCTGCAAAAATATAATATACACCTTATTTTAGGTGCCTTCGTATTATTTATCACTTTATAACACTCCGACAAAACTGAGGTACCTACCTACAAATTGATTTATCACTAAACATTGATCACTGATTGGTAGTGTGGATATTTCTTTAGGTACCAACGTAGGGTAGGAAATCTTAAAAAATAATTTTCTGCTACTGTTTTCTTTACCAAAAGAAAAATTCAAGCAATAACACAGTCTACTGTATTTTAGGTAGGCTTGGATCATGTTTGGAGGATACACCATGTAAGATTGTACTTACCATCTACGAATTATTTTATTGCTAATCAACAAACTCCTAATTATAGTAATTTAGAAAACTAGCCGCGTCATAATATTGCAAAAATAATAAAGATAGTAGATTATCTCAAATCTTGATTTCAAATTAATCGTTACCGTTTATTTTCTTATTTTTAATATGAAAAAAGCAACATTTTACAAAATATTATTTTGTTACAATTACCATAGAGAAAAAATATTTTTACCTCAATTCTTGCTACTAAAAATATGATAAGCATTTTCAGTCATTATTTGTACCTTTAAACAGTTTTATACTACTTTAATTATAAATATAAACATTTTACTTTAGTAACGTAAAGCGATCGAGAGCGTAGTTCCATGTCCGCACGGTAGAGGCGCTGTACCAAATTGTATGGAAAAAGGAGACGTCATGCTCACGTCTCGTTACTAAAGTCAGGCGGGACTCGGGGCTCAGAGAGGGGCAGTTAATGCGCACCAAAAAATACATAAAAATAATAATACAGAAAAAGAGAGATATAACAGAGTTGCACAATGGACGGCCTTATCGCTAAGAGCGATAAGGCCGATACCACAGCTGCGTAATTCCATAGCTGCGCGGGACGGCATGAGAGATGCCGTCATTATCAATCCCAATCTATAAGTACACAGGCTATAACGGTTACTTCTAGGTACTGGCGAATTCGTTTCAATTAAGATAGATGAACTAAAAATAAATATTTCAGAAAAAAATTACAAAATAAAACGAGTGACAGTTAACTAACTGCAAATTAATAGAAAAGATTTATCTAAAAGCCATAAAAAAACATATCAAATAAAAACGAGATAAAGATAGTAAACAAATAACTTATTATAAAATTTGCGGTGCTCCTAACAAATGATAAATACAACTTAACGCGGACCGTCACCGGTCGAGGAAGAAATTCATTTTTTTTTGTATTCTGCGTTTACATGTACTTATACACTAGCCAAACTCGATGTAGAATGTTTGTAAGCAAACCGCCCATACTTAATCGAAAATTCACTCTGTTACCGCGTCTTTTTATACGGAATTTACAATATTTGTCGGTTTGAGATCCTTCTTTCAATAAATATTGCTTAAACTCAACGCCAAGCAAGTAAGTTTTAGTTTTTGTGTCGTAGTTTGTTTACAAACATTCCACATCGAGATTGGCTAGTGTATATTATAGATAGCAGAAGAGTTGTTTTGCGTCCATTCGATATGAACGCTAAAACTAACATCTATTCAATCTTCGTCGTTTTAGAGTGTATTGACATGATGATGGTTTTATTAACACATGTTAATAATTAAGTATAGACTCCAAAACAATTATTGAATCGGATTTTTTTAGCTTGGGTTCAAACCTGTCGCAAAACTGCCTGCTATCTAGTACCCACAACACAAGCTCTGCTTAGCTGCTGATGTGTGATGCTGTGGACTGTCAAGCATTTTTTTTATTTCTGTTGAACGCAGTAAATACTATAAAACTCAGAAAAAAAGAATATCCCGCGCGACTGGTGATGGTCAGTCATAATGTCCTTTTATAAATAACTAATATCGTCCAGGTATTTTTATTTATTTGCTTACACAGAGTGTTGCAGAAAATAGTGATAATAAAATAAATATAAATATTTAGTCCGATTGCAAAGAAATTTTACAGTAAAAGAATCACTAAAACCTTGAATAATTATCAAAATTATACGTCAGCTTAGATTTATATATATATATATATATATATATATATATATATATATATATTCATATAATAATAGATACTGTAAATACAAGTTGTAAATTGCTAAAAGCTGTAAATTTATAAACTTTGTGACACTTTTTTCTGCAACTCACTGTATTATAAAAAATTGTTACAAATTCAGTTTTATTTACAACAAATATTTATTTTTTAAATATAATATAACTAAAGATTATTTATTTTTCTAAACTATGTATAAAGAATGTTATGAGGAACAATAGACTATTTAAAAGATACCATCAACCGCGAACAACTGCAAAAAATCTGCTAAGTCAAGAAACAGCATCTTTTGGCGATGGTTCTAAAGTCTACAAAATATTAAAATATACTTGCGAAAAAATCCAGTTATTTTGCTAAGCAGTTTTTTTAAGTATATTAAAAGTTTTGCTAACATTAAAATTTAATGAGGCGTTTTCTTAATATTAAGTTATTGGTCAAAAATACACGGGATAGGAAAGTCTTCTCGACCACCGCGCGCCTTCCATTCTTCATTTAGTTCAGAGTATAAACCGGTATTTAGGTACACCAAACCAAACTTGTGATTTTTTTCCCGAATGCCAGCTCTGGGATCTGAGGGTGGGAGAATAATTGATACTTATTTCTTCGAACGAGATGTTTCATATAAGTATGACTGAACTTCACTTGGTAAGTTCGTTTAATTATTAATTATACTTGCAGTATTATAAAATATGTGATCTCGTTCTCTAAATAAGTATCCTGAAATGTAGTTCACAGAGTGGTTTTTATCTCTATAAATAGTTCGACCAGCAAGCTCACTCCGCAACGGCGACGCTAATGCGTGAATAACTCGTTTGGGCGTTAATTTATTTAAGCAATAAATCGAATTATCTGAATGAACCCTTATTATAACACCCTCTGTCAATTCCCATTAAATTACTGTCAAAAGGGTGAAAATAAGCGCTTAGCGCGTGTAGTTCAGCAAGGGTGAAAGTTCCGCGCTCAAATAAATTACGGCCCCTTACGCGTTATTCACGCTATTATTAGCGCAAATTACGTGCGTGCGTTAGCGACGCCGTTGCGGAGTAAGCTTGCAGAGACTTTGGATCTGTCAAATTAACATAGCATAGACCATGCATAGTCTAACATTACACCCCAATATGAAAACCTCTATTCTTCCGCGCCACCTATTGATCTCTAAGATAAATCGGGATTTTTTTTTAGAAAACGCCTCATTTATAGAATACTATCTTATGTCCGCGGCTTCGCACGCGTTTTTTGGAATAAATTGTAGCCTATATTTTAATCCAAGTCTAGATCTTTATGTGTGCAAAATTTCATCCATCCATTCAGTGGCTTTGGCGTTGACTTCGGCCAAACATCTTCACAACGACACAAACTGTCGCCTTTATAATATAAGTAGGAAATAGGATAACGAAGTTAATTAAATGATTTTTAAAATCAGTCAAAACAATGAAAAAAACAAGATATTAAGAAAGTTTTGACCAAACGACGCAAAATCGTCGTTTGACCAAATAATTGGGACAACGCCTATGAAATATATTAACTAATAGCCTCGTACAAAAACCATTGAATTACAAATAAAACAGATTCATCATGGGGCATCGTCGATCAAGGTATCCGCGGAAGCGCTAGGCGGCGGCGGATACCCGATCGAAAGGCCCCCTTTCGATACGATAAATTACGTGAGACGATTTTTTAACCGCCCCTCTCCCTTTGCTGAGGTGTCGTGAGATTTTGCTCGACCCCTCACCTAATCTCACGTGAGATTTTCCCAAACACGTATTTTAATGTAAATAATTTTCACAAATTGAATTTAAGACTTCTAAGAACGTTGTCTAGAATCACAATGAAATAATCATACAGTAAAATAATTACGTAGGAACTACAAAAAAAAACGTAATATTTGGCTTGACCCCTCCCCCCTAAACTCCTCACGTAATTAATCAACGCCTCTTTGATGCATCTGTCCAATGTTTTAAGTTTAAAAAAGCCCTTATAATGATGTCAATTCAGATTCCTTCAAATTAATTAAGTTAGTTCTGAATTGACAATATCGTAATATATTGGTTTTCTAGTTTTGACATTTTCTTACTTATATAAATATAAAGTATATATTTCTCTATATTAGTCCTTTAATAATTTCTATACATGTCTGTTATTTATCTATATTATAAGAATAATACTTGTATTTTCTTATTGAAATATCATAATTATCTTAACTTAGTTATAACGAAATCAGTTTGATTCTACATTATTCGTTTATTTTATATAACTTTTCTATGAGTATAGTTCCTATAATATAAGGTACTTCATTAATTTAATTTCCTATACTGTGCTTATAAATAAGAAATTATAAATTTACTTTATTTCTTATAACCATAAGGGATAATTCTACGAGGGTAGTATTTTAGTTATATTTCTTGTTTAATTGATCCTTGATATATTTTAGTGCTGGACTGAATTTCGTTAGTATACTGTTACCTATTTATTTTCTGTTATTTTCCTCAATTTTAGTTAAGTTATCATATCACACATAAATGTCTGTGTTTACATAAAATATCTTGGATTCTAGAACTGATGTAGTTTGTCCGCTATGGTATCAATTGTGTCTAGTACGTCGCGACATCGCTTTCAAAGGTTGACGCTCACACGCCCAGCACCACCGCCGCACAGCAAAAAAATGCATTCAAATATGGTCTTAAATTCGTTACATTTAGATACATTTTACAATGACGGCATAAAATAGCAGACAGCGCGCGGGCCCACTCGCTTGAAGCATGCGGAAAGCAATTATGTCATTGTTTAATTTAATTTGTATTTAAAGATGACGAGTTTACGGCCATATTTGAATGCTCATATACATGTTGTGCTGCAGTGGTGCTGTACGGATCTGCGGTTCTCTGTTAGATAATGAAATGACTACAGTAAACCAAGGCAACTGGCCCCTCATCAAGTATCATCATCCTTCTTATTCTTAGCTACGATGGTGAGGTCCGGCCTGGTCTTCATGAGTTGTGAGGCGGAGGCCGCGGGGGTGGCTGAGGGTTGGCCGTCGCGGAGGCTGTCGATTGAGGCGACGCGGATGGCTGGCCATCTGCCACCTGGAATAATGGATAGCTGTCAGGTTATTGATATTATATTAAATGGATACTGAATAGATTTATTAATCTATTCAGTATCCATTTAATCCAATAAGAACCCAATACAGAAAGCCGTATCTAAATCAGTTGAGAGGTTCGTAGATAATTGGGAACGTGTGCAAATGCGCGCACACACACACACACCCTCACACACACGTACAAACAAACAACATTACACCCTAAACGCATATGCCGTCTCCGTCGCGGGTAAAAATAACTATCAATGCAATATATTGTATTAAGTATATCAGTCATCTAGCACTCAAATCAAGCACAAATCTGCTAAGCTTGGGGCTACATGATGCTGTGTGGATTGTCCAGCATTATTTATTTATTATTCAACTGTAGGTAAACTTTTTTTTTATATTAAGATTTTTTTTCTTCCTATTCGTGTTTTTTTACACGCACTCTTGCATTCTTTAACTATTTTTTCCTGTTTTTTTTTTCTTTAAAACAGCCTTATTTTTATCATGAAATTATTAAGAATACACGTAAAAAAAGACGAATATTAATAAAACCAACCTATAATTTTTCAAATAAGAAAAAATAAACCGAATTTAAAAAAAAAAAAGTAAAACTAATGTTGATCCGCTCTGGGTCCGCCCCCTAATTCTAAGTGGGGGAACTGAGATCTGCACTGACATCTCGCATGGGTGGGAGTGTAATGTTCATTGCCCTCTGCCACCATGTACTAACCCGGAAGGGGGGTACAAAAGTTACGTGGCACCCTGTTTATGAGATTGCACGCAAAAATACCAGACTGACAATGTCGTAGATTAAGATGTCACAAAAACTAAAACTGAAACTAACTACGACACCACTAAAATTGTTGCCGTCCCGTTCATAACGTTCGAAATAAAAATGAACGCTTTAATTTTAATGCTGTCAAATTACTTAGTTTAGTTTTGGCGACATCTAAATTGACAACAATGACACAGCTCGTAAATCAAACTAAAAAAAATAATAAAGACTGTACACCGGCCTAAAAAATTCTATTAAATTATTGCCAGAAATAAAAATACATCAGGCATGTCAAAATACGCTGCTGCTGTATAAGGGCCTTGTACTATTTTAACAATTCCACTGTAAACTACAATCCGCCTGCCAAATGTGGTGATTATAGGAACACTCCTCTTGTTTGGGGGGGAGGGGGTGTCATTCATCAGTTACCTGGTGACTTGGCGAAACCACAGGCACAGCGTTGTCTGTATTTATATGAAGGTGGAGGGAAACGCACCATCACTAGCCTTGGTGTTCAGACAATACACTACCTTCATCCATACTAAATGGTATCCCGGGGACGGACATAGGCTACTTTTATCCCAGAGAAAAGCGTGCGAAGCCGCGGGCAGCAGCTAGTTCTTTATATTCCTTACCTGGAGACTTGGTGTTAGCGTTAGCGGCAGGCAAGGCCGCGGGCGCAGCGTTGTCTGTAGATATGATGGTGGAGGGAATCGCTTCGTCGTCATCACTTGCGTTTGGGTTCTGACATTTCATGACTTTCGGCGCTATTTTCACCAGCTGCAATAGTATATTAATTTTAATGTATTAAGTTTTCTCAGAAATTTTGCTCTAAATTTGTTTGGAGGACCCTCCGGTCAAATGTCGTTCACAAAATTCAGTATAATATTGAACTCTTATCTTAAAAGAATAAAGGCCTAGTATTATTTTATAAGCCACTTATTATACAGAGTGTTCGGCAGAACCATAGGGTAACAGGAGGTAACGCGAAACCAAGTGCAATACCATTGCTAGCTTTTTAACTGTCAAAAGCACCTCGTATATTTTAAGATTTTTTAATATGGTGTTATTTTTATCTACCCCCTGATACCCTATGGCACATGTTCAGCCGAACATCCTGTATAAACTAGTTTTCATCCGGGTTAAAGACAAAGTTCTCTGGTACTTTTATAATACTAACCGAACGAACATATTGGGTTCCACTCAACTCAGCCGGATCCTGGAACAGACAAAAAAGAAGATTAAATATCATATGCATGTATATGTATTATTTATACAATACAATACAATACGCTTTACTGCACACCACAAAATTAATACAAAAAAAGATACAGGAAAAGAGAGAAAACAGAGTTATACAAACAAACAGAAAACAGAGAATAAATATAGAATATAATATGAGTTGTGGAGTTGTTATTTATGTAGAAAAAATATATCTTTCTAATTTTGCATTTATCTATCATTTCTTTTTATCATTTATGATATTGGTATGCTAATGATCATACTAATATCATAAACGCGAAAATAGATAGACATATTTGTTATAGATACACTTAACGAAACAATTTACAAAGATAATAATAAAAACATAATTTGTTTGTTTTGAAATAACTAAAAACCGGCTTAGGCTTAATTTTACAATGTGTTTAAGTTTTGCGTGATAAATATTAATCCCTCAAGAATATTTGGACCAACTCGAGATCATTCTCTGTACAATAGCGAAATAATTGACGACCGATGTGGCGCTGCGGGCGAAGCTCCGCCTGCGACGTAGGAGGTTGCGGGTTCGATTCCCGCCTTTGGACAAATGTTTGTACGATCTGTAAATGTTCGTTCCGGGTGTTCTGGGTATTTATTATGTATAATAAAAATTATCTATCTATGTAATGTATTGTATTGTATTAAGTATATCAGTCATCTAGTATCCATAACACAAGCTCTGCTTAGCTTGGGGCTAGATGATGCTGTGTGGATTGTCCAGCATTATTATTTTATTTAATTTTCAAAATCGGTCCACAATTGACGGAGAAATCGACGCACATACATAAAAACATACTGCAGCCCAACATAGAACCTCTTCCTTTTTTCGAAGTCGGTTAACAAAAGAATATGTTAATACACGTAATGTATTACCATAACATCATTTTCATACTAATAACATAAATGTGAAAGTTTTGTATGTATGCATAAGTTTTCGCGACAAAAATACTGAATAAAAATTTTCTTTCCAGACGTGGAATTACATTAAAACTATTCTGCTTATTATCCAGGTCAAAAGTATTTCGTTAAAATAATTTGCGTTTTTAACAGATTTTAAAAAAGGAGGTTACATGTTCGCCGATTTCTCAGTCAATTGTGGACCAATTTTAATGATTCTTTTGCTATTGTATAGACAGAGAACGATCCCGAGGTAATCCCATAAAAAAAATCCCGACGGATTAGTATTTGTAACGCTAAACTAAAAAAACAGTGTGAAATATTTGACGTCTATTTTTTTTTATTTTCAAAATTTCAAATTTCACCTGTGCCTTTTCATTCTTCTTTGCCGCGGGCTTTCCCCCTGATCCGGCGCTAAGGGTGCGTTGGCGTAGTGCCGGGTCCACTTCTATTGGTATGGGTTCGAAATCCGTTACCGCTGTAGAAATACATATTTTTTTAAATGTATTGTATTGATAATGTGGCTTGGAAGGGGATTCTTAGACTTTTTGTCTACAAAACCCTTTAGCATCGCGTTTCAGTGACGTAAGGGGATTATTAGACAGAAAAGTCTAAAAATCCTGTTACTAGAAGGAAATTTAACTAAACATTGTCTTGAACGTACACTGAACCTAACCTGAAACGAAACTGCAGTGGACCAGTTTAGATGACAATTAGGTTTATGGTACGTTATTAAAGTCATAAGTACTACGTACGTTCGTGATGCGACGAGGGGAAACCAGCTCTAGGGAGATCTCGCCTCGTTGGAGCCGCTTCAGTACCTCGGAGGGACCCTTCACTATTACTCAAGTAGTACGTACGTTCGTAATGCGACGAGAGGAAGTCAGCTCTAGGGAGATCTCGCCTCGCTGGAGCCGCTCTAGTATCTCGCAGGGACCCTTCACTATTATTCAAGTAGTACGTACGTTCGTGATGCGACGAGGGGAAACCAGCTCTAGGGAGATCTCGCCTCGTTGGAGCCGCTTTAGTACCTCGGAAGGACCCTTCACTATAATTCAAGTAGTACGTACGTTCGTGATGCGACGAGGGGAAGTCAGCTCTAGGGAGATCTCGCCTCGCTGGAGCCGCTCTAGTACCTCGCAGGGACCCTTCACTATTATTCAAGTAGTACGTACGTTCGTGATGCGACGAGGGGAAACCAGCTCTAGGGAGATCTCGCCTCGTTGGAGCCGCTTCAGTACCTCGGAGGGACCCTTCACTATTACTCAAGTAGTACGTACGTTCGTAATGCGACGAGAGGAAGTCAGCTCTAGGGAGATCTCGCCTCGCTGGAGCCGCTCTAGTATCTCGCAGGGACCCTTCACTATTATTCAAGTAGTACGTACGTTCGTGATGCGACGAGGGGAAACCAGCTCTAGGGAGATCTCGCCTCGTTGGAGCCGCTTTAGTACCTCGGAAGGACCCTTCACTATAATTCAAGTAGTACGTACGTTCGTGATGCGACGAGGGGAAGTCAGCTCTAGGGAGATCTCGCCTCGCTGGAGCCGCTCTAGTACCTCGCAGGGACCCTTCACTATTATTCAAGTAGTACGTACGTTCGTGATGCGACGAGGGGAAACCAGCTCTAGGGAGATCTCGCCTCGTTGGAGCCGCTTCAGTACCTCGGAGGGACCCTTCACTATTACTCAAGTAGTACGTACGTTCGTAATGCGACGAGAGGAAACCAGCTCTAGGGAGATCTCGCCTCGTTGGAGCCGCTTCAGTACCTCGGAGGGACCCTTCACTATTACTCAAGTAGTACGTACGTTCGTAATGCGACGAGAGGAAGTCAGCTCTAGGGAGATCTCGCCTCGCTGGAGCCGCTCTAGTATCTCGCAGGGACCCTTCACTATTATTCAAGTAGTACGTACGTTCGTGATGCGACGAGGGGAAACCAGCTCTAGGGAGATCTCGCCTCGTTGGAGCCGCTTTAGTACCTCGGAAGGACCCTTCACTATAATTCAAGTAGTACGTACGTTCGTGATGCGACGAGGGGAAGTCAGCTCTAGGGAGATCTCGCCTCGCTGGAGCCGCTCTAGTACCTCGCAGGGACCCTTCACTATTATTCAAGTAGTACGTACGTTCGTGATGCGACGAGGGGAAACCAGCTCTAGGGAGATCTCGCCTCGTTGGAGCCGCTTTAGTACCTCGGAAGGACCCTTCACTATAATTCAAGTAGTACGTACGTTCGTGATGCGACGAGGGGAAGTCCGCGACGTGTGCCGCGAGGTTGGCAGCGCTGACGCCGAGCGCGCTGGCCGCCGTCTCTAGGGAGATCTCGCCTCGTTGGAGCCGCTCTAGTACCTCGGAGGGACCTTTCACTTGCCAGAAGTCTCGAACGGCTCTGTAAAATGCAATAAATTGTTAGGTTTGTGTAATAGGATTCGCAGCTTAGTTGTGCCTTGGCCCCGTGCCAGTCAGTTTTAGCTTACTGCTTTACAGCATGGGGAAAAGGAGTGGGTAAAACTTTGTATCTTACTGTCGTAATGTAGTACTAATCTATTGCAATCCCTTTCTTTACATAATGTGAAAACATGACATTGAACTTTATGATCTGGAATTAAATGACATGTGTATTTTATCTTTTCAAATTGTACAATTTGTGACTTGCCTTGTATAACGACCTATGTTATAAATGGTGAATAAATAAATAAATAAATAGTAAAAAAATTTTGCCCTTTTTTTACCCACCATTTTTACCACAGGATTTATATCCTGTAAAATGTTATCAGTTCGATAGTTAAGCTGAATGAAGACAGTAGGTATCTATTAATTATAGATCTCGGGTGAGAGCGAGGACAAAAATAGAGTTAGCAAGAAAATTTTGGCTTTAAAAAGATTCTTAGTTGGTCTTCTGTCAGTCAATTTTGACTATGCAGGTCTCGACAGAGCCTACACAATTCCTCCTTTTGGAGTCGAGACCCTAGGTCCGTGGGGTACCGAGGCACTACGGTTTTTAAAAAGTTATCTGAGCGTCTGGTCGACGCGACGCGTGACCCGAGAGCTGGTGGGTATCATACAGCGGGGCAATGCAGCCAACGTCTTGGGGACGCTTCCGACTGGTATTGATATGGATCAGTTGAGCTACCTGTAGATTGTTTGCAACAGTCTGCAGTTAGCTTAATTGTTTCAATTGTAAATACTAGTTCTAATTGGTTTTTATTATTGAATTGTAATTTTCTTTGTCAATAAAGAATAAGATTTAAAAAAAAATGCTTTCTATAAATAAAGTCATCATGGGCTGATAGCGATACCATTTACGAATCGGTGACTAGCCGTGGTGCTAATACTTTATTATCTGTCTATATATATAAAAGAAAGTCGTGTTAGTTACACTATTTATAACTCAAGAACGGCTGAACGGATCTCGGTAAAATTTGGCAGCGAGGTACCCTCGGGATACCATCATCCCGAGGTAGATGGTATCCCATAGGCTACCTTTTATACCGGAAAAAAGCGTGCGAAGCCGCGGGCTGCAGCTAGTAATATATATTTAGAAGAGTAACAGTGTTGCCAACTCACCTGTACGGTCGATTGATACACCCGTACACGTCTCTATACCGTCCGTACAGTGTTCCGTAACTGACGCCCAGTATTTCTGCCGCTTGCTTCATTTCTAGCTCCTTTACTCGGACGGATTCCATCACCTGGAAGATTTAAAGGTCAGTTTTTATAATTTAATTTTTTTTAAAGTTTAAATTTTTATGATCGGTATGAATACTGGCCGAGGTTAGCCGAGTCATGGCGAACTTTCACTCACTTAGGTTGGCTAAAGGCTTAGAAAACATACAAAAAAAGTTATTTCTGCCAACATGGGAACGTTCCTTAATTTTCTGTCAGATAAAACCGCGCTCAT
Organism: Eupithecia inturbata; assembly: GCA_963662085.1. Classification (NCBI taxonomy): domain Eukaryota; kingdom Metazoa; phylum Arthropoda; class Insecta; order Lepidoptera; family Geometridae; genus Eupithecia; species Eupithecia inturbata. The sequence continues at coordinate 3,433,339 of OY759205.1, forward strand.
GGAACAATTAGCTATAACAGAAATAATAAATAAATAATATAAATCGTTTATTGACATAAAAGCTAGTGTAACAGACAATAGAGTCCATAGGCTCCTGAACTAGTTATAAACTGTGTTCCAGGAGCCAGTGGCTTCTACAACTAATACAAACAGATAAAAATGTCAAAGCAACACAAAAACATAAAGATAAAGAACTAATAACTGTTATAAAGAAAAACATATAGAGCTAGTGATTTCGAGCTTGTGCATTAAAAGGTACATTGTTATGTATACTTTTTAGGCATATATTATTATTGAGTGTGCGTTTGGTTACACCACAATGTTTATATTTAATATTAAATATAAGCATTGGTATTCGTAACCAAACGCACGCACAATAAATAATACACACAATATATAATATTACTTATATTTAATATTAAATAATAATAATAATAACATATATGAAAGAAATAAGCCCTCTCCCCCTCCTCCTCCTCCACCCTCTGCCACTGCAGTGGAAGCTGTCAATTCTATTGCTTACAAAACACTTGAGAGGCAATGAATTACAAGCAAAAAATTGAAGGCAATGAATTGAAGGCAAGTTTTTAGGCAAAACTTGAACCAAATATAAACGTCAATATAATTATAACTAGGCATTTGCCCCCTGTGATTCCTAGCTCCATAACCATGCGGGCATCCATATCGCAATGCTTGAAAACGAAAGTTTTTAACCAGTGCGACCTACCCGTTATGACCTACGGAGCTGAGACGTGGACACTCACGGTAGGGCTGGTCCACCAGTTCAAAGTCAAGTTATGGAAAGAGCTGTGCTCGGAGTTTCTCTGAAGGATAGGATTCGTAACGAATACATCCGACAGAGAACCTAAGTTATCGACATAGCTCAGAGAATTAGCAAGCTGAAGTGGCAGTGGGCTGGCCATATCTCGCGTTGAGCCTACAACCGCTGGGGTAAACGTGTTCTCGAGTGGAGACCGCGACTCTGCAAACGTAGTGTAGGACGCCCTCCGGCCAGGTGGGATGACGATCTGCGAAGGACTGCAGGCAGACGCTGGATGCGGCAAGCTGATGATAGAGCGCTATGGCGCTCATTGGGGAGGCCTATGTCCAGCAGTGGACTAAGATAGGTTGATGATGATGATAATTATAACTACTCACTCGCTTCACATAATGCTCCTCCCAGAACTGCGGCCTCCGTCCATGCTGTAGGTAGTCGTTCAACTTGATGACGTCAGAAAACCGCGGGTCTGAAGGAAACGACTTCGGCACTGGCATTGCTGAAATTAACAGACTTTGTGTTAAGTAATATAGCTTGTCGCATACCTGGATGCGTTTGTCACTGTATGACAAAACTCCATAATAAATAAAGAAATAAAAAAAATTTTTTTGCTTGTCTTTTCAGCAAAACAGTGTAATGCAACATCATTAACGACACTGTCTTTTGAATTTAACTTACGCTTGATGTACATATATTTCATTAAAAACAAATAACCACACAAACACACTCTAACATTATCCTTCTAACTCATTCACTCAAACATACAACCCCCCTTCCTCACACACCGACAATCATTTACGACATACTTCACAAAAAGTAAAGTACAATTAAAGTAATGTTAAAGTAATGATTTACCATCACACAAAGTCAACGTCACGCAAAGTCTCTCCCTTTATTTCAGAATATGGTTTATGAACACTATCTTTATCTTTCTTCAGTCTTAAATAGTTAGTTTTTGTTTTTTTGTTAATCATCTCCTTATAAAACTTGGTATGTATTATTATTAGTATAGTATATGTATTTTATACTATGTATTGTATATTTAAGTAATACGCCACCGTCTATACGTGTACAACTGCTTCGTGTCCATCCCAAGGTTGCCTGGAAGAGATCGCTCTAATCGATGAGGCCGCCCATTCAACTCTGTTTTCTCTCTTTTCCTGTATCTTTTTTCTTGTATTTTTTTTGTGGTGTGCAATAAAATGTATTGTATTGTATTGTCCCATACACGTCCGTACATAATGTACTTTTGGATTATTTTTGGGCATAATGTGAGTGAAGTGTAGGTACGTTTAGTTATTCTGTTGGCGTTAGATAATTGCAAACCTCACAGGGTCTTGTGACTATAATGATTTCGGCATAATATCAGCGCATATCTACTATTGAGTGGTAAGGTCAGGCATTTATGCTGAGCCGAGACCTTTTTGCTGCTGTAACACTCAGCCCAGTCTACTTTTTGAAAATATTTTGGTGTAACTATTTTTCAAAATGTATTTTTATATTTGTTTTGTACTTATTGTGTGAGGTGTTTGAGCAGAAAATAAATGATTGTCTATGTCTATGTCTAAACGTTTACCGTTGTAGTCTCGTTTGGTCGTGGCTTGCGAGTGAGGCTCCTGCTTGAGCGGTGGTGTTGGATACGGCCCGATGGAGCCGGCACTGGCGGGCCGACTTGACCGAACCTGGCCCGTTGAGGAGTCGTTGGATTCTTCGTCTGTACGAGAAAAATACATTTTTATATAATAAAACTCTGTACTGGTAATTTTGCTGGAACTAACTAACCAAAATATCTATAGAAGATATTTTATATTTGAGTGATACCCCATTGGAGCGAGGTATCCTCGAGGCAGACCACCAGGGCCCTAATTCTGCAACAAAAGTAAAATGTTATTGCATTTTACTTTTGTTGAAAGAAACTACAGATGGAGAGACGCGTGTCAAAAGAGTCAAGGTTAAAACTTAAAACCATTCTATCAATATCTCTATGTAAATAGGACCGTACGCAATATCTAGAGTATCTTTCATCTATGGAAGATTCTGCGACCGATACCATTGTCATAGTAAAGCGATTGGTAAGCAGAATTTGCCAGGGCTTCGGACGATATCGACGAAACTGTGAATGAGGCTCGGATATGACGGAATTATTACGTCAATTGTGAAGTCTTTCACTAAATTTCATAGTAAGGTTCATTACCCTCTCTGCTTAACATGGGGCTAGATGATGCTGTGTGAATCGTTCAGCTTGAATTATTTACTAGCTGTTGTCCGAGGCTTCGCACGCTTTTTCCGGGTTAAAAAGTAGCCTATGTCCGTCCCCGGGATACCATCTAATTCCCTGCCAAATTTCACCGAGATCCGTTCAGCTGTTCTTGAGTTATAAATAGTGTAACTAACACGACTTTCTTTTATATATAGAGATTTATAGATATAAGATGTATGGATTATATTTACCTATACTGTTGTCCCCTATAACTTGCAACCTCGTGTCTAGAAACGAGCCGATATCCGCCGGTGCGTCCGCCCAGTCTTCATCAGAGCCGGAATGTACGGAGCCGCCGCCCCACGCCACCTCATCTGGCACGCGACTGGCTGATATATCCTGCACGCAGAGAATTGACCAATAGAGTGTTGAGTTGATGACGTGATGGGGGTGTGACGTGAATTTGGGACCATGTAATTGGTTTGTTAAATTTTTTTGGAGTCAGCAGGTACATAATACAAAACCACGCTTTTTTTTCTCTGTTCTGATCCTCTTTAGTCGTAACCAATGGCTTACCATTATGGACCATTATGCGAGTATCTACTATACACAGCGAACTTGTCGACACATGCCGATGGGCTGGAGCGATATTTGTGTTGAATATAGAAGTGTTAAGTTGTCGGCGGGCTAGCGACATTGGTGTGTAGACTCTATAACCCAATGAAAAATGAGGACTCCTTGCTAATCCAAAGGTTCGAAATCTTCATTTGTGAGTGTGTGACATGCGAAGTTTTAAGGGGCGAACCCATGTACATTCTTAACTGGTTTGGTTGTAAAACTAGTCCTGGATCTCAGTACTCAAGGGATCCCCGTGGTAAAAAACTCCAATTATAGGTAAAACATTAAAAAAAATTGGTTCAAAAGAAAAACAATTACGATAAAAAAAATCATGAAAGCGCATTGTTTCGCACATAAGTTGATCGAGATCTCAGGAACCCTGCGGCCTATTGAAATGACTTATGTTTTGATTCGTAGCATATTACTAATTATTTAGCTCCTTGAAATAGTTTTTCCAATAGTTGTGTAGTTTTCTTGTACCTCCGTGTATAAGTAAGTATAAGCCCAGTATTCGAAGACGACGTGTGGCGCACCGGGCGAAGGTCCGCCTGCGACGCAGGAGGTTGTGGGTTCGATTCCCGCCTGGGGACAAATGTTTGTACGATCTGCAGATATTTATTCCAGGTGTTTTCTATGTATAAAACGTAATATCTATGTTATTATCATATAATAAGTATATCAGTTATTTAGTACCCACACTAGCTCTTAGCTTGGGGATGCTGTGTGGATTGTCCAGCATAATTTATTTAATTACTTACCATGTTCCCATGTCGCCACTGTTCTGATACTGGTTCTCGATCTCGTTCCCTGAAACATTAGTTAAACTTTACAATAAACAAAAGGGTTTTTTGAAGATTTGGCCCTAACGTCGCCAGTCACATTTTTTTTTTCAAAATCGTTGCGCGCAATAAAAGTTACATAATTCTATAGAGGATACTAAAACAATAAAAAATGTTCTAAAACATAATGTTCTAAAGCGTCTGATTTCTGATATATTCACATGAAGATAAAAAAAGTTATTTTCATCAGTGAATATCTCAGAAGCCTGGCACTTTACGACTTTATTTTATACGACATCATTATTTGTTTTGGTGTCATCTATCCAAATATATAACTTTTATTGTACGCGGCCATTTTGAAAAAAAAAATAACAAGTGTTCTTCAAAAATCTTCAAACCCCTTGCAAATATTTATTATTGGTTGTTACGTAGCTTTATATTTGGTTTCCACGGAAAGACACAATTAACTTCTGCCTGCTAAAAAGCGTCGTCAGGAAGTTCCTCACTCTGCAGCCCTAGTCACCGGCCGCTTGAGGCTAGCTTCGCGGCCGGTGATTCACCGTTTTGATATATTTTTTACTGTAGAATAGTTTTATAATATTTTATTTTCTATAGTAAAAAATGTATTTTATAACGAGATTAAAAATAAATGAAGTGAATAATAATAATAATAAAAGGCGCATCGTCAAGAAGTTCCTCTCTCTGCAGGCAACTCTATCAAGCAACTTGATAGAGTTCAAACCTTGAACTTGGTTTGGATTGTTTTGGCAGCAAACGCTAAAATTGGACCTAAAGCAATTTCCTTCTAATGCTAGTTAGTTTTAATGGAACTTACGTTTTATTAAAGCAATTCGTCTCGTCCCTGTCGTTTGAAGCTTCAGTTCCGCTGGCTATTCGCTGTCGCTTCGGACTGGGGCTTTCTCTGGAAACAAAGAACATTGCGTAAGACATTGCCTTTTCGACTAAGTCGAAACAAAGAACGTGAAAAATGTAGTTTCAATTGTTTTTAATATCGAGCGTTTGAAATAAGCGGTTTTGTTTTGAAGGCTGATCGTCACCGCGCGGGAAACTCATTTTTTCTGATTTTTTCGCAAAACTATTTTTCTGTCACACTTTTATTCATTTTCTTTTTTTTTCTAGCAGACAGTAAACAGTTTGCAATGAACCTATACTAAAACTGGCTTCGATTCAATTGTCATTTTGGAGTGTATTGACATTATGTTGATTTTAATTACAAATCTTTTAAATGTCAATAGACTCCAAAACGAGAATAGATCCAAAGTTTGTTTTAGCATGGGTTCATAACAAATGGCTTATATTTTCCGAAAAACTGTTTACTAGCTAGCTATGCTACTTGTATAACGCAAAAACTAGAAAAAAATATGTATTTCTCGCGCGGCCGGTAACCTCACCCTTAAAATGCAACTCAGCTGTTTCATGGTTTAATTATTTCCCGCTCAAAAATGGCTATTTAAGGAATATGTGTTTTTTAATGCGAGTAACTGAGAATGTACTTACGAGTCTGAATTATTTTCTCTCTTAGGCGTCCCAGCATTTTTGATCAGATCTAATTTTATTAACGGCGGTGGGCCCCCTGCAAACAAAATAAACTTAATAATTGCTTATGTTTAATATAATACAAATAATATTAATGAAGAATAGAGGGTATAATAATACAAGGTATGGCATTCCGAGACATCACGGTCACGTGGGTGACACGAGCCTACGTCATCGACGCCATCGGCAAACGAGAAGACGAATCTGTTTTCTGTTACCAGTAGCGTGAGGTCGTAACTCCCCGAGCTTTATAAATTTACTGTACGAAACTGATAAAACTACATATGTGGTTTTTGTACTAACCAATTATTTATAACAATTACTCGTGTTTAACTAAAACTGTTTTGCCTGATCTAACAAACAACATTGACGATCAACTTTTTGTATGTATTATTTTAATTAGAATATTTATTTCCCAACTTCCATGTTCTGTAGAAATAAGTTTCAACAGGACAGTGACGTAGCATTGTGTCACTCTCGGAGTGCCATACCTTGTTTTCTTGGGCCATGGTACCCAGTAAGCCAAGCACAGGGATTGTTGTATATACACTAGCCAAACTCGATGTAGAATATTTGTAAACAAACCACGACACGATAATTTAAAACTCACTTGCTTGGCGTCGAGTTTCAGATATAACTGATTAAACAAAATTGTGTTAGGTACACTGCACGCGAAGGGCAGCCTATTTCCATTGTTGATCAGGCCACACCACAAAATTCAAATTCTAATAAGCCATTGGCTGAGTCTACTGTCTACAGACTTGTAGAGAGTAAACTCAATGATGGTGATATCAAAGGTGCCTCACGCATAATGTTCTCAAACGACACGATGGCGCCAAATGACGATGCTACTCTCATATCTCTTGAGAGTAAGCATCCACCAGCAGGGGCCAATACACAACTCCCCGATCCACCGGAAGAGAGTGATGTCGCTGTAAGCACGACCAGCCAGGACGTGCTTAAAGCTGTCATGTCTTTTCAGAGTGGCTCTGCCGGCGGCCTGGATGCTGTGACTCCACAGCATCTAAAAGATCTTCTGTCTGGCGGGTCTGGCCATGCAGGTGAAGTCCTTCTGGAAGACTTGACAGGTTTAATCAACCTGATGTTGTCAGGCCGAGTTAACAGCGAGATCACAGAACTCCTATACGGTGCGAACCTTTGTGCCTTAAAAAAGAAGGATGGCGGTATAAGACCCATAGCCGTGGGCACTACATACCGCCGCCTTGCGGCTAAAGTCTGCTGTCAGAAAGAAGCCGACTATTTAGGCGACTATTTCCGACCAATTCAGCTAGGCTTTGGTTCGCGAGGCGGATGTGAGGCCGCAGTACATTCCCTTCGTACATTTTTAGACCAAAATTATGGGGAGATAATTCTAAAGGTAGACGTCAAAAACGCCTTCAATTCCGTAGACAGGGGCGCCTTGCTAAAACAAATTAAAGACAAAATTCCAGAAATTTACCCTTTTCTCTGGCAATGTTACGGTTCGCCGTCAAAATTAATATACAAGAACAAAGTCATATTGTCCGCTGTTTTAAAAAAGTTATCTGAGCGTCTGGTCGACGCGACGCGTGACCCGAGAGCTGGCGGATATCTGGCGCAGCGCATCAGCATTGCCATACAGCGGGGCAATGCAGCCAGCGTCTTGGGGACGCTTCCGACTGGTATTGATATGGATCAGTTGAGCTACCTGTAGATTGTTTGCAACAGTCTGCAGTTAGCTTAATTGTTTCAATTGTAAATACTAGTTATAATTTGATTGTAATTTTCTTTGTTAATAAAGGCCATTGCCGTTATATTAAAAAAAAAAAAAACTGTAAGCAATATTTATTGAAGGAAGGATCTCAAATCGACAACTAATGTAAATTGGTATAAAGACGCGGCAACAGAGCACATTTTAGGTTAAGTATGGGCGATTTGTTTACAAACATTCTACATCGAATTTGGCTAGTGTATAGGGTAGAATAAAGCAAAATTACGTCACATCGTTATCGAATGCTTAAAATATTTGATATTAATTCCTTCAACTTATCCCGTATAACGACAATAAGAAAAGTGCCAATGGACACACGTTCTTAGTAATATTACACTAATATTAAAAACGCGAAAGTTTGGATGTCTGGATGGAAGTGTTACCTCTTACGCCATAACGGCTGAACCGATCGGGCTGATATGTTGCATACTTTTTATCCCGTAAAACAGTTCTCATGGGATATAAATAACCTTTAAACATTTCCATAGAAACAACTCGTGCGAAGCCGCGGGCAGAAACTAGTGTTTTTATAAAAATAAGTTTACACTAAACTACCCATTAGTCAAGTCTACGTCTAGATTGTAATTAGATTGTACTCGTGTATTTAAAATTAATTTAAAATGTGTATTCTAGTTAATATTAAAAAAATCCTCTAACATAATAATTTTCGCAATCTATGACGATGCTATGTCATTTTTAACTAACTCACGGTTAACGTTAACAAACTCACCATTAACATTAACTTTCTCATCAGTTCTTTCGTCCTTCATTGGACGGGGCTCGGATATTTGCAGGTCGTTGACGGGTGCTCGTTCTGGGGACTTCTTAAGTTTAGCTTCTAATTGTCTCTTTACCTGTGACACAGAAAATTAAATGTTATTTATATTTCCTGTTAAATTTCACATCAAAATGCAATTATTGTTACAAAAGAACACAGATAAACTTTACTAATAAATAATGCTGGACAATTCTCACAACATCTAGGTAGCCTCAAGCTAAGCAGAGCTTGTATTATGGGTACTAGATAACTGATAAACTTAATTTAATTTCATGTATTTTCACCGTAGGTAGGTATTATATGTACACTTGATGTCGTTGTTTACTAAATTTAAATAGGACAATCCCTTTCACACACACATACGCACCCTAACACAACATGACATCACACATGTGTGTGTGGACATTGAAAATACAAGAAATTATTACAAATGGGAAAATGAAGCACTATAAGGAATTGTACGCAGAAAGAAAAAACAGACATACAGTGATTAATATAAGTACAATAAAATAAAAATTATAAGAGTTGACTGTAAAAGGGCCTAGTGTTTATAAAATTACAATAATTAAATAAAATTATGATATTACTACATGTCAAGAAATACAATACTAAAATACAATACATTACATAGTTAGATATAATATAATAAATGCGAAAATAACTCTGTGTTGATGTCGCCGTCGACTGAATGGGTGGGTAATAATAAAATGCTGTTGGACAATCCACACAGCATCATCTAGCCTTACAGTAAGCAGACCTGTGTGGTACTAGATAACACCCAGAACACCGGGAATCAATATCTGCAGATCGTACAATAATTTGAGCGGTGAACATCGCCCGCTGAGCCACGGAGGTCGTCTTAGGTAAGGAGATAAATAGTGTCCAGTGCCAAGCACGGGGATTGTTCTCAATGGTATGTAGAATAGGCAACAATGACATCGCATCGTCATACATTGCGTACATTATTGAAGTAGAAGGAATGTATTTCAAATAATTTACGCATTCGATGACAAAGTGACGTAATTTTTTTCTATTCTACCAGTGCTACACAACAATCCCAGTGCTAGGCCTACGGGACATTTAAAGGCTACTTTTTGAAGCAAAAAATAATGTTGGGATGGAAAGTAGGGAATGGAATCCCCCATCAAAATCGCAATCGCCGCGTTTGCGCTCACGAATTGCTAGTTCATATAATTAAAAACTTCTAAAACAAATCGTCTAGATGGCGCTGTATGCAATAAATTTTATTAAATTACCAAAGGAATATCCCGGGCAGGAACATTGGTATACTAAGTACCTACTGTATTTGTTTTTAGGGTTTCGAAGAGCGGAGATCGGTTTCGAAACCCTTATGGCATCGCTTTTTCTGTCCTTTTTTCAGTCTTTAATATCTCAGCAACTACAGCAGCAAATAACGTGAAATTTTAAATAATAATACATTTCGTGCGCCTGTACAGATTAAAAGAAAATAAATAAAATAAATTAAAATTTAAAATGTAAATTTTCAGTACAAATTGTGATGTCGAAATTTTAAAAGACACCTACAATGTCAAGTGGGGTATCAAATGAAAGGTAACAGATTATACATTTCAAAACACTTTTTGAAATATTTTGAAAAGGGTCAAAAAAATACCCATCCCCCCACTATCTCCGATGTTTGCAGAGCGATCCATCTGTAATGTAGTAGCGTTTGTAAATATGGATCATCAAATAGCAAAGTCTCTAACCACAACAATCGTTCACGACAATCGTTCGAAACCCTCGGCGCGCGAGTCACACTCGCACTTGACGGATCTTGTTTATCGTGAATAGACCTTCGTTTGACCACATTACCTGATGGTGAGTGACGAATTGGTCGAAGATGTATCACGAAGGTCTAGGACTAGAAGACACTATACACTTAGCCAAGCTCGATGTAGAATGCTTGTAAACAAACCGCCCGTACTTAACCTAAAATTCGCGTCTTTTTATACGCAATTTACGTTATTTGTCGATTTGAGGTACTTCCTTCAACAAATATTGCTTACAATTATATCTGAAACTAAACGCCAAGTAAGTGAGTTGTAGTTTTTATGTCGTGGTTTGTTTACGAACATACTACATCGAGTTTGGCTACTGTATAGTATTAAAGTGACCCAGGTTGTAGTTATCCAGGAAAAACGGCCAGTAGCTGATGTAAAGATATTTAAAATTTAAAGTTGTCGCTGATCTGGACCGCACCACTGCCGCACAGCACATAAATATGCATTCAAATATGGGCTTTAACTTGTGCAATTTAGATGGTTTTTATATTGATGCCGGCAATTATAATGCATCTAAATTTTACGCGTTAAAGCGCATATTTTAATGCAGTTTTGTGCTATTTTCCGAGTAGACCGCCGGATAACGGACATCTCACGGGCCACTCGCTTGAAGCTCGCGGTAACTCATTTCGTCACTGTAAAATGTATCTAAAGATGACGAGTTTAAGCCCATATTTGAATGCTTATTCATGTGCTGTGCGGCAGCGATGCTGGCTGATCGTTTGCAGTCTTACCTCGTATTTTCTAATAATGTCTTGTTGCTTCTTAGCCTCGGGTGACTTTTTGTCCTGTTTCTTCTCAGGTTCTTTAATATCTGCTGTCTTTGTCTTCGGAACGGTGGTGGTCGCGACTGCACCTTTCGGAAAGGACATTGTTAGTGATAGGAAGCAAGATAAATTAATAATAATTACAATAACAGAATAAAACAATTACAAACTAGTATTTACAGTATTTAAACTTAAAGCATCCATAAAGTACGTCTCACTAATTTCGTGATTTTTTTAACCGGTCCCCCGTCCTTGTCACAGTTGGTCACAGTTGGTCACATTTGTGAGACCCCCCTTCCCTAGTGTGACGTCACATATTTTACAATTTTACATCGAGAAATTATTAAGTTAAAACAACAGTTCCGAAATTAGTCTTATTTCCATTAAAATTATTTTGTAAGATATAATCAACAACAAATCAAATATTTGAAAAATGAACAAAACAATAAAACAATTAAATGTATTAACAAATAAATAAATTGTAACAATGCCCCCCCCCCCCCCCCCATCGTTACAATTTATTTATTTGTACTTTACATAAAGGACGTACTTTATGGATGGTCCCTTATGTCTATTTCTTATAAATCTAAGCCGTCACCAGAAGGCAGAGTGCCCAGAATGCTGGCAGCATTGCCACGTTGAATGGCAATGCTAATACGTTGAGCGAAATAGAAGCCAGCATTCCGATCACCTGTAGACTCTATGAGTAGTTTGGTAGAGCTTTATAAATGGTGTGTGCCCCAGGATCCCAAGGAACAAGGGGTTCAAACCCAAACGGCTCAAATAGGTAACCTTGGATTAATAATTAATAATTTACGGCCTTTATTAATAAAGAAAATTGCAATCAAATAATAAAAACAAATTAGAACTAGTATTTACAATTGAAACAAACAAACAATCTACAGGTAGCTCAACTGATCCATATCAATACCATGACTGTGTTGAATTTAGATGTAAAACTCACTCGCAGTGCCTTTAGTTATTCCGTGATTACGGCGCATGAAACTTATGAAATATTGGAAAGCTCAATACTCAAATCATGGTAAATATCCCGTTGTAAATAACTTCAGTGTATTACCTGATGCTGAGTCGGGAGGTTCATCCTTATTGTTCCACCTGATATCTGTAAGGCCTTTTATCCTGAGCTCTTCAGCCGTCTTCAGCAGACTCGCTAGTTGAGACTGAAACAAAGCAATAATATTTTTAAAATCTTGTTTGCCCCTACCAAATCCTACTCCTTCATTCTACCCCCTGGGTAGAACTATGTGACCAGCTGTGCAATTACCCAAAAATTACCCCTCCTATAATTGAAATTTCAAAGCCCTTTGAATGGCCTTGAAAGTCAATTCAATGGTCATATCCATACAATAGCAAATTACGAAGGCGTTTCAAAGGGCTTTCAAATGTCAACATACGAGTAGGATGGGTGGTTTTGCGTAATCGCACGGGAGACCAGAGTGCCAAGTGCGAGTTTTTAACGCGTTCGACCGCGAGCAAGTAAACGCGAATTTGTATGAAGAAAATTACATTTCCCCTAGCGGCGAGTTAAAGAATCACCATTTCTTCAAACACATTCACGTTTATTTGCTCGCGGTCGAACGCGTAAAAAACTCGCACTTGGCACTCAGGACGATTAGTGCATATGATATAATGCTTATATACTTTTTTTAATTATAACTTGCGTACGGAAGGGGTTTAAGGTCGGTTTTTCAACCGACTTCAAAAAGGAGGAGGTTCTCAGTTCGTCTGTATGTTTTAATTTTTTATTACTTTTATGTATGTATGTTACTTAATATCTCCGCCTATGGGTAACAGATTTTTCTGATTCTTTCACTATAGTATAGAATGATCCCGAGGTGGTCCCATAAAAATGTTATTCCCGAGGGATTAGTATTTATCCCTTTAAACTTAAAAAGCAACATAATATTTTTGGAGAATCACGACTAGCTACAACAGTAGGCCAAACACGGGGATTACTCTCTAGGGTAGAATAGACAATAATGACATCGCATCGTCATACATTGCGTACATTATTGAAGTAGAAGGAATGAATTTCAAATAATTTACGCAGTCGATGACAAAGTGACGTAAATTTTCTCTATTCTACCCTAGACAATAATGCCCGTGCTAGGCCTACAGTTTTGGTGATATCTGCGGCAATTGTTAATAGATTTTGATGATTCTTTCATTGTTGTATAAAAATTTATTTTGAGGTATAAGTTTGATTCTCGAGGAATTACTATGTGCGACGTAAAACGTAGGTTTGTAAAAATTCTTCAGAATATGATAATTTCATTATCACCTAATTAATGGTTTCCATGGCAACGGGCGTCAACATCCATGTGTCATCAAACTAAATTAGACTTGAATTGTAACTAGATGTCGTCAGTGTAAACTAAATTTTTTGCACGTAAACATAGACCTTCGGTCAGGGAAAGTAAGGTACGGGTGATTTCGTTCGTCCGAGAGCTAGATGAAAATTATCTAGGTACCGGAATTTGAAGTCGGTTTATTGTTTTTTAAAACACGCTAAATTATAGAACTATGTAATCCAAATTTTAGAAGGTTTCGTTGAACCGATCTCCCAAACATTTGGTGAGGTTGGAATTGGGATCGATATTCAAAAGGTTTTAAGACCCGTATTATGACAGCTTGCTCAGTCTTAGATCTATCCTTGAGTGACGTTTATTCCATAAAATAGCGTTACTCAAGCAGTCTATGCTTGAGTAACGCTATTTTATGGACATCATTTTATGGATATTTTATGGCATCGGTCTACGATGACAAAAAAAAATATTGTAAAATCACAAAAATGCATTGTCTTAATACCTACTCATTATGCATATAAGCGACTACGAACCTTTGTGTTGGAGGAATACGTTTCATTCCTTAACGAGGTACCTTCTACAGAATGAGTGCAGTTCCATCATACACTGTTTCATTTTAAAAATTGTGATGCATATCTGTAGACTCGAAAAATATCGGAACTAACGTGAGCTTCAGCCAATACATGTAGCATTCATGCTAAACCGTTTCCTAATTTATAGATAACTCACATTAATACCTACTTAATGTACAAGCATTAACTTTTGGTTTAACTGTGTGATTGGTTGTAGTTCAAGATAAATGTATTTTCTTTTTTCTTTCTTCGTTATTTATCGTGCTGACAGATTACGTGTCTATGAAATATTGCATTATTTCATTCAGTCAAAGAAAATAAATGCGTGGACAGTTTTTAATGTCGAGTGTAAGTGTACTTACATGGTGCACATTCATCTCGCCGGTGTACATATAGTCCAGTAGCGCCCTAAGGTGCTTTGGTTCAGCGCCATCTATAACTAGAACTGGCTCGCCGTGAGCCTCATGAGCGCCGAGCAAAGTCCCGAGGAGTTCCGAACACGCTGCTAGCACCACTCTGAAAGGAGAGTTTTCGTTCAGACGATGAAAGTAAAAAATGTATCTTCTTTGCGGTTTTTGTTCATGCTCATTTACTAAATGCTGGCTAGATTCAAGACCCTCTCTTGTATCAAAAAGTATTGTTTCTCTGTATAAAAATAAAATAAACTGTAACAAACAGATTTCATTTGAAAGTCCATGTTTCCTACAAACAGCATCTACAGTAGTGGACCTACCGATGTGCCCTGAGCGACACCCCTCTGATGCTTTGCGGCTCCACAGTGTCTTTATTTGGGACCTGCGACGCGAAGCTCGGCGAACAGTACAATGTGACGTCGCAAAACCTCTCTGAAAAGATACACATACTACTGTTATGGTTTGGTAGTGAGTTTACATTGTGATACCAAGTCGAACGCCTCTTATAAGTCAAATTGTATTAACAACTGACACTGATTAATTATTTCTATAATAAAAACAAGTTATGATCAACGTGTGATTCAGATATTTTTCTACAACCATAATCACTAGAAAGGCTACACATAATACAATATAATAAAATTTAAATAAGTAAAACCACTTTTTAATGTTTTATAAGCGCTAAAAGTAGATATAACCGTTTGAAATCATAATGACTCAACAAGGATAGGTAATGTTTTTAGACCACGATACATTATTTTAAAAATACTATCAACGACATTGTCTTATGTAAAGTAAATTAATGATTTAATTAATAAATCATTTTTAATAATGTGGTACGTAACTGTGTAGTTTTTGTGTCTATCTATGTATTTTTCTTTGTTAATAAAGTTAATTATACATATGTATAATTAACTTTATTAACAAAGAAAAATACAATTCAATAATAAAAACAAATTAGAACTAGTATTTACAATTCAAACAATTGAGCTAACTGCAGACTGTTGCAAACAATCTACAGGTAGCTCAACTGATCCACATCAATACCAGTCGGAAGCGTCCCCAAGACGCACTGGCTGCATTGCCCCGCTGTATGGCAATTCTGATGCGCTGCGCCAGATACCCGCCAGCTCTCGGATCACGCGTCGCGTCGACCAGACGCTCAGATAACTTTTTAATAAAGTTGTTATTAACAAAGAAATTTAGAATCAAATAAACTACCTTACCTAACTTAGTACAAGTATTTACAATTGAAACAGTTGAGTTAACTGCAGACTGTTGCAAACAATCTAGATGTCAACTCTAATGTTGTCTTTGAGATTTCAACAAGGTGTGTCTCTCACACCTTGTTGTGCCTCCTGAAAATGCTAAAAGACATTTTTTCGTATAGTTAGATCTGTAGATCAAATTTTGTATTGAATACGTGTGTAGAATAGTGGGCGTTTGGCCGCGGGAGGTTTTAGATTCCATAACTGCTGGACGAATTCTATACACAAACGTAACAAAAACTAGGTGGCAAAAACCAGTGACGGTATAACGAATGAAACCTCCTTGTTTTTTTTTAAACTAAGCTATTCAGAAAAAAAGAAAGCCAGACAAATAAATATTAATTTTGGTATAATTTGATTCTTTTGCAATCCTCAAGGCCGTAGTTCATTTAATTTAAGCGTTGACTTATTTTATCATAATTGACCAGCGGTATTTTTAGGTGGGTAACAAAAAGTTCACGTTTTGACCTTAAACCAGTTTTATAAGAATACGAGCTTCATTATTTATAAATGGCTGGCACAACCTAACGGGTTTGGTTGTCTAACTAGGACTAGATCTCAGACCTTCCCGTGATATAAAACTCGAAATTCAAGATCCTCGTGGTATAAAACTCGAATTATAGATAAAATTAAAAAAAAAATCTTTGGTTGCTTGAAAGTGAAAAAACGATTACAAAAATAAATATATAAAAAACATGCACTGTTTCGCACATAATTTGGTTGAGATCTCAGGAACCCTGGGAACTTTTAAAATGACTTATGTTTTGATTCGTAGATTATTATGTACTATATACAGGGTGTTTGGAAGCTCGGTGCAAAGCCTTAAGGGGGTAGTAGTATAGACCATCTAGAACAAGTAAATGATACCTTAAAAGAAAGAGCAATAACTCAGCGTGTTTTTAAAATAATCTGAACATCTGCAGCTATTTTATTTATTTTTTTAAATGTCATTAAAAAACATTTTTTTTTCATTTTCTTTTTTTCTGTAAAGTTTAAATAGTCTGAAAGTCATTTTTTTAGCATAAACTGTGCTTTATAATGATTTAATATCATTAAACACACATTAGGCTAATAAAAACATACAAAATAAATAGACATTTCCACTTAAACTTTGCATTATCAGTACTTAATTAGAATTTTTTGGGATTTTGGTTAAAAATCGTAAAAGGTCCCTAAAAAAAAACATTAGACTTTGGTTAAGATAAATGTGGCTCAAAATGTTCTAGATGGTCTATACTACTACCGCCTTAAGGCTTTGCACCGAGCTTCCAAACACCCTGTATAATTATTTGGTCCCCGGAACCAGTTTCTTCATAAGTTGTTTAGTTTTCTTGTATACAAGCAAAAAATTGATTTTTGCGCTTACGCCGTTCCAAAATCGTATGCTTTGTCCCTGTCTTATGCAAAATCCTATGCCTATCCTTTTCACAAAATGGCGCGCATGGTGCCCTCTTAAGACGATAGGATTATGTTCCTATCGTGGTGTTGTTATCAACATGTTTACGAAACCACATCGAGCGGCCGTATTCTGCCAACCAATCGCTTTACTGTGACTATGGTATCGTCGCAGAATTGTGCATTATTCATTTATTGCAATTATGTAAGTATATATATAGGTAGCTTGAGGTTAATTATAGCTAAAGTTAGTCCAACGCCCTGTTGGGCATAACAATTTATTATTTTGTCACAGATTACGTAATTTTTCCTTTTGTCATTCGCTTTTCATTATCATAATTAAGTTAGTTTCAATTGTAAATACTAGTTATAACTTGTTTATTCATAGATGAAAGAAACTCTTATAGTGCGTGCGGTGCTATTTGCACAGATAGATTGGTAGATAGTTTTCAATCTTCACGTCATGTTTGACACGCGTCCCTCCATTAGTAGTTTCCTTCATCAAAGGAAAAATTACAAAATGTGTCGTTCAGAGACATACCATTGTCATAATGAAGCAATAAATTTAGTGGAATTTCAAAGTATATTGACGACCAAAATAACTGAATTTTGATACGAAAATATTAATAAGTTACCAGACGTATTGTATAATAGATGTTTTGGAAGTTTTTGCAACATGTTGCATATCTTTCAATAAGTCATTTTTAATTTAGGATATTAGATAATAATATGTTTTTACACACTACATAATTAGATTAATGCAATGTGTATTTAGTAACTCTGTCTGTCTGTCTGACTGTCTGTTACCTTTTCACGCCTAAACGGCTGAATGCTGCTCCTCCAAAATCTCTTTTGTCCCAACCACAATGGGACCGGCCTCTGTGTGAGTTGACACGGAATTGTTTGTTACAAATGTGCTCCAGCTTTGCGGATCGTGCCCGTCTCCTGGCAGTTTCTAAATGGGAGTCAGGACATTGGTTGCAAGCATTTCCTTCATTTAACACTGGCACTTTATTGGATCCCGTAACTTTCCGTATCGCAACATGTCTTCGGTTGAATGCAAGGTGTTGCGCGCTTCATCAATGCCAGTGGGGTACTGCTGTCGAACAGCTTGGTCATCACGGATTATCGTGTACTAGGGCCGCCGGTCGGATATCTAGTCATGCCAGCCTTAACGACATCATCCGGCGGGCCTTTGTCACCGCTAAGCTTTGTCAGCTATTCTCGAAACGAATAGTCTGTTGACGATGGTAAGATGCCCGACGGCATGACACTAGTCTCATGGGAATTGGGGAAGCCCATTGTGTGGCACGTACATGCGTCGACACACTTGCGCCTTCCCATCTTCCGTGGACATCCGTGAGGGCTGGTGCGGCGGCAGATTTGGCCGAGGATCTCAAGAGACGCAAATATGCAGGTCTCGATAGAGCCTACACATTTGCTCCCTTTGGGGTTGAAACCCTAGGTCCGTGGGGTACCGAGGCTCTCCGGGTTTTTAAGTTATCTGAGCGTCTGGTCGACGCGACGCGTGACCCGAGAGCTGGCGGATATCTGGCGCAGCGCATCAGCATTGCCATACAGCGGGCCAGCGTCTTGCGGACGCTTCCGACTGGTATTGATATGGATCAGTTGAGCTACCTGTAGATTGTTTGCAACAGTCTGCAGTTAGCTTAATTGTTTCAATTGTAAACACTAGTTCTAATTTGTTTTTATTATTTGATTGTAATTTTCATTGTTAATAAAGATATTTAATACTTAAAAAAAATATAGTTATTTTCATCTGTGAATATCTCAGAAACCTGACGCTTTAGGACATATTTTATAAAAAAAAAATTGTTTTAGTGTCTTCTATCCATATACAGCCTTGGCCAAAAGTATTAGGCACCCCTCTCCCACATCGGAACTGCGGGTGTAACCTTCGTGAGGCGGCGCGTCGGCGAGGAATATCATCCAGATTGTTTAATTTTTCACCTTAAACACGAAAAATCCAGTAAATTTTAGGGTGCCTAATACTTTTGACCAAGGCTGTATATAAAAAAAAATTAAAACAAAAAGAAATGTTAGGGCCACCCTTCATACAAAAATCTTCAAACCCCTTTTAAATAGGACAAGTCAAATTTTAATAACATATTATGTAGTTCTACTTTTGAAATTCCTATGCTCAAATTGGTCAACTACGTTACTTACCAGTCTGGTTACGTAGTAATTCACTCTATTTCGAAAGCCACAAAAAGGGAAAAACACAAAAGAAGTACGATTTAAATTTTATGATTCTGGTCTTGTAAGCCAGCAGCGAATTCTATTTCTATCTCAAAAATTTATATTAATTTGCGTAAAAATGAGGCAACTTATTCAAAGAACATCAAATTTTCACTTGTTTGTAGACCCCTTTTTAATTTCAATTTTATTTTATTTTTAGTATTCGTTATTATTACAGCCTTGACAAAATATGAGCAAAAATAGCCAAAAAAATCACGTTTGTTGTATGGGAGCCTCCTTTAATTTTGATATTTATTTTATTTTTATTATTTGTTGTTATAGCCACAACAGAAATACACATAATCTGAATTTCAACTGTCTACCTCTTACGGTTCATGAGATACAGCCACGTGACAGACGGACGGACACACAGCAGAGGCTTAGTAATAGGGTTCCATTTTGACCCTTCGGGTACGAAACCCTGAAAAAGAAGCACAATTCTAATTTTGAATCTGGTTTCGCAAGCAAGCCACCAGCTATTTCAAACTCCGAAATTCAAATCGTAAACAAACTATTTTTCAAAAAAGAAACAAGATTCTAAATTCTAATTTTAAATCTGGTTTCATAAGCGGTTCATTGGAGGTCAGTCTAGCTCTGCAAAAACGTAATCACGCAAGGACAACTTTCGTTCTCGGAGACAACTTGTATCGATTCTATTTTTAGTACCTTCATTTATTTTAGATCATGATAGTTACACAACACCGTTGCTCGGTCTAATTTATTTTGCCAAATTCAAAGGAGTAATATATATATAATAGATAGGTAGGTGTTGGAGGCCGGTAGTGTGGCTATGAACTATAAGTAGCTAAAAAAAGTTTTTTATGTTCGGCTGTAGTTCCAGCTATACCGAGTTTGACTGATAGACAGCTGATATTTTTAGAGAATATGTATTTCTCTTGCCGCTATAACAACAAATAATAAAAATAAAATAAATATCCAAATTAAAGGGCCCCCCTTTCATTTGGATTTTATTTATATATTATAAATAAAATCCAAATGAAAAAAATAATATATATAAATTTTATTTATATATATTATTTATTTAATATTATTTTATTCCATACAAAAAACGCAATTTTTTTTGGTTATTTTTGCTCTTCGTTTGTCAAGGCTTTATCTTTTGAACCACAATAGGCAGACACATGAAACTTTCTATAATTAAGTAACACTTCAATTGTAATAACTACAAATACTATAAATATCATTAATTTGAAAATTTAAGGGGAGAAAATGTTATGTTCTTTGAAAAAGTTGCCTGATTTTTACGGTACGGAACCCTTCATGTGCGAGTCGGCACTTGGCGGTTTGTTTTAAGTTCTGCGGGACAAATAGTAACCCCTCGGGAATAAGATTTGTATGGGACCGCTCCGGGATCATCCAAATCAGTCAAGAATTGACGGAGAAATCGGTAAATATACATTAAAAAAAAAACAAAAAACTTTACATTCTCCTTTTTTCGAAGTCGGTTAAAAATGAAACGTCATCCTTCATTTTAGCTTGTTTAACACAAGCAGTACGTTTAACCCACGGCTTTGTTCGATTGGTACTGTACTTTAAGAGAGCGCATTTTGTGAAAAGGATAGACATAGGATTTCGTGTTCATAGGAGCGGGACAGAGTATACGTTTTTGGAACGGCGTTAGCGCAAAAATCAAGTTTTAGTTTATTTACAAGAAAACTACACAACTTATGAAGAAACTGGTTTAAGGAACCAAATAATTAGTAATAACCTACGAATCAAAACATAAGTCATTTCAATCGCAGGGTTCCTGAGATCTCGACCAAATTATATGCGACACAGTGCACTTTAATTTTTTTTCTCAATCGTGTTTTCACGTTCAAGGAACAAAACAAAAAATGTTGATTTTTATGTAATTCCAAATTTTTACCTTGGGGTACTTGTGAGTAAGTACTGAGATCTAGGCCTAGTTTGACAACCAAACCTGTTAGAGTCGCCCCTTGAGAAGATCCTTTTTTCTAGGGTTCCGTACCCGAAGGGACCCTATTACTAAGCCTCCACTGTCCTCCGCTGGTGCGTGCGTAGGTTAACCGTTTCCTTTTCGAACTTGGAACTTCGTAACTAATCGAAGCACTGAGGCGTGTCTAGACATTTCTGCGTTGTGGAGGATTTTATCTGTGTTATGTAAAAACATCCGACTAAACGAAACGAAACTATCTATACAATGTATATATAGATGTTGTGCATTTTATAGTATTTGAAATTTTATTGCTTTTTCAAAAGAGATAAAGATCTTAGATAAGGAATTAGAAATCGTGCCAATACTTTTACGAAATTTGCTCGATTTAACTGTTTATGTAAAGTATGCGAATTCTCAAAATAAAGAAAAAAATTGTGTTTTTGTTGTTTTGGCCAGAGCGGTGGCCTCGAGGTTTTGCTTGATGGTCGAACGATATCGTGGGATGTGACCGCTCACAGAGGTGTATGAAACCACTTAAGGTGCCTCAATCTAGATTAGAACTATGTAAAAGGAACTGCTACACCATTGGTTAGTTGCGTAGTGGCCATTGTCATACGGCGCGGCGATCTAATAAACTTCTAAATGCCATGAGAAAACTGACAAATAATGAATTTAATCGTAAATTATATAATTAAGTCTGTCAAAATTGTTTTTATAGTAGGTATAGATGAATATTTGAAATTTAAATTGAAATTATATTCATTTTTGACAGATTTCGCCGAGGATCTCAAGAGACGCAAATATGCAGGTCTCGACAGAGCCTACACGTTTGCTCCCTTTGGGGTCGAGACCCTAGGTCCGTGGGGTACCGAGGCTCTCCGGGTTTTTAAAAAGTTATCTGAGCGTCTGGTCGACACGACGCGTGACCCGAGAGCTGGCTGGTATCTGGCGCAGCGCATCAGCATTGCCATACAGCGGGACAATGCAGCCAGCGTCTTGGGGACGCTTCCGACTGGTATTGATATGGATCAGTTGAGCTACCTGTAGATTGTTTGCAACAGTCTGCATTTACCTTAGTTGTTTAAATTGTAAATACTAGTTCTAATTTGTTTTTATTATTGAATTGTAATTTTCTTTGTCAATAAAGCGTTAAAAAAATTTTGACATGTACTTAATATTATTTTATCTAATAATATTCTATGTATAACAAATATTTTTTGACGGTTTTATGCATGTGTTTGCTAATTTTTTTTATTATTGTGATAGAGAACTTTTTTATTATTGTGATGAATTATGTAAAACTTTACGATTATGTAAATTTTCTACTCTAACCAAAATGTATCTAACTATTACACATTTGCACGACTAAGAAGTCAAATATAGTGATACTCTATTCTAAAACAATCATTATTAACCTATATATCCATATCTGTCTGTTTTTTATTTTTATTTTCTATGAACAACCTGTGGTGTTTCCTATGCTAAAAATTTGTGTGA
Organism: Eupithecia inturbata; assembly: GCA_963662085.1. Lineage (NCBI taxonomy): Eukaryota > Metazoa > Arthropoda > Insecta > Lepidoptera > Geometridae > Eupithecia > Eupithecia inturbata. The sequence continues at coordinate 3,456,017 of OY759205.1, forward strand.
GATTGTTACAATATAAATGATTTAAAAAGTGTAACGACATCAAGTGTAACATGTGTACCTACGGTGGAATAAATAAAATAAAATAAATATAGCAAATAAATATTATTTCAATTAATTTTAAGACATCCTCGACCACGCCGGCCAATCTTAACGGAGAAAAGCCCTGACTAGAAAAGATACCTCATAACGATAAGGCCGCCCTTTGTAATTTCTTGTTTCTCAGAGATTCAAAGATATTTATTTGCGTCAAGCAATATATAGATTAATTTATGATGACCTTCGGTCTGTAGCGCTGTGGGCGAAGGTCCGCCTTCGACGCAGGAGGTTGCGGGTTCGATTCCTGCCGCGGACAAATGAACAAGCTCTGCTTATCTTGGGGCTAGATGATGTTGTGTGAATTGTCCAGCATTACATATTATGTATTATTATTTTAAAAAAAGCAAATGATTTACAATTAAAGAATAGACTCAAATTAGAACTAGTAATTACAATAACAGTTGATCTGCAGACTGTGGCAAACAATCTAAAGGTAGCTCAATATAGATTGGTTATATACTAACCTTTTTCCAGCAGCTGTGCGAACATGCTCTGGACGTTGGAGTGGTGGTGTTTCCACCTGAGGCAGTACTGCTGTGGCATCATCTTGTCTCCTTTAACTTCTACAATTTCTTAATATCCCTATCTCTTTTACACTAAGGCTTTGGTATATCTAAGGCAGGTTATAGGAAAAAATTCATTTAAAGTTTGGTAGAAAAATTTGGTCAATTTTTAGAAAAGTTCACTAACTAATTTCAGATAAGGTACTTGATTTCGAGTGATTTATATAGATACTAGTTGGAATGTAGGTCTTCCGGTGGGTATGTTCAGGTTTTTATGTACCTGGAAAAAAAACAACAATTTGTAAGTAAAGAAAATTATACAACAAAATAATGAAACAAAAAAAAATCAAATTAAATGGGGGAGCTGCACAGCTAAACCATCCACCCATCTTATATCTCTATCTATCCGCCTCAGGACAAATGTTTGTACGATCTGCAGATATTTGTTCTAGGTGTTCTGGGTATTTACTATGTACCCATAACACAAGCTCTGCTTAGCTTGGGCTAGATGATGCTGTGTGGATTGTCCAGCAATATTTATTTATTTTATCCTATAATTGACATATGAAAGCCCTTTGAATGGCCTTCGTAATTTGCAATTGTTTAGCGTAGGCCATTTAAATAGCTTTCAAAAGTCAATTACGCAAAACCAACCCATCCTGGGTTAGCTTTTGCGTAATTCCACAGCAGGACAGGAAAAATTGCGACTTCTTTTATCGAAGGCATGACACATTTAGGGTCGCTAAGCCGAAGAGAGTCTTGAGCACAGGAGTAGGTAACCTATAATTAAAATCAATTGGGCTGACACATTCTGTGAGGAGGCAGAGGAAACCATAAAAATAGTTTTTGCAACAATGCAAAATGGCAGCATTCAATTCTTTAAAAAAATTAACAATCATTCATCTGGCACCTGCACCTGGACGAGCTGAAAGACAAAACAATAATGCAAAAATTTTTATTTCTTTAATAAAATATTACATTTAACTTTATACCGGGCTCGGAACCTCCTTTTAAATATCAAATACCTGTATTAGGAGGCAACACTCTTCCATATCATACGTTATTCAGTTTCTTAAAAAAAAAATACATCCATATTAAGTGAAGTAGGTACATTTCTTCCTACTACCTAAACATTATTTCTGTTTACACGCCACCGTCTATACTTTTTCAATCACTTCTTGTCCATCCTAAGGTTGTATGGAAGAGTTCGCTCTTAGCGATAAGGCCGCCCATTGTACGTTATCTTTATTTGTTTTTGTGTTCTGTGTTTTTTTTATTATTTGGTGTGCAATAAATAATATTTGTACATTCTTTAAATCTCCTTTGTTAAATCTCAATTATTGTAAACTAGCCTCCCGCGATACAGGTGAACCTAGTGCGGGGACCACAAGTAACCAGTATAATCTATGTTTTCTGCTAGTAAATAAATGCCATTTGTATATTATAAAATCGAAAGTAACTCTGTCTGTCTGTCTGTTTATCTATCTGTCTGTTACCTTTTCACGCCTAAACGGCTGAACGGAAATTTGGCAGGGAGGTAAACGGTATCTCGGGGACGGCCCCGGGATTTACCATGAAAAATTTGCCTGTGTCCGTACATGGGCTAATATTTTATCCCGGAAAAGATCGTGCGAAGCCGCGGGCAGCAGCTAATATACTACTATGTGCGTAAAACCAAGTAAGAAGAATGATAAATCTATGTTGAACAATTTTAACTGAGGGTAGGTTTAAGTAAACTTTATTCGAAGTAAATGTTATGTGGTGTGTGTGGTACCAGTGAAGTGCATGCGTGATTTTTAAAATACTCGATATATTTACTATTAATATTACTCTATACTCCGAAGTTTGCAAACCGATACATCTGAAAAGTGAACCTTTAAGTTTTAGGTATTCATTTTTTTTTACTTGTTTCTATATTGACAAAGAAAATTGCAATTCAAAAATAAAAACAAATTAGAAGTAGTATTTACAATTGAAACAATTAAGCTAACTGCAGACTGTTGCAAACAATCTACAAGTAGCTCAACTGATCCATATCAATACCAGTGAAGCGTCCCCAAGATATTAATTAAATAGCAAAGTCTAACCGGTACCTATACTACATATTGGTAGACTTGACAAACGTTCGAAACCCTCGGCGCGCGAGTCACACTCGCACTTGACGGATCTTGTTTTATATGTTGCACACACTAGTGAACCAAATTTTAAAAATAAACATCTATTCTAGAATCTGATTAATAAATTTATATTTTCCAAAATTAAAAAGTTTTTGCGAAATTTATTCAGCTTGATGCGATAGCTTATCTTAAGTTGTATTTTTTATATTATTTTAATTAATATATCAATAAATTTGTATAATGTTATTTTGCATTACGCCGCCTACATATATAAATTATTTTTATTTTTGGACTAGCTTTCGCGACGTTTATAGGATAATTTGCGGTGATAGGAGTTATAATATAATGTAGGACATTTAAACATAAAATTATATTATCAAAAATTTCGCTTCCGACGGGATTTGAACCCGTAACCCAGCAGTACCTACTCTAAGCATTAGCATTAGCTCTAAGCTCAAGCCCCGAGATCATGTCGTCGCTGTTCTGACTAAGTGACGTAACTGACATTATGGTCATATTACAGAATAAGCTTTTCTGTTAAGAGTCGCATGCATTTGTGACTCAAAGTCAAAGTCAAAAACTCCTTATTTCCATAAATACAATAAATGTTCACTTAGAAAAGGTCAAATTCTTAATAATTAAACACTCACACGGAAATAAAGTGATATTTTTGATTTTAAGTCGCTTCGGTATGTAGAATAAAGTAAAGAAGCGACGAAGAAACCTTTAGCCTGTTAGTTGTTATTTTTCGAGTTGGAGCAAATCCCGTCCCAAGCTTGTTTATCCTCTAGAAGTCTAGATATTGTAACACGATTAAATATGAATCGATTAAAATGAAAATGCACACCTATATATGTACATCAAACTAAGGCCTTCCTGATAGCGTGCTTTTGCTTTTATTTTAATAATTGGTTAATTCAATAAATTAATTTAAAGTAGATACGACACCTCGTTAGAAATTTATTTTGAAATGTTTGGCAACAAATTTCAGATAGGGTATTTTAGAAATTAAGTTCGTTAATTTTTTTTAAAACTCTTTGATTTTACTATTACTTTTACTCTATACTCCGAAGTTTGCAAACCGATACATCTGAAATGTGAACCTTTAAGTTTTAGGTATTCATTAAATAGCAAAGTCTCTAACCGGTACCTATAGTACCTACATATTGGTATACTTGACGTTCGAAACCCTCGGCGCTCAAGTCACACTCGCACTCAACGGATCTTGTTTTATTTATTGCACACGCCAGAAAACTAAATTTTAAAAATTAACATGTATTCTAGAATCTGAATTTTAAATTGTTATTTTCCAAAATTAAAAAGTTTTTGCGTAATTTATTCAGATTGATGCGATAGCTTATCTTAAGTTCTATTTTTTATATTATTTTAATTAAAATATCAATAAATTTGTATAATGTTATCAATTACATTACGCCGCCTGCTTATTAATATTATTTTTAAATTTTTGGACTAGCGCGACGTTTTAAGGATAATTTGCGGTGATAGGAGTTATATAAAATGTAGGACATTTAAACATAAAATTATATTAAAAAATTTCGCTTCTACTTCCAAACTGAAAATTCTGTCATTTCGGTCCAGTTTACCTAAGATCGAACATCATCTTTTCGCACTGAGAGTAGGCGTAAATTAGCATTTTTTTCTGAAATTCTGGTAATGTGTGTGTTAAAGGACGATGACATGATATGGTTTGCTTCTTCTAGCCAATTTAAATATTGGTACAAGTTGCGCAGGCACAAAAACATCTTCAGTTTTCTTTAAGGGGGAACCTATCGAGTTTGGTTGTTAAACTAGGCCTAGATCTCAGTACTTAGGTACGGGATCCCCGTAGTAAAAAACTCGAATTACATAAAATTCAAATATGTTTTCTTTGGTTCCTTGAATGTAAATACACGATAGAGAAAAAAACGATTTAAAAAAATTACGATTTAAAAAAATCATGAAAGTGCACTTAAGTCATTTACAACGATTTGTATTTAGTGTTAATGTGAAATTAACCATGATGGATTTAAAAGATGAAAGTGCACTGTTTCGCACATAATTTGGTCGAGATCTCAGGAACCCTGCGCGGTCTATTGAAATTAATTATGTTTTAATTTGTACATAAATTGTTGAGTTATATAAGTGAACAAACGTCTCTTATAAAAAACTTAAGGTTTTTCACTTACGACGACATTGACTAAGTTTTGTGTGGATGAAAATCTTACTGAAAGTCTAAGTGTACTTAGGGCACTTAGAATGATTATAATTTGTAAGAACTGTAGATACGTCAAACCACTTCTAGACACAGGTAGAAGATACAGATACGCCGATAAGACAGATCGGTTCGTCTTCAAAATTAGATAAAAGCTACATTACAAATGTCAGTTACGCCAAAATGTCGGTTACGTCACTTAATCAGACAAGCGATGATGTTGTAACATCAGAGGGGTGAGTCTACTTGACGTTAGTAACGAGACGTGATCGTGACGTCTACTTCTACAATTTGGTACAGCGCATCTACCGTGTGGACAGGGAACTATGCAAATCCCATACCTAAAATAGACGTCACGATCACGTCTTGTTACTAACGTCAAACAGAGTCACCCCTCTGGTCGAAATTTTGATGAGCAGGTTTGTCGGTAATGCGGCAAATCACCCATTAGCGCTCCTGCCGCGCCGCTGGCGGTTGCGGCGTAAGAATAGATCCCACCAACGATACCGTGGATGTCATAAGAACCGACTAGGGGAACCTACCTGAGGAAGGAGCTTCCTTCTGTGTATTTTAAACACCTCTACTGGGATCACCAATCCGCCAGCCAAGCGTGGTAATTATGGCAAAACCCCCTTGTTGGGGGTTGTTGTTCGGGGAGGCATGTGTAGCAATGGACACAAGTGTTCTGATAAGGGCAAGGAAATTTTCTGATTTTTGGCATATATGTATTATTGTAATTTAGTTCACTGCCAAGGAGTTTTTAGTGAATACACAAAAGTTGACAAGCAATTTTTAACTCCTCGGTTGATTCAGATGTATTCGTTCGTGAATTACTCACACTATTTCCGCCGCTCATTAATTCAGGTTCTTTTGGTTTTTTTTCCGTAATCAAAATCCACCCAATACCACCACCACCGAAAACAGTATAAACGTGACGAATAACTGACCGAAAATTTACTCAAAATACAGAAGGAATAAAAATTTAATGGCCTATCGATTATTATTGACGCTTGTTAATCATATATTTACTCAAACATCAACAACTTGAACAAATAATAACGTAAGAGGCAAATATGGAATATTTTTAAAAGTGTTTTCGAGTCAAAAACACGATAAGCGTTATCATCAGGGACGCATTTTCGAAATGATACGCTCGCTTCGGTCATAGGGTCGGCTATCGGCCCTTATCTCCTCCAAATGGTTATTATATTATTCTAGATTATATTATATTCGTCTACTTTTAACTTTTAACGCATTCACTGCCTGCATCAGAGAGATATGCCGTAACTGAACAGCAGTGCGACCTGCAAAGGTCGCACTGCTGTTCAGTTCAGATTAGGTTCAGATTAGGTACCTAATGTTATATTAATTTGAAAGGGGTTCTGGCTGACTTATTAATATGAGAGTATTTTTTTGTTTTTAATGTTTACATTAATCAATTAATTAAGATAGATAGATAATTCTTTATTGTACCACACAAAGAAAGTAAACAATACAGAAATAGATGCTAAGAGTAGACGAAGTACAAAAACGGCCTTATCGCTATGAGCGATCTCGTCCAGGCAACCTTGGGATGGACTGGACATGTAAGAACAAAATAGACGGTGGCACTCGAAGAATAAAAGAAGAACAATAATAGTTAAACTACATACTATAATAGGTACCTACAAACATTATAATAAACTTACTTAAACATAAAATTTAGGTTTTCTAACGATTAATCATCATCAATAAACAAAATAATGGTGGACAATCCATACAGCAACATCTAGCCCCAAGATAAGCTGAGCTTGTGTTATGGATACTAGATAAAGTAACTGATATAATGTACTTAATACAATAATTAAATATTTTTTAACTACGTAGAAAGCCCCCAGACTCGGAATAAATACATATCTACAAATCGTACAAACATTTGTCTCGCGGCGGGAATCGAACCCTTACGGGTTCGAGGTTGCCCTCGGACGTCGCAGGCGAACCTAAGCCCACTGCGCCACTCAGGTCGCCTGAGATATCTGGTTAAAAGTGCCACCTCTTTTAACACATTAAGTGCCCATGACAAACATGTTAATGTAGGAGCCAAATCAAATTAATTAATTGATTCAGACAACACTAAGATCCATAGATTAGAGAAGGTTTTCAATGTCACACAGTATCAGATAATCAAACGATTCAAAAACCATACTTACGCATAATCGGAATTAATTTAAGTAATATAATATATTTGTTTGGCGCAAGGATTTCTCAGACTTGACATGCAATGCCTTTGCAGATTATTGGACGCAGGTCCAGGTATTTCTATACAATAGATTTGGATTACGAAGTTTCGGTCAATTTTTATTATTGTGTCTGTCAGCTTTACTAACAGTAAATCATCCGATTTTCGACATCATCAACAGTTATTTTTAAAAGTTCATTGCCATGACAAGCTCCATGTACTCCGAAAATTAAAGCAATCTGTAAAAAAACCGAATGTGAATAAGACAAGTATCTATCGAAGTACTGGTTACAATAAAATGCGCATTTTAAAACACTATGGTTATACTTGACTTATCCACCATATACCTCGTGTGTTCATAAGTCTTGAGACACAGTAAAACTAAAATATTTTTGGAGCTAAGTTGAGTATTCATTTATTGGATATTAAAATTAAAACTACTGACATCTAGATCTGTATTTAAAAATAAATCATTCAAAATGGCCGCCTTTGCATTCAATGCAGGCCTTCAAACGCGTGCGCCATTCATCTATGGCGGCACGAATCTTTTCAATGGGAATCCGTTTCGATTCTTTAATAAGGGCTCGCTTGAGAGAATCCAGGTTTGGGTGAGACTTTCTGCATGCCCTCAGCTCCAATTCCGTCCATAAAGAATAATCCAAAGGATTCAAGTCAGGGCTTGACGAGGGCCAATCTTCGCTCCGAATGAAGCCTGGCAAATTGGCCTCCAGCCAACGTTGGGTAGTCTTAGCTTTATGGGAGGGAGCAGAGTCCTGTTGGAAAACCCAGTATTTTCCAGCGAATAGCGTATCATTTAATGGTTTAACCACCGCTTCCAATATGTCGGTTTGGTAATTTTGTGCCTTCACCTTGACGCCTTGCTGGCAAAAATGAAGCGAAGTAACCCCCTCGTAGGAAACACCCCACCAAACCATCACACTTGCTGGATGATGAGTGCGCTGGACATTGCGTACAGATGGCTGGACGTCCTTTGAACTTCTGGCGTAAACCTTATTGTTCTGCCGGTTAAACTTTTCTTCCACCGTGAAGATCTTTTCATCGGTAAACAGGATATTTTTTGGATCGTGTCTCTTCAATAAGTTCCGACATCGTTCCAGTCGCAATTTACGAAGACGCTCGTTTAAATAATGCACTTTCCTTCGACTGTAGGCCTTTAGTTTAAGATCATATTTAAGTATCCTGTTCACCGATATTCGCGAAATGTTGGTCTGCAGAGCTAATTTCTTTTGAGTCCGGCAAGTGTTGCGACGAATTCGCTCTCTGATTACTTTGATGTTGGCGGGCGTCCTTACAGACCGCGGGCGGCCACATCTTCCACGGTCTTCTAAAGAGCCGGTCTCCTTGTACCTCTTTATGGTATAATACACAAAGTTCCGACTACATCCTAAACTTTGGATTTCACTAAAAACTTGCATTGGTTTTTTTCCTGCTTGAAACAGTGAAATTACAGTCGCACGCAAATCTTTTGTTGGCGCCATTTTCACGGAGAATGAAACAAATATTCAAATGTATATTTTTTCTGATTCAAAACATTCGAAATTTAAAATTTTAAAAGTTTAATGAGGTTGCATGAATTACTTTCTTTTTAAATTAATTAAATAAGTTCGTCTCAAAACTTATGAACACACGAGGTACAAAATTACTTACTTTTACGGCATGAAAGACGGTCGCCTCATTAAGGAAAGTCTCCACGGTTTTGACTGAGAACACTTTGGATTTTTTATGTTTAAATCCATCAGACATCCTCTTCAGATACGCTATTAGCTTCAAATATGTGTCCAGTTTTACGTCGTTATTAGAACTGACTGTTGATTTTAGCATTGAGTAAGTACTCCAAAGAGTGGAAGGTTGTTTAGTTTTGACTAAGTACTGGAAGTAGGCCAAAAACACAGATTCTGAATAACCCTTGGCGCCTCTTGCATTTCTCCATTCAATAAAATTACCATAGGCTTTCATATAATATTTCGCCCGGGATTTTGGAGGTAATAGATTATCCATCACATTTCTTGCGCCAGTTCTAATAATTCCAGGAGAAACTAAAAAAAAAAAAAACTAAACTAACTTTATACTTTCGCTGTCACTTGAAGAACTCATTTTTCAAAACAAAACCATGAATTTCTAACAATCCGTGAAAATTGACGAAAACGAACAAACTACTTAATGCTGCGTGGATTATCCAGCATTATTTATTTAATTATTTAGTACAAGAAACAACACTAATAAAAACGCCCTAAGCGAGAAAATTGTATGAAATATAGATTTATTTTCCAACGGCGGCATGCAACATTGTCGCAATTCAATCGCAAAATCAGTACATTATTTCCTATGAGACTCGTGCATAGCTTATCCAAGAATGGTTACTTCACTTGTGTTCGTCTGTGTACATTAGTATACTAGTAAAAATATCTGAAATTAAATGAAATGAAAATGGTTTATTTGACACGACACATTACAATTACTAAACATTTATAGAAAAAACTTAACTAGGTAAAAATTTATCAGTATGACATTATATAGATTATCAGTAGTAGGTACCTACCTAGTACGTTCCGCATCCTTCTTGGCAAACCACCGAGTGTCGAGTCAAAAAGGAATCAACTCAGCATGTTGCTGAGTAGATAAATCAAGAATTACCTACTCAGCGCTGGTATTATGTTGACCCTTGTCAGGTAAATTACATCACCAGCGACAAACCTCTACGTACACTGCTCTATGTATGTTTAGCAATAAAATGAATGAAATAAGGGTTTTATATAACTTTTTATATTAGCAATATTATCTATCTGTGTAGTGTATTGTAAGGCGAATCTAACTGTCACTGGTCTGGTCGTCAAACTAGGCCTAGATCTCAGTATTCACGGGATCCCCGTGATAAAAACTCGAAATAAGTACGTAAGTTTTAACATTTTTTCTCTGGTTCCTTGAAAGTTAAAAAAACTGTTGAGAAAAAAAAACGATAAATAAATCATGAAAGTGCACTGTTTCGCAAATAATTTGGTCGAGATCTCAGCAACCCTGCGGTCTTATGAAATCCTTAAACCAGTTTCTTCATAAGTTGAGTAGTTTTCTAGTATATAAGCAATAACTTGTTTTTGCGCTTACGCCGCTACAAAAATATATGCTTTGTCCCGCTCCTATGAACGCGAAATTCTATACCTAATCTTTCACAAAATGGCGTGCATTGCGCCCTCTAAACAATATAAATATAAGTTAAACTAGCTTGATCATGGCGTTTTTCCTCAAAACTCCACTGACCCAGCGACCCTACCCGAGCTACGCCTCGAGTCTCGGCTAGACAACTACCTACTTTCATTTTTCTGAGTCGCGAACAAAAAACGTAAATTGCAATAGCGCTGCATTCAGTCCACTTCTTGAGCAATCTGGTAAGTTCTTTTGAGTTTCAGTTTTATTAACTTTGCAGTTAGATTGAAAATACCTCGCCGCTTTTCCTATGATTGCAAGGCTGCAGTGCAACTTAATAGTAGGTTTATTTCACACTAGGGTTACTGTATATGCAACTCTTTGCTTTCACCAAAGACTTCGTAGGTTACTTAAATCTATACATACAAATACTATAAATTCGAAAGTTCTCACTCTGTTTGTCAGTACCTTTTCACGCCTAAACGGCTGAACGGATCTTAATGAAATTTGGCAGAGAGGGATATGGTATCCCGGTTGGACATAGGCTACTTGAAAAGCGCGTGCAAAGCCGCGGGCAGCAGCTAGTTAACTAAAATTTATAACGTAACTGCTTGAAAATGTTGCATTAAAAAAAAAAATCTCTTTTAAAAAAAAACGTCCTACGTCTCTAGAGTTTGTGATAAAATGTCACTCGAGGGACATCGCCCGCGCCTTCCGAAAAGAGTTTCGAAATAAAATTGTAACAAAAAGTATCAACTGCTTAGAAACTCGGCGTTTCCGTTTCCGCTTGACTAGGCGCGAGACATTTTGAATCGATCGCCTGCAATGCTTTTGAAATTTTACAATTATGCATTATTTCAATGTGCGTTCGTTTGAAAATAACCCACTTTCGTTTTGCCAGCAAAATAGAAAAGCGGTTTTTAGTTGCGGCGCCGTTTGTTCATAAATAATCTTTCATTAGCCTCGATTCTGGTGGGTTTACTAAAAATTAGGTTTAACACGGGCTGGGGATTGGCTAAATTAGAATTTATTAAACAGAATTTCTAACGAATAACTAAAACATCTGATTACAATAATAGGCTACTACTTTATGCCCGCGGCTTCGCACGCGTTGTTTCTATGGAAATGTTTGAATGTTATTTCTATCCCATAGGTATTGATTTATGGGATAAAAAGCCTATGTGTTATTTCGAGTCTATACAAAATTACAGCACGATCTGTTTAGTAGCTTTGGCGTGAAGAATTAACAAACATATTTATCAATCCAAACTTATGCGTAAATGCAAATAATAGTGCAACTTATTTAATGAGAATCGATTCAAATGTTCCGCAAAATTCAGTGATAGGTCCACAAAAAAAATGTATTCTTCTGTAAGAGTATCCCGGGACGAAAATAAATGCTACTTAAAAAGTGCGTGCGAAACCGCGGGCAGCAGCTTGTTATAATTTGTTTACTTCCTCTCTTTACAATAGGTTTTTCTTTAAATATAGTTATTAGAGTAAAAACAAATTAGAACTAGTATTTACAATCGAAACAAGCAAACAATCTACAGGTAGCTCAACTGATCCATATCAATACCAGTCGGAAGCGTCCCCAAGACGCTGGCTGCATTGCCCCGCTGTATGACAATACTGATGCGCTGCGCCAGATACCCGCCCGCTCTTAGGTCACGCGTCGCGTCGACCAGACGCTCAGATAGCTTTTTAAAACCCCGGAGAGCCTTGTACCCCACGGTCCCAGGTTCTCGACCCCAAAGGAGTGTTATTAGAGTGCTTATTTATATCTATATTAAACCTGTATTGTGAGAGGCTGGAGCTTTCTATAGGTTTTCAAAAACCTGTAACTGCGAGTCTCCAGGGTAACTCTACCCTGGAGACTTCCGGAAAAGCCCGAGCGAAGCCGCGGTCAGCAGCTAGTTAATAATAATGCATATCGTGACTACCCATAAAACCTACAGAATCGAAGTTAAAACCCGATCGATGGGGCTCATGAGGTCACCTCGCGAAACCGGCGGAGTCGATTGAAAATACAGGCGCGGTCGACCTTACTTCATAGCTTGGAACCCGCCATTTTGTTTGACAGAACTAGGTGTTTTCCGCGGCCTCGCTCGTGTGGTACCTAGACCAAGCACAGGGATTGGTTGTCTAGGGTAGAATAGAGAATATTACGTAACAGCGTTTTCGAATGCGTAAAATGAAATTCATTGCTTCAATCATTTACGCAATTTATGTAAAACTGCAAGTCTCCAGGGTAGTGTTACCCTGGAGACTTGCAGTTACAGGTTTCTCGAAAACCACTAGCAAGCTCCAGCCTCTCACAATACAGGTTTAACATAGATATAAATAAGCACTGTTCTTATAATAACTATATTTTAAGAAAAACCTATTGTGAAGAGAGGAGATAAGCAAATTATTTATAAGTAGCTGCTGCCCGCAGCTTCGCATGTGCATGTTTTAAGTAATGCCCGTCCCCGGGATACCATTCACCAGCCTGCCAAATTTCATTGATATCCGTTCAGCCGTTTAGGCGTGAAAAGGTAACAGACAGGCAGACAGACAAATAAACAGACAGAGTTACTTTCGAAATTATAATATTAGTATGGACTAATATGGATTAAATATGGAGTCAGGACATTGGTTGCAAGCATTTCCTTCATTTAACACTGGCACTTTATTGGATCCCGTAACTTTCCGTATCGCAACACGTCTTCGGTTGGGTGCAATGTGTTGCGCGCCTCATCAATGCCAGTGCGGTACTGCTGTCGAACAGCTTGGTCATCACGGATTATCGTGTACTAGGGCCGCCGGTCGGATGTCTCGTCATGCCAGCCTTAACGACGACATCCGGCGGGCCTTTGTAACCGCTAACGTACCAGCTATTCTCGAACCGAATGGTCTGTTGCGTGACGATGGTAAGAGGCCCGACGGCATGACACTAGTCCCATGGGAGTTGGGGAGGCACATTGTGTGGGACGCTACATGCGTCGACACACTTGTGCCTTCCCATCTTCCGAGGACATCCGTAAGGGCTGCGGCGGCAGATTTGGCCGAGGATCTCAAGAGACGCAAATATGCAGGTCTCGACAGAGCCTACACATTTGCTCCCTTTGGGGTCGAGACCCTAAGTCCGTAGGGTACCGAGGCTCTCCGGGTTTTTAAAAAGTTATCTGAGCGTCTGGTCGACGCGACGCGTGACCCGAGAGCTGGCGGATATCTGGCGCAGCGCATCAGCATTGCCATACAGCGGGCCAGCGTCTTGCGGACGCTTCCGACTGGTATTGATATGGATCAGTTGAGCTACCTGTAGATTGTTTGCAACAGTCTGCAGTTAGCTTAATTGTTTCAATTGTAAATACTAGTTCTAATTTGTTTTTATTATATTATTGACAAAGAAAATTACAATTCAATAATAAAAACAAATTAGAACTAGTACCTATTTATTATTGAATTGTAATTTTCTTTGTCAATAAAGAATTATTTTATCTTGCCTGAACAACTGAAACTGGCGGAGTGTAGCGCTGTCCATTGAAAATACAGGCGCGGCCGATCTTACTTTGTACCCAACGAACCAGCTTGTGAACCAGCCATTTTGTTCGACAGAAATAGCTGTTGTCCGCGGCTTCGCTCATGCATGTGGTAAGTATACTAGGATTTTTATCCTAGACGTATCCTAGATTTATTTTTATGTAGACGTAATAATTAAACACTCAGAAACAATGCAGTAACCATACTAGGTATGACCGTTCTAATTAAAATAAATAAATACTACATAGTTTTCACATGCGCACCACCATTTTGTCCATATAAACGAGTACTGCACAGCCACTGACGCAACTCCAGGTTGCGGCCAAGTTGTTTTAATCCTAGTATACCATTCGCTGCGAGAATGATATGATAAGTTACGCCGCGCCGTCCGTGCGCTAAAATCCGACTTAATGCTCATTGCGAACGCCTAATTTCCCCGTATGGACTACACGAACGCTCGCTGTGTAACAACAACACGTACATAACGCGCCGTAACGCCGCCAGTCAGTAGGTTTTTTTAACGTTTCACTGTTCGTGTATGTAATTTTTTTTATTCCACCCTAACTTTTAAATGCGTGCACAGATTTGGAATTTTGGGTATCAATTCAAAACTGCTCTATAAGAATTTAGAACACACACATCCATAATGTCCACAGGAAGGAATCTGTCACACGTCACGCATAGCCCAAGAATCGTGCCGAGCTCTGAATAGAGCATAGAGAGGTAATTTCCAATCCAAAAATAAGTAATTAATATCCAAAAAGCAAAGCTAGCGGCCCAGACCACGTTTATAGCAAGTCATGGGAACTTTCTGTGGTAAAATGCGATGACGGTGCGATTTAGAAAGAGCTTACAAACAGACAGGGTTGTCACTTTCACATTTTTTCTTGGTAAAAATCCCGTTAACAAGTTTTGGTCCCACCAGGAACCGAACCCGGGACGTTCTTAGCCTTAAGGGGTATAGGGTCCCTTAAATTATAGTCGTCTCGTAGAAATCTCTGCGAGGGATAAGACCGGCACTTCCTGTACTATACTACCAACAACAAAGAAAATAGCAATCAAATAATAGAAACAAATTAAAACTAGTATTTACATTTGAAAAAAAATTAGCTAACTGCAGACTACATACAGGTAGCTCAACTGATCCTTATACACTGCCGGCCAAAAGTGTGAAACCACTTGTAAAAATCTTTGTCAACAACAAAATATTTCAAAAGTACACATGATAAAGAGCTAATTTTAACACCTGCGTATTCTATTTTGTATATTTCTGTATTCATCCTATAAAGGTCTATTGCTTTAAAACATCAATGCGTGCCGCGCAAGGACCAGGAAGGCAATTCTCGCAATGTATCACTCGATAAATACAGCAAGAACTGTCAGATTTGACAGTTCTTGCCATATATAAGAATGGAAGAGAATGAAAGTATGGAAGAGTCGCTGTAATATTTTTATGACCTGCGCATTACTTATTATTTTGGTTTTGTTTCTTAACCGAAATTCAGGATTATTTTAGCTTACTAAAACATTTTTAGTATTTGAGTTTTCATGGAGTTAAATCTTTCTCTATCTTAAATTAGTCCGAGCTCGTCGTTGTTATAGTAATAACATCTTAAAATTGGAAAAGGGCGCGAAATTAGCAGTGAAACTCGTTCTGCCATTGTTGTTTTACACGGCGAAGGCAAATCTGAACGTGCCTCTCAAATTAAGTTCGAATTTGAATTTATTTGATAGGTGTCGAACGGACGGTATCATGAAAAGGAGCATTATAAACTAATACTCCAGCAAAGTGCCGTTGCGTCTGGTTTAGGAATAATTTGGTTGCCTAGAAGAAATCGCTTTAATCCATTAGGCCGCCAGTTCCATTGCTGTTCCCTATAATATGTTTAATTAAGTACTATCTGGTTTATAAGGTGATGAATCAAGTATTATCTATCTATCTAATTTGACCAAGTTTTTTTTTTATCAACAAGATAATGATCCAAAACATAGTTCAATAAAGAAACAATGTGAAAAATGGTGTGCGAGTCAGAGCTCGGATTTCAACCCAATTGAGCTTTTGTGGGAAGAGCTTGATAGAAATGTGCGCAGTTGTTGTTCCTCCTCGCAAGAAGACATGTGGAAGGTTTTACAAGAAAGCTAGAAATATATTGCTCGTATGCAGAGACTAGTGAAAATAGTAATAAAATGCAAGAAAGGGTTTTTCGACGAAAAATCTGTTTAAAATATGAACGGCATTTTTAACGTAAATGGTTGATTTTTCTTGATTTTTTTGTTTTCTTCTTTATACATGTGTTTTATTAAATAAGCATTTTATTTAATAATTAAGGTAAAGGAACTAATGCTCGACAGTGAACTAAAAGAAGACACCTACCAGAAAACCTTCTTCTTTTAAGAATGTTTTTAGTGATATGACTCAAATGTCAATGTCATTGGAGTCCTTGCTTCACCTATGAATCTTTTACAAAAACATTCAAACAGTTTTCTAACCAAATTTCAAAATTGCGTCAGTTGTTGTGAATCATGTGACGAGGTGAGCACGCGTTCCGCGATTTCTTATTGTTTATGATAAGGGAGCTGTAATTTTGAAGGTAAGTTTTGAACCAATATTTATTAGAACTTTATATTTTATAATTGTATGTGCAGGTATCAATATTAATTGAGAACTATGACAAACGTTTTCTGTTTTTGCTAATATTTTTCTAACAAATTATGGCATGTCTTCTATTAGTTCCAAAAAATACTGAAAACCTAAAAGATGACAGGCGTGTCATCCATTGGTGTTATCAGATATTTAATTTTTAAGGTTATTTTAGTACGATTTTGATCACAATTTCCAATTAAAATACTACTGTAGAAATATCAACAATTTCGGAGCACTCTAACTAAAGGTTGACATGGTGTCTATTATTGGGGTATACATGATGTCAACTATTGGTTCTATTGTTTCAGACTGATAAACATGCCGCCAATAAAAGGTCAGATGTTCCGTTATTCCGAAGCGGACATGGCATCAGCATGAAAACTTAAGACTGATAAGAAGTTATCTAATAAAAGTAAAAATATTGTAAAAAAGAAATCTGAGAAGACTGAATACAACTCAAGTACGGAAGAAGAATGGTTAGAATCTGGAGATAGCGCGGATGATATTTCTGATGAAAGCATTGATACGGAAAATGAAAAAGAAAGAAATGAGGAAGAGATTAGAATTGGAATAGAAAAGGAAAATGAAGAAGAAAGAAATAAGGAAGAGAGTAGAATTAAGCAGAGTGACTATGTTATTGTCAAGTTTCCTGAAAAAAAGAGATATTATAAATATGTTTGTATTATTCAAAAGGTAACTAAAACAGACATTGTTGTTATGGCTATGGTAGCATGTGACGAGTCTAAAACTTTATTTAAAGAAAATGAAAAAGATATCAGTGTTATAGCTGAATCTCAAATAATTAAAGTCCTCGATGTACCAAAAATGGTTATAACGGGTAATAGAATTAAGTACGAATTTGATAGTGCCCTAGAGGTTGATGGATAACTATTAGAGTAGTAACTAGTAGACAACATTAGAACATGTTTTTATGTTTTCATGTAATAAATGTATAAATACTTTCATTAATAATGTCAACTGTTAGTGCAATTGACTGTCTACTGATGGTAATTTAATTTTTTTATGGTGTCAACTATTAGTACTTATGACAATATTAAAAAAAACAATAGTAATAATAGAAAACATGTTGATTATTGGACTTTTAATTACGAAATATAATTTTTTAAGATTCATTTTATTCATAAACAAAAAGCTGTGGTTGTTTTGTTTGATAAATATAATATTTTTTTCATCTAAAGATTGTGTTTCCTTAAAGTGTCAAGCATTAGTTCCTTTACCTTAAACCTCTTGCTTTGAGTTTAGTATTTTGAGTTTTATTTCATTTTCCTACTTTGATGTTGTTGGTCTCAAACTTTTGGCCGGCAGTGTATATACAGGACGTCCCACGGCTATGCCACATGGAGGGAAAGTTTCTTAAATATTGTAGATGCTGAATTAATTTAATCATTTTGATTTTAAAAATAATTTATCCTGCATTTAAAGATTTTTGAATAATCGCCTGTCTGAATCGGGAATCGTATATAAATGAAAAAAATCATGGTCTTTCTTTTATTTAAGTTGCTATGCTAATTAAAAAAAAATCATTACGATTGAGCCTTTTGATCGGCATCATAAAATTACGGGTGTTTTTTTTTACAATTTGGCGGGTTCGATTACCGGTTCAGACAGGCGTTAATTCAAAAATATTTAAATGCAGTCTGAATTGTTTTTAAAATCAAAATTAAGTCTTCTTTCAGTAGTGTTCTATCTACAATATTTATAATGCTTTCCCTCCATGTGGCATAGCCGTGGGACGCCCTGTACTATACTACCTACACCATATCTTTCCCGCAATAAAGCTTTTCTTTATTTATTTATGGGCGGTAAAATACGCGATCGCTAGACCAATGAGCCAGTCCTAACAATACAATTAACAGCAATGTAAAGCAGACAGACGCGACCTGCGGTGGGGCCATTGAAGCCCCAAGCTCCTATCTTCCTATCTTCGGGCTAGATGATGCTGTGTGAATTGTCCATTATTTATTATTCATTCATTAATGTAAGGGCATCGTCTCAGAATTCAATTTGCCAATTTATCTTTGATGAAAGAAACTACAGATGGCATGGCGGGGCGCGCGTCACTACGTGGTAGTAAATGGGTCTATTTTATATATGTTAGACTATGGTATATATTTTATATGGGCCGTATTTTTTAAGTATTTTACATCTTGCTAGACTAATATTGCCTGAAATAAATGATTTATTATACTATTGTTATAAATAAGTGACACGGTTGAAACCAATCTATCAATCTCTCCGTGGCAATAGTACTGCACGCACTGTCACAGTTAGAGATACAAGCTGAAATGAATTATTTTGCGTTAACACTAGAATCGAATGTATTTTTTTCCCGACTTAGAAAGATAGACCGGAAAGACTAATAGCAACAGGCCATTCCTAACTCTTGAATTATCTGCTTTGGAGGTAGCACGACAGCAATGAGGAGGATTTTCTTAAAACTTTTATTCAATCAATCAAAAATGTTTTATTATTGTAAATAAAATAATTGTACACTTAGGCCCGTATTATGAAAGCTTGGTCAGTCATCGATCTATGCTTGAGTAACGATTTTCTATGGAATAAACGTCACTCAAGCATAGATCTATGAATGAGCAGGCTTTCATTATACGGGCCTTAGAAAAGGTAAAATTCTTAAAATAATTTACAGTAAAAATATAGAGCAGTCTGTAAGTAGATTAGTTTTTGAAAAATGGCCTAAAGGGGGGGGGGAGTAATTTTCGAAAGGGGGGGCTACCTCACCAAGTGGGGTATTTAATGAAAGGTCTGTTTGAAAGTCTGATCGGTTGAGTGTCTGTGATTTCTGTAGGTTACATACTTTTTGAAATATTTTGAAAAAACTCGAATATTTTACTATTACCCTCTGTACCTACTCCGAAGTTTGCAAACCGATACATCTGAAATGTAGATAGGTACCTTTAATTTTTTGGTATTCATCAAATAGCAGTCTTTAACCAGTACCTACCTCGTGTGTTCATAAGTCTTGAGACACAGTAAAACTAAAATATTTTTGGAGATAAGTTGAGTATTCATTTATTGGATATTAAAATTAAAACTACTGACATCTAGATCTGTATTTAAAAATAAATCATTCAAAATGGCCGCCTTTGCATTCAATGCAGGCCTTCAAACGCGTGCGCCATTCATCTATGGCGGCACGAATCTTTTCAATGGGAATCCGTTTCGATTCTTTAATAAGGGCTCGCTTGAGAGAATCCAGGTTTGGGTGAGACTTTCTGCATGCCCTCAGCTCCAATTCCGTCCATAAAGAATAATCCAAAGGATTCAAGTCAGGGCTTGACGAGGGCCAATCTTCGCTCCGAATGAAGCCTGGCAAATTGGCCTCCAGTCAGCGTTGGGTAGTCTTAGCTTTATGGGAGGGAGCAGAGTCCTGTTGGAAAACCCAGTATTTTCCAGCGAATAGCGTATCATTTAATGGTTTAACCACCGCTTCCAATATGTCGGTTTGGTAATTTTGTGCCTTCACCTTGAGGCCTTGCTGGCAAAAATGAAGCGAAGTGACCCCCTCGTAGGAAACACCCCACCAAACCATCACACTTGCTGGATGATGAGTGCGCTGGACATTGCGTACAGATGGCTGGACGTCCTTTGAACTTCCGGCGTAAACCTTATTGTTCTGCCGGTTAAACTTTTCTTCCACCGTGAAGATCTTTTCATCGGTAAACAGGATATTTTTTGGATCGTGTCTCTTCAATAGGTTCCGACATCGTTCCAGTCGCAATTTGCGAAGACGCTCGTTTAAATAATGCACTTTCCTTCGACTGTAGGCCTTTAGTTTAAGATCATATTTAAGTATCCTGTTCACCGATATTCGCGAAATGTTGGTCTGCAGAGCTAATTTCTTCTGAGTCCGGCAAGGGTTGCGACGAATTCGCTCTCTGATTACTTTGATGTTGGCGGGCGTCCTTACAGACCGCGGGCGGCCACATCTTCCACGGTCTTCTAAAGAGCCGGTCTCCTTGTACCTCTTTATGGTATAATACACAAAGTTCCGACTACATCCCAAACTTTGGATTTCACTAAAAACTTGCATTGGTTTTTTTCCTGCTTGAAACAGTGAAATTACAGTCGCACGCAAATCTTTTGTTGGCGCCATTTTCACGGAGAATGAAACAAATATTCAAATGTATATTTTTTCTGATTCAAAACATTCGAAATTTTAAATTTTAAAAGTTTAAAAAAGGTTGCATGAATTACTTTCTTTTTAAATTAATTAAATAAGTTCGTCTCAAAACTTATGAACACACGAGGTATAGTACATATTGGTATACTTGACAACCGTTCGAAACCCTCGGCGCGCGAGTCACACTTGCACTTGACGGATCTTGTTTTTCCTTGCCCACGCCAAGACGCTCATATCAAACGGATGTGCGTCGTGGGCAATGGAGCTCTGTTGGGCGACACGGCTGCGTGTTCCAGCTGGTCGCACCGACGAGGTGGGGCAGTGAATGTAGTCAATTTTTGTGTAACGGTTCAAATGGTGCGTCTTAAAGTTTTGACAACCCTAGTAGGAAGTGAACTCTCGGGCCAAATTATTGATTTGTAGTGTAAAAGAACATACAATTTTTGCTTCTAACTTTCTTTCGACACGTGACGGGAATCGAACCTGTGCCTACTTAAAGTTCGCCACTTTTTACGAATAACGAACTGTAATCAAATATCAAAGTGATAAATGAAAGTTAGCATATTAAACTAGCTGCGCCCCGCGGCTTCGCCCGTTTCACAACAACTAGGAAATAAAGTGATCTGTTTGATTTTTTGTTCAATTCAATATTTTGGTAAAGCAAAGAAGCGAACAAGAAACCTTTACATTGTTAGGTTGTTAGTTTTCGAGTTAGAGCAAAACTCGTCCCAAACTTTTTTATCCTTTAATAGATAATCTGATATTTTGCAGTAAGCCTTTTTACAAAGGACCGATTGCTTGTTTGAACTGAAACAATTTGTTTGAATTTATTAAAGGAACAAGCAATTTTCTGGGGACAACGCCCAGCCCAAACCGCTGAAGCTAGAAAGATGAAATTTGAAAAGCAGGTACCTGTTACTACACAACTTCCCGCTAAGGGATTTTTGGAAATTCCACCCCTAAGGAAGTGAAAATGGGGCTTGAAGTTTTTTTTGGTGCTTTTTGTAACTCTTTAACCAGTGGCCCAATTAGCTTGAAACTTACAGAGAATACTAAGAATACAAAACTAATGAACACGTGTTTCAGGATTTTTCTATATTTTCCTGAAAATGGGGTAAATCGGTTATTAAAGTTTGTGGTTCGTAATTTGGCTCCGTACTGAAATGTATGTAACTTTTTAATGCATAAAGCTATTGACCTGAAATTTTCTGTATGTATCAAAATAATAATAAATTAAACCACGTTTTTCATGAACTTTCAAAAAAACCCTTAAAAAAGGGTAAAATGAGGGTTGAAGTTACTGAGGTTTTTTTTGTAACTCATAAAAATAAAACCTATTGAACACATATTTTTGGCTTTTACAAAAAATCCTGAAAATGAGGTAAATCGGATTATTAAAGATTGTGATTCGTAATAAACTATAAAGTAAATAATCCTACTCTAACACTCCTAGAGTGTGTGCAATCAATTTCCACGCGGGCGAAGCCGCGGGGCGCAGCTAGTTTATTGATAATTTCTTTAACTAATTTGGAGTTTTAATGTAGAAGCGTATACATTGCCCTTTAAAAGATACATTAATCTTGCGCAGCCTAGTTGTGGGCACAGCGAGTTTATTCTTATTTCTAGTATTTAGGTATGTCGCTATTTTTAGGGAACCGTAAAAACGGGAATTGATATTTCTATGAGTGTACAACAAGCTTTCATAAATAAATTGACATGGTATTGTATAGAAATAAACATAATGCAACCCATACAGTTGCATTATGTTTATTTCTTTATATTTATTACGGCTTGCCGACATTTCGGACACTATTTCTTCGGACACTTAGGTACGTAGGGTTTCTCTGGGACCCATATTATACATTGCACGAACAGCCCTCTTCTGCAGCACAAATACGGTGTTAATCTGCAGCGTAATATTCTTCTAGCTAAAGTATCTCCTTCGCGGCATCGATCGAGGTTGTCTAAAAACCTATACTAAAACGTTTTATAGTTTTCTACCTACTTTTCCCAAGAAGCCCTTAGCCTTTACATGCTATCTCTCTCGCACCACGGAACCAAATCTTCTATCTCATTCTAGAGCTCACCGTTCACGGAATGCACTGGTAAATAGATCTCGAAAGGTCAAGTTACTAAGTTTTGAATTTCGAATAGGTTTTTTTTGTGTCTGGCCATTTGAAATGGTCAAATAAAACTGAGAAAAAACCAAACAGGTTTTAAGATTTATTCTCGCTATGCTTTCGCACCCTTTCGCAAGATGGTCAACCAGCAAAGGCAAGGTTGGTGACTACACCGAAAATTTAACCTAAATTTAGCATAACCTTTAGAAAATGTACACACTTGGTCAATATCCCTTCCTTCCTCATGAGCACACAATCTTCCACTGCTAAACGTGCGTCCCCCAAACAAGGGGGGGTTTTGCCACAATCACGCTTGGCACCTAGATTGGTGATCGCAGTTGAGGTGTTAAAAATACACAGTATACTTTCTGTGTATTTTTACTGCTGCCCTATCTCTGTCTCTGGTAGGTTCCAGGAGTCGACTTGCAACATCCGCGGGTTGAGTTTAAGGGGTCGATTCTTACGCCGCGACACGGCTACAACTTACACATAGCTATTGCACAAGTTGAAAGATTAATTAGATTATGATTAAATAAATAATGCTGGACAATCCACACAGCATCATCTAGCCTCAAGATAAGCAGAGCTTGTGTTATGTGTAGGTAATAGATAACTTATATAAGGTAGGTACATAATACAATAAGTACTAAATATATATTTTTCAATATACACGGAAAACTACCAAAACACCGGGACAAACCGGACAAATCTGCAGGTCATACAAACATTTGTTCCGGGAATCGAACCCGCAATCTCCTGCGTCGCAAGCGGACCTTCGCCCGCTGTGCCACAGGGGTCATCTACTTTTAGAAAGGGCTAACTTTTTAGTAAGGGGCATAAAAAAGGTATTTATTTGATTGTTGTGGTTTCGCACACATGACTGATCAAATAGAACAACAACAGCACTGTCCTATCACAGTCCACTGCTGGACCTAGGCCTCCACTAATTACTCCCCCTTAATGGCTCTTATTAAGGGGTAATGCCATAACACACTGGACATTGGCCATAGATGTTGGGATCAAATAAATAAATTATCTGTATATTTTATACAAATAAATGGATGTTTGCTGGTCTCGCTACAACTTAAAAACTTGACCGATTGAATAATAAGTTATTTGTTTTGTTTGCTATAATACAGGGGTGGTATAATAGAAAAAAAAGAGAAAAAACAAATTGTAGGTGATATGAATTTCACTGTGTCGTCTAGTAATAAATAAATAATGCTGGACAGTCCGCTGCACTCGCTAAATATAAGAATAAAAAGAATATAATAGAATAGAAAAGCATTAATTTCGACACACACATAGATAAGTACACATACTAAATAAAGAACATGGAGGTTTATTCTAAATTAAACAAATGGTGGGCGTCAGATCGAGTTTTGTCCCCCTGACCCTGTGCCGAAATAGGTGTTGGCTCAGCATGTGCTGATCGGTTGCCGCTCAGCGCTGTTTTTCAGCCAAAACCCTTTGTATTGGCGTTACGTACGCAACGGACTCGGTGAAAAGCTTAGTATATAACAAGAACAATATTAAATATGTGGTAAGTCTCATTAAATAGAAGTTTAATAGTAAGGGCTCATTAAATAGAAGGTAAAACGGAAATAAATATATTAAAGGTAAATAGCTGTAGTTATAAATTATTTAAAAGTTATATTTGAATGCAATTATTTGTCTCATTTGTATTTCTATAAAATTGTAGATAAATGGTTACCTATAACTTTAAGCTATATATGTATAGATTAGATGCACTTTTGAAGCTCAGAGATGGTAGTTTTATGTAAGTTAGCGAGGTAAACGAGCTATTGATATTCATATCATTTATTGTCATTTCATGCTTAGGTACTGGTATTGTACTTGTAGGTGTAGGTAGTCCTAGTGGGTACACAATGCATAAACACCCTGTCAGGCTACAATTACTTTGGGTTTGCCATTGTTAGGTTGATAATTTTGATATGTATAATTAATTAATTTAAGAATGTCATGATTAAAATAAGTAATTGGTTATCAAGAATAAATAATAATTGAATTAATTAAGATTATGTTTTCAATGTAATAAAATGATAGGATTAGGAATAATAAAATAGACAGATTGCTGTTAATTAACAAACAAAAACAAACAAAAAAAAAACTAAACACTGTACTGTTACTGTTAAGACCTTTTGAAATAAACAATGATATTATTATTATTATAATTCAAAAATAGTATGCATAGTTTATTTGAATGTAAAACAATTATATAGATTGAACGTAGACCATTAATGAAAGAATTTTTTTGAGACCAGAAGTTCAACAATATTATCACCCACATACCATAAAAATGTGGAAATAATATAAATGATTTATTTATTTATCTAAATACGACATCCAAAATGATCACAAAGCTAGATTATATGTATAAAAAATATTTGGGTCTTATGTCTGTGTGTCTCTACAGAATAATGGTGGACAAATTACACTGCATTATCAAGCCATGACAACAACTGAAGAGGTGCGGCGGGCGAAAGTCCGCCTGCGACGCAGGAGGTTGCAGGTTCGATTCCTGCCTTGGGACAAATGTTTGTACGATCTGCAAATATTTGTTCCAAGTTTTCTGGGTATTTTCTATATAATAAAAAATATCTATCTATGTTAAGTAATGTATTAAGTACATATATCAGTCATCTAGTACCCATAACACAAGCTCTGCTTATCTTGGGGCTAGATGATGCTGTGTGGATTGTCCAGCATTATTTATTAACTAGCCCCAAGCTAAGCAGAGCTTATGTTAGTAATAAGTCTAAAATAAATTATTTTCTTTTAAATTTAATGTCTAATTTAAAGATAATAAAGTCAATTTTAACTAATTGCTCATAGATATCTTAGTGGAAGAATGATTGTAATATCAGGTACATTATGTATACACTAACAGAGCCATGCTCGAATCAAAATGTTTTCCAAAAACTTGTGTGCTGTTTTGACTTCACTTAGAGAAGAATCTAAAAATAGATTTGTGTAGATAAGGTTAATCACCTTATGTTGGTAGAGGTTTATTTAACACAGCACCAGTTTATGGGTTTGTATTTTATCAGTTTCTTTTTTTAAATAGTAACTGGTTGAAATATAAACTTTTTTGAGTTGGCCAGTTAGCAAGCAAATGAGGTAACTAAAAGTGACAAAAGAGTACTGTATAATTTATGATAAAAATAAATTCTAAATTTAAATTTTGAGAGTGGCAGAGTAAAATTACAAAAACAAAAATCCAAACAAAACCAGTTTTATTACAGTAATTGGTGATAAAAAACTTGAAATCTTTCATGTTTCTGGTATATTTTTCTTGATTTATTTTTAACTGCAAGGCAACTTATTTCTAATACATCAAGGTTCCTGTTTATTATGTGTCTGTTTTGTCAGATACTCATCATAAAAGTATTAGCGTAGAATTCTAAGTAGTATTAACACCAAGTATTAAGTATCTTTCTCATTTACCTATGTACTTATCTATTTCAATCTGTCAAGGGCAGGATGAATAGATAGATAGATATTGTTTAATGTCAAAGAGATTACATATAAATCCTATGTTAGGTTAATCTAGACACTGGGGTTCTCTAAAAATAGCAATAAATACCTATAGTATAGATAAGTTGTAAACACAGTAGGCAGTGAGTAGAAAAGTAAGTTCCATCTAAGTACTCATAGAAACTAGGTAGCCGTAGGGCTACAACATCTGGCCTGCTGTTGCAGCATACAAAATATATTATACCTATTACTTATAGGGGTATTTCCTGTAATTACATGCCTACTTCATTATCTAATTTGTTTATCATTATTTTTATCGCAATAATTAACGTCATAATTTCTAGCTAAAAGTAGATACTTACAGATGTCAGATCTGGCAGACTAGATGCATGGACCAAATGCATCAGCATCCAAATGCACAAACACAAAATTGTCACACACTTTCACAGAAGGAATGCAACTAACACAAACACAAAATAATTCATAAATCCATCGCTTTACCAGCACGGTATTTGACACCACTAACCCATATTCACCCACTTTTGATTCTGTGCAATCAAAATAAATTATTCCTAATTTACAGTGGGTTCACTGCGACGTCCGTCCGCCGCTAACAAGATACTTTTATAAAAATATTTTTCGAAAGCGCATACACGCGCACTGAACCTTTCGAAAATGTACAAAAAACGATAGCGGGGTAAATAGGAAAATCGATAAGGCCTTCGTAACGCCGCCGCATGTAGACTAGACCAAAAATTTGTCAAAAAATGTAATAAAAACGACATTATTTTCTTGACGGTCTAAGCCAGACGGTAAGTTTATGTAGCTAGGATAGGTAGGTGCGAGAACTGTCAGAATTTTCTGTTGAACTCGGCCAAATTGAGCAGCGACAACGAATGTTTACATGCCGAATGGGATGCAGCCGACCTAATTCAGCCGGTTAGCTGTATATGTCCGCGCGAAAATAGACCGTATTGTACGCGGCACTTGCGACTTTTCTATTTAGCTGCAATCATTGTGAAAAATATGAAACGGATGCGAATTTGTTTGTAAAACTTACGACTGGTTTAGTCTATTGGAAAATTCCAAAATAAAAGTGGCGAACGGGCGCGCTATATCCGCACTGAGAAACGCGAGACACTGTTTTCGAAACAACCAACCAACGTTGGCTCGACGTCATTTTTGGCGTATTTTGAGTTGGATCGAGGACGGGAAAACTCGAAAGCGTTCGGATGCGGGAAAGAGATAGATCAAAGGTTTGCGTATGCGATAGTGGACCCTATGGGGTATAATAATTCATATCGAAATGGCCCAGAATCGGGTAATAATTTAGGTATGAAGCGAGTAAAGCCATACTATTTTGAAGTTTTTTTTCTATACTACGTATACATAGGCTAGAGTAGCGAACGGCTGTTTTTCTATGTAACGTTTGTAGCTGTGTGCGTTAACTTCCCGCATGTGTAGTTCGTATGGATTGAATATATGAAAATTGCGTATGTGTGAGTATTTTGTGCCATATAAAAATTGTATAGTCGGTGACTTAGAACTTTGAAGGGAATCGATGAAAATTTCATAATAGTCAAAGAAGGCTCTGTTTTCCAATTTACCGGTTGAATAAGTTTTCAAGAAGTCACGCAGGTGATTGAATATAGTTACCTATCTACCTACCTATCCATTTAATAAGTAGGTATACCGATGATGCAGGTATCTACCTAGGTAGATACTCCACTCTACCCTAGGTAGATACTCTGACTCAGTTTGTCGACTGAGCATTAAGTATCCTCAAAAAGATAACTAACCTAGAAGGTATGTGGTAGGTGTATAAAATAAATTAGGTAGGCAGGCACCTGTGTAGGTACACAATCTGCGCGCCGCGCGCTATCAGAGTGGGACGGAACTTTATAAAAATAATAATTTTGCGTCACTTTTTCCAGCCCATGTGAGCCTTGGTACCAAACTACTATCAAATGGGTTAAGTATTTTATATATTTTTAATAAGTTGGTCACTTCCATCCCACTCGTTACCTCTATTTTCAGTTCAGTCAACAATATATACCTACCTAATTTAACCTGCACTATGATCAAAGGATACCTAGCTTACAGGCTACTAGGTAGGTATGCGAGCTCATTACAGTCACGCCGCCACCACCGGCTATACCTGCGTGTCTGAGGTCAAAGATATTCAAGCCATAGGTACCTACCTATTTGTGGAAATATAATCGTTGTAATGTCCAACTAAATCTATTTTGGCAGGATGAGGCCACCATTAATATTTTGGTAGGTATTACAGTTTGAACGTGCGAGTGCACACAAACATTTATTTTATTTTTAACAAAATGAAACTTTGTGCTACTTGTAATAAGGACAATTTTAGTGCGCAGAAATAGTTTGTAGAATTTTCGAAAATGGAATGAGGGTTTCGTTCGTAGCCAATAGAGCAGCCAAGCCAAGTTCTGACGCAGGCTAGCACCGCATAAAATAAATTCCTTAATCGAGCGGTAGGTAATGTAAGTAGGTATAACTACGTCTTATAAGAAGTTTATATGGGGAACTACTAGGTACCTACATCTAAATTACCTAGGTATGTAGTTAGTTACCTACGTACATAGGTACTTTACCTGATGTGTACCTTGGCGATATTGGTGTGGGTAGATAGGTACTTTTATTCGTCTAAGAACACTTGCCACAGAGTATGTAGGACAGGTTTTATTATTATTATTTTATTATAATGTCTACATAATAATAATGCATGTAGTAATATTGTGCCGCAGGTAGGTAAAATTATCTACTTAATTCAGGAAAAAACTAACGAAGTTATAATAAACCAACCTACTTGCCAAATACGGATTACCTTCCCAGAGACTATACCTATTCCGAGGAACCGAGGAAAAGCGGCCGAAAATTGGCCGAAGCCCACAGCATTACTATGTCCCATCACTAATCAAAATCCAAAATGCTCCACACACGCGCGGAGTGATCGATTTTCGAAAACTCGCTTACCCCTCCCCCTCCACTCCCTTTCCCCGTGGTTCTATTACCGCGCCAATGCCTTTTTACAGCATTTTTATATTTTCTTTTTATTTCTTGAATCTCGTCGGCTGTTTACGGGCGGGCATCAAAGTTTTTATTATTTTTTGTTTTCTGGCTTGAATGTAGGTAGGTACAGACTTCTATTTAGTTTTTTTGGAATTCTATTTTGTAGCTATTTAATGAATAATCAGTACCTACCTAGGTGGGTATCCGACCTACAGATCGCCTACAGAGCTTATTACGGTGGTATTCCACCACTCGTCCAATATCTTTGTCCACTTTCTATGCCCAACATTTGAACTGCAAGATCTGCTGTGCAATTACGCAAAAATGACCATCCTATAATTGACATTTGAAAGCCCTTTGAATGGCCTTCGTAATTTGCTTTTGTAAACCGTTTCCATAGAAACAACGCGTGCGAAGCCGCGGGCAGAAGTTAGCGTCAAAATCTGTTCTCAAATAGGTTGATACAGGTAAGATAAAGTTAAGTTCATTTATTTCTTAATTCTTTATTGCACAAAATAAAACATACATAAAAAACATAAAACTAGAGAAGGAATGGCAAAGCGAGCTTAACCCTAAAAAGAGTTCTCTTCCAGCAAACCTTATTGGGAGAGAGAGAGACAAGGTTATGTGGGTATCTACGTGTGCACAACATTCATACAGAAAAGAAAGTGGTTTAATCCTTTACTACATAATTCCTTCCTTCAATCCATAAATACATTATTTGGACATAACAGCTACCTACTTAAATAGATAGATAATACTTTTATTGCACACATAAAACTAATAAACAATTAACAAAAGAAACAATTATAACATACAGGTACATTTACATACATAGACACAGTCTATATCAAAATCTGTATTAACTATATAATTTAGGGTAGGTACCTACGTTCTCCCAGCGCGCTTCCTCAACAACTGGCTGGCCTATGTTACAACTATACGCAAACACTTGCTCACTTTATAATAAACAAGCACGAGGGCATTGCTGTAGTATTTTAGTCAATTAATCACACATAAAGTAGGTACCTACCTACTTACGTCGTCGTAACAAGCGGGTATAAGAAAAGTACTCTTTGGTAGCAAGCACGCGTACGGCGTAACACGAAGGCGGCGCCGCCCCGCCGTCGCCGCCTGCCGCAGCGCCGCTCAGCCGCCCTCCGGTCCAACTATGACTGAGGTGGGTGGACCTAATTGCACCTAATTTAAGTCTTACACTTTCGGGATACTAGTACCCCATTTCCGTTTTTTTACTTAGATCGAAATCAAAAAAAGTAAATTGGATGAAGTCTTCTAATTTATTTGATCTAATTACATTGGAAAAAGATAATGGACGAGTGGAATAGGTATCATAGTTACTGGACGTAGGGTTCTAAGGTCTTTGATTATTTAGTAGGTACTTTCAATACTCAATATGTTTAATGTATGTTGTCATCACATTGGCTTAATTGGTAGGTATATAAGTATCACAACGTGAACCCTGTTGGGCGTACTTTAGTAGTAGGTAGGTAGGTACCACGTAGGTACGTAGTTATTTACCTACTAGGATTTTTATTTTAAACTAGCTGCAGCCCGCGGCTTGGTACGCTTTTTTCCGGAATAAAAGGTAGCCTTTGTCCGGCCCCGGGATACCATCTACCTCGCTGCCAAATTTCACCGAGATCCGTTCAGCCGTTCTTGAGTTATAAATAGTGTAACTAACACGACTTTCTTTTATATATATAGATTTTTTGGAAGAAAGGTCAAGTAATGTCAAACGGGTCAGTGGTCAAACATATAAAATAGCCCAGCCACACGGTCCGTCTTACTTGTAAGCATGCCTGCACAAACCAGTTTGCGTTGGTAAGACGGACCGTGTGGACGGCAAGACGGTAGATCGCGCAACCCCGGAAGCGCGGTTTGTACAATCATTGACATTGAAGATTGGACTGCGCAAATTTTGTTTGCACGTGTTTACTTGAGAGGTTGGCCGGTCATTCAAGCCGCGCCTCAGTCCGGCAAAGTGTTTTCGATGACACGCGTCGTTTAAATCATATAAATGAGTGGTGTGAGAGAATATTCGAAGGAATTTTTAACTGAATTCATAGAATTGTACAAATCGTCGAGCACCTAATTAAAAAATCTTTTCTGTAGGCGACATCGTGACGTGACGGACACCGAAAATATATAAATAAAAACAGAATAAATGAAGTTATAATATACAGTCTGACACACACACACACACACACACACACCCTCACACACCCTCACACACCCTCTCTCACACCCTCTCACACCCTCACACACATCATATACAGACGTAGGTATAATAAGATTTGCGGAACTTAGTTTGTAAAAGTTTACTTGCCACCGGGACCACTGTACCTTTGTTCCGTCTTTGCACAGTCATAACTGCACAACAGTTTGTGCAGACTGCGCAAGCAAGACGGAGCGTGTAGTCGGGCTATAATGTTTAGAGTAATAAAACCATAATTCCCGAATAGGTGCGTCTTCTCTACCGCCGCGCGCCGTCCATTCTTCAGCGTCCTGTTACAACTGTACTTTTGTTTGAAACAATGTTTAAAAATTGTCCCCTTCCGTCCCCGTTCCATGCGGGAACATCACGTTACGTATGTTACCTTTGCGAAGTAACGTTACCTAATCTGTGCCTTTGCAGAGAACAAAACATGTTAAGTATAAAACATAGCTGTTATTTAACATGTTACTTAATCTGGACGCAATATTATACAGCAAGTTAAATAATGTGGACGTGTTAAATAACATAAGTTACCTTTAAGTATTACATAGTACATAATCTGGACGCCTTAAGAGGGCGCCTTGCGTGCCATTTTGTGAAAAGCATAGGCAAAGGATTTCGCGTTCATAAGAGCGGGACAGAACATACGTTATTTGGACGGCGCGGCGGCGGCGCGGCGTATGCGCAAAAATCAAGTTTTCACTTGTAAATACAAGAAAACTACAACACTTGTCTTATGATGAAACTGTTTCAAGGAACCAAATAATTAATGAACCTACGAATCAAAACATTTCTATAGGCCGCAGGGCTCCTGAGATCTCGACGAAATTACAGTGCACTTTGATGATTTTTTCATCGTATTATTTTTCTCAATCGTGTTTTCACTTTCAAGGAACCAAAGAAAAAATGTTGAATTTTATGTAATTCGAGTTTTTTACCACGAGTTTTTCACGTTTTTCCTAGTGGTAAAAAACTGAGATTTAGACCTATTTTGACAACCAAGCCCGTTAGTTTTGCCTCTTAACAATGGCATGAAATTTGAATAAGGCAAGACCTTAGTTTCTGATATCTGTGGGCAAGACACATTGTTTCAGTAGGTCATAATATATATATATAATTCTATAATTTCACAAATAGATAGGGAAAATGAATTAATTTTGAGGTCAAGGGATAAAGAGTAGGATGACCAATCAGCATCAGAGAGTCTGTATTTTAAAGTTGGTGCCGGGCTACTAAAAGGGGTGACGTTATTTGAGGAATTTGTGTGTATAGACAATAATATAGGGAAGTGATCACTTCCATGGGTTTATGGTAGAACATCTACTGGCCATGTGGCTAGTTTCCGTTGAGGCTGGCCGCCGCGGTCGAAATTCGGCTTAGATTACATTATCATCATCATCACCATATACCAAAGTAGAGGTAGAGCAGTTCTGCAGTAGAAATACCTCTAAGTACTTCCCCTAAAGTCTTAGCTAATGGTAGTCTAACCCTTATGAAATTTACCCTTAAAACATTGGATTGCATGTATGAAAACCACATGAAAACCACCCAAACTATTGATTTTTATTTTGGACTTTGCACGCAGACGCGAAAGCATAATTTTTTTTATAACCCAACCCCTCGCCCGTCTCAAAAATAGATCTTCCTGGCAACGGCACCCTAGCCGTAAAAAATACTGGTTCATTTTTTGGACATAAAATTTTAGGAGAATATTTTTTACGCAGTTTTTTACGTCTTTCGCGAAAATTGGCGTCGGGCTGAATTGATAGCAAAATTCAGTCGAATCTTGTCGAATTAATTGATAAGAAGAAAGGTTCATTATACTAAATAAACTTAGGTATCTACTTCGTAGGCCTAGGTCCTATGCTAAATCACTTTTAAAAGTCGACTGCAAGCATGTGAATTATGTTTTTTTTTTCGGATTTTCAACTAACTCTAAGCTCCACCAAAATCTCAGATTAAAACCGAGTTCTTCAGCTGTCAACAATTTGACGTGCCTGCAGCTAATTGTAGTTTAGTTTAGGGTCAAGGAAAAACATAGATTTTACAAAGTGAACCGTACAGATGGGATACATATGTACATACTACGAAGGGTTGGTGACTAATGACTATGGTTTAATAACTGATATTTCTTTAACTCATATTACTCGGGCTATGCCGTCTGTCTACCAGATAGTGGATAGATAGATCATTTATTCAATAAAGATTCGTTACAAAAATTGGTTAGCATTGCCTTAACGCCTATGTTAGGTTTGTCTAAGCACCGGGTTCTCTTTATTTTTAGAATTAATTATTACCTACTGTGGTTTAACGCGTCGCTTAGTTAAATAAATAATCCTACATCTTAAACAAAACAATCAAAGATAACAGACATAATAAACACAAACATTGGTAACTATTTTCTATGCATTTACTTATCTACGACCGGAATGTTGCAAAGTTCATTCATTCAGCGCTTATCGCCGCTTATTACCATCATCTACAGGGTACTCCAATTCAGCATAGAGTTTTTGATAAAAAATATTGTACCAGTAACAGTACTGTAGGTATCCATAAAGTCGTCAAATATAGCTGGTTAAGTATTATACCTACATTCCTCAATTGTGTTACGGGGTGATTTATTGGGGAATTTCAGTTGATGTGCAATCAGTATTAGTTATGGCGCAGCGCATCAGCATTGCCATACAGCGGGGCAATGCAGCCAGCGTCTTGGGGACGCATCCGACTGGTATTGATATGGATCAGTTGAGCTACCTGTAGATTGTTTGCAACAGTCTGCAGTTAGCTTAATTGTTTCTATTGTAAATACTAGTTCTAATTTGTTTTTTTTATTGATTTGTAAGTTTCTTTGTCAATAAAGAATGTTATGCAAAAGAAATGCTTATGAGCTATCTTTAATTTAGAAAGTACTGAGTGTTTGCGCAATATCTTCAAAGAAAATGATATCCTAACTCTAACAATACAACTCTGGTATTTATATTCTAGATATTTGTTTATTTATTAAGAATAATTCAACTTTTTTTAATATAAAATCTAAACGACTAGAAAACTTGAGAAATATATATAAATTTAACTTATGTCTTCCTCAAATAAATAACACTATGTTTTACAAAAGTACATATATATCTGCTATTAAAGTATTTAATAACATACCATTGGAAATAATGCAACTTAGTGGAAATATGTTCAAAACTAGATTAAAGAAATGGCTTGTTAATAGCGCGCACTATAATGTTAAAAAGGAGTTTTTAATAATTACTAATTAAAGACCCCGACAAGTTTAAAAAAATAAGAGATATTCGCTGTATAAATTCGTACCTGTACAATTTTTACAACTGAATTGTTAAAATATCGTATGTCTGAAATTGACAAAATTGTTGTTATCAAACTATGAAGAATTAGGGGGTTGAAGTTACTGTTACAATATTATAATTTATTTTCTCTTGCATGTACCATTTAAAGTACATGAAATGGTAATAAAAAATTTCTTATATCAGTTTGTATCTAAATTAGATAGTTAAACTGCTTAAAAACACCAAAAAAGGCAGTTCTAGTTTTTTTTGCACAGTTTGCAAACCCCAACAGTG
This sequence comes from Eupithecia inturbata, assembly GCA_963662085.1. Classification (NCBI taxonomy): domain Eukaryota; kingdom Metazoa; phylum Arthropoda; class Insecta; order Lepidoptera; family Geometridae; genus Eupithecia; species Eupithecia inturbata. The sequence continues at coordinate 3,491,133 of OY759205.1, forward strand.
CGGGCAGCCCATATCGGGCATTTCGCAAAATTTGGCCTCACTGTTGAGTGGCTATGGATGTTGTGCACAATTTTACAGTAAATATTTTCATATTCTTATTCATCCAAACTTAAGATGCAATGTTCGTAAACAATGTTATTATGTTGTTGTTTGCAAAGAAAATTACAATTCAATATTAAAAACAAATTAGAACTAGTATTTACAATTGAAACAATTAAGCTAACTGCAGACTGTTGCAAACAATCTACAGGTAACTCAACTGATCCATATCAATACCAGTCGGAAGCGTCCCCAAGACGCTGGCTGCATTGCCCCGCTGTATGGCAACGCTGATGCGCTGCGCCAGATACCCGCCTGCTCTCGGGTCACGCGACGCGTCGACCAGACGCTCAGATAACTTTTTAAAAACCCGGAGAGCCTCGGTACCCCACGGACCTAGGGTCTCGACCCCAAAGGGAGCAAATATAGGCTCTGTCGAGACCTGCATATTTGCGTCTCTTGAGATCCTCCAGATTGTTGTTGTTTGAATAAATATCTTATGGCTTATAACAATAATCGGCCGAGGGCGTGTTGGATACGCACATCGATTTTCCGTAGCCCATATCATTATAAATGATACAATGTGTTTTGGGAACCGCTTCATAGGTAACAGTAAAGTGTATATTTTTTTTAGCTTGTTCGCCCTTCTCATGAAAAGAGAAGCATGGATAAGATTTGTCCAAAAAAGATAAAGTGTGGAGTCTAATTAGTGCAAGCATGTTGGTACATGTTGTACTTATACAATACAATTTTTTTTAAATCTAATGATTTTAAACGCATAACAATTCATTTTTATTTACTATTGTATTTTACCATTTTTCACTAATACGCTTTTAAATAGTAATACCTATGCATAGGTACTTTATTAAAAATTATAATGTAAGTAGTTTTGTATGTACAAAAACTGTGTGAAGTGTTTCTTCTGCGGTGTAAAATCTTTAAGAGCGACATGTTGCGCTATGTTGAACGAAACGCGTAAGCGCCACCAATTTCTTGGCGCTTACGACATTTTGGTCGCGAATAAACTCTAATCTATAAGCAGTTCAGTTCAGTTAATTTATTCTCAAACAAAAACATTTGTGTCGGAATATTTACAATAAAAAAATAATATAAAATAATCACTAAAATCAAAATATTAAAACTTAAATAAATAACATGTCAATTAAAATAATAAATTAAATAAGAAATGTAAAAATAAAAATTATACAAAATACTTGCCTAACATTGATTAAAAGTATAGGTATCTTTTATTGCCTCGGCTAGATGTGTTTGATCTTTGTCGTTAAAATAATCGTCAATGAAGTAGTAACATTTTTCGAGTAAGAAATGCATCAAATGCTTTCCGAACTTTACTGGACAGTATACCTATAGTTTTAAAGACAACTGGAAGTCTATAGTACAGTTTAACAGCCTGATATCGAACTACGTTCAGTCTTGCAAGAAGGTCATTTTTAATGTCTTTTCTCCCAGTTTTTCCCTAATTAATCTGTCTTCCATACTTTCATATCTATCGAGATTTTTTACTAGTTTAGTCAAGCTTAACAAAATGTTCCTGACAAGAATCTGTTCGCTGTATACGTAGGTACTATATTTCTAATTGCTCTCTTTGTGTATTATAAAAGCAGTATTGTGTTGTATAAGCATACTCGAGCTGTTGCCCCAGAACATGATCCTATGGGTGGGTACAGACGTACGTACTATACGTATATGTATAGCGAAGCTTAGACTCTACCCGTGCAAAATAAACGAGCCTGAGTTGTGTTATTGTTACTTCGTCTCTGATATCTATTCCGTCTCTTTAAACTTCTGATAGCGTAGCATGCGGAGTATAAGGAGCTTTCAATATAAGAGACACATTAATGATTCAATGTTAATGTCATTGTTATTTAGTATTATTCTATTATTATTCTTAGATGTCGACTTAAATAGAATAATAATAATAGTTAATATTAATATATAATTAATAATACATTTGTCTTTTTAATATTTAGAATTAAATTATTAGTTGAAAACCACTCGTCAAAAGCGATCTAGCGCTGCATGTTTTGACAGTATGATTAGACGAAATCTAATGTTTTAGCGCTGCAGCAAACACATAAATTACATATCAATCCACGGCGCGCTTGCCCCGCGCAGTCCCCCCCCCGCTGTGATCAAGTTGTCGCAGCTTTTTAGGGTTCCGTACCCGAAGGGTGAAAACGGAACCCTATTACTAAGCCTCCACTGCTGTCCGTCCGTCTATCACAGGGCTCTATTAAAGCTCCCATACAAAAAGCGTGATTTTTTTGCCTTTTTTGCTCTTAATTTGTCAAGACTGTATCTCTTGAACTGCAGTAGGTAGGCACATGAAACTTTCTATATATAAGTAACAGTTCTACTGTAATAACAACAAATACTAAAAATTAAATAAAGTTAAAAATTTAAAGAGGTCTCCAAACAAGTGAACATTTGATGTTCTTTGAAAAAGTTGCCTGATTTTTACGGTACGGAACCCTTCTTGAGCGAGTCGGCTCGCACTTGGTGGTTTATTTTGTTTGGTATAGCTTCTCTATAGGTACGTAGAAATAATAACTCAATGGTAATAATCATTCAGTGTGAACTACATACTGAAGTGCTTTTGAAGTCTCAATGGCTCCAGCAAGGGTTACGTGGTTGCTACGGACAAAATCCTAAAAAAAATATAAAAAGAGTGTTAAGAGGGCGCAATCCGCGCCATTTTGTGAAAAGGATAGGCATAGGATTTCGCGTTCATAGGAGTAGGACAGAGCATACGTTTTTGGCGCGACGACGTAAGCGCAAAAATCAAGTTTTTGCTTATTTACAAGAAAACTACACAACCAAATAATTAGTAGGTACGTGATAAATAACCTACGCATAAACTCTTCCCGCGGGTGGCGTAAGAGGCGACTAAGGGATATCCACCGGGGGCGGGCAGCAGCGCCCCCTGCAGAACAATGCTACCACCGAACTGCGATCCCCAACCCGCATGCCCAGCGTGGGGATTATGGGCATTACCCCCATGAGATAAAAGCCAACAAGGCGCTTATCAAGGAGAAGCCTGGGTCCAGCAGTGGACCAATATACGCTGTGGAGGTGGTGGAGGAGGAGTCTCTATGATATTCACATTTTATTGACTTATAAATTTATGATTAGCTTTTAAGTTCTTATAACACAACAATTTGCTAGTCCGTGTAGCAAATTATATAGGCTGTGGAGATGGAGATGGAGAACCTGCATCAAAATATAAATCATTTCAATAGACCGCAGGGTTCCTGAGCTCTCGACCAAATGATTTGTGAAACAGTGCACTTTCATGATTTTTGTTTAACGTAACTTTTTTACGTAATTGTTGTTTCACATTCAAGGAACCAAAGAAAAAATTCAAATTTGTGTTTTTTACCACGGGGATCCCGGGAGTACTGAGATCTCGGCCTAGCTGGATAACCAAACCTGCTAGGTTCGCCTCTAGCAAACCGTAATTAGCCTAGCTGCATTGCCCCGCTGTATGGCAATGCTGAAAAGCTGCGCCAGATAACAACTCACCAGCTCTTGGGTCACGCGTCGTCGCTTCGACCAGATGCCCAGATTAGAATAAGAATAATAGTAAAATATATTTATTTTATAAAGTTATCTGAGCGTCTGGTCGACGCGACGCGTGACCAGAGAGCTGGTGGGTATCAGCGCAGCGCATCAGCTGTGCCATACAGCGGGGCAATGCAGCCAGCGCGTCTTGGGGACGCTTCCGACTGGTATTCATATGGAGCAGTTGAGCTACCTGTTGATTGTTTGCAACAGTTAGCTTAATTGTTTCAATTGTAAATACTAGTTATAATTTGTTTTTATTATTGAATTGCAATTTTCTTTGTCAATAATAATATCCATTTAAAAAAAATATTATAAACAGAACTTGTACATACTAAATAATACTTAAAAACAAAACTTAATTTAAGCGGGGAAAAAAATGTGTACATAGGCTATGTACTAAGTACACATTTTTTTTTACAACATTGGTTCTGACTCAGCATGAGTTAGCATCCAACGCTCGTCTTCCGCCGCCGCCAGAGCCACTTGTTTGCGTTACGAATTCATCATTTATAATAATCAAAACATAAGCACGAGTTTTTGTTTTCAATACTACTCGTAAGCCAGAGGCCGGCGGAAAATTACTCAAAAACGTGAAACCAAAAATCATGACACAAGTTTCGATTCGAAAGCCCAAGTTTCGTACTGTTTATTTTTCCTCGTTTAATTCAGGCCCGAGTTTTTGTTTGTTTGGCGAAACTGGTCAAAACTGCCAGGTTGACCGGACGTAACGGTTTTGAGATTCTAGTTTATTTTTAGGTAGTTCTTTTGAAACCTGCGTTGAGCTCGTTACATTTTTGCTCTGAATAGAATCTATTACGATGGCGCAATGCGCGCCATTTTGTTGCAAACGATAGGATATAAATATATAAAGATTTTGAATTTATAGGAGCCGGAGAGAGCTTACGTTTTTGGATCGGCGCAAGCGCAAAAATCTGGTTTTAGCTTTATCTACAAGAAAACTATACAACTTATGAAGAAACTGGTTCTAGGAACCAAATAATTTTGTTATAACCTACGAATCAAAACATAAGTCAATAGACCGCAGGGTTCCCGAGACCTCGATCAAATTATGTGCGAAACAGTGCACTTTCATGATTTTTTGTTATCGTATTTTTTTTTCTCTATCGTGTTTTCACAGACAATGAACCAAAAATATTTAGAATTTTATGTATTTCGAGTTTTGTGCTGATCCCGTGTACTCACTCACGGTGGACGAGAGATCCTACGCCTATCATATTCATAAAATGGCGCGCATTGCGCCCTCTTAAAGAAGATCATGTTATGGCGGAATTGTTTTTTGGATTACATAGAATCTATGAGACGGGGGATTGGAGGAGTAAAACCGAGAGCGTACAGTAGTTAGGTAAGTACCTACATATTATCATTAATTTTGCAAAAAACATGAAGTTAAAAAAACCGAAATAGTCGCGGGCAACAGCTAGTAGGTACCTAAGTAATCTCTATAAATGATAATGTTAAGTTTCTTATAATCTAATATCTATATCTATATCGAATAATATCTAATATCTATATCTATATCTATAGAGAAAATTACAACCAAATAATAGAAACAAATTAGAACAAGTATTTACAATTGAAACAATTGAGCTAACTGCAGACTGTTGCAAACAATCTACAGGTAGCTCAACTGATCCGTGTCGGAAGCGTTCTCAAGACGCTGCAGCGCTGGCTGCATTGCCCATTGTAGGTATGGCAATGCTGATGCGCCGCGCTCACGCTCTCGATTTTTGTCTAATAATCCCCTTCCTCAGTTTAATCCGATTGTAAGGGGATTTTTAGACCAAACTTACGCGTCGCTTCGACCAGACGCTCAGACAGTAGGTATAATAATCAATCAGACATAACTTACCTACCATTCTATTACGGATACTTATGCATTTATATTTTGTTAAACAACTTTCACAACTTGTGCGAATTTGCCGATAAGACTAAATTAGCATAACACGCGCTGAAAGCTCATTTATAATATTAGGTCCTTACATATGAAATTGGCGTTTTTCGTACTGGCCACTTTAATCACAAATTTCTCCTCTTTGGTAAGGAATTCCAAATTCAAATTTGTACAGCTATAGACTCATGTATTTGTGCTTCGATGATCGTCATTCATTTGTTTTTTTTCTTCTGTTTTTTTCTGTTTGCGTCACTCATTTTACAAAATGGAAAACTTAAAATATCGCATTATTTACGAGTACGAGTTCCGCCGTGGCACTAGTGCTGCGGAAACAACTCGAAGGGTGAATGATGTGTATGGCGGTCGTGTTGCAAAAGAAAACACAGTTCGTTTTTGGTTCCAACGTTTTCGTTCTGGAAATTTTGACCTGCAGAACAAGCCCCGTGGACGGCCTGAGACTCAAGTTGATAATGAAGAGTTGAAGGCTATTGTGGAAGCGGATCCATCGCAAACCACGTCCGAGTTAGCTGCAGGCTGCGATGTTAGTGATAAAACTGTTTTAATTCACTTGAAGCAAATTGGGAAGATTAAAAAGCTTGAAAGGTGGGTACCTCACGAATTGACTGAAGCAAACCGGCAAACGCGCGTCGACTGCTGCGTTACATTACTAAACCGGCACAATAATGAAGGTATTTTAAACCGAATCATTACCTGTGATGAAAAATGGGTTCTTTACGATAATCGGAAGCGCTCAGCGCAATGGTTGGATCCTGGCCAGCCAGCCAAATCCTGCCCCAAGCGAAAATTAACCCCAAAAAAGTTACTTGTAAGCGTTTGGTGGACTAGTGCCGGTATTGTTCATTACAGTTTTCTCAAATCTGGCCAGACTATTACGGCTGATGTCTATTGTCAGCAATTGCAAACCATGATGGAAAAGCTAGCGGCTAAACAACCTAGGCTGGTCAATCGCTCCACGCCACTGCTGCTTCACGACAACGCTAGACCACACACTGCGCAACAGACGGCTACTAAATTAGAAGAGCTTCAATTGGAAAGTCTAAGACATCCTCCGTACTCCCCGGACCTTGCTCCAACAGATTACCATTTTTTTCGAAATTTGGATAACTTCTTGCAAGGGAAAAAATTCAACTCCGATGAGGCAGTCCAAATCGCCTTCAAAGATTTTATTGATTCCCGTCCGACTGGTTTTTTTAGTAAAGGGATCAATGAACTACCTATAAGATGGCAAAAGTGCATAGAAAATAATGGTTCATACTTTGATTAATTAAATATATTATATTAAAAAATATTCGACTTTTTGTTCCTCCCATACAAAACGCCAATTTCATATGTAAGGACCTAATATATGACCGACCGAGTTTAGTAGTCCACCCTCATCTGGCTCGCGATCGGTGGATAGTGTAGCGAAAACGAAAGGCGTAGCGGAAGTTGACGACAGAATGGGATAAAATCAATAAAAATTATTAAATAATGCTGGACAAACCTCACATTATTTAGCTCCAAAGTTTTTTCAATTCATGTCATGAGGGAAAAAATGCTAAGGGACTTATTTTTTTTTATTGGTAGATGATTTTCAAGCATTTGGCCACATCCATTATTGGTTCGGGACCCCGTGTTTCAGTAGGTATGCACCTATGTTTATGCCAGTTAATTAGAAGTTTAGGTTAATTTAGTTTTTTTTGCAACTGTTGTACAATAATGTTCTAAGTTTGTATGAGAGTACAGCTCTAACAACTTATTTTTTATCGAAAATACAATAATGGCGAACACACACTACAGAACTGTATCTCCACTGCACAAGCATGCTTTTTAGTATTTGTTTATTTAATTTTTTTTGTTCATTTTAACAAGCAAGGTTGAGGTTGTTTTATAAGACCAAAACTTTTGACCTAGATTTTTTCATAAGAAAGAAGCTCGACCATTTGTAGGCTATGGTAAAGCTAGCTGCAAATTTTGTCAAGAAAGCCAAACACGTTAAATTGAATTTATGAGCGCGATTGCGTTTCGCTCAAGTTTTCTTAATCTCACTTGTTTCGTTTAATTTTGTATACTACATGTCGCTTGGAATTGGATATTTTATTTACTTAGGTATATTACTTCTCTACCCTACCTACCTGAAATCCACCTGAAATTCCTGAAACCTAACCTACCTGAAATTAAACCCTGATACCTTAACACCTGAAATTTCGTCTGACTATAACAGACAGCCTAAGGTGGATATATTTATATTGTATTGACAACAGCCTCGTACTTATTTAATGTTAAAAAGTTGATTTGGACATGACGGCGGGCATGGACAATTTGATAATACGTTAATTCGACTGAATAAAGCACGAATACATCGTTTTTGGACTATAAACACTTGTAATTTGTTTGTAAAATTGCCCCAGAAAATAGTTCATACCTGAGGATCGATCCAACATGACTACAGTACGCACTGTGAGCAACAGAAGTGAGCATTCGATACAAGAACGTGATAATGATTATATTTATCATATTAAGTCTTAGCCTATTCTGCAATTTTAACGGTACAATGAAGGATTTATTCATCACGAGTTGATCTAATTTTGATGCAACTTTTATGTCAATAAATGGCATGGTTATCATGCCATTTATTGACATAAAAGTTGCATCTTGCCTTTATCATCAGTCCATACTAGTCCACTGCTGGACAAAGACCTATTGTAAAATAATGATGCCCAATAAATGGGTAAAGCACACGCTACATACACCCAAATAACTATTATACTTTTAGCGATACCTCGCCGGCTGCGCCTGCGCCTCCGCGCTTTGGCTACTTACTTAGTTCACATGTGTTTGTCTGTACTGTTTGTTATCTATCTAGTACTAAGTAGTCTCTTTTTATTTTATTGTCTCAAAGTTTTTTTGTATGTGTTGTGTGTAATAAATAATTTTCTTTCTTTCTTTCTTTTCTTTAAGAATCGACGCCTTCAACTCGCCCGCGGATACTGTAAGAGGTCAAATAATTATGGAACCTACCAGAGGAATTGCAGCAGCGTCCGTCTGCTTAACACCTCTATGCCAACACCAATCCGCCTTCCAAGCGTGATGATTATGGAGAGCCCACTTGTGGGACCCCTTGGGAGGCACGTTCAGCAGTGGACCACAGACAAATATTTCCTTCTATTATGTACAATTATTATCAGTGCTATAAAAAATCTTATTGAACGCTAAAAATAGACTCCAAGTTGCTTATTGCAATAACGAACGTCGAGGTCCGCAAATAAACACAACCGGTTTGTTCTCAAAAACCGTTGGATGACGCAAACGGTGGCGATTATAGAGACACAGTTTTTAGGGTTCCGTACCCGAAGGTCGAAAACGGAACTCTATTACTAAGCCCCCGCTGTCCGACCGTCCGTCTGTCACAGGGCTCTATCGACCGTAATAGGTAAACAATTGAAATTTTCATAGAATGTGTATTTCTCTTGCCGCTATAACAGCAAATAATAAAAATAAAATAAATAACCAAATTAAAAGGGGCTTTCATACAAAAAACGTGATTATTTGGCTATATTTGCTCTTCGTTTGTCAAGGCTGTATCTTTTTAACCACCATAGGTAGACACATGAAACTTACTATAATTATGTACTTAACACTTCAACTGTTATAATAACAATAAATAGGTACTAATAAAATAATAAAACTGAAAATTTAAAGGCGTCTACAAGTGCTCTCCGATACAAGTGAATATTTGCTGTTATTGAAAAAGTTGCCTTCTTGTGCGAGTCGACTCCGCACATGGCGGTTTCTTTGAATTTATTTTTAGCACATGTTCGTTGGTTCGGAGGAACCAGATTAACTTTATTATTTATTACCATGGTCATATGATGGGTCATACATATCATAAACATAACAATTTGATTGTTTTAAAGAAACTAATATCGACTTCAAATTCCTTAGTATTTATATTGTTTTTTAAGTTTTTCGGGAAAAATACTAATCCCTTCGAACTAAATTTTCTATGTGACCATCTCGAGATCATTCTCTATAAAAAAGCGAAATAATTTTCCAAATTGGTCCATAATTGACGGAGAAATCGACGGACATATAAAAGTTTCATGTGCCTCTATTAAATTTTATATTATAATAATACCTTTAGAAGTTAGATTGTTTCTTTGTATCTGACATTGAACTATTTGTATTATAACAACAATTCTATTAAATATGAGTTATTATTTGGCTGATAAAACTTTTTGTGATCATGAGGTAGGTTCTGAAGCTAAAGCAGATAATAAATAGCTATATAAGTTAAGAATGTAAATGTGTCTTATAGAACATGTTGGTATATTGTGTCAAAAGATAGATAAATGAACTGAACTAGAACTGAACTCTCTACCTAGCCATTATATATAATGATTGCCGGAATGGAGGTGTAAAAAGGGTATTTCCACAAGCGATGATATTAATTGGAGGAACTAACATAGCCAATAGAATAAACATTGATTTAATATTCAAAGTTAATAAATGAGGTAGGCAAGTTTTGAACACGTAGGTTCCTAACGTGTTACACGTTGTACCTAACCCTTAGCTGAAACTTTTTTAAATAGTCTAGGCTAGGCCTAGGATTTTCCTATGATGCTTGCTCTAGAGAGGTTAAAAATTATTTTTTGTACAAGGCTTTCCAAACTTTAAAAAATTTAAAAGTAAAAATCATTTATTGGTAGGTACAGAACATGAAACAGAAATAGTTTTAAAAACGATGTCATCTGCAGGAGAATATTATTATAAAAACTGTGGTACTACCAAAACTATTATCATATTAGCGACATCTCCCGTCAACAACACATACACATACACATAGGTTGCCGAAAACCACCGCGAAATCATCACACTTTTGAACCTTTTTTTATCAGATAGTACTAATAAATGGCGTTAGTATATCTTTTGGCCTGTGTGTCTACCACGAGTTGTCACAGTTAGATCGCCTGACGTTACTACAGTAGTTACGTAATACGCTTAAAGTATGCTTAGTACCATTTTAGTACCCAACTATCCGCTAGAGGCGCTGTTCAAGTTTTCATACATTTTTTTTAACTACAGTCGCTAGCGAGTATACCTAGATTGTTAAAACTCAAGGTAGACACACTGGTTGTACTTTGTTTCTAACAATGGCATAAATGTGTAAGCGGCTCCCTCTTTAGATTTTTGGCACCTAAATCATCAATCTGTGCCCTGAGTCCGGTTGACGATAGTATTGGGACTAGATACGTAACGTCTAATTTTTCCATAGGATTTAGTATATGTACTTACAGAGGACAGTGAACTAGTAGGTAACTACGCAATTTCCTAAAAGTGAGACGTCTCGATCGATACTATCGTCAACCGGACTGCGCGAGCCTATTTTAATTCTCCAACATAAAATTGCGTGTTTCGTTTCAGGCAATGTGTGTACCTCCTAATACACCGAATTAGAGCACTGTACCAGCTGTAAACAAACGATACCGTCTTTTGGAGAATATAGGCTTCTGGAGCTCGTGGGGCGAATCCTTGGATGAAATAAATGCAGAGTATGTGCCTACCTACTAATTAACTTTCTACCAAAAAATAGACCTTATCTTCACAACCTAGAGCTTCATATAGCAAAACTTCTGGAGATATGGGTCTCACGGCTTGATGGCAGAGACGTCCGTATACTCTTACTTACCTATGTGCTATAGGCGCCCAATATAATAAAGAACGTGAAACTAATGCGCCTCTTCAATCTTGGAATAGCAACTCTCTGAAATATTCTCAAGCAAGTCTGCTATGCCCATAAATTTGATTGTTTTGAAAAAACTGAAAACCTACTTCGAATCCCTTAGTTTTAAACTGTATTTTAAATTTCGGGGTAAATACTAATCCTTCGAAAATGAAATTTTTGAGACCACTGCCGACTGCAATGCCAATGTTGGGCAAGACATCCCTCATCCTTCCAGTTTCCGTTGTGTTACGGGCCAGTCCGGAACTTGTACGCAGACTTAATTTCAGCGAAACTTCTATCGTGAAACACAACATTACCTTTGAATTAATTCTAAAATCCTAATATTTTGAGCGAAATGATATAAAAATAACAAATACGCATAGAGCCATCAACCTATATTTTATTTATAGTAACATACAATAATACAACAAATAAACATGTTTTTAAAACATCGTATAACGGCTAGATACATAACACCACCGATCTTAGGTCAAATTGATAAAGAAACGATAAAATTCGTTGAAAAATCTGCCCATTTGTACCAAGCATATAAGTGCATACACTCCAGCTGTGAAACGTACACACAAACACTCACAGTTAAAAATGCTAGAATGGTCCCACATTACATACACACGTACAAAACAGACATTTTGTCCCAACTCTGGATTAGTACCAGCGATTTTCCCAACACTCGCTCTTTCATTACCTAGGCATTTAGATATTAAATGCAAATAATACATCTATAATACAATCTGTGAACAGTTTTACTTTTCCAATTTAGTTCTTAATCTTAGATGGTGTTATTAAATATCAATTAAAAAGCCATGAAATATATTTCTTTCAGCAGTTTCAGCGTAACCTTATTTGTATTAATTTAAAACAAAAAGAGCCTTATTTTATTAGGATTTAAGCTCATATTGGCATTTCAAAAGGCACAGCAACAATAACGCCATCTATTGGGAGCTTTTTTATATCAATAACCCAATTCAGTGGTGCATAGTGCAAATACAATAAAAGTGTGGATTGGCCTTTATTTTTATACACAACGGGAACCATGCTTTAATATCGGGAATCAACAGTTTATAGTGTACATGGATCCTATTGCTTCTGTCATAGTTAGTACATTATTTTTCTAAATTGTTTTTGTTAATTGACCTAATAAACGGAATATCAATGAAAAATAGAGTACTAAATACGACTAGTTAGAGTTCTAACACCGCCGCGGTTAATATTTGATACACAGGGTGTTCTATGATTACTTTTATTCCTTCTAAAATTAATTTCTAGCAGCGGTTCCGACTCCGGAGTCGAACGCGCAAGTAAATGAATAAAATAAATAATAGCCAAATAACCAAAAAACGCCGACATTCTTATACGAATTAAATCCTATGTTAAAGTGATAATTATTTAATATTTTATTGATCGTTGCGTTATTTAGTGCTAGATGGCGTGATTTGAAACGTTTTACAGGTTTTTTACCCAAGTGTTCAATAAGGTATAAGCAGTTAAAAATCCCTTGTTGAAAATAGCGGTGATAGAACTAATTCTGTAATTCTCGGGAGCATTCCCTTACGCGAGATTACGAGTGTTACCAACTTTAGGTTCAGAGGCGATTATAATCGAAGGCTGTTACTATGAAGTTTCCGAACATGGGATAATGTTAGGTTATTTTTGTCGCTGACAGTGGGCATAACGATTTGGGAACGTCTGTAATGTCATGTTTGTGTTTAAATGATGAACAGGGTGGATTTTTTGGAGGGGCTGTAAGGGACCACCCCTTACAGCCCCCTCATACCTTAACCGGTGTAGCTACTTTCCATAATATTTAGATAATTTTATATATGCACATTCACAGATTTAAAAAAAACATACATTTTACAAAAACTTTTTTGTTGCCAATCGATCTTTTTTCTTATTCTGATCAAAAACTTATATCAGACCAACTGAGGTTGGAGTACTAAAACACTCAGAAATAGCCACATTAAGTGCTGTGCGGCGGTGGTAGTGCGTTCGAGATATTTCACAACCTTTAATCTAATGTTATGTGTGAGTAGTTTAAGAGTAACAGCCTATCACCCTCAAGCTATAAGTCCCGTAATCTCGCGCACGACATGCCCCGACGCCGCGCCCTTATTATCTAATAATCGTCGATGTCATACAGATTGTCGATCTCTTCGTCGTCGAGCTGCATCGACTGGAAGTCCACTTTGTAGCGGAGGAGACCTGGAAATACAAAATGTGGATTAATATACTTGTAATTGCAAAGATGATAAGTTCTGTTAAGGCTATTACGGAATAAAAAGCAACTTATATAGCAACTAAGAATTTAAATTAAATGCCAATTTACGACTTAGGCGGCACTTGAACCAGCAACCTTCCACTCTCACTCAGTACGGGAACGCGCTACCAATTGCCGCCACTAAGTCAAGAATCCGACTAGTTGAAAATCTTAGGGACTTTCTACAGATTCGAGCCCAGTTTTTCTCTACCTACAAGATATTATTTAAATTCTTAGAATTTTCCCTAAGTGCTTTAAAAACAAAAAAAACTATAGAATAAAGGCACCCCAGCACCGCCTCGCCTGGTGCGGAGCCGCGGCGTTCGGGTACACGCCGCGTGGTCAACCAGTGAACCTCGTGTGCTCCACGGATGGACGCCACGTGATCAACCAGTGAACCTCGTTTTCGTGAACATTGGTAATGCGCTGTCAACGCAAGGCAAGTATGCGAACAGCGAGTTGTCACCGAGTGGATTGCAGGGTGGTCCACTCGCCGTCCGCACGTGGAAAGCTTGCGAGCGAAGCGATCCGGAGTTGATGTGGTGAGCGCATATCCATAGTAAGTTACATACCATGTAAAGAATACTAACCGCACGAGGCGAGGCGGTGCGGGTCGAGTACCTCTAATGAGCTATGACCATAAAGCAACTTGTGACAAAAACAATCAACAAAATAGTACTACGAATGCTCTGACTAACACAGGACTTGGCTGTAGCAAATTTCTAATAAATATAATACTATTTTATCGAAAACTACACATAAAAGAAAATACATGCATATGCAAAACGCACCACACAAAAATACTACAATACGCATGACCCATCATAAAACCTAGCAAGAGGTCAAGAACCTTCGGGATCAAAAGACCCTTACAGGTATTCTCTCTTCAAACTTTCCATGCCTAACTTCACATCTAAGTGACGGCGCATGGCGGATAATAAATAATGCTAATTCACATAGCATCATCTAGCCCCAAGCTAGCAGGGGCCTAATTCTGCTAACCAATCGCTTTACTATGACAATGGTATCGACGCAGAATCGTCCAAAGATGAAAGAAATTCTAGATAGTGTGTGCTGTGAGTGATGGTGAGATAAATAATGTTTTCAACCGCTTTTGAGTTGACACGTCTGTCCATCTGTAATTTCTTTCATCAAAGGTATAATGCCAAAATGTGTCATTCTGAGACGATATCATTGTTATGGTGAAGAAGCGATTAATTTAGTGGAATTAGGGCCCTGATATTGTGTGAAAATATACAATACAATGTTATTTATTTATTTGATTCGTGCGCCTTCACTCAGGGATGCCATAGGATTTTTTGTCATTTAATGTTATAGTCAATTCAATTAGTAGAACAGCTGAGTTAGTATTACCTCAATATACCTCACAGTTAGCATGTCATAAAGAAATACCTAAAACGGGATATGTGCTTAAAACAACAGGACTAATGTCACTCTTCAATGGGGTAGGTGGAACCAAGTGCAATAGCTTGGCGGATTTTTTACCCCTGAAAAGGCTATCGGCTATTTTTAGGACTTTGTTTAAGTTTTTTCTCAAATTTAAACTATTTAGTGCTCTATTATTATTATTATTATTTAGTGCTTTTTTGTAGGAAATAACATGACATTCTTTTTAAAATTGCAAATGCAATTTGAAATTTTAAAAAGAAAGGAAAGCCCTTGCTATTAAAATCAATATTTACGTGAGATAAAAAATGCAGCTGCAGTGTTGATAAGTAAAAATCAAAAGCGGAAAGTTCAACTTTGGATTTAATTCAAAAAATGTTATGTTATTTTGTACAAAAAAAGTAATAACCAATTAGTTAAAATTTCGGAAAAACAGAAAAAAATACTAAAAATAGCCGAGATGCGTTTCAGGGTTACAAAAGGCCGCTGAGCTTAGTTCCACCTACCCTCAGTGACCATATGGCACACTGTCTGCCGAACACCCTGTAGTTAATTGATACTTTTATAAATAGGCATAAGATCCAACTTGACGATCGAATTCGGATCCTCCAAAGGAAGAAAAAAAAGATTTTTCTTTTAAGAAAATTACTATGTTAGGTCTTAATTATTATTTTTATCTGTAGTTCTACTTTTAGCTTTAAGATATTTTTCACTTGGCGTTGTTTTTATATTCTGGACTATATCGAATTAGAAGTGAAGGACTTGTTGGAACTTGATAAATTATTGAACACTACATACATCACCCGACATTCGTTGATGATGAATGTATATGTGAAAGAGCTTCCAACATTTTTGTGTAAGAGCTGGCATACCAAATAACTAATAATTTTTTTTTACGTTTTCGAAATCAAATATCTCCGAAAGTATACCACATAAGAAATTTTATCACTAAATACTAGCGGCTACAACTAAAATATGTGCCAAACTGTCGATTGGCACATATTTTAGTTGTAGCCGCTAGATCGAGATTTAATAAAATGGTTGATGAGTAGGTATGGCAGTTAGATTCGAAGCTCTTTATTTGTTATGTAAGCGATATTTTACTTACGATTTGTTGAAAACTGTTGATATTTTCTATGTTTCTTTAAGGGGTTATTTAATTGTTTCATAATAGCAGGCATTTAGTACAGGTTGGACTTCGGCATCGGTCATGTTATTGACATAACAAAAATCAGTCGAAGCTGGACTATCGAGGAGTGCAGACGTGTTTTTTGTCAACCGTTTGTTGGCGACTAAATATAGGTGCAGATAATCTAGAGGAATTGAATAAAAATCTAGTTGATGTAAGATACTTTATTGCAAAATAAATATTCTAAGCTGTCGTACACTTTTTAATTCTTATTTCAGTGCGCTTACATACCTTAACTATCTCACAAAATATTAAAAAAAAAACCTACTTTTTTATGCATTTGCCTGCCTTAACTATCACTCTTTACAAATCCCAGCTTTATACTTTAAAACCCTAGTCTAAGCTTAAAATTATCCTTTCAACAAAACCATTCATTTGCCGAGTTAAATAATTATGAGCGAAGTTCAAACCGTTATGACAGCCTTTTCATTTTAATAGATCATACGTCATTGCAGAGGAATAAATCTACCCAACGAAAACTTGAACTCAATAACATCGGTTCGATAGAGGTGTTATTGAAGACTTCATGGTAATGGAAAAAAGGTTCTTAAACGTCAGCTGAGAGTTTAGAAATTTACTATTTCCATAGGTTTATTATTTCCACTGCATAACCCGGAACCAAAAGTTATCTTTCCTACTCGTTTTAGAATAAATCCTAAAACCTGGGCTCGCAGAACCCTAGGGCATTGGATTTTGGACCTTTTATGCCCTTTACACAATGCACACGACAGGGCACTTTCCCTACTAAAGCATGGTAACCGTGCCATGTGCAAGTGAAAATGGCGTAGGCCGACACTTCAAATGTTGTACCAAAAATGGCGTTTTTATTTTCTCCACTGCATGACCCGGATCAAAAAAAACCCTGACACCCTGGGCTTGCAGAAAGCCATGGCATTGGATTTTGGACCTTTTCACAATGCACACGACAGGGCGCTTTCTCTACTTAAAGCATGGTTACCGTGCTATGTGCATGTGAAAATGGCCTCGAGGGAACTTGGCAACAAATTTGTTTTCAGTGGTAAGCGTTTGGGGTTTTGGTTTGCCTTTGCTGAACTAAAACATATTTTTTGAAGTATTAGTCCCGAACAGAACATGTTTCAGCCTGTTGTACTGTTGCCATGACAGGAGTTACAGACTGTGACAGTGTACGAAAGGGTCGCGCACCGTCCATGTCTGGAATCGCTAGCTTGCCCTGGGCTTGCAGAACCCAGGGCATTGCATTATGATCCGGACCAATGACGCCGTCCTCACAATGCACACGACAGGGCCTGTTCCCCATGCCGTGTCAAATTTGAAAATACCCTAAAGATCCGGGATGCCAAATGTTGTAGCTAAATTGGCGTTTTGTATCGAACTTTGTACCTACCTACTTATTCACCCTTAACATTTGCTTATGCATCATTTAATCACCCCGTTTTTAAATATCCAGTGTTGCCACCTTGTTTCGTTTTTATTTTCCTATTTTGTGTCTTGCGTGCGCTGGATCTGAGATCGTGTCTGTCCACGGAGCGGATACAGATACTCTGTATCTGCTCCGTGTGTTTGTCACTTACTCTACGGTTCTGACTGAAAACCAGCGCTCTTTCACAAATTACCCCAGGTTTCTGTGTTAGAGCAACAAGCTGAGTCAGGACCTGTTAGACCTGCACACACGCGCTCGTCTGCTTGCTGAGTGGACTACTTGGTACCTATTAATTAACCCAATGTTTGTATTAGTATACTACTTACTTAGTTCACATGTGTTTGTCTGTTCTGTTTGTTATCTAGTACTCTCTTTTTATTTTACTGTCTCAAAGTTTTCTTGTGTGTGTAGTGTGTAAAAAATAATTTTCTTTCTTTAACTTTGTAATAAATTTGTGCTTATAGAGTTTTAGTTCGCTATGACTTTCATCTCCATCTCATTTCATTTATTTATTGCATCATATTATGGTACATACATTTATCAGGACTCATTGACTATATTAAGGAATACACACAGCATGTACCTATTTAGGGTGTTGCAATGGGAGACGGCCAAATACTTTATATAACTACTACTACTCTAATAACATGGTATGAAAGGTAGGTATGTCAAATACGTCATCTACAGCCTATGCCCGACTACTAGACAAATACCTCCACAGAAAAGTGCCTTAATGGCTCTTATCATTGGAAGTAATGCTGTAATCTGACACGACACTAGCTAAGACTTGGTTAAACTAAACCAAGCTAGCTTGTCCTGGGCTTCTCCCATAGTCCTGTCCTTTTGCATTGACAGGAGTAACAGACCATGACAGTGTGCGAGTGGGTCGCGTACCGTCCACGTCTGAAATCGCTAGCTTGTCCTTTATCCTGGGCTTCTCCCATAGTCCTGTCTTTTTGCATTGACAGGAGTAACAGACTGTGACAGTGTGCGAGTGGGTCGCGTACCATCCATGTCTGGAATTACTAGCTTATCCTGGGCTTCTCCCAAAGTCCTGTCCTTCTGCGTTGACAGGAGTAACAGGCTGTGACGGCTGGCGTACCGTCCATGATTGAAATCGCTGGCCTTCTTCTGGTTTCGCAGGCCTAAGGCATACCTAGGGCCTGCGAAACCAGAACAAGGCGGAGCGAATTATGATTCGCTCAAGTCTAGGCTCACCCCTAGACAAGCATCCTTCGGAGAGACCATAGATTGGCTGCAGACCATGCCGCTGCTGCGATCAGCTGGATGGACGGTCATTATAGTATAACATCCTTAAAGGCTCCTTCACACTATGTATTCGCTAGGCATAGTATAGAAAAGCCTTTGCAAACAACTGAAACTTAGCAAAGATGGATCTGCGGTCAAATACAGTACTGTCAAACAGAAGTGCAAACTCGCGTATTGGACTAGACTGGCATCTAGACAAGCATCCGTTTGGTTAGCTATGCCAATGATTGGCATTTCTCAAAAATTCATCAAGAATGTCAACATGGCATCAGTAATGTCGGCTTGCCGACTGGCATTAAGGTAATCGAGGTTGAAGGCAGCCTCATTGGATATAAAAGGTCAGAGATTTGATAAAAGAGATGTTCTTTACAAAACAAACAAGAACTTGTCTTTAAGATCTCAAAGTTTATATAAGCATGTTGACTCTTTAATCAATATTTTATCGGCTTTGTCCGTAGGTGCCAACAAAGCTGCATAATTTGCTGATGATTTTACATATTTATAGCTTAACATGATGTTCCTTAGATAAGTACAAGTAAAGCAATTGATAGGGTAAATACTAATTTTAACTCTGCCTTAATCTGGATAAAAACTGAAGAATAATTAATCACATGACGATAAATTTTATATTATAAGAATTATATACATATTAAACATTATTATATAATAATTATACTCGAGGGTACGAGTACCTTTCCAACCCACGAGTCCCGCAGAGCGATAACGGAACCTGCAATCGGTCTGTGGGATTTCCTTAACTAATGTTGACGGAATAGGCAGATGGTAGACATGGCGATTTTATTTTAATTGGCTGGAAGTTTGTCACCTACTACGTAAAAGTGAGGCGTACGGTAGTAGATGAACCAAAGCTATACTGCAAGCCAAGCTGAATCTTATTACTCTTACCAGGCAATAAGATTCAATGCTGCCAGCGTGGAGTGAAAATTCGGTCATGAAAAAAATGCTGATGTTAATAATAAAACATCAGCATTTTTTTCATGACCGAATTAAAGGCAATGGTAGCCAATAATTGGTTAAAATTGCCTATAGCAAATACATACACAGGCCTGTTCCCGTCAACATAGCATACAACCAGGCATAGAAGTCCAGCCTAATGTGCCTGTAATTTCACCGGCAACCATACCCCTAAAGCCGAAAGACAGCAATGCTGCTTTACGGCTGAAATAGGTATGGCGGTAGTACCTCCCCGGGCGGATCCTGCACTAAGGCCCTACTACCTACGGTTTCCTAACTTACTAAGACATAATATTAAAGGGCATATACAACTCGTAACTGTCTACTTAATCTGCCTTACAAAAATATTATGATTATCCTGGACACAGTCCTTTTTTCTTATAAAACTTGCAAAATTCTTTAAACTCTACGATGCACGCACTGCATTCCTGAAACTCAGGCATAGATGTCCAGCCTAATGTGCCTGTAATTTTACCGGCAACCATACCCTTAAAGACCAAAGACAGCAATGCTGCTTTACGGCTGAAATAGTTATGGCGGTAGTACTTCCCCGGGCGGACCCTGCACTAAGGCCCTACTACCTACGGTTTCCTAACTCACTAAGAGATAATATTTAAGGGCATATACAACTCATAACTGTCTATTTAATCTGCCTTACATAATTATTATGATTATCCTGGACACAGTCCTTTTTCCTTATAAAACTTGCAAAATTCCTTAAACTCTACGATGCACGCACTGCATTCCTGAAACTCAGGCATAGATGTCCAGCCTAATGTGCCTGTAATTTCACCGGCAACCAGACCCTTCAAGCCGAAACACAGCAATGCTGCTTTACGGCTGAAATAGGTATGGCGGTAGTACTCCCCCGGGCGGCCCTGCACTACGGCTCTACTACCTACGGTTTCCTAACTTATGAAGATATAATACTAGTTTCTGCCGGCGGCTTCGCACACGTTGTTTCTATAGAAATGTTCAATGTTACTTCTACCCCATGGAAACAGAGTAATGGGATAAAAATTTGCCTCAGTTTTATTCCAGATCAATACCTACATCTACATATATATAAGATTTCAACCCGATCCGTTCAGTAGTTTTGACGTGAAGAAGTAACACACATCCATCATATCGATCAATCCGTTTTGTTAATTTTACACATTTTTTTTTGTACCCTTTTCCAATTAAATAAATATTCTATTCTATTCAGTGCGGTATTGTTGTCGATTCAGTCAGATAGCATAAAAACTTAACTAATTTGGCAGCAATCAAAATGTTGCCGTCTCTGTCTCATGGATCAATATAAAAACAATGGCATAATTTTTACCGCTGTAAAATTGATTTAGTTCTTGTTCACTGACATAATATTCTCCCGCTATTCGACATTATATGGACCTAACAATCTAATTTGATTATAGTCTTGAAATGTTTACGCACAAAACTATGAAAGTATAAAATAAGGATTTGTATGAGTGATGCTTATGTTAATTCAGATTTTGTAAGTTCAATATTACTATTTACAACCAAAGGCTTTGACTAAACAGCCAAAGTCAAAAATTTAAGCGTATCCCTAGTATAAGTCGCATAGATAAAAATTGGGATTCTCAAAATTACAGCACGCTGCCCGCCCTGAAGAACTTAATTGGTCAAATATGAGCGAAGCGGGACAGCATGAGAGAGTCTGTTATTTTAAATCCCAGTCTTTATCTACGCGAATTATAGGCTAAAACAGGATTTATACGTTTAGAGTAGGATCTAATAGTCATCCAAGTCAACCCCTTCAAGCGGCTCCGGATCGTCCATTTGAAATGATTGGAAGTCAACCTTGTACCGAAGAATGCCTTTTAAGTAAATTTAGTTTAAGCAAAATAGTTTCGTTTTTAAGTAATGTTGTTAAGTTTGAAGTTCAATCCCACGATGTTGATTAATTAGTTTATTTTTAAGCAAATTAAGTTTAGTTTTTAGTTCATCCCACGGTGTCCAGACAGCGTAAAAGAAAGGAGAGAAAATATAGATTAGTATGGTGGAGGACAAGCATTGTATGCGTTTTAAAAATACACAAGTAGCGACAAGGATATAAACAGAAGGCCATAAAATATTGGTGATCCGTTTGGAAGGGCCAAGTTTCTTTACAATGACGGGAGAAGTTATGTAACAAAAACCCTGCCTTATCATCGTCAATAACTGCCTGGGATCACTTACTGCTGGGATAGGCCTCCATTCGCTTCTCCCAGCCTCTTCAATCCTGTATTTTTCGCTTCGAACATAACGGGAAGGAAGCTATTTACTAAATACACCCCTCAGCAAAGTACACGCAAACATTCTACACAATGTTAAGAACGTTTACGTAGGTGTTTACCTAACCTTCCCGTTAGAAAATCGGAGGGGGTGTTCGTCGCAATTTTTAAGCTATTCCCGGCTCCTTTATGTTCGAAGGCTTCTTGCAACCAAGTGCAGCGTGCGACTTTGAAAATATTGTCATACCATCATCATTATTACAGCCTCAGGTTCACTGCTGGACATAGGCCTCCCCAAAAGGTAATTGTAAAAAGAATGTTTAGGGAGGGTTTGCACTAATCGCCACGCTTCACAAGCGGAACCTACGAAACCCGAGGGGCCTTGGGGTACTGTAAATTATAAGCCAAATGACAAGCCCGTGTATCTTAAATTGGCTTAAATAGTAAATATTTTAGCAAACCTATAATTTAATTCAATTCATTTATTTATTTGTGATACATTTTTCTGATTAATATTAATTTTATGCTTTAATTTAATTGTATTTGATTACCTATATGTAATTTTAATAATTTTAATATTAAGTAATTTGTTTTAATTTAATTCTATGTAATTTAATTAAATGGATTTGATTTAATTTAACCAGTATATTTAATTTTATTAAATTTGTTGTAGGTGGGTACACTAAGAATACTATCATTTACTATAAGAGATTTCTGCTACTAACAAATTATGGATCATGTTATCTGAAATAAACGAACTCTACATTATTTATAGTATACCAGTGGCAGTCACGACGTTAGAATCGAAGCCTCCAACTGAGCGCTTGGATGTCGTAATAGTCGACTAACGGAATCTACTAAAGGAAGAGCAGGATTCCTTCTGTGTATTTTAACACCTGCATTGCGATTACCAACCCGCCTGCCAAGCGTGGCGATCATGGCATAAACTCCTTGTTTGAGGCATGTTCGGCCGTATGTATGTGTACTGATGAGAGGATAACGGGCTACACACCTCCAATGCCACCGAAGCCGCGAACAAACTGGCTGCCCTCCTGACTCTTGTCTGTGATGATCTCGAGCGTGGCTCCGAAGGACTTGTAGTTGTTGGCTAGCCACTCCAGCAGCGGCTGGCATTCCACCAGCTCTAGCTCCACTCCGCTCTAGAAAGGTGAAATAAAGAAAGAAAATTAGTTTTTGCCTCACAGAAAGGTAAGCATCTTTTAATTACTACTCCACACTAATAATTTAATAATAATGCTGGACAATCCTCACAGCATCATCTAGCCCCAAGCTAAGCAGAGCTTGTGTTATGGATACTAGATGACTGATATACTTAATACAATACTTAAATAGATAGATATTTTTTATTTAATGTACATAGAAAATACCCAACACACATACACATAATAAACGCGAAAGTTTTACCACCGTATTCATAATGGTCTGCTAACTTGAAACTGTTATTACATTATTTATCACTTATGTCAATAGAAGAACACAAAGTGAGAAATTATTATAAATATTCACGGTTATTTATCGCGTTTATTGAACTATTCAGTCATCCCGTGACCACGACAGAGTAAACCTGTTGAAACGTCGGGAAAAATATGTAATGAAATGGCATAAATACCCGTGAATATGTATTATAATGTGTTCTGATCGCGTAAGTTTAAAAACTTTATGAGTAAGAAATAACAATGTTTTAAGTTAGCAGATGAATAAAGAGATAGATGTTTAGATATTTGTACCTTTCCACAACAAAACTAACTTCTGGACGCATCGGGCTGAGACTGCGCTTAAATGTTATTAGAAAGAATAAAGAAAGATATACTTTATTTGTAGCTGAGAACTATAATAAATTATATAAATTATTATATATGTAAACTAATTACTATATTACATAAATTATTCAATATTTTAAAGTTTTATTTTTGAGTTACAATCATTTTAATTTTATGTTTTAAATTCCATAAAATTGTTTTTTTTTTGTATACAATTTATTTAATATTTAACTAGTTTAATGTTTTTATCTTTTTTTAATATAAATGTACCTACTCTTAAGTCTTATTAATTAAAACAATGTGTAAATCATAACAAATAATTTAAGAAAAATTCCGACACAAAAAACATATTGTTTGCGAATAAAAAAAAAATTCATTCTAGACTTGTATTAACATATGGGATACTTTTTATCCCGAAAAAAGCGTGCGTAGCTGCGGGCTAAAGCTACTACCCTCACACTTTCATTGCCCACGACGCGCACATGATTCTTTCAGACCATTAGGTCTAAAAGAACCACAGGCCCACACGCGTCTTTGCGGGTCGCCCCGCAGAGGCTGGGCGGGCAGTGTAAGCGTTAAAACATTAAATACCCACCTCTTTATCTGTGAAGTGTGACTTGTCCTTCTCCTGTTCAGGCGTGAGATGCAAGATGGTGGTCTCCTGGTTGTTCGCGTGAGATTTCAGCACGTATCTGTCGGCAAAATGACATAGCTATAGCTACCGTTCAATATTAAATATATTTAGAGGGCGCATTCCGGCGCCATTTTGTGAAAAGGATAGGCATAGGATTTCGCGTTCATAGGAGCGTGACAGAGCATACGTTTTAGGAACGGCGTAAGCGCAAAAAACGCATTTTTGCTTATTTACAAGAAAATTACACAACTTATGAAGAAACTGTTTCAAGGAACCAAATAATTAGTAATAACCTACAAATTAAAACAGAAATAATTTCAATAGACTGCAGTGTTCCTGAGATCTCGACTAATTATGTGCGAAACAGTGCACTTTCATGACTTTTTTTTCGCAATCAAAGAACCAAAGAAAAAATTTTGAATTTTATGTAATTCGAGTTTTACACCAGGTGGGGCCCGTGAGTACTAGAGAGATCTAGGCCTAGTGTGACAACCAAACCCGTTAGGTCCCCCCCCCCTTAAGGCTAGATAATGCTGTGTGAATTATTTATTATTATTCTTGCTCGAGTGAGCGACGCTGCTAGCGGGGTACATACCTCTGAATGTCGAGGTTCTCCCAACAGATGAGGGTTTCCACTGAGCCGAGCTCGAGAGCGCGAAGGGTGTCGTCCACGCCGAAGCAGTATTTGCCTGTGTCCTGGAAACGAAAAGGATTATGATTATTATGAAAACCTTACGCAAAAACTTACAAATGAATAAAGATTAACATAGATTTTGATCATATAAAAGGTGAGTAAATTCAAATTACTGGTTCTCTTTCCCAAAGTGTTAATGGCGATGGTTTACGCTGCTAGCAGCCTTTTGCACTTCATTTCGACACTACGTTTGCAGAGTCGCGGTCTCCACTCAAGAACACCTTTACCCCAGCAGCGATTGTCGGTTCTTCGGGAGATATGGCCATTGCAATATGTGTGGCATAAGTAGAAGCCAGTAAATATTAGGCAGTTCAGAACAGAGATGCCTGGAGAAGTCTTTTGTCGGAGCTCAAGGACAAGGAGTCAAGATACACTTGGCGTCACTGAACCACAGAAGTAAGATAACTTTTTTTAACCCTGGGGAGGTTTAGACTATGTGTGAGTATACTAGTCCACGGCTGGACATAGGCCTCAGATCATGAGCGCTATGTCTTCAGCCGCACCCAGCTTGTGAAAAACTACTAGCAACACTACGTTTGCCGAGTCGCAGTCTCCACTCAAGTACACCTTTACCCCAGCAGCGGTTGTCAGTTCTTCGGGAGATGAGACCGGTGTGATGAATGAATGAATAATTGTACATACAAAATAAATAAAATACCTTATATCTAAATTAATAAACAAGGAAATAACTTACAATAGACGGCCTTATTGCTTAAAGCAATTTCTTTCACGCAACCTTATTTTTTATAAGTAAATTAATAATAAATAATAATAATAATAAAAGTATTTATTTACAAAAATGGTTTTACAGAGTACTTACACTAAAAACTCTAAATTTATAAAATTAGATTAATCTTAATGTATAGTAGGTACTCTAACCTAAAACCTTAGTGCCGAAAATGCATCGACTCCTCGCTCTAACTAAGTAAAACTTGTGTTTAGACGCGAGGGCTACTCTGCCTCACAGACCCTAAGAGTACGGCTAAAATACATTACATAAGGTGTTGTTGTAACAAATGGAGATAAATTAATTAACTAAGCATGACGAAACCAAATCAAATCGGAGTTCGACATAAAACAAAAGTTAGAAACCTTAACTAAAACTAAAATGATAGTATACAACAAAAAGAAATAAAAAGATAAAAATAACCAATAGATCGAGCCCTAAGTGTTTATGTGTGTAGATTTTGTGTAAAAATGCTAATGAGTATGCGTGACTACTATGTAAGTGCTAAAAGTGTTGTATAAATAAATTTTCCTTATAAATATTTTGTATGTACATGTTGTACATGTATGGATGGATTACAGAATTTAATATATGAGCAAAATGTTATGTAGGTATTGTACATTATGAACATAACAAAAAGTTAATTAGGTACTTATTTTAAGCAAATTTTCTGTTTTCAAGTAGTCACAGTTCAATAAAAATAATTTTAATTTCTTTTTAAATTCAAAATAAGTTATGTTGTGTAAATTAATTGTTTTGTTTATTTTATTATGAAGATATTTTCCTAGGAATATTGAGTGCTTTTGTGCAAAACTAGTTTTACACGATATCAATTGATATTTTTTTAGTCTCCGTGTATTATCCTGCAAAAGTGATCCGTTTGTAATTATTGACCGAAGTCTAAGAATGGTTTGCTGAACAAAAAGTTTCCTAACACTGAGAACTTGGCATTCCGTATAGAGTTGTGACGTCGGGTATCTATATGGGTGTGAGTTGGCTACTTTCAGGACAGCTCTCTGCGCCCAAAAGACCGTAATAAGGTTGGATTATAATTAAGAGTTGGTAGTGCACAGATTGCAGGAGCAAACAGTCGTTTTTTTTTATCAATATAATACATACATACAATACTTAAACAAACATAACTAGATAATATACATACATATTAATTAAACTAACTTAGAAATAAAGGTACATAAAACAAATCAAAATAATAACATACGTGTGACTGATGTGTGGAATAAAACTGGGATAAGAATCCGGCGGCGTCGCAGCGTAAGAATAGTCCCTTCCGTCTCTGCCCGTGGATCTCGAAAGAGCCAACTATTAAGGAACCTATCAGATGAAAGGCTTTTTAGGGTTCCGTACCCGAAGGGTGCATGCAGAACCCTATTACTAAGCCTCCTCTGTCCGTCCGTCCGTCCGTCTGTCACAGGGCTCTATCTCATGAACCGTAATAGGTAGGTATACAGTTGAAATTTTCAGAGAATGTGTATTTCGCTTGCCGCTATAATAATAAAAATAAAATAAATATCCAAATTAAATAAATGTTCAACATGTTGAACATTCAACAGTGGAATTATGAGTGCTGAGTGAAGTAGAAGCCAGTAGTGACTAACCTGTGAGATCTCATCAAAGTATCTGCCGATGAGTTTCTTCTCCTGTATAAATTTGACATTTTGGAGGGACTCCGCAGCCAGCTCGATGGCTTGGTTGAAGCCATTCTCTCCACCGTATGACACGTCGACTAGCTTGATGATCTTGGCTTGGAGGCGCTGAGGAAAGATAGTTACAGATTACAATACAATACAAAAGTCCTGTATACACCAGAATATGAACATTAAAGATAATTATTTGTTCAACAAGTGAGCAAAACGATTTTTGTTGCACGTGCCGATATTAAATCCAGAGGTAGCGAAGCAGTCTAGAGTAGAGTCACGAGCGTAGCGAGTGGCTCTAAAGTAGACCTCTGAGCTAGCGCGGGAATTAAAAGGCACGAAACAAAAGACATTTGCTCTCGTGTTCAACATACAACTTTTCACCTCGACTAGCAAGAAAATATTTTGTAATTTTTGTTTTCGGCGCAGACCATAGAGTATCAATAACTTATTACACCCTCGAAATTAAGTACAGCATTCTGAATTCATATTACTATTTTCAACAAGTTGAATAACATCCTTTACTTCACATGTGAGCAAAAGCCGATTTTGCCCACCTTTTTCGAGCGAGAGTGGTGAAAAAACCATTTAATACTATGTTCACTTACAGGATCGAACATGTCGGACTGACTGAGCTCCGTCTTGAAGTCAGCGGAACCGGCTAGGATGAGCCCGGCGACGTTTGGCCGGTCAGCGCTGATGAACAGCTGTGTTGCCACCTCGGCGACCTTCCTGACGTAGTTGTGTCGCTTCTCCATACGCAGACGCGCGAAACGCAAGGCGGACTGACCACCGCGACCGTGCTTCTTCGGGAGGTCTACCGTGAATTTGTGGAGGACCTGTGAGAGAATTATTGAGTTGTCATTGCAATAATAATAATATTTTATTCAAAATAACTTACGACTAAAAGATAACAAAGTTCA
The DNA here is from genome assembly GCA_963662085.1 of Eupithecia inturbata. Classification (NCBI taxonomy): domain Eukaryota; kingdom Metazoa; phylum Arthropoda; class Insecta; order Lepidoptera; family Geometridae; genus Eupithecia; species Eupithecia inturbata. The sequence goes on from OY759205.1 coordinate 3,519,562, forward strand.
TCTAAGATTCTAATGGTATTAAATAATATGTGTGCCTGAACTAGGTAAAAACCTGTTTTTCAGGCAAAAAGAGTTCTTACATCACATAAAATAATCAAATAGAACTTAGTAACTATACAAGGCGAAGGTGCATGCTTTAAAATAATTACTTATGCTATAAATCAGTTCTGCTCTGTACCTTTGCACAAAGCATAAAGCTGAGACTGGTCCTCATTGGTTTAAAGACCAAATCAATAAATTAAAGGTCCCCAAAATTAGATATACTATTTTTAAGAGTTATCATTGGAAAACATTTTAAGACTGTGCCCCCATTATCTTGAGAGGGCGCAATACGCATTTTGTGAAAAGGATATGCATAGGATTTCACATTCATAGGAGTGGGAAAAAGCATAAGTAACGTGTTTGGAACGGCGTAGGCGCAAAAATCAAGTTATGGTTTATTTAAAAGAAAACTACGCAACTTATGAAGAAGCTGGTTCAAGGAACCAAATAATTTGTAATATTAACCTACGAATCAAAACATAAGTCATTTCAATAGACCGCAGGGTTCCTGAGATCTCGACCAAGTTACGTGCGAAACGTTTTTGAACATGTTATTTTAAATAATTTTTTGATTTGTTCCGATATCTGTGTCGTAAAACATTTTCCACCAATATTTCTTTACTTTTCTAACGTCTAGGATTCTAAGGTCCGTATTATGTAAGCTTGCTCAGTCATCGATCTTTGATTAAGTGACGTTTAATGCCTTAGAAAAGCGCTACTCAAGGACTAATCGATGACTGAGCAAGCTTTCATAACACGAGCCTAAAACCGAGTATAGTAAGACGACACTTACCTCTCTCGTATTTCCTTGAAGAGTACCAAACAGCGCACCATTACCATCCATAACAATGAAACCGAATTTATTGTCGTCAGCCAGCAGCGCCGTCAGCGCTTCCGTATGGAACTTATTGTCGCAGAGGTAGAGAGAAGTGTTGATGGGCTTGAAGGGTTCGAAGTCGATGTTGACCTTCTTCTCCTTGCCTTCTTCTGTGACGATTGTGCCGCAGTATATGACTAGGCCGTTGGGGGGCACTGTTGGATGAGAATGAAATTGTATAACATAGCGGAATACATGCATGTTCATTATTTGATTTGTAATAATAATTTATGATATAAGAATTAGCAAGCTGAAGTGGCAGTAGGCCATATCTCGCGAAGAACCAAAAACCGCTGGGGTAAACGTGTTCTTGAGTGGAGACCGCGACTCGGAAAACGTAGTGTAGAACGCCCTCCAGCCAGGTGGGCCGACGAGCTGCGAAAGACTGCAGGCAGATGCTGGATGCGGCAAGCTGATGACGGCGCTATAGCGCTCATTAGGGGAGGCATATGTCCAGCAGTGGACTAATATAGGTTAATAATGATGATGATTTATGATATGAACTAATTTAATTATTACCTAAACCTTTGTTTAAGTAATTTATGACCTGCTTATATAATTTTAATGAAACGATTAAGTGGCCAAATAAATATCTGAATGGAATTTTACATAGAAGATATTCTGGATACATGTAAACGAGGAATTTCTTCTGTTAATCTTCATATTCTTTGGCAATATTTAGGGGCGGCGCGCGGCGTTTAAAATACATCAAATACATCCTCGGGGCTTATATTAATTCTCCGATACGCAATTGCGTGTGTCGTCTTGGCCAACTGGGTACTCTTAAACACCGAATTAAGAGCTGCAACCGATGCTGTACATAATTAATGGCTCCCAGCAAGGACAATCTGTCGACGCGCGACTTGATGTTCGACGCCGTACCGAACTCGTCGCCTAACATCTTTGACACGCTTGAGATCTGTTCCTTGCGGATGATGATGGGGGAGATCATGGATGTGCTGTTTCTGAACTTATGGACATACCTTTAGTGTACAGCTTCAACCGATGCTGTACAGAAGTAATGGCACCCAGCACGGACAGTCTGTTGACGCGCGACTTGATGTTCGACGCCGTACCGAACTCGTCGCCTAACATCTTTGACACGCTTGAGATCTGTTCCTTGCGGATGATGATGGGGGAGATCATGGATGTGCTGTTTCTGAACTTATGGACATACCTTTAGTGTACAGCTTCAACCGATGCTGTACAGAAGTAATGGCACCCAGCACGGACAGTCTGTTGACGCGCGACTTGATGTTCGACGCCGTACCGAACTCGTCGGCTAACATCTTTGACACGCTTGAGATCTGGTCCTTGCGGATGATGATGAGGGAGAGCATGGATGTTCTGTTTTTGAACTTATGGACATACCTTTAGTGTACAGCTTCAACCGATGCTGTACAGAAGTAATGGCACCCAGCACGGACAGTCTGTTGACGCGCGACTTGATGTTCGACGCTGTACCGAACTCGTCGGCTAACATCTTTGACACGCGTGAGATCTGGTCCTTGCGGATGATGATGAGGGAGAGCATGGATGTTCTGTTTTTGAACTTATGGACATACCTTTAGTGTACAGCTTCAACCGATGCTGTACAGAAGTAATGGCACCCAGCACGGACAGTCTGTTGACGCGCGACTTGATGTTCGACGCCGTACCGAACTCGTCGGCTAACATCTTTGACACGCTTGAGATCTGGTCCTTGCGGATGATGATGAGGGAGAGCATGGATGTGCTGTTTTTGAACTTATGGACATACCTTTAGTGTACAGCTTCAACCGATGCTGTACAGAAGTAATGGCACCCAGCACGGACAGTCTGTTGACGCGCGACTTGATGTTCGACGCCGTACCGAACTCGTCGGCTAACATCTTTGACACGCTTGAGATCTGGTCCTTGCGGATGATGATGAGGGAGAGCATGGATGTGCTGTTTTTGAACTTATGGACATACCTTTAGTGTACAGCTTCAACCGATGCTGTACAGAAGTAATGGCACCCAGCACGGACAGTCTGTTGACGCGCGACTTGATGTTCGACGCCGTACCGAACTCGTCGGCTAACATCTTTGACACGCTTGAGATCTGGTCCTTGCGGATGATGATGAGGGAGAGCATGGATGTGCTGTTTTTGAACTTATGGACATACCTTTAGTGTACAGCTTCAACCGATGCTGTACAGAAGTAATGGCACCCAGCACGGACAGTCTGTTGACGCGCGACTTGATGTTCGACGCTGTACCGAACTCGTCGGCTAACATCTTTGACACGCGTGAGATCTGGTCCTTGGGGGGGATGATGAGGGAGATCATGGATGTGCCGTTTCTGAAAGAGAAATACACTGTTATAGTATTTGCATACAACATGTGCAGAATACTTTAACTTAATTATGTATGCGAGTAGTTCGCCAAAGTTATGTTATGTTATATTTTAGCTTAGAAACCCTTTAGCGTTGGCGCCTTTTTAAAATCTAAACAGGGAAATCTGAAGATGAATCTAGGTTAGTCGAGGAAACTTCGACAATAATGTATAGTTTAAAATTCGACTTGTGTGGTTATTTTGAAAGCCGAACGAAATAAAGTTATTGATTTCTGATACGTAAAGTATCGGTGGTAAACACCACAAACGTCAGTTTATAACCGACTTCAAAAAAAGAACCATGTATCTTCGCCAAAATTGTTAAGCGATTTTGAAGATTCGCTTCAATATTAAAAATTATCTAGTTATTATTTTTACTAGTGGGATTACTATTTTTCCCGTAAAACTTGAAAAACTTTCTAAATATCCAGTAATTTGACATTGATTATTTTAATTTGATTAAAAACATTAAATTATTGGCAGTTGATGATCAACCTCCAGATATTATAACACCCGTTTCACCTACCGCATCTATGTATAATCCAGACTATTTTGACTGATAGATTAAATTCCCACATACTTCTCTAAAAAGCCCCAATCAACGTGAAAAAGTATTGATTTTCTTGTTGGCAAGGGTAGACGAATCGAGGGGGACGTTATGATCCCTAGCGCTCTAACCCTTCAACAACATAATTACATCCTTTGGTGGCTATATTTTTCATACATTTATATTCGAATATGATAGAAGTAGTAGGAAGAAAGTTATTTTATTACACATCGGTCCCAGCTAATTAATAGCTTGGACCGAATGTGACGACCAATGTGACGCGGCGGGCGAAGGTCCGCCTGCGACGTAGTAGGTTGCGGGTTCGATTCCCGCCTTGGGACAAATGTTTGTACAATCTGCAAATATTTTTATATGGGTATTTTCTATGTAGGTATAATAAAAAAATATATCATTGTTATGTATTGTATAAGTATATCAGTTATCTAGTACCCATAACACAAGCTCTGCTTAGCTTGGTGCTAGATGATGCTGTGTGGATTGTCCAGCATTATTATTATTATTATTTTCAGCTCGTGGCTTCGCACGCTTTTTTCCGGGGTAAAAAGTAGTCATATGTTATTCTAGGATCAGAACTATATGCGTGCAAAGTTTCAGCCCGCTCCATTCAGTAGCTTTGGCGTTGACTTCACCGAAACCTCTCACAACTGCACAAACATTCACCTTTACAATATTAGTTGAGTTCATAAAACTGATCATAATCTGTCTTCGAAGTTTATGACACTCCGACTCATACACTGGCAGAGTCGTAGCAAAAAGCAAGCGGCGCCATAAAAAAAAGAAGTTGAAGTATGACTTGACTGTTGTTTTAAAGAAGGAAGTGTAACTTAACTTCAACTTCTTATTAATGGCACGGCTTGCTTCTCAACTCTCAAGTTAATACTTGAGAGTGACAGTTCAGTTCAAACTGTAATTGTTTAACATTCCAACAAGAATTTGTTGGAATGTTAAACAATTACAGTTTGAGAACCTTGAGAACTGTCACATGTCAGTGACATTAGCTTGATCTTTTGTTGTCTCGCTCTAGAAAGGCTCTCCCTCTTAATCTGTAATGGCCGTTCTGTGTACAACGTTTACATTAAACTATCCGATTTCATATAATAAACTCTTTAATTTCGTTCATAACCCATCAATTATTGTGCGTTATCAAAGCATTTTAATAACTGAATGCAAAGTCGTCTGTTTACAGTCAGGCTGACCAAAAAATTACTTAACAAGCCTATGACCTTCACTGAAAACCAGCTGTGCGATTACGGAAAACTACCCATCCTATGTTAACATTTGAATGCCCTTTGTAATTTGCTATTGTGTGGATATGACCATTGAAATGGCTTTCGAGGTCATTCAAAGGGCTTTCAAATGTCAATTATACGATGGGTATTTTTTTCTTAATTGCACAGCAGCGCTGGGTGGACACACCAGTGTTCATCACAGCACAATGCTGAGTGGGGGCCATTTATCCTAATCCCTGATACGCGCGAAAAAAAACCAACTCAATAGGTACGTAGGACTAATTAGTGCCTTAAGTTAGTATGCTGTGTGGTTTAAGGTAAAATAAAATATTTTCATCCATTCAAAATAATAATAAAAAACAGAAGAAACTATTTTTAAAGAAAAGTTGACCACAATGAGTAATCCTATCACATTTCTTATTAACTTGTCTTGGTTAAACGACATTGTAAGGGCAGTAGGGAATATGGATCTGGTGATAAAGAGGGCTATACTCAGCAGTGGGTGTTACCTGCCTTTAAATTCTCAATTTTCCTGGGAGAAATCGCTTTTAAGCGATAAGGCAGGCGGCCTTATCGCTTAAAAGCGATAGTACCTTTCTACTTTATGTTGATGTCTATGTTTTTAATTTTATTTTGTGGTGTACAGTAAAGAGTTATGTATTTTATTGTGTAACCAGCTGGTTAGATAGATAGAAGTGTCTATTTAGACTATAATAGACTTTTGTAAGTGATATTATTGTATATATCCGAAGAAAATAAGAACACCTTGAGTTTTAAGTTTTTTTATCGGTACTGAAGCTGTTCATTTTCATCAGCGCAATGATGCATCAATCAGAGATAGTGCGCTCAGCGCCGACGCTACTAAGCGCTTAGCAATAAACATCATTATCAATCTTTAAATCTGTAAACTCAGACTCAGCCACGGCAGTGAAGCCAAAACAATGTTGAGCAGGGCTAAACATTTAGCACAGAAACACTAACAAGCATTTATTGGAATGGAACCTAGACAACGGAACTTGTGAAAATGCTTAGCGTCGTTATCGCTCATTTGGACATGTCAAGGCTTTGACTTTTTCGTTCACCTTCAAGTACCGACTTCCTGAAGAGACAGAGATAACTGAGGTGATAACGTGAGGTGATTTTGGCGATTTTACGACCCCCCTCTCGGTGAGATGTTGTGAGATTTAGCTCGGCCCCTTTGGCAAAGCCTTTCTCTAACCCTTCCACTCTATCTCTCGTCAATAGTATCCATGATGTCTTTAACCTTTTGAACTGTCTCCCTTTATTTATTTTATAATATTTTGGAAACCAGTCCATCAGCGTTCTGCTTCATTTGTATTTTCCTCTTGCTGTATGTTCAGTTAAACTCCATTTCAGTTTCTTTACTTATAAGTGTGTCTTCTATTTTTAACCGACTTCGAAAAGTTATTTACATTCGTCTATTTCTCATTCAATTATGGACCGATTTTAAAAATTCGTTTACTATTGTGTTGATTGATCCCGAGGTGGTCCCGTTTAAATTTTCTTCTGGAAGTATTTGTCCCACAAAACTTAAAAAAACAGTGTAAATATAAAGGAATTAGAAGTTTTTAGTTTTTCCAAAACAATCATAATATTCACTAATATTTCTTTGGCTTTAAAAGTACGTGCTTTATTTACAAAAATATCTACGATTCCAGTGCTGAGTATACCTCGTGTGTTCATAAGTTTTGAGACGAACTTATTTAATTAATTTAAAAAGAAAGTAATTCATGCAACCTTTTTAAACTTTTAAAATTTTAAATTTCGAATGTTTTGAATCAGAAAAAATATACATTTGAATATTTGTTTCATTCTCCGTGAAAATGACGCCAACAAAAGATTTGCGTGCGACTGTAATTTCACTGTTTCAAGCAGGAAAAAAACCAATGCAAGTTTTTAGTGAAATCCAAAGTTTGGGATGTAGTCGGAACTTTGTGTATTATACCATAAAGAGGTACAAGGAGACCGGCTCTTTAGAAGACCGTGGAAGATGTGGCCGCCCGCGGTCTGTAAGGACGCCCGCCAACATCAAAGTAATCAGAGAGCGAATTCGTCGCAACCCTTGCCGGACTCAAAAGAAATTAGCTCTGCAGACCAACATTACGCGAATATCGGTGAACAGGATACTTAAATATGATCTTAAACTAAAGGCCTATAGTCGAAGGAAAGTGCATTATTTAAACGAGCGTCTTCGTAAATTGCGACTGGAACGATGTCGGAACCTATTGAAGAGACACGATCTAAAAAATATCCTGTTTACCGATGAAAAGATCTTCACGGTGGAAGAAAAGTTTAACCGGCAGAACAATAAGGTTTACGCCAGAAGTTCAAAGGACGTCCAGCCAGCTGTACGCAATGTCCAGCGCACTCATCATCCAGCAAATGTGATGGTTTGGTGGGGTGTTTCCTACGAGGGGGTCACTTCGCTTCATTTTTGCCAGCAAGGCGTCAAGGTGAAGGCACAAAATTACCAAACCGACATATTGGAAGCGGTGGTTAAACCATTAAATGATACGCTATTCGCTGGAAAATACTGGGTTTTCCAACAGGACTCTGCTCCGTCCCATAAAGCTAATTCTACCCAACGTTGGCTGGAGGCCAATTTGCCAGGCTTCATTCGGAGCGAAGATTGGCCCTCGTCAAGCCCTGACTTGAATCCTTTGGATTATTCTTTATGGACGGAATTGGAGCTGAGGGCATGCAGAAAGTCTCACCCAAACCTGGATTCTCTCAAGCGAGCCCTTATTAAAGAATCGAAACGGATTCCCATTGAAAAGATTCGTGCCGCCATAGATGAATGGCGCACGCGTTTGAAGGCCTGCATTGAATGCAAAGGCGGCCATTTTGAATGATTTATTTTTAAATACAGATCTAGATGTCAGTAGTTTTAATTTTAATATCCAATAAATGAATACTCAACTTAGCTCCAAAAATATTTTAGTTTTACTGTGTCTCAAGACTTATGAACACACGAGGTACAAACTAATATTATAAATTCAAAATTATGTCTGTCTGTCTGTTACCTTTACGCGCCTAAACGGCTGAACGGATCTATATGAAATTTGGCAGGGAGGTACATGGTATCTCAGGGACGGACATAAGCTACTCTTTATACCGGTAAAGTGCGTGCAAAGCCGACGGCTGAAGCTAGTAGCAAATAATATTAATAATGTTTTAGTGTACATATACATACCTTATTTATTAGAAAGGTAAAGCACCTTTGGCTGCTAAACTCAAGCTCTGCAAAACTCTGCCCACGCTTAGCAAATATGCCTTCGATTTCTTACACGTGGCCGACCTTTATTCTTTATAAAGAGGTCGAAAACTATCTCCGCACCCACTTTTGCGTACGTACAACGTAACGTTGTTGACGAAAAGATTTTTTTTATGATGTCCACTTGATTCTTTTCAACAGTCACTGCTTTTCGCGCCATCCTTATAGGAGGTGGACGCTAGTACGTCACGTGTGAAGTAAATAATTATGTTATCACTATTTTCTAGAATCTAAAAGCAATTTAGATAGCCTTGGATAGAACTGCCTGAATTCGAGGTATATGTTATGACCACTGCAGCAAAATAAGAACAAACTTGCTAAAGTTATAGTGATCCGAATAGCACGTAATGGGACTCTCACGAGTCACAACCACTTTGAACCGGACTAAGACGACGAATGTGGATCCGATAGCGGGACTATAGATCACATTTGTGGGCACGGCTGCTGCAACGTTGCACGCGCGCGGTAGCAAGTTGCCACTGTAGCAATGTACATGCGCTCTGTGCAACGGCGCGGGTCGATCGAGCCACGCACGGACCCGTGCCAGACGTTTTTGGAAGAACCCACTTATCCAGCGATTCGCGCGGCGTATGGCCTCAATGTGTAGTATGTATGACCGGTAGCGGTAACAAAAATATGTAGACTTACAAAAATTATAGTGGTCCGTTTTTTAGCGGAAGCAAAAATTCTAGCCTAAATATATCTCGACCCGACACAAATAGCACGAAGTGGGACAAGAGACACGACCACTCCGAACCCGACTAAGACGACCAATGCGGATCCGATAGCGGGGCTATAGATCACATTTGCGGGCGCGGCTGCTGCGTTGCACATGCGCGGTTGCAAGTTGCAACTGCAGCAATGCACTTGCGCTCTGTGCAGCGGGGTAGAAGGAATGCATGTATCTAATGACCTGGCGTTCCGAACGTAAGGCTTATATCGTGGTATAAGTTAATCCGGTAGCGGTAGCGAAAATATGAACCAGTCCGTCTAATATTATAGTGGTTCCTATTCTAGCGAAAACAAAAACTCTAGTCTAAATAGATTTTGACGCGACACAAATAGCATGAAGTGAGACAGGCAGGAGTCAAGCACGCCCACCGTGAACCGGACTAAGACGACGAATGTGGACACGCTAGCGAGCCTACAGATCATATCTCAGGGCAGGGCGCATATCATCATGTAAGATGAAGAAGTAACAGTCAGAAAAAAAGCTCAGGGAAGTCTCTTCCATCAACTTAACGTTGTAAAAACAATTTATGTGGTGTCCACCTTTCGACTAATCTCAGGGCACGGCTGCTGCAACGTGGCACATGCGCAGTTGCTTGCAGCTACTGCAGTAATGCACATACGCTAAGTACAGCGGCGCGGGTAGATCGAGCGCCTCATGGACCCGTGCTAGACGATTGTGGAAGGTACCTATGTACCTATTTATCTAGCGTTCCGGGCGTAAGACCTGAATTCGAGGTATATTCTATGACTAGTTGCGGTAGCACAAATATGAACGAACTTGCTTTATAGTCGTAAGAATAGCACGAAGTAGGACACGAGTCACGACCACTTTGAACCGGACTAAGACGACGAATGTGGATCCGATAGCGGTACTACAGATCACATTTCAGGGCACGGCCGCTGCAACGTTGCACGTGCGCGGTAACAAGTTGCGACTGCGGCAATGCATGCACATGCGCTCTGTGCAACGGCGAGACGGTAGTGAAAAAACCTACTTATCCAACGATCCGCGCGGCGTTAAGCCTGAATATTTATGACCAGTAGAGATTGTAAAAATATGAATCAGGTTGCAAAAATTATAGTGGTCCTTTTTATAGCTGAACTAAGAATTCTACTCTAATTCTAATCTTGCTCCAGCCCTGCGGATCGTGCCCGTCTCCTGGCCGATTCTAAATGGGAGTCAGGAAATTGGTTGCAAGCATTTCCTTCATTTAACACTGGCACTTTATTGGAACGAATAGTCAATTACACTACTCAATTACTGGCAGGGCCATCGCCCCACCTGAAATCGCTCTCACTCGAATTCACTTACCCTCTAGCCATCTCCAGGCTCTTTATAAGCTTCTTGATCTTCCATATCTCGACGTTGCGGTCAGCAGAGCACTCTTCAGACTCCATCTTGACCTCTTACAACACTACGCGATTGCAATGACGTCTGAGTTTAGTTTTAGTTTAATTTTCAAGGGATTCAGCTCATTTTGAAAGACTGGGTACCTAAGTGAACTCGTAAAATATGATGATAAGTACTTTACTGATGATTCTAATCTTCCGGATCTGGAACTCTTTGGTTGAGTCTAAACCAGAAGTTGGTATGAAGCGAATCTCGCGCATGCGTGTCTGATTGGCTACTGCGTAAAGCAAAAATAACTTTCAAACTTTTTTTTAGACTCTTATCAACGGTGCTCCTGAACTCCATCTGATTAGGTAAATGATACAAAAAATTATGGAAAAAGCCGAAAACGGCTATGATGAAGCGTACTTACTGGCTTTCATGAAGGAATCTGCGCTCAAATCAAATAAAGGAGACGCAAGAAGGTTTTGATTTTTAAACTGTGACTGAAAAAAACTTTTGATATTCATTCTATAGATAAGTCATTAATGATTTTAAAGTTTAAAAAAGCCGTGTTTTTGGGCCGACATAGGACTAGGAGCCCCAATGCAAACTCCCGGGTTACTGAGGGAGCTACACCGAGTCCACTGCAATACGGCGTTGCACATGCGTCCTGCCCTTGGGTCATCAGGCGATCGATCATTTTGACGCAGTGGGCGATATTTTATTGACCTACTTTAAAAAACAGGAGCAGGTTCTAATCGGCTGTATGTACCTGTTCTAGTTTTTATGTACCGATGTTAGTCGATTTCTGCGTCAATTATGAATCGATTATAAAAATTATTTCGCTAGTTTGAGAACGATCGCGAAGTGGTCCCATAAAAAAAATATAAAATACAAAACTCAAAAACACAGTGTAAATACTAAGGAATTTGAAGTCAGTTTTTTCAAAACAATCTAATTATGATTTGATAGAGAGACATCTAGCCAGATAGAGGCAAGTAATCTAAGTTTAGACAAATAACTGTTAAGAAGTCTAGAGACCAAAATCGCCAACGGCGCTTGGTCGCCGAAATGTTGGCGACTCTACAACTAGGAGTCAACACACCAAAGTCACTGGGTTGTGTTGCTGGCACATGCTGCCGTCATTGTTCCGACGTGCCGTAGACATTTGTCGCGGACAAGTTGCAATAAGTCGGCGAGCACTGTCGCCAACGCGATTCTATATAATTTGATTGTATTAAAAAAACTAAAAACCTCCTTAATATCCTTAATATTACAAGTTTTACGTTTTGCGCGAGAAATGCTAATCCCTCGGGAGTAAATTTTTTATGGGACCACCTCGGGATCATTACATTATCTATCTATACTATACAACAGCGATCTTTTTTAAAAATCGGTACTAAATTGACTGAGAAATCGACGAACATACACAAAAAAACATAAAGCAAAGCATTTATAACCTTCTCCTTTTTTTGAATTTTTGAAACCAGTGTAAAAATAATGTTACATTATAACGCTGCCGACATCAAGCAGTGTCAGCAGCGTTGACGACTTTTGTCACATGACCATTTGTCAACTATACAGGGTGTTTTCAAATTAGTTCACAATACTGAAGTGACCTGCAACCTCCTTCAGTATTGTGCACTAATTTGAAAACACCCTTCTACTCCGTAAGGCTGGGTTCACATTAGGTTGAATAACAGTTTTACCATAAAGAGATATGTATTTCAATAGCGCTGTTTGCATTAGATAGATAAAATGCCATATTCCATAGTAGTTATAGTTTATAGTTAGTTTATGCCTGCGGCTGCAGCAACGTTTTTGCAGCAACGTTTCTATGGAAACGTTTAAAAGTTATTTCTGTCCCATGGTAACTAATTTATGGGATAAAACCGAGGTCTTGAACTACCTGTATGCCCGATCCGTTCAGTAGTTTTGGCATAAACAGGTGACAAACATACAAACTTTCACATTTATAATATTAGTGTGATGTGATATCATAACACAATTTCTGCTCAGCTTGGGGCTAGATGATGCTGTGAGAATGGTCCAGCAATATTTTTTTATTTTTTTATTCATTGAAAGTTTGCTCACAGGCAGTTTGCTGATATCTAACAAAATCAAAATTTAGTGGTGGCATAGGGAAACTCTATCACTACTTATGCCATAATCAAAAGTGTTGATGACAGTTCAATTCTTCCTGGCTTCCAAACATACCAAATCTTTAGGAGAAGGAAGACTTGAATAATAAATAAATAATACTGGACAATCCACACAGCATCATCTAGCCCCAAGCTCAGAGCTTGTGTTATGGGTACTAGATGACTGATATCCTTAATACAATACATGAATGGTCAAAAAAAAAAGGTATTTGGATTGTACCAAATTCAATCCTAGACCAAATTAGAACCTTAGCCCTATTTCTGTAAATTGGGTTGCTTTGTTTTTTAAATATAAAATTAAGGAGCAATAAAATTTCTATCAAAACCTATTATTTATCGGAGTGAGCATAGTTTGCACACTCCAAATCTCAGTGGCAGCTGGGGCGATTTGGAGGTATGGTGCAATAGTCACTTCGAGCATAACTGCTCAAACATTAATCTAATTTGCATGAAACTTGATTGTAGATATCAGTGGCAGCTGGGGCGATTTGGAGGTATGGTGCAATAGTCACTTCGAGCATAACTGCTCAAACATTAATCTAATTTGCATGAAACTTGATGTAGATTGGTAGATTGGACTTGTTTTGGTCAAGGGTTTTTAAGATATAAAAAATGTAAGATGAGTCCAAAGAATTATGCACAATTTGTCCAATTTTCATAGCTTGGCTGGTAAATCACACAAAGGGGCATTGGAATTTTCATTACATTAATTAATTATCTTATCTTATTGGAATCCAGCATCTGCACTGCGAAGTTCCATGAGGACACATAATGCAAACCAAGGTCATTTAATACAGGTTCCAACCCCCAGCCGTATGGACATTGGTACGAGGAAGATTGTCTTTTCTTACTAGTATACTAAAATAGAATGAATTTGATTTGAATTTAGTGCCTTTAGTAGCAATTTTATGAGTTCAGATCTTTTGAATAGGCATATGAATGATAGGTTACTAAAATTCAGTGGCTTTAGTAGCAATTTCATTAGTTCAGAAGTTTTAGACCGGCATGAATGATAATTATGTTACTAACCTTTTTGAGATAGCACTATTCACACTTATTGCACTAAAACTTAACAAAATTCTCAGACATCATTGCAATTCTATGAATGAGTAGTATCTAACTCTGGCACAAGTTGGCACCATATTGAAACTGTGACTGACCATACTGAGTCATCCCCTAACCTAACAGGTTTCAAGGCTAAGGTTCACTATCAGAAGATATTGACACCAGGCTTAGGAATTTCACCCTTGACTTGCGCACGCACGCGACGCAATGCAGGACGGGAGAAATATCGATTTCTGCAGCCATTTTACTAATGATGCAAAGTTTTTCTGATATGTACTAGTCATGACGTAAACAAAGGTTGAAATAGGTAGGAAAAATGAGGAAAACTTACCCCCTGGCCATTTCCAAGCTCTTAATGAGCTTCTTGATCTTCCAGATCTCGACATTGCGATCAGAAGAGGTCTCGTCTTGGCTGGACATTGTTGTTTTGTAGGTTTAGAAAGTTCCTGATAAGTTTTCGTTGTACGTTGTTGAAACACCCACAATACACAACGCGGAGAAAGGGGTTTGTATTTCAGAAGGTAGGTAAGTAGCTGCTTAAAACCAGATCAAACCGGACATGCCAAACAGCACGATCCTACCAACACTTTCAGCAGTTCACGTATAAAACTCCCGTAATCACTTAGATCCCGCAGTGCGAGGATTCAACAGTTCTTTAGTTTGGTTCCCATGTGGGACAAGGGATTTTATTAACGTGGGACAAAAGATGACGTTGATAAAATTAATAAAGACGCGGCGCGGCGAGTTCACTCGTTGTCCGCCGTAAAAAGGGTTACCAGCTAGAATTGAACTAATACCGTAACATTGTTAATGTTATGTCTTTCGATTTACAATGAGGATCAGTCACGTTTTTTATGTATGCAGATTTATAGCTATTAAATAATGTATTTTTGTTTCCTTAAGCAGATCAAAATTTACAAAAATACAGAGATTTTAGTGTAATAATACAGAATGTCCCATGGCCATGGGACATGGATGGAGGGCAAGATTTATTGAAAGAAAACATTCCTTTTTTTTTTTAAATAAGTATAACTGCGTTCACAGAATTTAAAAAAATAGTTAGGCCTAGGTATCCGGTAATCAGACTCACTAAAATCTAAAAATAGGACCCTGTTTTTTTTTATGGCACCTGTTACCACTTCACGCCTAAACTACTAAACAGATCGGATTGAAATTTTCCATAGTTGTAGTTATATAACCTGGAATAACATATAGGATATTATTATAAAGCCTCCACCATCCATCCATCCATTATCTGATGAACCGTAATAAGTAGATAGTTGAAATTTCCACAGAATATGTATTACACTTGCCACTATAACAAATATTGTTAGGAGGTCATACAATAAATGTGTTTTTTTGTTATTATATGCTCGACGATTGTTAATCTCTTGAACTGTATGTAGGTAGACAAAAAATGTAAAAAACTAAAATTAATCTAAAAAGGCAAGAAGTTATTATGTTATAACATCTTTAAGTAACTAAAGTAATTTTATTTACATAAATACCTTTCTACCTCATACCTGTTTGTCCGTCCGATTACAAAAATGTATGTACGTTGTTACGAGCCTGAACAAAAACATTATTTTAAATCAGCTGTTGAGCGAACATATTATCTTGGTAGGTACCTACCTCATGTTCAAAATAAAAACAATATTTGTTAAGTTTCATAAAATAATCCAGTTGGTCTCCTTTAGAGCACGTAGTTATAGTGGATAGAGGCATTAGAAGCTTGGATACGACTGAAAATAAAATGGTTCCATTGGTGAGCTACTAAAATTAATTTGGAAACTAGGTTTTGGAAACAATAATAATCTACATCATGCAGAAAAATCATGTACATGTTGACACTGAGGGAGTCATTGCCAGCAGCAGAGTTTGTACTATTTGGTACTTTGCAAGCGTGGCAGCCGTAGATTGAGTATGTCTTTCTAGGGTGGCAACTCAGTTTTCCAAAAACGTCAGTGTCAAAAATAAAATAGAAAGAGAGATAAAAAGTCTATGGTTTTTTCCACAGATTAAACAGTACAAATTTACTTTCATTCGTTCATTTTAGCTGAGTAAAACAAAATGCAAAAATGTTATTGCTTTGCCGGTAATAAACCGGTTTTCCAATGGGTTCATATTTTCAATCACTATCTGTCAACTAGATGTCAAGTCAAGTCAGATCAAAAGATTATTTTTTGATTTGGATTTTTTTTCATAAACCTATTTTGAGGTTATCTTTTATCATTTCGCAATAGTTCACGATATGTTATGTAGTAGATTTCAGCAAATTATACTGAACAGGGTAGCTGTTTTTGATAGAGATAATGTACAGAGTCGTTGTCTAGTTATAACGCGGCTGATGCTAAAGCAATGTCAATTGAACAAGTTGTTTGCGTCGCTAGTCAAAAATAAGAAAGAAGTTTCTATCATGTCGGTTAGGTTTCTCATTCGGGATCTTGGACTAAATAAGCTGCGGAACGTGTGGACGCGTAGCGTTAACGTTAGCAATGTTGTGAAGAGGTACAGGAGAGACAGAAGTGTGCGTGAAGTGTTCCTGTGTTTTCGTCAAACGTTTTTCCGTCCGCGGGGAACAATACTACTTTCAGCAACCGCCGCTTGCAAAGGGACGGATGACGATAAAGATGATGAAAATGTAGAATTACCCAGTTGCAGTCAGGACATTACGGATGAAGAGCTACAGGTACATTTTTCCTGATAATTCTAGAGTAGGTTTCCCTTGTTTACTCATTGACATGTCCAAGGTCATTAGAGACACAGGTAGAAGGCAGATAAGCAGATTGCAGAATATTAGTCTAGTCCACTAGGTAATGTAATAATGAAAACAAAAATACATAAGTGGTATCAAACTATGTCTTCCTACAGAACATTGTGGAATTGGAAATATAATTTTTTATGACCTTCAATTCCATTTCAATGTATGGAATGCCCTTGCATGTTGTCCACGCTACTCCCAGTTTCATAAAAAAAAACTAATAGCAAAACTCTCATCAACAGAGCATGGTTGCGGCGTTTGATGGAATTGAGGAGCTCTCACAAACGATATTCTGTCCGACTTGTAACAAACGGGTCATGATAGATAGACGGCTTTCCACTATTAAATACTGCACGTAAGTACTGAGAAGACGGGTCTAAACTTTACAGATTTGGTTCCCAGAATCTCTTGCTGATTTACCAAAATATAGCTTGCATCAATTCTAATTCTTTGCGGGGGAATGGTGATCTACACTGGTTTCACAACTCACATGGGTTTACCAGTTACCAGGGAATTGTTGTAAAAATCTTGTAAGTACAGGGAAAGGAGGTACTTGCAACTTGGAACCAGATGGATTTTAGCACACTTAACATATTATGCTCGCTGGTACATTATGCTCCATAACACTGGACAGTACCCAACTTTACATTCTAGCTACATAGTTGAATTTGTCAAACAAGGAAATGGTTAAGACCGGGCCTTACTTTCCACTTGGGCTCTGTCTTGGTTCAAGAAAGTTTCTAATTCATCCTTGTAAGCACACCTATGTCCACTCCTCAACGTGCCTCCCCCAAGCTGTGCCTTTTGCCATAATCAACACGCTTGGCAACAGGGTTGAGAACATTAAATCAGTGATTTAAATTTTATCATGAGACGGACATTGGTAGAATTGAGACAAACGCAGAGCCATCTGACAAGTTTAATGTATAGGGAGTGCCTACTCTCCTGGTTGAGGATACAGGAAATCCTCAAAAATTTATAACTTTTACAAATTTTCGTAGTATTCTGCATACAATAATTTCATACAATACAATACAATACGATATCTTTATTGACAACACCATGTTATAAATCAAAGTAGGTACCAATGTAGGTACATATTTCTTAAATAACTATAATCTATATTATAATTATAATAAATTCAAAATAAAAACATTAATTATTGATACACACTTATTGATTTAACTATAAGCATTACCATTAGGTACTAAAGAATTGGCAGTTCATAAAACTCTTTTACAGAGTAGAACGAATTTTCGAGAAGCCACTTGCGTAGCCTCAATCTGAAGGCCGTTGTGGAGGTTGCATCCCCTCGGATTACACATTTTTTTTTTCCTTTTAAATTTTTTTCTTGGCGATCTGTCACAATGAACAGTAATCCAATCTGCTCTCCGATATGATCTGCTTTTGTGTCGTTAGTAGAGTTGACTCCAGTGAGTCACCTCTAAGTTTTTGTTTTTGAATCTTTCAGCTAGATTTGGGATACTGTGTCTCTTCAGTCTAGAGAATTCAAGGGTTCCAGATCCTTGTAGTTGGGAGGCGAGTTTGTTTTTGTGATTGTCTAGCCGGAGCTGATACTTTTTACTGAAGGCTTCAATTTCCTGTTTCACTGTGTTTAGTTTGATGTCCGTATACATAAACCTGTTGCTGACATGAGGAGATATTTGTAGCGTATTTCTTATTGTTTTACTTTGAAACCTTTCAAGAATCTCAATATTACTGTGACTGGCTGAGCCCCACAGCTGTATCCCGTAGGTCCATATTGGCTTCACGATGCATTTATAAATTGTCATCTTGCTGCTGGCCGCTAGTTGGGATCGGTTTCCAATTAGCCAGTACATGTTACGGATTTTGAGGTCTAGTTGTTTGCGCTTGGTCCAAATGTGCTTTTGCCAAGTAAGGCGGCGGTCTAAGTGCATTCCAAGGTATTTAGCGTCTTCTGCTTGTGGGATTGGTGCGTTATAGAGTAATATCGGCGGACAGGTTTTCCTTCTAAGTGTGTAGGTAACATGTACTGACTTATCCTTATTAGCTTTGATGCGCCACCTATCGAACCACTCCTCGATTTGATTTAGATGCACTTGGAGATTTTCCGAAGCAATGTCCGGGTCCTCATCCACCGAAAGCAATGCGGTATCGTCAGCGTACATATGTGGCGGTCGTGGTAGTTTCGTCCGAAGTTGGCAGATCGGCAGTAAAGATCAGGTAGAGAACCGGGCCAAGAATGCTACCTTGTGGTACACCGGATTTGATTTCTTGCATTTTAGACAGTTTTTCGTTAAACTTTACTTCAAAGCATCTTTTTTCAAGGTAAGACTTAATGATCAGAAAGATGGAGTGTGGAAGTCTTTGTTTGATCTTGAAGAGGAGTCCATCGTGCCAGACCTTGTCAAATGCTTGACTAATGTTGAGGAAAATCGCTGAGCAGTATTGTTTCCTTTCGAGTGCTCTATTGATGATGTCTACTATGCGGTGTATTTGTTCAATTGTACCGTGTCCTTCCCTAAAGCCGAACTGGTGTTTGGGTACAATGTCCTCCAAGTGTTCACGCATTCTAGTAAGTATAGTCTATTCAAGTAGTTTGCCAGGTATTGGTAGCAAGCTTATGGGCCTGTACGAGGTCACCTCTTGTGCTGGTTTACCTGGTTTTAAGATCATTATAACTTGTGCTATTTTCCACTGGCTTGGGAAGATTGATAACCGTAGACATGCATTAAATATAATGACCAGGAGCATGATCCCTTTCTTCGGGAGGTTTTTAAGTAGGGTGGCATCGACTTGATCGTATCCCGGAGCTTTGCAGTCTTGTAGTTTTCTTATTTCTTGGAGTAATTCTTTAGGAGTCACACTTTTTAACGGCAGGCACATTTGTGTAGGGGTTTCAAGTGCTTTCTCGACTTCTCTATCATGGTCTTGATTTGTGCTGGGTAGTGGTCGGAAAACTTGTTCCAGGTGCTTAGCAAAGGTATCGGCTTTTTCTGAGTCAGAGCGGGCCTAGGTTCCAGGCCGTATGCTAATAGGCGTTATTTGGCTTTTGGGGCGTTTGAGCTTTGAGGTCGCTTTCCACAGGGAGTAATTTGTGTCATGGGACGGCGTCAGTTTGCTTAGGTATGTCTGTAGGTTCTCATTTTTCATGTTTTTAATTAGAGTCTTAACCTCTTCGGAGGCTCTGTTAAAAGCAGCTTTATCTCTGGGGTACCGTGTATTGTGCCAGATCTTGCGTAGTTGGCGTCTTTCTTGTATTTTTTCTTTTATGAATGCTGGGTAGAAGTGCTCTTTTGGGGCAAATGCCCTACGTTGTACGGTCGATTTGTTTGCTGCTGTGTGGATTATTTGGTTTAGGTATTCGATTGCTAGTTCTATGTCTTTGACAGTTTTTAAAGGGATTTTAAGATCTACTTCTGATGTGATAATATTTTTATATTCTTCCCAGTTGGTGTTTCGGTTATGGATTTTAAGTGGCATCTCATTTAGAATTGCCTTGCAACAGATATCGAGAATGACTGGAGTGTGGTCTGAGGATAAGTCTATAACATGCTTAGTGCTCAGGTTGTTGAGTGCAAGGTTCTTAACCACAAAGAAGTCTAACAGGTCCGGTATTCGTGCTTGGTCCGTGGGCCAATACGATGGTTCTCCAGTAGATAAGCATTCGAGATTGAGGTCCCCTAGTGCGCGGTATAGTTGTCTTCCTTTCGGGTTTATGAGGCGGGAGCCCCAGTGCACGTGTTTAGCGTTCCAGTCGCCGCCACTGATGAAGCGATTTTCTAGTGTTGACAAGTATTCTTTGAAATTTTCTGCTGATATGCTGTGCCGTGGTGGGCAGTACACTGCTGACACTGTTATCTCAGAGCTATTGCCGCTTATCTTGATTTGTGAGTCCTGAATTTTTTCCGTGCAGAATGCTTCAATCGGGTAATGTTTTAAGTTTGATTTTACTATGATTGCTGATCCTCAGTGTGCCTTACCGGATGGATGATTCGTTGACACATTCGTTGTTCGGATTACACATAAAGTATGAATTAATAACAGAATTTAAACATAAAGTTTAAATTCTGCAAGATGTCGGAAAAAAGATACTAAACCTATGTATGTGTTGCACTGTTAATTCATATATTTATGTACACCATATTTATATTGTATATTTGTAGCTATATTTATATATTATTATTTATTTATAATATTTTATAGCTTTAATATTTTTGACGACCGATGTGGCGCGGCGGGCGAAGGTCCGCCTGCGACGCAGAAGGATGCGGGTTCGATTCCCGCCTTGGGACAAATGTTTGTACGATCTGCAAATATTTGTTCCGGTTGTTCTGGGTATTTTCTATACATAATAAAAAAAATCTATCTATGTTATGTATTGTATTAAGTTTATCAGTCACCTAGTACCCATAACACAAGCTCTGCTTACTTTGGGGCTAGATGATGCTGTGTGGATTGTCCAGCATTATTTATTATTTATTTATTTATAGCTGTATTTGTTTACGAATGTTTAATCTAAATATTATTCTGTATAATACTCCACTCTCTACACTTGTTCTATCACTTCCTGTCCATCCAAAGGTTGCCTGGAAGAGATCGCTCATAGCGATAAGGCCACCCATTGTGCAACGTGATCTGTATTTGTCTTTTCTTGTGTTTCTGTTTTGTTTGGTGCACAATTAAGATTATTTGTATTGTGTTTGCGGCAAATCCTAGCTGTTTTATAATTTCAATAAAGAATAAATGGTCATAGCTATAAAAATTAAAACAAAAATTGAACAGAACATTTGACAGAAATGAAAATGTTGGTGTCTTCTCTTTCTGCTTCTGCTAGTACTTTGTGTGATTAAACCTTTGAAATGAAATTATATTTTTATTGCATAAAACATAGTATACAAGGTTATTAAAATTCATTATGAGCTCATGTTTAGCTATTCTATAGAATAGAATTATTCAATTAATTATGTTGAAGGCGTAAAGTTAATAAATTCATTAAAGGGCGTTTTTCAAAATAAATGAGCACCCCAGAACTGAAACGAAACTTCGACAACAAATTTCTCAGCAACCTTAACACATTTCACTAGTAAGAGTAATATTTCTACTACAGAAATGATTAAGAATTATGTTTATATATAATATGTTACTAAAAACATTGTAAAAATTAAAATATTGTCAAAAATGTAATACAAAAACACAAAATTTTATATGTCCACCCTACAGCTTGTTTACTTTACAGGTCATTAAAGTACCCCCAAATTACATTTATTTAAATACAGTAGCTTGCAATCGAAGCATAAATGTTATTATTTTCATCACAAGTTTATTATAATACTATAAAAAGGAATCTGAATAAACAATACTAGTTTAAAGTTTGTCCTCAAAAACCGGTAGTGGCGGAATTTCCGCTAAGTAACGCGAAAAACAAGGCCTACAAAACAAAAAAAATACTACCATTCTCTGCCATTTTTTAGTAAAGGCAATATTCGTTCCATTCAGAATACCCCGTCCTCTTCTTCCCGCTTATTTTTGACGCATTCCGTTACGTTGTGTTGTGTGGTAGCATGGTGCTAAAAAAATGTTCCACTAAGAACGGCTCATTTACTGGTAAGTAAAGAGTTTACTAATATGTACTTATTCTGTAGTTGCTTTTTAATTATCTGTGAATATTTTTTATAACGCAAATTAGATATATTTATGATATTTCATATAAAATCATTCTCGAGGTTCGAGGTTATGATTCGTAACATCCATTAAGCAACGTTACGTATAAGCGGACCGATAACGTTACTTAATGGAATTATAAGGACGTGCGCATAAAGTTTTTTTAACTAGCTGCGCCCCGCGGTTTCGCCCGCTTGGAAATTAATGTGTCAAATGAAGAACAATACGGATACCTATACATTGTACATTTTAAAATTTTCGATTGGTTCCTTCTGATAGGTGATTATGTGGTGGGCAAGGCGCGTTTTGGAAAAAGTTTAAAGGTTTATTTTTATCATGTTTTGAGTGAACCTGGGAATATTTTCTTTTTCATACAAATTTCACAAATTTATTGCACACCTCCTAAGGGTAGTTTTGTACTTTAATACTTGAGTAATTATTTACTTTTTAGTTTATTTATACCGACTTTTGAGAGTGTAACCAAGGAATAATAACTTTCCATAGAAACTTTACCACCCTTTTTAAGCTTCTCGGAGGTTATTTATTCAAAATAAGATTAGCTTATGTTTTGTTCTAGAACCAAAACTATCTACACACCAAATTTAATCTGAATAAGTAGTTTCGGAGATACGTCGTAACAAACATTATTAGACTTTCACATCTAATATATTAGTAGGATTAATCCTACAGTTGGGTAATTAACTACCCAACTGTAGAAGGAAAGAGGGGTTACGCTTACGATCCTACTTGTTTATTAAAAAATAGTATATTTCCAAGAAATAATAGATTAATACGTTTTACTTTTTTTATTTCAGATAAATATTTTCAATTAATAGAAAATGCCTCTCACGGGAGCAGAACGTGCAAAGCGGTTTAGAGAGAAACTGAAGCTAGATCCAGAAAAATATGATGCGTACAAGAAAAAGCATGAAGACAGAGTAAAAAAAAACCAGAAAAAAATTGACGATCTCAATGACGAAGAAAAGGAGACGAAAAGAAAACAATGGAGAAACCAAAAGACTTTTCATAAAGCTAACCAGTTTGAAAGTTAATGAAAAACCAAGACTCTAATGAATAGAATAGAAAGACTGACTAAGATTTTAATTATTATTATGTACATTGTAAACGTAGCCTAATTTAATCCTTTTAGTAACTTTGTGTTCCACCTAAGTAATAGTCCTATTAAAATGTGATTTAAAATTTAAGATTTCTTTAAACTGTATTAGCTTAGAGCTATATTAGAGTTACAAATATTGTTTTACTTCTCCAAATTTCATTTTGTGCTACCTTAAAATTTTGTAAAGTTACTGTTATGTTAAATAAAAGGTATTTTGTATGGTGTTAGAGACACAAAAGTGACGTAATGGATGTTTTATCGAAAAATACTCGCTAATTTATTGATTAATCTTTAGTTCATTGTTCTGTTTTTTAATATTAATATGCTATGAGTTGAATAAAACAAATAAGTAATTATAAACATATCGTTTTATTTGTCTAAATGCCAAGTTAATAAGTTACTTAATGGAACGAATTGTAAATAACTTTTGTAAACAGATTGATATTTTTTGTGTTTATTTTCATATATCTATACAAATTTTATTCAATTTAGTTAGTTTTTTTAATAATCTATAGGATTATTATCAATTTCATGCAGACTTTCGACATTAGAAATAAGGTTTCCACATAAGTAACGGACCATTTTTTTGAAAAACGCCCTAAAATCATAAAAATTGCGTTCATTTAGCCAGTTAAATAGTTTCTTTTTAAATAAATGGTCATTCAGTAATTAAACCTACCATTTGTACCTACCTATAAAAACCTTAAAACTTAAACAAAAGCAATTATCTTAAAAAATTCATAAAATTTGATTTAAATCAAATTAATCAGATTTTTTTTGCTCCGCTTGGCAGGCAGATTGGTGATCGCAATAGTGTTAAAAATCCACAGAATTAAGCTGCTGCAATTTCCCTGGTACCCCTCCCCTTAGTCAGTTCCCCTAGTCAGTTCCCTTAGTCGGTTTCCCTTAGTCAGTTCTTAAGACATCCACAGGCTAAAAAAGTAGAATTTTCTAAATATTTGATATATATATATATATATTTTTATTTCAGGTGCAAAGAACCAAGCACGCCAACAATATCAGAAGATGGCTGGGAGCCGTATGTGGAGGCTGAGGATACTATCATCTGGCGGAAGGAGTACAAAGTTGGACAGGGCCTGTTTGCTTACAAAGGTAAGGGTTATATGATCTCAACTAAGTCTTAAGAATTATTAAGAGAACAAAATGGCCATTATTAACAAAGAAAATTACGATACAATATCCACTCGCTGAAGCTGCAACGCGGGCCAAGCACCTGCAAACCCAGAGAGCACATACTGCTCAATCGCATAGTGAAAACTTGGAACCAGTTACTGGAATCAGTGATCAGAGCCCCCTCAGTGAACTCTTTAAAAAAATGAGTTTTATTGTTTAAAGTGCATTGACAAAGACTCAGATATACACGCATCAGCTTAGGAGCTGCCTGTGTATCACAAATAATAATAGGAATAATACAAATTCAATACAAACAAATCCTGTCAGGTCGGACGACAATCTGTGAAATACTGCAAGCAGATGCTGGATACGGCAAGCTGAAGACAGGGCGCTATAGCGCTCATTAGGCTCCCCTAACACTCACTAGGCTCCATTAGGCGCCTATGTCTTAATAATGATACAATTTCATATTTCAAAACAAAACAAATGATAGCAGGTAGTAATGATACTCAAAAATAAAAAAAAAACAAACTATTGAAAAATGAACTATACAAAGTCGTAGAATCTCTGCCAAATGTGAGCTCTTGTGAGAAGTGACGTAATTATTTAAACAACTAAAACTATTTTGTAATGTACTTATCCTACCTTACTTTACCTTTCATAGAAAATAGTTACCAATATGTGTGTTTATTATGACTGTTATCTTTGATTGTTTTGTTTAAGATCGCTTAGTTATATAAATAATCCTAATTATTTATATAACTAAGCGACGCGTTAAACCACAGTAGGTAATAATAAATTCGTAAAATAAAGAGAACCCAGTACTTAGATAAACCTAAAATAGGCTTTAAGGCATAGATAGATAGATAGATAAGGTTTTTATTGAAGACTTCGGACACACACATACATATCAGACAATAACTATTAAACAGGATGGTAGTAAAAAAGAAACAATAATAAAAATACAGTTGACTAAATAATAAAAACAAATAATAACATAATAACAATCTAAGTAAAATGTCTGTGTGTGCTGTACATCAAAAAGGTAATGGCTCAGCGGAATATTTTGCTCAAGAAGCAAAAACACTGATTCAGCCATAACCCATAGAGAGCAAGCAGAACGAGTTTCAAGTGTAATATGTACTAAAATGTTTGTGTTTGTGTAGTAATAATGCAGTCCAATAGGGTGTAGCAATATTGGCGTTAGGCATTTCTAACCAATTTTTGTAACGAAGTTTTATTGAATAAATGATTTATCTATCTCATCTATATACGAGACTCCATTTGATTAAGTTGATTGATTTAAACCCACTGTTGAGGGTATCTCAAAAACCCATCGACGGATTTGGCCTCACTAAGTTACCAGCATTGTTCACAAGTCCTAACTGTACACCTATCAACTTTCACGCAAATCGGTACAACAGTTGGATAGTTATGCTTGAAGTGACTATGCACCATGCAGCCAAATCACCTAAGCTGCCACAGATCTTGGTCCACTCCGAAAAAAAGAGGTTATATATTACTATATACATCCTCAGTGGCGCAGCGGGTGAAGGTCTGGTTGCGACGCAGGAATTTGCGGGTTCGGTTCCCGCCTTGGGACAAATGTTTGTACCATCTGCAAATATTTTTTCCGGGTGTTCTGGGTATTTTTGTATATAAAATGTAAAATATATATCTATGTAATAAGCATATTAGTCATCTAGTTCCCATAACACAAGCTCTTCTTAGCTTGGGACTAGATGATGCTGTGTGGATTGTCCAGCATTATTCATTTATTTATTTAATTTTCTTTATTGACAAAGAAAATTACAATTCAATAATAAAAACAAATTAGAACTAGTATTTACAATTGAAACAATTAAGCTAACTGCAGACTGTTGCAAATAATCTACAGGTAGCTCTTATTATTTGTTTTTATTATTTGATTGTAATTTTTTTTGTTAATATTATAAAATAAAGAACTACGAAGAAAATATAAAGATAACTCTTGTCAGTGCAATGATGCAATTTCCTCTAATTTTCTCTTTCCAATTCGATGCGATCTCTTTTACAAGGAGAAAGTCGCTGTCATGTCGTATAGAGAACTAAACGACATGACAGCGACGTTCTCCTTGATCTGACTCACATAGTATGGTCTTTCCCTTCCTCATCTTCCTTCATCTTTTCCTTCTATGATGTATTTTATATTTGTTGTAAATTCAACTGTTTGTTTCTTACAAAAAAGTACGCGATAAATACCCGATAAATAATCTTTAATATTAGATTATTTAATATTTATTAGATTGTTATTATGACGACCGATGTGGCGCGGCGGGCGAAGGTCCGCCTGCGACGCAGAAGGTTGCGGGATCGATTCCCGCCTTGGGACAAATGTTTGTACGATCTGCAAATATTTGTTCCGGGTGTTCTGGGTATTTTCTATATATAATAAAAAATATCTATCTATGTTATGTATTGTATTAAGTTTATCAGTCATCTAGTACCCATAACACAAGCTCTGCTTACTTTGGGGCTAGATGATGCTGTGTGGATTGTCCAGCATTATTATTATTATTATTAATATGGTCGTTTCGTATTATGTTATGGTAACAAAATACGCCCTGAAAGTAACATAACTTCAACCTCTATGATATACATAATGTAACAAGTTAACAACAGATAAAGATATCTTCAAGGGAAAATAATCAATAGGTTGCGTAAGTAGTCAAGGTCAAAGCTATTAGGCTTCTAACCTAGCGCTAGGTTTTATCATATCATATCTAATAGAACTAATATTTAGGTATTTGTTTTTAATAAAGGGCGGCTATTTTTGCGGTTCTCTATTTTTAAATCTTGTCTGCGCCAAGTTCGTTTTACTATGTCACACTAACCTAATACAATTTGACGACCGATGTATCGCGGCGGGCGTAGGTCCGCCTGCGACGCAGAAGGTTGTGGGTTTGATTCCCGCCTTGGGACAAATGTTTGTACGATCTGCAAATATTTGTTCCGGGTGTTCTGGGTATTTTCTATATATAATAAAAAATATCTATCTATGTTATGTATTGTATTAAGTTTATCAGTCATCTAGTACCCATAACACAAGCTCTGCTTACTTTGGGGCTAGATGATGCTGTGTGGATTGTCCAGCATTATTTATTTTATTTATTTTACAATCAAACTAATATTATAAATGCGAAAGTTCGTGTGAATGTTTGTTACCACTAGGGTTTATGGTTTCTCGGGTCTCGAGAATTCTCAAACTCAATTTCCCGGGTATTCCCGGGAAATCGATAAATTTTCATTTATTATAAAAAAAAAATAAAGAAAAACGTCGCTAGTACACATAATATTTATTGAAATTGGTCCATAATCAACAAAATCTCTAAGCAATGAGTCCACTCTGCTTTCAAGTTAGAATTATTAACTTATCGCAAAATAAAACAGGACTTTTAAACATTTGTAACGTGGAAGCTGTAGTGGAGGTGATTCTAACAATATAAGTTATACCTATACAAAACTTTTAAAGATATTTTCATTTTAATCACACGCGCCGCTATCGCGCGCGGCTCTCAGAAAAGGCCCCCAAACACGCGCTTTTTTTCGCAAAACTACCGCCAAAGACGAAGGGATAAAAATGCGAATGTTTGGATGTTAGTTACCTTTTCACGCCAAAACTAACTTTGCAAGGATGTTATTCTATACCTGGAATAGCATTTAGGCCACTTTTTATTCCGGAAGAACGCGTGCGAAGCCGCGGGCGCAAGCTAGTCACACTAATAATATAAATGCGAATGTTTGGATGTTTAGACGGATGGATGGATGCTTGTTACTTCTTCACGCCAAAACTTCTGAACAGTGTGTCTACCATGAGTTTTAACAATCTATACTCGCTAGCGACTGTAGATAAAAAAATGTATAAAAACTTGAACAGCGCCTCTAGCGGATAGTTGGGTACTAAAATGCGCAGTATGAGTAACGTAGTTAACTATCCTACGTCACAGTGTAGTAAACTATACTACAGCGACTGTAGTTTGGACTTCATTTGCCTAGAATTTGGTACCATGAGTTACAAATTTGATAGATGTCATAGTAACATACTATTACTACTGTAGTTACGGCACTCACCGACATTTAGCTTCGTGAAATGATTATAGTTTGTGAAAGATTTTGCGATTTTTGAATTAAAAATGTTTATTAGAGCCGAATAAAAAGATGAAAAACGCGAACAAAGAAAGTTTCCATGTGAGATGCGTGTTCTAGTTGGAAATCGACTTCAAACTATATGTGACACCAAGTTTGTGAAACTTTATACCTCTAGATTAAGTACTTTTAAAGATTATCCAAAGAAGCTTTTGAGAATTTTTGTGTTTTATTAAAAAATGCTAACCTACCATGTACAACCACTAACGTGGGATAAGGACGACCGATGTGGCGCGGTGGGCGAAGGTCCGCCTGGGACGCAGGAGGTTGCGGGTTCGATTCCCGCCTTGCGACAAATATTTGTACGATCTGAAAATATTTGTTCCGGGTGTTCTGGGTACCTACTTTCTATACGTACCTATATAATAAAAAATATAAATTTGTAATGTATTTAGTACCGTAGTGTAATGTATTTAGTTAGTAGTATTAAGTACCCATAACACAAGCTCTGCTTACTTTGGGGCTAGATAATACTGCGTGGGTTGTCCAGCATTATTATTTTTTTAATTTTTAGAAAAATACTAACATATGTACATATGGACCAAAATTTATTCAACCATTATTTCTAAATGCGAGACACTTGTTCTAGGCATTTTAGTTTGTAACTACTTCGAGTTGAGTGAGTGCGAGCGAGTCGGAACCATTCGTAACACGAATAAATTTGGGCTGCATTAGATTTTATTGAAATAAGTAAATCAGACGACTTTCTACATTTGTCGAATAATAGTACCATATATTCTATCTTCTGTCTCTATCATCCTGCATTATTTAAAAAGAGATGAAAATATTCAATTGAAGTGAGTATCGTATCCCAATGACGCCAACATAACAACCCAAAACTACACAAGGTGTGGTTGTAACTATAACGTAAGTAGTAAGCACCTACACAGCTCATGGTACCAATAAAGAAGCTAACTATACTATCTGCGTATTTACGTAACTACTGTAGTAACGTCAGGCGATCTAACTGTGACAACTCATGGTAGACACATAGATCTGGCGGAAATACATTAGGCATACATTACATATGCTACTTTTTATCCCATAAATCAGTTCCCATGGGATAGAAATAATCTTTAAACGTTTTCATAGAAACAATATACCGTAAAACGGGGTGGATAGACATGATTTTGAAGTTTGTTTTAATTTCTCCATTCATTTTTGTATGATTGGCTAACTAAATAGTATTTTTTATTATGTCTTGGTGTGTAATTAATACTATCCTATCACGAAATGTATAGATATTGCTTTGATTTCATCGTAAAATGCAAAAAATATGTTAGATTTCTATTTACCCGCAATTGGGGTCAATAGAAACGACATATGGGGCGAATAGAAAAAATCGCTAGGGCTGTCACTTTCCAAAAATAATTTGTACAAGAATTATGGATAAAGATAGAGGGTAGGTAGTGTAAAAAGAACAACTTTAAAAAATCAAAGTTAGGTACTTTTTATTAATAAAAAATCAGTCTCATCATTAGAACCATTAATTGTTTACCTAGATACGAACATAGTTCTAATTGTAATCTACTTATTATTATATACAAACACACAGATGAATTCTATGAAAAATTATGTAATAATATTTTGGTGGCAGCCCTAGCACATAATTTTCTATACACCCCCTTCTCATTTCTATCGAAACCTTTCCCGTTTCGATTAGCCCCGTACTTCATATCTATTAACCCCATACTACGTATCTATTCGCCTCTTTGGCATTTCTATTAACCCCAAAGTTTGAATAAAATTGACTTGGTTTACAATTTTAGCCATAAATTTAATTATACAACATAATTTTACTTACCTTTACATTAAAATGAACCGCGAAGAACTGCCGAATACACAATAAACTTTGAATTTTACAAGAACTTGCTTTTGTTAAAGATATTGATAAAGTTTTGAGGACCACAAATTAACGTCTCACGACGACTCACTTTCAAAGTGTTTTTTTTTTAAAACTTCTAACCTGACAGCAAATTAGTCTTGCCATTTTAAGAAAAAAAATACTGCAGTTTCCAAATATGTAGAATTTTGGCGTTTTTCTTTGAAAATGTTTGTTAATAATTGCCAGAATAAAACTTTTTTGGTTTCATTTCCATTCACCCCTTGAATTCTATACACCCCGTTTTACCCGGTAAACTACTAACTATTACTACTATAAATGCGAAAGTTTGGATGTTTGTAAGTACTCAACGGATCGGGCTGAAATTTTGCATTGATCTAATTCTAGCCCTGGAATATAGCATTTAGGCTGGCTTTTATCCCGGAAGAACGTGTGTATAGCCGCGGGCACCAGCTAGTACCCGGAAGAACGTGTGTAAAGCCGCGGGCATCAGCTAGTACCCGGAAGAACGTGTGTAAAGCCGCGGGCACCAGCTAGTACCCGGAAGAACGTGTGTAAAGCCGCGGGCACCAGCTAGTACCCGGAAGAACGTGTGTAAAGCCGCGGGCACCAGCTAGTACCCGGAAGAACGTGTGTAAAGCCGCGGGCACCAGCTAGTACCCGGAAGAACGTGTGTAATGCCGCGGGCACCAGCTAGTACCCGGAAGAACGTGTGTAAAGCCGCGGGCACCAGCTAGTACCCGGAAGAACGTGTGTAAAGCCGTGGGCACCAGCTAGTACCCGGAAGAACGTGTGTAAAGCGGCGGGCACCAGCTAGTACCCGGAAGAACGTGTGTAAAGCCGCGGGCACCAGCTAGTACCCGGAAGAACGTGTGTAAAGCCGCGGGCACCAGCTAGTATTTCGTAATTCTACTATGCCTTAGAAAATCTCTTTAATTTTTCTGAAATCGAAGTTAAATCTGGTGTTTAATTACTTTAAAATTCGCGCCAAACGCTAATGAATGAACGAGATATAGACAGTAGACTTTTACAAAAAACAATGTAAATTCGTTGAATTCAAAACTACCTTCGATTATGTGATTTAAATGAATGATTTCCGCTCTCCATCTTACAAATTCGTGAAACAGCTACCGTCGAGTCATCAAATTATTCCTTTCATTTCTTCTTGAAATGGTGAAAGGTGTTGCGGCTTAAAATTTAGATAAAATTTATCCAATTCCAATGCGAGTCGTTTGTTTCCTCTAATAATCTAAACATCGGTTCACAATAGATAAAGTGTACTTAATAAAAACAAAACAAAACTTGACATTCGAAATTCGAGTTTTTGTTCCCGTGTTCTAATCGCGTCGCGTCGTCCATTTTGCATTGCTTGCGGTAATCGTAGAAAGTCATGGTTATTCGAGTTTTTTTATAACTTTAGTATTTACATATCTATAAATCTTTTACCAAAGGGACTTCGGAAAGCACGACGGTGAGTGTATTTAATTTAACTTTGCTTTTCATACAAGGTCTTTTCCAAGTTCTTACTTATTTATTTGTATTCACGCCGACGTGTTAGTAAGTTTTTAATCTAATGTTAATCTGATGTTATTGTACGAGACAGAACCCGCAGAGCTCGATATCGCAGGGCACGCACGCTAGGAATTTGTGACATATGCAACAAAAGTCATAAAAAGTAATTCGCCCCTAAAAATCAATGGTGTCGATAAATGTATACCTCTGACGAAGCATCATCTCGCAGGTCACGTTTGGCAAAAGCGTGCCCTACTCTGCAATGGTGTGTCAACTTGAGCCATGCGCTCGATTTCATGCAGGCGCAGATTTTCCTGGTGCAGTACGGTCCTGAGTCAAACTATCACGGTCTTGCTGCTTTTGCAATTTAAATCGTAAGAAATCTTATTAATCGCACGATAAATCGATTTCATTGTGATCGTGTAATATCTGACTGGATTGTATCGTGGTTCGGTTATTTCGGGATTTCGGGCATGTTATGCTGCATTTGCAATCTAAATCGCAAGAAATCTGGTCAATCGCACGTTATATCGGTTTACTAATAATTGCGATCGTGTAATAGCCGATTGGATTTTATCGTGGTTCGGTTATTTCGGGATTTTGGACATGTTGCTCCATCCAGAGGACAGAGGTACCTTGCGGCGTCTCTATTTTACATCACTGGGTTTTCAAAGTTCCGTCTTTACCATTTGCAAGTTTTGCAACCCACTATTAGGCCTCCCTTTGCCACCAATATTTTCTATCTTAGGTTTACGCATCCAGCAATTTCATACGAATTTTACAGAGTCGTCGATTGCGCATTAAACTGCTCCGACCCCCCATAATATAGAAGCTATGCATCGCCACTTGGAGCCGCAGCAGCATGTGTCGAGGCTGTTTCCATGATGAAGAGACTGGAACACGTTGTGGTATACTGCACGGCCACAGAGGAGGCCAGACACAAGACGGGGCTGAAGATCCTCATGGATGCATCAACCCCATCCACCCCTAAAGAAAAGCTGAAACGAAGCTGTCAGTCACCAAAAGTCCTGCTCCAGTACTTCAAGGAGCTGGGCTGGTTAAGGCCTGTTTAGGCAGGGGGACAATGCACAATACACTCCCATGCGAGATGTCAGTGCAGATCTATGTTCCACTTAGAATTAGAATTGACCCTTGCCCGAATCATACTTTCCCGAAAGATTATAGGAAAGCTCTACTTTCTCGTTGTATTTGTAAAATACTTAACATGTTTATTTTTTTCAGTATACGGGCGCTACAAAGAGGTATTGGCAAGCGACTACGCCGCTGTGAACATCGACACAGCGTACAGAAAGGAATGGGACACCGCTGTGGCAGACCTTTCGATCATCGAGCGGAGCACTAAAGTGTCTGGCCAGGCGATTATACACTGGGAGGTGCTGTGGCCTGTGAGTACATTCATTAAGGTCTCCAATAATGAGCGCCACCGCACTGTCATCCTCAACCTTGACGATATAAAGTGACACTAGCTTCAGCCCGCGATTTCGTTCACGTACTACCTGGATAAATAGTTTAAAGAACTCGTGGATAATTCCTAAGCCGAGGTTCGCAACCAGTAGGGTGGCCCTTTTGCGTGTTGCCTGAACCTAAGGCATCGGCCAAACCTACGCGTCAAACATGCGGGACGCAAAACAGGAGCGTCAGCCGCGCGGCGGACGCTGCAATGGCACTTCAATGGAGCCTTGCACCGACCGGGACGCGGGAACTTTTTAGAGGAAAAGTTTCACGTTGTTGACGCTCTAGCTCGTGTCCCGCATCCCGCTTGTTTGACGCGCAGGTTTGACCGAAGCTTTACTTTTATCGACGAAACGTCCTCTGCGCTTGCCATAGCCTGGTAACGCTGTCATAGTCACCTGCGGCCATCAGCATAATAATAATAATAATGCTGATCAATGAAACGAAAGTATGGATATTGGGTTTTATAGGCTACTAGCTGCGGCCCGCGGCTTCGCACGCGCTTTTTAAGTAGCCTGTGTCTGTGCCCGGTATACCATTTACCTTCCTGCTAAATTTCATTGGGATCCGTTCAGCCGTTCAGGCATTAAGATAGACAGACAGACAAGTTACTTTCGAATTAATAATATTAGTAAGAATATTTTATGCCAACAAAATCAATATGCATTTACTAATGTTCTTAATTTTTTCTCAGAGGCTATTCGCAAACAGAGACTATGTTTACATCAGACGGCACAAAGAATACAACGTGCACACTACACCGCACAATCCATTAGAAGAACGTCTCTCAAAAACAGAACCAACCAAACCTGTAAATGTATCAAACCCAAACCAAGTCATAGTTATTATTTTACCAGAGACCACTCAAGAAATTCCATCCATAAACGTAGAAATTGGTAAACCAATCCCGCCTTGTGAAAAACATACTATTGAAACTATTGTAACACCAGAAGCCAAGGTATCAGATGAAAAGCCTACACCAAAACCAGAACAAGATAGTAAAAAACCTGAAACTG
Organism: Eupithecia inturbata; assembly: GCA_963662085.1. Lineage (NCBI taxonomy): Eukaryota > Metazoa > Arthropoda > Insecta > Lepidoptera > Geometridae > Eupithecia > Eupithecia inturbata. The sequence continues at coordinate 3,553,908 of OY759205.1, forward strand.
CTGAAGAAGGTTCAAACAATAAACCACCAGCTTCAAAACCAGTTCCGATAGTGGAACCAGAAAGACCGAGTGTCCACTCCAATGCCAAGCGGAAATCTCAGGAGAATTACAGTAAAATGAAGCCGGAACCACAGACAAAAGATAATAGGACGTATGTGATTTTGTCGAAGAGCTGTTCTCATCCGAAGGTGCCTGAGACAAAGAATGCTATCCGCGTGACGGAGTACTGGAGTCAAATGGTTGTGAGGTCGATAGATGGAGCTGAAAATGTAAGTACTTTTAATTTTTAACCGACTTCGAAAAAAGGAGGGGGTAATCTTTAAGAGCATTTACCTTCATGACTTTGATGTAGGTAAGTAGTTTATGTATTTATTATAAATGCGTATGAATTGTTATTTTATTCGGAATATAGTATTTTATATATTTTTATATGTAGTTAGCGTAATATATTTTATTTAGTAGTTTATTAACTATGTAGGCTAAGGATTCAATTTTCTTTCTATCTGTGCACACGAACCCACTATGACAAACTTGTCTCTCTCTCCCAATAAGGTTTCCTGGAGAAAACTTTTTTAGGGTTTTACATGTATTTGTTTTATTAGTGTAATAAAGAATTACAGAATATCCTCACCTCCACGGCAAACTTACGAATCTGCAGTTATGTTGTTGCAAACAATCTACAGGTAGCTCAACTGATCCATATCAATACCAGTCGGAAGCGTCCCCAAGACGCTGGCTGCATTTTAAATATTTGTAATTATTAATATAATTACAAATATTCATAATTTATTATTATATAAATAAAATATAAATAGTAATATTTATATTAATAAAAAATATTAATATGAATATTTAATATAATTTGTTTTTATTATTGAATTGTAATTTTCTTTGTCAATATAGAACTGTGTTATGTTGTAGTACTAGGTATGTCAAAATCACAAAACTGCAGATTGGTAACATATTTTGTTAGGCTGTATATATTTTTTTAATGTACATGTCCGTCGATTTTTTCGTCATGAATCGATTTGAATGATCATTTTGCAGTTGTATAGAGGACTAGCGTAGCAGCTGCTGCCCGCGGCTTCGCACGTGCTTTTCAAGTAGCCTATGTCCGTCCCCGGGACCATCTATCTCCATGCCAAATTTCATAGAGATCCGTCCAGCCGGTTGGGCCTGACAAGGTAACTGACAGACAGACAGCTACTTTCGGTTTTATAATATTAGTCTAGATGATTCCGAGGTGGTCTCATACAATTTTTATTCCCGAAGGATTACTATTTATTCCGCATAAAATTAAGGGACTCGAGTCGGCTTTAAGTTTATTCAAAACAATCAAATTATTCTAATTAAACATGTTTATGCTACCTGGCCTATATAGTCAAGCCATTCTCAATGTTTGTAAGCAACTCAAATATATAATCGTCTTTTTGGCGTCGAGTTTGATAATAGTCGTCAGCATTATGCATTATAGGACAGAGCTCATTCACAAGTATTGCAACTTCTTGTCAAAAATACAACACAAGAAAGTGATTTTTAGGTTAAGTATGAGGCAATGTTGTATTTTTTTTACCCTTATCTTGTACCAACTTGATGGGATTAATTTGATGGATTTGGTTTTTATATTTCACTATCTCCTGCCCATGCCTTCGCACGCGCTTTTATGGGATAAACACTAGTTTATATATTTCCCCGGAATACAATCCTATCGCCTTGCCATATTTAATTAAGATTGGCGATGTCTCGACCGTCTATATTCTAGCGAAATTCTATGTAAAATGTTTGTAAACAAATAACAGGCGTTGCGTTTTAGCCGTATTAGTATATATTATTTATTGAACATAGCATTATTTATTGAACTAAAATCAACGAGGAATGTAAGTTTCGTGTAAGAATACACGACAACAAAGTGGATTTTTTGTTTAGTGTGGGTGGTTTGTTAACATACATTTCATATCTAGTTTGGCTGGGATATAGTCGTGAATAGGGAAGAGTCATACATAAAGTTACTTTCGGATTTATAATACTAACTTCCGGCCGCGGCTTCGCTCGAATTTTTCGTGAATAAAGAGTCCATCTCCCGGATACAATCTATCTCCTTATAATATTATATTTGTTTATAGAAATTATATAACTTTTCAGACTGGCATGGAGTTCGTACTAACATACTACGACGAGCCGGCTGTGGGAGGCCTGCCTAGCGGCGTTTCCTCGTGGGCCTCCGGTCGCGCCGCGCCCACCTACCTAGACAAGATGCGGGAGGCCGCCAAACAGTACGATGCATACAGACTCGAGCATGGATTGGCCCCGGTAAGTAGCCAGCAGTGGGAGGCCTGCCTAGCGTTTCCTCGTGGGCCTACGGTCGCGCCGCGCCCACCTACCACAAGATGCGGGAGGCCGCCAAACAGTACGATGCATACAGACTCGAGCATGGATTGGCCCCGGTAAGTAGCCAGCAGTGGGAGGCCTGCCTAGCGTTTCCTCGTGGGCCTACGGTCGCGCCGCGCCCACCTACCACAAGATGCGGGAGGCCGCCAAACAGTACGATGCATGCAGACTCGAGCATGGATTGGCCCCGGTAAGTAGCCAGCAGTGGGAGGCCTGCCTAGCGTTTCCTCGTGGGCCTCTCCAACTTAGCCCGTGGATATCGTAAGAGCCGACTAAGGGAACCAGAGGAAGGTCAAACCAAAAAGTAGCCTATGTTTTATTCAAGGCCTAGAACTACATATTATATATTATACAAAATGTTAGTCCGATCCGTTCAGTAGTGTTGCCGTGAGGAGGTACCTAACTAACAAAAGATTGGAATTCACTACGTAACGTCTCGCTACGTGATGGGAACCATCTAACAAACAGCCATCCATACATTTAAACATTAAAACTTTCGCATTTATAATATTAGTGTGGTTATTGAAGAAGATACCTATGAAAATGACAATGCACAATATACACTCCAATGCGAGATGTCCATGCAGTTGGTTAAAAAGGGAACCAGAGGAAGGTCAAGAAAAGACAGCAGCTTCCTTCTGTGTTTTTTACACCGCTGCTATCACCAGTCCGACTTCCATGCGTGGTGATAATGCATACACAATGTTACCAATTGACATTTTTGACGAGTGTAAAATTTACATACTTACCTTTACTAGCCAAACTCTATGTAGAATGTTTGTAAACAAACCGCCCGTACTTAACCTAAAATTGTTACTGTTGCCTTGTCTTTTTATATGAAATTTACATTACTTGTCGATTTGAGATCCTTCCTTCAATAAATATTGCTTACAATATTTATAGAAACAGGATATAATCTCAAACTCGACGCCAGGCAAGTGAGTGTACCCCACAAGCTCTGCTTAGCTTGGGGCTAGATGATGCTGTGTGAATTGTTCGGCATTATTTATTTATTTTAGTTATATAAACGCACGGAGGCGACGTGCAAGTCCCAGGACGAGATGGCGAGACGAGCTTAACGCATAACAGCCATCATGGCTGGTGACAGCGTTAAATTGCGAGGGTGGAAGAAGAAAAGAGAGGCCTTTGCCCAGCAGTGTGACAGTAATAACTGAAAATAATAATAAAATTGATAATAATTATTGAATGAACACTTTATTGCACTTAAAAAATAACAAATTAAAAACCTTGTATCTACATTTATTTAACACATAATCAGTACAATAGGCGGCCTTGTCGCTGAGAGCGATTTCTCCCAGGCAACCTACGGATGTAGAAAAAGATATAAGTATAAAATAAGAGTTGGTAGAGCACAAACAGTAGAAGAAAATTATTTTTAAAATACATATTACATACAATATAATACAGAACTAACTTAGGAGCTAACCTATAAGTATATCTATTAATAACTTAATACAATAGGTTCTACAGAAAGATATTTCTATAAAATCTGATCACCGATGGAGCTACAACCACATCTGGAGTTTACAGAAGGAGGAGAAAATAAAGGAAGATTTTAGGTAGCTGAAGATAGGAAATAGAACTTCAGTTTAAATTATTGTTTTTTCTTTATTTCAACAGGGTGAGCTAGAAGGTCCCCAGCCGAAGCCAGTGTCCTACCGGGCACCGGAACCAAACTCTACTTCCAACGAACAGGATATGGAGGTACGAAATCAATGCTGAATTTGGTTTACGGTTTTAGAATTTATTTCTCAAAAGAGTACATTCGCTTAGATAAATACAGGATTGTCTTAAAGTAATATATGTATAACATAAAACATACAGATTTAATTATGTTTTGAGTATTTAACCTATATCCTAGTTTTATCTAATACAAAGTTAAACGAAAATCTTTGTGGTGTCACTTGTATCAAATGAAACACATATTTGAAAAGATGACTCTACTTAAATAAATATTCCAGATTCACAATTTTTACAAAGCCAATAAAAATTATAATGTAAGAGTTGCAACAGTTTGCAGTTTGTTTAATTCAACGGCATTTAAGTTTAATTAAACTTAGTTGTAATTAAATCGAAAAGTAGTCAATTTTTTTTTTATTTTCTAGTTGTAATTATACGCTGTTCTAGAAGCCTAGGTATTTTTTGTAAACAAAGGGAACAAATCAAAGAAATATTATTATTGAACATCGGTGGCGCGGTGGGCGAAGGTCCGCCTGCGAGGCAGGAGGTAGCGGGTTCGATTCCCGCCTTGGGACAAATGTTTGTACGATCTGCAAATGTTTGTTCCGGGTGTTCTAGGTGTTTTCTATGTATAAAAAATACCTATCTATGTAATGTATTGTAATAAGTATATCAGTTATCTAGTACCCATAACACAAGCTCTGCTTAGCTTGGGTTAGATGATGCTGTGTGGATTGTCCAGCATTATTTATTATTATTTATAAATTTATCTCAAGGACACCAGGAGAGATCGCTCATAGCGGAAAGGCCGCCTCTTGTACTTCCGCTATCTTCAATGTTTCTCTATATTATATATTTTTTTGGTACAAGATATCTTTATTTAATTTTTATACGACTGCCAAAGTATACTCTTTTCTAGAATAATAGGTAAATTTTGTAAACAAATGATTTACATAACCAAATAAATATTGATGGAAAATATTTTACGACACTGTTACCATCGCAGCAAAGCGCAGAAGTTCGAAACAATTGTTGGTTCTGACCGCTTTCAGTAATCATTCCACATGTCCGTTTTCGAACTCTTATTTGCACCTTTTTCGCTGCGCGCCTGCTATTATGCGTTGTTGAAGTTTTATTATTATTTTTTTTTATTTTTATATTTTAGGAAAACTAACAGCTTATCAAACCTCAATATGTTGAACCTTAAGCCTACAGTTTCCACTTATGAGTATATATTATGTGTCGATTGGAAGTAACAATTAAATAAACATTTTTTGTTCTTGCTTTTATTAGTAAAACAACTGTTACCTTGCTGTGTTATCTGTTAAGTTTTTGTTAATTTTTAATTCATACTTTGTTCACTTAAATTATATTGGCTTTGACAACCAAGTATAGCTTGTTTTGTAATACTGCTGACTCTCCAACATGAAAGTTTTCATTCATAAATGTCTTTTTTAACATAAAATATCTTAGATTTTAGAACGGAGTTTAGCTGGTTTTGTTTTGTGCTGACTTCTCAACAAATAAAGCTTTTATTCATAAATGTCTTAGTTGACAAGAAATTTCTTGGATTCTAGAACAGAGCTAGGAGCTGTATAACTTTTAAAAATCATTTTCATCATCAGTCGTCTAGTACCAATAACACAAGCTCTGCTTACTTTGGGGCTAGATGATGCTGTGTGGATTGTCCAGCATTATTAATGTTATTTGCTTGTTATTTCCAGTCCTCAAAACAAGGACCGGAACTTGGACTAGACAAAGATGACCTGAGCAAAAAAGACACGAGCAAAAAACCCAGCAAGCAGGACCATAGCAAAGACGAGCTGAGGAAAAGGAATGAGGCGACGCAAACAGAACTATTCAAGCCTGTTAGCGCGAAAACCCCCGAGAAAGGCTCTCGGGACGAAACTGGTGCCAAATTAACAAAGGACGAGCCGGTAAGGTTTTTACAAACTTTTTTATGACGCTGCAGGCGAAGGTCCGCCCGCGGCGCAGGAGGTTGCGGGTTCGATTCCCGCCTTGGGACAAATGTTTGTACGCTCTGCAAATATTTGTTCGGGGTGTTCTAGGTATTTTGTATGTATAATAAAAATATATAATCTATATAATGTATTATATTAAGTATATCAGTCATCTGTCAATGTGTGTAATGTTTTAGTTACAAGAAATTTCTTGGATTCTAGAACAGAGCTAGTATAGCTGTATAACTTTTAAAAATCATTTTCATTATCAGTCGTCTAGGTACCCATAACACAAGCTCTGAGCTTAGGGCTAAATGATGCTGTGTGGATTGTCCAGCACTATTTTATTTATTTGTGGAACACATGTTTTGGGGGAATAAGGTGGTATTTCCCCCAAATAGGGACAGAGGGAGATGTCCTCTGTACCGGGCCGACCCAGCTGATCCTTTTGCCCGGGGTTGTTCAACCAATAGTTGATGTTGGGTACTCGTATATCGTCAGTTGTAACTGAAACATGCGTTAGCGCGATCTAGGAATATGTCACAGTTTTTGCACTTGTCTTAGCGACATCTAGCGGAGGTTCATTGAAGCGCTTAGGTAGGTAGCTAGCTTCAGTTTTACCAGTGCTATTTTTCCTTGAGCGACTTCTATTAACGTTAGCTTTGTAGTTCAGCTGTCTTCTACTAGAGGCCGCTACACATATGTGAACGTATTTTTGCATATAGTACTATCTTCTGCCCGCGGCTTCGCACGCGTAGTTTCGGTAAAATAAGTAGCCTATAGTGCTGTGTGGTGCCGGCTTAGAATTGGCACCACCCCAACTCATCCCGCGGGTGTCGTGAGAGGCGACTAAGGGACATCCACTGGGGGCTGGAAACAGCGCCCCCTGCAGAACAATTCTACCACCGAACTGCGATCATGCATGGGCATTATCATGCGATGGGCATTAACCCTCGTGAGATAAAAGCCAACAAGGCGCTTATCAGGGGGATAAATAATTTTTAATATGTCAACAGATCGCGAAAATTTAAAAAGTTATAGTTCTAATTTAATCTGTTCAGTAAGTTTGGAGATCTTAGGTAACAAAATAAAATTCACAAACTTTCTGCTTGATAATTAGGATAAGTAGGATCCTCCGTCTTGCACTTTCCTTTTCCGTTACCTCTTAATAACGACAGACGAAAATAACTAAATATATAGCTTTAATTAACTTTTAACAAGTTTCTGAGATTTTCATATCTCAGAAACTTGACGTTTTAGGCTTTAGTACTATACTGTGCTATATTGTGTACTAGTACTAGTTTAGTAGTATTTTATGATATTTTTTATTTGTATCACATCATCATCAACATATAGTCCACTGCTGGACATGCCCAACTTGGGGGGCAATTTTAGGTTGAGTATTAGCGGTTTGTTTACAAACATTCCACATCGAGTTTGGCTAGTGTATAGTATCAGTGTACAAGAAACTAAACATTAATTTATTTTCTCTTCCAGGATTCATCTGAACAAGACACAGAAGATAATGCAGAAGAAGAATCCAAAAGTTCATGGTGGTTCAACCCGTTTAGTTTTTTAAAATAACAAACTTACTGCTAAAGGTATGTCTTTATTCTAAGAGATTTCGAATGTACAAGAATACCAATGTCTTGAATGTATTGATGTCAGTTATATCGAACTTTGGCCTCGCCATGGGGTGATATCGTTTTCGATATACCTTGGCCTTACAATGGCAATGGCCTTTATTAACAAAGAAAATAATAATCAAATAATATAAACATTTTAGAACTAGTAGGTATTTAAAATTTAAACAGTTAAGCTAACTGCAGACTGTTACAAACAATCTACAGGTAGCTCAACCGATCCATATCAATACCAGTCGGAAGCGTCCCCAAGACGCTGGCTGCATTGCCCCGCTGTATGGCAATGCTGATGCGCTGCGCCAGATACCCGCCATCTTTGGTGGGTGCCTGTTATCTAACCTTTGGTCTTGTTTTAAGACAACATTATATAGATTGGTTGGTTTTAGCCGGCTTACTTGTGTCTAATTTATTGGATTTTGGGAGTATGTTATTTTTGGCGCACTGTAGCAACACTTTAGTGATTTCCCAATGAACCGGTTTTATGGAAGAACTCTGTGAAGTTGACTAAACTACACTCTGGCCAAACTGAATATACTATGTTTGTAAACATTGCCCCCATACTTTCTAGCTGTTGATTTTTTCACAGAATTTGCACTACTTGTCGATTTAGCTCTTTCCTACAACGTATATTGTAAGTAAAAAGTAAAGTAAAAAAAGTAAAAAGTATTTATTTTGTGTCACAAAATTATAAACAAAGTTGGTACAAACAAATATAGTTACAACATGACATCAAAAAAGGTCATCGCTCAGCATTATGCACAGTAACGATGACGCTACTGTGCGCTGGTTTTATGCGACACCTAGAGGGCGCAGCAGCCGCAGCTTGCTGACAATTACTTTTCAAAGTCGATGCCAAAAAGAGAATTATGGATTTTTGTGCAGTAAGTTGCTTACAAGTACATTGAGAATGGCTCTAGTGTAGTAAAGGTTCTGATTGAACCTCTTTCTTGGTAGAAGACAGCACTGTATGAATTCTTCGCTCTCGTACAGAACAGTTTTTTGCTGGTAATCCTTTTGCGACTGTTGGACACAACGTCGATGCGTCTATAGACCAACATATTCAATGTACTTTTTAATGTCTTTTTTCACGACGTTTATTTTAAACGTTGATTAGATTACATAACAATATATAGATACAATGGGTTAGGCTAATCAGTCGTTTTTTATTTAGTTTTACAATTGTATAAGAGTTTTTATTGCAATAAAAATAATAACCAAAAACAAAAAAAATAACATTACCTCAAAAGCGTACGAGAGTATAACTCAGTTCATTAAAGAAAGGAATCTAAAATGGCAGCTTGTACTTGCGTTGACAGATAGTACAGTTAGCAAATAAAATTGCGAGTGAAGATTTTTTTTTAAATTGAAAATAATAAAAACATGACCTTGTCGATTTTATTTCAAACTAGTTGGTGCCAGCGGCTTCGCCCGCGTTAAAATTGAAAATTTTAAAGACATTTGCCGCCTTCTATTATCATAAGATCGTTATTGTTGTTTTTATCGGAAAAAGTAGGTACTTTTTTTAGGGATGAAAGGCCTTTCTCTATGTCGAGTGGATAACGCTCCAAATTTTTTTCTTCTTCAAATTATTTGATGACGTTATACACTATATGACGTGCATCACTACGTATAACTTTCCCTCGCTTTGAGGAGACATATGTAATTACTGTCCCCGCACAGTCCAAACAACAAAACTTTACAATAAATCAAAACTCAACAATAATAACAAACAGGTAACAATAATAACAAACAGGTAACAACGGAAAAATTACAGAAAACTATAACAAGGAATTCGTTTAAAGGATTACTGAGCGAGTCAAGACAGCGTGTTGCGGACGGTAACCAGGATTACCTAGTTCGCCCTGGGAAAGTATCCCAACTTAAGTTCGACGTGCGTTCCTTTCTCCTTCCGAAGCTGGTAGACGCACGCCGCCACGCACCCCTGAATGCGTATGAAGCTATGACTACCTGATATTCCTTCCTATGGGGGAACCTCGACGTTGAAATGAAACAGGATCTTGAATTTTTCAGGTTTCGGCTGTTCCTAGGTTTCCCTACTACTACTTGCTGTCTTCCTATTGCTTCTTGCCTCTTCGGTGGCTTAGCTGCGACTTGCCTCTTCGGTGGCTGGACTGCGACTGACGGCCGTACAAACTGCGCTCATATTTATATGGCCGTGTTTTACCGGCAAGACGCCTGCGTGCTTTTGACTCAAGTTTATCTAATTTTTTCCTTGAGCCGAAACCTTTAAACCTTTATTTCTTGTAATCTTCTTAAAAAATACTTACAAATTTATGCCTTATACATAACAAAAACAAGCCTTATTAATATAAAATTACAAAATCTGAACATATTTAACAAATAAAAAAGTTTCTAGAACTAAAACTTATAAAAAACTTGATTTGGAACATTTTCCTTATACTAATTTTACAATAACTACAAAACTTAATTACAGATTTATACAATTCAAACGGAAAACCTTGTTCCAAGCCAAGACCCTTCAAATAACACTATTTTTGTTATGATTCATCAATAAACAAAAAAGTACTTAAACAAAACGATGTCTTAAACGAATCAGCCTTACATTAAGGTTTCGTCGCCGACATTCTCCCCCTCGTGCGTCGCACCATCCTCCAGACTCGGCGATCCTCCCGTCGTTAACAGCACCACTCTCGAGCTGGGTCTGCGCAGTACTCCTCCTCTGGTCTCGACGTCGACGATCCGAGTGCGCCCATCAGGTCCAGGATACACTTGCTGGATTCTGCCGCGTGGCCAAGTGCATCTCGGTAGGGTGTGGTCGTCGATCAACACGATGTCTCCAACTTGTAGATCCGTGATGCTGGTCCTCTTCGAAGTCTTCCTCGGCAGTAGAGTAGGCAGGTATTCTCGCAGCCATCGTTGCCAGAAGTGGTCGGCAAGCCGCTGCGTGGCCTTCCAGGTGTGTCTGCCTACGAGCTCGTGGTCTTCGAAGCTGCCGATTCTTGCAGCACCGCTGGATCGCCCGAGGAGGAAGTGGTTTGGAGTGAGCGCTTCCTCCTCAAGGCTCTCGGAGAGGTGAGTTAGAGGCCGAGAGTTGACCATGTGCTCGGCCTCTAGCAGGAGGGTGTGGAGTACTTCCTCTCGTGGATACTTCTCGTAGAGTGTGGCGCTTAGTGCGGTTTTGATGGATCGCACCAGACGCTCCCATGCACCGCCCATGTTTGGTGCACCAGGTGGGATGAACTTCCATTGCACGCCGATCTTCTCCGCTTCTGAGATGAGGTCTTCTTTCTTCATGTTGTCCATTGCTTCCCTCAGTTCCTTGTTTGCGCCGACGAAGTTGGTCCCGTTGTCCGTGTAGATTTTCTTCGGCATTCCTCTTCTTGCAGCGAATCTTCGTAGCGCCATGATCATGCTGTCCGTAGAGAGTGAAGGAACAAGCTCAATGTGTACAGCTCGAGTTGTTAAGCATGTAAACAGAGCGCCCCATCTTTTCTCGTGACGTCTTGCTACGGTGATTGTCATCGGGCCGAAGTAATCTATGCCGGTGCACGTGAAGGGTGGATTACTGTGCATCAACCTCTCAGCTGGTAAGTTGCCCGTCGGTAGTTCTTGAGGTCTCGCCTTTCTTGTCTTGCACCATTGACATTGATGTTGAACTGTCTTGATCGCCGACCTCAATCCCAGCACCCAGAAGCGTTGCCTTATCTCGTTCATGACCGTTGCGTGATTCCCATGGTTGAAGCGGCGGTGGAACTCTTCTATGATGAGTCGCGTTGCCTTGTCCTTGCTGTCGAGCACTATAGGTCGTTTGTAGTCCCTGGTCACGCCTTGTATCGCGTCGATTCTTCCTTTCATCCGCAGAAGTCCATCTTCCAGCACCACGTCGAGCCTCTTCAACTTGCTGCTGCCCTCCATTGGTTTTCCTTGCTGAAGACATCTGATATCTTCTCTGAAGCTTCTTTCTTGACTCTTCTTTAGTAGTAGAGTTTCAGCTTGCTCTAGTAGGTCTGCTTCCAGCGGTACGTAGTTAACCGCTTTCCTTGAAGATGATTGTCTCCGAGTGATGGACTTCTTTGGTTTCCTTGTAGTCTTCTTCCAGTCAGGGTCTGCTTGGCTGACGTTGACCTTCTCCTTTCTTCTGCAGAGTTTGATGAACTGCAGTACTCTTGCTGTGGCTCGCCATAACCTCTTCCATGATGAAAACCTCTCAGGATCTGGAGTTGGATGGGTGAAGCTCGCTGCCGCTGTAACGTCCGTCGCCTTTTCCTCGCCGGTGGTCTCCTTCTTGAAAGTCCTCGCCGCAGGCCAGTGAACCTCTTCCTTCTTCAAGAAGTCCGGCCCGGTATACCATCGATGATTGCAGTTGAAGTCTTCTGGCACGTCACGTGTTGCGTCATCTGCCGGGTTCTGTGCTGTGGGGACCCATCTCCAGTCTTGAGGTTTGGTGAGATCTTCTATCTCAGCCAATCGATGAGCCACGAACGTCTTGAAAGTTCTCGGATCCGTCTTAATCCAAGAAAGTACGATGCTGGAGTCCGACCAGAATGTCTTCTTTGTCACCTTCAGGTCCAACTCTTTTTCGACCGAATGCGCCAATCTGCTTCCTAGGAGGGCTGCTTGAAGCTCAAGCCTTGGGATTGAAACCGGCTTCAATGGAGTGACTCGTACTTTCGCTGCCATCAAGCTGATGTGGTAGGTCCCGCCTTGGTCTTCTGTTCTCCAGTAGACTGTAGCTGCATATGCCGTCTCGCTGGCATCCGTGAAGGTGTGTAGCTCCCCCTCGGTGCGATGTGGCGTCAGGCATCTCGGGATCTGTAGGGCTTGAAGCAGCTTCATCTTCTCCAAGTAGATCTTCCATTTTGAGTATTCATTTTCCTCGATCTCTTCATCCCAGCCGACGCCGCTTCGCCAGATGCCTTGGAGCAGCTTCTTGCCTTGGATGAGAACTGGTGATGCCAATCCTAGTGGGTCGAAGGTCGACATCACGGCGCTGGTGACTTCTCTCTTGGTAGGCACTTGAAGCCCCTTTGCTATTTCTTCTGGTGTGTTCCGGAGGTTTGCCCTGAAGCCGATGGAGTCTTGTTCCGTGAACCAGCGTAGTCCCAGAGTTTTCTCCTCTTTCTCGCCGAGGTCCACTTCTGTCTTTTCCGTTGCTTCAGTCTTGATTCCTTGTAGCAGCTCAGGTTGGTTTGATGCCCAACCTCTGAGTTCGAAGCCCGCCTTCTTGTGTATGCAGTCCACTTGTGCTGTCACTCTTCGGAACTCCTCTTCTGAATGGAAGCTGTGGAGGTAGTCGTCCATATAGTGGTTCAGCTCGATTGCCCTTGCTGCTTCTGGATGTTGCCCTTTGTAGTCCGCTGCATTCCTGTTCTTGACGTAGATTGCTGTGCTCGGAGATGATGTTGCGCCGAAGATGACTGATGTCATCCTGTACTTCTTCGGCTGCACGTCGCGACGATCCCCTCGCCACAGGAACCTCAGGCTGTCTCGATCCTCTGGCCTGATGCGGACTTGCAGGAACATCTCCTTGATATCAGCTGCCACTGCGAAGGGTCCCTGCCGAAACCTCAGTAGAACTCCGAAGAGTGACTGAAGCAGATCTGGTCCCGGCAGTAGAGCGTCGTTGAGGCTTCTTCCCTTGGACTTGGCTGCAGCATCGAAGACGATCCTTATCTTCTTCTTCAAAGGGTGAACCACGGAGAAGTGCGGCAGGTACCACATCTTCTTGGACTTTCCTTGTTCATCGGGTGCTTCTTCTGCGTAGTTGCTGTCGACGAGATGCTGGATCTGCTTGTTATACTCCATCTTTAACTGCGGATCCTTGTCGATCTTCTTTTCGATGTTGAAGAGGCGGTTCTTGGCGGAAGCGTAGCTCTCCGGCATCGGTTCCTCTTCATTTTTCCATAGGAGTCCAGCTTCGAAGCGCCCATCCTCCAGTCTTCTGCAGGTCTTCTCCAGGATGGTGAGTGCTCTTTCTTCAGAGTCCGTTGTTGGTCTTCTGGGTTGCACACCAAGAGCTTCGATGGCGAAGTGGTCTTTGATGACTTGGTGCATCTCCTCCTCCGGCGTGCTGACATGTAGACACGTGTTGAGGAAGTGCACTGGCCTTGCACCTCCGACGTCAGTTCCGTGGAGCACCCATCCAAGTCCCGTTCTAGAAGCGACCGGTTCGCCTGGCTTGCCTCTTCTTATCTCTTGAGTCACGATCAGCTCCCAGTTGTCTTGCCCGATGAGCAGCTGTGGTGACTCTCCTTCGTATTGTAGAGCCTCGGCGATCTTCTTTAGATGTGGATATTCTTGTATCTTCTTTTTGTCCAGGAACTGTGGCGTAAGCTTCAAGTCGTCGATCGTCCGGACTCTCTTCAAGGTCTTCCGATGTCCTTGATGAACCCCCTTCAGTATGAGGTTCAGCACCTGTGAGTCCTTTTTCTTGATAAGCTTGCCTCCCACTGTTTCGATGACCAATTCTTCTTTGTTCCCTTGAGCGCCGATCTCTTCTGCCACCTTCTTGTCCAGAAGTGATACCGTTGACCCTTCGTCCATGAGGGCCAATATCTTCTTGGATGTCTTTGACCCGAAGACTTCTACTGGAACAATCTTCAGGTACGCCCTTGCGTTGTTGACCGAGTTCACTGTCCCAGTGACACTTGATGTCTCTGGTGATGCTTTAGTTTTCTCCCCCTCGGTCCTATCTTCCGTCTCGACGTGCAGCAGATGATGATGCCACCTCTTGCACTCCTTGCACGACGGCTTCCTGCAGCTCTCCTTCCTATGCCTCCCTTGAAGGCACTTGAAGCAGACGCGACTCCTCTTGACGGCTGCCCAGCGGTCTCGAACTGACGCCTCCAGGAACTTCTGGCATTCCACGAGGAAGTGTTCCCCTTCACAGATGGGACAAGTCTTCTCCGTCTTCCTCGGGTCCGTTTTCCTGAAGTCCTTTTCTTTTGTTGAGTGCGCCGCTTGTCTGGTTTTCCTGAAGCCACCGCCTTTGTCCTCTGATGTCGCGAAGGCCCCGCACTTATCTGCTTCTGCGTTCAGGAACCTAGAAACAAGCGTTAGATCCGAGAACTCGCCTTCTTCTGATGCTGCAGTGAAGTCATACCAACGGAACTTGAGAACTGTCGGCATCTTTTCCACGATTTGCTTCACTATCTCCGGTGAATGCAGGTACTGAGGCTTCTTCAGTCCTTTGATTGCTGCTACGCTGTTGCTGATCTGGCTTGTGAAGATGCAGATGTCCCTCGGGTTCTCCGTGATCTTCGGCAACGCCCTGACCTTGTCCAGTTCAGCCAGTACCAGCGCATCAGGTCTTCCAAATCTTCTTCTAAGGGCTTCCATAACTTCCATCGGAGAAGCTTCGGAGTACAGCAAACTCTTGATAGCTTCTCTTGCGTTGCCCTTCAGTGCTCGTCTCAATCGAGCCATGTTCTGGACATCGTTGAACATTGGTGCTGTATCGGCGTAGACGACCTTGAATGCCAACCACTCGCTGCTGTCACCGTCGAAGTAGGGTAGCTCGTGAATGTAGTTCGGCTGCGATGCTGGACCTCTTCCTCCGGTGAAGGCTTCCTTCAAGGCTGTTGCCAGCGCTTGAATCTCGATCGTGGCCCCTCTTGTTGAGTGGTTTTCTTCAGGCTTCACCTTCTGGGGCTCTTCTGGTGGTTTCCGACTTTGTTGCTCTGCCCCATCTTTGTCGTCTTCCAATACGGATGTCTGAATCCAGTTCTGCACCTGTGCTGCTCTGTCCTCTTGTTCCACCTGGTCTTCATCCACGGAATCTTCATCTTCATATTGTGCCAACTCCAATCTGACGCGAGCCAGCTTCGTCGCAGCCTGGGCTTGCTTCAGCTCCCGGCGCGCTAATTCTTCTCTGGCTTCCAGCTCACGTCGTCTGGCTGAAGAACTCGTGGTTTTTGTAGACCGCGCTTGACGACCGACCCCCGTCGGCTTCAGAGTTGTGGCTGATCCACCTTCCTGTGCCGGGGCCTGTTCTGGGGTCTTCTTGGCCGTCTTCTGTGCTGCTTCTTCTTTTTTCTGTCCCTTCCCGGACGCAGCCGTGGTTGCAGTAGCCACCGTAGTAGAGGTTTCTTGAGTGGTCGTTGTACCCGAAGAGTCTGAGGTAGTTTCCATGGTTCCCGAAGAATCAGAGGTAGTTCCCATGGTTCCCGAAGAGTCCGAGGTAGTTCCCATGGTTCCCGAAGAGTCAGAGGTAGTTCCCATGGTTCCCGAAGATGCCGTCCCTGACGCAGACGTGACCCCTTCTGACCCTGACGTTCCTTCTGTCTCGTCCCTTCCCAAGGGACGGGACACAGGGCGTGAGGGGGCATCCTTCTGTGACCTGGTGACCGGCATCTTGAGTCTTCTTTCCTTCCGGGTTCTTCCTCTGGAATCTTCTAGCTTCTTCTAGCAGGGATCCGGCTCGAAGGACCAACTGTTGCGGACGGTAACCAGGATTACCTAGTTCGCCCTGGGAAAGTATCCCAACTTAAGTTCGACGTGCGTTCCTTTCTCCTTCCGAAGCTGGTAGACGCACGCCGCCACGCACCCCTGAATGCGTATGAAGCTATGACTACCTGATATTCCTTCCTATGGGGGAACCTCGACGTTGAAATGAAACAGGATCTTGAATTTTTCAGGTTTCGGCTGTTCCTAGGTTTCCCTACTACTACTTGCTGTCTTCCTATTGCTTCTTGCCTCTTCGGTGGCTTAGCTGCGACTTGCCTCTTCGGTGGCTGGACTGCGACTGACGGCCGTACAAACTGCGCTCATATTTATATGGCCGTGTTTTACCGGCAAGACGCCTGCGTGCTTTTGACTCAAGTTTATCTAATTTTTTCCTTGAGCCGAAACCTTTAAACCTTTATTTCTTGTAATCTTCTTAAAAAATACTTACAAATTTATGCCTTATACATAACAAAAACAAGCCTTATTAATATAAAATTACAAAATCTGAACATATTTAACAAATAAAAAAGTTTCTAGAACTAAAACTTATAAAAAACTTGATTTGGAACATTTTCCTTATACTAATTTTACAATAACTACAAAACTTAATTACAGATTTATACAATTCAAACGGAAAACCTTGTTCCAAGCCAAGACCCTTCAAATAACACTATTTTTGTTATGATTCATCAATAAACAAAAAAGTACTTAAACAAAACGATGTCTTAAACGAATCAGCCTTACATTAAGGTTTCGTCGCCGACACAGCGTGAAAGCAAATCGAGACTAATTTTTTTTCTGCCAGCGGTACGCGCGAGAGTGAGTATAGACGGCACTAGTGTGCAAGCGAGATAACACGATAAGCACCGCCATTTTAGATTCCTTTCTTTAAGGAACTGAGTTATACTACTCTACACTATTTATGGCAATATTTACAATTCTAATATTTAATATATATGTATTTCATTATTTGAAAAAAAATTTGGTAAATCAGTTAGCCGGTTTTTATATCATTTTACACAATATTTTTGCAATGGTTTAGTTAAATCCAGGGAAACCAAATTACATGTCATTCTAGTTATTTAGGTTCTAGTCAGTTGATCTAAGGCACCTTGCTATTATTATTATTTGGGTGATATTCTCTATTCATATGGACTTTGACACATCCACTGCCCAGCCCTGCGGTCTGCAGCTGCATGGATGACGTCCGTGTGTGTCTTTGGCAATGAAAGTGTTAATGACCAACCGAACCTTGCGCACCGCAAGGTTCGCGCCGCTTTTTAACAGTCGCAATCATAAATTTGTGGACTCCGTTTTATAAATAAAATTATTGGCGTATAAGAAATACATATTCGTGAAATTCTTCAGTAATAGTTAATTCCGCTCTAAAATTATGTGGAATTCTGTCAATTACTTTCTTTTACTAAGCTCTAAGTCCCGGTCTACTCACACAATGTATCTAAGCAATTTTTTTTTGCAATTTGAACGATATTTTAAGAAAATATATTAAATCGCCATATTTATTCTTTAAAGTCAAAGTCAAAAACTCTTTATTTCCATAAATACAATAAATGTATACTTAGAAATGTCAAATTCTTAATAATTAAACACTGATAAGTAGATACGTCGACTAACGATATATTTTATTTTTCTTTTATGCATTTAGATATTATATTAAATCGTGACGTCACACCCAAGTTTTTTTGTTTAAATGAATTTGTTTTTTGGCCAATACACTACACACATACAAAATTACGTACAATAACTATGACTAATTACCACACACACACACACATATACATACCTATGTTGTATGTGTGGTTCCTGTCTTCTCTCTTAAATAAAAACTCGGACTGTATAACTTGGTTTATTCAAACTTCTATTACTAGTGCTATTACTATGACGACTCATTATAATCTCAATTTTCGTACAAAACTGCGCTACTTATATTAGCAAAACTATTCCCGCTACCGTAGGGGGGGCACACCGGGCGAGCGACGTTTTTATACATTTGGCAATTTTTACTATTGAACGTAAGAAAGCAACGGGGAACGGGGACATTCCCTCTCAAAAGGGCTAAAAGAGGACTGCTTGAGGTTGATCTTCGGTTGCGGCTCTGGCCGTCACATTGTAGATACATATTTTTCCGCGGGACAAATGTTTCTATGACTTGCAAGTATGTGTTCCTGGTCTGATGATGTCTAGTAGACATCTGCTACCCATAACTCAAGATCTGGTTACTTTTGGTACCTACGGGCAGATGTTGTTTTTTCTTTTCATTTTAAAAAATATCACACGGCGACAGAAACAAAGTCCCGGCTGTATTCTAAATATAAAATCGTTGCGTGAATGACGGATAAATAAGTTTTTTATGCTTCATCATCAGCCCGTAGTATATATCCACAGCAGAAAACGACGCTGCAAATTTTATGTTATGTTTTAAGATATAACATCATATATAGAGCATCGTTGTGCGTCATGCGTCCAGTCCATTGTGGTCGCGTACCAACCTTATACTTAGGTATAGTTCGGATGCACAATATTTTTCACTTTTTTTTTCTGGAATTAAAGGATATTTTTCACATTGCTTGCACTTTCCACTGAAACTTTCATTCACAAGAGCTTTTAGAACGCCTTCAGGTATACTAATTTCCAGCTGGTTTAATCTCAATCTGGCCGGGGTGAAACCCTAATATTCATAGCCTTCATCCAACAGGAGTCAAGTTTCTTGAATTATGAAGAATATTTTCATAACCGTGTTCCAATAGGGTTAAGGTTCTTGAATGATGAAGGATATTTTTACTGAGCCAGGGGACAATCCGCATTCTCCGGGTGAGATGCGGAGACTTGCATGACTTGGAAATGGAAAATTATTATTTGCCATTAAACTTTCCCATTTCCAACTCGAAATATTCAACGAATTCCTTCAAAAACGCGGCAACGCGCCCGCACCTTACTACTTGACCCCCCGGACGCCCGGACTACAGGCCTGTCGTGGACAAGCAAAGGCTCTTCTAATTGCTGCATTCATTTTTTTCCGAAGAAGTCAGTAAGTTTTATCTCGACCGCCTCGGGTTCTTTGTCCACTTCGGGACAGGTCTTCCTTACAGGTTTCGTTTTCCTGTCAAAAAAATCGGACGCGAATTTTCCCGCGAAGGCCTCTTGATTGCGAGGACGCTCTCTCGCTGTCGGTGCTGGCGACGCGGCTAGATGACGCCGATGATCCTGATGTAGTCTCTACGAGAAGTTCAACCTTCATGGGCGGGCTTACTCGTAGAGGGGCGGTTAGTCACTTGTTGACTGCGATCTGGCCCTGCCGGGTGAGATCCCTGGTTGCCCAGGGAAGGCCTAGCGAGCCGATCAGCGACCGTGGCAGCGGCCACCGATGGCAGTGTCTTGATGTGTGTTGGTTTCATTGTTTTCGTTTTCTTCATCTCTGATGACAAGGTCCCTGGAATATGGCTTGCTTCTTCTTCTGCCTGGTTCGTCCGGTGGTCTGGCATGTTGAGGGGCAATCCTGCTAACATGTTTGTGATCGGAAGCGTCTGCTTTTCCAAACGTGTTAGTGAGGATTCTGCGTATGAAGTCCTCTGTTTTGTCCATATTAAGGTCTCTCAGTATGGTGGCATTTCTGACGTAGCGTGGGACTCCTACGGTCCTACTGAGGCTAATATTTTCTTGAGCTTGTAGACGGCTTCTGTTAGTTACGCTCAGATACGGGTACCATGCTGCAGCTGCATAGGTAAGCCGTGATCTGAGGTAAGTCTTATGTATCCAGTTTTGATTGAAGAATCGGTAGGAGCTTGGTCCGAGCTCCTCTTGTCAAGCTGATGATGTGATATACGTGCTTTTTGAAGCTAAGGCGTCGTTTGATGGTGACCCCCAGATATTTGACATCTGGTTGCCACGGGATGTCCTTGTCCATCAGCTTCAAAGGGGTGGGTATTATCGAGTTCCCCGTGATGATGGCCTGGGTTTTGGCCACGTTCACGGAGAGTCACCACTTCTCTAGCCATTCGGGGAGAACGTTCAGGGTTGGTTGCAGTCTTTTAACGGCGTATTCTGGTCTGTAGGAGAAGGCGTAGTAGAGTGCGAGCTTGGCCTGCCCGACGACAGGGATGGGATATCGTCTGTGTACCAGGCGTAGCACACTGGAGAGAGGCAGCTTCCTTGCGGGACCCTGGCTGTTGCGGGCGGTAACCAGGATGACCTAGTTCGCCCTGGGACAGTATCCCAACTTTGGTTCGACGTGCGTTCCTTTCCCCTTCCGTAGCTGGTAGACGCACGCCGCCACGCACCCCTGAATGCGTATGAAGCTGTAGTATGATGACCTGATCTTCCTTCCTGTGGGGGGGACCTCGACGTTGAAGAAATGAAAGACAGGATCTTGAATTTTCAGGTTTCGGCTCTTCAGTAGCTAAGCTGCGACTTGCCTTTTCGGTGGCTGGACTGCGACTGACGGCCGTACAAAATACGTTCATATTTATATGGCCGTGTATTACCGGCAAGACGCCTGCGTGCTTTTGACCCAAATTCACCTAATTTCACCTTTAAATCTTTATTTCTTGCAATCTACCCAAAGAACACTCACAAATCTATGCCTTTTACATAACAAAAACAAGCCTTAACAACATAAAATTACAAAATCTAAACATTTTCAAAAAATAAAAAAGTTCCTAGAACAAAAACTTATAAAAAACTTGATTCGGAACACTTTCCCTATACCAATTTTACAATATCTCTAAAACTTATTAACAGATTTACACAATTCGAACGGAAAACTTTGTTCCAAGCCAAAACCCTTCAAATAACACTATTTTTTGTTATCATTTATCAATAAACAAAAAATTACTTAAATAAAACGATGTCTTAAGATAACAATAAACTAATCAGCCTTACATTAAGTTTTCGTCGCCGACACTGGCTTTCACGGTTTTCTCCTCTGACAGCACGTTCTCGACTGCCACCTGAAAGCGACGTTCTCGGAGGAAGTTTGCGGCGACGAGGATAAGCTTCTTCGGTGCGCTGGACTTGGATAGCTTGTAAAGCCATCCAAGTACAACATGACGGCAACGACATATTCGTTTTTGTACCATCCATCACAGCATTCCCTCCGAAAGATCCCCGACTTTCATAAGGCGGGCGAGCGTAAGTAAATCACGCTCGTAAAGCCCCTTCGGAGACAATGTCGCGAAGGTACTTGGCGGCGGTATCTCGCTCTTTCTTTGGGGGGAGGCGGGTGTGGCATTCTTAATTTCATCACATTCCTCTTCCTCGTCATCCTCTTCTTCCGATGATGATGAGGATGATGATGGTAGTCGTGGTGGTGGCTCCTTATTCGGGCCTTTAGACGGTCCCGGAGGGCGGTCCGTCTTAGGGTTCATTACACACGCGTGATCCAACGATCGGCACTAGCACAAGCACATAATCCGGTGGTCACTGCAATCCAACCTAGCACTTGCACTGTCCGTTCAGTGCACTTCACTGGCGCGAGCTTTTCCCTACGCCGCGCGGAGCTACGGGCGCAATCGACGTCAATTTAATAATTAAATTACGGAATTTACTCGAGGGACTGACACGAGTGACACGCACGCGCGCGACACGGCACTCCTGTGTTTATTTGAGGAATCAGTCTTATACATATCTTAAAAATATTCATTCCCTAGGCTATCTAACGAAGAGCGAGAAATACTGATTGAACCAAGCACGAGGCTCGACGCGCGGGCGTCGGCTTTCTAATGCGGTCCCGGCCGGTGTGTTGAGTTGTGCGAGCGGGACGGCAAACATAAATATATCGCGCGCACCGCACTCGCGCGGACCCGCCTTTTTCGTTGCTCGCGCTCGCGCGAGTCACACGTTCGTCCTGTTAGGGCTCTTGTGGTTCTGTGGTGGTTTTTCTCTCGCCTATGGGGTCCCTCTGTGTTTCCAAGCTTCCTTAGGGACCCAAAACTGTCCTGCCTAGGGTGCCAGGCTTGAGACCACGTGGCAGCCAATGTGGGATCAGGTTCAATGAAAGAAGATTTGTGGATAAAGTGGCAGCGCCTTTCCTCCAGGAGATCTCACTTGATCGCGTTCTGTACTTGTGAACTTCTTGAAGTGTGACTGTGAACTGGCGTTCGTGCGCGGCGGCGCTATATTTATATAATCGCGTGTGAGATTTCCAAGGAGTGGGGGTGGGCTTTCGCCGTTTAATTATTATTAGTCTTATTCTTACATTTCAATGCAGTATCTTATTTAATAGTTTCATTATAACAAAACATACTTAGGTAGCTACTTATAATATTAACAAATCTTAGTAAAGCATGGGTACATGAAATCCAATATTATTCAAATCTTATTTACCTAAATCAAGTTATAACAATGCATAGGTATATGAAATTGCCTACCTATTCCTTGAAGACATGAGTTGTCAACATAGGACATGAATCGTCAACAGTCTCCCCCTCGTGCGGAAGTATGCAAGCACTACTATCCTTGTGGGCGACGATTCGTGTTACTTTAATCAGTCTGTTTGTGGGTCGACGCAATAACCCTGCGGGGGTTCTTACTTCTGCGGTTCTTATCTTGCCATCTGAACCGGGAAAGGTATTTACTATTTCTCCGCGAGGCCAACATCCTCTTGGTAAGCTGGCGTCTACTATTATTACTATGTCGCCAGGCGCGAGGTTTGAAAATGCTTTCGTACCGTCGTTTAACTTTGGCAAAATGGTTGGTAAGTATTCGTGCAACCATCTTTTCCAGAATAAGTCTGATAACCTTTGAGCAGTTCGCCAAGTGTTTTTACCGACGAGATCTTGGTCGTTAAATTCTCCGAAACTGTTTCCGTTCAAAGAGCTAGATCTCCCAATAAGAAAATGGTTTGGCGTAAGGCTCTCTTCGTCGTTTGGGTCGAGACTAACGTCTGTTAATGGCCTGGAATTCACTAAATGTTCGGCTTCTAACAAGAGTGTATGTAGAACCTCTTCAGGTGGCTGTCTTGATTTTAAAGTGACGTTCAAGGCAGTTTTTACCGACCTCACCATTCGCTCCCAAGCCCCGCCCATATTTGGAGCGCCGGATGGGATTCTTTTCCACGTAATGCCACGCTCGCTCAGTGCCTCCGCTAGTTCTTTGGCCGCGCTTATGACATTTGTGCCATTGTCGCTATATATTGTTTTGGGTATACCGCGCCTAGCAATGAGCCTTCGTAACGTCATTATAGTGCTGTCGGCACTTAACGAGTTTGCTATTTCAAGATGGATAGCGCGAGTTGTAAGACACGTATACAAAGCTACCCAGCGTTTTTCTGTTCTTCTACCTATCGTTATAGTTAGTGGACCAAAATAATCCGAACCTACGTGCGTGAACGCATGTTGTTTGTACCCAACTCTTTCTTTTGGTAAGTCGCTGATAGGCGGAGTTTGTGGCACGGATTTATAAACTTTACACCACTGGCATTGCTTTACAGTGAGCTTGACTATGCTCCGTAGCGAGGTTATGTAGTATTTTTGCCTAAGTTCATTCATTATAGTTTGATGGTTGCCATGGTTATATTGTTCATGATAGTGTTTGATTATCAATTTTGTTATACGGTGGTGGCCATCGAGTACAATGGGTCTTTTTTGAGTTGGTGTTATGCAATCGGTTTGACTCGCTCTAGTGCGTAAGTGGATTATGTCGCTCTCAAGCGTTAACTGGAACTTGCGGAGTTTCGCAGAATTGGGTATAGGGTGGCCCTGTTTTAGGGCTTGTAGCTCCGTCTTAAAGCTTTGTTGTTGAACTGCTTGCACGAGAAGCTTTTCCGCTTTGTTTATCATCTCATCGGGTAATGTTTTCACGTCGATGTTTGTTGGTTTGTTTGGTTCTGCATATTTATGTTTACTACGGTTATATTTGCGCCATGACTTATCTTTTATGGTCTTTTTTAAGGCCATGATGCGGTCTCTTTTAAGTGTTGATTTGAATACTTCTATGATGTGTAGAAGTCTGGCTGTTGCCCTCAATAGTCTGGACCACTTCGAGAACCGTTCCGGATCTGGAATGCAAATCTGATCTATTGTAGAGGTGGTTGAGACTACGTGATGTCTTATTTCAGTCGTTACGATAGGCACAACTGAACTTTTGTCTTTCGGCCATTGGTCTTCATTTTTCTGAAGGAAATCGGGACCGTTGAACCATCTATGGTGCGCGTCGAAGTGTGATGGTATCGCTCTGGTCGCGTCGTCCGCAACATTGTGCTTAGTGGGTACCCAATTCCATTCGTTTGTTTTGGTGAGCTCTTCTATAGCCGCTAGTCTATGGGCTACGAATGTCTTAAACGTTCGTGGATCTGATTTAATCCAGGCTAAAGTGGTTTTAGAATCGGACCAATAAATTTTCCTTTCTATGTTGGCGTTTATTTCTTTTTCTATGGTAGCGGTTAATCTGCTCCCTAAGAGCGCCGCTTGAAGCTCTAACCTTGGAATCGAGACGATTTTGAGAGGACACACTTTCGCTTTCGCAGCTAATAATCTGACGTTTATTTTTCCGTCCCTATTAGACCGCCAGTAGACCGCTGCCGCGTATACATGCTCGCTTGCATCTACAAAAGTGTGTAACTCGCCGTTTCCTAATGAGTATGTGCACCTAGGTATTTTTAGGTTTTGTAGGTTTCCTAGGTTATCCATCCAGCTTTTCCAGTCCTTATGCAATTCTTGGGGTATAGTTTCGTCCCACTTTATGCCAGTTTTCCACAACTTTTGAATAAGTACTTTGCCCTGCACAAGTACGGGAGTAGCTAAGCCCAGTGGATCGAAAACCGACATGATAGCACTCGTGACTTCGCGTTTTGTAGGTGGGCGTACGCCTATCACTACGTCTTCGGGCGTATTACGTAGGTTTAGGGTGTATTTTAAATAGTCGCCTCGCACTTCCCACAGCATACCTAAAGTTTTCTCTATTTTTTTCGGATTGCCTAACGAGACGGTTTCGTGAGTGTTGGTGGTTAACTCGTCGATCGCGTAGGGACAATAATTGCTGGCCCATCCTCTCAATTCAAAACCGGCTTGTTTATGAATCTTGTCTACTTTGGTCGAGACGCGCTTCGCTTCCGATGAGCTTTCGAAGCTTTGTAAGTAATCGTCCATATAATGGCAGCGTGTTATGGCGTGATAAGCGTCTGGATACTCGTTCTTGAACCGCTCTGCATTTGCGTTTTTTACGTAGATAGCCGAGCATGGCGAAGACGCGGCGCCGAAAATGAGAGAGCACATTCGATACTCCTCTGGTTCCTTTTCGTTATTATCCTGCCACAAGAATCGTAGGCTGTCTCTATCTTCTAGCCTTATTTTGACTCGAAGAAACATTTCTTTAATGTCTGCAGCCACAGCTACGGACCCCTGCCGAAACCGTATTAGCACTCCAAATAGTGATTGAAGTAGGTCCGGTCCGCTCAGTAAGGCATCGTTCAAGCTCATTCCGTTAGTTTTCTCCGCGGCGTCGAAAACTAGTCGCATTTTCCCTTTCTGGGGGTGGTATACAGCGAAGTGCGGTAGGTACCACGTTCGAGGTGATGTCGATGGGGTGAAGATACGTTCTGCGTAGGTCTGCGCTTTTGAGTAGATTTTCAATTTGTTCTGAATATTTGTTTTTAAAGATCTCATCTTTACTTATTTTCATTTGAATTCCTTGCAAACGTTTTAATGCGCTTTCCCTGTTGTTAGGCGTGGTTATGTTTTCATTTTTCCATAATAACCCGCATTCGTAGCGGCCCTCCGGTAGAAGTTTGGTGGTGTCATTTGATATGCTTAACGCTTTTTGTTCGGGGTCGCTTTTGGGTAATTTGGGCAAGATCCCTATGGAGTCTAGTTCGAAGTAGTTTTTGATTGTGGTTTCTATGTCCGAATGGTTGACGGTACGTATGTGTCCACTAAAAAGAACCGGGCGCGTTAAGTTGCTTTTACATCTGTGCAGAATCCACCCAAGTTTGGTAAATGATGCTACGGGTTTTGATGTATCGCCGCACTTTATTTGACGTGATACTATTAAATGCCAGTTATCTTGTCCTATTAAAATTAAGGGGCGTGTCCTAGTATACATTAGTTGATCTTTAATATCATCTAAATGCTGACAGTCCTGCAGATCTTCTTGACGTACGGCTTGTGCTGCCAAATTTAACTCGCTTACGGTGTACGCGGTCATGTCTGTGATTTCGCGAGAAAACTCTCCTTGGATTTTCATGTTAACTTTCATAGAGGATTCGTCTTTGTAAATATGGCCGGTAACTCCCTCTATAGAAAGCTCACTTTTTATTCCACAAGCGCCTATCGAGTTGGAAACGTCCTTGTGAATTAATGTGACTGTCGATCCTTCGTCCAATAATGCAGACACTTTGATGGTTCCAGTGGGCCCAGTCAGTATAACGGGTATTATCTTTAGGTACGAACGCAAATGTCCTACGTGGTTAACTGAAACTATTTGACTACTGGTTGCCTGCGTATCAGCTTCTTGTACAGTTTTTTGTGATTCCGTGTTATCGTGATGTAGCATTTCATGGTGTTGACGTGTGCATCCATTCTTGTTGCAAGTTTTTACGTTGCAGTTTATGCTACGATGATTTGCTTTTAGACACTTGAAACAGACTCGCTTTCTTTTTACCGTGTCCCATCTTTCTTTTATATTTTGAGCTTTAAATTTAGGACAATTCATCAGTTCGTGGTTGTTTCAACAAAGTAGGCATTTTGATTGAAGAGTAGTTGCCAGTACGAAGTTTCTCTCTTCTTCGTACTCTTTGTCCGAGAACTCCTCCTCGCTGTCGGATTCGGATGATGATGATGATGACAGATTGGCAGTATGATTCACTCTGTTTCGCGGTTGAAATTGTCTATTTTTGTTTTCTGATTTCCATTCACGTTTTACTCGTGTTGAAGTGTCGTCGTATGACTCGCACTGGTCCGCTATTCTGTTTAAGAAGGTAGAAAGAGACAGCAGTATCGGTGTCTCCTCGTGTTCAGCACGGTATTCATGCCAGCGAAATTTAATCATTAAATTCATTTTTTCGATGATTTTTTCAGATACTTCGTGCGAGTATAAATACTCTTTTTTGTTTAGTTGTTTTATCGTATTTACGCTGTTAGCTACTGCGCTCGCAAATATGCCTATCCCTTTTACATCGTTGGTCATATTTGGTAGTTTTTCTAACGCAGCTATCTCGCTCTTAAGGGCCTACATTACCTCAGCAGAAAATCAAATTTCGCCTCAACTCGTTACGCCGCCGAGCCGCGGCGCACGGGCGGCGCCACGGAGCGGACGGCCGATGGCAACGTACCTACTCGCCGCGCTATTACTTCGCGCGCAAAATTATATTGGGTTGGGTTCACGCTAGTTCAAAACAATCTTATTGAAGTTAGGTACCTAGGTGCAATATTCTTGTCTAAAAGGTAGGTAATTAATTATATATATGATACCTACTAAGAAATGAAATTATCAAATACGTAGGTAATGCTTTTTAGTAACTTTGTACCTTAGTATGTACCTATACCTACCTAATATTATGATAGTTGGGTATTGGTAGGTACCTACTTACAATTACTAAACATTATTTTATTGTTTTTCAATGTAGTTGCCAACATACCTACTACTGCTACTAGACCACCGCGCCCGAGACGTTATTTTCTACCCAAACACTAGACAGGTGCGAGTCGCTATAGCGCTGAGGGGTTCCGAACATTATTTTCTGTAGTAAGATAGTGTTCTGCGAAATGTAATTATACTTATGCCTACTACCAACCTAAAAATAGGTACGGAGTACTATTATTTATTATTTGGTACTAGTAAATAGGATTTTTTATTATAACACCTTGTTTACAGATTTAATATAAATAAATAAATAAATAATAAATAATGCTGGACAATCCACACAGCATCATCTAGCCCCAAAGTAAGCAGAGCTTGTGTTATGGGTTGGGATGACTGATAAACTTAATACAATACATAACATAGATAGATATTTTTTATTATGTATAGAAAATACCCAGAAGATATATATAAACGAAGATTGGTACTACTACCTATATAAGGTAAAACTACTGCAATGAAATAGAATACAAGTTTATGTCTAAGTATTCCGCATATATATAATATGGGTTCCGCATATTAGTTTTTTAAGTAAAATTGAATTTTGCCAAAAAAAACATTGTGTGGAAATAGGATATGTATGTAGTAGTGTGCAGGTAAATATTGTAATAAATTAAAATATAGTCTAGATTATATTTGCACATACATAATATGTTTAACATTATAAACAATATATATTACTTTATATTCAATTTATTTCAATTCACTTATATCTCGTATTTTCATATTGCGAACATGCCTGGGATCGCATAACTCGGGCAACATATACATATGTTAAATAAAAAAACGTTAATTTTGGTTCCATTAGTTGTTCCCAAAATTCGTCATCCCTTTCGATGATCTCAACTTTCATCTGAAATGAAATGATATTTTATCACACTAATCTATATCTATTGTGTATATATAATATATATATAAAAGAAAGTCGTGTTAGTTACACTATTTATAACTCAAGAACGGCTGAACCGATTTGGCTGAACATTGATGGAGAGGTAGCTTAGTACTAGCAGAAGGATATAGGATACTTTTTATCCCGCAGGGTAGGTTAGCGTAGGGTAGGGTAGGTTATGTCTACCCGGGTGAAGCCGGGACGGGCCGCTAGTAATATATTGAATGCGAAAGTTTGGATGTTCGTTACCTCTTCACACTGAAACTACTGAACTTTATATTCAATTTATTTCAATTGATTGGACTGAAATTTAGCATACAGGTAGTTCTAAGCCTGGAATAAAACTTTTTATCCCATAAATTAGTTCCCATGTTATATAAGTAACAACGCGTGCGAAGCCGCGGGCAGAAACTAGTTGCTCAATGTGTGGTAAAAATTATAGTTGTAATATCAATATTAAATCGCACACATTTCGCTTATTATATGCAACTGTCCTTGGACTTGTATGTACCATGGGTGTTTTTTATTTACTTGACCATTTTTTCTCTTTTTCCAAAAATTTACCTTTCCTTTTCCTATAGCTTCATCTAAAGATGTTTTATAAGCTGTTATGGGGCATTTAATTTCGATTATAGTATCATCACCTACAACTCCGTCCGGAGTTGCACCTAGGTAATGCAATGTTTTATCAACAAAGAGACCACATGGCTCTATATTGATTTTAAGCTGGGAAGCTAGCTGTTCAGTAGCTCGTGCCTCGTTTTCAATGCCATGTTTTATAGATGGCACATTGCTTATTTGTTTTGGGTAAATCAAGGTCTTCAATAAATTTCTTCGATTCCAGAACATATAATACCATATGTCGCGGCTTTGTTAAAATCTAGTGTTGTTTGAGGCTCAGAATCAAGATAAAATATCGTGTTGCACATGTTGCAGATCATTTTGTATTTGGAAAGTAATCCTTTTCTTTTTTCTGATACAATGTCAACATTGCTCAATAAACATCCAAACGCATTATTATGATTGCATATTTCTTGAAGCCTTTTATAAAAATATTCAAAATCAATTATTCTTCGCCCTTCTACTGCATAACGATTTCCAACGATTTCAACAGGGTTATCATAACTAATCTCATACCTATAAACAGTATGAATGTTTCTAAAGGTTAAATTATTGCAGAACCCTAAAATTTACAAACTCGTGAAAACGTTAGGAAAGAATATACACTAGGTATATTTATATTTCAGTAGATATGTAAGTATTTACTCGTTCAAAGTATAAACCGTATAAGTCCATTATTACCCATCTATATTTTGAACCATGTGATATATCTTCACTTGCATGAACCAAAAGTAGAAAAGCTTGTGTTCGTAATGTAGGAACCATGACTAAATTATTTATTGCAAAACCCTAAAATTTACAAACTCGTAAAAA
This sequence comes from Eupithecia inturbata, assembly GCA_963662085.1. NCBI lineage: Eukaryota > Metazoa > Arthropoda > Insecta > Lepidoptera > Geometridae > Eupithecia > Eupithecia inturbata. The sequence goes on from OY759205.1 coordinate 3,583,943, forward strand.
TGTTAGGAAAGTTATACCTAATACATTATAGGTGTAGACAGTAGGTACTATAGTTAGTAACTATAGTAGGTACCTCACCTACTACTTACAATTCAATGTTTTGTACCTAATTGGTAAAAAAAAATCTCGTAGGTACGGATCTTTTCTGGTTTCCAAAATGTCCAGATCATTCGATGTTACTTCCATCATGTACCTATCAGTACACGTATCATATATTATGGAGATACAAATTAGGTGGGTATACCTACCTAGGTGTAAATATTTTATAATATTGATAGTCAAACGGAACCCTAATATATATTTCTACCTAGATATTGATGTGTTGTGAAAATACTACTTGGGCATTTTCGTAAAAATTTGTCCCGGTTACAAAATGGAGTGAAATAAATAAATATCATTTTAATATTATCTAACTTATTTAAAATGATTCGCTATTCATTAGAGATGTATACTATAGCGGCAAAATAACAAACAAATAGCATTTTAAAAGGATTTTTAACTTTTTTGAGATCAGGAAGTTGTCCAGGATTCCATTTGGTAACTTTTTAAAAATCAAATAAAATAATGCCACAGTAATACTCAATTAATTTAATGTGTTTAATTGCTTTACAAACATGAGATTGATTAGAAAATCAAACCCAACAATGAAGAAAAGCAATTATTATTTATATTTAAACTAGAACATATCCACTTTATAACTTTTGGGTAACTTTGCAATGAAAATGTTGTGTTTTACGCATGGTAAAACAGTCTCAGTGACCGCATTTTTTTTTATCGAATAGATCTTGTAATACTACAACAAAAATATAAAAATATCAGGGAGTGCCCTTTAAAGAAACCAAAAAAAAATTAAATTTTCTTAGTTAGAAACATGAGACAGTTACAAAATGTAAAGAAGCAGTTACATAATAGAAAACATAAAGCTGGGTTTACAATGTTCGAAATTTTTCTCTTCATATTCATTCTAACAATCTATTATTCTATACATTATGTTTATTCTAGACATTTATGACATACATATGTAATCGAAACCGGTTGGTCCAGTACATTGTACGCAAACTTTATTTTTGCATACCATACACAAAGTAAAAGCGTTTTTCATAAAAAAATTTCGTCGTTTGCATAAATGACAATAGAAAAATCTCGTCACAACCGTTTTCAGGGATTGTGAACGATAATATTCTTTTCTGAAGCTCGAGCTCGAAGAAGGCTCTACCACTTTAACTTGTTTTTTTATAGCAGTATTTGTAGTTTTACTTTTTCCGGTGTTTATTCTTCCTGACACATTAAGCACAGAAGTCGTGTGTTGTGGTGTATTGATTGTGGGTTCTTCATCTTCATCAAGTGCTATTACTACTTCTTCACCAAAGTAGTCTGAAATAAAATTAATATATATAAGGTAAGTAACTGAAACAATATCTGTTCAATAAACATCGTAATCTCAACAGCAATAAACTTCTAGATTTATAAAAATATAGTTACCTGGAGACGTATTCTCAACGGTACTGATCGCATCATCAACAGTAATAATGGGTACGGGAAGTTCCATATCTTTTTGTAGATCTTGCACTGTCATCATCACGGTATCTTCATCTAAAATAAAAGATGTATCACACTAAGAGAACTTTACTATTGTTACGAGGGAGCATAACATGATATGACATAAAATAATTAATCACCACTGCACTAGGAAGACTAAATAAAATAAATATTTACTTAAACAATATCTGTTAAACTGTAATCCTCAGCAATAAATTAGATTTAATAAAGTATCGTTACCTGGAGGCGTATGCTCATCGGTAATGATCCCATCCTCAATGGTAATGATGGGAAGTTCAGTGCCATCTTGTAGATCTTGCAATATCATCATCTCGATATCAACATCTAAAATAAAAGACGTGTATGATATTAAGATAAATTTTACTAAACTTACTAGGGAGCATAATATGATAATATAAAAAAAATATGAATTATCATTGCAATAACACAATATCTGCTCAACTGCAATTTCATCAGAAATATATTTATAATACTTACCTGGAGGTGTATGCTCAACGGTAACGATGGGAACGCTAATTTCAGTGTATTTTTGTACATCTTGGACTGTCATCATCTCGGTATCATCATCTAAAATAAAGGAATAACACAAATGTGCAAAATAAAATACTACAAAAAAATTATTATTTAAAAACAACAACATGAGCAAAATTCAATATTACAAAAAAAAATATTATTAAGTACCTGTCGAGGTATGTTCCTTAACCACAGGTAACAAATTGTGTCTCTTTGGTAGGTAGCAAGAGCACATCCCAGGCTCGTTTCCACAAAAACAACTTAGGGGTCTGTGTAATACTACATTTTCTTCATTGGTTGTTATAATTTGATGTACGTCGTTATTTCCAGACAAGGGTCGAAGGTTTGTAGGTATGACTTTCTTCATATTCTCGACCTCTTGAATAGGGATCAAAAAAGATTTCACAGCCTTCATAGCAGCGCAAATGTTGGTGTAGGCGTCATCTGCATTTCTAATATCATGACCATATAAGACTTGACGATCCAAACTCCGCTTAACTGCACCGCCGATACCATCCGCTACACCTTTTCCATGTCCACTCTCGGTATAGGACCACGTGGCATAGTTTAAGTTCATTTTACGAGTAAACAGATTCAGCATGAAATAGTTCTTTTTTTGACGGTATTGGCTCGTTGGCCCATCAGAGTAAAAGTGCAGTACGTTTGTGTTAGGCGTTTTTTGTCTGATAAATTTTATCACTGGCAATAGGTGTGCCCAAATAGCTGCTGGCTCATGACACGGACTGTCAGATACTGTGCAAATTGACTGGCATGTATCTTCCCAATAAACCATAACGCAATGTAGTGTGACTTGCTGCTTGGAAGCCCCAAAATGCATCGCTTGAATTTCCTCACTAAGTTTGCAGTTGAAGTTTTCCGAAAAATCACATAGGATCAGAACCTCATGTGGTTTCAAGTGTCGTAAGCATTCTTGATACTGGCTCTGTTGAGTTTTCATGTTAAAGCAATGTTTTTTAAACAATTTTATCTCTTTGTTGAAGGTCTGCATCAGTTCTTTTAATGTTCCCGTCTTAACTTTTTTTAATGTCTTCCTGGTCTGCATTTCTTTAGCTTCACCGCTTTTTTTTTCTTTCTTTGTGTAAGTATGTTTTTCTGACTCCCAGCACCACCAATTTACGGTTTCTTTATTTTTTCTATCGTCCTTTGCGTCAAATTCTGTAGGTGAATTGACACAGTTTGGGCATTTACCGTACATACAATCAAAAGAGGTTATATCGCAGGTAATGCGCAATAAAACGTCTTTTAATGTAGTACCACGCCCAAGGAGTTGTTTGGATACTAAAGCATTCAACAGAAAGCTCATGTTGCTGTGCTTTATGCACAGGCACGTGTTCCTACTTTGCAATGTAGGCGATAAGACAAAAAACGGTTTGTACTTGAAAAATGTAGCAAAAGATTGTTGGCCACCTTCTTCTTTATAAGTTTTGTACAAGTTTCTCAAGGTATCAGTCAAGTAGCGGATTTGTTGTTTTGCTTTATGTCTCGTTCGACACTCTTTTTTTCCTGCCGTAATTCTACTTATGTCGTCCCTCACAAAGAACTTTGCCATTTCTTCTGATATTTTTTCGCTTTTTCTTTGACCAATTCTTTTGTATTTACGTACTCGAACAACGCCAAGACAACGTGAAATGTTTTTTTTTATCTTTACTTTATTCAAAGCAGTTTGTTTTATGTGTCTTTTTTCAGTGGTATTGCCTTCCTTATAGATTGCTTTTATCATGCTTTCCAGCACTTCATTTCTGCACTTCAATGATAAGATCTCATTGTCTTTTTGCTCAATATCCCCTTCAAGCTGTTTTTTTTGACGAAAAATTCTTTTCCGCAATCTCTGTATAGTTTTGTTTTGTTTTTCAATGTCACTGTAAGATTTTTTAAGGCGACCGTTTAATTTACTCAGACGTAAACACAACTTGGGATTTTTTGATTGTGTTTTATTTTCATCCGACGTTTCAATTGTTTTTTCCGCAACCTTTTTTTGTTTTTGGTTCTGTTTCTGTTTTCGCCAAACCTTTCTTTTCGCAATTTTTTCATCTTCTGTCATATCTTGAACTTTCTTTATCTTTGATTTAATTCTTTCTAAATTTTTCTTACGTATTTCTTCTCTTTTTTCGGGATTATTTTTTAATTTCTCCCTATATTGTCTTTGCTTTTCAGCATTTGTGAGGGCCATTTTAAAGCAATTTCCTAAAAAATATATGTATATTTTAGGTTAGGTAATAATTTTATCAGTTAATAATGGGCAAGCAAATTTAACCAAAAAAGATCATTCATCATTCTCCACCAAAAAATACTAGACCCAAGCATAAAGTTAATTTACATCAAAGAAAATATTAGAACCGAGGCAAAAGCAGAAAAAATAAGCAAGTGAACACCATAAAAATACAAGGTAAGTAGCACGACAATCTTAAGAGGAATATAGATGAAAGAATCATGTACCAGAAAACATAATAATATTAAAAATTGTGACACGTAAACTAAGGTATTTTTTGCCTTGTAAGCGACCTCTCAACCTATCTTTCTCTTCAATATGTCGTGATAGTACAACCTGTGTAATATAATAGTACACTCGACAGCACGCCAGAGTATACAGATATGTTGTAAAGTCGCCCGTAACGGAACCGAGTAGAGTCCTAGCGTGTAAGGGTCGACGTGCTGTCTTATGTACAGTCGTAGGCAGGCGCCCGTAACGTTTTGAAAGTGTACAGTTTCTCCTTTTGATATGTTATAAATATAAAGTACGTAATTCTGGATATGTTATACACACCTGAAGTCTTACAAATAATAACCGACCCCAACCATTAAAAAAATCACACACATTTAAATGAAAAAAAAAATGTGTGAGATTTTTTATGGCTGCGGCATGTTAGTATTTTTAACTTACTTAAGTTTTTATATCCAGAATTACATACTTTTAACATATCAAAAAGGGAAAACGGAAACCTTTTTAGTAGTTTAAAACGTTACGGGCGACTGTAGGTATTATAGTATTCCAACAACCAGAATGTAAAAATTACACAAAAGAGAAGACCACACACAACTTTAAAACAAAATAAAATCATGCCCGTGCCCGAAGCTGAAGGGTTAAGTTAAGCATATAAACTAACTCATTCTTAAAACCTAGATTTAATACGCTAGAACCCTTTGATTCTTTGTCAACAATGACTGTGTAAACTTGCCTTTGTATTTCCATTTTGTAATTTTATCATTCCGCATATACATAACCAAACAAAATGGAAGTAACGTTCCCATGGTACCCGATCTAAAATTGCATGTATTTTTATTTTAAAACAGTTGAGGCCATAGGCGACTCTATAATTCCTTTAATACAATATACAGTAATCATTTCGTTAGTTTTACTTTACAAAAACACAAACTTACCAGTCTAAATCGCAGTTACAAAACTGGAAGAAAAAATCACCACGGTAACGCTCTGCAAGTTCAGACACGAATAATGACAGGACGCTCTTTGACAAACAATTTTCAAAATGGTGGAATCGATGAGTAATGTTGCCAGGAATAATAAATTCTGTGATCACAGTAGTTTTTTTCAAAATAATAGGGCGATATTGCAGTTACAAAGTAGAATTCCACTTATGTCCAAAATCATGGGACACAATTTAATTAATAAAAAGTTTTTATTTTTGTATTAAAAATCCCGCATTTTACGTTTAAATAGGATGCATTCACATATTTAAACGTAAATAATCCAGTTTTAGCCTTCATCCAAACCAAGTTAAAAAATAATCTAAAGTCAAAAGTCGGTCAACCACTGTACCATTTAAAAGGGGTGTCGAAGGCTAGTTTCATCTTATTTTACAATTTTTTGTATTAAAATAGTCCTAAAAATCTCTATTTTTATCGTAAATAAAACTATAAAACTTAAAAAAAATATGTTAATATCTAGATATAGACTGGTTTCTAAGAAAATTATTAATGAACTTGTGGGACACCTAAAAATCTACATGGACGTTTTTTAAAAAAAATGCCCACTTCTATCACATTGAGATACAAATTGAGGTGGGTATACCTTGTATTTACACCTAGGTAGGACCTAGGTATAGGTATTTATAAGTAGCGGCACGTAAGTTTAGCGCTGAGCGATACGTGGAAGGGATTACTGCGCATGTGTACTGTCGCGCACGCAATACATTTATTAGCAAAATAATGTTTATGACATTATTTTTATGTAATGCCAAATAATAGGTCTGATGCTAAACGAAATGTTTACAGTTTATAGTAAGTACCTAACATATAGTTTCAGCAAGTTTTGTGGGGAGTAGAAAATAAAAACATTATTTGACAATTTATTAATTTTTATTTTACATTAATCTGAATCTGACAATGGTGTCACGCCTTCCATGGGGTCTTGATAGAGCCTTTTACGTGTTGACGGCCCGGGCTCAGGACGGCTTCGTTCGTCAGCACTAGCAGCGTCATCTTCATCAAACTCACTAATGCTATCGTCTGAACTGTCTCCATTAACGTGAATGATAAATTCTTCTGTTACCAAATCCACGACATGATCACTCTTTGCATATTGCTCTTCTATATCCTTCACCTTTTTGCATAACTTTTGCCAATCCCATGCACCCATCAGTAAAACTTTTTCTTGTATGAGGTCAATACATTTAGCAACACTCCATTTAACATTTTTGCTGCCTACATACTGCTTAATATCGGACCATGCCATTTCGATGGGATTTAGATCTGGGTGGTATGGTGGTAGTCTGAGCACTTGATGGCCTTGTTCAGCTAGGATTCGATCAATCGAAAATGTTTTAAATTTATCCTTGTTAGCCCTTATTAAATTGTACAACTGAGGTATCAAAAGTGTTTCCTCGTAGTGTATGCCTTTTTCAGTCAGCCAAGCCTGCATGTCAACTTTTTTGGAAGTAGAGGCTGGTGCCCGATCACACTGTATATTGTGATACGACGCGTTATCGACTACCACGACGGAATTGGGTGGTAAGTTTGGCATTAACTGTGTTCGGAGCCACTTCTCATAGTTTTCGAAATTCATGTTGTCGTGGTAGTCGCCTGATTTGGTACCAGCTTTAAAAGTCAGCAACGCATTGGGTATAAACCCAGTTTCAGACCCGGCGTGGACTATGACAACTCGCTGTCCCTTCGAGACAGGTTTTTTTAGGCCCTTCGTAGTACCATCGGTCCAGGCTTTTGAAGACGAGTGCGATGAATCTACGTAAGATTCGTCCGTATAAACAATAGGCCTTCCCTCTTGACGATATCGTTTTATTTTTTGCAAATATTCGATACGTTTCAAACGTATATTTGAAGTCTCAATCAGCACTTTTCGGTTGTTTTCGGTGTTTTTCCACCGAAATCCCAAACTCTTAATTATTCGCCGAAGACTTCTTTCTGAGCCTTTGAAATTAATGTCTTCCCCTAGCTTCCTTTTAAGCTTTCCGACGGTAGGAAGTTCATTATTTGTGTTGTGAAAATTATGAATACACCTCTTTATTACGCCTTGGTCGTAGTTATCAATGTTTGTAACCGGTTTTGTTTTGGACCGTTTTTTGCCAGGCGTTCTGAACACTGTGATCAAATCAGAACTATTGGCTTGATTAGAGATGTTTCTTACTGTTGCAATTGACGTTTTAGTAGACTCTGCTGTCCTTTTTTGGATTTTCCCTAGATCGCTGATTAGACCATTTAGTTTAATGTTTCCCGCCTTAATAATTTCGGCGGTTTGTTTAATTTGGCTCAAATTTACAGTACTGCTGTCCGAAAGACTGAGTAAAGTATTTACGGCTTCGTTAATTTCAGTTTTAATTTGTTTCAAAGAATCAATTATTTCGATAGATTCTCTTTTTAGAAAACAATTTACGTCGTAAACCATTTTTCTTGCCTGTCTTTTCAAAACAGGATTAGGCATCTTTATTCACTTTTAACTTTTTAAGTCACGACACAACAGAAACAAACAATTTCAACAAACAAAAAACAACAACAAAAATTAACTTTATGACGCGACTGTACACGGGATGTGCGCGGAGCGTCGTATTGGCTCGGGGAACCGAATGCGACTGACGAGCCAATCGGCGCTACGCACGCTCGCCCTTCACCCCGCTAACCCCCTCGAGTACCTTAATTTTTACTTCTGCGCAATAACGGTCAGCGCTAAAGTTTCGTGCCGCTACTTATACCTATAAGTATAAAAAATACGATTTTCACATACTTAGCGCTTACTTTATAACGTCGTTCATGTGTTTTCCATCTTTTTTATGATTCCGTCGTCGCTTTCTACACTTATTATAAAGATTTCCCATATTTACAAATATACAAAGTCCGATGACACGAAGCGCTGAGCAGCGACACAGGCTCCCCGTCCGAAGGCCGAAGCTAGACTGAATTATGGCCCGGACGGAGGATAGCGCGTGAATGTTTAGGTATTATTTTTTTACGGTAAAAATAATAGTAATTTTGAAAATCTAAAACACACATCGTCTGCTTTATACTCTGATTGTTTACTGTATAAAGTATCAAGGTAATTTTAACGTATCTATTGAATAGCGACGGTTTAAAGTACAGTTTAGAGTGAACTTTGGATTTTTTTTCTATCGATAAAATTTCATGTAATCGTGTTTTTGAAACACTAGTGGTCTAGCATCAATCCTGAACTATAACATATTAAAATCTCAAAGTAAATGCTTCAGAATTGTGGAAGATATGATCGTTGAAAATAACTGATTTCAGATAGTATCAACTCTTAACCACTCAACGGTCCGGAGCGCGCGAGCGACTCTAGCCTCAACTGTCCGCGCGTTTTCGTACCTTACGCTAGCACTGCGCGGCCGCGACCTTTTCGACAAAAACGTTTGTAATTTTAAAACTACTATAGCTTTAGTAATATAAAAAATACTATATGAAAGATAAAATAATTTCAAATCTAATAAAAATAAAAATAATTAGTTCGATTGAAAAGCATAGCCTGTAAAAAGGCTTAAACTTACCGATTTGAACAAAATTTAAGGAAACTTTTTTACTTCTAATTTTATCTATAAAATGAAATAGTTCTTGCAGAGTATTATTTAATAATAAAAAAGTAAATTATCTGGCCTCTCTACAGATACCAATATCTTAATATAAATATTTTAATTTCTATAATAATAAATTAAAACTATCTGCCTACTGCTCACAAGGTCAGCGGGTCTTCAGCGGCGTAAGATTCTGACAAGATGGCCGCCTATTAAGGGTCGATACACACTTCCTTTTTTGGAGTTTTGCAATAAAACACAATATACAGTACAGTTCTGTACATTTACATTATAAAAGTTTATTTATTAAAAAAAAATTAATTTTTATAACCATGTAATATTTTTTCACTTTGTAATTCTTTATTCAGTCAAACAATAGAAATAAATTAAAATTAGTATCATGTAATTATATATTTTTAAGGCTACTACTCACTTATCTATATTAATTTAAATTTAGAAAATTTGATTTGGATTAGACATAACGTTTAACAACTTTAGTGACGATGAGTCATGTGACTCACGAGAGCATATTTGTAACAAGTTCATGAGTCACATGTGACTCATTTCTTCATGCAATTTCGAGCACATTTTTGTGTTATGATAATAAAAATAGCCATTATAGTAAATACCTCGTATTTACTATAGTGGCTATTTTTTTATTTTACAATCAGGATGAGCTATACGCTTGAGGCTGTCAAGGAGTATTAATTATAGATATTTTAAATTGAACAGGGGTAAAATAATATTTTTTAGTTTCATATTAATATTTTTAGTTTTAGTTTTATCATATATACATAATGATTTGCTTGGGAAAGTCTCAAGCATCAAAAATTTGCGTTTAAACTTGAGTTGTCATCGATTAGCTGTGCTGAGTTGCTAGTTCTCAGTTTTGTGGTACTCTCTAAAGCAGTGCTCAATACATAGACTAACGTTACACTCGATACACTTCCAGATAGTCCTCGTGTCCCTTTTTCGTCTTGTGCATATCCAGCAACGAGCTTTTTTAATGTTGGATCGTGCAGGAAAGTGGTTATGGTCAACTGTTAGTCGCTTGTTTGTCCGAGTCGTCAATTGTCCAGCTCTGTTCAGATTAAGTCGTGGTTCATTTGTTAAGTCAATGCGTCGGTGTCTTTTAAGAAGGTCTTCCGCCAAAATTGTCCGGAATTGTCTATGTGATATTTTTGAATTCTGAGTTGAAAATATAACAAAAGCGTTAAATACAGCAGTGCTCAGCAACCTGGAGAAGACCTTCTTATACCAGACTTTGTTGCGAAGTCTTTCCACGGGATGAGCAGACAGGAATTGGTCTTTCCTGTCTACTCCCCCCATGGACTTGTTGTAGTCAAGAACAATACTGGGTTTATATGTCAGCCTGTTGTATTTGTTTTGAGCTCCGACTAGTAGATGATGATACGTCGAGATCATGCTAACCAAGTTAGAATCTCGCCATACCATCACCGATAAATCGGAACAGTAGCTCGTCACAACCTCACCCTGTCGAAGGTCGGTCTTGTTCATTGTCTTGAGTGAATCGGGAACAAATTCCCGATTCAAGCGTAGCGTTCCGTAACAGTCTGTTTTTTGTTTTTTTAAACATCTTAATAGGAGTGGGCTGTTGTAGAAGTTGTCCATAATTAAAGTATGCCCTCGGCCGAGTAGAGGTTCTACCAAGTCAAACACAATTTTAGATGTAGCGTTGGTAGGCCGAGTCAGGTCATCATTCGGTGGGTCAACGTTCTCATTCGTCTCGTCATCGGGTTGGTCATTTGTCTCGTCGTTGGGTCGGTCAACAGTCACGTCGTCGAGTTGATCATCAGGCTCGCCAGACAGAGGAGGCTGGTCATTGTTCGGTGCAGTCGATTCAGTCTGGGTCTTCCCAACATAAACAAAAAATTTCCACAGATAGCCACTGCGAGACTCGCATAGCTCGTATGTTTTGACGCCAACTTGCGCGGCTTTGGTAGCAATTTTCTGAGCAAAACTCAATCGTCCATGCCATTTTAAAAGAGACTCATCTATGGCAATTTCTTGTGCAGGCATGTATAGAGTAGAAAATTTTACATTCAGATAATCAAGTACCGGTTGTATTTTGTAGAGCTTAGTCCTGTCGTTAGTCAAGGTCTGGTTGTCGACAAAATGGTAAAGTGATTTTAGCAGTTTGAATCGATTGTATGATATGATTCTAGCAAAGTAGGGCATAGTTCCAAAACCATTGAAAGAAAAATACTTTTCTTCATCTGGTAAAGGGTATAGCCCTTGAAGTATCAAAACTGCTAAAAACGTGATAATTTCGTCAGGGTCAGTTGGTGTCCATCTAAGCAAACGCGATGTCACATGAAGCTTGTTCGCTGCTTTTAAAGTGGCTATTTTCTGCTCTGCATAGCGGTTTGTTTCTGTACAAATCCGGTTAATGAAATCCGTGTCAAACATTTTGTAAAAAATGTCCACAGGAGTCTTGTCTGTCACGTCAAATGTCGGTCCTGATGTTCCCGTAAAAGTCTCTCGTCGTCCAGTGAAATTTGTCCTGTCCTTTTTCCATTCAAAACGGTAGTAATCATCGTTTGGCACCATGTCGTGTAAAATTTGGTCATCTATCTCGTCTTCGGTCTGTAACACTCGTGTCTCAAGTTCAGTCATGTCAGTCTCACATGCCGGTTCTGCTGCTGCATTACGGGTGATGAGTATAGGAGAGTTATCGTCGTCTGAGTCAATATCCAAGTCACTGAAGCTGTCATTATCTAACATCCAGTCGAGTAACGTGGTCTCCAAGTTTTTGTTGTTTACATCTGGAAGAAATAAAACATATGATAATAAAAACACATGAACCAAAAACATATGTCTGGAAACATTTACATTATTTTTCAAATTACAAGACGATGGAAAACAATTCAAAATGTATCTTAAGCAGTTCGGAATATTAAAACAATACTTACTAATAGAAGTGTTGTGTGAAGACCTGCTAGTGCTAGGGAGGCTAGGACTTGGCTGGGTCTGAACCTCTTGCTCCACGACGAAAATATCTTTGAAGGAAAAAATAACTATTGTCATATTATGTACATTTATTATTATTTATATACGTAATTTTAGCACGCTATAATAACCTATTCGGACGAAGATGAAAAAGTTTGTTTCCTTTTTTTTGGTGTCCTTGAAACACAATCAAGATTTAAAGCGGTGGAGAGGCGGGTTGGGGAACTGTAAGGGGAATTAGGAACGGTCACTGCTTCGGGCGTACCCATATTTGCAAAGTCGTAGTATTCAGGCTCGGGCTCTGGTTCGGGCTCGCACTGGGCTTCAGGCTCGGGCTGGGGCTCGGGCTCTGGTTCGGGCTCGCACTGGGCTTCAGGCTCGGGCTGGGGCTCGGGCTCTGGTTCGGGCTCGCACTGGGCTTCAGGCTCGGGCTGGGGCTCGGGCTCTGGTTCAAGTTGAGGTTGGGGCTCGCTACCTGTTGCGGCAGATAGTTGGAGCAACTCATCGTCCACCATTGGGCATATACCGCGCTCCGGGGATGGCAGCCTACAATTTTTTTTTTATTACGTACTCATCATATATACAAATGTACAAATTTACTCACTAAAATGATGAAGAGTAATTAAATACCGTGCTTGTCTCTTTCGTGGGGGCGCGTCAGGGAGGAGAACTCTCTGAAGTTCAGCTTGCCGCTTGCGGTTCACGAACTCCCTCCGAATTTCTGCGGACATGGAGTTAAGGCGGCGCTTCGTAACAGCTCTTTCTGCTCTGACCTGAACCAGCTCCAGACTGCAAAAAATTTCAAGATTTCAAGATTTGAACATCAAGATGATAAAAATAACTTCGACCATCACGGTTCCACTTGTCCTCTTCCACCCCGCCCTCATGTATTTACCGAACTTGTTGAACTAAAATTACAATATTACTTATTATTATTAACAACCTGCCACCACACTTCAAAAAACATATTTAGTAAAGTACTTACGGCAACGACTCATTCGTAGTGATACGCCCGCGCCCACGTCCCCGTCCACGACCACGTTCACGCCCACGCCCACGCCCACGTTCTCTTCTTGTTGAACTAAAAAATAATGCGCAGAATGTATTTCATAAGTTATTAGATAGCTAAAAAACTATTAAAAATACAAATTAATACTTACGGCTGCGGGTCCTCATTATTTTGTTGATTATCACTGAAATGTAAAAACTGATATTAGGTACTATACAAAAGAAGATATTAACACATTTACACATACCACAACAATAAAATAACCAGAACCAAAAAATATCATTCATTAAAAAATTTAGTGCATTGGTAAACAACTTTCCCTATACCACTACAATGCATAAGCAAAAAAAAATTGCTGAAATAAAATATCGGATAGCAACAATATTATCAAAATCGTATGAAAAAAATGAGCTGCATGTGACTCATGTACATATTATAATACGCGTTCGTGAGTCACATGACTCATTCAACAGAGAATCTCAAAAAAAATTAAATAAATTTGACTATAAAATACAGAAAAAAATAAATGGTTTAAGTATAATATGTATCAGAATATTATATCTAAATCACTCTTGTATATTTGATATTTATTATTTATTTTATTTTTCGTTTATTAATGATTAGTTGCCATATAATGATAAGTTACTGCTACCATAAGCATGAACCATTACCATTAAACATAAATTAGCGTCAAAAACTGAATTAATTTGAACAGCAGAGTGGACTAATAACGAATGTAAATGATATCAAAATAAACACCAGCACTCCCACACCATTAGTTTGTACAAACCCTTAATTGTGTTGTAAGTTGAAGTGTCCGCGGTGACTGAACTCCCCAACACTAAAATTCAGTACAACACTTTGATTTAAAAGGACAATCTAGACAAATTTTGTTATATTATGCTGTAAATCTCTGTGAATTATGATAACAGTGAAATAATCTATCGATTTTAACAGTAATTTTGCAAAAATAAGTTCAATAAATGTAAAAATGCTTTACTGAAATTACCAAACAGTGACGGCATTACAATGTCGTATCTTTACAAGTATCATTAATCAGTATAATTCTCTTGAAAATGTCGTAGTTATACATATTCATAAAGCTAACATCTTCACAATTCGTTTGATATACAATAATCTTACAAATCAATTGTTTAAACATAGTACTTACCACATTTTCTTGAAAACAGCGCGCACCAATATTATTGTTTTGGGTGAAAGACGCACCACCAACTTCTTTAATTTTTTGTTCGTAATTTTTGTTGCCACATGCAGAAAATAAATATTCCCATAGATGAAATATTTATTACAGAGCCATCTAGTAGCTGCCAACAGAACTAATTTAGGCTGGGTTCGTCAAAATATGATTAAAACGGTACTAAGTCGGATTGGTGACTGTACTCCCCACGGACAGTTGAGGCTACTTTTTTTTCGGTGACTGTAGTCACCACGGACTGTTAAGTGGTTAACTAAATGGATCGGGCGTCCGAACCTTCTTTCTAATATGTTTATTATTTCATAAGGGTCTTTGGTTGTGTACATGATTGACTTTACCGATTCGCGAGCTTGCCCTTTTACGGCTTTTCTTAATCGGGATACATTTTCGATTGGAGCAAAGTGTTTTTCGGTGTCGAAATAGGTAGCACGGAAGGAAATCCACTCTCTTGGATTACCGTCGAATGGGTGGATCTCACTCATGTATCTTGGTGCAGTTTTGGGTGTTGAAGATGATGAGTTTTGGATAGCATCGATTATTGCGGTCGCTAGGTTATTGATAGGGTGACTGTCCTTTGATTTGGTTGCCGGTCGTTTTTGACAGGTAGTTTGTTCCACCCAGTCAGCGACTAAATCTTCATTTTCCACTTCACTTAGTTCGCTGTCTGATCCCTCTTGCAACTGTAGTAGTTCTAGCTTTGTTCTTGCTATTGCGGCGTCCTGCTCTAACTTCGCTCGTTCTATCCGTTCGCATTCCAATTTCGCCTCTAGTACGGTTTTTTTCCTTGTTTTTGTTGATTTTTCAGAGGTTTTAGAGGCGGTTTTTCCCTGTCGAACCAACGTGGCCTCCGATCTCGCCCGAGTAGTTTTTTCCTTGCCTTCTGTTTGTTGTTTAGATTTATTATTATTTTTATTTCCCGTGGAAGTTTTGTTTCCCGTTTCGTTTCCTGTTTCGTTGGTACTCATTGTGGTTTCCGTAGGAGAACTGTAATCGGAGAAGGTTGGAGCGGAAGATTCGGAAGTTTCTTGCGATGCGGTCGCGACTTTGGATTTACTCCTAGTATTACATCTCATCTTGCTCATTACAGCAGATTTTTTCTATATTACGTTTTTTTTTTTTTTTACACGTTAGTTTCTAAACACGCGAAAATTATATTACAAGTTAGTTACGTAAATATACCAAACAAAGAGATTTTGCGCGGAAAAAGTAATTTTTTTTTTTTAAAACACAATTATTATTTTACAAGAATTTACAAAACAATTCACGCGGAAATAAACAAAGTTTACTTAAACGTGACGAACGAAAGTTCCCACTTACGTGACTTTTCGTCACCCACAAAGATAGTTACGATTCCCCCTGTTGACGGAATTAGTAAACCTAACCTCCTAACAGGCCCTAACACTAACAATCTCGACCGAGGACCTTCCAGAGGCACAACGGTCAAGGATGGAAAAAGGTGGAAAGGGTGAGGTGGGAATCGCCCGACAGAGGACAGTATCAGAGACCAAAGTGCTCAGGCACTGGGGGGAACGCCCAGCACCCTCGGCATGCCAACTTGTGGCCAATGGCTCTGACGAACAGTCATGAACGGCGCGATCGGACTATACGGTCGCCTTAACAAAGGCGTATACCGGTAACGGCGTCCGGCACGTTACTCCCGTCTGATCGCAATGATACAGACGTTAACCAGACAAGTAGAACGGTATGGCACAGTTAGTTGTCTACTTGAATGGCCGCGGCTAACCGCGTAGGGTGGCTCTGAAAAGAGCCGATTTACGTTTGACAGTCTTTTCCATTCTTCGATCTTCACTCCCTGCGCCTTTCCTCCAGCAGGCAGCGTCCGCGGCTCCAAGCGCCCAACGACGGACCCGCACCTCACTGGACTCGAACGCTCGCCGACGGCAGCCTTAGTCCGGAACTCCAAATGCTCCTGACCCGATGATGGCACCTCATTACAGCGACGATCCTTCCACGCAGGCGGCAGCAGATGTCCCGACAGCCTTTGTGCTATCAATGACGCTTGCACCTCACCGCCGTGTGGGTAGAAAGGAATGCTTCTGTTTCTCGTTGGCGCCGCTCCTTCTCCCTGCACCTTCCTCCAGCAGCAGTGTCCGCGGCTCCAAATGCCAACAAAGGACTTGCACCTCACTGGAATGGGTGCCCGTCGACGGCAGCCTTAGCCTGGAAGCTCCGTATGCTCCCAGACCCGATGATGGCACCTTATTACCGCGACGGTCCTCTTCACGCCGACAGCAGCAGATGTCCTGACAACCTTTGTGTTATCAAGGACGCTTGCACCTCACTGCAGCGCTGTAGAGAAAGGGTATCCTCTTGCTCTTGATTCCTCTTCCTTGGTGATCCGGTTCGAAGGACCATATACTGTGGTGGTTTTTCTCTCGCCTATGGGGTCCCTCTGTGTTTCCAAGCTTCCTTAGGGACCCAAAACTGTCCTGCCTAGGGTGCCAGGCTTGAGACCACGTGGCAGCCAATGTGGGATCAGGTTCAATGAAAGAAGATTTGTGGATAAAGTGGCAGCGCCTTTCCTCCAGGAGATCTCACTTGATCGCGTTCTGTACTTGTGAACTTCTTGAAGTGTGACTGTGAACTGGCGTTCGTGCGCGGCGGCGCTATATTTATATAATCGCGTGTGAGATTTCCAAGGAGTGGGGGTGGGCTTTCGCCGTTTAATTATTATTAGTCTTATTCTTACATTTCAATGCAGTATCTTATTTAATAGTTTCATTATAACAAAACATACTTAGGTAGCTACTTATAATATTAACAAATCTTAGTTAAATCAGTACAAAGCAAGCATAATCTTATTTAGATCTTACACTTATTATCTATCTATAGGTTACAATACAACAAAGCATGGGTACATGAAATCCAATATTATTCAAATCTTATTTACCTAAATCAAGTTATAACAATGCATAGGTATATGAAATTGCCTACTTATTCCTTGAAGACATGAGTTGTCAACATAGGACATGAATCGTCAACACTCTTCAAATTGTCCCAGTGGTGTGATTGTGTGACGTGTGATTTTACTCTTTTGGCATTTTAAGCAATTTTTGGTCCATTGTGCTATTTCTGTGTTCATCCGTGGCCAAAAGTATCGTGATGTCATCTGTTTCCTTGTGCTTCTAATCCCAGGATGGCATAGTTCGTGAAGTGCTTTGAATGCTGCTTCTCGATATGAAGTAGGTAGGTATGGTCTCGATCGTCCGGTGGTCATCTCGCATGTGATAGGTAGGTTAACGCCTGGTAGAATCTTCATAGCAAACTTCAAATGACTTTTGTTTTTTAGTTTCTTTAGTTCTTCGTCATCTTGTTGATCCCTCGCCAATTGATTGTAGTTGATTGTTGAAGTACAGATTATTTCTTCTACTCTTGAAAGTGCGTCGGCTACTACGTTGTCTTCTCCCTTGAGGTACTTGATTTCGGAGCAAAACTGGCTTATGAATTGTAGCTGTCTTTCTCTTCTTGGGGTGTCGCTGTTGCTCGGAGCTTTCTTCAAGGCGTACGTAAGTGGTCTGTGGTCGGTGAATACCACCACGTCGAGTCCTTCGATGTAACGTCGGAAATGTTTCACAGCAGTGTATATCGCTAGGAGTTCGCAGTCATACACGCTGTATTTTTGCTGAGCTTCGCTGAGGGTCTTCGAGTAGAACGCTATTGGCATCCATGTGTTTTCATGTTTCTGTTGTAGAACGGCACCCATGCATTTGTCCGAGGCGTCTGTCATGATGTATAACGGTGCTCCAGGAACAGGATACGCCAATGTGGCTGCTTCTTTGATGCTGTCGCGACATTGTTTGTATGCTTCTTCTGCTTCTGGTGTCCATATGATTGGTGTTTTGTCCTTCTTTTTCGTGTTGTGTAGATATTTGTTTAGTTCTCGTTGTACCTCTGCTTGTTTAGGTAGAGTGTCTCGGTAGAAGTTTAACATTCCCAGAAATCTTCGTAGTTCTTCAACGGTTTTTGGTTTTCGAAACGTGGCTATAGCTTCTGTCTTGTCTTCTGGTGGTTGTATTCCTTCTTTTGATATTTTGTAGCCGAGGAAATTGAGGGTCCTTTTTCCGAATTCGCATTTGTCCGTGTTTATGCTCAAACCGTATTCTGTGAGGCGCTTGAAAACTTCATGTAGATGTTGCTTGTGTTTTTGTTCGTCCGATGAGAATATCAGGAGGTCGTCGACGTAGGTGAATGTGAACTCATCCAGGCCACGTAGTACACGATGCATGAAGCGTTGGAATGTCTGTGCACTATTTCGAAGTCCAAAGGTCATTGACCTAAATTCCCATAAGCCAAAGGGTGTTGTTATGGCGCTTTTCTGGATGTCTTCTTTGCTGTTCATCGGTATCCAATAGTAGGCTTTCTTTATGTCGATCTTCGAAAATATTTTCTTCCCATGTAGTCTGAATGTGAAGTCTTGTATTCTTGGTATTGGGTAGCGGTCGGGGATTGTCATAGCGTTTAGGCGTCGATAATCTCCGCAGACTCGTAGTTGTCCGTTCTTCTTCTTGACGATGTGCATAGGGTTGGCCCAAGGGCTGCTAGACGGTTGGCAGATACCCATCTCTGCTAAGCGCTCGAATTCTTTCTTCGCTTCGATGTATTTGTCCGGTGGTAGAGGTCGTGGTCGGACGTGTATGGGAGGTCCGGTGGTCTCTAGATGATGCGTGACGTCATGCGGCGGCGGCTTCTTCATTGACATAGGTCTCTGAATGTCTGGGTACTGCTTCAAAATGTCGATGTATGGGTGTTTCTCGTTGATGATGTGGATGGATGAATCGCTGGAGTACATAGACAGTGTCTTGATAGATAGCTTGGTCAGCCCGTCGATCAATCTTCCTCCTCGCAAGTCCACTAGTATGTTGTGATGACGTAGGAAATCCGCCCCAATAATAGATCTTTTGACATCGGCGATGACGAAGGTCCATGCGTAGTTCCGGCGTAGGCCCAAATTCAAATGTAATGTCTTCTCTCCGTAGGTATGTATGCAACTTCCGTTTGCTGCGTAGAGTTTGAATTCTGTAGGTGTAGGTTTCTTTATTCTTACTGCGATGACTGAAATTTCGGCGCCTGTATCGATTAGAAAGCGTTCACCACTTTGATTGTCAGTGACGCTTAGGCGGTTCATTTTGTATGTGTCGACACCGATGCCCGCCGAACTCGATGCCTCTTCTAGTTTTCCGATGGTGTTTGAAGTTTCTTCCATGCACAAGGGGATTCGCATCTTCTTGCTTCCTTTCTAAAGCGGTAGTGGTAGCGGCATAACCAATCTGGGTCCGTCGGCTTCCTCCCGCTTCTATTGGCTGATTTTGAACGAGAGCGGCCGCGCCATCTGTTAGGTTGACGAAAGTTCCTTCTTCCCCGTAACTCTGCGATTTCCATTGTAAGCTTCTCAATTTGTTTTGATATCAGCTCTATATTTGGCGTCGGGGTCACCATTGTAAGTAGGGTCCTATCTGCCTACTACTTAATTTAAAAGTAAAAGTAGATTTAATTTTAACTGTGTTTTATTGAGAATCAGGCTTATACTTATATAATATTAGATCACTCCTTAGACAGTCTACCAACGAGCAAGAAATTATATCTGAACCAATCACGAGGCTCGATGCGCAAGCGTCGATTTTCAGGCCGGTGAATAGAGATAGCGCGAGTTGTGTGCGAGCGGGACAACAAACATAAATATATCGCGCGCTCTAGTGCGGGCTCGCCAGTGTCGGCAGCGCGCTCGCGTGAGGCAGTCTTCTTCTCGTATGAGCGTGACGTAGGTATTCTAGGTACACTACAATGAAATAGTTGGGCACGCTCAACGTTTGGGAGGGCTGTAGCTTGGTCTCGCCCAGGAGGATTATATGCACATCCTGCGACTGGGTGAGTAGGCGGAGGGGCTGTACATTCTCCCGGACCCCTCCGGGATTCCAATAAAGAATGCGCAGTGCGGTCCTATCCATACTGGATCCTTTCGAGTATGGCAAGTCCCCGCACCGCTGCACTCTGGAGGTCGACCCCAGCTGCGATGGCGACCAGAAACTCCGTCAGGACCCCCAACAGGATCTCTGTCGGGTTTCCCGCCGTTCTGGTCGTGGTGGTCCCGGCTGCGGGCGCTGTGGGCGCGCCTGCGCCAAGGACGATCTCGGTGGGCATATTGTAGGTGGCGGTGGGGCGCTGTCGGCCCCGGGTGGCCCTGCGCTCACGCTGGGGCATGGGCGCGTACTGCGCCTCAGGCGCGGACGGCACTTGCACAGTGCCCGTCGGCACCTGAGTTGGGTGCGACAAGGGAGGCGGCGGGCGAGACGGCGCGGCCCCGGGCAGGACATATGCCGGGGCCGGCGCCAGTCTACGTGCGGCGGGTTGGGGGGCTTCATCTAGGGTGGCGCGGGTCTGGGCGCCACCGGGCTGCAGCGGGGTAGAGGTGGTCACAGGCTTCCTCTTCTTTCTACCACCTCTCGGCCTCCTTCTGCGCGCCGCCGGCTCCCCCCGAGTCGTTGCAGGGTTTGCAATGACCACCGGGGCAGTCGGCGCAACGGGGAAGGGAAGAGTTGGTGGAGCCAATGTGGTCGGGCGGCGACTGGGCGCTGCGGGGCGACTTCCAGGTCGGGGGGCGGGTAAGGCTGTCCGCCTTGGTGCCATCACGGGGAGGTTGGGGGCAGGTGGGGGGATTGTGATTCCCCTTTTGCGCGCCTCGCGCCGGAGCACGGGACAAACCCGGCTGTTTGCCGTGTGCTCACGGCCGCAGTTGGCGCACGTCGGCTTGTCCGTGAGCGGACGAGGGCAGTCAGCGGCGGCGTGCTGCGCGCCACAGCGGACGCAGCGCATCGGGCGGTGGCAGTGGGCCGAGGAGTGGCCGAACGCCTGGCACCTGTGGCACTGCGCCACTCGGTTGGCTGCGCCGCGCCAATGCTCCACGCACACGCCCGGCATAAAGAGGAGCTCAGTGATGCCGTAAAGGCGCACAAGCTCCTCCTCGGGCAGGCGGTCTAGCTGCGCATGGAAGAGGCAGCCGGCGCGGCCCTGTTTTAGCTGGATTTTCTTAACGAACCGGACGGGGAAACCCAGTTCGTTAAGGGCTGCAGTGATGTCTTGGGTGTCTGTGTCCCCGGGTAGGCCCCGGATTGCCACCTTGGTGGGTAGCTCGGTGGACACCGCGTAGCTGTACCAGCTAATCGCCGGGTTCTCCGCCATAGCCTCCACCAGGTAGCGCTGGATGCACCTGTACTCGTCGGGGGTGCGAGGGGTGAAGCGCACCCCTTGAGCTAGGGGGCGCGCATTGGGGGCAAATCCTAGTTTTGCCCTCAGGGCGGCAAAGTGCGTTGCCCAGTTGGGCAGGCACTCTACCACGATGGGCGGGTAGGACCGCGTCTGTCGTGGAGCACGTTGGGGGCGGGCGAGCGGTGCTGCGCCTCGCGCACCGCTCCAGCCACACCGGCGTCAAGAGGGGCGGCATGGGGCAGGGGCTCGACCTCCATGCTGTGCGAGGCGGGCTGTGCAATAGATATGGGGGCAACGGCCCGTGCGGCCTCAGCTGGGCGGGTGGATGGCCCCGGTTGGGGCACCGCCAGCGGGCTGCGAGGGCCAGAGGTGGGTGGCCCGTGGGGTTGTGGGGTAGCCTTTATTTTAAAGGTCACTGTGGGTGGGCGGGCGGCGGGTGCCGCACCAAGGCTCATCATGCCTGACCCCTTGTCCGGGGAGGCAGGCTGGCCTAGGCGGCGAGATGAGGGCGGCCGTGCTGCCGCGGCCTCGGCGTAGGAGGCAGTTCACACCGGCGAGTGCATCGATATCATTGTCGGCGGGAGCTCCATATGGCTCGTGCTGGAGCCATCAGGAGTGGAGGAGCGGGGGGAGAGCGGACTGCAAGCGGTTGCTTCCTCCTCACCCTCCCGAGGCGACGATAGTGCTTCGCGGCGGCGCCAACGCAGCTCACCGAGATTAGGCCTCGAGGTGAGGGGGGTGCCCTGCAGCGGCGGGGAGTCCTGGGACGTTCTAGAGGAGGATTGGAGTCGCTGCCTCTTCTCCTCTGGGCTTTCTTCTTCGGGCGAAGGCGGGGCCCTTGTTCCCGTTACACGGGGCTGGTACCGGGGCGGAAACTCAGTTCCGCGCGCGGCCATAGCGGACGGGCCTGCGGGGGGCTGGGGGACGTTGGCCCTCATTTTGATTGGGCGATAACGCAGCGCGCCTGGCCTGAGAACCACGGATTCCTCCGGGTTCATTAAATTCCTGGCGACTATCGCCCTATCAAGCACCGGATTCCGTTCCGGTGGTTCCGGCGGGGGAGGTTTCTCCTCCTCCGACATCGAGGTAGGATAGGGAGGAGGTAAGGGGAGCGGACGGGAAACACTCAGGGGGTGCTACAGTCACCAGCAGGGCGAAAACACCCAGCCAGGTGAGATCCCTAAGGAAGGCCCGGCTGAGGCGATTCAGCGACACTAACACTGGTAACTGCGGCGGCGAGCGGGTTGGGGGGGGGGTAATGTTTGTTACTGCGCTGGATGTTTTATTACAAAACACCAGTCAGTAACGCACACCGGACGGGATACGTGAGTGTATCAGGAGAACGGTCCCGCGGGTGTGTAGACGCACTAGGTACTCACCGCGAGCGAAAGGAATGTCCAAACACTGCGATCCGAGTTGCCTACGCGTCTATGCGGGGCTCACTGTACACTGCACTAGAGTCACTATCTCACTGCACTAACACACTCGTAATAACACGGGGACGTGTTATTGACCGCAAAACGCGAGCCGCGACCCGAAGTCATTTTGATGGGGCGATAGCTCAGCGCGCCAGGCCTGAGAACCACGGATTCCTCCGGGTTCATCAAGTTCTTGGCGACTATCGCCCTGTCAAGCAGCAAGGTGATGGGGGCGGTAGTTGGCCGGGTAACGGTGGTATTTACCCGGCTTGGGCAAGACTATAACTTGCCCGGTCTTCCAGAGGTCCGGGAAGTGTCCCGTCCGGAGGATTCCGTTGAAGAGCCGGGCGAGTGCGACGACTCCTCGTCTGGGCAGTTGGGTGACGTGTTTTCTTTCCGGCCCTTGTGAAGGGGCACGGAGGGGGGCCTCGAGGCTAGGCCTCATTACCCCGGCTGCAACTTGAGGGGTGACGACTCCTCGGTCCTTGGAGTTAATATGCAGGAAATGCTCTTTTTCCGCATTTTTTTTTATATTATATTATATATCTAGATATAGGGGTATCATTGTATGGTTTCTTTTTTTTTTTTAATTTTTTTTTTTTTTTTATAACCCCAAGGACTCATGGTGGTTCCGCAGGGATGAGGTCCCGCGGGAGGGGTTGCCACGGGCGATCGTCGTCCGGGGGCCTGGGTTGGTGGGCTGCTATGTGGTGGAGGTGGGCGTGGTGGCCATTGTCGGCGCGGTCGTACATCCGACGCGCCGACTGCACGACGAAATCTTCTATGGATTGGATCTGCAGGTCGCGGGCAATGACGTCGTTCCTGACGTATCGTCCCGCGCCCGTGCAGATCCGTAGCGATGTGTTTTGCAGCGCCTGGAGCCTATCTCTGTTCGTCTGCGAGACGAGTGAGTACCAGGCTGGCGCTGCGTAGGTGAGTCGGGACCGCACGTAGCTTTTGAAGACTCGCACCTTGGTCCTCAGAGGCAATCGAGATCCCAGGACAGGTCGGAGTAGTGCCCTGGCGACGCGCGCTTGTTGTAGCGCGCGATCAACCTGCGGCTGCATCCTCAACGACCTGTCAATCTCGATGCCGAGATACCGGGTGTGCGAGCTCCATGCCACGTTCTGGCCCCGAAGCTGGAGTTGTGGCGGGTGGGTGTTGCGGCGGGAGACAAACAGCGCGGCCGTCTTTCCCACATTGACGGCCATGCGCCATTTGTCCAGCCATGGCGGCAGGACGTCCAGCAGACGCTGCATCCTGCGGGCTACGATGGTGGGGCTGGTGGATGACGCGAAATAGGCGCTGTCGTCCGCGAATAGCGCTAGCGACACATCCCTCTCCCCGGGGCGTAGGTGGCCCTCCAGGGTGGGGATGTCGTCGGTGTAGAGCGCGTATAACGCGGGCGACAAGCAGCTACCCTGCGGTACTCCAGCAGAGATGGTTCGGGTGGTTGATGTGGCTCCCTCAACTGCGACAAAGAAGCGCCGGTTGTCCAGGAAGGAGGCCACAATCCTGATGAGGGCGGGCGGCGTTGGGGTTTGCAGGAGCTTGTACAGAACGCCGGGGTGCCATACACGGTCGAAGGCCTTTTCCACGTCCAGAAAGACCCCGACGGTGCAGCGCCCGGCGTTGTGCTCGACTGCGAGGTGATGCAGCACCCTGGTGAGCTGCAGTGTGGTGGAGTGGCCACTCCTGAACCCGAACTGCT
Source organism: Eupithecia inturbata (assembly GCA_963662085.1). Taxonomy (NCBI): domain Eukaryota; kingdom Metazoa; phylum Arthropoda; class Insecta; order Lepidoptera; family Geometridae; genus Eupithecia; species Eupithecia inturbata. The sequence goes on from OY759205.1 coordinate 3,608,577, forward strand.
CCGGGCGCGGCTCGATCGTCGGAGCCAGGCGCCCCAGGAGCAGGCGTTCTAAGAGTTTGGCCACTGTTGACAGCAGGGTGATGGGGCGGTAGTTGGCCGGGTAGCGGTGGTCTTTACCCGGCTTGGGCAAGACAATGACTCGCCCGGTCTTCCAGAGGTCCGGGAAGTGTCCCGTCCGGAGGATTCCATTGAAGAGCCGGGCGAGTGCGACGACTCCACGTCTGGGTAGCTGGGTGAGGGCCAGATTAGGGATTCCGTCATAGCCTGGCGCCTTCCGCCTGGGTAGGCGAAAGACGGCCTTCCGCACCTCGGCAGGGGAGATGAAGTACTCCCCGCCTAGGGGCGGTGTCGGGCCAGACAGGAAGTCCCTTACGGCCTCCTCGACCTGGTGGTGGTGGTGGTTTAGTGTAGCAAATGTGGCGTCCGCTGCCACGGGGTGGGGCGTAAATTGCTCCGCCAGGTGCTCGGCCAGTATTTCGGCACGATCGGCGGGAGCGAAGCGCCGGACCCCATCTCGGTCCAGCAGTGGGTAAGTGGGTGCGGGTTTCCGCGTGAGCGCCCGGTTCAGCGCGTACAGGTTTGCGTCGCGCTCGGAGGCACGGTCGATCGTTTGATCCCATGTCTCCCCTCGCCAAACCTGTACAGCAGCTGAAAGCTCCGCGGAAAGCGCGTTGAGACGCGTCTTCAGTTGGGGGCAGCGAGAGCGCGCCCACTCACGCCGGAGTTCGCGCTTCTTCGCTACCGCCCTATTAAGGTTGGGTGGGAGGACGTTATGTCGGCCTTGGCGCCTGGTGATGGGTGTAGAGGCGGCCTCCCTGGCCGCCTTGATACAGCATCAGCTTTTCCGCCTCGGCCTCCACTTCGGCCGGCGTCCGCATAAGGCCGACGTCCACGGACTCTAGCGCCTTGGCGTACGCTACCCAGTCGGTCCTCACGCCCAGCGGCCGCGGCGCAGTGAAGTCCGCGGCCAGATCGAGCGTTATGAAGAGAGGGAGGTGCTGTGAGTCCAGGTCATACAGCACCTCAACCTGGACGGGGCAGCGCACGTGCTTGTGCAGCACTATGTCCAGGACGTCGGCGGCGTGGGTTCGGGCGGAGGGTATGTGCGTGGGGGCGTCTGGCCCCACGACGGTGAAGCCGGTCGCATCGCTGTCATCCAGGAGTTTGCGGCCGGCTGGGTTAATGACTCGCGACCCCCACGCGGGGTGCTTCGCGTTGAGGTCTCCCGCGAGCAGCGTGGGAGTGCGAGTGCTGAAGATCGCAGCGGAGTCAGCCGGATCGTACCGGGGCGTCGGCGGGCGGTAGCCGGCGAAGATACGAAGTTCCTCGCCCGCCGCTCTCACCAGTACCGCGGTAGATCTCAGCTCGGCGAACGGAGCGTGCGCCAACTCTTCGTGGACGAGGTCGCGTCTCACCAGGGCGGCCGTACCTCTGTAGGCCTGCCCCGATGTGGGCGACACCTCGTCTCTACGGTAGATGAAATAGTTGGGCACGCTCAACGTTTGGGAGGGCTGGAGCTTGGTCTCGCCCAGGAGGATTATGTGCACATCCTGCGACTGGGCGAGTAGGCGGAGGGGCTGTACGTTCTGCCGGACCCCTCCGGGATTCCAATAGAGAATGCGCAGTGCGGTCCTATCCATACTGGATCCTTTCGAGTATGGCTAGTCCCCGCACCGCTGCACTCTGGAGGTCTACCCCAGTGGCGATGGCGACCAGAAACTCCGTCAGGACCCCCAACAGGATCTCTGTCGGGTTTCCCGCCGTTCTGGTCGTCGTGGTCCCGGCTGCGGGCGCTGTGGGCGCGCCTGCGCCAGGGACAATCTCGGTTGGCATGTTGAAGGTGGCGGTGGGGCGCTGTCGGCCCCGGGTGGCCCTGCGCTCACGCTGGGGCATGGGCGCGTACTGCGCCTCAGGCACGGACGGCACTTGCTCAGTGCCCGTCGGCACCTGAGTTGGGTGCGGCAAGGGAGGCGGCGGGCGAGACGTCGCGGCCCCGGGCAGGACATATGTAAGCCGGGGCCGGCGCCAGTCTACGTGCGGCGGGTTTGGGGGCTTCAACTAGGGTGGCGCGGGTCTGGGCGACACCGGGCTGCAGCGGGGTAGAAGTGGCCACAGGCTTCTTCTTCTTTCTACCACCTCTCGGCCTCCTTCTGCGCGCCGCCGGCTCCCCCCGAGTCGTTGCAGGGTTTGCTACGACCACCGGGGCAGTCGGCGCAACGGGGAAGGGCCGGGTTGGTGGAGCCATTGTGGTCGGGCGGCGACTGGGCGCTGCGGGGCGACTTCCAGGTCTGGAGGCGGGTGAGGCTGTCCGCCTTGGTGCCATCACGGGGAGATTGGGGGCAGGTGGGGGGATAGTGATTCCCCTTTTGCGCGCCTCGCGCCGGAGCACGGGACAAACCCGGCTGTTTGCCGTGTGCTCCCGGCCGCAGTTGGCGCACGTCGGCTTGTCCGTGAGCGGACGAGGGCAGTCAGCGGCGGCGTGCTGCGCGCCACAGCGGACGCAGCGCATCGGGCGGTGGCAGTGGGCCGAGGAGTGGCCGAACGCCTGACACCTGTGGCACTGCGCCACTCGGTTCGCCGCGCCGCGCCAATGCTCCACGCACACGCCCGGCATAAAGAGGAGCTCAGTGATGCCGTAAAGGCGCACGAGCTCCTCCTCGGGCAGGCGGTCTAGCTGCGCGTGGAAGAGGCAGCCGGCGCGGCCCTGTTTAGGCTGGATTTTCTTAACGAACCGGACGGGGAAACCCAGTTCGTTAAGGGCTGCAGTGATGTCTGCGGTGTCAGTGTCCCCGGGTAGGCCCCGGATTGCCACCTTGGTGGGTAGCTCGGCGGACACCGCGTAGCTGTACCAGCTAATCGCTGGGTTCTCCGCCATAGCCTCCACCAGGTAGCGCTGGATGCACCTGTACTCGTCGGGGGTGCGAGGGGTGAAGCGCACCCCTTGAGCTAGGGGGCGCGCATTGGGGGCAAATCCTAGTTTTGCCCTCAGGGCGGCAAAGTGCGTTGCCCAGTTGGGCAGGCACTCTACCACGATGGGCGGGTAGGACCGCGTCTGTCGTGGAGCAGGTTGGGGGGCGGGCGAGCGGTGCTGCGCCTCGCGCACCGCTCCAGCCACACCGGCATCAAGAGTGGCGGCATGGGGCAGGGGCTCGACCTCCATGCTGTGCGAGGCGGGCTGGGCAATAGTTATGGGGGCAACGGCCCGTGCGGCCTCAGCTGGGCGGGTGGATGGCCCCGGTTGGGGCCCCGCCAGCGGGCTGCGAGGGCGAGAGGAGGGTGGTCCGTGGGGTTGTGGGGCGGCCTTTATCTTAAAGGTCACTGTGGGTGGGCGGGCGGCGGGTGCCGCACCAACGCTGACCATGCCTGACCCCTTGTCCGGGGAGGCCGGCTGGCCTAGGCGGCGAGGTGAGGGCGGCCGTGCCGCCGCGGCCTTGCTGCCGCGGCCGTGCTCCGCGGCGTAGGAGGCAGTCCACACCGGCGAATGCATCGATATCATTGCCGGCGGGAGCTCCATATGGCTTGTGCTGGAGCCCTCAGGAGTGGAGGAGCGGGGGGAGGGCGGACCGGAAGCGGTTGCTTCGTCCGCACCCTCCCGGGGTGGCGTGGGGGAGCGGGGGGAGGACGGACTGGAAGCGGTTGCTTCCTCCTCCTCACCCTCCCGAGGCGGCGATAGTTCTTCGCGGCGGCGCCAGCGCTGCTCACCGAGATTAGGCCTCGAGGTGAGGGGGGTGCCTTGCAGCGGCGGGGAGTCCTGGGACGTTTCAGAGGAGGATTGGAGTCGCTGCCTCTTCTCCTCTGGGCTTTCTTCTTCGGGCGAAGGCGGGGCCCTTGTTCCCGTTACACGGGGCTGGGACCGGGGCGGAAACTCAGTTCCGCGCGCGGCCATAGCGGGGGGCTGGGGGACGTTGGCCGTCATTTTGATAGGGCGATAACGCAGCGCGCCTGGCCTGAGAACCACGGATTCCTCCGGGTTCATCAAGTTCCTGGCGACTATCGCCCTATCAAGCACCGGAATCCGTTCCGGTGGTTCTGGCGGGGGAGGTTTCTCCTCCTCCGACATCGAGGTAGGATAGGGAGGAGGTAGGGGGAGCGGACGGGAAACACTCAGTCACCAGCAGGGCGAAAACACCCAGCCAGGTGAGATCCCTAAGGAAGGCCCGGCTGAGGCGATTCAGCAACACTAACACTGGTAACTGCGGCGGCGAGCGGGTTGGGGGGGGGGTAATGTTTGTTACTGCGCTGGATGTTTTATTACAAAACACCAGTCAGTAACGCACACCGGACGGGATATGTGAGTGTATCAGGAGAACGGTCCCGCGGGTGTGTAGACGCACTAGGTACTCACCGCGAGCTACGAGCGTGAGGCGGGGGGTAAGGCGGGACGACGTGACGCGCGCGCACTGTACAAGCGAGAACGGCGGTTAGTTGTTCTGTTGTTGTTCGGCAGTTGGGTGAGACTGGTTGATCGCCACAACCAACGTAACTTTACTGTATAGAGAACGGCAGTGTCGATAGAGTTTCATCGTACTCGAAGTACTTTCATGACTTGAAAATGGGAAACTATTCACCTTAAACTTTCCCATTTTAAACTCTGAAAGTCAGCACAGGCCAAGTGAGACAGCGCTAGCTGAGTGAAAAGCTAGCGCTGTCTTACTTGGCCTGTGCTAGCCTGAGCCTTCTTGATTGTAGCCTCCTTTTAATTCGCTTTTTAATATGTACTGTAAAGGTTCCATGCCTATGAAAATCATATTTCAAAATCACACTACTAACTTCATTCAGAATTTTAGTTTACTTTTACATATTTTCTCTGTTTCACTGTTTTTCTTATTTATACGATGTACGTATAAGTAAGAAATACAGTGAAACAGATTACAGAGAGCTTACACATATTCTACAAACGATACATGATTTTTCGGCAACGCGCATGGAATGTTCCTAATGTTGCTGGCGTCCCCAGGCTGCGGTAATCGCTTTCCATCAGGCGGGTCGCATGCTTGTTTCAAAATCAAATCAAATCAATCGTTAATTAAATTAAATTAAGATAATCCTGTATTTCTCTATAAGTGAATGTATATTCTTTTGAGAAATAAATTTCTAAAACCGTATTGGAACCATGTACATATTTAAAACAAAAACAATGCAACGATACTGACGCTAAAAGTATAAAACTGTGTCGCGTTCAGTATCGCCCTCCTCTGGACCGACTCATAAAGATAAAAATTTTAAACAAACCAAAAGAATTTAGCCTACGTTATCCTTAAATAATATTATAATTAGGAGGTTAGTATAAATACACATTGAAAACTACACAAGATTAATAAATATTGTTCAACTTTGCTGTGACTTGTGGTGAAAATAAATAAAATAAATATAAAAGTGAGAACATAAGTAGTGTTTGCCACTTTGGTATAAAAAGAAACAGATGAAGGCGTTCTGCGCGCAGTGCCCCTGGTCTGAGGACCTCAGATTTCTGCCGGTCCATCAGGTTGGTCGCTATTACCCTGTCTAGCACCGGAACTCGTTCCGGGGGTTGCGTGTATATCTTCGATCCACTGATTACACAATGTGTAATTATTCTGTGTTTTTTTTTTAATCTAGGAGTGAGCGATGAAGCTTGTTGATACTTATTTTAAAGGGGTTCGCAAATTTATGATTCGACTGTTATTAAAGCTCTGATTGAATACGATACGCCATATATTAATTTTGGATACTACATTAAAATCGAAAAAGAAATAAATATTTTTAGTATAACCCCCGACTAAGAGGAATGGAGAAAACCGCAATGATAATTTATTTATTGCCTGAGATACAGGTTTTACCTAGTTCAGGCAAACGTAATCTTTAGAATTTAAGTTATTATTATTCATATTTTATGTTAAACATTTGTCTTGAGTAATTTTTGAATAAATTATTATTATTATTATTATTTATAATCAAATATAGCTAACAAATTTTTTCACCTACCTATTATAAACAAAGTCAAAAAAATCCGTCGCACAAAAATTTACGCGAGCTATTCTGCGAACAAACTATTATATTAATATATGCATAAACTAATGTAGAATATTTTTTACTGCAGTGTCACAATCTCAATAATGTAGATGCAGCTGGCATTAAACCATTAATACCTCTATATAAAACGTCCGCGCAATGCATTTTTTATATCCTTTAGGTCTAGTGTCAACCAGATGCCATATCTTATTAATTATTATCTATCTATCTATGCCATAGTAGCCTTCTTTGTCATAGATTACTATTTTTATTTTTTTGTATATTTTACTATAAAAACTATCTTTTTATGAATTCATTATGTATGTACCCGCTAACATTCATAGTGATTTTTTGTTTTCCTTACCTATACTCCAGCCAAGATACAAACATGCCCCTCATACTTAACCTAAAAATTACTCTTGTTTTAGTTTTTGTAACAAAATATGCACTGCTTGTCGACTTGAGCTGTTTCCTACAATGCTTAATGCTGACAATAATTTATCAAACACGAACGCCAGAACGAGAATTTCGTATTTTTGTGTTGAGACACATTATTTCTTGAGAATCGCTTGAGTATAAGTAGGGAAGGGGAACCCACCAAAATTTACCTAAGGTTTGTTTATTTTAGCTGTAGCTTAAGTAGACTTCGGATTATTTGTAAATTATTTGAAAAATTCAAGGTAAAACTAAAATTAAATAATAGAGAATGTAGGTGGTCTCTAATATCAAATCATTTATTTGCAATAATATGTGTTTACCTACATATTGTATGTCAGATGTTAAAACTATTAAAGTCATTATAAACAGCCTGGGGCCGAATTCTGCAAACCAATCCCTTTAATCACACGCCAATCGCGTCAATTATACGGGTTCTAACGGAAGATCAGCGCTGGCTAGGCCTCCTACCGGAGCTTAGCCAGCATTATGCTGAGTTGGGAACTTTTTATAACAGCTTTATATATGTACCTATCCTATAAGTGTGACATGTCTTTTTAACTGTTTGTATTGTTGTTATAAATAAATATCTTTCTATTCTTTACTATGACTATGGTGCCGTCGCAGAATCGTCCATAGATGAAAGAAACGCGTGCGGTGCTATTTGCAGGAGAGTTTGAGAGATTGGTTTCAACCTTGACACTTTTGATACGCGCCCCTCGCATCTGTTATTTCTTTCATCAATGAAAGAAAACCCGACACATTTTGGCATTTTACTAAAATGCTAAAATATGTCGTTCTGATACGATACCATTGATATGGTGAAGCGAATAATTAGGTTGAATTCGGCCAGGAGCCTAGTCGGCGGCGCGGCGCGGAGCGGAGCGGAAAAAAGAATTACAATTTACCGACGGCTCCAGGTTACAATTTACCGACGGCCTCCGCGCTAGGCAAAGCCTGTATCGCGGAGACAAGTAAGGTGAGTGTAACATGAGTCATTATGGACTATAATATAACAACAAACATTAGAAAATTAAAATCTAGAAAACAATGTAATAATTTTACATTAATAAACATTTTCGAGCCACAAATTTTTCATTAATACGTTTTCATATAATTATTTCAGGTAATTTATTGGTAACTTATTGTAAATAATTAATAACAATGTGTAATGTTATAAACATTTATCTTTTAAATATCTTGTCGCTGTGAGTGGTCTTGGTTTGTGAAGCAAGTTGTTAAATTTGTTTCTTTGTCGTCAATACCTACATGCAATAACTAGAAATTATAAAGTTCCTTATGAAATTATTGAGTATTTGTATAAAAATACACTCGAAGGCTTACATTTTGATAAATTAATTTAGATATAGTATATAATAATTGTAAGGTATGGATAAGATGTTTAAAATAGTACAAAATTCAATTTTATAATACCTTAAGGATGTGAATAACTGAACAACCCAATAGATGATTGTTATCAAAGATTATTGTGAGAATTAACGTTTAATTTATTTTTAAGTTGTCTTGGACAATAATATTATACCTACAGTCAAGTTGGGTAACTTTGAACACTTTTCATGGTTTTTTTACGATTATTGAAAAATAATGTATCGGCCTAATTATGTTTTATTGATTAATCAGTGTACTTCTATACTCAAATTTAAAATAATTTTACTGAAAAGATGTAAACTACAAAATGAGGTTGAGTTAATGCCTATACAATCACCGTTCAAAGTTATCTTGACTTTTGGGTAACTTTGAACTTCGTTATTTTGTACAACGAAAATTCTTGTTTACGGCAATATATTCGTCTAGGGTAAGATCGAACTCTTATTCGAATGAAAAATACATACATAGATCTGTCAAATTCAATCAACTTGATAGTAAATAAGCTACCATTCCGTCAGAGATACCACCTACAACTAATAGGTACCATATTGGTAGGAAAAAATTAAGAAAAGAAACACACTTTTGTAAAATTTTCTACAAATGTATTCAAAATTAAAGTTAAGCATAAAATTCTGCAACCATTTAGCTGTGGAATGCCATCAACTTATAGGGCAGGAGACCCTGTTCTGGCCATTTTAAGAGATTTTCAGCACTCAAGCGCTTGGTGTTTCGTCTTTTTAGTTACCTGGGACATCATTTTCATATCAAGTCATCAACTATATATTATTCTTACCATATAGAACCTTCTAGTCACGAAACTCGCAATAGATGCCTGATTTTTTGCAAAAAAAAACTCTCGGAAACGGATTGAGAGCCACTTTTGGCCACATTTTACCCATTTTTGGCCATACTATGTGCCAATTCTGGCCATCTTATACTTAATATTATAAATTCAAAAGTATCTCTGTTTGTTACCGTTTCACGCTAAACGGCTGAACGGATCTTAATGAAATTTGGCTAGGGGATATATAGAGTCAGCTGGTTATGAAATAAACATCAATGAATTCAAAATCAACTTAGTATTTATTAGAAAGTCCCTGTAACAATAATTCTTACAGGCCAAAAGCTCAAAGCTTTTATTTAACATCTAATTTTAATTACTTAACCATTACCTTATATATTATATATATCGGGCAAAAATTTCTCCATCTCTACAATTTTGAAAAAACCCCTGTTGTTATGTTTTACTGGGGGACTTATGATTTCCACGATATCACGTATTGTGTACCAAATTTTATCTGGCCTTTCCGGCCATCTAAAAGTATTCCCGGTAGACAGTACCATTGTACTGATTTCATACATTCCACCTTCCTTTTTCTCAATTTTACCTGGAAAGTATTCCCCTTCGTATTTGATAATTACATAACAACCATTTTTTAAGTTTTTATTCCACTTATCATAATTAACAGAATTTGCTACCTTAGTCAAAGGTAATTCTGATTCAGAAGTACTGTCTTTGGTCACAGACCATTTCCTTTTCCTCTGCTCGGCACCCTTTCTCTGATTATGTAGTTTAGTTTCTTGGTCTGTCATTTCTTCATCATTTGAGTTAGTATCACTCTGTTCATTCCAATCACTTTCACCACTTTCGCAATAATCAATTTCACCATTTTCTTCGGAGGACGAGGTTTCTTCGGGCAGTTTTTTCTTTTTAGCCTTCATTTTCGTATCTTTTTTCTTTTTGTTGGTCTGTTTTTCTTTCTTTTTGTTTTCAGCTACCTTCATAACTCCACTATTTTGTTCACCACTGGCCTCCATAACTTCGCCATCTTCTTCAGAACACGAGGTTTCTTTGGGTACTTTTTTCTTTTTAGCCTTCATTTTCGTATCGGCTTTCTTTTTGTCAGTCTGTTTTTCTTTCTTTTTGTTTTCAGCTACCTTCATAACTCCACCATTTTGTTCACCACTGGCCTCCATAACTTCGCCATCTTCTTCAGAACACGAGGTTTCTTTGGGTACTTTTTTCTTTTTAGCCTTCATTTTCGTATCGGCTTTCTTTTTGTCAGTCTGTTTTTCTTTCTTTTTGTTTTCCGCTGCCTCCATAATATCTACCCATTTGTTTGAAGTGATAATTGAAGGGATGTACATTGCGGCCTTAGGCTTTTTAGGTACCACTTTCCCTGGATACAGTACACATTGTTTAACTAACTCTCTTGCCGTATAATTAGCAGATTTTTCATATTTTTTCACGACTTCAACATTTTGCACCGTATCGTCCTTTTGAATGGAGGTATCAAGATAAGTTGAAGTAATGCAAGGATCTTTGTTAGAATTGTGTTCATGCAGAGTGTTATTTTGTTCTGTAGAACGCAGTGTAGTGTTTTCTTGGTCACAAGACTCGCAAGTAACAAGACGGATGGAAGATGCGCAAGGTTCTTCAAAGGTATTGTCATTTTTTAGGGTAGGATCCTTTGCATGACAGGTATTATCGTCGTATCGAGTGCCAGTGCCTTTGACAGTGCCCTCTTCGTCACAGTTATAAACAACACGGGAGGAAGAAGCGCAAGGTTCTTCAAAAGTATTGTCATCTTTTAGGGTAGGATCCTCTTTATAGCCGGAATTATCCGTGTTTTGAGTGCCAGTCACATTGACAGTGTAATCTGGATCGCAAGTATCAAGAAGCGATGGAGACGTACAATATTCTTCGTAGGGGTTGTCCTCACTACGGGTATTTCCATGTTTAGCAGTGTTCTCTCCATTATCTCCGGGATCACGATCGCGGGCAGATATACAAGTATCTTCAACCTCTTCCGATATGACTGCCTGGTTAGTTGGTGTCTTTGTAAGAGTGTTGTCATTTTTGAAATCCAGCCAAGTAGCATAGAGCATCGATGCCTCCTTATTTCCTTCCCAATCCTTGCCCAATTCAAATGTAGTGTAAAACTCTTTCAGTAAACTCGGATCTATTTTACTTTCTAGATATGTAAGATAGCTTGACTCAGAAATGGTAGGCTTCTTGACGACGATGACATCATGGTTCTCTTTTGTGTCGCTGTGTTGTTTCACAATTCTTTTGTAATTCACAAAATCAGGCCCGAATGGATACAAACCACATGTCTTAAAACCTGCTTTTATATTGTTTGCAAAAGTTTCGTTATTGATGATTAAGCTATTGAGAGCTGAAGGAAGGTTATATTTTGTAATTTCTTTTCCATCATTATCTATACGCCACTTCTTCACGAGCTTACGCCAGTTTTCTTTAAGAGGGTAAAACACAGCGACGTCCAAGGGTTGAAGCATGTGTGTTGTGTTTGGAACAAGCGCGACCACAATGATTCCATTTTCACGACATAATTTGCTAAGTTGCATGGTCAGGTGAGATTTGTGTCCATCCAGGAATAAAATTATAGGTAATTTTATTCCTTTTTCTTTCAGGTAGGGAAAAAGACGTTTCCAACAAATTCATAAAAAGCCTCTCCTGTCATCCAACCTTTTTCGGTTTTTCCGACTCCCCATCCTTCTGGTGCATTTTGAACGACTTCACTACTCATTCTTTTGTACTTATAAATAGTTGTAGGAGGTGCATACTCGCCAAGGGCATTTACAGTAAAAAGTGTAGTTATATTTTCTTTGTCGCTGTTCTTTGATGTATCATAGACGTGCAGTCCTTTTTCGGCTAAGACGAGACCCCCTTTAGGTGCTAGAAAGAAAGCAGTTTCATCGCAATTCCAAACTCGCGAGGGGTCTTCTAGAATTTTCAGATCTTCTGTGTCTAATAGTGAAGAAACTTCCTGAAACCAATTTCTTATTTTTTCTTCGGTTATTAATGAACGAGCTTTATTTATGTATTCGGCATGTTTTTGTCTGAGATCGGGATGTCTGGCCATAAACGCTTCGAACCAAGATCTTGAAGGCCTGTTATTTATAAAAGGTGTCTTAAGACCTCCCTTCTCCACGATTTTTTTTACCGAGTCTAATAACCCGTCTTTGTTGATTGGAAACCCATTACGAGCAGAATCTTTAATCCACGCTACGAGTTCATTTTCGATTTCGATTCCAAGAACTGCTTGAGGTCCCACATGTCCGGAAGTTTCAGGTGCATCACCACAAAGTTTATGACGCAATGTCGTTCGAGGAATATTAAAGTTCTTGCTAGCAGTAGAAACTTTCATTCCTTTTCTAATAGCGTCTAACGCTAAGCCTACTTTGTGTGGGGAGTATTGAAATAATTTTCTTTTTACTATGTCTGTTTTGCTTTTGCTTGAAGATGACATCATTCCCAGAATCTGCAAGAAAATAACATAAACTCATTCAAATCTTTACTAATATTATAAATGCGAAAGTGTGTTTGTTTGTTTGTCCTTCCTTCACGCCCTAACTAAGCAACCAATCCTTCACGCCCTAACGAAACTAGTAATAAATAAATTATATTATTAATTACATCACATTACATTGGTACATCATCATCATCATATCAGCCGTAAGATGTCCACTGCTGAACAAAGGCTTATATTACCCGTGTAGGTCTTTGGTGTAGGTATTTTATAGTTTGTCGTGTTTCAGCAAACAAATACGTAGGTAAATGAAATGCATGCGAGTCTACCTACCCATCGAAACAATTTCTATAGATTAGTACCTACATCATGAAGAAAAAACAAAAAAGAACATATTATAGTTTATATAAAAAGACCATGTAAAACATTAAGTGGCCAGAACTGGGTTTCTGCGTGTGCCACTTTTGGCCGTCGACTTGGCCAAAGATGGAAAATTGCATAATATGTGCCCCATTTGTGGCCATCGGATTATAACCTATCTTCTCGTATGAAAAGCGAGCAAATATATAAAGCTCTACTTAGACAATATTCTATAAATGTAATACAAATAATAAAATTATAAAATAAACAATGATTCCAGAGATATTATCTGATTACTCACCCACTGTCCTTAACGGTTTCATTAAGAAATTACCACCTTGCACGCACATTGACACTGAATGGCTGCTGACGTCTCAGTGACGTTTGACACATGACGACTGACAACTATATTTGTGTTGCCATAATTCGTTATTGTAACTACCATATACCATAGACTAGCATAATTATCTGTACCTAGATAACATCGGTTTGAAGTTGAAAATGGCCAAAAGTGGGTGTGTGGCCAGAACAGGGTCCCCTGCCCATGAGATCAAAAGTTACACAAGATAAAATACAAAACGAAAAAATTATTCTCCCCACTCCATAAACAAAATGTCGTCTTCTATGAAAATGTTCCCATCTTTTCTTGATATCTGATGCTCCTTTAGGATAGAAACAACGTTTTCTTTTTTTATTTCACATCGTTCATTCCTGGAATACCATGACCACCCGCCTAAATAATTTTTTTTAAGGACAGATACGGTTATTTTTTCAGGAGCTACTTTGTTAATGCATCCAGGGAATAAACTTCCTTCTTCTTTGAAGACACAAAACATACCGTTTGCAAAACCATCCAATTGTTCTTTTTCAGTGCTGTTTGATGTTTCATGAGTTTCTAATAGAATGCCGTCAGAGCTTACAACATACTCTTGTATAAAAGTGAGCTCTTCGGCACATTCTTCTTGATTTTCAAAGTAATTATTCGCAGAATTCAAAATTTCTTGAGACAAGTCTTCCTCTATGTCATCTTCAATTTCTTGAATAACATCTTCAATACGTGTTTTTTCATTTCTTTGTGGTCCATTTTTTTCCAGTGTCGATGTAGATTTCTCAATTCCATGTATTTCAGCTTCAACTGTTATGCGGACATTACTTTCCTTTATCGATTCGTCATCACTTATATTGGTCTCAGCTTCCTCGGGTACTGTCACTTTCTTCTTTTTTTTATTTTTTGATCCTGCAGGTCTTCCTCTTTTTTTGGACGGAGCATTTGATTCCATATTTTGAGTTAGTGATGTTTTTGATTTTGCTTTTTCTGCATAATATTTCTCTACATCTTCTGCCGATACACTTTTTCCAGCTATTACAGGCAGTTGAAACTTTTTTCCTCTGGTCATACCATTTAAATCGGCTGTTCTCACTTCCTCAATGAAACTATGAAAGGCTTCGCCAACAGATTCTCGTGTTTCGACTTCAGACGTATAGCTCGGCAATTTGTTCAAAACTGTTTGTGGCGAGAATGGGAACAAACCACAGCTTCGGAATCCTGCCTTTATATTATCAACACGAGTGGGCTCTCCAATTTCCAATGTTTTTCGCAAAAGTTGGGCAAACAAGGATTTAGGTAGAGACATTACTTTTTTTCCTCTGCTTGTTTGGCGGTAGTTGTCTAGTACCTTCCTCCAATTGCTTTTAACGGCAGAAAAGTACCCTACGTCTAGTGGCTGCACTAAGTGCGTTGAGTTCGGAATCAGGCATATGAACACAATATTGTGTTGTTCACAAAGATGCAATGCTTTTGGCGAAATATGCGCACTGAGGTTATCACACACAAGCATTTTTTTTCCCTCAAGATTAGAGACACGTGGAATAAAATGCATTTCTAGCCATTCTTCAAAAACTTCCGTGGTGATCCAGCCCGAATCTGAAACTGCCATTCTTGAACCCGGTGGTGCCTGAAAGAGCCAGTCCGACCACAGTTTTATTCCTTTGAAAACGAAAAATGGTGGCAAAGTTTCTCCAGCCGCATTGACACAGAATACCACTGTGTAACATGATTTTGTGGCATCCTTGATAATTTCTGGGTGTCGAGAATCTCTGCGAAATAACAGCTTTTTCTTACCTGGGTCGTCATGGAAGCCGGACTCATCCATATTAAAAATGTTTTCAGGAGGTATTCCCTCTATCTCTTTCGATAGGTTATCAAAGAAGCCTTCAACTTGTTCGCGATTTACTTGTGCCCTCTTTCTTGGAATGTTGTGAGCTACTTTTATTTTTAGATCTGGATGTCGCTCTAGGAATAGAGAGCCCCATTCGTATCCTGGCATATTGTTTTTAAATTGTTTAATCTGTCTATTATTTTTGTCTAAATATTTTTTTACAATTACCCTGAAGTCTAGCATGCTGATTGGTATTCCGACATCACTTAATATCAACAAATGGGACTTAAAACTGTCTTCTTCATCTTTTGATAGTGTTACAGGTCTCCCAACACTTTTTGAGTGCTTTTCCTTCAGTTTGTAAAACAAAGTGACTGGTGGTATTTTGTACTCTTTAGCTGCTTCCATCCTCGATAAAGCACCCAATTTGATTTTGTCTAGGGCTTTCTCTAAAGTTTCGGGGGTATAATTTGATTTTACGCCATATTTTCGCACTCCTGGCTTAGTCAGTATGGATTTTCGTGGCATTTTTATGTACCTGTAATTAAATGAATTAAAAAATTGTGTTAAATTGTGTAGATCCTGGTAAATCGTAGAAGAAAACGTATTAAGGTAGTGGAAACCCCATATGTCAATGTTACCCGAATTCTATAAAATTGAAATAGGGTAACATTGAACGATTCAAAGTTACCCAATATCGGAAAAGTTTACAATGAACAGTGTTTTTGCACTTTTGAACATGAAATTTAATGAATTCTAAGATAATTATAAGAAAAAAAGACAGTATATAATATATTATATCCTTAAAAACCAGAACTCACTTGTTTTACATAGCTTTTCGATGTTTATATCCGATATGCAGCACACACACTTTACGCCCGTTAAAAACCGCGAAGAGAAATGGCCGAAAACATAAACAACTTCTTTGACAGTTGTATATTTTGCTGTCACTTTTGACAACTGGAATATTTGGCGATTCCGTTTCACGCAGTTTCTATTGTCTGTGACTATCAAGTACAGTATGAGAAAAAATAGAATCTTCAAACCGGTTTTATTCAATGTTACAAGGAAATTCAAAGTTACCCAACTTGACTGCATGTAAAGTTTTATCAAAAGTTACGTAACGTTGCGGTACGTAAAAGTTACGGTACGTTAAGTATGCAACTTAACAATAAAATGCATTATGTAAATACTTAGATAGTTAATATGTAAAAATTGTTATATAGTTTTATGTGTAACAACAAATAAAGTTCTATAGAAATTCATAAGGTTTTTTATTATTTACATACTAGAGTGAATTTGAGGGAGGATTTTTTCTAAACTTGGTTCTAGAACCATAGATGTTTTTGTAAACAAAGTGGTAACAAATCCTAAGAAAAGCTGGTAGAAAATATTTACGATACTGGTTTGATCGGAGTAATATAATAACAGAAGTTTGTAAAAACTTTTGGTTTTAATAGCTTTAATTTAATTCCGCCTCTCGTCCACTTGCAAACCGTTTTTAGGGTTCCGTACCCGAAGGGTGAAAACGGAACCCTTTATCTAAGCCTCCGCTGTCCGTCCGTCTGTGGCTAGCTATATCTCATGAACCGTTAGAGGTAGACAGTTGAAATATTCAGGTAGATAATGTGTATTTCTCTTGCCGCTATAACAACAAATAATAAAAATAAAATACATATCAAAATTAAAGGGGGTACAACAAACGTGATTTTTTTGGCTATTTTTGCTCTTAATTTGTCAAGGCTGTATCTCTTGAACTACAATATGTAGGTAGAAACAATAAATTATCTATAATTAAGTAACACTAAAAATATAATTAAATTGAAAATATAAAGGGTTTTTACGGTACGGAAACCTTCGTGTGCGAGTCGACTCGCACTTATGCGGTTTATTTTATTAGTGGTTACATTGCTGTTTTCTGTTATTGTTATCAGTTTTTGTTTTGATAAGTTTTTATACATAAATGTCATTCTATGTTTACATCAATGATACTATAAAAACCTCATTGGTTTACATTAACAAATTGACCGTGTGGTCCCGACAGTTTTCGGACGTATTTTGTTTTCTCTGACCAAAAATATTTAAATTCAAAAAGTAAAACTTGAGTAAAAAAATACAAAAACTGCGCGGTTTTTTTAGGATAGCATAGCCGGTAACTGTACGTTAAAAATTGCTTATTGTATTATTTTTAGTTATCAGTTTTTGTAAAAACACTATCTTGCATATTATGTGAATAATCAATCATTTTACCTTGTACTATTCACTACTCACTGTTACTATTAGCAACGCATTGTTTTGTGCATTAGTACAATCTAAAAATAGTATATCTGGTGTAGATATATCTTATGCCAGTTAATTGATATTATTGTCTACTGATTGTAAAAAGACGCTCAAACTAGTTATACATATGAATCCCTGATGTGCTGTGTTATTATTGTGTCTATTTTTGAGCAGGGATCTATAATGTCTTTCACAAAGCAAATAAATGTAAAGGTGATAGCAAAAATACATGGAAAACAGTGAAAGAATTTGTGGTATAGATAGAAAATCCCGCCAAAGCAATAAAGCGTCCCGATTCGCCATCCTTCTATTGCATCTTTATTATCGCAGCAGTATGTAACTTAGTGGCCGTTCTAATGCAAAATGTACGAAAGGGGTATTGCATGCGATATTATCAACAGATAAAAACGCACTTGTGGGCGAGAGCCTTAACCATGTAACATTTTACCTACCTACGACAGCATACCTACGAGTATATCCGGGTGTGACGATGTGGATGAAGATATCGACCGTAAGCGTATCTCGTTCCAATCCACCTGCTACGAGTGTCATGCACTCTGTAGGGTCGCTCTGTTCACTGTTTTATTTTATTTATATTGTATTCTAATTCTGGCGAAATCACATTTCCGTAATCTAAACGGATTTGCGCAAAGAAAAAGGAATTTGTTATACCGTAGGCTGCTAGAAAATGGTTAGTAATTTGCGGGAAATTATATACTTATATAACTTATAAGCCAGTTCTATTGCTTGTAGAATGCAGAAAATATTAAAAACCTCAAAAAAATATATTAAAATTTCGCGCGGATCGTGTCAGATTTGAGTCTCAATTATTAACCATTTTCTAACAGCCAATGTTAAAATTTATTTGTTTCTAATAAGTGCAACATTTTTTTACAGGGTTAGTACACCGAGGTTAGTAGTAGTAAGTAGTAGATAGTATTAAGCAGGTTTTTTTTTGTTTTTTACATATCAGACATCGATTTATTTTTGCGCGCATCCGCTTAGGTTTGTGGTCATCGACTCGGAAACTAATTATAATAAATAAATAAATAACATTTGTTATGGGTTGATAAATGATACAGCTTGCAGTACTGCGAGTGTTTGTATTCAAGTAATATAAATATCCCAAAAATTTACGACCTAAACGGACTTGAACCCGCAACCTCTCACTCAGTACAGTAAAGATTTGTTGCATATCTAGACTGCACCACTGCCGCACAGCACAAAAATGTGCATTCGAATATGCTTTAACGCGTAACATTTAGATGCAATTTATATTGACGGCCACAGATAACAGAGCTCGCGGGGCGCTTGAAGCTTGCGGTAAGCCATTTTGTCACTGTAAAATGTACCTATCTCTAAAGAGCTTCAATCCACATTCGAAAGCTTATTGTTGTGGCGTCCGGCAGCGTTGCTGTATGCGTTAAAAAATTGCGCTATCAGATCAAGTGCCTATCTACTCGAAAATCTTTGGGACTTAGGTACTACGGCTCAAACGCCGTTGTATTCAGTTGACAAAGAATTCGTTGGAGCGCGCGTTTTGGTTGTGCCTCCATTTGCAGGCCCAGTTCCAGCAGGACATGCCGGCCCACGGCTCGTCTGTGTAGAAGACCTGTCCGTTCTGGTACATCTGTGGAATAAGTAAGTTAATTGAAAGTATCAGGTTATTGAAACTGCAAGTTGAAATACAATTCTGCGCTAATAGCGCGGGGTTAGCGTCAGGCTAGCGCTCTAACGCGCGCTAAGTACGCTAACCTAGTTAGCACAATTGCTAACTTATTTAATAGTCAATAAAATTAAAATTATCTTTATTTGGAACAAAGTATTACAGGGGAAATACACAACAGAGTGCCAAGTGCGAGTTTTTTACGCGTTCGACCGCGAGCAAGTAAACGTGAATTTGTTTGAAGAAATGGTGATTCTTTAACTCGCCGCTAGGGGGTCATTTTCTTCATGCAAATTCGCGCTTACTTGCTCGCGGTCGAACGCGTCAAAAACTCGCACTTGGCACTCTAGTGTGAAAACAATAATACGCGCAGTAGTTTTAAAAACTGTCGCGAGCATTAACACCTCCGAATACATGGTTACAGCGTTCCTTAATTATACTTAGGTATTGGAGATGCAGAACCTTATGACTAGGTATTACAATAATAGTCATATATTGTATTCTTTATGTGTACAGAGGTAGGTATTCATAATCTAGCTAATTAAGTATCACCCTGCTGGGCATACAGTATGTATGGACAGAGATTAGATATTTTTCCACACACCAAATAATGTGTTTTTCCGTGCATATCATCATCGAAGTTCTTCTCTGTAACTCTTCTAGTTTTCAAGCGAATGTAAGATCACGTCAATGTTCAACAGAGATTTAGCTCAATTGTTTCAATTGTAAATACCTACTACTTCGTTCTAATTTGTTTCTATTCTTTGATTTGATTTTTCTGAGTAGTATTAGTAAGTTAATTGAGACTTCTTCAATGGACAGCGTAAGGTCTGCAAGCTAATCCATACTTATTGAAAACTACTTATAAATTAGTAGAATTTTAAACATACGCGGTATTTGCTACTCAAAGTGGTAAATGTCGCTTGGATTTTGACACTCAAGTTTAAAAATTAGGACAAGCTTTATCCACTGTGTACAAAAAGTACGAAATATGTTATCATACTTTGGCCTTGATAAGGGTATAGTGAGGGGAGGCCTATTTCCAGCAGTGGACTAATATAGGCTGATGATGATGAGGAAGCGTGTAGTGTAGGTACTTACGAAAGACAAGTCGGAGCTCTTGTAATTAACGCCGTCATACCCGAAGCGGAAGACAAAGTTCATTGAAAATATACTGAAGATACACCTCACGTCGGTTGTAGCGGGAATGAAGTACCGGTACGGGCCACACCAGTATGATATCTTGGGCTCGTACTCCACCGACTCCGGGAACTCTTCGCGTGGGTTTATCCTGGGGGAGATAAGATATTAGTGACTATAGAATGAAGTCAAAGTCAAAAACTCTTTATTTCCATAAATACAATAAATGTACACTTAGAAAAGATCAAATTCTTAATAATTTAACACTGACACGGAAATAAAGTGATATTTTTGATTTCAGTCGCTTCGGTATGTAGACTAAAGTAAAGAAGCGACGAAGAAACTTTTATCCTGTTAGTTGTTATTTTTCGAGTTGGAGCAAATCCCGTCCCAAGCTTTTTTATCCTCTAGATAATCTGATATTTTATAGTAGGCCTTTTTACACAAGAAGGTTTTGACAATTTGTTTGACTTTATTTACTGTTAATTTTTGTAACTCACTAGGAGTTTTGTTGTAGAAGCGTATACATTGCCCTTTAAAAGATACATTGATTTTGTGAAGTCTAGTTGTGGGCACAGCGAGTTTATGTTTATTTCTTGTATTCAAATTATGTACATCGCTATTTTTAGGGAAGGTATTGATATTTCTATGAGTGTACAAAAGGTTTTCATAAATATATTGACATGGTACTGTCATTATGTTTATTTCCTTGAATTTTTCACGTAGGCTTTCTCTGGGACCCATATTATAGATTGCACGAACAGCCCTCTTCTGCAGCACAAATACGGTGTTAATATCTGCAGCGTTCCCCCACAGCAGTATGCCATAACACTATGGAAGTAGCTGAAATAAACTAGTCTAGAAGTATCAACGTCCGTAAGATGACGGATTTTTTTGACTGCATACGCTGCAGAACTAAGTCTCTTCGATAGCTTGTCTATGTGTGGGCCCCATTGAAGTTCCAGTACGAGCCGCACCAGTACGATATATTGGGCTCCAACGACTCCGGGGTTTGTCCTAGGGTGATGCACCGTAGATAGCACATCTAGAAACTTAACACTTGCAGACTTGAATCAAACCAGACGCAGACCTACTACCTACCTACCAATTTTTATAGTTCCAATGTTTAAAGCCTGGGGGAAAATTCTCACCAATTTATCACTCGATAATTATCAAAAGAACTGTCAAATTTGACAGTTTTTATATGAAAGAGCTGTCAAATTTGACAGTTCTTTTGATATTTATTGAGTGATATATTAGCGAGAATTGGCTTCCTGTACCTTCTACCTATCGATCAATGTCTGTAGTCCAGTCAATGAGTGCTCAAAAGAGGGGATTGGGTGGAAAAGTCGAAAGCAGAAAGTTTGACTTCGGAACTATGTTTGAACTAGTTAGCAGACAAACATCATAAAAGTCCTCACCCCTGTGAGGTGCGCCCTAGGAGTGCGAGCACAGAGAAGGCCCGTTTTAGGGTTCCGTACCCGAAGGGAGAAAACTGAACCATATTACTAAGCCTCCGCTGTTCATCCGTCTGTCACAGGGCTCTATCACATGAACCGTAAGAGGTAGACAGTTGAAATTTTCAGAGAATGTGTATTTCTCTTGCCGCGCCGCTAGAACAACAAATAGTAAAAATAAAATAAATATCAAAACTAAAAGGGGCTCCCATACAAATACCGTGATTTTTTTGGCTATTTTGCTCTTAAGTTTTCAAGCCTGTATCTCTTGAACTACAATAGGTAGGCACATGAAACTTTCTGTAAATAAGTAACACAACTGTAATAACAACAAATACTAAAAATAAAATAAAGTTAAATATTTAAGCGTGCTCCGCACAAGTGAAAATTTAATGTTCTTTGAAAAAGTTACCTGATTTTTACGGTACGGAACCCTTCGTGTGCGAGTCAACTCGCACTTGGCGGTTTATTTAGCATGGAGATGCCATTTATGCAACTTCCGTGGCAATTGTGGCAAATGGTAGAGCACAGCATGGAGGCCTTCCTTCATCTACATCTAGCACCACTGGTCAGTAGTGCACCGGCAAAATATTAAACCTAAATATTTCTTCCGGTGCAACTGGATCTTTGGTTTGGACAGGAGCCAAGAAGTTGCTTTCATTCCGTGTCCTTTCCCATAGTTCAGGACCTGGTGGTAAGGTGAAATAGTGCTCCATCGCTGTTCCCTCAGTTGGTGGAAGGGGGGAAAATATCTGGTTTAACGTTTGATACCGACTGGAGGAAACGCTGATAGCAGTGTTTTAGGCCCTGCGCCTGATTTGATTGAAATCTGCAAGTGTCCGTTTTAACAAAGCTTCGTAAAAAGGAGACATGGTCTCGTAGAAACCTACTTACTTATAAATGCACTGCGCGTCGCTCCAGTTATCGTCCGAGTGGCAGTAGAGACCTTGACTCGCATCTTTGGCTGGGAACTGCTCCGCGTGAGGGCCTATGTACTGTGTCTCTGAATGCCGGTGGTAGAAACCACTGAAGGCAAACGCACCTGCGGAATTGTAAGTATACTTCGTTTCAAGTCTTTTAACCCCTAGCTACATATATCGCCGTATTAAATTAAGATGTAAATAACCTCTGAAGGTGTTGACGATTCATGCCCTGTAGGTAGGTATAGCATTTAAGTAAAATAATTTAAAGTTTGTTTGTTTGATTGTTAACAATTAATCCTGATTTAAATAAGATTATTTCATGCTCTGCATAGCATTTAGAAAGGATTTCGTGTTTACTATTTAATATTATTTAAAATGTAATATCGCCTCTAATTAATTATAGGTACCTACCTAAGTAATGTTTTATCAATAAATAAATTACAACAATTAACTTATAAGAATAAAACAATTACAACTAGTATATACACTTAATATCTATTTCTTAAAAATCTAAGCCGTCACCAGAAGGCAGAGTGCCCAGAATGCTGGCAGCATTGCCACGTTGAATGGCAATGCTAATTCGTTGACCGAAATAGAAGCCAGCATTCCGATCACCTGTCGACTCTACAAGAAGTTTGGTAATATCTTTATAAATGGCGTGTGCTCCAGGTCCCCAAGGACCAAGGGTTTCAACCCCAAACGGCTCAAATAGGTAACCTCGGTCAAGATTAGCGTATTTTCGCCGTTTGAGGGACTCCGCTGATGTTGCTGCGGAGCCGGCCCTTACCGATGTCCCTGCAAGATGTGAAGGCGCTAGGGTATCTACACACGTGACATTCCAAACTAAAGGCCGATCCATCTTCCAGGGAATCAGAGTCATACCGTCAGGTCTTTTACCATCATCTCGCATAAGGCCACGTGGTTCGAGGGTAGCTGCCACACTGACGCTGGTAAAAGCCCGACGGATGATGTCATTAATAGAACTATGACGGGGCACACGTCCTGCACTAGAGACACATGCCAGTGGATGGTGACCAAACTTATCAACGGTTTGGTTTTTTTTTTTTTGTTATGCACAGATAACTTTGAGAACTTTGTTTGCTAAGATAATATTGAACACCCAGACTGCTCATATAAATATGAAACAATGAGTAGTAAGATATTTTGAACACCTTGCTGTGCCTGTGCTTACAAGAATATGTTGATTCGAACTGCGTATATCAAATTGCTTTTATATTTTTCAGATCATTTTGACTACCTACTCTAGACGCTCATATCGATTTGACGCTGACTGTACCAGGTGGTTTCGCTCGCTTGACCCGATCATCTGGGGCAAATTCTCGCCAATTTATCACTCGATAAATATCAAAAGAACTGTCAAATTTGACAGTTTTTATATGAAAGATCTGTCAAAATTGAAGCGAAATTAATTTATCACAATTTATCTAATTAATTAATTTATAATTTATGATTTAATTACCTAATTAATTTATCACAATTTATCACTGTCAAATTTGACAGTTTTTTTGATATTTATCGAGTGATATTTTGGCGAGAAATGCAATTGAATGAATGAATTTGCCTGGGGGCAAATTCTTGGCAATTTATCACTCGATAAATATAAAAAAAACTGGCAAATTTGGCGCCACGCCTCGTACTAAATACCTAGCCAGCGTTCACAGCCAAGAAGACGCTCAGGGGGCAAGTTCTCGGCAATTTATCACTCGATAAATATCAAAAAAACTGGCAAATTTGGCAGTTCTTTTAATAATTATCGAGTGATAAATTGGCGAGAATTTGCCCCCTGAGCGTCTTCTTGGCTGTGAACGCTGGCTAGGTATTTAGTACGAGGCGTGTAGGATTGATAGATGGAAAGTTGAGGTTATAGCTAAACCGCTGTAATAAATTAAGATGTCAATAACCTCTGAAGGTGTAGCAGTGCGGTTTCCGCTCGCTCGACAGGATCATTTGAGCGTCTTCTTGGTTGTGAGCGCTGGCGATGTAGTACGACGTGTCGAGGCATTTAAACTCTGTTGGCAATGGATGAAACAAATAAATAAATTATTTGTTAGACGCTATCTTCTGCCCGCGGCTTCGCACGCTTTGTTTCTGTAGACACGTTTAAAAGTTATTTATATCCTATAGAAACTGATTTACTTATGGGTAAAAAGTTGCCTGCCATGTGACAGTCCAAGATTTATGCAATATTTCAATTTGTCCGATCCGTTTTGCAGTTTTGGCGGGAAGAAGTAACAAAGACTAACTCCATTCAAACTTTCGCATTTAGTTGAGTGATTACTGTAACTAGCATCTTCCCAAGGGTTTATCTATTGCTTAAGGGGCGCCTATTAATTACATGAGGCGTTTATGGTGGAAGGGTCGACCAAATCTCACCCAATCTCACGTGGGTGTGATTTGGAGAGGAGCAAATATCACGTAATTCTTTTTGCGAATTTTAGCAGTTCCTACTTAGGGATTCTCTTCTCTTGATCTTAAGTATTTTATTGTTCGATTTTAAGGGTAGAGCAAAATCTCACGACATCTCACCAAAGGGTTCAAAAATCGCCAAAATATATAAAAGACCCTTACCAACCCACCAGCTGGTCTATTCCAGATGTATTCGAGTGCATTACTCATCCAGTCATATTATAATCGCCGCTCATTTCTGACGAATAAAAAACAAATGAGCCAAAAACAGCGATAGGAGTGATACACTCACGACACTAGGTTATGCCCTGCTTACTTCGGTTTGCGGTTATGCTCTGATTACTTCGGGCCAATACAATAGCCAAACTCGATGTAAAATGTTAGTAAACAAACTACAACACAAATAACAAAAACTAACTTGCTTGGCGTAGAGTTTCAGATATAATTGTAAATCATAAATCATTTATTTGCAGGAATGTCGGTACAATAGGTCTTAATAATAAAGTAATAGCTCCAGTACATTCTGCCTCGGCAAGGCGCGCAAAATTAGTACAAATTATTATGTTAGGTTTAAAGGTCAGTGATTTAATAATACAAAAAATAAAACAGATAAAATAAAATCAAAAAATGTCAAAAATATAAGCAATATTTATTGAATTTGGATTCAATATTGGATCTCAAATGGACAAGTAATGTAAATTGCGTATAAAAATACGCGGCAACAGAGTGAACATTAGATTAAGTATGGGCAATTAGTTTACAAACGTTGAACATCGAGTTTGGCTAGTGTATAGATGATGGCGTGTACATTATCTACTAACCAGGGCTCACATAAAGTCCAAAGGGTATCTTGGCCTGCGTAGACTTAATCTTGGCCTCGGAGGTGTCCATTTTCTTGTTGAGTTTCAACAGTACCATGGACATCAACGCCTGGTCCGTGTAGAAGAGCAGCCGCTTGAGGTCCTTGACGTGGGTGTCGATAAAGTCGAAGAGCTTTCGTTCTGCGCTCTCGAGGATTTCTCGGCGCTCTGTCTGTGGAAATGTGAATAAAAATAAATAAATAAATAATGCTGGATAATTCACGCAGCATTATTTCGCCCCACTCGCGCGCGAATCACGCGCGAAGCCGCGAATTATGAGTGTGGATCCGATTCGCTTATTCTTCGCGGCTACGCGTCGCGTTTGCAATTCGTTTCAGTATTTTGATGGTTTTTAAGGTTCCGTCCCCGAAGGGTGAAAACGGAACCCTATTACTAAGCCTCCGCTGTCCGTCTCAGGGCTCTATCTCATGAACCGTAAGAGGTAGACAGTTGAAATTTTGAAATATGAAGCTTTCTATAAATAAGTAACACTTCAACTGTAATAATAACAAATATGAAAAATATAATAATGTACAAAATTTAAAGGGGTCTCCGAACAAGTGAAAACTTGATGTTCTTTGAAAAAGTTGCCAGATTTTTACGTTACGGAACCCTTCGTGTGTGTGAGTCGGCACACTTGGCGGTTTATTTTGTCTCGCGACAAAGGCGCGCGTACGCAAGGCGCGAGTGTGGAGTGCCTTGGCAGTTTTGTATTTCGCACCGCGATTTTTGCGCGAGTGTGGAGAGTCCTTTATGGGTAGGTAGGTACTTATTAACTGATATACACAGTACGTAGATAGATATTATGACAAAATTTATCGTTGTGCAGAAAATCAAATAAACCGACACCCCTGTGGCTGAGTTCCGTTTGTTTTTTTTGTTTCGTTACTAACTCGTAGTTAGTAACGAAACAAAAATATATCAATATAAATCGGTTCCCTAAAAATAGCGATGTATGATGTTTAGATCAAGGAATCTCTTAGGTCATAGTGAATCACCCCCACGTATTAAATGTCTTTGTTTACAAAAAATATCTTAGATTCTAGAACCGACCATAGTCTAACATGCGTACCTACTTAAAGAATAGGATTGAGAATGACGTCATCTTTCACTCGTTTGAAGCTGGTGGGTAGCCAATTTGTCACTGTAAAATGCATCTAAATATCCATAATTGAATGCACATTTTTCTGCAGTGCTATAGCGGCGTTGCATAAACGTACGCAGAGCTACGCAGATATAACAAATTGAATGTCTTACGGGGTTGTGCGGCTCTTTCATCCGTCCATTCATAAAGCTGTAGTACTCCTGAAGCTTCTCGAACTTCTCGTCCGCATAGCTTTTTTTGGGGTCTATGGTGCTAGTTAGGGGCAGGTTGTACGGCTTGGCTTCTACGGTCGGGAACGAGAGGCGGGCTAGCTGGGGAAATCAAATAATTTTATTAACGCATTCGCTGCCCAGCCTCAGCGCGTGGCGATTCGCAGGAGCGCACCGCCCCGCGCCGCGCCGCCCCGCGCCGCAGCGGCGCCGACATGAGGAGCTGCGAGGATGTGCGTCTTAAACCATATAAGTAACTAAAATCATGTACCTAAGTAAGTCTTTAGTTTTGTTTAGTCGAGTTATATTTTTGCAATGTGACTTGCAATGTGGCAATGTGACCCCTCTTACTGAGAGGACACATAGTATTTGAGATAAATCTTGGGTTTAGTTCTATGTAAAATGTTCTGTGATCCTTTCGGTGAGATTCCTATTTAATAAATTAAATTAACGCATTCATTGCCTAGCTATGTGGTACGGTTCGTAGAGGCACGCCCCGCAGCCCGGGGAACCATCCCTATGTCCAGAAATTACTTTACTAAAAAGTCCAGCATAGTTCTTAAAATTTATTTTGTGGACCTCTTGGGCGCCGTGTGAGTCTAACTAAAGGGTATAAATTATAATTCTCTGCCAAAGGTCCTGCCATGCCGGAGCCGCAGAGATGGAAGGTTGCGGGTTCAATTCCCGTTGCGGGACGAAGTGGTAAATCTAATATTAATTACTAGATCTGACAAAAATTTATATATTTTGTTTTATTGTTATTGTTATTTTTTTTTGTCTTGGTTAATATGTTACTTATATATTTAAAATAATGGATTGACATGTAGCTAAATTTATTTTATTAGATTTAATGAATGTAAAATGTTAGTAATAATAATATATTGTAGGGTGCTCTTCATCTTGGCATACTGTAAAATCGATTAGACATCGATTGATTCGATTATTGGTGAGATCCCTCCCTACCTAGCTTTCATTCATGTGTTCAATCTATTATATCGTTCGACGATCCCATTCACTCACTTGGCAGTTCGTCTACTCGTTCGACGCGTACATAGATAAGTACCTTTTTTCCGTCTAATAAATGACTAAGTGAATTCCTACAATAATAATATGGTACACTATTGCATTAGGTGTCCTGTAAAAATAGTGTACGTTTTAGAAATTAATAAATAAGTAAATAAACAACACACACACACTTTCTTACTTCGATTTCCAATAGTTGATAGTTATACCTAAATTTATATATGTAGGTATACATATATTGTCTATACTTAGAATTTATTTACATTTATATATTATTATTTGTTTATGTTATGTTCTATCTATAATACGCCACCGTCTATATCTGTACAATAGTTACGTGTCCATCCAAAGGTTGCCTGGAAGAATCGCTATTAGCGATAAGGCCACCCATTGTGCAACTTTCTCTGTGCATGTGTTTTCTGTTCTGTTTTTCTCTATCTTGGTGTGCAATAAAGAGTATTTGTATTGTATAAATATGCACATACATAGGAGTTTAGCACTAGGTACTACTTACCAGTTGGAAGGAAGCGACATCACCGTTAGCGCCTGCCGCTGTTGCTGAATGAATGCACAGGAATATCTAAAATAAATATAACATCAGATAAGTTATTATTAGTATTAAGTATTTAACGGGTATTTATCGCCTTTATTTACCAATTCTTCCCGACGTTTCAACAGGTTACACACTGGCAATACCCGTTATACTTATATTACATATTATTGTGTTCAGATTGCGTAAGTTTAAAAATATTTATCAGATAAGTTAGTGTAGGTAAGTATTTTATGAACAGGGTCTGTGACCAGACTAATCAGAGTCGGATCTAGCAGGGTCGCCAAAATCCTTGTTTGAATAAAAACTTGTCTCATGTACTGAACAAGAGATGAGAAGCGCCCCTCAGGCGCACCTATATGACTTGCATCATTATCTCACAATACTTTTACCTAATATTGTAATCCTATAGACGCCCCCTTAAAGCAAAGCGTGTTTATTTTTCAATAAAAAATCACAGATTGCTTAGCTCGCAGATACTTCTTTAGCTACGCTGCTTTTATAACTAAGTAGTAGGTTTATTGAGACATGTAAGACGCACATTAAAGTGCAGCATTTTATTATTTTTAAGGGGCGGTGCCCTGGTCACTGATGGTCCCTCGTGTCCGCTTATTTGTCTCTCTCGGTGTCCATATATTTTATTTTATTGATTTTAATTTGGTTTTTTCTGATTTTATGTAACATTTTTATTGATTTTTGATTGTAATTTTATATTATTGTGTATTTTAAATGGAATTCTTATGGGTCTATGTACTCAAAATAAAAAAAATATTTTATTATGTAGGTATGGACTTCTCTTATGGGGCAATTCCTGTGACCAGAGGGCTTTTGTTGCACAAAAAAAGTGCATTCGAGCAATATGGAACTTAAAAAGCACAGAATCATGTAAACTCTATTTTATAAAAAATTAATTGCTCACCCTTTCTTTTCAAATCTTTGTACATTTTAGAAATTGCCTTGTTTGTGAGGAAACACCCTGACCTTTTTGAACACCAAAATAACGTAAATAGGAGATTAGTAACACATAAGCCTCTAGTGATGCCAAGACCGAAATCAAGATAATTTGACATGTAAATTTTAAATGATTTATTTTTCATACGATATTGACATTGAATTTTACATAATAGGTAATTTTAGCTTTTTTTTATTTAGCATGATATATAATTGAATTGAATTGAATTTTACTTTATTACTATTTCTATAAATGCATGACATTAATCTAGTTGAAATATTTTGAAGTTTGTGAACCTACTTAGCATATTTTACGTATCTACCAATGTAGGTGCTTTGATATTCACATGCCAGTACTGTGGCGAGATATGAGGATCAAATTATTTATAATACCACCTGTGTAAATTACCATGTCTTTTATGAATAAACTATTTGATTTGATATTTTTAACACATTTCAGTAACTTGCATTAACTTGTATTTTGCGTTTAGAATATTTCCATCAGCGTAGGTAGGTAGGTACTTATATATTGGAGTCTTAACACGTTTCATGACGAATTTCTACAGATTTTCGTTGAAAGCTGTTAGAAAATCGGTACGAGACGTACCCAGCTTCGGTTGGGGGGAAATGCCGTATAAAGAAAAATATAGCAAAAATGTTTTTTTTATTTTTAAAACAAACGTATTACCTATTCAGAAATTCCAGTGCTGTGGGAAGACAAATCCAACGAACCCAGACGCAACGGGGTTCCCTACGTCGTTTCGTTTAGGAGTTCCTATGGCCACCTTCAATCTCCATCATCAGACCAGCTCGATGGTACCATAACATTGCATTGTCACCTAACTTACATGGGCTAGTAGGTATACCAATTTTTACTTAATCTGTTGAGGATCCAAATCCCGTATACTTTAGGTAGGTAACTAACTAACAGGGCAAGTTAAATAAATAATACTGGACAATCCACACAGCATCATCTAGCCCCAAATTAAGCAGAGCTTGTTATGGGTACCTACTAGATGACTGGTACTTATTACAATACCTACATTACATAGATAGATATTTTTTTATTATACATGGAAAATACCCAAAACACCGGAACAAGTACAATCATTTGTCCCAAGGCAGGAATCGAACCCGCAACCTCCTGCATCGCGGGCGGACCTTCGCCCGCCGCGCTATATCGGTCGTCAGATAAAAATAAAAGCTTGTAAAATTACTCACCAAACATAATTTAGTACGGACCCCGCCACCGTGGAACATTGTTCATGGACGCCAAGCGTTCTGTGCCGTGGTAAGGAGCAATTAGAAACCCGATAGCACGTAGCTAGTTAGAACTATGGTAATTGGGAGCTGCGACGGCATAGTGGTTGCTGGTCCGATCAGCCGTTTTGTGTTTAGTTCATAAGATTATTAAATGGTGAGCTGAGTTTGAGCTCAGACAAGAGATGACCACCTACCCGCCCAGACAGAGCAGTGGGACATAAACGGGTGAAAATTAAAATAATAATAAATAGTTTCTTGTCATGTAGGTATCATTGGAAAGGGTAATAAAATAACTGAATAACTTTTTAAAAGAAAATTAAATTCAAAAGAGATTTAGATTTTATTTTAAATTAATTTAGAAGTTACGACGATTTATAACTTTTACATTGATTTTTAAATTTGAGTGCTCGATATTGAAGAATTTTTTTTTGTAGATAACTCTATATTGACAAAGAAAATTACAATTCTATAATAAAAACAAATTAGAACTAGTATAGAATAAATAAATAAAATAATATAGAATTAATTAAAATTTAAATTAAGTTATTTATTTCTAAATTGTAAAATATAATTATTTTAAAAATAATGCAAAATAAAAAATTCGTTGAGGCGATAGCTTGTGTTAAGAAATATTTTACGGAAGCTTCCGAAGATGTTATATTATAAGAATAAGAAAATAAGGAATATAACTTATTTTTGAAATGGATTGTATCAATTAATAATTTATTTAGATTATGTATACATTGGAAAATACAGGACCAGTATTATTTTGTGTGCCACCAAACAATGCTTGTGTTTAACCCCTCAACTGTCAGCCAACAAATTGAAGAGTTACGATATTGAACTTTATCGCCCAATATCATTACCGGTATACGAAAGAATACTCGGCAATTTATTATTGTTATATTCATATTTCAACAATATATTTTTTGCTCCATTTTTATCCCTGTGTATTCCTTTACGACATATAAGGTATGTCTGTCGAATTCCGCCTATCTAAGGTTTAAGTTCAGTTGTCTTCGTAATTATGAAGATAATAAATAAAAGGGCATGTGTTTCAAAAGTTTGTTTAATGCTTAATTAAAGAAACATAAAAAAAATTGTATTATTTTCAAAACAAACACAATAAAATTTAAACTACAACATGGTGCGTTTGGCAGAATTAACCTACTTCGGTTTAATTTCGCCTACTACACTTTTTCCTAAATCTTTTCTTATTTAATCTTAATCTAATTTTTTATAAATCACAAACCAAATCAGTCATAACAGTACTTTCAGTAATCAGTCTATAAATTTTTCAAATACTTTTTTTCGCAGTTTTATCTAAGTATGAGTAAAATATTAAATAACTAAGGTATTAACATTAACCCGTATAATTTAACCATGGCACATGATAGAAGATCAATAAAACTATCTTAGAATATATATTTTGAATAAAAAATATTAACATATTTTTTTTTTAACGTAGGCGTTATTTAACCCAGTCGGGGTAATTACGCCCATGAAATGTCTAAGGTTTAATGACATCTATGACTAACGGCGAACAGCAATATGCCCCTAGAAGACACCTATTATTATATTAGTCACAGCCACCAGGACAATTAAACACTTCCAAGTCATTCTTGGTCAGCCCTACGCATTCCTCGTGGTACCATTTTTGACAATTTACGCATGGTCTCATATCAGCAATACGATCCTCGTGACAAGCGTAGCAGTACCAGTTCTCTCTTTTATTCTCTTTACCTTTTTTTGTACTTTTTTCATATTTCTTCCTATTTTTCGTTCTGCTGTCATTTCCTTTTCTTTCTTGACTCTTTTTTGTCCTGTTATACTGTTGTTCTTCTTCTGTTCTCCTTTTCTTTTTGGTATTATCATCTTTCCCGTTTTCATCTCCTTCCTTCCTTTTTCTATTTTTGTTATTTGCTTTGGTTTCTTGAGTTTTTTCTTTTTTCAAATCTTTCGCATCGTTAAAAAGATCTTTCGTAACTCTTTGGCCTTTATAATTTAAAGCCTTTCGGCGAGGTTTCTTTTTGGTGACTGCATAATTCGGTGTAGGCATAAATAGTTGAAATTGAGACTTTCCAGATAAATCTGCCAACGGTACATTATCCTCCGGGTTTGTTTCACTGTCTGATCCAGATGAAAAGAGCGGAGGTCGATGTATCAGTGGTCTTGTAATGAAACGATTCATAATATCAGAAACATCCTCTTCATCAGATACATCAGTAGAAGAGCATGAAAAATTATTTGCAGGTCGTAAACCACTAGTAGAAGGTCTAACTATCGGTGACCCCAACGTAAGTTCTTGTGTAGGTCCAACAGTAAGGACGCCGGGTGGAGTGACATTTGGTGATACAGGCTTTGTTGTACTTACTACTGGATCAGGTTGCTCAACTATTATTCGTGGTGGAGAAAATACAGCAGGTTGTATAATTTTGAATGCAGCGGCATCATCAGAAGCATCTTCACAAGAAGTATCATCTGTGGACGAGCTATAACTTACAAGTCTCTTTATACGATGCAATCCTCTTTCAGATGAGACCGCTAACATGGACGGAACATTTTCTGTAATATTTTCAGACATTGTATGCGATGGAGTATCTACTTTGTGTGAAGGAGTCGTTGAAGTTTCACTAAGAATACCTTGTAGGTCTTCCTGGCCAATTGCTAATGGAGACGAGAGGCGAGATTCAACTCCGTCTTCGGTTTGAGGATCTTGCTGTTCAGTTAAAACAGATGGTGCAAATGCAGTTTCAGGTAAAATATCTGGGTTGAAAGGATATAACCCTGTAGCACGAAAGCCGCTTGTAATGTTGCCATGTGACATGCATTTAGACCAAATTTTTGATAAAATCTTATTGAACTCGGGGCGCGTCAATTTTTGAGCGTGGGTATTGTAAAAGTGTTGCAAGACCTCTTGGTCCCAGTAAGTCTCAAAAGGCATATAACATGATTTGTCGAGAGGTTGTAATTCATGGGTGGTGTTTGAAGGAAGGCAGTATAAAGTAATCCCAAGTAAGTCAGCTTCTTCGGCGATTCTGAAATCCAAGTGACACTTCGCGCCGTCGAAGACTAAGAGGCAGTTTCCCGCAGTCTTGTGTTTAGCAAAATGTCTCAAGAATTCAATAAACAATTCTGAAGTCATACTACCTTTCGGTGCCATCCTCACAATTGTGCCTGGTGGTAGATTCTTTTCATACTCAGGATTTCTTCTAACGCCTTTAAATATTATCATTGGTGGTATTGGCTGCCCCACCGCATTCGCACAGCCCACAACCGTGACGTTTTCACCATGTTCTGATGCTTGAATGTGAACCCTCTTCGCTCCTTTTTTTGTGATCACGGTTGGTTGTTTATGCATTGTTAAGCGGCAACCCTTTTCGTCCATGTTATACAATCTCTCGGGATTGTAGTGTATTCCAAGTTCGTCATATAGCTTTTTGATTTCTTTGAAATGATGTGACACAATGGCTTTGTTTAGTTTTTGGCCTCTAGCTTGATTTAAAAATTGGGCTTTACGTTTTGCTACTTCACCATTTCTTTTCAAAAATAGCTTAAGCCAATCTCGGCCAGCAAGGCGTGCCTGCTTGTTAAAGTTATTGGGTATGTTGTACCTCTCACAGAAAACAAATACTTGTTTTCGAATCATTTTCGGAGTTAAAGGGATACCCAAGTCCGCAAATCTGATGATTCTCTTGACAAAATCTTGTTCTTGCTCCATTGTTAATACTGTCTTTCGTCCTAAATCAAGTTTGGATTTCCCGCTCTTCAAATAATCTCTCAGTGTCCTTCGTGGAATGTTATATGATTCAGATGCTTTGTATGTAGATAACGTGCCTGTTCGAACAGCAGCGACAGCTGCTTCTAAGTCACTTTGTTTCCATGCATTACGTTTTTTCTTTTCAGACATATTGGGAACCTGTAACATAACATACAAGAAAAATAAATAAGTGAATACCCTGCAAAAAAAATGTAAAGCCGTCGTCGATGGGGGACATTAAGATTCGAACGATACCTCACAACAAACAAGACGGTTCAGCCGTTTAGAAGTTATTGAGGAACAAATAAACTCACATACAAACTCTCGTACCTATACTTACTTCAATTTTTTGGTAGTCGCGTACAAAAGTGGTTAAATTTCACATCATTTGTCCTCAATATTTTTAAATGGTATAACTTAGTTATTAAATTTAGGCTGCAAGGCAGGTTAGCCCACATACACAATGTTAATTACGCCTATGTGTGAGGTAAATCCGCCTACAATAGCGTTTGGCGCGGGTAAATACGCCTAGGCGTAATTACCTGTCGTTCCCAATTACAAGAAATGTTACAAAAAACTAAAACTATTCATATAATATGATTAACAAGCTGAATATGGATAAACAAATAGGTATTTTAAATAGTGAATGCAAAATTTTAGGGAAAAATGTACGAAAAGAATAAAATCTTACCGAAAACTATCCGTTGTTCGCTGACAAAAATTGCACTACGGCCACTCGCGCCGACCGTCGCTCCACTACTAGATCGCGGTATGTGCGGGGTCACGGGGGAGGTTCGCAAGCGGTAAGGGACATAATCACCCTTATGCGTTCGATATAAGATTTGTTTTTATGATACATTTAACTAGGATTTCAGAGCTTAGGCGTAATTAGCTTATAGGCGTAATTCGACAGACCTACCTTACTACAATATACGTAACGGTGTGGAGATTTAGAAACGGTAGCTCTATTCACAGTAGCATTCGATTCGTAACATTTGCTACAATTTTTTGTAGTGTAAGCTTCTCCTATTATGTACAATGACAGATTGGGTCTTCTTTTTATAGCTTTCAGTACATCATTATGTCTGAATTTTCTGTGTCCTTTAAACGTACCCTTGTTCATGAAATCATAACCCGCTCCGTAGACGACCAGAGTATTCGGTTCTCTGCCAAAGTAGTCGGTTACGATTTTCTCTATAGTTTTCTGATCATTTGTGTACTTGTCAAATTTTAATCTCTGCAATGCTCTTCTACTGTAGATCTTTTGCTTTTCAAAGAACCACTTCAATTGAAATTCAGTATAATCTGAGACAAGAGCGCTCTTCGCTGACAGTACCTACGGTATCTGTTCGTTTATTGAATTCTTCTCTGTCAATTT
Organism: Eupithecia inturbata; assembly: GCA_963662085.1. Lineage (NCBI taxonomy): Eukaryota > Metazoa > Arthropoda > Insecta > Lepidoptera > Geometridae > Eupithecia > Eupithecia inturbata. Next base: position 3,644,177 of record OY759205.1, read on the forward strand.
TTATCTTCTCTTCAATATCGCCGATGTAACGTTTTCGCTTCTTCTCTCTACTACCCTCTAAAGTATCATGTTTAAATTTCTCCTTTTTCAATATTTTGTAGGTAAATCCACCAGCATCTCTTTGACAGGCAACTATAGGGGTTTTAGATCCGGGATCGACTGCTATTATTCGATTATAAGTTGATCTTCTCTCATCCAATTCAAGTTTCTTTTTCTTTGTTGTTGATTTCTTGATAATTCTATTCATCGAAATACAAGCACTCTCACCGTCGGTACAGAAAGAGTATCCGAAATTTCGCTTTACATTAAAATAGCGAGACCAGTACTGTTTCGTATTTTCAGAGAACAGTTGCCAAGTACTCGCCGTTTCTCTTGGAAACAATCTACGCAACAATTCGTGCAACCCTCTAGAGTCGTAGCTGATAAATTTTAATCCTTGTTTGTATATTGGAAAGATGGCAAATGATGTTTCGTTCGCTTCGAACAGTTCCTCTTGCATCCGTACGAATAGTGGTACGAATTGCCAGCAGTTCTTTTTCATCGATTTTTGAGTTATATTCATTTCTCTCAACCAATCTGTGATTTGAGAGTTGTCGTTGTTGTATTCTGATAGATAATACGCTTTGAGCTGTATTCAAAGTCGTGAACCAATTTCTTGTCAAGTTTAAATTTGAACCTCAAATACCTTTTTATCCTAGCGAATGCGTGCATCAGTAGATTGTTTTCGAATATAGTTTCGTACTGCTTAGCCGCAGCCATAATACTGAAACTCCGTAATTTACAATTGTACAATAATTCATCACTTCCACGCAACCGTTTGTACTCTTCGAATACATGCTTCGGATCTGGTAGTTTGGTGTATTTTGCTTTTTTCAATAGATATGTAAATGCTAAAACATCCAATTTCTTGTACCTCTCTAGGAAATCTGAATCTTTAGAGTAGGTTTTGTAGAAATAATTTATTAAATATGACAATTCAACTGTCAAACTGCTAAGATCTCTCACATCTCTTCTGATCTCGGCTAATAGTTTGGTCTTTTGTTGTTCGTCCAATAGAGGACAAATAAATGTATTCAAACCACATTTAACAGTATAAACTTGTACCTACATCTTCATCCGTAGCTATTTCAGATTCTCGTATTCTACGTTTCCTATTAATACACTTGGAACTGCTAGCACGTTGATGGTCATCTCTGCCGCAGGATGCGCACGGCATTTCATGTTTCTATATTAAATGAGACTGTGGTAGAGGATATAATTTATATTTTAAAAGGAATTAAAACAAATGGATTATGTACATACTTGTGGTATTTTAATTAATGAAAAAAACAATAAGGTTGTTTTTACAATAAAGTAAGTGGTGGTTTATGGTGTATACCAATAAGTATGTACTATAGGTACTGGTTAGAGACTTTGGTGGAATACCAAAAAATTAAAGGTACATTTCAGGTGTATCGGTTTGCAAACTTTGGAGTAGGTACAGAGGGTAATAGTAAAATTTTGGACTTTTTTCAAAATATTTCAAAAAGTATTAAGCCTACAGAAGTTTCAGAAACTGTTTTGAGATGAACAAACCGATACCTTTCATTTGATACCCCACTCGGTGAGGTAGCGCCCCCTTTTGATAATTTTCCTTCCCCCCCACATTTGTTAATTTTTCAAAAAGTGGAATACTTACAGGCTTCTCTATATTTTTATCTGTAAAATATAGATCCATATCCACAAACAGTACATACATTTCAGATGGATCGCTCTGCAGACTTCGGAGATAGGGGGGGGGGGGGGGGGTATTTTTTCGAGTTTTCTCAAAATATTTCAAAAACTGTTTTGATATGTACAAATTGATACCCCACTTGACATTGTAGGTCTCTTTAAAATGTCGACATCACAATTTTTTGCGCACGAAATGTATTATTAATTTAAATTTCACGTTATTTGCTGCTGTAGTTGCATATTATAGACGGAAAAAAGGACAAAAAAAACCATGCTATAAGAGTTTCGAAACCGATCTCCAATCTTCGAAAGCCTAAGGAAAAAATATGTACCTATTATAAATGCGAAAGTTTGTATGGATGTATCTGTTACTTCTTCGCGACAAACTACCTACCGAACGCATTGAGTAAAAATAACGGTTCCCATGGAACTGAAGTAACCAATCCATAAAAACAAAGCCTGCGAAGTCGCGGGCAGTCGCGCAAGATCCTATAATTTTGTAGTTTTTTTAATCTTATCTGCGTTCTAAAGGGATTAAAACTAACGAAAATGTAATTGGTCGCAAATCGTAAACCATTTTCTTCTTTTATCTTTGGATCTGCATGGTTTGATACAATTCTAACCATTTTCTATTCCTTATGAAAAAACTAACTTCAATTTAGTTCTTTTTTTGGTATTTTGACTAAAAATCAACATAGGTATTCCCAAATACAATAGAATTGAAGTTGGTTCTATCATGGTTTCATAGAAATAGGTTTACGATTTGCGACAAATTACTTTTCCGTTAGTTTTATTCCTTGTCTCTCTGAATCTCGCGCCAACACAGAACGATCCACCCTGTGAAAAGTATGGATACACTACATCCGGCACAGTTTAAATAAAAACAATCACTATCATAGAACTTACAATGCTTTTCAAATGATGTCATGGTTCTTTTATGGATTACAATTTATTAAACAAATAGATAAAAAATGTTCTCTTAAGAAAATTATATTTGAAGAGGGTTGTAACTTCTATAATATCGGGAATTTTGCTAAAAAGACTAACATTATTTTTATTGAGTCATCAAAATATTAAAGAGAAAACGTTGGTACATTGTTTTGCTATCAAATCCTTAGTAGTAAAATGAGTCAACTTTTAAGCACCTAGGTACTCTATTTTGGTTCACGAAACATACACATCTTCTGTTCTATCAGAAATATTAATTTACTAAACTATTATTGATAGAGCAAATACAACAAATCGTTCATAGACGATATTTGACACAATTTTTATAAAAAAAAATTGTTATAGACATAGACAAAGACAATCATTTATTTGCTGCTCAAACACCTCACACAATAAGTACAAAACAGATATAAAAATACATTTTGAATAATAGTTAACTTATATTACGACAAAAACAATTAGGTAGGTACACAAAAATATTTTCAAAAAGTAGACTGGGCTGAGTGTTACAGCAGCAAAAAGGTCTCGGCTCAGCATAAATGCCTGACCTTACCACTCAATAGTAGATATGCGCTGATATTCTGCCCAAACCATTATAGTCACAAGACCCTGTGAGGCTCATGATTACAGTAAGTAGTGTTATGTGTTCTATATGTGAATAGTTATCAAATGGAACTTTGCAAGCTAAAATTACAAGTTCAAAAATATTATGTAAATCTTATAAAAATCCTATCAGGACGAATAGGTACAGTAAATTAAGCATCGCTCCGATAATTTCAAAATGTATCCATGTGAGGATTTCGCATTTCAATTTTATAGCTCCAATCTATAACTAATCTAATCACAGTTTAAAAAATATAAATACACGATACAATTGGTATTGGTATTAGTAGGCACTTTTACAAGGAACTATGAATAAAAAAAAAACTGACAAAAACTTTTCAAACTATCGCGATTACACGAACATAAATAATTTTTAACATACTTATATAATGATTATTTATCGAGCTTATAGCGTATATATATATATATTATTATATCTTTTGTTTTTATTTCTCCTACGTCAATTCTCGGCTGTAACTCGCGAGCACATCCAGCCGCCCCGTGACCACGATCGCTGCAGTGATGGAAACGTAGGGGAAATAATAACAAAAGGTACGCGATAAATACCCGATAAATAATAATTAATTAACACTTTGACTGCCACCGCCGCACACGATGATGTAGGACAGACTTCAGCGACGCGACGCTTGGCAGTGAATGCGTTAAACTGACAAAAACTTTCTTTTTTTTCCTTCTACCTTGTGACCATCTAGGTGGAGCTACAAGTATATTCAACTTGTGTTTAAACAACCATTTCTAAGTAAAATTCGTCACATCTCAACATTTCAAGTTTCATGCAAAATCAACGATGATCTGATTTTCCCAACTGCACTTAAAATCAATAATCACTAATCAACAATCAAATAATTTGGGCGTTATTATTATTATACTTAAAACTATTAAAAAAACAGTTGTTTCAGGGAAACTATTAGTAAATCTCTAAACCTAAGTTCAAACTAACATTACCATGGCACATTTCTTTGGCAAAGAGATCAAAATGTAGATAACTTATAACAGAAGAAAATCAAATCGAAAAATTTTAGACAACAATTTGAACATTATTTAGACCATAAATACCATATTTAAGGTTTAAAATAAGCTTTCATAGTTGTTTTAACTGATAAAAATTATAGAATTAACATCCTTGCTGTCTTAAGTTTTCAGATTGTCATAATATTTATAAAATCTATAAAAAACAATAAAATAACCTTGCGTATTGCAAGTACATGAGTATCTTGTGATATACATAATGTGTTGTACCTGTCGCCGCGAGATCGTAGTATCAGCCCGGTTATTGAATTCAAATACTTGCATGCACTTCAAATAATTGCATCCGATACTTGAACAGTCACTATTCAGCAATATGGCTAAACATCACTAATGGAATTAATTAGGTATTACCAAAAAAACAGTGTTCCTTTTCGACCTAGCCATTCTACAATCCGGCGGCGACATATCTACTATTTGCGAATAGCGAAGTACGAGTACATACAGTATTTACCCAACCTACAGTATTTTAGCTTTCTAGATCTAGAATCTAGATCGAAATATAACCCCGAGGATATGAGAAACACAGCACAACTAGGTACTACTAGTTCGCGACAAAGTTACAAAGACAATACGTTACTTTCGTAATCAAACGTTGGCGCTCAAATGTCCGACACCGCTGTCGCACAACACTTAAATATGGGCTTATCTTATGATACATTTTAAAGTGACAAAATGCCTTACCGCAAGCTTCTAACGACTGGCCCGCGAGCTCTGTTATCTGATGCCGTCAATAAAAATGCATCTAAATATTACGAGTTGTAGTAAGGCGCATATTTGAATACACATTTTGTGCTGTGCGGCAGAGGCGCGGTCCAGATCGGCAATCATAATCGACCGCATTAAGATTGTCGTAAATCAGAGCGGTGTGTCTATTTGCAGCTAGTAACGAGACGTGATCGTGACTTCTCCTTTTTCCATTCAATTCGGTACAGCGCCCCTATCGTGCAGACAGGACAACTACGCAAATCCCCATACAAAAAGGAGATTTCTCGATCACTAACGTTACTGACGTCAAATAGACTCGTCCCTCTGATCTCAATAGATTTTGCGTAGAAGCGGGTTTACCCCTGAACCTAACACTTATCTAAGATCTTCCATAATCCGCTCTTCGTAACTTTTTCTTTTCCTTTCATGCCTTTACTTGTCTCTTTATCCTTCGCTTTCACGATATCTTTGTAGAGATTATTCACAAGGGCCTCTGTCGAAGTGTTGAGTAGACCTGAAAATAGAAATAGTATTGTAATATATAAATAGAAATAGTAGTAGCACATATAATATCCATAAGAGCGCCATCAGCAGTTGGGGTAACCCGGCGCGGTGCGTCCTAGCGGGTGGCGTCGGCAGTGAGGCGTTAAGCAAGAGTGAAGACACTTAGTCTTCTAGCTAGACCTTCTAGATACATCTTTTCAACCACATCGTCACACCATCAGGTAAGATAGTGGTCAAACGAAGTATATGCACGATTAGTTTACGAGTATTTTGTTCTTCACCGGGATCAAAGTGAAGTCAAATAGATTTCAAAACCAATGAGTTGTTTATTATCCATACTAATATTATAAATTCGAAAGTAACTCTGTCTGTCTGTTACCTTTTCACGCCCTAACAGCTGGACGGACCGTAATGAGACTGGTGCCTCAGGAGAACTAACTAGCACGCAGACACATTCATACTACACACTCATAAACCAAATAAATGTGTATAATAAATACAGTATTATGTATGTATGAAACTTCCACTAATAAATATAATGTTAAGGTATGAACACACATGGAAGTAAGTAAGTAGTAGTTTTTTTTTTTTTTAAATTAAGTTTGAAGAAGATGAATAAGTATAAGAACCTACTTTAAACCCGCTACCCCAACCCTCGGGGACCACCTACCCGAGGGGAGTAGATTTAAAATCAGCGCTGCATGTTCCTCGCATGCAGCACAATGCTGAATCTACTCCCTTTGCCTATCGTTAGATTTTTTTTTTTGTGTATAATTCTAGTTTAGGTTATGATAGGCAATAAAATGATTTATTATTATTAAATGAAATTTGGCAGGGAGGTAAACGGGATCCCGGGGACGGACATAGGCTACTTTTTATCCCGGAAGGAGCGTGGGAAGCCGTTGGCAGCAGCTAGAAATATATAAATAATAAGTTACATATTATCAACTCGTTTCTCGCCGCAGTTTCTCACGCGTCACTTCTGTGTAGAAATAGTTCATATCTTACTACTAGAATAAATTTTGTAGTTTTGGCTTGAATGCGTATTGGTGTAAGGAACATCAGTCAAAAGGGTTTTTTTATTATTATATTATTATTTTCCTCATTTATTTTAAAACTCGTTATGAAATACATTTTATACTATAGAAAATAAAATATTATAAAACTATTCTACAGTAAAAAATATATCAAAACGGTGAAGCCGCGAAGCTAGCCTCAAGCGGCCGGTGACTAGGGCTGCAGAGAGAGGAACTTCCTGACGATGCGCGCCGAGTCCAGGAGTACCGCCTTATTATTATTATTCACATCATTTTTTTATATCTCGTTATAAAATACATTTTTTAATAAGTAATTAATGCAAAAATTTCAATAAGTAATTAAAAAAAATACCTCCTGGTTGCTCCATCTTTACAACCGCTAGACTTTCCACCACCGTTTCTGGTTCATCTTCAATTATCAGATCCATTTTCTGCAACACATCATTCTGAGAGAGAAATGACACATCAGGCCCGACTGGGCCTACTGGTCCGACTGGACACATGCTTTCCAACACTGATGTCTTCTGCGACTTGATTTGCTGAAGAGCCTTAAGAAGAAAAACATTTTTTTGTCATGTAAGCAGACATCGAATAAGGTTACAAAATATTGAGATATTGGTACACGACCGCGATGCAACGCGAAACGGAGTTGGGACACCATCCACGCGTTGGACCGACGACATTGTAGCAGTTGCAGGGAGTCAGTGCTTTTTTTGTCTTGATTTGATTAGGCACACCCCGGACACTCACCCATTTCTACATACAAAAGACACATCTAGGCATATACGTTCAACTGTGTGTCTGACGTCTAGCGTCACTTCATGAATATATCGTGCTAGTGAGACGGTTGCGAAGAAACCCAATAGCCTCAAGATATTTTATTTATATTTTCCTCTTACATAAGGTGAAATTAAACCTCAAAACAGAAGAAATTTCGTATGTCCATGATCAAACAAACAATACCTCAAACACTGTTGATGTCGTTTGTCAAAATCATTACACACACATGCCATCACGCCCCATGCGTGCGCCGTACATCCCGTTCATTTGGAACGCAAACTGAACTCGCGTGCGGGGTGAGGAAGCTCGGTCAGGTGGGAGGCGAAGAGTGTCCATTCTTTATGTTAGTATTATTATATAGGGTGTGGCGTATTGAGTGGATAATCCTTTACACACGGCTGGAAGGCATCACAACTGTTCGGAAAATCATTATTTGTATTCAGTTAAAGTTTTACGGTTTTCGAATTATAAGGCATTTTTGAAAATTTTAAATAAGTTGGACCTTATCTACTCTTTTAAGTGCCAAATTCAGAATCAGAAATACGTTTATTGTTAACTGTTGTACAAAAAAGATCTTATCTACATATAATAGTGTACAGTTTCAACAGCTTATCTATAATAGACATACTGTAATAGTTTTAAATAGGTACCTTTATATCTAGGTAGTAATTTAAACTACAAACAATTTAACAATTTTCTCAGTCTGTTTTCTGAATAGCATTCCTAGATAGTGGTGCTATCAAACGTAAACTAGGTATCCACTTTGTATGTTAGCCATAGTTTTTATTAAATTTATTTTTGAACGCAAACTTGTGATTATTTCTTTCTTTTCTCTACCTTTGGAATCTCGTGGTGTAATAAAAATGTAGGGTGACATAAGTGCCCAAATTATTAATAAATAAGCTATTTCATTCTAAAATGGAATAACTTATGTCAAAATGTACTTTCTTAGGTTGTCTTTTGCAAAACTATTACTTTTTGTAATGGTTTTTGACTCTTACCACATCCACAAGCTGAGTTGGAGGGGTCGATTCTCACGCTGCGACCACCACGGCACAGATTTTATAATACTAAGTACAGGTGCCTCATCTCATAGTAAAAAATGTGATATGCATCGGTCGATATTTGAGTGGGCCAAGCAGTTATCGTTCAAGTTCTAGATGGCGCAAGACTTGTTGTGATTAATAAATATAATAATTTAATTATAATTTAAATTTGATTTAAAAGCACACTTATTTTTAATGTACTCAAGGGTTTTTTCCTAAAAGAGTGCAGACAATTTTATAATCAAATTCTATGTTGTTTTGTTAGTTTACACAAACCTCAATAACTAAACGATACACCTAACGCCACCTATCGTAATTTTTTGAACCAATAATCTTTTCTATGGAATGAGACCCCATGAACACGGCTACTAAGGGCCAATCAAATATAGAAAACACTAGCTTCTGCCCGCGGCTTCGCACGCACTTTGCCGAGATAAAAAGTAGCCCAGGTCCATCGCTGGGATACCGTCTGACTTCCTGCCAAATTTCAATAAGTTCCGTCCAGCCGTTGAAAAGGTTACATACAGACAGAGTTACTTGCGAATTCATAGTATTAGTATGGATTATAAAAACTTACCTTGGCTAGGCTAATAGCTGTGCTATGCGAGTGTGGGGATGGCAACGTACCCAACAGCAGAGTTTCTTCATCATCAATATTGGGGGATTTCTCTCTAGCAGTTTGATTTTCCACATGCAAAATGATAACACTGTCAGTCTGAACAGCCTTTGTTAGTGTTTTAACTTTATCAGTTTGGATGATATCTTTTTTGGATGCTTTCTCATCAGTCTGAACTCCCTTAGCCTCTACAATTTTTTTTATAGGACTTATTGATGTGTTAAGAAGTGTTTTTTCTTTGTCAGTTCTATTAGATTTTAGGCAATCGCAATTTGGCGCATGTGATAATAAGGCGTGCACTTGTGATGATGTGGGGGGCACAAGTAATGAAGCGGCTGCCCCAGGTAATGCTGTATTCACATTTGACGATACGGCAGGCGCATGAGATGACGCAACAGGCCGAAGTGATGCTGTATGCTCATTTGATGATGCTGTGGGCGCATGAGTTGATTCGGCTGGCACATCTGATGCGGCGTGTTTATGTGATGATTTATGCCTTTTACTATCTTTTGATTTGGACTTGCTGCGTTTACGTTTTTTCCTTTTAAGTTCAGGTGCCGGCAAATCAGTATCTGCAAGAGAAGCTGCTTCTTTGGTAGATGTTGTTGGTTCATAAGTCTTAGATGTGGTAGGTTCTTTGGTTTTGGATGATGATACTTCATAAGTTTTAGATGTTGCAGCTTCTTTGGTTTTGGATGATGATGCTTCATTTGTTTTTGATATTGCAGCTTCTTTGGTTTTAGATGATGGTTCTTTATTAGTTTTCGATTTGGTTGGTTCATGGGTCTTGGATGAAGCTATGGTGACCTTGGATGTTGGCTCATTGATCTTGTTTGTTGGTTCAGAACCACCAATTTTGTTTAAAGTTTGTATGTCTTTTGGTGCAGGTATATAACTTTCATCTGTTTTACTTTTGCGTCTATGAGCTTCTACATGCTGTGTCTCAGTGCCTTTTTCCTTGGTTTTACAATGACCTACAGCAGGCAGTAATGGTGTGAATGGTGTACAGCAGAAGACGTCTGTAGGATTACTGCTGCTGGCAAGACATACTGTTGATGAGACAAGTTTTTGTTCTTTCGGCTCAGAGTTTTGAGGGGGTCTCATATCTGCAAAATACAAAAATGTTTGAAGCAAAGCATGGTAATGGATTTTTCAAATATCCAAAAAGATTTATTGCAGAATTTTAAGCGTCTTATAGATTTTTTCACATGTTTCAGTAAATAGCTTGAGCTTCAGCAAGCACACTATAGCCCTAAGCTAAGCAGTGCTTATGTTATGAGTACTGGATAAATAATATCCACTCTACTAATATTATAAATTCTAAAGTAACTCTGTCTGTCTGTCTGTTACCTTTTCACGCCTAAACAGCTGAACGGATCTCAATGAAATTTGGCTGGGAGGTAAATGGTATCCGTGGGACAGACAGAGGATACTTAAATGGTATCCCTGGGACAGACATAGGATACTTAAAAAGTATGTGCTAACCCGTGGGCAGCAGCTAGTACTTAAAAAAAAGGTTGAAGCAGGGTTTTGGAAAATGCTGTGCTTTGGAAAGATGCTGGATATAGCTGAATAGGTAGGTAAACCAACACCTATAAAAGTTATGTATTGATATTCATAATATTGGTAGCATTGACAAAGAATAAACTTTATTTATTTTATTTATTCACCAACTTAGTAGGTTGGTGAATAAATATATGTACAAAACTGAGTACATGCCATGCACCTTTTTGCAACAGATTGAGAACCATAGAGAATGCAGAAAACTCACAGAACAAAAACCTGTAAAAGCCTTTCAAATAAACACCATGTGAAAACAGCTTTAGCCCCTAAATTAAGATGCCTTCACAAGCAGTTTCTGTACAGTAAAGTTTAATTAAGTGTAAATAAATCACACTTACATGAGCCAGTTTGCATGAATGGATTTTTGTTACTTCTTCACATCAAAACCAAGTATCTATTAATATTTATTCTGTGCCAAAAATACTGAAAGGATCAAGCTGACATTTAGCATAGATGTAGGTTTAGAAATGGAATAACACATAGGCTTTTTATCCCCTAAGCTCTAAACATGTTCTTAGAACCAACGCGTGCGAAGCCGCGGCAGAAACTGTTATATAATTATTGCTGGACTGGACAATCGACAAAGTAAAGCATCAATACCTTTATTATTGTATCGTTCCTTTTTCAAGTGTTCGAATTCGTCGGCAACCGCCTGCAGGTTGTAATCCGCTATCAGAACGTCCGTCTCGGCCAGATAATGTTGTGCTTTGGCCAGCGAGATCATTGCACTTAGCTTCTGATGTCTCAATCTGTCAACCATTATTTGACTACGGTGTTCGGGCGCGAATTTGTCCAGATCTTTGGATAGATCGCACAATTTTGCTTTGATTTCCCCGGATTCTGCAGTTGAAAAGCTGGGCATGATTGAAGACATTTTTCAAGAGTTCAATCGTGGTCGCTTTGCTCGCAGGCGAACCAAGAAAATATTGAATACTGAATAACTCAAACCAGTCCAGAGCCCCAATTAGTTCTTGTAGCAATCAAAGAGAATAAAACCACTACGTTAATTAAAATAGCAATAATCACATAATTGCACTACCTACACCAATTCAAAAGGAAACGAAAAGAAACGAACGCACGCAACTCACGATGCCAGCCAAAGCCAAGCCATAGCCAAGCCAGCCAACCAAGTACTTTGTGCAGCCAACTGCCAAGTTTAAACACTTCATTCATTCATTTTAATTTTCTGCTTCATTCAATTCTGTCGTTCGAATATGTAGGTATTCGAGTATTGAGTTGAGTGAGCAATGCTAATGAAAAGGTTTTTTTATTAGGAGCTCGACGATTTGTACAATTCTATGAAATCAGTTATAAATTTCTTCGAATATCCTCTCACGCATCATTTTTTATGATATACGTGTGTCGTCGAATACGCACATTCGAAACATTTAAAGTGGGAAAGATCTAAACGACAGCAGCGCCTTCATATAATTTAATTTCTACTATTTTCTTTTGGTCGCATGTTTTTTTTTCTACCTATGTTCATGCCATCAAACAAGACAAATCAAGCCTTGGACGAACGAAATTACCCGCCCTAGGAAAGACGAGCATAGTGTACGTGCTCGGACCAATAATCTTACTGGACAGAGCCTTTTTGTTTTAGGCGTGTCCGTTTTTTGTTAGTGTGCACTTGCAGGTTTGTATTAGTGTGCGTGACTAGAGAAGTGACTTCGCTGTCGAGCCTATCGATAGAATAAAGGCGAAATTAATAAAAAGAGTTTTCATATTATTAATAATAATAATAAAGATATTTATTTACAAAATGGTACAGGTAGAATATACAAAGTACTATGGATACTTATAGACTATTTAAATAATAAATCCTAACGATTAGGTACAGATTTTTCGTACACACGTACTTGTAGAGAACCTATACGTGTAAGAGATAGTGACACCTCGCTCTAACTAAGTTTACATTAAACTTGTATTTAGACACGAGGGCTTAAATCTCCGGCTACTTTTAGGTTCATATTTGCTTTTGCCGGGATTGTTACCGCAAGTAAGATTTATATTAAGTTTTAATTGTACAACCCTTACTATTAAATACTTATAATAAATGCTTCTAAGTGAAACTATCTGACTAGCAGATCTTGATTTTTGTTTCAATAAGATTCTTGCTTTTTAGATCATTTAGGACGTTTAATAATGTTGTATTCTTTTTGTCGAATCTACGATTCTTTTCTCTTAATTTTTTAATGGTCCTTAGTCTCCTCAAAGCCACTGATCGAGATCTTGCTAGAGATTCTAAAACTCTCACTGCACGTCTGGGTGTTGTAGGAATGTCTTCCGTCTTCACACCACTCTCTTCCATCTTCCTCCGTTTTCTTGGAGTAATACATTGAATTTCATCTCTGTGCTGAGGTGGTTTTCTTTTCTTCACTACCTACAACATTAATTTTGAAAATCTATTAAGCTGACTAAACAATAACCTAAAAAAGCAAAAGTTCGCAAGCAGTGTATTTAACACTAGGAGAGTACCTATTATTGTTGCGTTTAAACCTCTAATTGATAGGTGTAAGTAGTTACAAGAAATCTTACCGTTTGATAGTATACTGGATATCCTTCAAAAATCGTTGGTACTGCTGATGCAGTACCAACGAGATTTTTGATTGATAAGCCAGGGATATAACAGAATTCATCAAAATGTCTCGAACAAAGCCTGGAATATTTTGTAGGCTCCCAGTTATCACGTCTAACAGCTTTGATCCATTCACTTCTTATTTCTGGGCATTTAGGGAACCTAAAAATGAATAGTTAAATTTAAAAACAACAACAACACAAACATAATGACAGTACCATGTCAATATATTTATGAAAACCTATTGTACACTCATAGAAATATCAATCGCTTGCCTAAAAATAGCGATGTACATAATTTGAATACAAGAAATAAACATAAACTAGCTGTGCCCACAACTAGACTACACAAAATCAATGTATCTTTTAAAGGGCAATGTATACGCTTCTACAACAAAACTCCTAGTGAGTTGCAAAAATTATCAGTAAATAAATTCAAACAAATTGTCAAAACCTTCTTGTGTAAAAAGGCCTACTATAAAATATCAGATTATCCCGTCCCAAGCTTTTTTATCCTCTAGATAAAAAAGCTTGGGACGGGATTTGCTCCAACTCGAAAAATAACAACTAACAGGCTAAAGGTTTCTTCGTCGCTTCTTTAATTTAGTCAACATACCGAAGCGACTGAAATCAAAAATATCACTTTATTTCCGTGTCAGTGTTTAATTATTAAGAATTTGACCTTTTCTAAGTGTACATTTATTGTATTTCTGGAAATAAAGAGTTTTTGACTTTGACTTTGACTTTGACTCCGCTCGGGTATGGTACTACTTGAAAACTCGAGTTTTGATGGAAAATACATAATTCTTTATTATTATTCTAAATAATTCTTAATTTTTATTAATTTGTACCATCTAAATTAATTATATTATTTGAACACCGTGAAGATGAATGCGTATAAACATTGTATATGTATACTATACACTCTAGTTTACTACCTACATCAAGACTAAAAGAAGAGAGCATGCTTCTCTAGCTTTCTCTTTCTACGCTTATTTGATATTGAGGCGCAATAAAGTTCGTTTCTTGCACAGCGCAAGTAGAAACTCTGAAAATATTTTTTCAATCCTGCACCATAGTAAGAAACATTGAACGTGTGTGATTATGGTCGTCATTCACAATACCAATAAAATAAAAGCGATGAAATGCGTGTCGGGCCACGATCAACTACGAAACCCTAGGTGGGTTTCGTAGTTGCTCGACCCATTAACGTTTACTTGTTGACCTTTTACACAACTAGAAATTAGGTCCTGTCTGACACCAGCGCCGCTACTAGCTTCGGCTTGAAGCGGCATAATGCTGAGACAGGGACCTTTTTGGACCCCTGTGACATTATGGTTGTTTGTTTCTGTTGTTGCCTACAATATAGTATAATACACGCTTAGAAAACAGAGAACCCTAACACTAACGCAAACACACGTAAGGCAGGCAATTTTGCCGACAAAATTTTAGGGTCCCTTTCGCCAGCCCACTGAGGCGTGACGGCCTTTCAATTGTCACCGCCCATACTTAGCTAAGTATGGGCGGTGACAATTGAAAGCCCAAGAACCTTATTGATGAACAGCTGATGTTAGGGTAGTCACTAACACAAAAATGGGCTACGTGGGATGAAAGCTTCAAGGTCTTTTTTTTAATACAATACCTGGAAACCCGGAAAGTGCTAGAACAAAAAATGTCCATGGGAGGGGGGTGGACCACCCCCTTTCTGCTTCGTACACCAATAATATTGCTTTATAATCTATTTTTTGTAATAAATAAATTATAATGTACAGACAGCATCATTAACTGGTAACTCTCTAGTGGTAGAAATGTAAACGATAAAGGAGTTGTGTTTCTGTACTCAGAGGGAGTTACCAAATGATGCTGCTCTCCGTACCTACTTTTTGTGTTTCTACATTTTTTTTCTTATTCCTACCATTTTCAATGGCTTTTGTTTTCATAGTTTTTATAAAAATAAACAAACAATTAAAATTATGAACACCCCCAGGCACGCAGCCCAATTCGGGTTTTTTAAGTGATTTATATTTGATTTCATTCATCGCATCGGTCAGTTCAGCTTCAGTCAGAGAGTGATTCTGCCTGCTACATTCATTCATTCATTCATTCATTCCTTTTGCCGCCATTGTCGTCTACGTACGCACGTGTAATTTATGAAAATTTACCTGTTTTATTGGAGGTAAGTTTAAACTGGTAATAAGAATTATAAATTTAACAGTCAGAAGAAAGTCGTGAGCGTATGTGGTATTAGCTAGACGTTCCGGGCCGTATGTAGGCCGCATGCATTCGCGTGCCGGAATCTTTATTTTCGCACGCGAATGCATGCGAAAATAAAGAACTTTATCATCACAAATGCTTCTCCCGCTCCTTGCTCAGATAGAAGAAGGGCGTGAGCGTTATGTACATATCAGCGAGACGCGCCTGGGCCGTAAAAGTATCTGTACTTTTTCAGCCGGCGGCGTTGTGTGTAGGACTCTGTCCTACAGTCAACGCCGCCCGGCGACACAGACCGACTCTGCTTTTGCCGAGCGACACGTTTCGCGTGGCGCTGGCGCACCGCGTAAGATCCTTACTACTACTACTAGCTTCTATTCAACCCGCAGCTTCGCATCGCACGTGTTTTTCCGGCATAATAGTAGATGACCTTGTGTTCATCCACACAGCCCGGCGGCGGCCGAGCCGCCCCGCGCACCGGCCTTGCCTCAGGCTTGCTGCTAGCATTGTGTGCCGACGAAAGCTCTCTTGGCGGCTTGGCCAAGTGTGTGTGTTGTGACCAAGCCGCCGGCAATGCCGCCGGGCTATGTGGATGCACCATTAGAACTGTATGCGTGCTAAGTTTCTTCCAGTAGTAGGTACTCCAAATTCCTATACTGTAGGTAGTTTTGGCGTTGTCTTCGGCTCAACATCTTAAAGAGATTGCATGGTACCATGTAACCTAGGTTTAAAGGTAGGAAGGATTATGATTCTTGGGATTAACTTTACGAGTATGTTCACTTCATCGGGCTATTGTCTGTTGCTTATGCATTTTTATCTTATTCCTAGCAATTTGACATTACAAACATGTTACAGTACATTGACCAGTTCCAAAGCCACCTATCTACTTAGATTTGTGAAGTTAATAAAATGTGATTTCCAGGATGGCAGCAGAACCAACACACTCAGACAGAGGACAGAGAGAGTTTTGATCACATCTCTTATTGAGATACCCAAAGGTAAGTTAACCTGTCTTGCTAATATACCTTTTTTTACCTATACCCCAGCCATTCTCAATGTACAATATTTGTAAACAACTCTTAACGCAAAAATACAAAATTATCTTTATGATGTGGTGTTAGTTAAATATAGTACCGGTTGCCAGCACATTAAGCATTGTAGGAAAGAGCTCAAACTGACTAGTAGTGCAAATGTCTATGAAAGTGATTTTTAGGTTATGTACTAATGATATCAATGTTTACAAACATTGTATATTCAGTTTGGCCTTAGTTATTGTTCAAGTTCACTGTATTTTTCCCCTGTTACTGGCATACACAAAGAAAGGCCTACCTATGTCTTTCTGTGAGTGGATGCTCAATTCCAAGCTATACTCTGGCCAAACTCAAGAAACCTACCTACAGTGCTTGTAGAGTGCAATAGCGTAGCGTCTCAAAGACTACTCTACCTCGGGACACCGAGGACGCCTAGGGAGGCATGCACCGGCGTCAGCGAGCTGCTGGCTTTCCTGGAGGACATCGGGTGGTTAGATTAGCAGCCCCCCACCCGACACGCAAAAAGGGCCCACCTGTGGCCTAGTTGCGGAAACCAGTCCAGAAACAAATTACAAAATTACCTACATTGATGTTTATAAACATGGTCCCCATCATCATCAGCCTGTATTAGTCCACTGGACATAGGCCTTCTATAATGAGCGCCATAGCGCTCTGCCTTCAGCTTGCTGCATCCAGCATCTGCCTGCAGTTTATGGCAGATCTTCATACCACCTGGCCGGAGGGCGTCCTACACTACGTTTGCCGAGTCGTGGTCCCCGACTCGGCAAACGTAGATACTTAACCTAAAAATTTTTGGTTAGGTAGGTATTGATTTTTCGACAGAATTTGCACTATTATAATGGTTTTAGCTCTTGCAAAAGTGCTTACCTGAAGCTTTCATTATAATATTAATAATCGACGACCGAGGTGGCGCGGCGGGCGAAAATCCGCCTGCGACGCAGGAGGTTACGGGTTCGACTCCCGCCGTGAAACAAATGTTTGAACCATCTGCAAATATTTGTTCCGGGTGTTCTGAGTATTTTCAATATACTCGTATAATAAAAAAAATATCTAAATATCTACATTAAATGTATGTACATATCTACATCATGTAGTCATTTAGTACCTACCTATAACACAAGCTCTGCTTAGCTTGAAGCTAGGTGTGTGGATGGTCCAGCATTATTTAATCATATTTGTTTAATTTAATGCTGTTATTTCCTGTCTCATACGGGGTTTTTCAATAGCTACCTGCATTCAAAATAAAACTAAAGTTATGCTAAAGTCATTTACAACGGGATATTTACCATGAATTGACCAGTGTTAATAACCATGATGGATTTAAAAGATTTTAGGTTTGATATTTTAGAGCTTTAAAGAAACCTAAATGTATGTTTCAGCAGATAGAAGATGAGAGTGATGTGGGACACCCAGGTAGAATCGTGGATGGAGTGGCAGACAGCATAGCAGTATGTGTGTCCTATCTACAAGAAACATACCTGCACATCATGTCAGAGTACAATCCTCAGCCAACAACATAGAAATCAATAAGGTACTTTGCATTTTTTAAATTTATTTACCTATACATGTGGATGAAGAAAAAATTTCTTGCTCTTTTAATTTTTCAGTTTTCGGAAATAGATAGATAGTTAGATAGACAATGCTTTATTCATCACCTTATAAAACAGATAGTACTTATTAAATATAATGTAGGGAACAGCAATGGAACTGGCGGCCTTATCGCTTAAAGCGATTTTTTCCAGGCAACCAAAACGATGGTGAGAAAAATAGAGGATGGCGGTGCTTACAACATTAATTCGAACTATTTTTACAAACTAATACACATAATACCTACTTACTAAAATAATACACTAATACATATAACAAAATAATAATACTTAGTAACTCTAAGGGACATGCTAAATATAAAAAAAAAAAATCTAACAGCTCAAATAACAATGATACAACAAAAGGACTTTTAATTAGTTTTTCATAAGTAATTGGAAATTTCTGATGTATCCCTGTCAATTCAATTCAATCTATATAACTTTCTTCAAAAAATTTTCCAAATACATTTTGGAAAATTTTTGCATTTTGGGAAATTTTGCTTTTCAAATTATGGCAAACTAGCTGTGCACGCGGCTTCGCTCGCGTAGAATTCACATTTACATAGTTTTTTTTTTTCAGGGAATTATTTTTCTTATTAATAGGAATTTTTTTTTTAGGGTTTCGGAGATCGGTTTCGAAACCCTTAAGTCTCGCCTTTTCTATCCTTTTTTCCGTCTTTAATATCTCAGCAACTACAGCAGCAATTAACGTGAAATTTTAATAATAATAAATATCGTTCGCCTGTACAGATTTAAAGAAAAATAAATAAAAATAAATTAAAAATGAAATTGTAAATTTTCAGTACAAATTGTGATGTCGAAATTTTAAAAGAGACCTACAATGTCAAGTGGGGTATCAAATGAAAGGTATCAGTTTGTAGGTACATTTCAAAACAGTTTTTGAAATTTCTGTAGGTTTCATACTTTTTGAAATATTTTGAAAGAGGTCAAAAAATACCCATCCCCCCCACTATCTCCAAAGTTTGCAGTGTTCCATCTGAAATGTATGTAGCGTTTGTATTTACAAATTTCATGGATCTGTATTTTACAGGAAAAATATAGAGAAGTTTGTAAGTAGCTCACTTTTTTAAAAATGATTAAAAAGGGGGGAATCGTTTTCAAAAGGAGCCCCCCTTTTGAAAACGATTCCCCCCTTTTTGACCATTTTTAAAAAAGTGAACTACTCAGCGAGTGGGGTATCAAATGAAAGGTATCAGTTTGTAAATCTCAAAACAGTTTTTGAAATTTCTGTAAGTTTCATACTTTTTGAAATATTTTGAAAAAAGTCGAAAAATTACCCATTACATTTCAATTACAAGTCACCAAAAGTATTAGTAACAAAATCATTTGGTAGCATTTTTCCAAGAGCTTCTCTTCGAATCGAATTTTTAAAAATATTATTATATCCTTGGTTTTTAATCTTGTCTGGAATTTTATTATATATTTTTACAGTGTGGACTAGATTGATGTATGAGTGTTTTTAATTTTGATGCAGGTATCACGAGATTATGTTTATACATACCTACTTTGATAACGAAGCGGTTGCTCATTTATATTTTGAAGAAATGTGGATACCTAGTTTCTTACAAGTTTACTTGTTTCTATAATGTAAATAGAAGTTAATGTCAAGATTCGAAGCTCGCGGAAATGTGGTTTACAATTAGTCTGGTATTCTTATATTTAAGTACCTACTAGGATATGAATGCACTTTTTTTGGCTGATGAACAGGTCTTGTGCGTCTTACGCTGGCCCCAATGTCTTGCATGGCTCCGGTACGGGAGCCATGCAAGACATTGGGGGTAAGGCATAAGCGTAGTACGCAGATAGAGGTCTGTGGCCTTACGTAATTCCGTCAGAGCATACGAGAAACTAGATAAGTCTTGATTATCTTTTTATATGATTTTCCAATTAATATTTATGCCAATATCTAAGCCTAACAATGTAAATGTGTCAACGCATTCTAATTTAATATTGTGTATGTCAAGTGGTGATTTTTGATAAGGCACATAACTTGCATTTTTTTGTTTTTGCATAATTAATTTCAAGGTTATGATCAGTCATCCAATTAGTATTATATTAAAAATGATAAAGATTATTAATTAAATAAGTAACCCGCATCAACTATTACAACTATTTGGCAGTGCCACTGAAATTCAAACCAAAATCGGTCCAGCCTTTTCGGAGATTATCAAACAAATACAGACACACAAACAAAAATTTACTTTGTACTTGTTTACCATGTCTACATACTTTCAAATGCATTTAGTAAAAGACGACCTCTGTGGCGCGGCGGGCGAAGGTCCGCCTGGGAAGCAAGAGAGGTTTTGGCTTCGATTCCCGCCTTGGGACAAATGTTTGTATGTTCTATGTGCAATAAAAAATGTCTATCTATGTAAAGTATTGTATTAGTAAGTAGGTATTTCAGTTATCTAGTACCCATACTCATCCATAACACAAGCTCTGCTAGATGATGCTTGGGGCTAGATGATGCTGTGTGAATTGTCCAGCATTTTTTACTACCTACTCTTCACCTTGATTGAGGTAGAAAGTGTAGCTTAATAAATTGGTTATCATAACTTTAACCACCTACTTATACTCCAGCTAAATTAGATATATGATGTTTGTAAACAAACCACAGCGAATAAACTTAAATTCACATGCTTAGAGCTGAGATACAGACATAATAGTTAGTTTTATTTATTAGACATCATCTGCTTAACAGAACACTGGCTGAAAAGCTATGAGCTCATGTTTAACTTCAGTAACCACCAGGTTGGTAGTTCTTTTTGCAGATCACATGCTATTCGTGGAGGCTCTTTAATATTACTAAATAAACTCATAAAGTTCAAAGAACGTAAGGACATAATATGCTTATCCGTTGAAAGCCACATCGAAGTAGCATGTGTTGAGCTGGAGCAAAGTATTGTAGTAAGCGTATACAGCCCACCATCAGCTTCTTTTGAAATATTTGAAAAAATTATGGATGATATCTTATTTAAAATATCAAAATCTAATAAAAATCTCATGGTATGTGGAGACTTTAATATTGATCTTTTAGAAGTTTACTCCCTCAGTAGTAGATTAACTAATTTATTTAACTCTTATAATCTAAGGCCAATATTTATGGAACCAACTAGAATAACTGAAACCTCAGCAAAATGTATAGATAATATATTTATTTGCCAAACTGGAAAATATGTTAGTAAAAAAATAATAAGCAATTTAAAATCGGACCACTTAGGTCAATTAATTAAATTAGAAATCCAAGTAAAAAATAATAATTGTACCAAAAAAATAAAATACATACCTGTGACCACAACTCGATTTGAACGGTTGAAATTGGATTGGGATTCTAAACCATCACCTAATTACTCACATAACAGCCCAAATGAGTCGTATTGTAGTTTTTTTAATAAATTCACCAATGCATTCAATTCAATATTCACATCCAAGTCGATCATGGTCTCAGAAAAACTTAACTTTAGTGAGTGGGCAACAGTAGGTATACATAAGAGTAGACAAACGTTGTATGAACTGTATAGTGAAAAACAATACAATTTTAGCCAGGAGTTCAAAGGTAAAGTAAAAAACTACTCAAAAATGTTTAGAAAAGTTTGTCAAATAGCAAAATCAAATTATATTAGATCGAAAATTAGAAATAGTGAAAATGTAATAAAATCAACGTGGAAAATAATAAATAGTGAGACTGGAAAGGTCGGTACCTACGATAATGATTACAATTTAAAGATTAATCATTGCTCTATCAAAAATGACGTTGAAGTAGCCCAAGCATTTGAAAACTTTTTTACTGACGTTCCAATCTCTACTACAAAGTGTCTAAACTCTTCTCAAGTAATCGCTGAGTCATTACTTATAAAAAATGTACCTAAATGCGAAAATAAACTTAAATTCAACCATGTCGATGAAACTGACATTAAAAAAGCCTTTAAACTTTTAAATATAAAGAAAACTGCAGATCTCTGGGGCATTTCCGTTGGAATTATTAAACCATTAATTGATACTATTGCACCAGATCTAGCTTTTATATTCAATGAATCTATTGATTGTGGCGTATTTCCTGATCTAATGAAATGTAGTAAAATAATACTGTTAGGTTCCTGTACTTCTCTTCAATTAAAAACTGTGTGGACTGTATAACTTTATTTCAAACTTCTATCTATTACTTGTTTACAATTATTAGTGATGACTGACTGACTGACTTGAACATTTTTACTCAAAAAACTGCGCTACTTATATAGGAAATCTATTCCCGCCACCGTAACGGGGCGGGCGAGCGACGTATTTTATACATTTGGCAATTATATTTACGAACGTAAGAAAGCGACGGGGTACAAAGAAAGGGATGAAAGAGGACTGTTTTATCTTCGGTTGCGGCTCTGTCCGTCACAGTCTCCCCCGGGCGTAGATCTTCGCAGCCTTCACACCATCGGTAGGACAATGAGCCTTCTTGCAGGTCGTCTGAAGATCCCTCCTCTTGTTCGCACTTCTACGCTTCGCACCACACCGTCCGACCCCGGATGAACGCGTTCGACTTGACCTCTGGGCCAGATGTTCCTCGGTAGCGTTCCGTCTGCTATTATCACGATGTCACCTGGTTTAACATTCTTAGGTTTTCGTCTGACGTCACCACGCGGCGCTAAGGTTGGTAAGTACTCTCTGATCCATCGCGTCCAGAACATGTTAGCTAGGGCCTGAGCGGCGCGCCAAGTTCGTCTGTCGGCTTTATCGCATTCTCCCACGTAGGGCAGTCCCACTGAAGTCCCCAGCAAGAAGTGATTGGGCGTAAGGGCTTCTTGGTCTTCTGCTTCCACTGGTACGTGAGTTAGCGGCCTTGAATTGACGGTATGCTCGATCTCTGTCATTAGGGTGGCGAGTATTTCTTCTTTAGGCGCTCGTTCGGTGAGCGTTACTGCGAGAGCGTTTTTTACTGACTTAATCATTCTTTCCCAGGCTCCCCCTTGGTTCGGCGCTCCAGGATCGATATATCTCCACTCGATACGCTTCGTAAGTGCGTAATCCCTAAGGGCGGGGAGCCATTCTGTGAAAGCCCTGCTCAGCTCTGCGTCAGCTCCATGGAAGTTCGTTCCGTTGTCGGACATTATCAGGCAGGGCATTCCCCTGCGTGCTGCCATTCGTCTTATTGCCATTATAGCAGAATCCACATCTAGACTAGCGATCAGCTCTACGTGTATTGCTCTGGTCGTAAGACACGTGAATAACATTCCCCATCTTTTCTCTCGTCGTCTGCCAACCGTCACCCACATAGGGCCGAAACAGTCGACTCCACAGCGTGAGAATGGTCTCGTGTGTGTATTTAAACGTATCTGGGGCAGGTCACCTTTCACCGGCTTTTCTGGGTTGGATCTCTTAGCTTTACACCATACACATTTATACAGCATAGCTCGTACATTTGTCCGAAGGCGTAGAATCCAATACCGTTGGCGGAGGTTATTCACGATCTGTTCTCTTCCCACATGACCGTTTTTTAAATGTTCTTGGCGTATTATCAGACGCGTGATCGGGTGATTCCCATCTAAGATTGGGGGCTGTTTCATCTCATCGGGCACTGTTGCGGCGTTAATTCTTCCGTTCAAACGGATTATGTTATCTTTGATATAAACGGGATCCAGCTTATAAAGACGACTCGTGCGATCGACGTTCTGTCCTTTTGATAGTCGCGTTAGTTCATCTGTGAAGCTCTCGTTTTGGGATTCTTGTATTAGCAGGAGCTCGGCCTCTTGTATATGCTTTAATTCGAGTTTCTTCGCTCGTTTTCTGCATATGTCGATGAAGGCGAGTACATACGCCACTGTTCGAACTAAACGTTCGTAGGAGGAGAAACGGGATACATCTACTAGTGATGACTTTTCGCTGGTGTGCGTTACCACAACTTCCTCTTCCGTGGTTTCTTCACGAGCATGTGGGAGGGGCCAGCAGTCTTCGCTTTCATGTAGGAATTGAGGTCCAGTGAACCATCGACTGTCTCGTTTCAATTCCGTATTACCCGCGCGTGTAGCGTCATCTACTACATTCAAAGCTGTCGGTACCCATCGCCATTGGTTTGGATGGGTCAGTTCGGCTATCTCTCCCAGCCGATGTGCGACGAACGGTGTGTAGCGAACCGCGTCGTTTCTGATCCAGTGTAATACCGTTTTCGAATCGCTCCAAAATATCACTTCGGTATCCCATTGGTGACAGCGTACGATATCCGCTGCTAATCGCGCTCCGATTAGACTGGCTTGTAGCTCCATCCGTGGTATGCTTTGCGCTTTTAATGGTGCGACTTTCGCTTTTCCTGCGATTATTGAAACGCTAACGCCTTCATGGCTTGACAAGCGCCAGTATGCGACGGCTGCATACGCTTGTTCACTCGCGTCACAGAATACATGAAGTTGTCGCTTCGTTACGTCACTTCTTTGATCGTAGCATCGCGGTAATCTTAACTCGTCGATGTGTCTCAGATCAGACTGCCATTCATCGAAAGTCAATGCTTCTTCGGGTGGTAACGGATCATCCCAACCCACTTTCTTCTTCCATGATTCTTGAAGCATGATCTTAGCAGTTATCGTGTATGGGCTCAGTAAGCCTAGCGGGTCGAACAAAGACATCACTGCCCCTAAAGCTTCGCGCTTCGTCGGCGACCTTTGAGCGTTTTTTACCTCCGCGGATACTCGGTTCATTGCAGTGTTGAATCCTAGTTCGTCTGAAGTAGGTATCCATAGAATTCCCAACGCTTTCTCGTACATGTGTGTATTAGCGGCAAGCTCTTTCGGCGCACGCGCGCGGTTTTCCTCGGGTATCTCACTGAGTAGATGTTCTTTGTTGCTATTCCAGCTGGCTAATTCGAAGCCGGCTTTGTTGTGCACTTCTTGCACTTCTGACATTGTTCGCGCGGCTGTTTCTTCATCGTCAAAGCTTTGTACCCAGTCATCCATGTAATGGCTGCCGGTGATAGCGTCGTACGCAAGCGGATGTGATTCCTTGAAGTCCGCCGCGTTTCGATCCCTCACGCTATGTGCCAGAAAGGGTGAACTCCGTGCTCCAAAGATCATAGACGTCATCACGTACTTCTGTGGCGGAGTGGAGCGGTCATCGCCTCGCCATAGGAAGTGTTGTGCTACTCTATCTTCAGGCCTTATCTTCACTCGAAGAAACATCTCGCGTATGTCAGCAGTGATAGCTACTGGCTTCATTCGGAAGCGAAATAGTATGCCATAGAGCGACTGCAGTAAGTCCGGTCCATCCAAAAGCGCGTCGTTGAGACAAATTCCGTTTGAGCGCGCGGCTGCATCAAATACCATTCGAACTTTTCCTGGTTTGTTGGGATTCGTGACAGCAAAGTGCGGTAGGTACCACAACCGTTCCTTCCGCGGGTGATCCTCATCACACTTGGCCGCATACCCTTTATCGAATAGCTTCGCCACCTGCGCTGTGTATACGTTTTTGAACTCTGGCGATTTATCCATCTTGCGCTCTATGCCATGTAACCTGCGTACGGCCATATCGTAGCTCGGTGGCATTACTAGCTCATCGGTTGCCCACGGTAATCCCACCTCAAAACAATCGTTCTTTCGCTTGACTGTTTGCTCAAATATTTCTTTAGCGCGCTCCTCCTTAGGGTTAGGTTTCCTCTTCAAGGAGACTCCGAGAGCGTCTATGTCGAAATGTGCCTTTACGAGTTCGTTCAGCTCGTCGTCTCTTTCTGTGATACCTTGAAGTGTGCGTACATGACATATAATTTCATCGTCTCTCTCTATCGCTCTTAGAGGGGCGGTTACATGGATTATCCAACCCAACTCTGTGAGTGAGGCAGCCGGTTGATTTCGCTTGCCTGTTAGTAGTTTCCGTGTGACGATAAGATGCCAGTTGTCGGCGCCGATAAGTACGCGTGGTCTCACGTTCGAGTAGCAGACGGCCTCTGGTTCCAGCTCTCGTAAGTGCGGAAGCGTAAGAAGTTTCGTTCCGACCGAATGTTTTCCCAGGGTTAGATTCTTAACCGTCCTGGCTTTTATCTGTTGAAAGTTATCCTGATTCTGTCCACGCACTTCGATTGTTACAGTCTGGCTGCCGGGTTCCCGCTGACTTGATGTAGCTCCGATAATATTTAGCGCTCTCACTGGTCCTTTCGTTTCTAGCAGTGCGGCGATCTCTTCGTCGACTAGAGTTATCGTCGACCCTTCATCAAGCAATGCGTGAGTGTTCAGTTCTTTCCCGCTTCGGCCTCTGATCGTGATTGGACAGACCTTCAACAATATTTGCAACGTCTCCTCAGGTGCCCTCGCTGATGCTGTTAGCGCCGACTCTTCGATCTGAGCTACAGATGCTTCTTTTTTATCCTCTGGCGTGTGCAGCAACGCATGATGCGCCTGGGTGCATTCGTCAATTCCACATTTCTTGCCATTGCAGCGGAATCGTCTATGTTTGCTATGTAGACATCGAAAGCAGACTCGTGCCTCTTTTGCCCATGACCATCGTTCGCTCACGGTCATGGCTACCAGCTTCCGGCACCGTGGCGTTTGGTGGCCACCGCCGCAGCAGAGACATTCATCTTTCTTAGCTTTTGCGTCGTCCTTTTCTTCGGTTGTAGTTAGAACAGTCCCGCGGATTCGTTCATTCGCACGGATTCGTTTATCACCGCGTTTCGCCCCTCCCTCGTTCGGCCGCGAGCTATTTCCGCGAGCTACAGCGGCAGAGTAGGCGTAACGTACGGCGCGATCTGCCTCCTTCATGAGAAACTTGGATAGCGTTATGATCTCCGCTTCCCTTCGGTGTCCGTGTTCCTCGGCATAGTCGCACCATCTTGTTTTCATGTATGGGGTCAGCTTTTCTGTGACTTGACGCGCCAACATGGGATTCTGCAGATATCCTCGTTCATCCAGACTTGCGATAACCGTCACTATGTTCTGAAGCTTTATCGCGAAACCATTCAACTCTGTTACGGTCGTTCCTAAACGTGGCATTCTTCTGATGTCCTCAATCGCGTCATCTATTATCATCTCTGGACGCCCGTAGCATTGTTCTAGAGTGTTCATAATCACAGATGGATCATTCGCCGTAAACAACAGTGCCGATACCGTAGTGCGTGCTTCGCCTCGCAGGCACGCTCTAAGTCTGGCTAGATTCTCCCCCGGTGAGAGCTTGAAAAGCTTCGTAGAGTCTCGCATGGCTGCTCTGAACGGTAGCCACTCCTTGGCTCCCCCGCTGAAGATAGGTAGTTCTTGCATCTGTCTTGTCGGTGGTCTATTCGATGCCATTCTCTCCAGCGCTGTTGTTAATCTATCGAAAGCGTTTTCATCTCTATGTTGTTCCGGTACTGGGGATCTCTGTCTCTGTCTTAATCCATGTGCGATTTGGTTTGCTGATGGCTGTCGTGGAGCAGTTCGTTCCTCTGAAGATGAGCGGATTCTGGTACCCATATCCATTTCTATTGGATCGTTGTATGGTCTTTGCTCCCCTCGTAAACGATGCTGTTGGAGCCACTCGTTAACGTTTCTCTCTGCAGTACAATCTTCATCTCTGTTAACGCTAACTGCATCGGTTTCTTCACGTATCCCAGCGATATCGGCGGCTAATCTCTTTTTAATAAGATTTTCTTGGATTTGAAGTTCCTTTCGGCGTATTTCTGCGAGCCGTTCTTCTGCTTCAAGCTCCGCTTGTCGGATACGCAGCGCAATGCTAGCGTTTGATTGCTGCGAACATACTGAAGGAGCGCGACTACCCGGTTGTCGTCGAGGTTCGGTCGCGCCTCGCTCGGCCATGTCCCGGGCGGTATGAACGTTCGCGGCGGGGTTGGTTGTCGTCATCATAGCATCACTAGTATTCCGTGCTTCAGGTGCAGACGGTCCGGGTTCTACTCGCGCGTCGGGGTTCGGTACGGTTGGTGCGTCGGGGTGCGTGCTGTCTGACGGCGATGCAGTGTAATCATGGTATACCCTTAGTGCGGCGGTCTTCATCCTCCTTGTGACTGGTGGGCTTCTTGTGGTCATCTTCTTCGGCACTTGAATGCCCCTAACGGTCCCTATCAGTCCCTATCAGTCCGTCAGGAGGTGCCCGCCCAAAGGCTGACGTTCGCTCCTTCGGGAATGGATACGTTGGGATAGGAGGGGGGGGTTCCACCCAGCAGAGGGGAACACAACAAACACGGGGTGCTCGCGAATCGGCTGGAATGTCCGATCCCCTTGGGCGTGTGCCTGCAGTCTGGCGACCCGTGTCGTGTGTCCCTTACCGGCGAGGAGTGCACTTCAGCCCGCGCTGTCCTTGCGCTCTTGTTGGACTGGCGATGCCGCACAAACACCACACCGCCCGAAGGCGTTTACCCGTTGACTACTTCGTAATATCACCGTTAGGTATCCGTAAGTCAACGGGCCGCGGTAACGCGTGTTTTCAGACGTAGCACCGTTCGGTGATCTTCAGGCACCCCGTGCCCCTGGCGCAGGTCTTGACAACGATGCACGCTGCCCCGTTCGGGGTTTTTCGAACGCCCAGTGCGCCCCGACGAGTATGCACGTTGCGCCGGTTGGCGGGTTCTTTCTTCAGGTACTCCCTTACTCGACAGCCACGCCCTGTGGTCTGGCGTGGTGCGATGTGGGAAACCGCAAGGCTACACTACGCCGAGACCGCTCAAATGGACGCTGAGTCAGATCTCGGTAGCTGCCGCGGGTACCGCTCTTCTTTCTTCGACGAAGGCTGGAAACCGCCAGGCTCCACTCCACCGAAACTGCACAGCCGCCGCTGGTTCCGCTCCTCTTCTTTCTTCGACGATAGCTGGAACTGCAAGGCTTCACTGCACCGAGACTGCGTAGTTGCCGCGGGTTCCTCTTCTTTCTTCGACGATAGCTGGAAACCGCCAGGCTCCACTCCACCGAAACTGCACAGCCGCCGCTGGTTCCGCTCCTCTTCTTTCTTCGACGATAGCTGGAACTGCAAGGCTTCACTGCACCGAGACTGCGTAGTTGCCGCGGGTTCCTCTGAAGGCTGGCTTCTTTTATCCGGAGCAGGAGGACCAAACTGTTAGGTTCCTGTACTTCTCTTCAATTAAAAACTGTGTGGACTGTATAACTTTATTTCAAACTTCTATCTATTACTTGTTTACAATTATTAGTGATGACTGACTGACTGACTTGAACATTTTTACTCAAAAAACTGCGCTACTTATATAGGAAATCTATTCCCGCCACCGTAACGGGGCGGGCGAGCGACGTATTTTATACATTTGGCAATTATATTTACGAACGTAAGAAAGCGACGGGGATACAAAGAAAGGGATGAAAGAGGACTGTTTTATCTTCGGTTGCGGCTCTGTCCGTCACAAATACCATTGTTTAAATCGGGTAGTAGGTCTGACCCCACTAACTTTAGACCAATATCAGTACTGCCTACATTCAGCAAAGTTTTTGAAAAACTTATTTTGCATCAATTGCTTAGACATTTCAATGGCAATAACCTGCTACATAGTAAGCAATTCGGGTTTACTCGCGGTAGGTCAACTACTGATGCCGGTGTTGAGTTAGTATCGCATATTTTTGATGCTTGGGAGAAGTCGCAAGATGCTGTAGGTGTTTTTTGCGACTTGTCAAAAGCATTCGATTGCGTACACCATGAAACATTAATCAGGAAACTACATCACTATGGAATAAGAGACACCTCTTTGGATCTTCTTACATCTTACTTGAGTGATAGGATACAAAGAGTTGACATTAATGGGAAACGGTCTTCGGGGTCTGTAGTTACAATGGGTGTACCACAGGGTTCTATCCTTGGTCCTTTCCTATTTTTAGTTTATATTAACGACCTGCCTCATCTTGTAAAGGATAACCACGAGATCGTATTGTTTGCTGATGATACTTCATTAATTTTTAAAATGAAACGACAAAGCACTAATTTCGACGATGTGAATAATGCAATCTCAAAAATAGTCCATTGGTTTAATGTCAATAACCTTTTGCTTAATGAAACCAAAACGAAATGCATTAGATTTATTCTACCTAATGTAAAACAAGTTAAGGCTGATGTAACCGTCAAAGGAGAAACGTAATAGTACCATATTCTTAGGAATAACCTTAGTTAGTAAACTTCAATGGGACCCACACATAGACAAGCTATCGAAGAGACTTAGTTCTGCAGCGTATGCAGTCAAAAAAATCCGTCACCTTACAGACGTTGATACTTCTAGACTAGTTTATTTCAGCTACTTCCTTAGTGTTATGTCTTATGGCATACTGCTATGGGGGAACGCTGCAGATATTAACACCGTATTTGTGCTGCAGAAGAGGGCTGTTCGTGCAATCTATAATGTGGCTCCCAGAAAAAGCCTACGTGAAAAATTCAAGGAAATAAACATAATGACAGTACCATGTCAATATATTTATGAAAACCTATTGTACACTCATAGAAATATCAATCGCTTCCCTAAAAATAGCGATGTACATAATTTGAATACAAGAAATAAACATAAACTCGCTGTGCCCACAACTAGACTACACAAAATCAATGTATCTTTTAAAGGGCAATGTATACGCTTCTACAACAAAACTCCTAGTGAGTTGCAAAAATTATCAGTAAATAAATTCAAACAAATTGTCAAAACCTTCTTGTGTAAAAAGGCCTACTATAAAATATCAGATTATCTAGGGGATAAAAAAGCTTGGGACGGGATTTGCTCCAACTCGAAAAATAACAACTAACAGGCTAAAGGTTTCTTCGTCGCTTCTTTACTTTAGTCAACATACCGAAGCGACTGAAATCAAAAATATCACTTTATTTCCGTGTCAGTGTTTAATTATTAAGAATTTGACCTTTTCTAAGTGTACATTTATTGTATTTATAGAAATAAAGAGTTTTTGACTTTTGACTTTTATTGAAGAAAACCTGCAGTTGCCTGTTAAAATACACGGCAACAAAAGGAATTTAAGATTACGTATGGGCGGTTTGTTTACAAACATTTTACATTGAATTAGGCTAGAATATAGTCCAGCAATTTTAATAGCACTAGCTGTGCCCGCGGCTACGCGCCCGCGTAGAATCGACTACATATTTCTTGGGTATGTTTTATTTTGTGCGGAATCCTAATTATTTTTCTAAAATAAATGAGCCTACGTTACCTGCTATGACAGCTATCTGCCGGTGAAAGTCCCATTAAATCGGCCCAACAACCGTATCAGACATTAGCCAAAATATACTTTTTTTATTAATTTAATTAAAATTATTTTTTCAGTGAGCGCTGAGGCGCGATGGTACGTCTAGAACCGCACTCACCCTGAAGAAGTCACTCGTTAAGGGATGAAACGATGGTGTACCTCCAACAAAAAAAAAGGTTCGTAGTTAACCCACTTACATCCGTAATGAATTCGTCAAACTATGATAGTTTTTATAATTATTTTATCTATACGTGTTAGAGGTACCGTGAAATGATACTCCAACGATGATAATTCGCAACTGGTTTATTGGTTAGATTTAAGTTAACATGAAGACATTATGCGGAAGATAAAAAATCACGTTGATACATAACCTCACGTAGATATTGCTAAGATATTGATATTGTTAAATAATAACTAGGAAGTTAGGTAACCTTGATATCACACGCATAGACTGAATAACACATTGTACCTTGTACATCTTGGCCACTAGAAAAAGGGAAAACAATGCAATGTGTAAGAACTGTGTAACACAAGAATCCAGACAAAACTAGGATTCTTCCCTGATAATGTCACTACGTTGTACTTCGTACAATACGTATAAAAACTGTAACAGTTACAATTCTGTAAATAATATGAAATTTAAAAAAAATAATTAATAAATTTTTTGGTAGGCTCTAATTATTTATACAGAAGCCAAAACAATATATATTTTTTTAATTTTGTCGGTCTGTCTATCTGTATCTAAGCTGCGCATCACGCCGAAACTACTGAATGGATTCAAATTAAACATGGACACGATTTGAGTTCATACTACGGCATAGGATACTTTTTATCCCGGAATTCAGTAGGGATCCCCTGGGAGAGGGGATGAAAGTCAAATTCTTTGGCCGAAACTACTGAATCCATACTAATATTATAAATTCGAAAGTAACTTGTCTGTCTATCTGTCTGTCTGTTATCTTTTGACGCCTAAACGGCTGAACAGATCTCAGTGAAATTAGGCAGGGAGGTAGATGATATCCCGGGGACGGATATAGGCTACTTTTTATCTCGGAAAAAAGCGTGCGAAGCAGCGGGCAGCAGCTAGCTGCCAAGTTTCATATAAACTTACTCATATAAAACTTGGCATGATTTGAGTTCATACTACGAGGAAGGACACGAGATACTTTTTATCCCCGGGTTTCCCTTGGGGTGGGGATGAAAGTCAGGGTACTTAGTTGCAGGTACTTAGTTGTAACTCATGAATGCGTCGTCCGATTTCATTCATTCTTTTTTGTTAGAAACAGTGTTGCAAGATCGAATCTGACTAAATCAGAAGAAAGTCTAGTAGAAAATCAGTAAATTTTGAAGAAGAAAAAAACGGTTTTTAGGGAAGTTTCGTGATCTATTTTCCAAGACGCACGCATTAGATAGGTACCTACCTACGACCGAATACCTATTTCAGCCAAAGTAAAATCTACAAATGGGCGATCTTCATGAACATGCATGAAATTTGGTGCTTCCGTTCAGCTTTATAGAATCCAGAGCGAAATCGCTCTCGTCCAAAATACATTCTGTTCCCTTGTGGCAGATATATAACTTGCTAATTCATATAACAGTTTGGCCTCTGAGAGAGGATAGGCCTAGGGGGATAGGATAGGAAAAGCATAACACGGAGGATGCAGGTCTATCGATAAACGTCACTGTACCTATTTAACCAATCAGTAAGAGTTTGTTTTTCCATGTTTCCAGCTCACCGACGTGTTGCTACTTCAAGAACAATATTATCAAACCATGTGATACTGGCAACGCGTTACAATCATGTTTACCTTGCCGACAGCCATGGACATCTGAACATCTTCGCGCCTCTGCAGACCTGCCGACAGGCGACAGTGGCGATCCCTGATGCCCATACACCATTGCCGCCTTGAAGAGTCTTCACTTCGAGATGACAAGGTAACGAAGTCTAGCATAAAAGCCTCGTTTGTTGTGTCACCGAAGGAAGAAAACTCTGCGAGGAAAATAAAAGCCTTAATAATTCTGTGCTAAAATCTATTTTTGTATCAGTAGGTAAACCGTCGTTACATTACATATAAATTAATTGTTATTGTTATAATTATAATTTGTTTTATAAAAGTTGTTAGGCAGGTAGTCAGTAAACGGAAAAAAAACATGGAAGACTTCCATCAAGGAAAATGTGCGCGCAACTTGACACAAAATTGCAACCAAACTTACTAGTCAAATATCCTTCGCTGATTAGCCAACAATTTGTTGGCTAATCATCTCAGTTCAATGTTGACTTTATTCCCTCGACATTTGAGATGAAATTGTCGTTTAACGTGTAAGTTGCGTACGTCATTTTCTACAACGCCCACTAGTTGCTACCGCCAGTCGCCTTGCGAATTAAACTCGTTCGCAGCATAGTTTACAGGCGCCGCCTACCCTCAGCATACTTTGCTTTTGGGTCATTTTCTAGCGCAAGGAACGGTTGTATGTTTTATCCGTTCAGGTAGTTACGAAGGTGTCTGAGTAGCCTACATTTTCGGTAGGTATTCTAGGTATAAAGTTGGTAAAGTTTTCTTGTAGATTTCCTAAGTTAATTCACTTATGGATCTCAACTGGCTAAGTGCTATCCTAGAGTCTACCTACTCCATTTTTTCCCCTCCCACTTTATTGTAGCCCAGTGGCCGATATTTATTTCAGGAAACCATTAGCTAAAAACAATGTTTTACAGTGTTCCTTTCGATATGTGGTCTGTAACTCAGATAGGTTGAAACTGGGGCAGCCGTAATAAGGAATAACACATAACACTTGTACATAACTTGCAAGGACCGCAAGGTGCCTTCGAATTTAACAACAAACTGAACTTATTGATCACTTCTGTCTTTGAACAACAGAGGCCAACAACTGAACAGATTGATCACTTCTTTCTTTGAACAATTATTGAACACTGAACTAGACCAGGCCTACTATCTGTATATCATATTTATTTATAGTTTTTTAAGTCTCGCCTGCCCGCGCGCATGGTCAGTCGAGCACGTTTTTGTTTATTTACCAATGAAATGAATCTAGGTATAATCTGGGCGTGATTCCTAGGGTGTCGACTATTACCTAGTATAATTTTCAGCCAATGGGGAAAAAAAGTAGCTCACTGCTTTCAAGTTAGAATTACACGCGAACACATCGCAAAGTAAAACAGGATGTGGTGGTTTTCTCTCGCCTATGGGGTCCCTCTGTGTTTCTGTGTTTCCAAGCTTCCTTAGGGACCCAAAACTGTCCTGCCTAGGGTGCCAGGCTTGAGACCACGTGGCAGCCAATGTGGGATCAGGTTCAAATGAAAGAAGATTTGTGGATAAAGTGGCAGCGCCTTTCCTCCAGGAGATCTCACTTGATCGCTTTCTGTACTTGTTGACTTCTCGAAGTGTGACTGTGAACTGTGTGGTTCGTGCGCGGCGGCGCTATATTTATATAATCGCGTGTGAGATTTCCAAGGAGTGGGGGGGGGGGGGGGCTTTCGCCGTTTAATTATTATTCTTACATTTACATTTCAAGGCAGTATCTTATTTAATAGTTTAATTACAACAAAACATACTTAGGTAGCTACTTATAATAATAACAAATCTTAGTTAGACAAGTTCAAAGCAAGCATAATCTTATTTAGATCTTACACTTATTATCTATCTATTATTATCCATCTATAGGTTACAACAAAGCATAGGTACATGAAATTTAATATTATTCAGGTCTTATTTAAATCAAGTTATAACGAAGCATACATGAAATTGCCTACCTATTCCTTGAGAATCGTCAACAGAGGACATGAATCGTCAACACAGGACTTAACTCTTTACGTGGAAGCTGAAGTGGAAGTGATTCTAACAATATAAGTACTTAATAAAAAATCTTATCTATCTAAGTTATACCTGTAGCTCCCTACAAAACTTTTAGAGATATTGTCATTTTAATCACGCGCCGCTATCGCGCGCGGCACTCAGAATACGCCTCCACACACGTGCCTTTTTGCGCAAAACTACCGCCATGGACGATGGGTTATACATATGTAGGGTTACCAACTCTCGAGTGAACTAATCCGGGAGGATTTTAGGAAATTGAAGGGAAGGGGTGGAGTTTTGAATGATAACCTCAAATAACTATTCATTTTTATTTTAAACTTTTATATTTATTTTGCTTTCGAGCATCATCTAATATTTGTCTGGTTTTACCACGAAATCGTAAATGGTTTCACATGAAAAATCAAAGTTTGTAAGTAGGTATTTGTAACTATGCTTTTACTAAAGAAATATTCATTCGGTTTCTTTCCTTGCTCCATACTAAACTTGTTCCATGACGCTGAATACGCGTTCGCAAGATGCATTACAGACAGAAATAGAAAGAACAAACGTGACATGCTTTTTCAATGCAGGACAGGTATTTATCTTTCGATTTCATAAAAAAATCAACTCAGCTTAAATCCACTTGATTCTCTTCAATGAGATGTGGTTGCATGACTGGATTTGTTACCGAATCACTGGCACAAAAATTGGGAGTGCAAGGCAGCAGATTTTAAACCTAAGCTTAATTCTGAGAAAAAACCCGGAGATATTACTGCTTCCCGGGAGCTCGGGAGATAAACTATTATTACCGGAGTCTCCCGGGCATTACGGGAGGGTTGGGAACCCTAGTTATATATGTAATTTTGTATTCGATACTCCGTTCCCCTCCCCCGACTCTGGTTATTACTGGTTTATTCCTGTAGGCGTCTGCCTCTATTGTTTATGGTTTCCTATTCTGTGAAAATGTGAAAGCTGAAGGCTACCTAGAATGTGCTAAGTTTATCGCCGTGGGTTCAAATCAAACCTATTATCGTGTTATACCGTTTTACCATAAGCATATGTGAATACAGTCCCGTACCATACCAGTGACTTTCCTTGACCACCAAGGCACCAACCAATACCATGACAATTACCATACCAAATACCATACCTATTTTCACCTAATTAGTCTTTATCATTTATAATAGGACTGGTTTAGAAAATAAGTTTCTTCAGAGTTCCTACCTAATGTGTTGCTTTACAAAGTTTTATAATTCTCCTACTTATCTATCGTTATAATAATAATTTATATATTATCCTAGTAATTTATATATTATCTTATAGCTACTCTTAGAAGAGGTAATTGTTCCGTCCGTAGTGCACATTCTCCCGTCGTCGCCGTCGTCGGCGCTTCCGCCGTCGCGCGAGCCTATAGGTAGCACAACGATCTTCTTTGTAGGCCGCCGACTTGTCCGCTGCTTGTGACCACGTCCACGACGCGCGTCTCTTCATCACGTCTTGGGTGTAGGGCCATCGACCTAGGTCATGTGTTGTGCGGCTGTGACTAGTCGCAGAGAAGCACGAGGTTTCTAGGCTAAGGGGCACGTCGCCGACGGTGTGGAGCTCCCGCCGGTGCTGGAGTAAGAGTAGATACTTCAGCATCCATCGGCGCCAGAACTCGTCCGCTAGGTACTGCACGCGTCGTCGCCTCGTTTTTTTCGCTGAATGCCCCCGGTCTGTTTGGTTGGGCCCAACAGTAGTTGGTTGGGTGTGAGTGCCTCAGGCGTCTCTGAAGTGACCGCGGCATGCGTCAGCGATCGTGAGTTGACCGAATATTCCACCTCGGCCAGCAGGGTGGCGAGCGTGTCGTCGCTCGGATGCCGCTCGTGCAGGGTGGTGTGAAGCGATTCCTTGACTGAGCGCACCAAGCGCTCCCATGCGGACAACCTGAAGGGGGCGGAGGTTGACCGAGTGGCCAAATACTACCGAGGAGTAAGTCATGACTGGGTGTATGACCGATTTGTAAAGTGTCACCTTATTTCTAAGGGACATTTTACTAGAATTTCTTGAGGGCGTTCTCAAGCTTATACCATTGTACCACTGTCTTGGTGGGAGGACTATCATTAGAGGGGGGGCCTAGCCGCATTATAACGGGACGATGGTCCGAGTCTAGTTCCTGCATCACCGATATGGATTGCATCCGAAGGGATACGTTCCGTAGCAGTGCGAGGTCCAAGTACTCGTTTCCATAGCCGGGGATGGGAGAGTACCGCGTGGGGCACATGGGGACAATCAGGTCTAAATCAAGGGATTCAAGACATTGGGTGAGGATACGTCCGTTTCGATTACGAATGCGGCAGTTCCACATCGGGTCTTTGGAGTTGAAGTCACCAGCCAGAATGACTGAGCTTCCTAGACTAAGGACTGATTCTAGGTCACTTTGAAGAAGCTTCCTATTTGGGCTAAGGTAGCAGGATGCAATGATGACTGATTGATGACCGGTCATCGCGAGCCTGCAGACAGAGACTTCTAAGTCTTGTAGGGGAGGGGGATCTAGAGGTATGCAGTGCAGGGACCTCCTGAAGTAAATGACAGTACCGCCCTTGGGGGCGTTCGTTCTGTCATTTCGGACAATTTGGTAGTTAGCTATCCTAGGATTGCTAGTCCCCTGCTTCAGGAAGGTCTCCTGTACTAGCAGAATGTCAATTTGGTGATTGACCAGAAAATGGTGGACGAGTTCTCTCTGGGATTTGAGTCCGTTAGCGTTAAAAAACGCTAACGAGATGGAGCGGGGTTTAAGTCTCTCAGGTTGTACAACCATTATTGAGACTTAAATGAGAGGGAGTCAAGGGAGGCCATGACGTCCTGATGATCAGAGATGATCATCAGTTTTTCGATGGCCGTTTTGGCTTGGCTAAGTTTGCGCAGGAGCGCAGTGACTTTGCCAAAGTCAACAGGCGGGGCGGGTCCTACCGAGCTCACCGGCGCGGCGGCAGGCGCCGGGCGGGGGCGTGGTT
This sequence comes from Eupithecia inturbata, assembly GCA_963662085.1. NCBI lineage: Eukaryota > Metazoa > Arthropoda > Insecta > Lepidoptera > Geometridae > Eupithecia > Eupithecia inturbata. Next base: position 3,682,133 of record OY759205.1, read on the forward strand.
GGGGTATGGGGGCGGGGCCGGGAGCACGAGATTGTGCCTGTGGGCGGGGGAGGGGAGGGGAGCAAGCTTTAGCCTGAGGGGCTATGCTTGTGTAGGCCAAGGGTTTGGCCCACGCAGAGGCGGCGGGGGGGCGGGGGACCATAGACACCTTTCCGGTTGTCTTGGTGTACTGGGGGGCGGGAGGGGCGAAGCGCTCCGGGGCCCTTGAGCGAACCTTGTTGTTGGCTCTCGGCGCCTTGGGGCAACCGCGATAGTTCGCGGTGTGTCCCTCGGCGTTGAAGAGCACGCAACTAGGGGGGGTCGCGTCATCGCGAGTGCGCTTGCAGTCAGCGGTGCCGTGGTCGCCCAGGCACTTGACGCAGCGCGGACGTGCGTTGCAATTGCGCGCAGAGTGCCCGTGAAGCTGGCACCTGTGGCACTGTCCGGGGGGGGGCCTAGGCGGAAGGGAGCCTCTACCGATAGGCCAGAGAGGCGACATACGGTCTTGAGACCGAATATCGCCTTCCCTTCGGGCGAAAGGTCAAGGATGACCAAGACTAGGTCGAACGGGCGTTTGCCTCTACCGCTATACATGCGGTGGACTTCCCTGACGGGGCAGCCCTGGGCGATGAGGTCATCTTTGACAGAGTCCGGGTTGAATTCGGCGGGAACGCCGCGGATGACAACCCGGAGGTTTTTTTCGCTCTCGAGGGCATAGGTGTGGAAACCTACGCTCTCTGCGCGAAAGAGGGCGGTGAGACGTCGGTGGTCGTCCGACGTCTGAACTTGAAGCTTTATCGATTCCTTGACCGATTGGGCTTTCAAGAAGTGAATGCCCTTTTTGGCAAGGAGCTTCTCCACGTTAGACCATTTGGCCTTCTCGCGGAGAAAGATCGGAGGGGGGGGTCTCTCCTTGCGGGGAGAAGACTGGGGCGCGGGGGCCGTGGGGGTCACGGGGGACGAGGGACGGGTTGGGGCCTTGGCGGTCTTGGGCGGAGTGACCTCAGCCGACGACTTGGCCTTAGCCTTCTTCCTCTTACGGTTGCCCGCGACGAGGTAGCCTTCGTCAGAGGAGGATGAGGGCGGAGGGTGGGGAAGATCGGACTCTGAGTCCGATCCGGATGAGTCACCGGACACTGTGACATCCATCTCTTCCTCGGGAGAGGAAGAGCGGGAGCGGGAAGGAGCGCGAGGGGAAGAGGCCGGGGATTCCGGAGAGTCCGGAATAGCCGGGGTAGGGGCGGCAGGAGCAGAGGGCTCCGCAGACACCGGTCGCGACAGCGACGTCTTTACCAAGTCGTCAAGTAGCGTCGGGTGCTGGGTAAATATTGCGCGGAGCAATCCGCGCAAACTATCCAACGATAAGTTGGATATGTCCATGGTGGACGTTTCTTACGCTTTAGGAGCGAGGGGAGATCCCTAAGCCCGGGGGGACACCCGGGGTAGGTGCGTGATCCCTCCCTGTCGGGTTAGACAGGGGGGGGGTGAGTACCTGCGTGTCCTGCCTAATATGCGTCCCTTATGCCACTCTTACGGGGCGAAAGGGGTGAGTAACTACCTATCGCTACCTGGGGTCGGCGAGGGTTCACCCCCAAGGCCGGTGGTCCCAGGCCCAGCCGGATTCTACTTTACTTTGAGGAAGTAAAGTAGGCGCACCGGGTCAGCGCCCAACCAAGTTCGTTGGCACGGTTACGTATCCCTTGGTTGACCACTAAAGGCGTGGATTTTGACTTTACAGGCCCCAAGAAACAAGATAGAGGGACCGCTTTGAAAAAAGCGAGAACCTCGAGAAGGCGCCGCTCTGAAAAGAGCGAAACGCTACGTTAGAATATAAGTCTTATAGAAACTCTGTTCTGAAAAGAACAGAATAGCTACAAGCCCAGAAACAGAATGGTAGTTCTGAAAAGAACTGATTTCTTTATTTCGTAAACGAAATAAGGTGCGAGAGCGCACACGAAAAACGTACGGAAAGGACTACGAGAGCTCTAACGAACGTATGACTCGCGCGAGCGCGAGCAACGGAATGATCTTAAAAAGAGAAAAAAAAGTTAACCGTGCCTCATATATTTATACTTTCTCACGTCCCGCGCTGCTATACGGCGTGTCGAGCGAGTTTTCTTTCCTCAATAGGTCCACTTGTTCGCATTTTCACTATTTTTGCACCGCACTTTTCAATATGTTTGAACCGCACTGTTCACTATGTTCGCACCGTACTGTGCACTATGTTTGCACTGCACTGTGCACTATGTATATTCGCTTTTTCATTATGTTCGCACTGATCACTTTGTTAGCCCTGTTCACTATGTTCGTACTTTTCATTATGTTAGCACCGCACTGTTCACTATGTTCGCACTTTTCACTATGTTCCCACCGCACTGTTCACTATGTTCGCACCGTACTGTGCACTATGTTTGCACAGCACTGTTCACTATGTTTGAACCGCACTGTTTACTTTGTTCGCACTTTTCATTATGTTCACACTGTTGACTACATATGTTCTCACCGCACTGTTCACTGTTCATTGGGGTTGCCTGCTCGCCCGCTGAATGCCGGTGACCCGCCCGGTCTTCCAGATGTCCGGAAAGTAGCCGGTACGGAGGACCCCATTGAAGAGCCGGGCGAGTGCGGTGACTCCGCGGCGAGGCAGCTGTGTGAGGGCCATGTTTGGGACTCCGTCGTGGCCTGGCGCCTTCCGCCTGGGTAGGCGAATGACGGCCTTCCGCACCTTGGCAGGGGAGATGAAGTACTCCCTGCCTAGGGGCGGTGTCGGGCAAAACAGGAAATCCCTTACGGTCTCCTCGACCTGGTGGTGGTGGTTAAGGGTGGCATAGGTGGCGTGACTGGACTTGTAGTTTGATCGATTCCTTGACCGATTGGGCTTTCACGAAATGAATGCCCTTTGAAGCGAGGAGTTTCTCCACGTTAGACCATTTGGCCTTCTCGCGGAGAACGATTGGAGGGGGGGTCTCTTCTTGCGGTGAGAAGACTGGGGCGCGGGGGACGTGGGACTGGTTTTGCCTTGGCACTCTTGGGCGGAGTGACCTCAGCCGACGACTTGGCCTTAGCCTTCTTCCTCTTACGGTTGCCCGCGACGAGGTAGCCTTCGTCAGAGGAGGATGAGGGCGGAGGGTGGGGAAGATCGGACTCGGAGTCCGATCCGGATGAGTCACCGGACACTGTGACATCCATCTCTTCCTCGGGAGAGGAAGAGCGGGAGCGGGAAGGAGCGCGAGGGGAAGAGGCCGGGGATTCCGGAGAGTCCGGAATAGCCGGGGTAGGGGCGGCGGGAGCAGAGGGCTCCGCAGACACCGGTCGCGACAGCGACGACTTTACCAAGTCGTCAAGTAGCGTCGGGTGCTGGGTAAATATTGCGCGGAGCAATCCGCGCAAACTATCCAACGATAAGTTGGATATGTCCATGGTGGACGTTTCTTACGCTTTAGGAGCGAGGGGAGATCCCTAAGCCCGGGGGGACACCCGGGGTAGGTGCGTGATCCCTCCCTGTCGGGTTAGACAGGGGGGGGGTGAGTACCTGCGTGTCCTGCCTAATATGCGTCCCTTATGCCACTCTTACGGGGCGAAAGGGGTGAGTAACTACCTATCGCTACCTGGGGTCGGCGAGGGTTCACCCCCAAGGCCGGTGGTCCCAGGCCCAGCCGGATTCTACTTTACTTTGAGGAAGTAAAGTAGGCGCACCGGGTCAGCGCCCAACCAAGTTCGTTGGCACGGTTACGTATCCCTTGGTTGACCACTAAAGGCGTGGATTTTGACTTTACAGGCCCCAAGAAACAAGATAGAGGGACCGCTTTGAAAAAAGCGAGAACCTCGAGAAGGCGCCGCTCTGAAAAGAGCGAAACGCTACGTTAGAATATAAGTCTTATAGAAACTCTGTTCTGAAAAGAACAGAATAGCTACAAGCCCAGAAACAGAATGGTAGTTCTGAAAAGAACTGATTTCTTTATTTCGTAAACGAAATAAGGTGCGAGAGCGCACACGAAAAACGTACGGAAAGGACTACGAGAGCTCTAACGAACGTATGACTCGCGCGAGCGCGAGCAACGGAATGATCTTAAAAAGAGAAAAAAAAGTTTTTTTTTTTTTCGAAAGGACTACAATGCTGTTGACCGCAGATGGCCATGACAGCGTTACCGGACTTTTGGCGGGCGCAGAAGGCGCCTCGCCGGTAAAGTTATGATGGGGCAACACGCACAAGGGCCACCACTTAGGTGCGAGCCTCGGCTTGGGCTGTCGCCAGATGCTACAAGAGGGAATGGAGGTTTCGCCAAGGTGCACGAATGCACCTATGGGCGGAAGCGGGGAATTCTTCGGCCCCGCATCCGGCGGGGTCGGTTTTTGGTCGGGTGTGTAGTGTGCGGAAGCGAATCGGTATCTGTTGCCGTCACCTCCGGGTTAGCGGCGGTGATTGGGTCAACGGGGTCACCGAGAACGTGTCTCGGTCTACGGAGGAGAGAACTCGTGGGAGGATCGTCAATGGGATAATCCGGTATCGTAGAGATCAAGGGATTATAATGATCTGAGGCCGTTTCATAATGACGCTGGGAAGCGGTCTTTATGAAGTGGGCTACGGACTCGAGATTAAGATCTCGATGGAGATCTTTGTTGCGCATGTACCACGGACAGCCCGTGGCTTGGCGCAGAAATCTATTTTGGACAACCTGAAGGGGGCGGAGGTTGACCGAGTGGCCAAATACTACCGACGAGTAAGTCATGACTGGGCGTATGACCGATTTGTAAAGTGTCACCTTATTTCTAAGGGACATTTTACTCTTCGCTCGAAGGAGACTGTTCGACCGGCTAAGTATGAACTTTGCGCGGTTGGTTACAGTGCGAATATGGGGTTTAAAACTAAGGCGGCGATCTAGTATCACCCCTAGGTATTTGGCTGACTTCACCCAGGGAATGGGTTTGCCAAAGAGGGAGAGGGTTCTGGGCTTAGAGTAATTCCGCGAGAAGTACACTGCTGCACTTTTCGTCGGATTCACTTCTATGCGCCATTGTCTGAACCAGGCACCTAAGGTGTCGAGTGCGGCTTGCAGTCTTATACTTACCCGACTTGCGTTCAAGTCGGATGCGTACAAAGCTGTGTCGTCCGCGAAGAGGGCAAGTTCGACTTGCGGGTGGCGGGGGATGTCGCTGGTGTACAGCGTAAAAAGGAGCGGAGCAAGGACAGATCCTTGGGGGACACCTGCTCGGATGGGTCGGGGGTCGGAGAGAGTGCCCTCCACGCGGTAGCGAAAGCTGCGATTCGACAAGTAGTCTCGTAGGATGAGTACGAGTCTGTCTGGCACACCTAGGGTGGAAAGCTTGTAAATCAAGCCATTGTGCCAGACTTTGTCGAAGGCTTTCGCTACGTCGAGGAAGACAGCTCCCGTACTGGCTGGCCAAGTGTGATGCCACATGGTCAGTATGTGCTCCGTGATGCGGAGCACCTGTTGGGGACAAGAGTGGTGAGCTCGAAAACCGAACTGCTCATCGGGTAAGAGCTTGTGCTCATTGACGTGGGACCAGAGACGACTCAGAAGGAGTCGCTCGTAGATCTTCCCCAGGGAACTGAGGAGACTGATAGGGCGGTAGGAGGAAGGTTCATTCGCCTTTTTGCCCGGTTTGTGGATGCCAATGACATTGGCTTCCTTCCAGACATCAGGGAAAGAACAAGTGGACATGGCTGCATTGAAGATGCTTACGAGGAGGTAAATGAGGGCAACAGGGAACCTTTTGAGTACTCTGTTACTGATGCCGTCCGAGCCGGGGGACTTTTTCGGTCGGAGATCTTTGATGATCGCTGCGACCTCTGCCGCCTTGACGTGGTCAAGGGTGGCGGAAGGGGGTAGGGACGCTAAGCGTTCGACTTCGCTATCCACCGTATCGAGGTGAGCTGGGTCGACGGGCTCAAGACTGGGGGAGCACTGGGCTTCCAGGCTTTCAGCCAGAGTATCGGCTTTGTCCTTATCTTCAAACGCGGGCGTTTGATGATTCGGACGTATAAGCGGGGGCATTATGGTGACTCCGTCTGCTTTCATTGAACGCGCCAGGTTCCAGTAGGCCTGGTGACCCGGTTTGATCGTTGAAAGCAGTTCGTCCCAAGAAGAGTTACGATGCTCTTGAATGGCCCTCTTAACCTTACGGCGAAGCGAGTTCATTCTAAAGCGGTTGGGATAGGTGGGATAGGAACTAAAGCGACGGGTCGCTGCGTTCTTCTCAGTGATCAGACGTCTGATATCATCTGGCAGGTCCCAGCGACGATCATTCGCCGCCGGCACCTGTTTCGATGATTCGCCGAAAGCCGATTGGACGTGTCTAGTCAGAGAGTCGACCGCGATCGCGATGTCGTCTACGGAGCTAATATCGTCGGGTATTTTTTCCAAGGCGGGTGAATAGATATTCTTGAGGGCGTTCTCAAGCTTATACCATTGCACCACTGTCTTGGTGGGAGGACTATCATTAGAGGGGGGGCCTAGCCGCATTATAACGGGACGATGGTCCGAGTCTAGTTCCTGCATCACCGATATGGATTGCATCCGAAGGGATACGTTCCGTAGCAGTGCGAGGTCCAAGTACTCGCTTCCATAGCCGGGGATGGGAGAGTACCGCGTGGGGCACATGGGGACAATCAGGTCTAAATCAAGGGATTCAAGACATTGGGTGAGGATACGTCCGTTTCGATTACGAATGCGGCAGTTCCACATCGGGTCTTTGGAATTGAAGTCTCCAGCCAGAATGACTGAGCTTCCTAGACTAAGGACTGATTCTAGGTCACTTTGAAGAAGCTTCCTATTTGGGCTAAGGTAGCAGGATGCAATGATGACCGATTGATGACCGGTCATCGCGAGCCTGCAGACAGAGACTTCTAAGTCTTGTAGGGGAGGGGGATCTAGAGGTATGCAGTGCAGGGACCTCCTGAAGTAAATGACAGTACCGCCCTTGGGGGCGTTCGTTCTGTCATTTCGGACAATTTGGTAGTTAGCTATCCTAGGATTGCTAGTGCCCTGCTTCAGGAAGGTCTCCTGTACTAGCAGAATGTCAATTTGGTGATTGACCAGAAAATGGTGGACGAGTTCTCTCTGGGATTTGAGTCCGTTAGCGTTAAAAAACGCTAACGAGATGGAGCGGGGTTTAAGTCTCTCAGGTTGTACAACCATTATTGAGACTTAAATGAGAGGGAGTCAAGGGAGGCCATGACGTCCTGATGATCAGAGATGATCATCAGTTTTTCGATGGCCGTTTTGGCTTGGCTAAGTTTGCGCAGGAGCGCAGTGACTTTGCCAAAGTCAACAGGCGGGGCGGGTCCTACAGAGCCCACCGGCGCGGCGGCAGGCGCCGGGCGGGGGCGTGGTTGGGGTATGAGGGCGGGGCCAGGAGCACGAGATTGTGCCTGTGGGCGGGGGAGGGGAGGGGAGCAAGCTTTCGCCTGAGGGGCTATGCTTGTGTAGGCCAAGGGTTTGGCCCACGCAGAGGTGGCGGGGGGGCGGGGGACCATAGACACCTTTCCGGTTGTCTTGGTGTACTGGGGGGCGGGAGGGGCGAAGCGCTCCGGGGCCCTTGAGCGAACCTTGTTGTTGGCTCTCGGCGCCTTGGGGCAACCGCGATAGTTCGCGGTGTGACCCTCGGCGTTGCAGAGCACGCAACTAGGGGGGGTCGCGTCATCGCGAGTGCGCTTGCAGTCAGCGGTGCCGTGGTCGCCCAGGCACTTGACGCAGCGCGGACGTGCGTTGCAATTGCGCGCAGAGTGCCCGTGAAGCTGGCACCTGTGGCACTGTCCGGGGGGGCCTAGGCGGAAGGGAGCCTCTACCGATAGGCCAGAGAGGCGACATACGGTCTTGAGACCGAATATCGCCTTCCCTTCGGGCGAAAGGTCAAGGATGACCAAGACTAGGTCGAACGGGCGTTTGCCTCTACCGCTATACATGCGGTGGACTTCCCTGACGGGGAAGCCCTGGGCGATGAGGTCATCTTTGACTGAGTCCGGGTTGAATTCGGCGGGAACGCCGCGGATGACAACCCGGAGGTTTTTTTCGCTCTCGAGGGCATAGGTGTGGAAACCTATGCTCTCTGCGCGAAAGAGGGCGGTGAGACGTCGGTGGTCGTCCGACGTCTGAACTTGGAGTTTTATCGATTCCTTGACCGATTGGGCTTTCAGGAAGTGAATGCCCTTTTTGGCAAGGAGCTTCTCCACGTTAGACCATTTGGCCTTCTCGCGGAGAAAGATCGGAGGGGGGGGTCTCTCCTTGCGGGGAGAAGACTGGGGCGCGGGGGCCGTGGGGGTCACGGGGGACGAGGGACGGGTTGGGGCCTTGGCGGTCTTGGGCGGAGTGACCTCAGCCGACGACTTGGCCTTAGCCTTCTTCCTCTTGCGGTTGCCCGCGACGAGGTAGCCTTCGTCAGAGGAGGATGAGGGCGGAGGGTGGGGAAGATCGGACTCGGAGTCCGATCCGGATGAGTCGCCGGACCCTGTGATATCCATCTCTTCCTCGGGAGAGGAAGAGCGAGAGCGGGAAGGAGCGCGAGGGGAAGAGGCCGGGGATTCCGGGGAGTCCGGAATAGCCGGGGTAGGGGCGGCGGGAGCAGAGGGCTCCGCAGACACCGGTCGCGACAGCGACGTCTTTACTAAGTCGTCGAGCAGCGTCGGGTGCTGAGTAAATATTGCGCGGAGCAATCCGCGCAAACTATCCAACGACAGGTTGGATATGTCCATGGTGGACGCTTTAAGAGCGAGGGGAGATCCCTAAGCCCGGGGGGACACCCGGGGTAGGTGCGTGATCCCTCCCTGTCGGGTTAGACAGGGGGGGGGTGAGTACCTGCGTGTCCTGCCTAATATGCGTCCCTTATGCCACTCTTACGGGGCGAAAGGGGTGAGTAGCTACCTATCGCTACCTGGGGTCGGCGAGGGTTCACCCCCAAGGCCGGTGGTCCCAGGCCCAGCCGGATTCTACTTTACTTTGAGGAAGTAAAGTAGGCGCACCGGGTCAGCGCCCAACCAAGTTCGTTGGCACGGTTACGTATCCCTTGGTTGACCACTAAAGGCGTGGATTTTGACTTTACAGACCCCAAGAAACAAGATAGAGGGACCGCTTTGAAAAAAGCGAGAACCTCGAGAAGGCGCCGCTCTGAAAAGAGCGAAACGCTACGTTAGAATATAAGTCTTATAGAAACTCTGTTCTGAAAAGAACAGAATAGCTACAAGCCCAGAAACAGAATGGTAGTTCTGAAAAGAACTGATTACTTTATTTCGTAAACGAAATAAAGTGCGAGAGCGCACACGAAAAACGTACGGAATGGACTACGAGAGCGAACGTATGACTCGCGCGAGCGCGAGCAACGGAATGTTGGTGTTGAAAAAAAAAAAAAAAAAAAAAAAAAAATGAGAAAAAAAAAGTTAACCGTGCCTCATATATTTATACTTTCTCACGTCCCGCGCTGCTATACGGCGTGTCGAGCGAGTTTTCTTTCCTCAATAGGTCCACTTGTTCGCATTTTCACTAATTTTGCACCGCACTTTTCAATATGTTTGAACCGCACTGTTCACTATGTTCGCACCGTACTGTGCACTATGTTTGCACTGCACTGTGCACTATGTATATTCGCTTTTTCATTATGTTAGCACCGCACTTTTCACTATGTTCGCACTTTTCACTATGTTCCCACCGCACTGTTCACTATGTTCGCACCGTACTGTGCACTATGTTTGCACAGCACTGTTCACTATGTTTGAACCGCACTGTTTACTTTGTTCGCACTTTTCATTATGTTCACACTGTTGACTACATATGTTCTCACCGCACTGTTCACTATTCATTGGGGTTGCCTGCTCGCCCGCTGAATGCCGGTGACCCGCCCGGTCTTCCAGATGTCCGGAAAGTGGCCGGTACGGAGGACCCCATTGAAGAGCCGGGCGAGTGCGGTGACTCCGCGGCGAGGCAGCTGTGTGAGGGCCATGTTTGGGACTCCGTCGTGGCCTGGCGCCTTCCGCCTGGGAAGGCGAATGACGGCCTTCCGCACCTTGGCAGGGGAGATGAAGTACTCCCTGCCTAGGGGCGGTGTCGGGCCAAACAGGAAATCCCTTACGGTCTCCTCGACCTGGTGGTGGTGGTTAAGGGTGGCATAGGTGGCGTGACTGGACTTGTAGTCTGATCGATTCCTTGACCGATTGGGCTTTCACGAAATGAATGCCCTTTGAAGCGAGGAGTTTCTCCACGTTAGACCATTTGGCCTTCTCGCGGAGAACGATTGGAGGGGGGGTCTCTTCTTGCGGTGAGAAGACTGGGGCGCGGGGGACGTGGGACTGGTTTTGCCTTGGCACTCTTGGGCGGAGTGACCTCAGCCGACTTGGCCTTAGCCTTCCTCCTCTTACGGTTACCCGCGATGAGGTAACCTTCGTCAGAGGATGACTCGGGCGGAGGGTGGGGGAGATCGGACTCGGAGTCCGATATGGGTGACTCACCAGACTCTGGGATATCCATCTCTTCTTCCTCGGGAGAGGAAGGGCGGAAGGGAGCGCGAGGGGAAGTGGCCGGGGATTCCGGAATGGCCGGGGTAGGGGCAGGGGCAAGGGCGGCGGGAGCGGAGGGCTCCGCAGCCACCGGGCGCGTCAGCGACGTCTTTACTAGGTCTTCTAGTAGCGACGGGTGCTGAATGAATATTGCGCGGAGCAGTCCGCGCAAACTATCCAACGATAGATTAGAGATGTCCATGGACGTTTTAGGGCACGCTTTATGAGCGACGAGGGAGAGATCCCTAAGCCCGGGGGGACACCCGGGGTAGGTGCGTGATCCCTCCCTGTCGGGTTAGACAGGGGGGGGGTTGAGTACCTCCGTGTCCTGCCTATATGCGTCCCTTATGCCACTCTTACGGGACGAAAGGGGTGAGTATCTACCTATCACTACCTGGGGTCGGCGAGGGTCCACCCCCAAGGCCGGTGGTCCCAGGCCCAGCCGGATTCTACTTTACTTTGAGGAAGTAAAGTAGGCGCACCGGGTCAGCGCCCAACCAAGTTCGTTGGCACGGTTACGTATCCCTTGGTTGACCACTAAAGGCGTGGATTTTGACTTTACAGGCCCTAAGAAACAAGATAAAGGGACCGCTTTGAAAAAAGCGAGAACCTCGAGAAGGCGCCGCTCTGAAAAGAGCGAAACGCTACGTTTGAATTTAAATTTAAGTCATATAGAAACCCAGTTCTGAAAAGAACTGAATAGCTACAAGCCCAGAAACAGTAAGGTAGTTCTGAAAAGAACTGATTTATTTCGCGAACGAAATAGGGTGCGTGAGCGCACTCGAAAATCGCACGGCAGCTCAAGCAAAATCGAACGTATGACTCGCGCGGGCGCGAGCAACGGAATGTGAGAAAAAAGAAGTTAACCGTGCCTCATATATTTATTCTTTCTCACGTCCCGCGCTGCTATACGGCGTGTCGAGCGAGTTTTCTTTCCTCAATAGGTCCACTATGTTCGCATTTTCACTATTTTCGCACCGCACTGTTCAATATGTTTGAACCGCACTGTTCACTATGTTCGCACCGTACTGTGCACTATGTTTGCACTGCACTGTGCACTATGTATATTCGCTTTTTCATTATGTTAGCACCGCACTTTTCACTATGTTCGCACTTTTCACTATGTTCCCACCGCACTGTTCACTATGTTCGCACCGTACTGTGCACTATGTTTGCACAGCACTGTTCACTATGTTTGAACCGCACTGTTTACTTTGTTCGCACTTTTCATTATGCTACCCTGGATATTGATGTTAGGGGTTGATATGGATAAACTTAAGATGGGAGTTAAAATGACCGAACGACACGGAGGTTGTCCGGGACTAGGATATAATCGGAATCAGTCGGCACGGCACCTATGCAAGTGGACTGTAGGCTATCATGTGCCGATGTGCTTTCCGACTCCGATTATCCTTATGTCGGCCTCTGTTTGCTGGGATTCTGTGTGGGTCAAGATTGAAACAATGGCGTGAATTCAGGTACAACGGCAGGTCCGTGGAGCGGCGGTGAGAGAGAGAGGTCTGTTCCTTCCTGTTGTTATTGCGCGCACGTGTTGTCTCGAGGCTGGCCTGTTGCTGACTCTCGGTGTACTCTCTTCATCTTCATCTCACCCCCTGTGGGGGGGGTGGGGATAGGGTATCGGGGCTGTGCCCCCTGACCCTGGCTCGTCTCCGCCCATTACTATGGGCGGGTCTATTGGGTTTTGCAAGCATGGATTATTTAGCCACCACCGCCAGTGCCGCCTGTAGCCTCGGTGCGATCTGGCCCTGCCGGGTGAGATCCCTGGTTGCCCAGGGAAGGCCCAGCGAACCGATCAGCGACCGAGGCAGCGGCCACCGGTGGTGGCGCCAAATTTGGTGTGTCAGCTTCTCTGTTTTCTGCGAACTCTCTGACGTACGGCTTGTGCTTCCGCTTTCCAGGTAGGTCCGGTGGTCTGGCGTGTTGTGGGGCTATCTCCCTAACATGCTGGTGCTCGGAAGCGTCTGCTTTTCCAAACATGTTAGAGAGTAGCCGGTTGATAAAGTCTCCCGTTCTCTCCATCTTGAGGTCTCTGAGGATGGTTGCGTTTCTTACGTACCGCGGTGCCCCCACGATCCTTCGAAGTGCGATGTTTTCCTGCGCTTGGAGTCGGTTTCTGTTTGTTACACTCAGATACGGGTACCATGCTGGAGCTGCGTAGGTGAGCCGTGATCTGAGGTAGGTTTTAATTTTCGTCCGAAGCGGCAGGCGCGATTCGAGAACCGGTAGGAGCTTGCTTCGCGCTCCCCTGATTTGGCCAATCAATTGGTCGATATGCTTCTTGAAGCTGAGGCGTCGGTCGATGGTGACACCCAGGTATTTGACGTCTGGTTGCCACGGGATGTCCTTGTCCATCAGCTTCAAGGGAGTTGGCAGCCTTGCCAACTCCCTTGCAGCCCCCGTGACGATGGCTTGGGTCTTTGCCACATTCACAGAGAGCCTCCACTTCTGTAACCATTCTGGTAGGACGTTGAGGCTTGGTTGCAGTCGTTTCACGGCGTATTCTGCTCGGTAGGATGATGCGTAGTAGGCTGCGTCGTCTGCGTAGAGTGCGAGCTTTGCTTGCCCGACGACAGGGATGTCATCGGTGTACCAAGCATAGCATACGGGTGAGAGGCAGCTTCCTTGTGGGACTCCAGCTTTTATGGGTTTCTCCACCGAGAGCTCGTTTTCGACTGCAACCATGAAGCTGCGTTTTCGAAGGAAGCTTTCGATTATGAGGATGAGCTTCTTTGGGGTGCCGGACTTGATCAATTTGTATAGCAGACCCTCGTGCCATACCTTGTCGAACGCTTTCTCCATATCTAGCATGACTGCAACGACATATTCCTTCTTGTTGTGGCTGGTGACCATTTCACTCACTATTCTGTATGTGAATAAATAAATAAATAAAATTTATTCAAAGAACGTAAATAGACAATACATTAGTGCACTAACGAATATGTATAGCTAAGTATAACAATTTAGCCTGAACTAGGTAATCCTGTGTTTCAGGCGACAGTAGTGCTAATCTATACTTATAATTATTAAATAAAATAATCACTTACTATTACGATAAAGGCATTTAGTTTAACAATGTTGTTTATGTTACAAACAATTTGTGCATAATACACAAATTGTATAGTATGCAGGTACATAAATTGAGTAAAAACTTGATTAATCACTATTCTAACTAGGTTAACATTACGTATAAAAATATAATTCACTTGATAATTTCTAATAGCTTCTCTGTATCATCGTAGGATAGACTTTGAAGTGTACATTTAATAGTTTTTTTACAATTATTATAGTTAAGCGCGTAAAAATTAGACATTGAATTTAGTCTGTTGTATAGGAACGGACCAAGAAATAGATAAAATTTGTTCGCAAAGGAAAATTTTAGGGTTGTTGGTTGAGGGCAAACGAATGAATGATGTGTTCTTAAATCTAAATCTATGGAGCTAAATCTTAAGTTCTCTATGGCCGTCCGGAACATTCTCCCGCCGTCCAGTGGCTCCGCGGTCGTCGCTGGAACCTTCTGTGGTGCAGGACGGCTCGTCCCTCGGCAGGATGATCACGTTCTTGGTCGGTCTTCTCAGCACGCCCCCTTTTGTCCGCACGTCGATGGTTCGTACGACTCCGTCCGCTCCTGGGTAGACTGCAACAATGACCCCCCCTGGGCCAGGTGTTGGAGTCCGCGATGAGCACTAGGTCGCCCACCTGGGCGGCAAGGCCGTTGCTGTTTGGTTGTCGGCGGTGTTGTAGCTCGGGGAGATACTCTCTGAGCCAGCGGGCCCAGAAAGTATCGGGAAGGCGTTGTGAAGCGACCTGCCTATCAGGTCTCCATCGGTGAAGGGGCCGAGCGCAGGGGTGCGCCCCGGCCTTAGTAGCAGGAAGTAGTTCGGAGTGAGGGCTTCTCCTCGGGGTCCACTGAGACATGGGTCAGTGGGCGACTGTTGACTGTAAATTCCACTTCGGCAAGAAGAGTGAGGAGTACTTCCTCGCATGGTTGGCGCTCGCACAGCGTGGCTGCGAGCGCTGCTTTGACGCTGCGGACTAGGCGTTCCCAGGCCCCGCCCATGAATGGGGCCCCGGGAGGGTTGAAGCGCCAGGTAATGCCTCTGGATGAGGCCTCGCAGGCAGTCGTGCTGTCCAGCGCGGCGCGAAGCTCCTTGTCAGCCCCGCGCAGATTGGTCCCGTTGTCGGACCAGATCTCGATGGGGCAGCCTCGGCGCGCGATCATGCGTCGCAAGGCCATGACTGCGGCGCCCGTCGACAGGTCGGAGGCGAGCTCAAGGTGGACTGGGTGGTTAGGCAGGTGAACAGCGCTACGTAGCGCTTCGCCGTTGCACGCCCGACTCTCACGGCCAGCGGGCCGAAGTAGTCAAGGCCTGTGTGGGTGTACGGCCTGCAGTGGTGCGCCAGCCTTGCAGACGGGTGATTGCTTGTTGCCGGCTGCGGGGTTGGTGCCTTCCTCAGGTGGCAATGCAGACAGCGGTGGATGGCCATGCGTGCTGTCGTCCGCAGGCGCAGGATCCAGAAGTGCTGGCGGCACTCGTTTATGGTCGCCTCGACACCTTTTTCAGGTTTTCCAATTGGATTAGCCACTTCCCATGGCGGCACTAGGTCTTCGGGGATGGGTTCATCCCACCCGGTTCCCCTGCGCCATATCTCCTGTAAAAACTGTTTGGCTCGAGTGGTGACTGGTGAAGCGAAGCCTAAAGGATCGAACACTGACATTAGGATCTTCAGCATCTCCCTCTTAGTTGGCTGCTTCTTCGTTTTTATATTCTGTGGCAGACGCGTCATGTCGAGGTTGAATGCAATCTTGTCTGTTATTGGATTCCAAGGGTACGCTCGGCCCTTGTCCCGTCGTCCAGTTGACGCGGCGTCTGTAGCTGTCCGGGCTCGAGCGCTTCTAGGACTTCTGTGCTGTTAGATGTCCACTGTCTTAGGTTGAATCTCGCTTTCAACTGTATCTCCTTAACTTGATTTGCCACAGCTATTGCTTCCTCTGTTGACTGAAAGCTCTGTAAATAATCATCCATATAGTGATTTTTGACTATGGCTCTAGCTGCGGCTGGATATTCTGTGCTGTGTTTGTTTGCGTTACGGTCTTTTACAAATATCGCTGTCGCCGGTGAAGATGTTGCTCCGAATATCAGGGAGGTCATTCTGTATTCTTCGGGTGGTGAGTCACCTCTTCTGTCTTCCCTCCATAGATATCGCAGAGCGTCTCTATCTTTTTCCTTTATCTTCACCAGCATGAACATTTCAGCTATGTCCGCTGAAACCGCTATTTCATGTTGTCGAAAACGCATTAATAAGATTTTCTTGAATTTGAAGTTCCTTTCGGCGTATTTCTGTGAGCCGTTCTTCTGCTTCAAGCTCCGCTTGTCGGATACGCAGCGCAATGCTAGCGTTTGATTGCTGCGAACATACTGAAGGAGCGCGACTACCCGGTTGTCATCGAGGTTCGGTCGCGCTTCGCTCGGCCATGTCCCGTGTGGTATGAACGTTCGCGGCGGGGTTGGTTGTCGTCATCATAGCATCACTAGTAATCCGTGCTTCAGGTGCAGACGGTCCGGGTTCTACTCGCGCGTCGGGGTTCGGTACGGTTGGTGCGTCGGGGTGCGTGCTGTCTGACGGCGATGCAGGGTAATCATGGTATACCCTTAGTGCGGCGGTCTTCATCCTCCTTGTGACTGGTGGGCTTCTTGTTGTCATCTTCTTCGGCACTTGAATGCCCCTAACGGTCCCTATCAGTCCGTCAGGAGGTGCCCGCCCAAAGGCTGACGTTCGCTCCTTCGGGGATGGATACGTTGGGATAGGAGGGGGGGGGTTCCACCCAGCAGAGGGGAACACAACAAACACGGGGTGCTCGCGAATCGGCTGGAATGTCCGATCCCCTTGGGCGTGTGCCTGCAGTCTGGCGACCCGTGTTGTGTGTCCCTTACCGGCGAGGAGTGCACTTCAGCCCGCGCTGTCCTTGCGCTCTTGTTGGACTGGCGATGCCGCACAAACACCACACCGCCCGAAGGCGTTTACCCGTTGACTACTTCGTAATATCACCGTTAGGTATCCGTAAGTCAACGGGCCGCGGTAACGCGGGTTACTTGTCACTTGCTTTTTCATGAAGGATTTATTTTTCTTTCAAAGAAATCGGTTGCTACTTTTTTGCGCGTGAGCGTTATTTTTTTAGGAGAGACCCTTATTGTGCGCTTGCCGTTTACAACTTAACAATTTTCTCTGTTTTTAATTTAGTGCATAATATTTATTATTTCCACAAATCACATAAAATATCAGGCACGAAAACAAATTCAGCTAAGTATGTATACTTCTATTGCTATATAATATGCTATATAATTATTAGGCACTGAAAAACGGCTTGGTGCACTTCTTCAGGCTTATATTAGGCACAGAAACAAATGGATTTTTTTTATTATAAAACAACAGATTGTCACTAAAATTGTTAACAAAGAATCTTCAACACCGTGCGATATAACATTCTAATTTATTTTGTACTTCAAGTTTATTTTGCTTATGACGACGCCACTCAAAATTCCGATATTTTAAGCTGAGAACGATCAATTATGGTTTATGTATGTATTACCTTTTACTCTACCTTCTCCTCACTTTCCCCCTCCCAATATTTTCAAGTAATAAGTACCATGAGGTTCTACATACATATATACATAGGTAGTTACTTATTATCTGCAGCTATAATGATAGCATCATCAGTTAGTCCACTGCTGGACATAGGCCTACCTTAATGAGCGCCATAGCGCTAGGACTCACCGGGCTACCTCAGGCTACCGTTCTTGACCTAACTATCACTTGTTATAAATATACGGACAGTAGTACATATCTCTGAACATGACATCAATGTTTGCACCTTCCCATTCCACTACATTTCTTCGTAATAAGATTGAAATAGCTTTAAGCAATAAGGCCGCTTTTTAAATTTAGGTTTAGATAGATAGATAGAATATTCTTTATTGCACAAAAGTTGTACATAAGCGAACATAATGCTACATAGCATTGTGTTCGCTAACCTAGGTTTAGATATAAGATATTTTATTTACTTTTGTGTTTTACTTACTTTTGCACAACAAAGTGTTACTTAATTACGTGTGTATTTAATTTATTCAATACCTGTAAATGTTATTTTGCCCTATCCGTGTGTTTATGGTAGGTATAATAGCGGTACTATACAACTCTAGAGCCGGGTACTGACGTGTGTTACGGGGCGTAATGTACCATACGCAGCGAGCATGACGTTACGCTGTGTGCTAAAATCCGTTTCGTTGCGAACGCCTTTTCCTGTACTGACTGCACGAACGCTCGCTGTGTGACACATTACATTACCCACTTTAACATGCAACCCGCGACACCTGCACCGCCTTGTCTTTAAGTGTTTATTCTTTCCTTGATGATTTTGTATTTATACCGATTAAATGCAGTCTGCGTCTTGGGGACGCTTCCAACTGGTATTGATATGGATCGGTTGAGCTACCTGTAGATTGTTTTGCAACTAACTGCAGATTGCAGTTAGCACAATTGTAAATACTAGTACTAATTGGTTTTGTTCTTTGATTTTAATACCTGCTTACTTTTAATGAATTTTTGAAGTAGATTAATGTTTTAGCTTTATATTCATTTATATACATTGGTGTTGATTCAGATGTCGCCAAAAGATAACTGATTTAACAGGAATTAATATGATGCCTTCCTTTTTATTTCGATCGTTATGAAAGGTAAGGCACCATTTTTAGTGCTGGTAAATTAGTTTAGTTTTTGCGACACCTGAATTTTAATTTTAAGGTGTAGTATTTACTAATATTTTTATTTTCGATATTATGACGGTTCATTATGATATAAAATAAAATGTAATACTTGAAACCATTGGAATTTTATTTATTGTATGTGCATGATAGACAGAAACTCAGAAGCCAATATTTAGAATACCCAATAAGGTTTAGTCTTTCAAGTATTTATTTTGCAATATTTATATGCAATAGCTACAATGTTAGAGGTCATCAACATTTCACATAAAGGTTAGGTATTAGGATCCTATTAAACGCAATGCATCTTGGGAGGTAGCTAAGCAATGCGCGCCATTTTGTGAAAAGGATAGGTACCTACTCGTATATAGGATTTCGCGTTCATAGGAGCGGGACAGAGCATACGTTTTGAAACGGGGCGGCGTAAGCGGAAAAAACAAGTTTTTGCTAATTTACAAGAAAACTACACTACATAAGAAGAAACTGGTTCAAGGAGCCAAATTATCCATACTACCTCTAATATTATAAATTCGAAAGTAACTCTGTCTGTCCGCTGACGCCTTTGCCTTTTCCTTTTGCCTTTTCACGCCTTATCGGTGGAACGGATTTCAATGAAATTTGGCAGGGAGGTAGATGGTACCCCGGGGGCGGACAAGGAACCAAAGAAAACATTTAGAATTTTATGTAATTCTAGTTTTTACCACGGTCCCGTAAGTACCTACTGAGATCTAGGCCTTGTTTGACAACCAAACCCAAAAGGTTCGCCCTTTATTACAACACTAAAGTTGCCTAGAGCATGGGGTCTCATTCCATAGAAAAGTTTTTCGGTTCAAAAAATTACAATAGATGGCTTAGGTGTATCGTTTAGGTATTTACATATTATATCACCTGAAGCGAGACATATTTTACACTATGTGTGATGTGATACTGATGAGGCATCTGTACTAGTATTATAAAATCTGTGCCTAAAGTATTACACAGAGTAATTATCTAAAGTCTAGGTTGACCTAAGTTTATATTAATCTAATGTTTCGTCCATAAATTCTTTAATTTAGTATATTGCTGAAGCCTTCAGTAAAAAGTATCAGCTCCGGCTAGACAATCACAAAAACAAACTCCTCCCAACTACAAGGATCTGGAACCCTTGAATTTTCTAGACTGAAGAGACACAGTATCCCAAACCTAGCTGAAAGATTCATAAACAAAAACTTAGAGGTGACTCACTGGAGTCAACTCTACTAAAGACACAAAAGCAGATCATATCGGAGAGCAGATTGGATTATTGTTCATTGTGACAGATCGCCAAGAGTCAGAATGAAAAAGGAAAAAAAAAAAATTTAGTATAATAATAATAAAGCCTTTTTTGATCGGATAACTTATTTTTCTTTTATATAATTGAGTGATAAGTTTTATTTAGGGGTTTTTTGGGTATATTGTAAGAGTAGGTTTGTTTATTTTATTATAGGTATAGGAAGTAAAATGGTCAAAGGAATTCCAGGAAGAGCTTAGCTTATGCGTACGCAATATTTGAATGGCACCTCTGGGTACCTAGCGAATACCGCGCATCCGTGCAGGTAGGCAAAGAGTGTATAGTTTACCATGCCTTTACGTAGGACTTCATCATCTTAATATAATATAGGCGAAAGTTTTAAGCCGTTGTTGTGAATATCTTTGGCTAAAGACTACGCCAAAACTACTGAATAGACCGGGTTCAAATTTTGCACATGTAAAGATCTGGACCTGGAATAACATAGGCTACATTTTATTCAAAAAAAAACGCGTGCAAAGTCGTGGCCAGAAGTAAGTTTTTTCATAATTTTCTACAAAAAAGTTCTCAGCATAGAGGGCATCGTAGAGGAAGCCACATCCTAAACAACCTCTGTTCGAACCCCGAGACCAACAAACAACAGACGTAACCGCGCCACCCCCGGCCAACGAGACACTTGCTACTCTTGAAGACATCAAAAGAACTTTCCCTTATTCAAATTAATGATAGATCTTTCGATTTTCGTGTGCTTATAAACCATCAACCCTTGTGAAAGGCGGTTTGAATTGTGGGGATTGTGCTGACCAATATCATCGCTGCCCCCTGGATGGAAGCCAAGAGACTAGTTAAGGAGATTCCATTGGGTCAATTCGTATCAATCCAGAGGTAAGTCAATTTATTGAATAGAATATAAATTAATAAAAAATAAATAATGCTGGACAACCCACACATCATCATCTAGCACCAGGCTATGCAGAGCTTGTGTTATGGGTACTAGATGACTGATAAACTTAATACAATACATTACATAGATAGGTATTTTATTAGTATACATATTAAATACCTAGAACAAATATCTGCAGATCGTACAAACATTTGTCCCAAGACGTGAATCTAACCCGCAACCTGCTTCGCAGGCGGACCTTCGCCCGCCGCGCCTTATCGGTCGTCAACATAAATAACTAATGATTGCTGCAGTGACGATCCGAATACCTAGTCATTGCTCCCTGGTGTGCGAGACGTTGAACTGCGCGCAAGAACGATTTAACTAAAGCGCCACCTGCACAGAACTATTGACAACTTAAGAGTTACAGTGACAAATAGTTGTTTACTACTTGCCCCCAGATGGTGCGGCATAGTTGAAGTTCTGGTATTCTCAAAAACGACAGTCTTCTACATTCGCTACTTGCCACTAGATGGCACTGTGTGCTATAAAAAAGTTGCATGACATGAATAGATAACCAACTATTTTATAGACTAAATGCGACGAATTTATAAAAGTGAACAGATAACATTCATCTCAAATTATTTTTCAAACAGCCTTACTAGTTAGAAGGTCTACTCCAAAACAAATTTGAATCAGATAAATTATTTTTCGGAGATTTAGTACCCTACCTTACATGCAGCGCCTAAAATCGTGTGTTTTTAGAACTGATTTTTAATGAAAAGGATTTCCATAAAAGTGCCACCCGTTGGAAGTTGTTGACTACTTGCCACTAGATGGCGCTTAGGGTTCCGTACCCAAAGGGTGCCAACGGGGCCATGTTACTAACTCTCCGGTAGCAGAGGCGTAAGTCTGTCTGGGCGTGATTAAGACGTCTACGTGTCCATCACATCTCGACTGTTGGTAGTCCGGTAGCTATAGTGAACGTGACGAGTAGCTGTCGAGCAGACGACTAAACAGGATTATTAATTTATTTGCTTATATAATAGTAAAAAAAAATATTGCTGATAAAATCTTCGTTACCTATTTTAATGTATTAGTATTTCTACATGGTAAAATAACAATGAATAAGCGATTTTAGCGCCATGTTTTGGTAATATATAGAACTACACGGTCCATGGTAGTTGTAGTTGCATTACTAAGAGATGGCGTTAGAGTCGCGATTCTGCAAATATAATTTACACCTTATTTTAGGTGCCTACGTATATTTATCACTTTATAACACTCCGACAAAACTGAGGTACCAATCTACAAATCGATTTATCACTAAACATTGGTCACTGATTGGTAGTGTGGATATTTCTTTAGGTACCAATGTAGTACGGTAAGAAAACTTAAAAAATAATTTTCTGCTACTGTTTTCTCTACCAAAAGAAAAATTCAAGCAATAACACAGTCTCCACGAAGCACCGGCATGTGGTGGGTCCAGGCGGCTGCGGCGGCAGCAGCTGAGCCGGTTTTGGTCGTGACGGCTGCAGCGTCCTAAATCGCGGTTGTGACGGTTGCAGCGTCCTAGATCGGGGTCGTGACAGCTGCAGCGTCCGAGTTGGTCGTGGCGATGGCGGCACCGTCGTCGTCAGCGTCGCGTCGTCTGTCGCCTGGGCGGGGAGGGTGATGCGCCCGTACTGAAATAATAATTTATTGAGCATATTTTTTTATTGTACATTTCTAGAGATATATTTATAGAAACAGTTTATTTCAAAACCATCCCAAAATATAAAATAAGCTTATTGACTAATTGTACAAAATCATAGGTTATGTAATGGTGAAAATAAATGTCGATGAAGAAAACTAACACTCAGAAAACTAATTATTCAAATTAAAAACTAAATCCGTCAAGTGCGAGTGTAACTCGCGCGCCGAGGGTTTCGAATGTATGTCAAATATAGAAATATGTTTTTTAAAATATTTTAAGAAGTAGGTTTATATGTACTAAACTACAGAAATTTCATCATATCAAATGAAAGGTATCGGTTAGTACCTCTCAAAAGGTTTAAAATCAGACATTTAGGCATAGGTTTCATACTTTTTGAAATATTTTGAAAAAAGTCGAAAATTACCCATTCCCCCCCTCTACCTCCGAAGTTTGCAGAGCGATCCATCTTAAATGTATGTAGCGTTTGTAGAGGATCTATATTTTACAAGAAAAAATATAGAGAAGTCTGTACCTTCCTAAGTACAACACTTTTTGCAAAATTTACAAAAAGGGGGAACCACTTTCAAAAGGGACCCCCCTTTTCAAAATATTTCAAAAATTGTTGAGATGTACCTTTATTTGATACCCCACTCAGTGAGGTAGCCTTTGAAATTTTTGAAAACACAAACTAAAAAAAAAAAACTATTTTGTCCCCTTTTTGAACATTTTTCAAAAAGTGTTCTTCTCACAGCCTTTCTTTATTTTTCCTGTAAAATATAGATCCATATCTACAAACGGTAAATACATTTCAAATGCATTTCTCTGTAAGCTTTGGAGATAGGGCGTATGGGTACTTATTCAACATTTTCATAATATTTCCAAAGTATGAAACCTACAAAAAATTCTAAAACTATTTTGAAATGTAAAAACCGATACCTTACATTTGATAACTCACATGACCCGGTAAGTCTATTTTAAAATTTCGATATTTGTACCGAAAATTATTTATTATCATGTTTCATTTATTTTTATTTATTTTTCTTTAAATCTGTGCAGGCGTACGAAATGTATAAATATTTTAAATTTTAAGTTAATAGCTGTGGTAGTTGCTGAGAATATTAAAGAGTGAAAAACGGACAGACAAAGCGAACCTTATGGTCTTGCTTTATGGGTTTCGAAACCAATCTCAAAAACCAAAGGAATTAAATAGGACCAATTCCAGACTGAATCTTATTATAAAAAAAATTATAAGGAAAATCAGTCAAGAACTTGCAGAGTAATCGGTGGACAAAGAAATAATAATAGAGGAGCTCTTCTCTGTTTTGAAGTCAGTTAAAATACTCTAATTATTTTACTAACTAGATACATCATTCTTAGAGATCGTTCGTTTTTACGAAATAGAAGCGATAAATGCGAAATTCACGTCATTTATGCGATAAATGCGAAATATAATATTTTCTGTTTTTAATACTTTTTCAACGAAAACATTTTTAAACGCAATAAACACGTGAATTTTCTAATATTACGCACGTTGCGCTGCCCAACAAACGATTCCTACCTGCACATTGGCAAATTAGTTTGCCCATCAGTAGCAGCGGCCGAGATCACATGTCATGTCATCGTCTCTGGACCCTAGCTCAATACTGGAGAGCTTCTCCAAAATACCATTCTTCAGGGATATACAACAGTATGAACTCTTAGAGTGCTTTCAATTAAGACGTTTCGTACCGGACCGCTGCCGCACGTTTACCGTGCCGCTGGTTATAACCCGCTGCCGTGCGGCTGCAGTACGGTAGCAGTCCGGTGCGAAACGCCTAAATTGAAAGCGTATCTGACTGCCGTGC
This sequence comes from Eupithecia inturbata, assembly GCA_963662085.1. NCBI lineage: Eukaryota > Metazoa > Arthropoda > Insecta > Lepidoptera > Geometridae > Eupithecia > Eupithecia inturbata. Next base: position 3,706,090 of record OY759205.1, read on the forward strand.
GTTTGTAATCTAGTGATGTTTTAATTTATTTGACAGTAGTTAAGCCATGGACTCGGACAAAGAAACATTACTGTTAGTGCTCTTGTTGAAAAACATCAAACAGAGACAAAAACGACGCCCCCGTAAGAAAGCATCACCGATGTTTTTATTAACATGTAATTCTGGTGATTTCCATAATCTTTACCCTAGGTTAAAACAAGCTCCAAGCAATTTTTTTAATTACTTAAGAATGTCTAGAGAATGTTTCTACGAATTACATGAATTAATCAAAGGTAAAATTCAGCGGGAAGAAACTATATTCAAACATACACAACATATTTTTTGTTTCCGTGTGATTACTGTATTTGTCGCATTTGGAGTTCCATATAGCAGGACGTATCTCAATTTCATCTATAAATTCTTCCACGTTTATATCATCCATTTTATGTAAATAATAAACATGAAAATTCGATGAAATTAGCTCGCACCTCTAGTCACCGCACTATTCAACAGCGAAACGAACACATGGAGTTTGCGCCGTTGCCGTCCTGTCGTCGAACGTTCTCGGTACCGACGCCGCACTGTTGCCGCACCGCGCGCTTTGTATGAAAACAAACGACCGTCCGTACGCGGTACGATAAACGCACCGCTTCCGCACCGCAGCCGGCCGTCAAGAAACGCATAAATTGAAAAAGCCCTTAAGTGGATATGCTCATTTCCATAGACAACTCGTCAATGTGGTTCAGCAAGAAACTCCTGTTGACGCCATGCAGATTTTACTTGCATTAAAATGTTGCAACCTGATGTTTGCGAATGCAGCTATACAAAGCCTTCATAGCCCAGTCAACAGTGTAGATGCTGAAAGGTATTTCAGTATCTACAATGTCGTCATAAATGACCAAAGGCAAAGGCTAAAGCAAGAAAATATAGAGACAACCACGATGTTAGCTTTTAACTAACGTTTCTCTAATAAATATTTTGTTATTTTAATGATTATGGTAATAAATACGAGTTTTTAAATATTTTTCGTATTTTTATGCGAATAAATGCGAAATTTTGGATTTTTTATTTATATTTATGCGAAATTTCGTTTTTTTTGTTGCGAAATATACGTAACCCTAATCATTCTGCTACCTATCATACTAATATTATAAATGAGAAAGTTTGTGTGTTTGCTTGTTACAGCTTCATGCTGAAAGTGTGAGGAATTAAATTTATTAAGAACATAGCATATTCCCTGGATTAACACATGGGCTACTCTTTTTCTGGATACCATGCAGGCAGAGCCGCAGGTAAAAGCTTCATAAAATATATGTTATCTAGATTAACCTCTTGCTGATGCATAGGTACTTGGTACTTCCTCCAAGAACATAATTATGATGTAGATATACACATGATAGAATTAGGTGGGTAGTTAGGATAGGCAAGTTGGTAGATTTTAAACTTACAAGCAGCACCCCAAGCAGCCCATGAAATACCAAAAGCGGCGGCGGCGCCCACGGCGGCGCTGCTCCCTTCGGGACTCAGCCTCATCATTCTGGCTGACTGGGCATCTAAAAAAAGAATAATTAATCATGCACTATTGTATCAGCATCATCACCTATTTAAAACAAAAGTGCCGTTAGGTTAGTTTCTTAGTTTTAGTTATGTTAGTCCATAGAGATAGAATCCTATCTCGATATGTTAGTCTCATAAAGTAAGTAGCTCATACATGTTTATTTATGTATTATTTTTAGGAATGGTTCAGGAGGAGCAGTTCAGGTGTCTAGAATAATGAATGTATTGGTACCTAAGTAACAATATTACATGGCAGACAAAATAATTATTTTTTAAAAATAAAATGTTTCCAGGCACATAAACTAGTTACACGTGTTCAGAAGTGCTAATAAGCAGGCAGTGGAAAGACCCGGCGAACACCAACAAACAATGTAATTTCCCGAAAGGCCGGTCACCCTCACAAAATAAATGACAAGCAGAAGAGGTAGGTACTGTTATCAGCTCAAGCAGCGAAGGCACTGTTATTGTAATAGCAAACACGACACATAAAGCTTTTAGATAGACGACCACACGAAAGAAAGGTAAAAAATATTTGTAACTTCGACACACGAGTTCTAACCTTGTAAATGTGGATCAATCTTTGTAGTTCCATTGTTGCTGAAATATTGGAATAAGAATAATAATTATCAATTAATTTATGATCGTAATGATCATGTTATTATACCCAACTAGCAAACCCCGCGAGCTCCGTTTCGCCACCAGATGGCTTCGTTATGAAAGATTTTCCCGCTTTTCTTTTTAAATTTTTCCCGAATTTTCTTTGATATAAACCTCACCGAGCCCGAGACCTTTCCAACGAATGCAAAACCGTGGAAATCGGTTCGTGCTTTCTGGAGTTATAGCGTCAGGAAGGAAAACCCGACTTATTTTTATATAGTAGACTACCGATATCGATACCGGTATCGATATTGTCGATATTATCGATAGTTTTGTAAGTTTGATATTTGATATTAGGTGTATCTTTGATATTAGGTGAAAATCGATAATAACATCGATTTTATTACAAAAAGTCAATATGATTACCGTATTTCACCCTATCGATGGTATCGGTACTATCGATAGTATCGATAGTATCGATACTATCGATAGAACAATTGATAGAGTTACTGAATTTCAAGGTCAACTATCGATTGCCAAACTATCGATATTTTGGCAACACTAGATCGAACGAATTACTAAATCCATTCCATTTCGTTCATTCTTTCTTTTTCAGTGTTGCTATGTTGAGATTCCAAAAAAGGGAGTGTTTATTAAAAAATAAATAATCAGTAAATCAGTGAATGTATACAATAATATTTTTGAAGCAATTTACGTACCTACTTTTATACATACTAAATTTTTAAGATATTTTCAAAGTTTCAAGTGAATCTGTCAAAAATTGCCTGATTTATGATTCCGGCCAACTTAAAAAATGCAGTTTTGGGATAAACGCGTATAAAGTTTTGATTAGTAGAAAATTATTAATCATTTTGCAATACCTACCTTTATTCTGCGATGCCTGCACCATACAATTGGCCTTCCAGATTATCGTCTTGCTCTTGCTTTTCTTGTCTAAACTATTCCGAAAACAAATGATTTCAATAACATCTGCCGTTACCTACCTGATCTAATCCCCTTACGTAACTTCCCTGTAGCGCTCAGCTCACCAAAGGTAGGTGCCGAACAGGCTGCAGTACATAAAAATTCTACCTTGCCTTATTCATTTGAGACATAATTTTTAGGGTCATGCATAAAAAAATAGATTTTTCGAAAATTCTATAGTGGCCTAATCCATTAACATCTTAAAATGGATAGCAAAGTTTTACAACAAAAATAAAGCACGCTCCGACACCGTGCTCTATTGGCGTTTAGAAATTTACATTTGCATGTAGATTACTTAGCAAATAAACATGGATGTTTAATGGTTCTTTTTATATTTTTTTCTGTGTCCAACCTTTACAGAGCTGAACTGAAATAGGTAGCCAGTTACAATTTTATGAGAATATGTGTTAGTAAGTTATTCTAAGATTGACAATTGAAAATAAAGTTAGGGGATCCATAGACAAAAAAAGTGTTATTTTTTACCTATTTTTATTAGTAATACAATAAAACTGGCAACAATCGGTCGCGATAAAGCTTGTTTGAAAATTTAGCAAGAACGAAAAGAAATTCATAATTTTAGGTAACGACGACGGTAAAAACATTTTCATGTCTCTAAACTAAAAACAAAATGGCCAATTTCTGTTCTCCGAACCACAACAGACCGTACCGCACGATATATAATTTATTGAAATATATAGTTATGAAATCCGAAATTAAAACTCAAAATCTGAATCAGATACAATTGTTAGAAAAAGCGATACGACCCAGCCCTACTCAGGAGTTAGTCTTCTGCAATCTGCAAACCTTTGTAGAAGGCGCGTGCGTTTGCGTTCCTTCCGTGTCAAGTTGTGATTGTGAGTGCTCTGTTATCGTTTAGACCCGGCTTGTTTTCTTGGACTTTGATTGTGGTACATATTACCTGACGACCCCGGCTTGTTTACTTGTGATATGAACTCTCAATTTATGTGACTACCTTGGCTTGTTCACTTGTGATTTGAACCCTCTTTTTCTGTGACGACCTGGCTTGGATTTTGGATTCTGGATACTGCTCTTCTCTGCAACTTGTGTCTGATGTACTAAGTACTTAGATAGGTACCTAACTTTTTATGTTATTGTAATATTTTTATGTCATAGAACTTCCTTCAGATGGTTCGTTTTCTATAGAATAAATTAACTATGAATCGATTTATTAATTTAACAATTATGGCGGACTATTTTATGAGTGAGTATGCATTTTATACAATTTTAAACTTACTTTTATTGAGAGAATATGTCATTTATGATACCAATAATAAGTACATTTAATTTAATTAAATGGAATCTTATCTTAAAACCAATACCTAAGTTACAATTTCTATGGGCATAATAATCAAATTTATTGCACACCTACTTGTCTGATTTTATCTTCGAGTGTGTTTGTATAAAATAAAATTGCATGCACACTGCATGCAATTTTATTTATGACCTACATGTCATAAATGTGTACCTACTCATTTTGTTAAAGTAATATGATTCCTGGATAATAGAAATAAATTAATTAATGAATTAAATAAAACTTATTTAATAAGTGATTTCATGTGATCGTTAACGAAAACGTTCCAATGTTCTATCCTTCATAACTCAAAAGTGTGGCTTGGAACATTTTCGTTGTGGATCGTCCAAATATAAGTAGGTGTAGGTTAGTATAGAAATGAAATAAGTACTTTTTGAGTAAATATGCAATAAAGGCCGTCACCTACGTTTTACAGAAAAACCAAAGAGAACTTTGTAGCTTCTCAAATTCTGCAGAACACTCATATTTTTCCGGGATAAAAAGTAGCCTATGTCCGTCTCCGGGATACCATCTACCTCCCAGGCATATTTCACTGAGATCCGTTCAGCCGTTTAGGTGTGAATAGGCAACAGGCAGAGTAACTTTAAAATTTATAGTATGGATACCAACTATTTCAATACTTTTTCCGCTACCTGGCTTTTGAAAACCATCCAGACTCAATTGTGGGTGTCAGAGTTCTTCTTATGATGTAATGTTTTAGATGGACGAAGTCGAAGAACAATTATTTTCTATTTTCGGGAGGCAAGAGGCTGAGGAGTGGAGACGGGAACAAGCTGCAAGACAGCCACACGAGCGACCTATTAGTAGGGGTTCCGATGCCAGTTTTCGTGACTCTGAAGTCTTGAATGCGGATTCTTTGGATAGGTATTTTATTCATAATTTTATTAATTACCACAACAAGTTTACTAACAAAGAAATAATTATTAAAATCGCATATTATAATAATATATAACTAGTAAATTCAGAAATTAATTAATTTATTTGTTTATAGAACCCACAGCTCTGAAAGTAAGGAGTCGGATGAAGAGACTGCAACAGCGCCATCTTCATCCAATAATGATTGGGTTGACGAACCTCTGGAGCCAACGTCACTGCCACTGTTTGGGGAATCTGGGCATTTGTATCCTGAATGCAAATGAAATGAATGGTTCCTTTGGAATACTTCAAGGTATATTTTAATATCATATTTTTGTGTATGCTGGCTGAAATGACAAACCAACCGGGGCCTTCCACCCGCCCAGCAGAGGCCGCACGGGCCGTCGCCCCCATTGCCCCTGCCCAGCCCGCCTCGCACCTAGTCGAGGTATTGGCTTGACGAAGCATGGTGGTTGAGCCCCCGCCCCATGCCGCCTCACAGGACGTCGGTGTGGCTGGAGCGGTGCACGAGGCACAGCACCGCCCGCCCACCCACCAACAGGTACCGCGACAGACGCGAGCTAACCCGCCCATCGTGGTGGAGTGCCTGCCTTACTGGGCACTTCGCCGCCCAGAGGGCTAAGCTAGGATTCGCCCCCAACACGCGCCCCCTAGCCCAAGGGGTGCGCTTCACCCCTCGCACCCCCGAAGAGTACAGGTGTATCCAAAGCTACCTGGTGGAGGATATGGCGGACCCGGCGATTAGCTGGTACAGCTACGCGGTGTCCGCCGAGCTACCCACCAAGGTGGCAATCCGGGGCCTGCCCGGAGACACCGACACCAACGACATTACCGCTGCTCGCAACGAAGTGGGCTTCCCAGTCTGGTTCGTAAAGCAGATACGCCCAAAGTAGAGCCGCGCTGGCTGCCTGTTCCACGCGCAGCTAGACCTCCTGCCTGAGGAGGAGCTCGTGCGCCTGTACGGCATCACGGAGCTTCTTTTCATGCCCGGCGTATGCGTGGAACACTGGCGCGGCGCGGCGAACCCAGTGGCGCAGTGCTACAGGTGCCAGGCGTTCGGCCACTCCTCGGCCAACTGCCACCGCCCGCTGCGCTGCGTCCGCTGTGGCGCGCATAACGCTCGATCTGGCCGCGGACTTCACTGCGCCGCGGCCGCTGGGCGTGAGGACCGATTGGGCAGCGTACGCCAAGGCACTAGAGCCCGTGGACGTCGGTCCCATGCAGACGCCGGCTGAAGTGGAGGCCGAGGCAGCCAAATTGATGGAGTGTATCAAGGCGGCCAGGGAGGCCGCCTCTACACCCATCACCAGGCGCCAAGGCAGACGCAACGACCTCCCACCCAACCTCAAAAGGCCGGTAGCGAGGAAGCGCGAACTCCGGCGTGAGTGGGCGCGCTCTCGCTGCCCGCACTTGAAGACGCGCCTCAACGCACTTTCCGCGGAGCTTCCAGCTGCTGTACAGGTTTGGCGAGGGGAGACATGGGATCAAACGATCGACCGTGCCTCCGAGCGCGACACAAACCTGTACGCGCTGAACCGGGCGCTCACGCGGAAACCCGCCCCTACCTGCCCACTGCTGGACCGAGATGGGGTCCGGCGCTTTGCTCCCGCCGTTCGTGTCGAAATACTGGCCGAGCACCTGGCGGAGCAATTTACGCCCCACCCCGTGGCAGCTGACGCCACCTATGCCACCCTTAACCACCACCACCAGGTCGAGGAGACCGTAAGGGATTTCCTGTCTGGCCCGACACCGCCCCTAGGCGGGGAGTACTTCATCTCCCCTGCCGAGGTGCGCAAGGCCGTCATTCGCCTACCCAGGAAGAAGGCGCCAGGCCACGACTGAGTCCCAAACATGGCCCTCGCACAGCCGTGCCCCTTCACCGTGCCCCTTCACAAGGGCCGGAAAGAAAGATCTTCGTAACCGATTCCTATTAATATTAAGAATGTTATATTTTCAAACCCGCGACGCACCCGGAAATACCTATGTATGCCAAGGTGGAAGGAATTATAGATTATTTTAATTCCACGATGAAAGATATTGTGAACTGCGAAAAAGAGATCACCATAGACGAGTCTATGGTGCTTTTCAGAGGACGACTTTTAATTAGGCAATATATAAAAAACAAGCGCCATAAGTTTGGCATCAAACTTTATGTATTGGCTGACCCTAAAGGTCTCGTACATCGAGTACATATGTACAAGGGATCAGCCGATACAGAGGTTGGTGGACAAGGCCACGTAAAAAAAGTTGTCCTCAAACTTCTTAACGATTATTTGGACGCTGGTCACTCAGTGTACATGGATAATTTTTATAATAGCGTTGACCTTGCAGAAACTTTATTGTCACGTATAACTCACTGCACAAGCAAGCTATATTATCTAACAGAAAAGGTAATCCGACTGTAGTGACCAGTAAAAAATTGGCCAGGGGTGGTATAAAAAAATTGGCATACATATGTTCCAAATGATGATGCTCAACGCATTTTTTTTATGTAAAGCAGGCACGGGCAAAACTTTATCATTAGAATCGTTTAGAGACCAAGTTTTGTCCAGACTGCTTCCCCCAAAACCTAGAACACCACCTCCACAATTCCCCACCCATATGCCTAAGGAATTAGAGCGTAACGGGGATGGGGTTGCTAAGCGAAGAAAGTGTTCTAGGTGTTGGAATATAAAAAAAGGAGAAAATATAGTAGCATTTTCTGCCCAGATTGCAATTTAGGTTTGTGTATACACTGCTTTGGCCCGTACCATGTAGAAAATATGTTACTGCCTTAATTTTTATTATACTTACAGCGATTGTTTCCCATATCACTTAATCACAATCAAAAAATTCACAGTAGGTATCTACATAATTATAATCCGTCTTCTGATTTGACCTAACGCAACCTAATTTAAAATTAAAATAACCTATATTACAAAAATAAAAATCTTAATTTTTGCTTAAAACACAATCACAGCTTCTCATTTAATAAATCAATTGACAAAGATTATAAAATAATAATTTATAAGTTCTTTCTCTTCCCTTTTTACAACAGGGGGACAGAACTTTTTTTTTACTTATTTTTAATTGTTTTTTTAAAATCTTTTGTTGATTTATTAAAATGAGAAGCTGTGATTGTATTTTAAGCAAATATTTAGTTATTTATTTTTGTAATATAAGTTATTATAATTTTAAATTAGGTTGTGTTAGGTCAAATCAGAAGACTGATTATAATTATGTAGATACCTACTGTGATTTTTTTGGTTGTGGTTCAGTGATAATAAGTAAAACAATAGTTGTATAATAAAAAAAAATGTATATTATGGGCCGATTTAGAGACGTTTTAATGTGATTTTTGTTGATTAGAGTTACTGATTTTTTGTTAGTTTAATTAAGATGATTACTGTGATGATTACATGAAAAGCTGTGATTGTATTTTAGGCAAATCTCTAGTTATTTGTTTTTGTAATATAAGTTATTTTATTCAGAAGACTGATTATAATTATGTAGACACCTACTTTGATTTTTTAGATTGTGGTTAAATGATAAGTGAAACAATAGCTGTATAATAAAAAAATTGTGTATAATAGGGGCCGATTTAGGGAAGTTTTAATGTGATTTTTGTTGATTATAGTTACTGATTTTTTGTTAGTTTAATTAAGATGATTAGCGGCGCAAATATGCAGGTCTCCACAGAGCCTACATATTTGCTCCCTTTGGGGTCGAGACCCTAGGTCCGTGAGGTACCGAGGCTCTCCGGGTTTTTAAAAAGTTATCTGAGTGTCTGGTCGACGCGACGCGTGACCCGAGAGCTGGCGGATATCTGGCGCAGCGCATCAGCATTGCCATACAGCGGGGCGATGCAGCCAGCGTCTTGGGGACGCTTCCGACTGGTATTGATATGGATCAGTTGAGCTACCTGTAGATTGTTTGCAACAGTCTGCAGTTAGCTTAATTGTTTCAATTGTAAATACTAGTTATAATTTGTTTTTATTATAGAATTGTAATTTTCTTTGTCAATAAAGAAAAAAATTATGTAGATCCTACCTACTGTGATTTTTTAGATTGTGGTTAAGTGATATATGAGTGAAACAATAGCTGTATAATAAAAAAATTGTGTATAATAAGGGCCTATTTAGGGACGTTTTAATGTGATTCTTGTTGATTATAGTTATTGATTTTTTGTTAGTTTAATTAAGATGATTACTGTGATGATTACATGAAAAACTGTTATTTTTATGTAAGTTTGAATATAAGTCTTGCCTGTTTTAAATTTAGTTTAAATACATAATACATTACAAAATATGCTTTTTTTTTTTCATTTCATATTATCTACATCAAACTATTCGTTTTACTAAAACAGTTATAAAATTGTATTATGATAATACAATGTTAAAGTAGAATTTTCTTTAGGCACGAGGTATGCAAAATAATCAGCAATTGTTGTTTTCCTAATATGTATATTATTTAGCTAGTATTTGTGTTGAGATGGATACAATAATCGAAAAATCTTTGAGAACTTAGATGAATAGGTAGGTAGGTAATACTTAACTACCTATTCAAGTAGATAAATTAAAGTTTGACTCTAAAAAAGGCCTAAATTGTTTTGGAAATCCGTTGCGAAGTCATAATATTTGCCTACAAATTATTAGAAGAATACCTTTATAAAAGTAAGTAAATTTTCTCTAACCTACCTGTTAGATATAATTCTGTCAGGACAAGGATCCCGAAATTTTTAAATTTTCCCTAATATTGTGTACGAGTATGAAGATGTTGGCAACTCTAAAATATTTATTTTCATTCAACTGTTTTATCATTCATTTATTCACTCAATTATCGTACAAAAACTCTGAGTACAAAAACTTAGGTATAACTCAGTTCATTAAAGAAAGGAATCTAAAATGGCGGCTTGTGCGGCGTTGACAGATACCTAGTACAGTTAGCAAATAAAATTTCAAGTCGATTTTTTTTTTTTCAAATTGAAAATAATAAAAACATGTGTTGATTTTATTTCAAACTAGTTTGTGCCAGCGCGGCTTCGCCCACGTTAAAATTGAAAATTTTAAAGACATTTGGTGCCTTCTATTATCATAAGATCGTTATTGTTGTTTTTATCGGAAAAAGTAGGAACTTTTTTTAGGGATGAAAGGCCTTTCTCTATGTCGAATGGATGATGATAATGAAATTTCAAGTCGAAGATTTTTTTTCAAATTGAAAATAATAAAAACATGGCCGTGTTGTTTTTATTTCAAACTAGTTTGTGCCAGCGCGGCTTCGCCCGCGTTATAATTGAAAATTTTAAAGACATTTGGTGCCTTCTATTATCATAAGATCGTTATTGTTGTTTTTATCGGAAAAAGTAGGAACTTTTTTTAGGGATGAAAGGCCTTTCTCTATGTCGAATGGATGATGATAATGAAATTTTATGATGAAATTTTATTTGCTAACTGTACTAGTTAGCAAATAAAATTTCAAGTCGAAGATTTTTTTTCAAATTGAAAATAATAAAAACATGGCCGTGTTGATTTTATTTCAAACTAGTTTGTGCCAGCGCGGCTTCGCCCGCGTTATAATTGAAAATTTTAAAGACATTTGGTGCCTTCTATTATCATAAGATCGTTATTGTTATTTTTATCGGAAAAAGTAGTCACTTTTTTTAGGGATGAAAGGCCTTTCTCTATGTCGAATGAATGATGATAATGACAACGCTCCAGATTTTTTTCTTCTTCAAAATATTTGATTACGTTATATTACACTATTTGACGTGCATCACTATGTATAACTTTCCCTCGCTTTCGAGGAGACATAATTACTGTCCCCGCACAGTCCAAACAACAAAACTTACAATAAATCAAAACTCAACAACAATAACAAACAGGTAACAACGGAAAAATACCAGAAAACTATAACAAGGAATTCGTAAAAAGGATTACTGAGCGCGTCAAGACAGCGTGAAAGCTAATCGAGACTATTTTTTTTTCTGCCAGCGGTACGCGCGAGTGTGAGTATAGACGGCACTAGTGTGCAAGCGAGATAACACGATAAGCACCGCCATTTTAGATTCCTTACTTTAATGAACTGAGTTATTACTAGGTACTCAATCTACGACAAAACTAAATCAAAACCGGTTCTTCCTTCCGTTCAGGAGCTACAAGGCCACAAACATCCATCACAATCAGACAGACACTTCTCTTTTTCGTCGGGGGATAAAAGGTAAATCTCTACCAACTTACTGTACTGGGTAGGTACCTACTACCTACCGAGGTCAAGTGAGGTTTGCTTGAAATAAAAGTGACCGTATTTATTAAAATCAGTTCATTTAATCATGATGCGGGGCCATGCTAGTTAGGTAGGTATCGATAGACAATAGGTACCTATCTAACATGGCCCCGCCCGCCTCCTTTCAAAATTGCGGGCCGCAACCGCGGCCTCAAGCTCGTCCCTACGTCTCATTCTATCACCTCTCCAGCGTATTGGTACAGGAGAGAGGGTGGTGGGCGCAGATATATGGTTGGCCAAAGCGGTGGAGTTTGCCACCTCCGCGCCCACATTTTGCGGTCAAAGACCGCTCTGCTCCTTACCTGGAGAGGTTGGTTCTTCGGTTTACATCTGAAAGGAAAAGTTCATAGATTTGAGATTGAGACATTTTGATTTACTATTTACTTATTCGCCTTATACAATTTTTTGAACATTATAAGTTGATAAGACTTACCGCTTAGTTAAGAAAATAGTGATTGCCACCACCACCACCACCAGCGAGACAGTAGCTGAAACTGCTTTGACACTGGAAAAGATTTATCGGGAATTTAGTACCTACACACAATAAATTTTGACGCCATTACGCACAACTCGATTGTACGTTATTGTATTGTTATTATTGTGGCAAATTAACCATCAATGCACTTTCTTTAGTAGAAACTATCTTATAAAAACCTACCCATGCGCTGGCGATAATAATAATTAACACTCAGATAATTACCTACCTACCTACCTAGTTCATATCACTAGGTAGGTCAATTGCTCGCGGGGTTTGTAGGCAGTAGGTATGTACCTACTGAGTACCCCACACACACAACCCCTTCTTACATGACCAGGCTTAGGACTGACTACATAATAACAAATAAGTGGTAAGTAGATGTAGATCTGGTAGGCAGGTATTATGTTTAACATCCTTACGGAGTGGTGAGGAATTTGGAGATGGAGACTACCGATGAAGAAATGATTGATGCTTTCAAATGTGAGCTTACATTCAAGGGACCATTGCTGCCAGAGTATATTTATGGGTACGGCTGTAGGTTTAAAGTGGAACCTTTTACCTTTCCAGTTACGCAATGCTCTGCGTGCTGGAAGTTTGGTCACTTAACACGATCGTGCCCTACTAAGAAACCCTTATGTCCCAAGTGTGGCAAGAATCATGCTAACTGTGAGGCGACTAAATTTAGATGCATTAATTGTAAGGGAGAACACATGGCTTTTGATAAATCATGCCCAATATTCCTAAAGGAAAGAGAAATAAGGGCAATTATGAGTAAAAATAATAGTAGGTACCTATAAAAACGCAGTGTCGAATTACATTGAAAAGAAGAAAAATGAATCAAGGATAGTTAGGGTATTCGACTTTGGTGGCCAACCAATGACTTATGAATGTACAAGACCCGCTTTGTCATATAGCCAAAGTTTAGGCGCGAAGTTGACGGAAAGAGAAGTACGAAATAAAGAAGCTCAGTCCTTACCCTGTACCTATCGTTTCGTTGTTTAAGTTTATTAAGTTGTAAATGTTTCCCAAATTTTTTTACTAAAAAAAAAATATACTAAATAAAAAAAAAAAATATGGCAAATGCTAAAACTAGCAAGACCAAAAAAAAAAAAAAAAAAGAAGCTCAGGAATGCAGTGACAGTATAGAAGAAAGTGTCAATGACGCCAAGGAAGATAGTTGTGAAGAAAATTTACAGAGTACTACTTTTATTAAATTATTTTTTAATTTTTTTTTTTGATAATGCTGGACAATCCACACAGCATCATCTAGCCCCAAGCTAAGCTGAGCTTGTGTTATGGGTACTAGATGACTGATAAACTTAATACAATACATAACATAGATAGATATTTTTTATTATATATAGAAAATACCCAGAACACCCGGAACAAATATTTGCAGATCGTACAAACATTTGTCCCAAGGCGGGAATCGAACCCGCAACCTTCTGCGTCGGAGGCGGACCTTCGCCCGCCGCGCCACATCGGTCGTCGTACTACAAATAAGAAAAGAAGAAAAAGCAGAGGTAGTAAAATCAAACAAAAGAAAAGTGATTTGGGGAAGACCGAGAAGGCAACAGAAGAGGAAAAGTGTGATCAGGGTTATATAAGTAGAATATTAAGTAAAGCTAAAAACATTTTTTGTTCAAAAGAAAGCTTGGAAGAGAAAGTTCGTATGGTGTTGCAATTTGTACTGGAGGAGGTTATGGCACTTATTGTCAAGACTATGAGTAATGGAGAGGCTCTTAGTAAATTCATTGGCCTTTTCCATGGATAACACCACCATCACCAACTACCGAGCTACCAGGGCATCGGACCCTGTGCCTTCCTTTGCGCAGTTTATTAACATTGCACAATGGATTGCATAGAGTCTGATGCCTAAAAAACTTGAATTGGAAGCACTACTGTCTCAGGAAAGAATAGGTATTTGTATAGTTAGTGAAATATGGCTCAATGAAGAAAATACTTGTCGTATAAATAATTATAACATCTATAGAAAAGATAGGCTAGATTCATATGGGGGTGTTGCGCTCATATCCCATAAATCAATAAAAACTCAAATACATAACATTAACCATACAAATACAGGTATTGAGATAATATGTTTAAAAATTTTGAATTGTAGGTATCTAGATTATGTAGCATCTGTCTATTGTCCTTCGTCGATAAGAACTTCGCAATGCGACTGGGAGAGTGTTTTTTCAAAGTTTTCTCAAAAATCAATAGTCGCCGGCGACTTCAATGGACAACATTCCAATTGGTCATCCAAGACAGATACTAGAAGGTTGCAATTGCAACTATTTGACGCTTCTGTAGAACATAGTTTTGTATCTATTAATAACGGGGACTTTACAAGGGTTAAATTAGTGAATGGGCATCTACAAGAATCTGCCCCAGACATCACTTTCGTGACCTCGGACATAGCGGTATACTTCAATTGGCATATAACTCGCGAAACCTTAGGTAGTGACCGCCTTATAATAAAATATTCACTTTGTTATCCGGATTCGCGCAGTTCGGTTACCCGTCGTAATATGAAGAAAGCTAATTGGTCATTATATCAAGAAGCCATAAAAGATTGCTTTACTGATCGTATCTGTGAATCGAATGTACAATCTTGTTATGACTCATTCATAGATAAAATCAATGACGCGGCGAAACAAAGTATTCCCATGATAAAGAAATGTTTGGATCCTACACTAAAATTCCAACCTAAACACTATTGGTGCACGGAAATTTCTTCAGCTATAGCTCAACGGCGCCTAGCCTTAAAGTTATTTAGACGTAATCCTACACCGAGCACCCTCGATATCCTCAATGCTAAGATAACAGAAGCACAGCGCATTCATAGGCGAGCTCGAACTGCGCACTGGAAGTCGTTTTGCGGAACAATAGACCAAAACACAAACTGATGATGATATGTGGCGCCGTATGCGATGGGTTAAAGGAATTCGTACGCAGCATGTTACCGCTCCTACTGATAAGAAAGATGAACTTTTATGCAGTCTGGCGCCTGATAGTGTTGTCCCCCCCACTCCATTATTCACATCGAATAATGTACTATTGGATAAGGAGTTTTCTTACGAAGAGTTTCAAATGTGTTTAAAAAGAAAAGATACTGCTCCCGGCGAGGATAAAATTACCTATTCAATGGTTTATTTTTTGCCCAACTTAGGTAAATTGTATCTATTAAATATTTTTAATTTAGTGTTTAAGCATTCTACGGTACCTCTACAATGGCGTAATATTAAAATTATTCCAATACCTAAACCTAATAATGATCCCAATAGTATTCCTAAATTTCGACCAATATCATTAATTTCTTGTATTTGTAAAATCTTTCATAAAATGTTGTGTAATCGAATTGAGTGGTTTGTAGAACACAATCAAATCCCAGCCCCGGTGACGTCAGGATTTAGAAAATGTCAGTCATGCATAGACTGCTTATCCAGGCTTGTTACACAAATAGAAATAGGATTTTCTCAGGGCGCATCCACGCTGGCAGTTTTTTTGGATGTCGAAAATGCCTATAACAATATTTTGCCTGAAGAGCTAGTTTTAATATTAGATAAACTTCAAATTGGGTCACTCTCATGTAAATACTTGTGGATGTTTTTAAGTAAAAGATGTTTAAAAATTTTGGATGAAGATGATGGTACCAATCGCAGCATGGTTAGATGGACAAACAGAGGCTTAGCACAAGGTGATCCAATTTCCCCTCTTTTGTTTAATTTAGCAACCTACGAAATCTCGAAAATTACTTTATATAATGTAAGCATGTTACAGTATGCAGACGACTTTGTTTTCTATTTTTCTATTATTATAGCCGGAGTGCTTTACAGCATATAGCTCGATGCGCCTCGGGGATCCGAGGTGCTTCGGTAGCTTATGTGATCCTAAAGAAAGCTTTATTTCTTTTAGACAATGACGTGCAACTGAGATTGCAATGGGTTCCTTCCCATGTAGGAGTAAAGGGAAACGAGGAGGTTGACCTGCTTGCAAAACAAGCTGTTGAGGTCGGAGCTGAAGTGTAAGTATATCGTTTCGGAGTACACAGAGGTTACGTTAAAATACAGACGGTTTTCGAAAAGTGGAAAGATTTATTTAGTGAAATATCTTGTACGAAAGGTATATGGTACAAAATTGTTCAGAGTGAACCTCCTCGTGTCCCCTGGTGGGTGAACAGCGGGTTGAAGCGTCACCAGGGTTGTTATAGCTCACAGGCTGCGGTCTGGACATATTCCACTAAATAAGTTCAACCACCTCATGAGGAAGGTTGACTCCGCTCATTGCTTTTCAAGCGGTGTCACAGATGACGTTTACCATTTCTTGGTGGAATGTGTTCGGACTCAGTCAATGAGAGATCAATTAATCGCTGATTTTAATTTGAATCTCGCAGAATAAGGTTTAGTTCAGAGTTTACTTTCCAACCCACTGTGCGAGGCCGCCAAGGCCTTGTACATAATGGTATATGAAATTAGTAGATAAAGTTAGGGTTAAGTTTGTGTTTGTATACGGGACTGGCATATTCGCTATGCGAATAAAGTCCTTAAAAAAATAACAGAATAAAAAAAACAACTATATAAGCGTGATGCTAAATAGCAACGGAATAATATTTGCTTAGTTTTGATAACGCTAGTTATCAAATCGTGAAATAAAATTAGACCACATTTTTTTTCCGATGTAATTGAAAAAACGCAAAAAAGCGCAAGATGTATATTTGAAGAAAAGTTGCGGCACAGTGCCAAGAACATGCTATTAGACCCCAGAACGAAACAGGAGGTAAAACGCCCATTATTATTTTATGTTGTATGTTTTCCCATACAATGAAATCAGCTTTATGCCATTTACTCCTTAACTATAAGCGTGATGCTAAATAGCAACGGAATAATTATTTGCTTAGTTTTGATAACGCTATCGAATCGTGAAATAAAATTAGGCCACAACTTTTTTTTTCGATGTAACTCAAAAAACGAATAAAAGCGCAAGATGTGTTTTTTGTATTACAGTCTTATACTGTCTTTATACTATTGTGGGTTGGTTGTAATAAAAGATGGTTTGTTTCACTTTACTGCCTCTATTCAATATACGAGACACGAGTACATAAAATAACCGTTTACGATATCTTTAATCCTTATTTTAGGATGTGTGCTAACAGTTGGAGGTTGCTGAAGTGACTTTAGAATATGTATGATACAGCAGAGGGTTGAGGGAGTGACTGGTTAAACTCGGCTTAGCTACTGAAAAAGCTGACTTCGCGAAACGCGTTTGCGCCGCGTACTTTATGCTAAACTGAGTCACTACATGTCTTTGAAGGAAAGTTGCGGCACAGTGCCAAGAACATGCAATAATAGACTCTAGAACGAAACAGGACGAAACACGCCCCCTATTTCTGTTTGTATGTGGCTTTCCATACAATGCAATCAGTTTTATGTCATTCACTCCTGAACTATAACTCTAGGCCAAAAATGCAATAGAATATTTATTTCTTAGATTTAAAAAAGCTATCGAATGGAATATTCAAGTTTATGAATTGCCGACTTCGAAATTTAGGCATGCTATGTCTGACCCGCTCGTTGTATAGGCTCGATCCACCGTGCGAAGGTTGCTGGTGTTTTAAAAATAACCCTGTACCTATAAGTAAATGTAGAATGTAGATCTAGGAATAATATGTTAACTAGTTTACATACTCTAAGTTTTTGACGCTATAATACGATAATTAACGAACATTGTAAAAAAAAAAAATTATTACATTTCTTACTATATCGATGAAATAATATGTAAAATCGCGGAGTTTTTATAAAAGTTACACTGATCAACAATAACTTAATCAAATTGATAAATTTTAATTACTTCTTGTTATATCGGGAGTATCGATACATTATTTTATTACGTCAGCACAACACAAGTATGATAGAATGAGATTGGCATTGCAGCTACGTGAAACGACACGCATATTTCAAATGACCAGTTTTGCTTGAGCCGTGCTAAAATGATTGTAAATTTAAAATTTTTTAATACGTACAAGTTACCTACCGATAAAATGTGATCCCATCTGTTTTGTAGTTCGATTTCTTGCTGTTTTTCCCACACCACCGTATAGAACAACAAGCCATTTTTCAAGTATTTGTATGTTATCTGAATATATTTCGTAAGTAGACGGAGAAGTGCAACACAGGTCCGCTGTTGGCGCTGTACCCATAGCGCGAGCGAGCGTTGACCTTTATTAGGGACAAATCACTGATCAGTTTCGGAATTCGTAAGGCCATATTTCCACTCTCTAATGGGTACGTGCTCGACGATGTTTATGTACCTATTCCAAGTTTTCGATACTTATTAAGTTATTATCTATCAACCTAGGTTAATTTTGCCCATATTTCCATCATTCAATCTTGCCATCTTCGCAGTTTTGTAACTAGATCTAACGCAATTTATGGGCTTGTACCTATATTATAAGAACTTCTAAACACTTCTCCGATTTCGTTGAAACTTGGAATTGACAGTGCACAAACACAGTGTTTTTCAAAAATGTAGAAATTTGGATATAATCCCTGGATAGGTATTTATCGCTGTCGTTTCATAATTTTTGCATATTTTTGACCTACAGATGTACTCTCCTGAAATGGTTCCCAAACCTCGTCCAAGATGTATCAGCGGTCACTGCCACGATCTAATTTGTGGCAGCCAGCTCTGCCGCGAGAATTTGTGGTGGTGCTGTTCTGGCCATTGCCACTAATTAGATTGCCGTCGAGAACATTGCCGCCGTGCCAGGCGGAATATATATTTCTGTAGAGTACAATAACAGTAAAAAGGAAAATTATATTTTAATTTATTTTGTTTATCTTTACGATAAGTTGAACAACTCAATGAATCATGTCATGCGTAAGTAGCTAAGTAGGTAGGTAAGTAGGTACCTACTTACACATCAATCTGCCCCGCGCGCCGCCCCGCCGCTGCGCCGCCGTCCGTCGTCAGTAGGTAGGTACCTACTTACACATCAATCTGCCCCGCGCGCCGCCCCGCCGCTGCGCCGCCGTCCGTCGTCAGTAGGTAGGTACCTACTTACACATCA
This sequence comes from Eupithecia inturbata, assembly GCA_963662085.1. NCBI lineage: Eukaryota > Metazoa > Arthropoda > Insecta > Lepidoptera > Geometridae > Eupithecia > Eupithecia inturbata. The sequence continues at coordinate 3,725,224 of OY759205.1, forward strand.
ATCTGCCCCGCGCGCCGCCCCGCCGCTGCGCCGCCGTCCGTCGTCAGTAGGTACCTACCTACTTACACATCAATCTGCCCCGCGCGCCGCCCCGCCGCTGCGCCGCCGTCCGTCGTCAGTAGGTAGGTACCTACTTACACATCAATCTGCCCCGCGCGCCGCCCCACCGCTGCGCCGCCGTCCGTCGTCAGTAGGTAGGTACCTACTTACACATCAATCTGCCCCGCGCGCCGCCCCGCCGCTGCGCCGCCGTCCGTCGTCAGTAGGTAGGTACCTACTTACACATCAATCTGCCCCGCGCGCCGCCCCGCCGTCCGTCGTCAGTAGGTAGGTACCTACTTACACATCAATTTGCCCCGCGCGCCGCCCCGCCGCTGCGCCGCCGTCCGTCGTCAGTAGGTAGGTACCTACTTACACATCAATCTGCCCCGCGCGCCGCCCCGCCGCTGCGCCGCCGTCCGTCGTCAGTAGGTAGGTACCTACTTACACATCAATCTGCCCCGCGCGCCGCCCCGCCGCGCCGCTGCGCCGCCGTCCGTCGTCAGTAGGTAGGTACCTACTTACACATCAATCTGCCCCGCGCGCCGCCCCGCCGCTGCGCCGCCGTCCGTCGTCAGTAGGTAGGTACCTACTTACCTATATTTTGTATACCTAGGTATTAGGCACCTATACATCAATTATTTAAGGTTTTAGGAAGTAGACCTATAGCTAGGTATGTATGCAATCTAAATGGCTAAGTTTACTTATAAAAATATTACCGCTTTGTTTTATTATAATATAGGTAGGTAGTAGGTAAGTACCTACATTATAATATATGTACCTACATATATATAATATAACACTGTAACAGTTGTACCTATAGGTAGTTAGTAGCTGTGTGGTGCCGGCTTAGAATTTGCAGCACCCCAACTCTTCCCCCGGGTGTCGTAAGAGGCGACTAAGGGATATCCACCGGGGGTGGGCAGCAGCGCCCCCTGCAGAACAATTCTACCACCGAACTGCGATCCCAACCCGCATGCCCAACGTGGGGATTATGGGCATTACTCCCCGTGAGATAAAAGCTAACAAGGCGCTTATCAGGGGAGGCCTGGATCCAGCAATGGACTAATATAGGCTGTGTGTGGAGCTGGAGATAAGTAGCTGTGTTCGTGTACATTATTGTATGTACCTACATAACGCAGCTAGGTACCTACATATATTAGTTAAGAGAGCAGGTGTTATATAAAAGGCACCTTTTATAGCATAGTTCAGTTCAAATAACTTTATTGTTTTATTTTTATAAATTCCTTCGTACTGCAAATGATTAACTATCGAGCACAACTTAAAGACTCGAAATTTCGAGACAATGTTTGCATTGCTCGTCATAAATTATCAAGCTACACTGGTAATATCAAATTCTGATTTTTAAGTTTCGCGTGCGTCTGCGCGCTATGCTTAAAAATCGTACCTAGGTAGGTACCTACATACATACGTTTGTAGCGTTTGTATACGTAGTTTGGGCCATACCCATCGAGATAATATCTCGATGGGTATGGCCCAAACAAGATAGAATCATATACTATTATGATTCTATCTCGATGGCCATACCACAGAAATATATTTAATTTAACGCATTAGGTAGGTAACTATACGTATCTATCTACCCACTACTAGTACAAATAATTGGCTTCGGGAAAACAATCTCTAACACAATGATATTGAATATAAACAAGTGTTTTTATCGACGCGTTAAGAGTCGGCGCGGGGCGGCACTGAGCGATTGCCTTTTTTGACGTCGGTGGTCGTCCGACGTCTGGACTTGTAGTTTAATCGATTCCTTGACCAATTGGGCTTTCAAGAAGTGAATGCCCTTTGAAGCGAGGAGTTTCTCCACGTTAGACCATTTTGGCCTTTTCGCGGAGAAAGATCGGAGGGGGGGGGGTCTGTACGGTGCAGCGCAACCGTGCATTTAGGTATAAGCTAGCTAATTATTGTCAAATCATCGATATTATTAAGGTCAATTGTTACACGCGCCTTCCACTTACTTTATTGCATCAGTTCACGTTTTCACCCCATCATGGTAGGCGCGTGCTCAAATATCAATCAATTTATAATATGAATATAAGAGTTTTTATCATATACTCTTCTTATCATTTCTATCATATAAAGGTGTCCCGTACATCTTTTTGGTCCTTCGACTAAGGGCTACTTACAGTGGGCTAATAACAGTGTTCGCGTAAGTGGTATTACCAGCATATGGATTGCAGTGCATAGGGAAGAAGGATACACCTATTCTAGAAGACTGCAAGCGGCACACAAGTAAGATCTTTCCTTTTAATATCTATCATTGACATCTCTATCATTACAACCATGGAGGATCTTGTTGTGACCCAAAATCAGCTCATGGGAGCAATGAATCAGCTCCTTGTAAATTTTAAGAAAGACGGGGCCGATCGAAAGACCGCTCCGTACATCAAGAAAAAACTGGATACTCTGGAAGCATATTGGCAGGAGTTCCAAGCTAATCATAGCAAATTACTAGAAAGTCAGGAACAATCGCATGCATATTTTCAAGAAAATTGCTACGAACGTACCTTCTAATTTTTTAACGACACACGAGCATTATTTAACAACTATTTGTTGGAAATTACGAAGGAGAAACCTCTCCTTAAACCCCCAACTCCCTTCACTATGCCGAGAAAGTTGGATAACCCAGGCCCATCACTATCAACATCAGCAGCAGCGGAAGGTCGCTCTGGTGCGTCTACACCGCAGCAGCAGACCATATCGTTTGAATTCCCCTCGGTACAAGGTAGCTCATGCCCTCCTCAATTTTCTTCTAGTGGTAATAATAGTAAATTAGACGAGATGATGCGCTATCAGAAAAGTAACTTCAAAGCATTTTCCCGTACTATTTCTAACGTCAATTACACCAACATGACTGAAAACTACGAACTAGAAGATTTTTTGAGAAACTTAAACTTGCGTTGGTCTACTATCGACTCTCTACACTGGAAAATCGATAGTGAACTGCAGGAAGAAAATCAAGAATATGAGAAAACTTTCAGCAGGTATGAACAAAAATACTTAGAAATCAAGAAGGAAGTCACCTTGAAGATTTCGTCAGCAAGCCACAGGGAAAGGTCAACACCTCAAACAGAAGTGCCATCTTTCAGCGGTGATTATCAAAAGTGGATGACATTCAAAGATCTGTACATCGAGGCTATCCACAATAACGGGTCTATGTCTAATTGCCAAAAAATGCAATTTTTGAGAGGGAAACTGAAGGGAGAAGCTGAACAAATTGTCTCGCATCTGCGTATCACTGCTGATAACTATCAAGTATGCTGGGACATTCTTAACAACCGATTTAATAACATCAAATTTATTTTCAACTCATACATAGGTATTATCATGAATTTACCTATTCTCCAACAGCAATCAGTAACTCAACTGAAAAAGATGCATGACTGTGTCGTCGAATGCCTAAACTCTATCAAAAACATGGGCGTTGATATCAGCTCTTGGGATCCTCTGGTGATGTTCATCTTGGAGCAGAAGCTGGATCTCGAGACCGACAAGGAGTACTGTCAATCATTGAAAAATCCTAGGGCTCTTCCGACTATCAAGGATTTTACTGACTTCTTGGAGACCAAATTCACATCATTGGAGGCGTCACAATCACAACGTTCTCCGAATAAATCAAATAACTCAAAATGTGTTCAACAAACAGACAAACAAAACCAAAAATTTAACAATCAATATAAATCATATAATAACAATCAAAAACAAATGAATAACGTTGTACAAAAACAGCAAACAGGATGTCAACTCTGCAAAAAATTTCATCGCATATTTAATTGCAAACTTTTCCTTAGAATGAAACCGATGGAACGACGTAATACAATTGCGAAATTAAATTTATGCATGAATTGTTTGTATGATCATTTTGGCAAAAAATGCTTATCAAATACTTGCTGCCGTGAATGCAATGGTCGGCATAATACTTTAATTCATAAAGCGTTTGCTGACGAGCCATCCACTGAAAATGAACAAAGCGAGAAAAATGTTACACATGTGTCTCAAGATGATATTGCTGAAACTTTATTGGCAACAGCCATGGTGAAGGTTAAATCAGCTGATGGGACATTTATCAAATTGAGAGCCTTGATCGACCAAGGATCACAAACCTCTCTTATCACCGAAAATGCAGCACAAATGCTGAAGTTACCTAGACAAAGGTGCAAAGGCGTTATTTTTGGGGTAGGAGCCAAGGAAAACAACTGTAAAGGCGCTCTGAACATAATTTGTTCTTCAACGTACAACGATTATCAGTTTGAAACAGATGTTTATATCATGAAACACTTGGTAAACAATTTACCTAATCATACATTTAATAAGCCTACTTGGTCTTTCCTAGAGGGCATCCAGCTAGCCGATCCCGACTTTAACGTCAATCGACCGGTAGATTTACTCTTAGGGGCCGATGTCTACTCTTGCATCATTTTGAGTGGAATCATTTCATCTGACAAATCATTGCCAGTCGCACAACAAACGCGCCTTGGTTGGGTTTTATGCGGAAACGTAAAATCTTTCCAATGTAACGTTATCATCAATAACGTGGAAGATATTCAACGCTTCTGGGAAATAGAAGATATTCCTCATGAAACTTCTTTATCGCAAGAGGATGCTCACTGCTTAGAATATTTTAAGAACACCACGACTCGGCAGACAGATGGAAGATACATCGTCAAGCTACCTATGATATCAGATGCCAGAGAACAGCTAGGAGAATCTAAACCAAGGGCAATAGCGCAATTGAAGCAGTTGGAGAAAAGATTTATCAAAAACCCAGACATGCAAAAGGGTTACAAATTATTCATATCAGAATATATCACTTTAAACCACATGCAGCTTGCACCACAGTCATTGAAACCTGCCGTCTATTTGCCTCATCACTGCGTGATTAAGGCAGATTCCACGACTACGGCCCTTCGAGTGGTGTTCAACGCTTCTTCAAAAACATCAAGCGGCCGCAGTTTGAATGACGTCATGTATCGTGGTCCAAATCTACAACAAGATTTACTATCACTTATCATCAAGTGGAGGCAGTACAAGTATGCCTACACAGCTGACATTGAAAAAATGTTCAGAAACATATCAGTTTATGAAGATGATCAATGTCTTCAGGCCGTGGTGTGGCGCGAATCAACATCAGACAGCATGAAAGAGTACGTTCTCACAACGGTCACCTATGGACAGAAAGCAGCACCATTCCTTGCCATGATGGTGTTGAAGCAATTGGCTCATGATGAGGGCCATAAATATCAATCTAGTCCAGCAGCAAAAACATTAAGGGAACAGTTTTATATGGACGATCTTATCAATGGAAATCACGACATTCAAAGCGCGAAACGACTGCAATCAGATCTTAATCAATTATTGCAATCAGGCGGTTTTAACTTGCGTAAATGGTCATCTAATACAGAAGAACTATTGCAGAATGTCAACACGGTAAACAGCAGTGATCAATATGACTTCAAAGATGAAGCCACGACAAAGACTTTTGGACTTCGGTGGCATCCACAATCAGATGAATTAACTTTCGATCTCAAGATAAATTTATCAGAAACAGTCAAACATACAAAGCGTAGTTTACTATCAGATATATCAAAGTTATTCGACCCGCTTGGTTGGCTTACTCCAGTTACAACAAAGTTCAAATTGCTATTTCAGCGAATCTGGCTTCACAACATTGAATGGGACGATGAACTCCCAGCTGATATTAGTAACGAGTGGTTGAAAATCAGACAGGATTTAAAAAATATCAGTGAATTACGTATCCCTAGATGGTTACAGATTTGTGAGAATGACGTCATCGAATTGCACGGATTCTGTGACGCATCAAACAATGCATATGCCTGCGTCATATACTGCAAAATTATCAGAAGAGATCAGTACGGCAATTCAAATAATTCTATTATATTAGTTGCTGCTAAATCAAGATTGGTTCCACCGAAGAGGGATGTTACATTGCCCAGACTAGAGCTAAGTGCCACTCTATTGCTTTCTAAGCTAATGGAAAAAGTTTTAACATGTTTATCAGGCTATAATATCAAACTGTTTGGTTGGTGTGACTCGATGGCCGTACTAGGTTGGCTACAGGGCGATCCGGGACGCTGGAAAACTTTCGTAGCTAATAGAGTAGTGCAGGTCACAAAGATTCTACCACCCAAAACATGGCGTTACGTGAAGTCAAGCGAGAACCCAGCTGACTGTGCTAGTAGGGGTATAACCATGCAACAGGTTATTCATCATCCCTTGTGGTGGCATGGACCAGCTTGGCTTTTGACTTTCGACGAAACAAAATCAAAAAAGCAAAGTTTTATCACCAATGAAGAGGTCAAAAAACCCAAACACATAAACGTCACGACAACAGCGTCACACCAGCAAGATGATGTCATATCAACGCTACTAAACAATAATAGTAGTTGGACTCGGGTGACACGTATACTAGCATACGTGTTACGTTTCAAGAAAAATAATAACTCAAAGTATCTTACCGCCACTGAACTCAAAGCGGCGAGACTACTTATTATCAAACACATACAAACAATTGAATTTGGAAAGGACATCTTATCTCTACAAAAATATAATCAAGTCGACTCGAAGAGCAAACTTTTGTGTTTAAACCCGAGACTAGACCAAGCAGGCTTGCTCAGAGTGGGAGGCAGACTTACAAACGCCTCCATAAGCAAAGACATGATGCATCCACTCATCATCCCACACTCTGGTCACGTGACAGACCTACTCATCGACCATGCACACAAACAAACATACCATGGTGGAGCACGTGTTACCCTAGCAAAACTACGACAACAGTATTGGATAATTGGTGGTAATAGAGCTGTCAAAATGCGTTTACGCCAATGTATCACATGCAGAAGAAATAACCCGATCAAATCTTAGGAAATTTGCCCGAATCAAGATCAAATTCCTCAAGGCCATTCTATCATGCAGGCGTTGACTATTCAGGTCACGTGTTTGTGAAGTCCAGCAAGGGCAGAGGCATGAAAAGCTTCAAGGGTTACATATCATTATTTATATGTATGGCGACAAAGGCTGTTCATCTCGAGTTAGTGTCAGACATGACTGCGTCCGCTTTCTTAGCGGCGTTGAGACGGATGGCTGCAAGACGCGGTACACCATCACATATGTACAGCGACAATGGTACAAACTTTGTCGGCGCTAACAAAATTCTCAAGCAAGAGATAAAAGAGATCAGAAGCATTATCAATCCAGAACTTTTATCAGAGGTCAGTGAGATGGAGATAACCTGGCATTTCAATGCACCAAGCAACCCGAGCGCAGGAGGTTTATGGGAAGCGGCCATAAAGAGCGTGAAGTATCACCTTCGACGTGTAGTTGGAGACCAGAAGCTCACTTTTGAAGAATATACGACTCTACTCACCCAGTTAGAGGCCGTCCTCAATTCACGGCCGCTCTGCGCGCTGACGGAAGATCCGGAAGATCTGAACTACCTGACTCCATCCCACTTTCTATCAAGCGGCCCAGTCTTAAGTATTGTCGAAACAGAAAGAGATCAAAGGACAAGATGGCATCTTACACAGAAGTTGTTCGGAGATATTTGGAAACGATGGCAGGCAGAATATTTAACACAATTATCATCACGCAGCAAGTGGCTGAAGCCCAAAGAAAACATCAAGATTGACGATATCATAATCATACACGAACCTAACCTTCCCCCGGGGAAGTGGGCGTTAGGCAGAATTATTGATGTTCACCCCGGCACCGATGGTTATGTGCGAGTAGTCTCAGTGAAGACAAAAAATGGCGTTATCAAGAGACCAATCACAAAATTATCAATCTTATCAGTTGAAAATCAGTCACCAGAAAAAGATACGGAACAGAGCAAAGATAATCAACAGAGTCCCAAGCCCGTTAGAGTCAAAAGAATGCGCAGTAAACTCAGTAACTTCATACTTACAATGTTGTTATTGTTTACTATGTGTGCACAAAACGCATATTGTACACATAACGTATCATTTTTTAAAGAGCAACAGAGCCTTTATTTTGACAAATTATCTACAATGCAACTTATCAGGGACGAATGGAAGATGGTAATTTATTACGACATGAATCCCTACTGGGAAGGTACAAAGTTACTGTCAAACTATATTAATCACCTACATGCGTCATGCGCAAAACAAAAACAAAGAGCACAGTGCGACCTGATAGTACTGCAATTACGTCACGGGTTTATCGAGTTACAATACTACGATCAGCTGTTACTTAATAAACAATCCAACGTCATAGGAACCCGAGTACGTAGAGGTCTCATCAATGGAATAGGAAACGTAGCACATGCATTGTTCGGAGTACTAGATGATGATTTTGCACAACAATATCAGCGCGACATTGACCTCGTTTTGAAGAATCAAAATCACCTCGCCAACCTTTGGAAAAATCAAACATCAATTATTGAAGCACAATATACCTTTTTGAAGCGTTTAGAACTATCAGTAGACCAACAGCATAAATTATTTTATCAACACATGATAAATCAAGCGCAGAAAAATGAAATTCTGAAACAGGAGGTAGAGAGTGTTATAGCTAATAATGAGTTTACATTGTCGTCGATCATCGCCAATAATATACTAGGCAATCTAAAACAGATACAGGAAACTCTTTTAGATACGGTTACCGATATTTATCACGGGAAATTCAATATCCATATCATATCACCGGATCAAATCAAAGAAGAGTTGAGTATAATTTCTGGGCATTTATCAAAGTATGTATCATTACCTATAGATGACTTTCACAGAGGAGATGGCATATCAAAACTGTATCATTTATTGAGGGTTAAGGTGAGAGTCACAGATCAATACATGCTCCTAGAAGTGAAGATCCCACTTGTTACCAGAGAGAACTACGATATCTACAAGATTATACCTATTCCTACCATAAACAGAGGTAAAACGATTACTATCATACCTATCACAGAGAAAGATTTACAAGCATGCTATCAATTAAATCCTACCACAAAACTATGTGAGGTTCAGAGCCCTATTTATCATATGCATAGCGATCAAAACTTGTGTGTCAAGGACAATACAATGGAGAGATGTCAAACAATCACAAAGATGTGCCAAAACAACTGGATTGCATTAAATAAATTGAACAATTATTTATTTTATTGCTGCAACAAATGCACACTACGATTGATGTGTAGCGATCAGGTCACATTTGAACACATCAGCAAGGGCGGCGTGCTATCCATGGGCAATGACTGTACATTGAGAGCCGATTCATTCATGATTTATTCGCACAATCATCACATGAATGAGATGCACGCAAAACCCGATTTATTATCAATCGATATTCCCCCAGTTAACAACATTATCAATTTAACTGTACCAAATGATGAGAGCGAGAATCGATCGGACGTGGATGTCAAAGACAGACAGACGTCCTTAAAGAGGATCGGTCAACAGATCGAGCAGATGAAATCGGAACGAAGTGAAATCGAACAGATTTCCAGCCACGACGTTCATCACTACGTGGTCATATACATTTTGGTCGCGGTTGGGTGCGTCGCAGGCGTCGCGTTCCTGTGGAAGCGATGGCGGGCGGGGGTGCGCGCGGGCCGCGGGGAGCGGACCGCTGCTGCCACCGCCACCACTGCTGCTGCTCCGGCGCCACAGCCGGCTCCGAGGGTCGCCCTCAGCGACATCGCTAGTGCTAGTGCCAGTGAAAGTGTTAATGAGCCTAGTGTTCAATCAGTGAGAAGTGTATCTAGTTTAGTCGAAAAACCGAGAGTTGTTTCAGTGTTGTATAAAAATCAAAAGGTTCAAATGATCGATAAGGCAACCACACCATCTAGAGTTTTTCCTACTTTTCACGCAAATGATGTAGATCATGACATCTAACTAACATAGCGTTTAAGTTTAAATTTACTTATGTTAACGCATCATATCATTTTATCATTAGATTATATTACTAATCCTATCATTTATCATACAGCATCTTTACCTACATCTCTCGCCCGGGAGCATGTACGGTGCAGCGCAACCGTGCATTTAGGTATAAGCTAGCTAATTATTGTCAAATCATCGATATTATTAAGGTCAATTGTTACACGCGCCTTCCACTTACTTTATTGCATCAGTTCACGTTTTCACCCCATCATGGTAGGCGCGTGCTCAAATATCAATCAATTTATAATATCAATATAAGAGTTTTTATCATATACTCTTCTTATCATTTCTATCATATAAAGGTGTCCCGTACAGGGTCTCTCCTTGCGGGGAGAAGACTGGGGCGCGGGGCCCGTGGGGGTCGCGGGGGACGAGGGACGGGTTGGGGCTAGTAGTGTTCAAAGTTGCTATATGGCAATCACTTGCTAAATGCTATATATTTTCAGCATGTTTTTTTTTATGCTATAATATAGCATGCTTTTTTATACGCGTGAGTACTTGACTTGCTACGGCAAAATGCGCGGGCGCGAGTATAGCAAGCGCGGTGACTGATAGCATGATATAGAAGAATATTGCATCGCGTTTATGAATTAGGTACGATAAAACAGAACCGTTAAAAATACAATGAACTTTTCTAATACTTGCCAGGCTTAGGACTGTCTTTAATTGAATAAATGTTAAATAAAATAAGTTAGTAGGTATTTAGCAAAAATAGGCGTATTTAGAAGTTCATTGATTGTATGTACAAAAATCAACTATAATATTGACATTTTTACATATTGACATTTTTTTACAATTACACAATTACAGGTTTTGCGTGTCCTATCACTAAATTTATTTACACTAATAAAATACGTATTTATTTACGTGAGCCGCCCGAGATATCACAAATTCGCACGCGGTGCGTAAAACAATAACCCACGCGACCGACAGGAATCGCTAGCATGCGACGACTTGCTATTGCGTTTCGCGCGACGGACAGAGACAGAGAGTGCGATGTAAAAGCAAATACCTACCTAGCAACTTGTGAGAGCCACGATAGCATTTGCTTTATGTTATTTGTATTTAGCACGGTGCTATATTTTGCTATATGATATATATAACCACCACTAGTTGGGGCCTTGGCACTCTTGGGCGGAGTGACCTCAGCCGACTTGGCTTTAGCCTTCCTCCTCTTACGGTTACCCGCGATGAGGTAACCTTCGTCAGAGGATGACTCAGGCGGAGGGTGGGGGAGATGACAGCGACGACTTTACTAGATCTTCTAGTAAAGTCGGGTGCTGTTTAAATATTGCGCGGAGCAGTCGGCGCAAATTGATGAAGATTTTGAAGATAGAGGAACCGCTTTGAAAAAAGCGAGAACCTCGAGAAGGCGACACTCTGAAAAGAGCGAAACGCTACGTTTTAATTAAATTTAGGTCTTATAGAAACACAGTTCTAAAAAGAACTGAAAGGAACTATAAGCCTAGAAATAGAAAGGTAGTTCTGAAAAGAACTGATTTATTTCGTAACCGAAATTGAACGTGTTTTTTTTTTTTTTTTTCGAAAGGACTACAATGCTGTTGACCGCAGATGGCCATGACAGCGTTACCGGACTTTTGGCGGGCGCAGAAGGCGCCTCGCCGGTAAAGTTATGATGGGGCAACACGCACAAGGGCCACCACTTAGGTGCGAGCCTCGGCTTGGGCTGTCGCCAGATGCTACAAGAGGGAATGGAGGTTTCGCCAAGGTGCACGAATGCACCTATGGGCGGAAGCGGGGAATTCTTCGGCCCCGCATCCGGCGGGGTCGGTTTTTGGTCGGGTGTGTAGTGTGCGGAAGCGAATCGGTATCTGTTGCCGTCACCTCCGGGTTAGCGGCGGTTTTTGGGTCAACGGGGTCACCGAGAACGTGTCTCGGTCTACGGAGGAGAGAACTCGTGGGAAGATCGTCAATGGGATAATCCGGTATCGTGGAGATCAAGGGATTATAATGATCTGAGGCCGTTTCATAATGACGCTGGGAAGCGGTCTTTATGAAGTGGGCTACGGACTCGAGATTAAGATCTCGATGGAGATCTTTGTTGCGCATGTACCACGGACAGCCCGTGGCTTGGCGCAGAAATCTATTTTGGACAACCTGAAGGGGGCGGAGGTTGACCGAGTGGCCAAATACTACCGACGAGTAAGTCATGACTGGGCGTATGACCGATTTGTAAAGTGTCACCTTATTTCTAAGGGACATTTTACTCTTCGCTCGAAGGAGACTGTTCAACCGGCTAAGTATGAACTTTGCGCGGTTGGTTACAGTGCGAATATGGGGTTTAAAACTAAGGCGGCGATCTAGTATCACCCCTAGGTATTTGGCTGACTTCACCCAGGGAATGGGTTTGCCAAAGAGGGAGAGGGTTCTGGGCTTAGAGTAATTCCGCGAGAAGTACACTGCTGCACTTTTCGTCGGATTCACTTCTATGCGCCATTGTCTGAACCAGGCACCTAAGGTGTCGAGTGCGGCTTGCAGTCTTATACTTACCCGACTTGCGTTCAAGTCGGATGCGTACAAAGCTGTGTCGTCCGCGAAGAGGGCAAGTTCGACTTGCGGGTGGCGGGGGATGTCGCTGGTGTACAGTGTAAAAAGGAGCGGAGCAAGGACAGATCCTTGGGGGACACCTGCTAGGACGGGTCGGGGGTCGGAGAGAGTGCCCTCCACGCGGTAGCGAAAGCTGCGATTCGACAAGTAGTCTCGTAGGATGAGTACGAGTCTGTCTGGCACACCTAGGGTGGAAAGCTTGTAAATCAAGCCATTGTGCCAGACTTTGTCGAAGGCTTTCGCTACGTCGAGGAAGACAGCTCCCGTACTGGCTGGCCAAGTGTGATGCCACATGGTCAGTATGTGCTCCGTGATGCGGAGCACCTGTTGGGGACAAGAGTGATGAGCTCGAAAACCGAACTGCTCATCGGGTAAGAGCTTGTGCTCATTGACGTGGGACCAGAGACGACTCAGAAGGAGTCGCTCGTAGATCTTCCCCAGGGAACTGAGGAGACTGATAGGGCGGTAGGAGGAAGGTTCATTCGCCTTTTTGCCCGGTTTGTGGATGCCAATGACATTGGCTTCCTTCCAGACATCAGGGAAAGAACAAGTGGACATGGCTGCATTGAAGATGCTTACGAGGAGGTAAATGAGGGCAACAGGGAACCTTTTGAGTACTCTGTTACTGATGCCGTCCGAGCCGGGGGACTTTTTCGGTCGGAGATCTTTGATGATCGCTGCGACCTCTGCCGCCTTGACGTGGTCAAGGGTGGCGGAAGGGGGTAGGGACGCTAAGCGTTCGACTTCGCTATCCACCGTATCGAGGTGAGCTGGGTCGACGGGCTCAAGACTGGGGGAGCACTGGGCTTCCAGGCTTTCAGCCAGAGTATCGGCTTTGTCCTTATCTTCAAACGCGGGCGTTTGATGATTCGGACGTATAAGCGGGGGCATTATGGTGACTCCGTCTGCTTTCATTGAACGCGCCAGGTTCCAGTAGGCCTGGTGACCCGGTTTGATCGTTGAAAGCAGTTCGTCCCAAGAAGAGTTACGATGCTCTTGAATGGCCCTCTTAACCTTACGGCGAAGCGAGTTCATTCTAAAGCGGTTGGGATAGGTGGGATAGGAACTAAAGCGACGGGTCGCTGCGTTCTTCTCAGTGATCAGACGTCTGATATCATCTGGCGGGTCCCAGCGACGATCGTTCGCCGCCGGCACCTGTTTCGATGATTCGCCGAAAGCGGATTGGACGTGTCTAGTCAGAGAGTCGACCGCGATCGCGATGTCGTCTACGGAGCTAATATCGTCGGGTATTTTTTCCAAGGCGGGTGAATAGATATTCTTGAGGGCGTTCTCAAGCTTATACCATTGCACCACTGTCTTGGTGGGACGACTATCATTAGAGGGGGGGCCTAGCCGCATTATAACGGGACGATGGTCCGAGTCTAGTTCCTGCATCACCGATATGGATTGCATCCGAAGGGATACGTTCCGTAGCAGTGCGAGGTCCAAGTACTCGTTTCCATAGCCGGGGATGGGAGAGTACCGCGTGGGGCACATGGGGACAATCAGGTCTAAATCAAGGGATTCAAGACATTGGGTGAGGATACGTCCGTTTCGATTACGAATGCGGCAGTTCCACATCGGGTCTTTGGAATTGAAGTCTCCAGCCAGAATGACTGAGCTTCCTAGACTAAGGACTGATTCTAGGTCACTTTGGAGAAGCTTCCTATTTGGGCTAAGGTAGCAGGATGCAATGATGACCGATTGATGACCGGTCATCGCGAGCCTGCAGACAGAGACTTCTAAGTCTTGTAGGGGAGGGGGATCTAGAGGTATGCAGTGCAGGGACCTCCTGAAGTAAATGACAGTACCGCCCTTGGGGGCGTTCGTTCTGTCATTTCGGACAATTTGGTAGTTAGCTATCCTAGGATTGCTAGTGCCCTGCTTCAGGAAGGTCTCCTGTACTAGCAGAATGTCAATTTGGTGATTGACCAGAAAATGGTGGACGAGTTCTCTCTGGGATTTGAGTCCGTTAGCGTTAAAAAACGCTAACGAGATGGAGCGGGGTTTAAGTCTCTCAGGTTGTACAACCATTATTGAGACTTAAATGAGAGGGAGTCAAGGGAGGCCATGACGTCCTGATGATCAGAGATGATCATCAGTTTTTCGATGGCCGTTTTGGCTTGGCTAAGTTTGCGCAGGAGCGCAGTGACTTTGCCAAAGTCAACAGGCGGGGCGGGTCCTACCGAGCCCACCGGCGCGGCGGCAGGCGCCGGGCGGGGGCGTGGTTGGGGTATGGGGGCGGGGCCAGGAGCACGAGATTGTGCCTGTGGGCGGGGGAGGGGAGGGGAGCAAGCTTTCGCCTGAGGGGCTATGCTTGTGTAGGCCAAGGGTTTGGCCCACGCAGAGGCGGCGGGGGGGCGGGGGACCATAGACACCTTTCCGGTTGTCTTGGTGTACTGGGGGGCGGGAGGGGCGAAGCGCTCCGGGGCCCTTGAGCGAACCTTGTTGTTGGCTCTCGGCGCCTTGGGGCAACCGCGATAGTTCGCGGTGTGTCCCTCGGCGTTGCAGAGCACGCAACTAGGGGGGGTCGCGTCATCGCGAGTGCGCTTGCAGTCAGCGGTGCCGTGGTCGCCCAGGCACTTGACGCAGCGCGGACGTGCGTTGCAATTGCGCGCAGAGTGCCCGTGAAGCTGGCACCTGTGGCACTGTCCGGGGGGGCCTAGGCGGAAGGGAGCCTCTACCGATAGGCCAGAGAGGCGACATACGGTCTTGAGGCCGAATATCGCCTTCCCTTCGGGCGAAAGGTCAAGGATGACCAAGACTAGGTCGAACGGGCGTTTGCCTCTACCGCTATACATGCGGTGGACTTCCCTGACGGGGAAGCCCTGGGCGATGAGGTCATCTTTGACCGAGTCCGGGTTGAATTCGGCGGGAACGCCGCGGATGACAACCCGGAGGCTTTTTTCGCTCTCGAGGGCATAGGTGTGGAAACCTATGCTCTCTGCGCGAAAGAGGGCGGTGAGACGTCGGTGGTCGTCCGACGTCTGAACTTGGAGCTTAATCGATTCCTTGATCGATTGGGCTTTCAAGAAGTGAATGCCCTTTTTGGCAAGGAGTTTCTCCACGTTAGACCATTTGGCCTTTTCGCGGAGAAAGATCGGTGGGGGGGGTCTCTCCTTGCGGGGAGAAGACTGGGGCGCGGGGGCCGTGGGGGTCACGGGGGACGAGGGACGGG
This sequence comes from Eupithecia inturbata, assembly GCA_963662085.1. Classification (NCBI taxonomy): domain Eukaryota; kingdom Metazoa; phylum Arthropoda; class Insecta; order Lepidoptera; family Geometridae; genus Eupithecia; species Eupithecia inturbata. The sequence goes on from OY759205.1 coordinate 3,740,950, forward strand.
TTGGGGCCTTGGCGGTCTTGGGCGGAGTGACCTCAGCCGACGACTTGGCCTTAGCCTTTTTCCTCTTACGGTTGCCCGCGACGAGGTAGCCTTCGTCAGAGGAGGATGAGGGCGGAGGGTGGGGAAGATCGGACTCGGAGTCCGATCCGGATGAGTCACCGGACGCTGTGACATCCATCTCTTCCTCGGGAGAGGAAGAGCGAGAGCGGGAAGGAGCGCGAGGGGAAGAGGCCGGGGATTCCGGGGAGTCCGGAATAGCCGGGGTAGGGGCGGCGGGAGCAGAGGGCTCCGCAGACACCGGTCGCGACAGCGACGTCTTTACTAAGTCGTCGAGCAGCGTCGGGTGCTGAGTAAATATTGCGCGGAGCAATCCGCGCAAACTATCCAACGACAGGTTGGATATGTCCATGGTGGACGTTTCGGAAATTGAACGTGGCTAATCACTGGAGCTTTATGAACCACGGCCGTGCGTTCTCGTCAGCGCGATCTAGAGCTCGTTCACTTTTAGCAGCGACATCTAGTTATAATTTCAATCAACATTTGTACTGAGCTGAGACTGGCCGCCGCGCGCCGAAATTCAGCTAGTAGAACATCATGTAACTAATATTAAAAATTCGAAAGTTTGGATGTTAGGATGGATAGATGTTTGTTACCCCATCACGCCAAAACTACTGAATGGATTAGGCTGAAATTTTGCATACAGGTAGTGGTCGATTTGTGATCCTTCCTTCAATAAATATTGCCTGAATCATATCTGAAGCTTGACGCCAAGCAAGTGAGTTTTAAGAAATCACCCCGAGTCTTATAAATTACCCCGAGTGTGAGGGCTCTCGCACTAGGTACGCACTAGGTACATGAAAACATTAGAAGTGACTCTTAGTTCTTTGTGTCGTGTCGTCCTAGCAAACATTCTACAACGAATTTGGTTAGTGTTTAAGTAGATAGATAGATAATACTTTATTGTACCACACATAGACAGAAAACAATACAGAAATAGATGATAAGAGTAGATGAATTACAAAAGCGGCCGTATCGCTACGAGCGATCTCTTCCAGGCAACCTTTGGATGGACTGGACATGTAAGAACAAAATAGACGGTGGCACTCAAAAATAAAACAAAAAATTTATACTTACACTACATACTATAAAAGGTACCTAGGTGCATGACCTACAAACATTATAATAAATTTACCTAAACCATAAAAACTTAAGTAGGTACATTAAGTACTTAATTACCTCTGTGTTTTTATCCATCGAACGAGTGTTCCAAAACTTGGCTCAAACAAACTACAATATCCATAAGATTTTTGCAATTTGCTGGTCAATAATACTAATGAATAAATAATGCTGGACAATCAGCCATGACAGCGTGGATTGTCTACTTAAAGTAAATATAAACTACATGCATTAGAAATAACACAAATTATTGATCTCTAGTTTCTGCCCGCGGCTTCGCACGCGTTGTTTCTAAATTATTTATATCCCATGGGAACTGATTTATGGGATAAGAATAGCCTATGTTTAATTCCAGACTTAGAACTACCTGTATGCAAAATTTCAGCCTAATCCATTCAGTAGTTTTGGCGTGATGGGGTAACAAACATCTATCCATCCTAACATCCAAACTTTCGAATTTTTAATATTAGTTACATGATGTTCTACTAGCTGAATTTCGGCGCGCGGCGGCCAGTCTCAGCTCAGTACAAATGTTGATTGAAATTATAACTAGATGTCGCTGCTAAAAGTGAACGAGCTCTAGATCGCGCTGACGAGAACGCACGGCCGTGGTTCATAAAGCTCCAGTGATTAGCCTCGCTAAATTCCCGTGGCTTAAGGGACGCATCTTAGGCAGGACACGGAGGTACTCAACCCCCCCTGTCCAACCCGAGGGATCACGCACCTACCCCGGGTGTCCCCCTCGCGCTCCCTCCCGCCCTCCCGCCCTCCCGCCCTCCCGCCCTCCCGCCCTCCCGCCCTCCCGCCCTCCCGCCCTCCCGCCCTCCCGCCCTCCCGCCCTTCCTCTCCCGAGGAAGAGGAGATGGATATCCCAGAGTCTGGGGATTAATCCGGATTGGACTCGGAGTCCGATCTCCCCCACCCTCCGCCCTCATCCTCCTCTGATGAAGGTTACCTCGTCGCGGGTAACCGTAAGAGGAGGAAGGCTAAGGCCAAGTCGGCTGCGGTCACTCCGCCCAAGACAGCCAAGGCCCCAACCCGCCCCTCGTCCCCCGCGACCCCCACGGCCCCCGCGCCTAATCTTCTCCCCCGCAAGGAGAGACCCCCTCCGATCTTTCTCCGCGAGAAGGCCAAATGGTCCAACGTGGAGAAACTCCTCGCCTCAAAGGTCATTCATTTTTTGAAAGCCCTATCGATCAAGATCCTAGTCCAGACGTCGGACGACCACCGACGTCTCACCGCCCTCTTTCGCGCAGAGAGCATAGGTTTTCACACCTATGCCCTCGAGCCCCAACAATTATATAATATAAAACAAAAATACAATGCAGCCTAAAAAAGAAATTGATAAAATTGCGGAAAAAGAGCATTTCCTGCAAATAACCCCTCGAGTTGAAGCCGGGGTAATGAGGCCTAGCCTCGAGGCCCCCCTCCGTGCCCCTTCACAAGGGCCGGAAAGAAAACACAGTCAGTCTTGTTTAACTTTGAACTAGATTTTTTTCTATTTTGATAGTGTTCTGTTTGTGTTTTACCTCTTAACCGTAAAATAAACTCACTCACCCAATCAATTGAAATGGCAGATACCGCAGTAGCAGCCGAGGCACCAGCCCCAGCAACACCCGCGAAGAAGCCCAAGGCTTCCGCAGCCGCAGCAAAGAAACCGAAAGCGAAGCCCACACACCCTAAGACATCGGAAATGGTGAACAGCGCCATCGGCGAGCTGAAGGAGCGCAGCGGATCCTCCCTGAAGGCGATCAAGAAGTACATCGCGGGCGCTTACAACGTGGACGCAGAGAAGCTTGCTCCTTTCATCAGGAAGTACCTGAAGAGTGCCGTAGAGTCCGGCGCTCTGATCCAGACGAAGGGCACTGGCGCCTCTGGCTCCTTCAAGTTGGACTCTAAGGGTGCCAAGTCGCACGCCGCCGGCAAGAAGGTATCCGGCGTAGCGTCGAAAGGAGCCAAGGAGTCCGCATCATCTCCCTCAAAGTCAAGAAAGGGAGCCGCATCCGCGAGCGCCACCTCCGCCGGCGGTAAGAGGAAGAAGTCAGCGTCCGCCGCCGCAGCCGCCTCTCCCTCAAAATCGAAGGCCGCCAAGGCCGCACCGAAGGACAGGAAAGCAGCCGCGGCGAAGAGGAAGCCCGCCGCAGCCGCGTCTAAGAAGGCCGCCGCTTCTCCCTCGAAAGCCAAGTCCGCCGCGGCGCCGAAGGCCAAGAAGACCGCCAAGCCTCCTACCAAGAAGCCTAAGGCGCCCAAACCCAAGAAGGCAGCCGCCACACCGAAGTCAAAGGCCGCCGCCGGCAAGAAGGCAGCCGCCTCCAAGAAGTAGGATGTGGAATCGGGTGCACAGCGCCCGCACCAACTACGTCGCGTGTCGGTTCATCCGCCGCCGCCGCCGCCGCCGCCCCGCGCGCCCGGCAAGGCAGAGAATCGCACCGAACCAAAAAGCCCTTTTCAGGGCTAACACATGTTTCTGGTATTTCATCTCGTATAATAACGTAAAATAGGTAATCATTTTTTATTTTTTTTTAATTACCTACGTTATGAGATAAACACCTGTTTCTGAGAGACCTTTATAACATAACAAACGCACACTGGTTACACCTCACTTCCGTCGTGCCTCCGCCCCTTTGCGGCGGCGGCCTTAGACGAGAAATTATTAGGTTTTTTTTTTTTTTTATGTAAGTGTAAAACCACCTTTCGACGGAACACTAAAAGGACTAAGTAAGTACCTACCTACCTATCGTTAAAAATCTATTGTTTTAAAGTGGACGGAAACTGATTGATTGATTATACATAATATAATACAAATACACGAAAATTAATTAAATACCTAACATTAATAGATAGGTATTATCATCCATTTGAATACATACTTACTTATTGTTCCTACCTCTAAAAAGAGTAGGTACCTATCTAAATTAAATTAGGTAGGTTTTCGCAACCCACACCGCACACAATCATTGATTATACATATTATAGGTAGGTAACAAGAAAAGGTTGTTGTTACTATGAATTTTTCCCCTTTATGATAATCTAGTTTTATTTTTCTCGCTCTTTTCTCGCTCCCCACTATCGTATACGCGGCGTCGCGAGCATTATATTTATATATACGCGTTTCGGTTGCAAAATAATATTATACTCTCGCTCGCAGACCCGCTCGCAGTGTCCGCTGTAATTTGACGTGTTCGTGTGTGTGTTTTAAACCGAATCAATAACTATGTCTGGACGTGGCAAGGGTGGTAAAGTTAAGGGGAAGGCAAAGTCACGGTCCAACCGTGCCGGTCTACAGTTTCCCGTGGGACGTATCCATCGTCTGCTGCGTCACGGTAACTACGCTGAGCGCGTAGGTGCCGGCGCACCCGTCTATCTGGCCGCCGTAATGGAGTATCTCGCCGCTGAGGTTCTAGAGTTGGCAGGTAACGCGGCCAGGGACAACAAGAAGACCAGGATCATCCCGCGTCATCTGCAGCTCGCCATAAGGAACGACGAAGAGCTGAACAAGCTCCTGTCCGGCGTAACCATTGCGCAGGGTGGCGTCCTTCCCAACATCCAGGCGGTGCTCCTGCCCAAGAAGACTGAGAAGAAGGCATAAATATCTTCATCAACAACACCAACCATGTTGAGTGTTCGCCCGCAGTGCACACAACAAAACGGCCCTTTTCAGGGCCACAATATTATTCAAAACTTCATAAAATTATTATTTTATGAAATGTTTCTTTTAGACTTATGATGCGGTCGATCTCTCGAACCCTTTGTTTTAATCAGTTTCTTATTTACAAAGTGCTTACCTACCTAGGTACCTACATTATTAAAATTGCCTTTATTTATTTATCATCTTATATACCAGTAGTAGGTACCAAGTCATAGGTTAATTTAGCTAACTAAAACTTTATAAATACTTAGGTATGTAGGTACCAACTTAATATTAATAAAATTAATTATATAAGTATTATGTGTTATTACACGCACACAATGACTTCGAGCGCATTGTTTTAACGGATACTAAATTAGGTAGTTAAGTATCTACATAACGTGAAATAAGTAAATAGAAAAAAAAAAAAAAAAAAATGTTTTAGGTAAGTACCTATATTATTGTTTGGGAGTTTACAGGTAGGTGTGACCAATTAAGTAAGTACCTTTCCTACCATCTACCTTATCAATACATATTACAAACGGGTGATTAGGTTGGATACCATACCAAATATAATATAGTAGATAGGTGGATAAACCTTTCTTGGTGCAGTCCTATAAGAGATATTTATTAAACTATTATTTTATTATCCATATAATATATATTTCTAGGTAAATATGAGAGCTGCTCGCTCGATGCGAGTTTAGAAGTATTGAGGTGAGGTACGGTGCGGTGCGGTGAGGTGAAGCACGAGGGGGGGGTGTCGAATTTATCACGAGACAGAGTAATGCCATTGGTTGTAAGCTGACGCGATCGCTCGCCCCTCTACTGTACTACCGCGCAAAGGTTCGCCTCTTAATATATACGGAATAATATAATTCTGATCAACACTCCACCCTAGGTGTGCCAGACAGACTCGTACTCATCCTACGAGACTACTTGTCGAATCGCAGCTTTCGCTACCGTGTGGAGGGCACTCTCTCCGACCCCCGACCCGTCCGAGCAGGTGTCCCCCAAGGATCTGTCCTTGCTCCGCTCCTTTTTACGCTGTACACCAGCGACATCCCCCGCCACCCGCAAGTCGAACTTGCCCTCTTCGCGGACGACACAGCTTTGTACGCATCCGACTTGAACGCAAGTCGGGTAAGTATAAGACTGAGACTGCAAGCCGCACTCGACACCTTAGGTGCCTGGTTCAGACAATGGCGCATAGAAGTGAATCCGACGAAAAGTGCAGCAGTGTACTTCTCGCGGAATTACTCTAAGCCCAGAACCCTCTCCCTCTTTGGCAAACCCATTCCCTGGGTGAAGTCAGCCAAATACCTAGGGGTGATACTAGATCGCCGCCTTAGTTTTAAACCCCATATTCGCACTGTAACCAACCGCGCAAAGTTCATACTTAGCCGGTTGAACAGTCTCCTTCGAGCGAAGAGTAAAATGTCCCTTAGAAATAAGGTGACACTTTACAAATCGGTCATACGCCCAGTCATGACTTACTCGTCGGTAGTATTTGGCCACTCGGTCAACCTCCGCCCCCTTCAGGTTGTCCAAAATAGATTTCTGCGCCAAGCCACGGGCTGTCCGTGGTACATGCGCAACAAAGATCTCCATCGAGATCTTAATCTCGAGTCCGTAGCCCACTTCATAAAGACCGCTTCCCAGCGTCATTATGAAACGGCCTCAGATCATTATAATCCCTTGATCTCCACGATACCGGATTATCCCATTGACGATCCTCCCACGAGTTCTCTCCTCCGTAGACCGAGACACGTTCTCGGTGACCCCGTTGACCCAATCACCGCCGCTAACCCGGAGGTGACGGCAACAGATACCGATTCGCTTCCGCACACTACACACCCGACCAAAAACCGACCCCGCCGGATGCGGGGCCGAAGAATTCCCCGCTTCCGCCCATAGGTGCATTCGTGCACCTTGGCGAAACCTCCATTCCCTCTTGTAGCATCTGGCGACAGCCCAAGCCGAGGCTCGCACCTAAGTGGTGGCCCTTGTGCGTGTTGCCCCACCATAACTTTACCGGCGAGGCGCCTTCTGCGCCCGCCAAAAGTCCGGTAACGCTGTCATGGCCATCTGCGGTCAACAGCATTGTAGTCCATTCGAAAAAAAAAAAAAAATTCTGATCAACACACTCTGCCCGTGACACGTTCCGAACTGACGCGCTAATATTTAGCTAGAAAGTTACTCTATCGATACTAGTTTTAGTTGGTGGTAGTTCATCATGCCACCCAAGACAAGCGGTAAGGCCGCAAAGAAATCTGGCAAAGCCCAGAAGAACATCTCCAAGACCGACAAGAAGAAGAAGAAGCACAAGAGGAAGGAGAGCTACGCAATCTACATCTACAAGGTGCTCAAGCAGGTCCACCCCGACACCGGTATCTCCAGCAAGGCCATGTCCATCATGAACTCTTTCGTGAACGACATCTTCGAGCGCATCGCCGCGGAAGCCTCTCGCCTCGCTCACTACAACAAACGCTCCACCATCACATCTAGGGAGGTGCAAACTTCCGTGAGGCTCCTGCTGCCCGGCGAGCTAGCAAAGCACGCCGTCAGCGAAGGCACCAAAGCCGTAACCAAGTACACCAGCTCCAAGTAAAGTCTTCACTGGGCTGAAGACCTTACCGAATGCTGATCATCAAGCGAGTTGTATCGCTTTTTAAAACGATAAACAATTCAAAAAACGGCCCTTTTCAGGGCCACAAAATATTATCATGATTCAACATAAAGCATTATGTTGAATTGTTTCTTAAAGATTATAATAATAACGAGAGTAATATACTCTCTACTGAGACTGTGGAGGGGTTGTATGCGTCCTTTGTGTTTGTAGGTAGGTATTATATTTTTCAACACACTTTCTCATAAAGCGGCTCTAATTTCACCGCAATTAGGTACATAATGACATCTGCATGTTATCTAACTGTGATTTTTTTTTTTTTTTAATTGCTATAACTCTTTAGTGAGTTATAATATATATATATATATATATACAAGTACTAGTTACGAAGAAAATGATTTATGTTGTACGTACACCGCCCGATATAAGATTGAAGCGCTTAACATTATGGAAAGTTTACTACCTGAAAATTCCAAGGAAAAATATCTATTATCTACTATTATAATTAATAATACCAGAGTGCTAAAATAAAAAATCGTAGATATATACATAGGTACATACATAATATATATGCATATATAAAAAAAAAAAAAAAAAAAACATTTAGGTAATCTTTATATGTACTATAATATAATGTTTCAGGCTAACATGACATATTATATTTGAATAATTATATCGTAATTATGAAATTTGAACATTGATTTAAATTAAATTTGATTTAATTAATAATAAATAAATTTAAAATATTTTAAAAACTACGAATGGACAGAAACGAACGCGTGAGAGAGCGAGATGGAATGCTCGGCTCTCGCATTCCCCCCGCCCGGCTCCCTCTCGTTTCTTACTGCAAGCACGCACGCTATAAATATAAGTAGGTTTATCGCTGTTATTTTTTAAACAGTCTCCCCGTAGCCGCCGCAGCCGATACGTGGTGTGTTTCTCGCTCGCTATTTTTTCCCTTTACTGATCCGTCAGCGATGGCTCGTACTAAACAAACCGCCCGCAAGTCCACCGGTGGTAAGGCGCCGCGCAAGCAGCTCGCCACCAAGGCCGCACGCAAGAGCGCCCCCGCCACCGGAGGTGTTAAGAAGCCGCATCGTTACAGGCCCGGTACTGTTGCCCTGCGTGAGATTCGTCGCTACCAGAAGAGCACAGAGCTTCTGATCCGCAAGCTCCCCTTCCAGCGTCTGGTGCGTGAGATCGCGCAGGACTTTAAGACCGACCTCCGTTTCCAGAGCTCCGCTGTGATGGCCCTACAGGAGGCCAGCGAGGCTTACCTGGTGGGTCTCTTCGAAGACACCAACCTGTGCGCGATCCACGCCAAACGCGTCACCATCATGCCCAAGGACATACAGTTGGCCCGCAGGATCAGAGGCGAACGCGCCTAAGCAACACCCGGTTAGGTTTCTGGCGTCCGGCTGGCAGGCGCGCGGCATTGCATTGCCCGCTTGCAGTTGGTCCGTCACAAACAAAACAAAAAAAAAAAAAAGGCCCTTTTCAGGGCCACATAAGTTTCAAAGATGCAATCTGTTGCAATGTTTCATAAGTATTTATAATAATAAAAGAAAAGCGACTTTCCACTCTTTTCTTTCGAATTATTTTATACACGGTCGGTATAATAATTATGTATGTATGTACATATATAAATTTCAGCTCTGGTCTGTTCACGTGAGTTTTGGTTTGAAATGATCTACAAAGTTTACCTAGTGTTCAAGAAGCCCCGTGACAGACACGCACAAATTTCATAGTAATAATGATGAGAGCACAAACAAAAATACGTAACACAACATAACCTCTCTGAAGATCCGTTGTTTGTTAATGGATGACACGTTATATATTATATTTAAAAATCTTATAGAAACAGTTTTAATTTTGTATAAAACAGAATCGTATGCGGCCCTGAAAAGGGCCTTTTTTTGTTGCACGCACGACTAAACAAATGTACGCATCACGCAAACATAGTACTTAGTCGGTCGATGCGATGATAAGAGTCCAGCTTCGGCGGAGAATTAACCTCCGAAACCGTACAGGGTGCGTCCCTGGCGCTTCAGAGCGTAGACAACATCCATGGCGGTGACGGTCTTCCTCTTGGCGTGCTCGGTGTAGGTGACAGCGTCCCGGATCACGTTCTCAAGGAACACCTTCAGGACACCACGCGTCTCCTCGTAGATCAGACCTGAGATACGCTTGACACCCCCTCTGCGCGCCAAACGGCGGATGGCGGGCTTAGTGATACCCTGGATGTTATCACGCAGCACTTTCCTGTGACGCTTGGCGCCTCCTTTCCCCAGACCTTTACCTCCCTTACCGCGGCCGGTCATCGCGAAACTATATAGAACAAAGTAAACTTCGAACGAAAATAAATCCAAGCACAAGTCTGTGTCGACCGCTTGCTGCCGAACGAACGACTGATTGAACGCATCACCGCTATAGGTCCCTATATTTATAGAGAGAGAGATGTAAACGTACCCGCGCCGACCGCCCGCCCGCCCGCAGCCCCTTCCTCCGGCCTGCCTGCCACAACACATCGAAGTTAGTAAGTAAGTACCTAAGTAAATAATGTACCTACCTAATTTTTTTTTTTTTTTTTTTTTTATTAGGACTAATAACAATAATTAGGTATGTATTTTATGGATAGGTACCTATAAATTAATAAACTTAGGTACCTACTACAAATAATTAAATAATTTATTGGGTTAAATACCTACCTATTTTATAATGCACAATTCATCAGTATCTCGAAGTGTTGTCATAAATTATAAAAGAAATAAATAGAAAAAAAAAAAAATTAAAATTACCTTTTTAAATAGGTACCTACCTAACTATTTATAATAATTAATATAGGTACCTATCTTATAATATATACTTAATTACTTTACTAAATAAAAATAAATAAACAAGAACCGAAGAAATTAATGATTATACCTACTTGATGTGTTCGTTCAGAGGCGGCGTCGCGGCGCGGACCAGCAGCAGCGGCCGGGTTTTAAGCGTATGCAATAGCTTTTTTCTAGTGTATATTAGTTAATTGTTTTACTGAATTGTTATAATATATATTTTTTAGTAATGTTACATCTATATTATAAGAATAATAGGCATTTCAGTTAGTTCTCGAGAGGTGTTTCGCTCTAAATTGGTGCATCGTGTTTTACGTGTGTTCAAAAACATGTAGATGTTTGTATCGAAATAAATGAAAACTGGTATAAAATTATAATACACTTAGGTATTGATATGTTTGCGTTTTATTTGTAGACAATGATTGTTAAAATTTATTCGTATAAATAGATAAAAATCGAATATAAACACGACCCGACCTATCGTAGGTGGCGAGCGCCCTGTAATAATGTTTATATCTTGAATATGTCGCAATTAATGTGTGTTAAGATAACTTCAGGCCACAATCAAGTTCAAAATGAATGGGTTTACTAATTTAACAAATGACGAACAGTATGCAAATCTGTGAAAAATCAATTTTAATTAGAATGATGTTAGTGAAAAATATTAAGCTCTCGTACGAGAAGCGGTCTGTCGACACTGCCGTTCTCCATGCGGTATAGCTGCTTCGCCTGCTCCCCGGTGTCGCCATCTTACCCACTGCTGGACCGAGATGGGGTCCGGCGCTTTGCTCCCGCCGATCGTGCCGAAATACTGGCCGAGCACCTGGCGGAGCAATTTACGCCCCACCCCGTGGCAGCGGACGCCACATTTGCTACACTAAACCACCACCACCAGGTCGAGGAGGCCGTAAGGGACTTCCTGTCTGGCCCGACACCGCCCCTAGGCGGGGAGTACTTCATCTCCCCTGCCGAGGTGCGGAAGGCCGTCTTTCGCCTACCCAGGCGGAAGGCGCCAGGCTATGACGGAATCCCTAATCTGGCCCTCACCCAACTACCCAGACGTGGAGTCGTCGCACTCGCCCGGCTCTTCAATGGAGTCCTCCGGACGGGACACTTCCCGGACCTCTGGAAGACCGGGCGAGTCATTGTCTTGCCCAAGCCGGGTAAAGACCACCGCTACCCGGCCAACTACCGCCCCATCACCCTGCTGTCAACAGTGGCCAAACTCTTAGAACGCCTGCTCCTGGGGCGCCTGGCTCCGACTATCGAGCCGCGCCCGGAGCAGTTCGGGTTCAGGAGTGGCCACTCCACCACACTGCAGCTCACCAGGGTGCTGCATCACCTCGCAGTCGAGCACAACGCCGGGCGCTGCACCGTCGGGGTCTTTCTGGACGTGGAAAAGGCCTTCGACCGTGTATGGCACCCCGGCGTTCTGTACAAGCTCCTGCAAACCCCAACGCCGCCCGCCCTCATCAGGATTGTGGCCTCCTTCCTGGACAACCGGCGCTTCTTTGTCGCAGTTGAGGGAGCCACATCAACCACCCGAACCATCTCTGCTGGAGTACCGCAGGGTAGCTGCTTGTCGCCCGCGTTATACGCGCTCTACACCGACGACATCCCCACCCTGGAGGGCCACCTACGCCCCGGGGAGAGGAATGTGTCGCTAGCGCTATTCGCGGACGACAGCGCCTATTTCGCGTCATCCACCAGCCCCACCATCGCAGCCCGCAGGATGCAGCGTCTGCTGGACGTCCTGCCGCCATGGCTGGACAAATGGCGCATGGCCGTCAATGTGGGAAAGACGGCCGCGCTGTTTGTCTCCCGCCGCAACACCCACCCGCCACAACTCCAGCTTCGGGGCCAGAACGTGGCATGGAGCTCGCACACCCGGTATCTCGGCATCGAGATTGACAGGTCGTTGAGGATGCAGCCGCAGGTTGATCGCGCGCTACAACAAGCGCGCGTCGCCAGGGCACTACTCCGACCTGTCCTGGGATCTCGATTGCCTTTGAGGACCAAGGTGCGAGTCTTCAAAAGCTACGTGCGGTCCCGACTCACCTACGCAGCGCCGGCCTGGTACTCACTCGTCTCGCAGACTAACAGAGACAGGCTCCAGGCGCTGCAAAACACATCGCTACGGATCTGCACGGGCGCGGGACGATACGTCAGGAACGACGTCATTGCCCGCGACCTGCAGATCCAATCCATAGAAGATTTCGTCGTGCAGTCGGCGCGTCGGATGTACGACCGCGCCGACAATGGCCACCACGCCCACCTCCACCACTTAGCAGCCCACCAACCCAGGCCCCCGGACGACGATCGCCCGTGGCGACCCCTCCCGCGGGACCTCATCCCTGCGGAACCACCATGAGTCCTTGGGGTTTAAAAAAAAAAAAAAAAAAAAAAAAAAAAAAAAAAAAAAAAAAAAAAAAAAAACCATACAATGATACCTATATTTTTATACATATAAAAAAAAAAGAAACTACAATTCACTACAATGCAGCCTAAAAAAAATTTATACTCATGCGGAAAAAGAGCATTTCCTGCATATAACTCCAAGGACCGAGGAGTCGTCACCCCTCGAGTTGCAGCCGGGGTAATGAGGCCTAGCCTCGAGGCCCCCCTCCGTGCCCCTTCACAAGGGCCGGAATGAAAACACGTCGTCTTGTTTAACTTTGAACTAGATTTTTTTTCTATTTTGATAGTGTTCTGTTTGTGTTTTAAAGCGTAAAATAAACTCACTCACCCAATCAATTGAAATGGCAGATACCGCAGTAGCAGCCGAGGCACCAGCCCCAGCAACACCCGCGAAGAAGCCCAAGGCTTCCGCAGCCGCAGCAAAGAAACCGAAAGCGAAGCCCACACACCCTAAGACATCGGAAATGGTGAACAGCGCCATCGGCGAGCTGAAGGAGCGCAGCGGATCCTCCCTGAAGGCGATCAAGAAGTACATCGCGGGCGCTTACAACGTGGACGCGGAGAAGCTTGCTCCTTTCATCAGGAAGTACCTGAAGAGTGCCGTAGAGTCCGGCGCTCTGATCCAGACGAAGGGCACTGGCGCCTCTGGCTCCTTCAAGTTGGACTCTAAGGGTGCCAAGTCGCACGCCGCCGGCAAGAAGGTATCCGGCGTAGCGTCGAAAGGAGCCAAGGAGTCCGCATCATCTCCCTCAAAGTCAAGAAAGGGAGCCGCATCCGCGAGCGCCACCTCCGCCGGCGGTAAGAGGAAGAAGTCAGCGTCCGCCGCCGCAGCCGCCTCTCCCTCAAAATCGAAGGCCGCCAAGGCCGCACCGAAGGACAGGAAAGCAGCCGCGGCGAAGAGGAAGCCCGCCGCAGCCGCGTCTAAGAAGGCCGCCGCTTCTCCCTCGAAAGCCAAGTCCGCCGCGGCGCCGAAGGCCAAGAAGACCGCCAAGCCTCCTACCAAGAAGCCTAAGGCGCCCAAACCCAAGAAGGCAGCCGCCACACCGAAGTCAAAGGCCGCCGCCGGCAAGAAGGCAGCCGCCTCCAAGAAGTAGGATGTGGAATCGGGTGCACAGCGCCCGCACCAACTACGTCGCGTGTCGGTTCATCCGCCGCCGCCGCCGCCGCCGCCCCGCGCGCCCGGCAAGGCAGAGAATCGCACCGAACCAAAAAGCCCTTTTCAGGGCTAACACATGTTTCTGGTATTTCATCTCGTATAATAACGTAAAATAGGTAATCATTTTTTATTTTTTTTTAATTACCTACGTTATGAGATAAACACCTGTTTCTGAGAGACCTTTATAACATAACAAACGCACACTGGTTACACCTCACTTCCGCAACAAGCACTGCACTTGCACTTGCACTCGACCGACTACACCCGCATCGTACTTAGGTAAGTACCTATCTAATTTAACATTATAACTAGGTATCTATCTAGGCGTCACCGACTCCTACGACTGCCGTGCGCGCCGTGCCTCCGCCCCTTTGCGGCGGCGGCCTTAGACGAGAAATTATTAGGTTTTTTTTTTTTTTTTATGTAAGTGTAAAACCACCTTTCGACGGAACACTAAAAGGACTAAGTAAGTACCTACCTACCTATCGTTAAAAATCTATTGTTTTAAAGTGGACGGAAACTGATTGATTGATTATACATAATATAATACAAATACACGAAAATTAATTAAATACCTAACATTAATAGATAGGTATTATCATCCATTTGAATACATACTTACTTATTGTTCCTACCTCTAAAAAGAGTAGGTACCTATCTAAATTAAATTAGGTAGGTTTTCGCAACCCACACCGCACACAATCATTGATTATACATATTATAGGTAGGTAACAAGAAAAGGTTGTTGTTACTATGAATTTTTCCCCTTTATGATAATCTAGTTTTATTTTTCTCGCTCTTTTCTCGCTCCCCACTATCGTATACGCGGCGTCGCGAGCATTATATTTATATATACGCGTTTCGGTTGCAAAATAATATTATACTCTCGCTCGCAGACCCGCTCGCAGTGTCCGCTGTAATTTGACGTGTTCGTGTGTGTGTTTTAAACCGAATCAATAACTATGTCTGGACGTGGCAAGGGTGGTAAAGTTAAGGGGAAGGCAAAGTCACGGTCCAACCGTGCCGGTCTACAGTTTCCCGTGGGACGTATCCATCGTCTGCTGCGTCACGGTAACTACGCTGAGCGCGTAGGTGCCGGCGCACCCGTCTATCTGGCCGCCGTAATGGAGTATCTCGCCGCTGAGGTTCTAGAGTTGGCAGGTAACGCGGCCAGGGACAACAAGAAGACCAGGATCATCCCGCGTCATCTGCAGCTCGCCATAAGGAACGACGAAGAGCTGAACAAGCTCCTGTCCGGCGTAACCATTGCGCAGGGTGGCGTCCTTCCCAACATCCAGGCGGTGCTCCTGCCCAAGAAGACTGAGAAGAAGGCATAAATATCTTCATCAACAACACCAACCATGTTGAGTGTTCGCCCGCAGTGCACACAACAAAACGGCCCTTTTCAGGGCCACAATATTATTCAAAACTTCATAAAATTATTATTTTATGAAATGTTTCTTTTAGACTTATGATGCGGTCGATCTCTCGAACCCTTTGTTTTAATCAGTTTCTTATTTACAAAGTGCTTACCTACCTAGGTACCTACATTATTAAAATTGCCTTTATTTATTTATCATCTTATATACCAGTAGTAGGTACCAAGTCATAGGTTAATTTAGCTAACTAAAACTTTATAAATACTTAGGTATGTAGGTACCAACTTAATATTAATAAAATTAATTATATAAGTATTATGTGTTATTACACGCACACAATGACTTCGAGCGCATTGTTTTAACGGATACTAAATTAGGTAGTTAAGTATCTACATAACGTGAAATAAGTAAATAGAAAAAAAAAAAAAAAAAAATGTTTTAGGTAAGTACCTATATTATTGTTTGGGAGTTTACAGGTAGGTGTGACCAATTAAGTAAGTACCTTTCCTACCATCTACCTTATCAATACATATTACAAACGGGTGATTAGGTTGGATACCATACCAAATATAATATAGTAGATAGGTGGATAAACCTTTCTTGGTGCAGTCCTATAAGAGATATTTATTAAACTATTATTTTATTATCCATATAATATATATTTCTAGGTAAATATGAGAGCTGCTCGCTCGATGCGAGTTTAGAAGTATTGAGGTGAGGTACGGTGCGGTGCGGTGAGGTGAAGCACGAGGGGGGGGTGTCGAATTTATCACGAGACAGAGTAATCATTTTTCAGTTTTAAAATCAATCTAAAAAAATATCTTTTAAATCTTCAATGTGATTCGTATTAATGTGGTCGATCATGGTTTCTGTTTAGTTTATTTTGTGCGCTTATTTATTGTTTTCTGTGTTTGTTTCTTTTACTTTTCTATTTCAATTTATGTGTCATGTCAAAAATGTATTTAATTCGTCACCTGTGTCTTTAACTCGCAAATGTTTTGTTATATTTTTATAAAATTTTACTAAATACGTAATTTATGTTAGTTTCATACAAACTTATATTGTAAAGAGCGTGTCCATAGCCAGTAACGCGCTCTACGCTAAGGTGCCACGGAAGACCAGCGCTGCAGCTGCTCCCCAAGCTCCTGCAGCACACGCTGAGCGGCAGCCTTTTGGTCTCACATTGTTTTTTTCTTTAATTCTTTTAAAATTGTATTTTCTTGTGTGTTGTAAGTTGTGAACCAATAAAAATTATCTTATCTTATCTTATCTTATCTAATGCCATTGGTTGTAAGCTGACGCGATCGCTCGCCCCTCTACTGTACTACCGCGCAAAGGTTCGCCTCTTAATATATACGGAATAATATAATTCTGATCAACACACTCTGCCCGTGACACGTTCCGAACTGACGCGCTAATATTTAGCTAGAAAGTTACTCTATCGATACTAGTTTTAGTTGGTGGTAGTTCATCATGCCACCCAAGACAAGCGGTAAGGCCGCAAAGAAATCTGGCAAAGCCCAGAAGAACATCTCCAAGACCGACAAGAAGAAGAAGAAGCACAAGAGGAAGGAGAGCTACGCAATCTACATCTACAAGGTGCTCAAGCAGGTCCACCCCGACACCGGTATCTCCAGCAAGGCCATGTCCATCATGAACTCTTTCGTGAACGACATCTTCGAGCGCATCGCCGCGGAAGCCTCTCGCCTCGCTCACTACAACAAACGCTCCACCATCACATCTAGGGAGGTGCAAACTTCCGTGAGGCTCCTGCTGCCCGGCGAGCTAGCAAAGCACGCCGTCAGCGAAGGCACCAAAGCCGTAACCAAGTACACCAGCTCCAAGTTCAACGAACTTCGTATCTTCGCCGGCTACCGCCCGCCGACGCCCCGGTACGATCCGGCTGACTCCGCTGCGATCTTCAGCACCCGCACTCCCACGCTGCTCGCGGGAGACCTCAACGCGAAGCACCCCGCGTGGGGGTCGCGAGTCATTAACCCAGCCGGCCGCAAACTCCTGGATGATAGCGATGCGACCGGCTTCACCGTCGTGGGGCCAGACGCCCCCACGCACATACCCTCCGCCCGAACCCACGCCGCCGACGTCCTGGACATAGTGCTGCACAAGCACGTGCGCTGCCCCGTCCAGGTTGAGGTGCTGTATGACCTGGACTCACAGCACCTCCCTCTCCTCATAACGCTCGATCTGGCCGCGGACTTCACTGCGCCGCGGCCGCTGGGCGTGAGGACCGACTGGGTAGCGTACGCCAAGGCGCTAGAGTCCGTGGACGTCGGCCTTATGCAGACGCCGGCCGAAGTGGAGGCCGAGGCGGAAAAGCTGATGGGCTGTATCAAGGCGGCCAGGGAGGCCGCCTCTACACCCATCACCAGGCGCCAAGGCCGACATAACGTCCTCCCACCCAACCTCAAAAGGGCGGTAGCGAAGAAGCGCGAACTCCGGCGTGAGTGGGCGCGCTCTCGCTGCCCCCAACTGAAGACGCGTCTCAACGCGCTTTCCGCGGAGCTTTCAGCTGCTGTACAGGTTTGGCGAGGGGAGACATGGGATCAAACGATCGACCGTGCCTCCGAGCGCGACGCAAACCTGTACGCGCTGAACCGGGCGCTCACGCGGAAACCCGCACCCACTTACCCACTGCTGGACCGAGATGGGGTCCGGCGCTTTGCTCCCGCCGATCGTGCCGAAATACTGGCTGAGCACCTGGCGGAGCAATTTACGCCCCACCCCGTGGCAGCGGACGCCACATTTGCTACACTAAACCACCACCACCAGGTCGAGGAGGCCGTAAGGGACTTCCTGTCTGGCCCGACACCGCCCCTAGGCGGGGAGTACTTCATCTCCCCTGCCGAGGTGCGGAAGGCCGTCTTTCGCCTACCCAGGCGGAAGGCGCCAGGCTATGACGGAATCCCTAATCTGGCCCTCACCCAGCTACCCAGACGTGGAGTCGTCGCACTCGCCCGGCTCTTCAATGGAATCCTCCGGACGGGACACTTCCCGGACCTCTGGAAGACCGGGCGAGTCATTGTCTTGCCCAAGCCGGGTAAAGACCACCGCTACCCGGCCAACTACCGCCCCATCACCCTGCTGTCAACAGTGGCCAAACTCTTAGAACGCCTGCTCCTGGGGCGCCTGGCTCCGACTATCGAGCCGCGCCCGGAGCAGTTCGGGTTCAGGAGTGGCCACTCCACTACACTGCAGCTCACCAGGGTGCTGCATCACCTCGCAGTCGAGCACAACGCCGGGCGCTGCACCGTCGGGGTCTTTCTGGACGTGGAAAAGGCCTTCGACCGTGTATGGCACCCCGGCGTTCTGTACAAGCTCCTGCAAACCCCAACGCCGCCCGCCCTCATCAGGATTGTGGCCTCCTTCCTGGACAACCGGCGCTTCTTTGTCGCAGTTGAGGGAGCCACATCAACCACCCGAACCATCTCTGCTGGAGTACCGCAGGGTAGCTGCTTGTCGCCCGCGTTATACGCGCTCTACACCGACGACATCCCCACCCTGGAGGGCCACCTACGCCCCGGGGAGAGGGATGTGTCGCTAGCGCTATTCGCGGACGACAGCGCCTATTTCGCGTCATCCACCAGCCCCACCATCGCAGCCCGCAGGATGCAGCGTCTGCTGGACGTCCTGCCGCCATGGCTGGACAAATGGCGCATGGCCGTCAATGTGGGAAAGACGGCCGCGCTGTTTGTCTCCCGCCGCAACACCCACCCGCCACAACTCCAGCTTCGGGGCCAGAACGTGGCATGGAGCTCGCACACCCGGTATCTCGGCATCGAGATTGACAGGTCGTTGAGGATGCAGCCGCAGGTTGATCGCGCGCTACAACAAGCGCGCGTCGCCAGGGCACTACTCCGACCTGTCCTGGGATCTCGATTGCCTTTGAGGACCAAGGTGCGAGTCTTCAAAAGCTACGTGCGGTCCCGACTCACCTACGCAGCGCCGGCCTGGTACTCACTCGTCTCGCAGACGAACAGAGACAGGCTCCAGGCGCTGCAAAACACATCGCTACGGATCTGCACGGGCGCGGGACGATTCGTCAGGAACGACGTCATTGCCCGCGACCTGCAGATCCAATCCATAGAAGATTTCGTCGTGCAGTCGGCGCGTCGGATGTACGACCGCGCCGACAATGGCCACCACGCCCACCTCCACCACTTAGCAGCCCACCAACCCAGGCCCCCGGACGACGATCGCCCGTGGCGACCCCTCCCGCGGGACCTCATCCCTGCGGAACCACCATGAGTCCTTGGGGTTTAAAAAAAAAAAAAAAAAAAAAAAAAAATTAAAAAAAAAAAAAAAAAAAAAAACCATACAATGATACCTATATTTTTATACATATAAAAAAAAAAAAAAAAGAAACTACAATACACTACAATGCAACCTAAAAAAAAAAAATTATACTCATGCGGAAAAAGAGCATTTCCCGCATATCAACTCCAAGGACCGAGGAGTCGTCACCCCTCGAGTTGCAGCCGGGGTAATGAGGCCTAGCCTCGAGGCCC
This sequence comes from Eupithecia inturbata, assembly GCA_963662085.1. Classification (NCBI taxonomy): domain Eukaryota; kingdom Metazoa; phylum Arthropoda; class Insecta; order Lepidoptera; family Geometridae; genus Eupithecia; species Eupithecia inturbata. Next base: position 3,760,699 of record OY759205.1, read on the forward strand.
CCCTCCGTGCCCCTTCACAAGGGCCGGAAAGAAAACACGTGTGTCTTGTTCAACAGTCCGCCGTTCTCGCTGGTACAGTGCGCGCGCGTCACGTCGTCCCGCCTTACCCCCCCCCGCCTCACGCTTGTAGCCCCCCCCGCGGAACTCCGACGCCGTGCGGTCATCACCGCCGGTTAGTTGTTGAGACTTCGGGTCGCGGCTCGCGTTTTGCGGTTAATAACACGTCTCCGTGTTATTGTGAGTGTGTTAGTGCAGTGAGATAGTGACTCTAGTGCAGTGTACAGTGAGCCCCGCATAGACGCGTAGGCAACTCGGATCGCAGTGTTTGGACACTCCTTTCGCTCGCGGTGAGTACCTAGTGCGTCTACACACCCGCGGGACCGTTCTCCTGATACACTCACGTATCCCGTCCGGTGTGCGTTACTGACTGGTGTTTTGTAATAAAACATCCAGCGCAGTAACAAACATTACCCCCCCCAACCCGCTCGCCGCCGCAGTTTCCAGTGTTAGTGTCGCTGAATCGCCTCAGCCGGGCCTTCCTTAGGGATCTCACCTGGCTGGGTGTTTTCGCCCTGCTGGTGACTGTAGCACCCCCTGAGTGTTTCCCGTCCGCTCCCCCTACCTCCTCCCTATCCTACCTCGATGTCGGAGGAGGAGAAACCTCCCCCGCCAGAACCACCGGAACGGATTCCGGTGCTTGATAGGGCGATAGTCGCCAGGAACCTAATGAACCCGGAGGAATCCGTGGTTCTCAGGCCGGGCGCGCTGCGTTATCGCCCTATCAAAATGACGGCCAACGCCCCCCAGCCCCCCGCAGGCCCGTCCGCTATGGCCGCGCGCGGAACTGAGTTTCCGCCCCGGTCCCAGCCCCGTGTAACGGGAACAAGGGCCCCGCCTTCGCCCGATGAAGAAAGCCCAGAGGAGAAGAGGCAGCGACTCCAATCCTCCTCTGAAACGTCTCAAGACTCCCCGCCGCTGCAAGGCACCCCCCTCACCTCGAGGCCAAATCTCGGTGAGCTGCGCTGGCGCCGCCGCGAAGAACTATCGCCGCCTCGGGAGGGTGAGGAGGAGGAAGCAACCGCTTCCAGTCCGTCCTCCTCCCGCTCCCCCACGCCACCCCGAGAGGGTGCGGACGAAGCAACCGCTTCCGGTCCGCCCTCCCCCCGCTCCTCCACTCCTGAGGGCTCCAGCACGAGCCATATGGAGCTCCCGCCGGCAATGATATCGATGCATTCGCCGGTGTGGACTGCCTCCTACGCCGAGGCCGCGGCAGCACGGCCGCCCTCACCTCGCCGCCTAGGCCAGCCGGCCTCCCCGGACAAGGGGTCACGCATGGTCAGCCTTGGTGCGGCACCCGCCGCCCGCCCACCCACAGTGACCTTTAAGGTAAAGGCCGCCCCACAACCCCACGGGCCACCCTCCTCTCGCCCTCGCAGCCCGCTGGCGGGGCCCCAACCGGGGCCATCCACCCGCCCAGCTGAGGCCGCACGGGCTGTTGCCCCGATAACTATTGCCCAGCCCGCCTCGCACAGCATGGAGGTCGAGCCCCTGCCCCATGCCGCCACTCTTGATGCCGGTGTGGCTGGAGCGGTGCGCGAGGCGCAGCACCGCTCGCCCGCCCCCCAACCTGCTCCACGACAGACGCGGTCCTACCCGCCCATCGTGGTAGAGTGCCTGCCAAACTGGGCAACGCACTTTGCCGCCCTGAGGGCAAAACTAGGATATGCCCCCAATGCGCGCCCCCTAGCTCAAGGGGTGCGCTTCACCCCTCGCACCCCAGACGAGTACAGGTGCATTCAGCGCTACCTGGTGGAGGCTATGGCGGAGAACCCAGCGATTAGCTGGTACAGCTACGCGGTGTCCGCCGAGCTACCCACCAAGGTGGCAATCCGGGGCCTACCCGGGGACACTGACACCGCAGACATCACTGCAGCCCTTAACGAACTGGGTTTCCCCGTCCGGTTCGTTAAGAAAATCCAGCCCAAACAGGGCCGCGCCGGCTGCCTCTTCCACGCGCAGCTAGACCGCCTGCCCGAGGAGGAGCTCGTGCGCCTTTACGGCATCACTGAGCTCCTCTTTATGCCGGGCGTGTGCGTGGAGCATTGGCGCGGCGCGGCGAACCGAGTGGCGCAGTGCCACAGGTGTCAGGCGTTCGGCCACTCCTCGGCCCACTGCCACCGCCCGATGCGCTGCGTCCGCTGTGGCGCGCAGCACGCCGCCGCTGACTGCCCTCGTCCGCTCACGGACAAGCCGACGTGCGCCAACTGCGGCCGGGAGCACACGGCAAACAGCCGGGTTTGTCCCGTGCTCCGGCGCGAGGCGCGCAAAAGGGGAATCACTATCCCCCCACCTGCCCCCAACCTCCCCGTGATGGCACCAAGGCGGACAGCCTCACCCGCCCCCAGACCTGGAAGTCGCCCCGCAGCGCCCAGTCGCCGCCCGACCACAATGGCTCCACCAACCCGGCCCTTCCCCGTTGCGCCGACTGCCCCGGTGGTCGTAGCAAACCCTGCAACGACTCGGGGGGAGCCGGCGGCGCGCAGAAGGAGGCCGAGAGGTGGTAGAAAGAAGAAGAAGCCTGTGGCCACTTCTACTCCGCTGCAGCCCGGTGGCGCCCAGCCCCGCGCCACCCTAGTTGAAGCCCCCCAACCCGCTGCACGTAGACTGGCACCGGCCCCGGCTTATGTCCTGCCCGGGGCCGCGCCGTCTCGCCCGCCGCCTCCCTTGCCGCACTCAACTCAGGTGCCGACGGGCACTGTGCAAGTGCCGTCCGCGCCTGAGGCGCAGTACGCGCCCATGCCCCAGCGTGAGCGCAGGGCCACCCGGGGCCGACAGCGCCCCACCGCCACCTTCAACACGCCAACCGAGACTGTCCCTGGCGCAGGCGCGCCCACAGCGCCCGCAGCCGGGACCACCACGACCAGAACGGCCGGAAACCCGACAGAGATCCTGTTGGGGGTCCTGACGGAGTTTCTGGTCGCCATCGCCGCTGGGGTAGACCTCCAGAGTGCAGCGGTGCGGGGACTAGCCATACTCGAAAGGATCCAGTATGGATAGGACCGCACTGCGCATTCTCTATTGGAATCCCGGAGGGGTCCGGCAGAACATACAGCCCCTCCGCCTACTCGCCCAGTCGCAGGATGTGCACATAATCCTCCTGGGCGAGACCAAGCTCCAGCCCTCCCAAACGTTGAGCGTGCCCAACTATTTCATCTACCGTAGAGACGAGGTGTCGCCCACATCCGGGCAGGCCTACAGAGGTACGGCCGCCCTGGTGAGACGCGACCTCGTCCACGAAGAGTTGGCGCACGCTCCGTTCGCCGAGCTGAGATCTACCGGGGTACTGGTGAGAGCGGCGGGCGAGGAACTTCGTATCTTCGCCGGCTACCGCCCGCCGACGCCCCGGTACGATCCGGCTGACTCCGCTGCGATCTTCAGCACTCGCACTCCCACGCTGCTCGCGGGAGACCTCAACGCGAAGCACCCCGCGTGGGGGTCGCGAGTCATTAACCCAGCCGGCCGCAAACTCCTGGATGATAGCGATGCGACCGGCTTCACCGTCGTGGGGCCAGACGCCCCCACGCACATACCCTCCGCCCGAACCCACGCCGCCGACGTCCTGGACATAGTGCTGCACAAGCACGTGCGCTGCCCCGTCCAGGTTGAGGTGCTGTATGACCTGGACTCACAGCACCTCCCTCTCCTCATAACGCTCGATCTGGCCGCGGACTTCACTGCGCCGCGGCCGCTGGGCGTGAGGACCGACTGGGTAGCGTACGCCAAGGCGCTAGAGTCCGTGGACGTCGGCCTTATGCAGACGCCGGCCGAAGTGGAGGCCGAGGCGGAAAAGCTGATGGGCTGTATCAAGGCGGCCAGGGAGGCCGCCTCTACACCCATCACCAGGCGCCAAGGCCGACATAACGTCCTCCCACCCAACCTCAAAAGGGCGGTAGCGAAGAAGCGCGAACTCCGGCGTGAGTGGGCGCGCTCTCGCTGCCCCCAACTGAAGACGCGTCTCAACGCGCTTTCCGCGGAGCTTTCAGCTGCTGTACAGGTTTGGCGAGGGGAGACATGGGATCAAACGATCGACCGTGCCTCCGAGCGCGACGCAAACCTGTACGCGCTGAACCGGGCGCTCACGCGGAAACCCGCACCCACTTACCCACTGCTGGACCGAGATGGGGTCCGGCGCTTTGCTCCCGCCGATCGTGCCGAAATACTGGCCGAGCACCTGGCGGAGCAATTTACGCCCCACCCCGTGGCAGCGGACGCCACATTTGCTACACTAAACCACCACCACCAGGTCGAGGAGGCCGTAAGGGACTTCCTGTCTGGCCCGACACCGCCCCTAGGCGGGGAGTACTTCATCTCCCCTGCCGAGGTGCGGAAGGCCGTCTTTCGCCTACCCAGGCGGAAGGCGCCAGGCTATGACGGAATCCCTAATCTGGCCCTCACCCAGCTACCCAGACGTGGAGTCGTCGCACTCGCCCGGCTCTTCAATGGAATCCTCCGGACGGGACACTTCCCGGACCTCTGGAAGACCGGGCGAGTCATTGTCTTGCCCAAGCCGGGTAAAGACCACCGCTACCCGGCCAACTACCGCCCCATCACCCTGCTGTCAACAGTGGCCAAACTCTTAGAACGCCTGCTCCTGGGGCGCCTGGCTCCGACTATCGAGCCGCGCCCGGAGCAGTTCGGGTTCAGGAGTGGCCACTCCACCACACTGCAGCTCACCAGGGTGCTGCATCACCTCGCAGTCGAGCACAACGCCGGGCGCTGCACCGTCGGGGTCTTTCTGGACGTGGAAAAGGCCTTCGACCGTGTATGGCACCCCGGCGTTCTGTACAAGCTCCTGCAAACCCCAACGCCGCCCGCCCTCATCAGGATTGTGGCCTCCTTCCTGGTCAACCGGCGCTTCTTTGTCGCAGTTGAGGGAGCCACATCAACCACCCGAACCATCTCTGCTGGAGTACCGCAGGGTAGCTGCTTGTCGCCCGCGTTATACGCGCTCTACACCGACGACATCCCCACCCTGGAGGGCCACCTACGCCCCGGGGAGAGGGATGTGTCGCTAGCGCTATTCGCGGACGACAGCGCCTATTTCGCGTCATCCACCAGCCCCACCATCGCAGCCCGCAGGATGCAGCGTCTGTTGGACGTCCTGCCGCCATGGCTGGACAAATGGCGCATGGCCGTCAATGTGGGAAAGACGGCCGCGCTGTTTGTCTCCCGCCGCAACACCCACCCGCCACAACTCCAGCTTCGGGGCCAGAACGTGGCATGGAGCTCGCACACCCGGTATCTCGGCATCGAGATTGACAGGTCGTTGAGGATGCAGCCGCAGGTTGATCGCGCGCTACAACAAGCGCGCGTCGCCAGGGCACTACTCCGACCTGTCCTGGGATCTCGATTGCCTTTGAGGACCAAGGTGCGAGTCTTCAAAAGCTACGTGCGGTCCCGACTCACCTACGCAGCGCCGGCCTGGTACTCACTCGTCTCGCAGACGAACAGAGACAGGCTCCAGAAGCTGCAAAACACATCGCTACGGATCTGCACGGGCGCGGGACGATACGTCAGGAACGACGTCATTGCCCGCGACCTGCAGATCCAATCCATAGAAGATTTCGTCGTGCAGTCGGCGCGTCGGATGTACGACCGCGCCGACAATGGCCACCACGCCCACCTCCACCACTTAGCAGCCCACCAACCCAGGCCCCCGGACGACAATCGCCCGTGGCGACCCCTCCCGCGGGACCTCATCCCTGCGGAACCACCATGAGTCCTTGGGGTTTAAAAAAAAAAAATAAATAAATAAATAAATAAAAAAAAATAAAAAATAAAAAATAAAAAAAAAAAACCATACAATGATACCTATATTTTTATACATATAAAAAAAAAAAAAAGAAACTACAATACACTACAATGCAGCCTAAAAAAAAAATTTATACTCATGCGGAAAAAGAGCATTTCCTGCATATTAACTCCAAGGACCGAGGAGTCGTCACCCCTCGAGTTGCAGCCGGGGTAATGAGGCCTAGCCTCGAGGCCCCCCTCCGTGCCCCTTCACAAGGGCCGGAAAGAAAACACGTCGTCTTGTTTAAGAACAACAACAGTCCGCCGTTCTCGCTGGTACAGTGCGCGCGCGTCACGTCGTCCCGCCTTACCCCCCCCGCCTCACGCTTGTAGCCCCCCCCCCGCGGAACTCCGACGCCGTGCGGTCATCACCGCCGGTTAGTTGTTGAGACTTCGGGTCGCGGCTCGCGTTTTGCGGTCAATAACACGTCTCCGTGTTATTGTGAGTGTGTTAGTGCAGTGAGATAGTGACTCTAGTGCAGTGTACAGTGAGCCCCGCATAGACGCGTAGGCAACTCGGATCGCAGTGTTTGGACACTCCTTTCGCTCGCGGTGAGTACCTAGTGCGTCTACACACCCGCGGGACCGTTCTCCTGATACACTCACGTATCCCGTCCGGTGTGCGTTACTGACTGGTGTTTTGTAATAAAACATCCAGCGCAGTAACAAACATTACCCCCCCCAACCCGCTCGCCGCCGCAGTTTCCAGTGTTAGTGTCGCTGAATCGCCTCAGCCGGGCCTTCCTTAGGGATCTCACCTGGCTGGGTGTTTTCGCCCTGCTGGTGACTGTAGCACCCCCTGAGTGTTTCCCGTCCGCTCCCCCTACCTCCTCCCTATCCTACCTCGATGTCGGAGGAGGAGAAACCTCCCCCGCCAGAACCACCGGAACGGATTCCGGTGCTTGATAGGGCGATAGTCGCCAGGAACCTAATGAACCCGGAGGAATCCGTGGTTCTCAGGCCGGGCGCGCTGCGTTATCGCCCTATCAAAATGACGGCCAACGTCCCCCAGCCCCCCGCAGGCCCGTCCGCTATGGCCGCGCGCGGAACTGAGTTTCCGCCCCGGTCCCAGCCCCGTGTAACGGGAACAAGGGCCCCGCCTTCGCCCGATGAAGAAAGCCCAGAGGAGAAGAGGCAGCGACTCCAATCCTCCTCTGAAACGTCTCAAGACTCCCCGCCGCTGCAAGGCACCCCCCTCACCTCGAGGCCAAATCTCGGTGAGCTGCGCTGGCGCCGCCGCGAAGAACTATCGCCGCCTCGGGAGGGTGAGGAGGAGGAAGCAACCGCTTCCAGTCCGTCCTCCCCCCGCTCCCCCACGCCACCCCGAGAGGGTGCGGACGAAGCAACCGCTTCCGGTCCGCCCTCCCCCCGCTCCTCCACTCCTGAGGGCTCCAGCACGAGCCATATGGAGCTCCCGCCGGCAATGATATCGATGCATTCGCCGGTGTGGACTGCCTCCTACGCCGAGGCCGCGGCAGCACGGCCGCCCTCACCTCGCCGCCTAGGCCAGCCGGCCTCCCCGGACAAGGGGTCACGCATGGTCAGCCTTGGTGCGGCACCCGCCGCCCGCCCACCCACAGTGACCTTTAAGGTAAAGGCCGCCCCACAACCCCACGGGCCACCCTCCTCTCGCCCTCGCAGCCCGCTGGCGGGGCCCCAACCGGGGCCATCCACCCGCCCAGCTGAGGCCGCACGGGCTGTTGCCCCGATAACTATTGCCCAGCCCGCCTCGCACAGCATGGAGGTCGAGCCCCTGCCCCATGCCGCCACTCTTGATGCCGGTGTGGCTGGAGCGGTGCGCGAGGCGCAGCACCGCTCGCCCGCCCCCCAACCTGCTCCACGACAGACGCGGTCCTACCCGCCCATCGTGGTAGAGTGCCTGCCCAACTGGGCAACGCACTTTGCCGCCCTGAGGGCAAAACTAGGATTTGCCCCCAATGCGCGCCCCCTAGCTCAAGGGGTGCGCTTCACCCCTCGCACCCCCGACGAGTACAGGTGCATTCAGCGCTACCTGGTGGAGGCTATGGCGGAGAACCCAGCGATTAGCTGGTACAGCTACGCGGTGTCCGCCGAGCTACCCACCAAGGTGGCAATCCGGGGCCTACCCGGGGACACTGACACCGCAGACATCACTGCAGCCCTTAACGAACTGGGTTTCCCCGTCCGGTTCGTTAAGAAAATCCAGCCCAAACAGGGCCGCGCCGGCTGCCTCTTCCACGCGCAGCTAGACCGCCTGCCCGAGGAGGAGCTCGTGCGCCTTTACGGCATCACTGAGCTCCTCTTTATGCCGGGCGTGTGCGTGGAGCATTGGCGCGGCGCGGCGAACCGAGTGGCGCAGTGCCACAGGTGTCAGGCGTTCGGCCACTCCTCGGCCCACTGCCACCGCCCGATGCGCTGCGTCCGCTGTGGCGCGCAGCACGCCGCCGCTGACTGCCCTCGTCCGCTCATGGACAAGCCGACGTGCGCCAACTGCGGCCGGGAGCACACGGCAAACAGCCGGGTTTGTCCCGTGCTCCGGCGCGAGGCGCGCAAAAGGGGAATCACTATCCCCCCACCTGCCCCCAACCTCCCCGTGATGGCACCAAGGCGGACAGCCTCACCCGCCCCCAGACCTGGAAGTCGCCCCGCAGCGCCCAGTCGCCGCCCGACCACAATGGCTCCACCAACCCGGCCCTTCCCCGTTGCGCCGACTGCCCCGGTGGTCGTAGCAAACCCTGCAACGACTCGGGGGGAGCCGGCGGCGCGCAGAAGGAGGCCGAGAGGTGGTAGAAAGAAGAAGAAGCCTGTGGCCACTTCTACTCCGCTGCAGCCCGGTGGCGCCCAGCCCCGCGCCACCCTAGTTGAAGCCCCCCAACCCGCTGCACGTAGACTGGCACCGGCCCCGGCTTATGTCCTGCCCGGGGCCGCGCCGTCTCGCCCGCCGCCTCCCTTGCCGCACCCAACTCAGGTGCCGACGGGCACTGTGCAAGTGCCGTCCGCGCCTGAGGCGCAGTACGCGCCCATGCCCCAGCGTGAGCGCAGGGCCACCCGGGGCCGACAGCGCCCCACCGCCACCTTCAACACGCCAACCGAGACTGTCCCTGGCGCAGGCGCGCCCACAGCGCCCGCAGCCGGGACCACCACGACCAGAACGGCCGGAAACCCGACAGAGATCCTGTTGGGGGTCCTGACGGAGTTTCTGGTCGCCATCGCCGCTGGGGTAGACCTCCAGAGTGCAGCGGTGCGGGGACTAGCCATACTCGAAAGGATCCAGTATGGATAGGACCGCACTGCGCATTCTCTATTGGAATCCCGGAGGGGTCCGGCAGAACATACAGCCCCTCCGCCTACTCGCCCAGTCGCAGGATGTGCACATAATCCTCCTGGGCGAGACCAAGCTCCAGCCCTCCCAAACGTTGAGCGTGCCCAACTATTTCATCTACCGTAGAGACGAGGTGTCGCCCACATCCGGGCAGGCCTACAGAGGTACGGCCGCCCTGGTGAGACGCGACCTCGTCCACGAAGAGTTGGCGCACGCTCCGTTCGCCGAGCTGAGATCTACCGGGGTACTGGTGAGAGCGGCGGGCGAGGAACTTCGTATCTTCGCCGGCTACCGCCCGCCGACGCCCCGGTACGATCCGGCTGACTCCGCTGCGATCTTCAGCACTCGCACTCCCACGCTGCTCGCGGGAGACCTCAACGCGAAGCACCCCGCGTGGGGGTCGCGAGTCATTAACCCAGCCGGCCGCAAACTCCTGGATGATAGCGATGCGACCGGCTTCACCGTCGTGGGGCCAGACGCCCCCACGCACATACCCTCCGCCCGAACCCACGCCGCCGACGTCCTGGACATAGTGCTGAACAAGCACGTGCGCTGCCCCGTCCAGGTTGAGGTGCTGTATGACCTGGACTCACAGCACCTCCCTCTCCTCATAACGCTCGATCTGGCCGCGGACTTCACTGCGCCGCGGCCGCTGGGCGTGAGGACCGACTGGGTAGCGTACGCCAAGGCGCTAGAGTCCGTGGACGTCGGCCTTATGCAGACGCCGGCCGAAGTGGAGGCCGAGGCGGAAAAGCTGATGGGCTGTATCAAGGCGGCCAGGGAGGCCGCCTCTACACCCATCACCAGGCGCCAAGGCCGACATAACGTCCTCCCACCCAACCTCAAAAGGGCGGTAGCGAAGAAGCGCGAACTCCGGCGTGAGTGGGCGCGCTCTCGCTGCCCCCAACTGAAGACGCGTCTCAACGCGCTTTCCGCGGAGCTTTCAGCTGCTGTACAGGTTTGGCGAGGAGAGACATGGGATCAAACGATCGACCGTGCCTCCGAGCGCGACGCAAACCTGTACGCGCTAAACCGGGCGCTCACGCGGAAACCCGCACCCACTTACCCACTGCTGGACCGAGATGGGGTCCGGCGCTTTGCTCCCGCCGATCGTGCCGAAATACTGGCCGAGCACCTGGCGGAGCAATTTACGCCCCACCCCGTGGCAGCGGACGCCACATTTGCTACACTAAACCACCACCACCAGGTCGAGGAGGCCGTAAGGGACTTCCTGTCTGGCCCGACACCGCCCCTAGGCGGGGAGTACTTCATCTCCCCTGCCGAGGTGCGGAAGGCCGTCTTTCGCCTACCCAGGCGGAAGGCGCCAGGCTATGACGGAATCCCTAATCTGGCCCTCACCCAGCTACCCAGACGTGGAGTCGTCGCACTCGCCCGGCTCTTCAATGGAATCCTCCGGACGGGACACTTCCCGGACCTCTGGAAGACCGGGCGAGTCATTGTCTTGCCCAAGCCGGGTAAAGACCACCGCTACCCAGCCAACTACCGCCCCATCACCCTGCTGTCAACAGTGGCCAAACTCTTAGAACGCCTGCTCCTGGGGCGCCTGGCTCCAACTATCGAGCCGCGCCCGGAGCAGTTCGGGTTCAGGAGTGGCCACTCCACTACACTGCAGCTCACCAGGGTGCTGCATCACCTCGCAGTCGAGCACAACGCCGGGCGCTGCACCGTCGGGGTCTTTCTGGACGTGGAAAAGGCCTTCGACCGTGTATGGCACCCCGGCGTTCTGTACAAGCTCCTGCAAACCCCAACGCCGCCCGCCCTCATCAGGATTGTGGCCTCCTTCCTGGACAACCGGCGCTTCTTTGTCGCAGTTGAGGGAGCCACATCAACCACCCGAACCATCTCTGCTGGAGTACCGCAGGGTAGCTGCTTGTCGCCCGCGTTATACGCGCTCTACACCGACGACATCCCCACCCTGGAGGGCCACCTACGCCCCGGGGAGAGGGATGTGTCGCTAGCGCTATTCGCGGACGACAGCGCCTATTTCGCGTCATCCACCAGCCCCACCATCGCAGCCCGCAGGATGCAGCGTCTGCTGGACGTCCTGCCGCCATGGCTGGACAAATGGCGCATGGCCGTCAATGTGGGAAAGACGGCCGCGCTGTTTGTCTCCCGCCGCAACACCCACCCGCCACAACTCCAGCTTCGGGGCCAGAACGTGGCATGGAGCTCGCACACCCGGTATCTCGGCATCGAGATTGACAGGTCGTTGAGGATGCAGCCGCAGGTTGATCGCGCGCTACAACAAGCGCGCGTCGCCAGGGCACTACTCCGACCTGTCCTGGGATCTCGATTGCCTTTGAGGACCAAGGTGCGAGTCTTCAAAAGCTACGTGCGGTCCCGACTCACCTACGCAGCGCCGGCCTGGTACTCACTCGTCTCGCAGACGAACAGAGACAGGCTCCAGGCGCTGCAAAACACATCGCTACGGATCTGCACGGGCGCGGGACGATACGTCAGGAACGACGTCATTGCCCGCGACCTGCAGATCCAATCTATAGAAGATTTCGTCGTGCAGTCGGCGCGTCGGATGTACGACCGCGCCGACAATGGCCACCACGCCCACCTCCACCACTTAGCAGCCCACCAACCCAGGCCCCCGGACGACGATCGCCCGTGGCGACCCCTCCCGCGGGACCTCATCCCTGCGGAACCACCATGAGTCCTTGGGGTTTAAAAAAAAAAAAAAAAAAAAAAAAAAAAAAAAAAAAAAAAAAAAAAAAAACCATACAATGATACCTATATTTTTATACATATAAAAAAAAAAGAAACTACAATTCACTACAATGCAGCCTAAAAAAAATTTATACTCATGCGGAAAAAGAGCATTTCCTGCATATAACTCCAAGGACCGAGGAGTCGTCACCCCTCGAGTTGCAGCCGGGGTAATGAGGCCTAGCCTCGAGGCCCCCCTCCGTGCCCCTTCACAAGGGCCGGAATGAAAACACGTCGTCTTGTTTAACTTTGAACTAGATTTTTTTTCTATTTTGATAGTGTTCTGTTTGTGTTTTAAAGCGTAAAATAAACTCACTCACCCAATCAATTGAAATGGCAGATACCGCAGTAGCAGCCGAGGCACCAGCCCCAGCAACACCCGCGAAGAAGCCCAAGGCTTCCGCAGCCGCAGCAAAGAAACCGAAAGCGAAGCCCACACACCCTAAGACATCGGAAATGGTGAACAGCGCCATCGGCGAGCTGAAGGAGCGCAGCGGATCCTCCCTGAAGGCGATCAAGAAGTACATCGCGGGCGCTTACAACGTGGACGCGGAGAAGCTTGCTCCTTTCATCAGGAAGTACCTGAAGAGTGCCGTAGAGTCCGGCGCTCTGATCCAGACGAAGGGCACTGGCGCCTCTGGCTCCTTCAAGTTGGACTCTAAGGGTGCCAAGTCGCACGCCGCCGGCAAGAAGGTATCCGGCGTAGCGTCGAAAGGAGCCAAGGAGTCCGCATCATCTCCCTCAAAGTCAAGAAAGGGAGCCGCATCCGCGAGCGCCACCTCCGCCGGCGGTAAGAGGAAGAAGTCAGCGTCCGCCGCCGCAGCCGCCTCTCCCTCAAAATCGAAGGCCGCCAAGGCCGCACCGAAGGACAGGAAAGCAGCCGCGGCGAAGAGGAAGCCCGCCGCAGCCGCGTCTAAGAAGGCCGCCGCTTCTCCCTCGAAAGCCAAGTCCGCCGCGGCGCCGAAGGCCAAGAAGACCGCCAAGCCTCCTACCAAGAAGCCTAAGGCGCCCAAACCCAAGAAGGCAGCCGCCACACCGAAGTCAAAGGCCGCCGCCGGCAAGAAGGCAGCCGCCTCCAAGAAGTAGGATGTGGAATCGGGTGCACAGCGCCCGCACCAACTACGTCGCGTGTCGGTTCATCCGCCGCCGCCGCCGCCGCCGCCGCCCCGCGCGCCCGGCAAGGCAGAGAATCGCACCGAACCAAAAAGCCCTTTTCAGGGCTAACACATGTTTCTGGTATTTCATCTCGTATAATAACGTAAAATAGGTAATCATTTTTTATTTTTTTTTAATTACCTACGTTATGAGATAAACACCTGTTTCTGAGAGACCTTTATAACATAACAAACGCACACTGGTTACACCTCACTTCCGCAACAAGCACTGCACTTGCACTTGCACTCGACCGACTACACCCGCATCGTACTTAGGTAAGTACCTATCTAATTTAACATTATAACTAGGTATCTATCTAGGCGTCACCGACTCCTACGACTGCCGTGCGCGCCGTGCCTCCGCCCCTTTGCGGCGGCGGCCTTAGACGAGAAATTATTAGGTTTTTTTTTTTTTTTTATGTAAGTGTAAAACCACCTTTCGACGGAACACTAAAAGGACTAAGTAAGTACCTACCTACCTATCGTTAAAAATCTATTGTTTTAAAGTGGACGGAAACTGATTGATTGATTATACATAATATAATACAAATACACGAAAATTAATTAAATACCTAACATTAATAGATAGGTATTATCATCCATTTGAATACATACTTACTTATTGTTCCTACCTCTAAAAAGAGTAGGTACCTATCTAAATTAAATTAGGTAGGTTTTCGCAACCCACACCGCACACAATCATTGATTATACATATTATAGGTAGGTAACAAGAAAAGGTTGTTGTTACTATGAATTTTTCCCCTTTATGATAATCTAGTTTTATTTTTCTCGCTCTTTTCTCGCTCCCCACTATCGTATACGCGGCGTCGCGAGCATTATATTTATATATACGCGTTTCGGTTGCAAAATAATATTATACTCTCGCTCGCAGACCCGCTCGCAGTGTCCGCTGTAATTTGACGTGTTCGTGTGTGTGTTTTAAACCGAATCAATAACTATGTCTGGACGTGGCAAGGGTGGTAAAGTTAAGGGGAAGGCAAAGTCACGGTCCAACCGTGCCGGTCTACAGTTTCCCGTGGGACGTATCCATCGTCTGCTGCGTCACGGTAACTACGCTGAGCGCGTAGGTGCCGGCGCACCCGTCTATCTGGCCGCCGTAATGGAGTATCTCGCCGCTGAGGTTCTAGAGTTGGCAGGTAACGCGGCCAGGGACAACAAGAAGACCAGGATCATCCCGCGTCATCTGCAGCTCGCCATAAGGAACGACGAAGAGCTGAACAAGCTCCTGTCCGGCGTAACCATTGCGCAGGGTGGCGTCCTTCCCAACATCCAAGCGGTGCTCCTGCCCAAGAAGACTGAGAAGAAGGCATAAATATCTTCATCAACAACACCAACCATGTTGAGTGTTCGCCCGCAGTGCACACAACAAAACGGCCCTTTTCAGGGCCACAATATTATTCAAAACTTCATAAAATTATTATTTTATGAAATGTTTCTTTTAGACTTATGATGCGGTCGATCTCTCGAACCCTTTGTTTTAATCAGTTTCTTATTTACAAAGTGCTTACCTACCTAGGTACCTACATTATTAAAATTGCCTTTATTTATTTATCATCTTATATACCAGTAGTAGGTACCAAGTCATAGGTTAATTTAGCTAACTAAAACTTTATAAATACTTAGGTATGTAGGTACCAACTTAATATTAATAAAATTAATTATATAAGTATTATGTGTTATTACACGCACACAATGACTTCGAGCGCATTGTTTTAACGGATACTAAATTAGGTAGTTAAGTATCTACATAACGTGAAATAAGTAAATAGAAAAAAAAAAAAAAAAAAATGTTTTAGGTAAGTATCTATATTATTGTTTGGGAGTTTACAGGTAGGTGTGACCAATTAAGTAAGTACCTTTCCTACCATCTACCTTATCAATACATATTACAAACGGGTGATTAGGTTGGATACCATACCAAATATAATATAGTAGATAGGTGGATAAACCTTTCTTGGTGCAGTCCTATAAGAGATATTTATTAAACTATTATTTTATTATCCATATAATATATATTTCTAGGTAAATATGAGAGCTGCTCGCTCGATGCGAGTTTAGAAGTATTGAGGTGAGGTACGGTGCGGTGCGGTGAGGTGAAGCACGAGGGGGGGGGTGTCGAATTTATCACGAGACAGAGTAATGCCATTGGTTGTAAGCTGACGCGATCGCTCGCCCCTCTACTGTACTACCGCGCAAAGGTTCGCCTCTTAATATATACGGAATAATATAATTCTGATCAACACACTCTGCCCGTGACACGTTCCGAACTGACGCGCTAATATTTAGCTAGAAAGTTACTCTATCGATACTAGTTTTAGTTGGTGGTAGTTCATCATGCCACCCAAGACAAGCGGTAAGGCCGCAAAGAAATCTGGCAAAGCCCAGAAGAACATCTCCAAGACCGACAAGAAGAAGAAGAAGCACAAGAGGAAGGAGAGCTACGCAATCTACATCTACAAGGTGCTCAAGCAGGTCCACCCCGACACCGGTATCTCCAGCAAGGCCATGTCCATCATGAACTCTTTCGTGAACGACATCTTCGAGCGCATCGCCGCGGAAGCCTCTCGCCTCGCTCACTACAACAAACGCTCCACCATCACATCTAGGGAGGTGCAAACTTCCGTGAGGCTCCTGCTGCCCGGCGAGCTAGCAAAGCACGCCGTCAGCGAAGGCACCAAAGCCGTAACCAAGTACACCAGCTCCAAGTAAAGTCTTCACTGGGCTGAAGACCTTACCGAATGCTGAACATCAAGCGAGTTGTATCGCTTTTTAAAACGATAAACAATTCAAAAAACGGCCCTTTTCAGGGCCACAAAATATTATCATGATTCAACATAAAGCATTATGTTGAATTGTTTCTTAAAGATTATAATAATAACGAGAGTAATATACTCTCTACTGAGACTGTGGAGGGGTTGTATGCGTCCTTTGTGTTTGTAGGTAGGTATTATATTTTTCAACACACTTTCTCATAAAGCGGCTCTAATTTCACCGCAATTAGGTACATAATGACATCTGCATGTTATCTAACTGTGATTTTTTTTTTTTTTTAATTGCTATAACTCTTTAGTGAGTTATAATGTTGCGGACGGTAACCAGGATTACCTAGTTCGCCCTGGGAAAGTATCCCAACTTAAGTTCGACGTGCGTTCCTTTCTCCTTCCGAAGCTGGTAGACGCACGCCGCCACGCACCCCTGAATGCGTATGAAGCTATGACTACCTGATATTCCTTCCTATGGGGGAACCTCGACGTTGAAATGAAACAGGATCTTGAATTTTTCAGGTTTCGGCTGTTCCTAGGTTTCCCTACTACTACTTGCTGTCTTCCTATTGCTTCTTGCCTCTTCGGTGGCTTAGCTGCGACTTGCCTCTTCGGTGGCTGGACTGCGACTGACGGCCGTACAAACTGCGCTCATATTTATATGGCCGTGTTTTACCGGCAAGACGCCTGCGTGCTTTTGACTCAAGTTTATCTAATTTTTTCCTTGAGCCGAAACCTTTAAACCTTTATTTCTTGTAATCTTCTTAAAAAATACTTACAAATTTATGCCTTATACATAACAAAAACAAGCCTTATTAATATAAAATTACAAAATCTGAACATATTTAACAAATAAAAAAGTTTCTAGAACTAAAACTTATAAAAAACTTGATTTGGAACATTTTCCTTATACTAATTTTACAATAACTACAAAACTTAATTACAGATTTATACAATTCAAACGGAAAACCTTGTTCCAAGCCAAGACCCTTCAAATAACACTATTTTTGTTATGATTCATCAATAAACAAAAAAGTACTTAAACAAAACGATGTCTTAAACGAATCAGCCTTACATTAAGGTTTCGTCGCCGACATTCTCCCCCTCGTGCGTCGCACCATCCTCCAGACTCGGCGATCCTCCCGTCGTTAACAGCACCACTCTCGAGCTGGGTCTGCGCAGTACTCCTCCTCTGGTCTCGACGTCGACGATCCGAGTGCGCCCATCAGGTCCAGGATACACTTGCTGGATTCTGCCGCGTGGCCAAGTGCATCTCGGTAGGGTGTGGTCGACGATCAACACGATGTCTCCAACTTGTAGATCCGTGATGCTGGTCCTCTTCGAAGTCTTCCTCGGCAGTAGAGTAGGCAGGTATTCTCGCAGCCATCGTTGCCAGAAGTGGTCGGCAAGCCGCTGCGTGGCCTTCCAGGTGTGTCTGCCTACGAGCTCGTGGTCTTCGAAGCTGCCGATTCTTGCAGCACCGCTGGATCGCCCGAGGAGGAAGTGGTTTGGAGTGAGCGCTTCCTCCTCAAGGCTCTCGGAGAGGTGAGTTAGAGGCCGAGAGTTGACCATGTGCTCGGCCTCTAGCAGGAGGGTGTGGAGTACTTCCTCTCGTGGATACTTCTCGTAGAGTGTGGCGCTTAGTGCGGTTTTGATGGATCGCACCAGACGCTCCCATGCACCGCCCATGTTTGGTGCACCAGGTGGGATGAACTTCCATTGCACGCCGATCTTCTCCGCTTCTGAGATGAGGTTTTCTTTCTTCATGTTGTCCATTGCTTCCCTCAGTTCCTTGTTTGCGCCGACGAAGTTGGTCCCGTTGTCCGTGTAGATTTTCTTCGGCATTCCTCTTCTTGCAGCGAATCTTCGTAGCGCCATGATCATGCTGTCCGTAGAGAGTGAAGGAACAAGCTCAATGTGTACAGCTCGAGTTGTTAAGCATGTAAACAGAGCGCCCCATCTTTTCTCGTGACGTCTTGCTACGGTGATTGTCATCGGGCCGAAGTAATCTATGCCGGTGCACGTGAAGGGTGGATTACTGTGCATCAACCTCTCAGCTGGTAAGTTGCCCGTCGGTAGTTCTTGAGGTCTCGCCTTTCTTGTCTTGCACCATTGACATTGATGTTGAACTGTCTTGATCGCCGACCTCAATCCCAGCACCCAGAAGCGTTGCCTTATCTCGTTCATGACCGTTGCGTGATTCCCATGGTTGAAGCGGCGGTGGAACTCTTCTATGATGAGTCGCGTTGCCTTGTCCTTGCTGTCGAGCACTATAGGTCGTTTGTAGTCCCTGGTCACGCCTTGTATCGCGTCGATTCTTCCTTTCATCCGCAGAAGTCCATCTTCCAGCACCACGTCGAGCCTCTTCAACTTGCTGCTGCCCTCCATTGGTTTTCCTTGCTGAAGACATCTGATATCTTCTCTGAAGCTTCTTTCTTGACTCTTCTTTAGTAGTAGAGTTTCAGCTTGCTCTAGTAGGTCTGCTTCCAGCGGTACGTAGTTAACCGCTTTCCTTGAAGATGATTGTCTCCGAGTGATGGACTTCTTTGGTTTCCTTGTAGTCTTCTTCCAGTCAGGGTCTGCTTGGCTGACGTTGACCTTCTCCTTTCTTCTGCAGAGTTTGATGAACTGCAGTACTCTTGCTGTGGCTCGCCATAACCTCTTCCATGATGAAAACCTCTCAGGATCTGGAGTTGGATGGGTGAAGCTCGCTGCCGCTGTAACGTCCGTCGCCTTTTCCTCGCCGGTGGTCTCCTTCTTGAAAGTCCTCGCCGCAGGCCAGTGAACCTCTTCCTTCTTCAAGAAGTCCGGCCCGGTATACCATCGATGATTGCAGTTGAAGTCTTCTGGCACGTCACGTGTTGCGTCATCTGCCGGGTTCTGTGCTGTGGGGACCCATCTCCAGTCTTGAGGTTTGGTGAGATCTTCTATCTCAGCCAATCGATGAGCCACGAACGTCTTGAAAGTTCTCGGATCCGTCTTAATCCAAGAAAGTACGATGCTGGAGTCCGACCAGAATGTCTTCTTTGTCACCTTCAGGTCCAACTCTTTTTCGACCGAATGCGCCAATCTGCTTCCTAGGAGGGCTGCTTGAAGCTCAAGCCTTGGGATTGAAACCGGCTTCAATGGAGTGACTCGTACTTTCGCTGCCATCAAGCTGATGTGGTAGGTCCCGCCTTGGTCTTCTGTTCTCCAGTAGACTGTAGCTGCATATGCCGTCTCGCTGGCATCCGTGAAGGTGTGTAGCTCCCCCTCGGTGCGATGTGGCGTCAGGCATCTCGGGATCTGTAGGGCTTGAAGCAGCTTCATCTTCTCCAAGTAGATCTTCCATTTTGAGTATTCATTTTCCTCGATCTCTTCATCCCAGCCGACGCCGCTTCGCCAGATGCCTTGGAGCAGCTTCTTGCCTTGGATGAGAACTGGTGATGCCAATCCTAGTGGGTCGAAGGTCGACATCACGGCGCTGGTGACTTCTCTCTTGGTAGGCACTTGAAGCCCCTTTGCTATTTCTTCTGGTGTGTTCCGGAGGTTTGCCCTGAAGCCGATGGAGTCTTGTTCCGTGAACCAGCGTAGTCCCAGAGTTTTCTCCTCTTTCTCGCCGAGGTCCACTTCTGTCTTTTCCGTTGCTTCAGTCTTGATTCCTTGTAGCAGCTCAGGTTGGTTTGATGCCCAACCTCTGAGTTCGAAGCCCGCCTTCTTGTGTATGCAGTCCACTTGTGCTGTCACTCTTCGGAACTCCTCTTCTGAATGGAAGCTGTGGAGGTAGTCGTCCATATAGTGGTTCAGCTCGATTGCCCTTGCTGCTTCTGGATGTTGCCCTTTGTAGTCCGCTGCATTCCTGTTCTTGACGTAGATTGCTGTGCTCGGAGATGATGTTGCGCCGAAGATGACTGATGTCATCCTGTACTTCTTCGGCTGCACGTCGCGACGATCCCCTCGCCACAGGAACCTCAGGCTGTCTCGATCCTCTGGCCTGATGCGGACTTGCAGGAACATCTCCTTGATATCAGCTGCCACTGCGAAGGGTCCCTGCCGAAACCTCAGTAGAACTCCGAAGAGTGACTGAAGCAGATCTGGTCCCGGCAGTAGAGCGTCGTTGAGGCTTCTTCCCTTGGACTTGGCTGCAGCATCGAAGACGATCCTTATCTTCTTCTTCAAAGGGTGAACCACGGAGAAGTGCGGCAGGTACCACATCTTCTTGGACTTTCCTTGTTCATCGGGTGCTTCTTCTGCGTAGTTGCTGTCGACGAGATGCTGGATCTGCTTGTTATACTCCATCTTTAACTGCGGATCCTTGTCGATCTTCTTTTCGATGTTGAAGAGGCGGTTCTTGGCGGAAGCGTAGCTCTCCGGCATCGGTTCCTCTTCATTTTTCCATAGGAGTCCAGCTTCGAAGCGCCCATCCTCCAGTCTTCTGCAGGTCTTCTCCAGGATGGTGAGTGCTCTTTCTTCAGAGTCCGTTGTTGGTCTTCTGGGTTGCACACCAAGAGCTTCGATGGCGAAGTGGTCTTTGATGACTTGGTGCATCTCCTCCTCCGGCGTGCTGACATGTAGACACGTGTTGAGGAAGTGCACTGGCCTTGCACCTCCGACGTCAGTTCCGTGGAGCACCCATCCAAGTCCCGTTCTAGAAGCGACCGGTTCGCCTGGCTTGCCTCTTCTTATCTCTTGAGTCACGATCAGCTCCCAGTTGTCTTGCCCGATGAGCAGCTGTGGTGACTCTCCTTCGTATTGTAGAGCCTCGGCGATCTTCTTTAGATGTGGATATTCTTGTATCTTCTTTTTGTCCAGGAACTGTGGCGTAAGCTTCAAGTCGTCGATCGTCCGGACTCTCTTCAAGGTCTTCCGATGTCCTTGATGAACCCCCTTCAGTATGAGGTTCAGCACCTGTGAGTCCTTTTTCTTGATAAGCTTGCCTCCCACTGTTTCGATGACCAATTCTTCTTTGTTCCCTTGAGCGCCGATCTCTTCTGCCACCTTCTTGTCCAGAAGTGATACCGTTGACCCTTCGTCCATGAGGGCCAATATCTTCTTGGATGTCTTTGACCCGAAGACTTCTACTGGAACAATCTTCAGGTACGCCCTTGCGTTGTTGACCGAGTTCACTGTCCCAGTGACACTTGATGTCTCTGGTGATGCTTTAGTTTTCTCCCCCTCGGTCCTATCTTCCGTCTCGACGTGCAGCAGATGATGATGCCACCTCTTGCACTCCTTGCACGACGGCTTCCTGCAGCTCTCCTTCCTATGCCTCCCTTGAAGGCACTTGAAGCAGACGCGACTCCTCTTGACGGCTGCCCAGCGGTCTCGAACTGACGCCTCCAGGAACTTCTGGCATTCCACGAGGAAGTGTTCCCCTTCACAGATGGGACAAGTCTTCTCCGTCTTCCTCGGGTCCGTTTTCCTGAAGTCCTTTTCTTTTGTTGAGTGCGCCGCTTGTCTGGTTTTCCTGAAGCCACCGCCTTTGTCCTCTGATGTCGCGAAGGCCCCGCACTTATCTGCTTCTGCGTTCAGGAACCTAGACACAAGCGTTAGATCCGAGAACTCGCCTTCTTCTGATGCTGCAGTGAAGTCATACCAACGGAACTTGAGAACTGTCGGCATCTTTTCCACGATTTGCTTCACTATCTCCGGTGAATGCAGGTACTGAGGCTTCTTCAGTCCTTTGATTGCTGCTACGCTGTTGCTGATCTGGCTTGTGAAGATGCAGATGTCCCTCGGGTTCTCCGTGATCTTCGGCAACGCCCTGACCTTGTCCAGTTCAGCCAGTACCAGCGCATCAGGTCTTCCAAATCTTCTTCTAAGGGCTTCCATAACTTCCATCGGAGAAGCTTCGGAGTACAGCAAACTCTTGATAGCTTCTCTTGCGTTGCCCTTCAGTGCTCGTCTCAATCGAGCCATGTTCTGGACATCGTTGAACATTGGTGCTGTATCGGCGTAGACGACCTTGAATGCCAACCACTCGCTGCTGTCACCGTCGAAGTAGGGTAGCTCGTGAATGTAGTTCGGCTGCGATGCTGGACCTCTTCCTCCGGTGAAGGCTTCCTTCAAGGCTGTTGCCAGCGCTTGAATCTCGATCGTGGCCCCTCTTGTTGAGTGGTTTTCTTCAGGCTTCACCTTCTGGGGCTCTTCTGGGGGTTTCCGACTTTGTTGCTCTGCCCCATCTTTGTCGTCTTCCAATACGGATGTCTGAATCCAGTTCTGCACCTGTGCTGCTCTGTCCTCTTGTTCCACCTGGTCTTCATCCACGGAATCTTCATCTTCATATTGTGCCAACTCCAATCTGACGCGAGCCAGCTTCGTCGCAGCCTGGGCTTGCTTCAGCTCCCGGCGCGCTAATTCTTCTCTGGCTTCCAGCTCACGTCGTCTGGCTGAAGAACTCGTGGTTTTTGTAGACCGCGCTTGACGACCGACCCCCGTCGGCTTCAGAGTTGTGGCTGATCCACCTTCCTGTGCCGGGGCCTGTTCTGGGGTCTTCTTGGCCGTCTTCTGTGCTGCTTCTTCTTTTTTCTGTCCCTTCCCGGACGCAGCCGTGGTTGCAGTAGCCACCGTAGTAGAGGTTTCTTGAGTGGTCGTTGTACCCGAAGAGTCTGAGGTAGTTTCCATGGTTCCCGAAGAATCAGAGGTAGTTCCCATGGTTCCCGAAGAGTCCGAGGTAGTTCCCATGGTTCCCGAAGAGTCAGAGGTAGTTCCCATGGTTCCCGAAGATGCCGTCCCTGACGCAGACGTGACCCCTTCTGACCCTGACGTTCCTTCTGTCTCGTCCCTTCCCAAGGGACGGGACACAGGGCGTGAGGGGGCATCCTTCTGTGACCTGGTGACCGGCATCTTGAGTCTTCTTTCCTTCCGGGTTCTTCCTCTGGAATCTTCTAGCTTCTTCTAGCAGGGATCCGGCTCGAAGGACCAACTGTTGCGGACGGTAACCAGGATTACCTAGTTCGCCCTGGGAAAGTATCCCAACTTAAGTTCGACGTGCGTTCCTTTCTCCTTCCGAAGCTGGTAGACGCACGCCGCCACGCACCCCTGAATGCGTATGAAGCTATGACTACCTGATATTCCTTCCTATGGGGGAACCTCGACGTTGAAATGAAACAGGATCTTGAATTTTTCAGGTTTCGGCTGTTCCTAGGTTTCCCTACTACTACTTGCTGTCTTCCTATTGCTTCTTGCCTCTTCGGTGGCTTAGCTGCGACTTGCCTCTTCGGTGGCTGGACTGCGACTGACGGCCGTACAAACTGCGCTCATATTTATATGGCCGTGTTTTACCGGCAAGACGCCTGCGTGCTTTTGACTCAAGTTTATCTAATTTTTTCCTTGAGCCGAAACCTTTAAACCTTTATTTCTTGTAATCTTCTTAAAAAATACTTACAAATTTATGCCTTATACATAACAAAAACAAGCCTTATTAATATAAAATTACAAAATCTGAACATATTTAACAAATAAAAAAGTTTCTAGAACTAAAACTTATAAAAAACTTGATTTGGAACATTTTCCTTATACTAATTTTACAATAACTACAAAACTTAATTACAGATTTATACAATTCAAACGGAAAACCTTGTTCCAAGCCAAGACCCTTCAAATAACACTATTTTTGTTATGATTCATCAATAAACAAAAAAGTACTTAAACAAAACGATGTCTTAAACGAATCAGCCTTACATTAAGGTTTCGTCGCCGACATATAATATATATATATATATATATATATATATATATATATATATATATATATACAAGTACTAGTTACGAAGAAAATGATTTATGTTGTACGTACACCGCCCGATATAAGATGTGAAGCGCTTAACATTATGGAAAGTTTACTACCTGAAAATTCCAAGGAAAAATATCTATTATCTACTATTATAATTAATAATACCAGAGTGCTAAAATAAAAAATCGTAGATATATACATAGGTACATACATAATATATATGCATATATAAAAAAAAAAAAAAAAAAAAACATTTAGGTAATCTTTATATGTACTATAATATAATGTTTCAGGCTAACATGACATATTATATTTGAATAATTATATCGTAATTATGAAATTTGAACATTGATTTAAATTAAATTTGATTTAATTAATAATAAATAAATTTAAAATATTTTAAAAACTACGAATGGACAGAAACGAACGCGTGAGAGAGCGAGATGGAATGCTCGGCTCTCGCATTCCCCCCGCCCGGCTCCCTCTCGTTTCTTACTGCAAGCACGCACGCTATAAATATAAGTAAGTTTATCGCTGTTATTTTTTAAACAGTCTCCCCGTAGCCGCCGCAGCCGATACGTGGTGTGTTTCTCGCTCGCTATTTTTTCCCTTTACTGATCCGTCAGCGATGGCTCGTACTAAACAAACCGCCCGCAAGTCCACCGGTGGTAAGGCGCCGCGCAAGCAGCTCGCCACCAAGGCCGCACGCAAGAGCGCCCCCGCCACCGGAGGTGTTAAGAAGCCGCATCGTTACAGGCCCGGTACTGTTGCCCTGCGTGAGATTCGTCGCTACCAGAAGAGCACAGAGCTTCTGATCCGCAAGCTCCCCTTCCAGCGTCTGGTGCGTGAGATCGCGCAGGACTTTAAGACCGACCTCCGTTTCCAGAGCTCCGCTGTGATGGCCCTACAGGAGGCCAGCGAGGCTTACCTGGTGGGTCTCTTCGAAGACACCAACCTGTGCGCGATCCACGCCAAACGCGTCACCATCATGCCCAAGGACATACAGTTGGCCCGCAGGATCAGAGGCGAACGCGCCTAAGCAACACCCGGTTAGGTTTCTGGCGTCCGGCTGGCAGGCGCGCGGCATTGCATTGCCCGCTTGCAGTTGGTCCGTCACAAACAAAACAAAAAAAAAAAAAAGGCCCTTTTCAGGGCCACATAAATTTCAAAGATGCAATCTGTTGCAATGTTTCATAAGTATTTATAATAATAAAAGAAAAGCGACTTTCCACTCTTTTCTTTCGAATTATTTTATACACGGTCGGTATAATAATTATGTATGTATGTACATATATAAATTTCAGCTCTGGTCTGTTCACGTGAGTTTTGGTTTGAAATGATCTACAAAGTTTACCTAGTGTTCAAGAAGCCCCGTGACAGACACGCACAAATTTCATAGTAATAATGATGAGAGCACAAACAAAAATACGTAACACAACATAACCTCTCTGAAGATCCGTTGTTTGTTAATGGATGACACGTTATATATTATATTTAAAAATCTTATAGAAACAGTTTTAATTTTGTATAAAACAGAATCGTATGCGGCCCTGAAAAGGGCCTTTTTTTGTTGCACGCACGACTAAACAAATGTACGCATCACGCAAACATAGTACTTAGTCGGTCGATGCGATGATAAGAGTCCAGCTTCGGCGGAGAATTAACCTCCGAAACCGTACAGGGTGCGTCCCTGGCGCTTCAGAGCGTAGACAACATCCATGGCGGTGACGGTCTTCCTCTTGGCGTGCTCGGTGTAGGTGACAGCGTCCCGGATCACGTTCTCAAGGAACACCTTCAGGACACCACGCGTCTCCTCGTAGATCAGACCTGAGATACGCTTGACACCCCCTCTGCGCGCCAAACGGCGGATGGCGGGCTTAGTGATACCCTGGATGTTATCACGCAGCACTTTCCTGTGACGCTTGGCGCCTCCTTTCCCCAGACCTTTACCTCCCTTACCGCGGCCGGTCATCGCGAAACTATATAGAACAAAGTAAACTTCGAACGAAAATAAATCCAAGCACAAGTCTGTGTCGACCGCTTGCTGCCGAACGAACGACTGATTGAACGCATCACCGCTATAGGTCCCTATATTTATAGAGAGAGAGATGTAAACGTACCCGCGCCGACCGCCCGCCCGCCCGCAGCCCCTTCCTCCGGCCTGCCTGCCACAACACATCGAAGTTAGTAAGTAAGTACCTAAGTAAATAATGTACCTACCTAATTTTTTTTTTTTTTTTTTTTTTATTAGGACTAATAACAATAATTAGGTATGTATTTTATGGATAGGTACCTATAAATTAATAAACTTAGGTACCTACTACAAATAATTAAATAATTTATTGGGTTAAATACCTACCTATTTTATAATGCACAATTCATCAGTATCTCGAAGTGTTGTCATAAATTATAAAAGAAATAAATAGAAAAAAAAAAAAATTAAAATTACCTTTTTAAATAGGTACCTACCTAACTATTTATAATAATTAATATAGGTACCTATCTTATAATATATACTTAATTACTTTACTAAATAAAAATAAATAAACAAGAACCGAAGAAATTAATGATTATACCTACTTGATGTGTTCGTTCAGAGGCGGCGTCGCGGCGCGGACCAGCAGCAGCGGCCGGGTTTTAAGCGTATGCAATAGCTTTTTTCTAGTGTATATTAGTTAATTGTTTTACTGAATTGTTATAATATATATTTTTTAGTAATGTTACATCTATATTATAAGAATAATAGGCATTTCAGTTAGTTCTCGAGAGGTGTTTCGCTCTAAATTGGTGCATCGTGTTTTACGTGTGTTCAAAAACATGTAGATGTTTGTATCGAAATAAATGAAAACTGGTATAAAATTATAATACACTTAGGTATTGATATGTTTGCGTTTTATTTGTAGACAATGATTGTTAAAATTTATTCGTATAAATAGATAAAAATCAAATATAAACACGACCCGACCTATCGTAGGTGGCGAGCGCCCTGTAATAATGTTTATATCTTGAATATGTCGCAATTAATGTGTGTTAAGATAACTTCAGGCCACAATCAAGTTCAAAATGAATGGGTTTACTAATTTAACAAATGACGAACAGTATGCAAATCTGTGAAAAATCAATTTTAATTAGAATGATGTTAGTGAAAAATATTAAGCTCTCGTACGAGAAGCGGTCTGTCGACACTGCCGTTCTCCATGCGGTATAGCTGCTTCGCCTGCTCCCCGGTGTCGCCATCTGTCTTGTTTAACTTTGAACTAGATTTTTTTTCTATTTTGATAGTGTTCTGTTTGTGTTTTAAAGCGTAAAATAAACTCACTCACCCAATCAATTGAAATGGCAGATACCGCAGTAGCAGCCGAGGCACCAGCCCCAGCAACACCCGCGAAGAAGCCCAAGGCTTCCGCAGCCGCAGCAAAGAAACCGAAAGCGAAGCCCACACACCCTAAGACATCGGAAATGGTGAACAGCGCCATCGGCGAGCTGAAGGAGCGCAGCGGATCCTCCCTGAAGGCGATCAAGAAGTACATCGCGGGCGCTTACAACGTGGACGCGGAGAAGCTTGCTCCTTTCATCAGGAAGTACCTGAAGAGTGCCGTAGAGTCCGGCGCTCTGATCCAGACGAAGGGCACTGGCGCCTCTGGCTCCTTCAAGTTGGACTCTAAGGGTGCCAAGTCGCACGCCGCCGGCAAGAAGGTATCCGGCGTAGCGTCGAAAGGAGCCAAGGAGTCCGCATCATCTCCCTCAAAGTCAAGAAAGGGAGCCGCATCCGCGAGCGCCACCTCCGCCGGCGGTAAGAGGAAGAAGTCAGCGTCCGCCGCCGCAGCCGCCTCTCCCTCAAAATCGAAGGCCGCCAAGGCCGCACCGAAGGACAGGAAAGCAGCCGCGGCGAAGAGGAAGCCCGCCGCAGCCGCGTCTAAGAAGGCCGCCGCTTCTCCCTCGAAAGCCAAGTCCGCCGCGGCGCCGAAGGCCAAGAAGACCGCCAAGCCTCCTACCAAGAAGCCTAAGGCGCCCAAACCCAAGAAGGCAGCCGCCACACCGAAGTCAAAGGCCGCCGCCGGCAAGAAGGCAGCCGCCTCCAAGAAGTAGGATGTGGAATCGGGTGCACAGCGCCCGCACCAACTACGTCGCGTGTCGGTTCATCCGCCGCCGCCGCCGCCGCCGCCGCCCCGCGCGCCCGGCAAGGCAGAGAATCGCACCGAACCAAAAAGCCCTTTTCAGGGCTAACACATGTTTCTGGTATTTCATCTCGTATAATAACGTAAAATAGGTAATCATTTTTTATTTTTTTTTAATTACCTACGTTATGAGATAAACACCTGTTTCTGAGAGACCTTTATAACATAACTGTTAGGTTCCTGTGCTTCTCTTCAATCAAAAACTGTGTGGACTGTATAACTTTATTTCAAACTTGTTTCTATTACTTGTTTACAATTATTAGTGATGACTGACTGACTGACTTGAACAACATTTTTACTCAAAAACTGCGCTACTTATAAAGGAAATCTATTCCCGCCACCGTAACGGGGCGGGCGAGCGACGTATTTTATACATTTGGCAATTATATTTACGAACGTAAGAAAGCGACGGGGATACAAAGAAAGGGATGAAAGAGGACTGTTTTATCTTCGGTTGCGGCTCTGTCCGTCACAGTCTCCCCCGGGCGTAGATCTTCGCAGCCTTCACACCATCGGTAGGACAATGAGCCTTCTTGCAGGTCGTCTGAAGATCCCTCCTCTTGTTCGCACTTCTACGCTTCGCACCACACCGTCCGACCCCGGATGAACGCGTTCGACTTGACCTCTGGGCCAGATGTTCCTCGGTAGCGTTCCGTCTGCTATTATCACGATGTCACCTGGTTTAACATTCTTAGGTTTTCGTCTGACGTCACCACGCGGCGCTAAGGTTGGTAAGTACTCTCTGATCCATCGCGTCCAGAACATGTTAGCTAGGGCCTGAGCAGCGCGCCAAGTTCGTCTGTCGGCTTTATCGCATTCTCCCACGTAGGGCAGTCCCACTGAAGTCCCCAGCAAGAAGTGATTGGGCGTAAGGGCTTCTTGGTCTTCTGCTTCCACTGGTACGTGAGTTAGCGGCCTTGAATTGACGGTATGCTCGATCTCTGTCATTAGGGTGGCGAGTATTTCTTCTTTAGGCGCTCGTTCGGTGAGCGTTACTGCGAGAGCGTTTTTTACTGACTTAATCATTCTTTCCCAGGCTCCCCCTTGGTTCGGCGCTCCAGGATCGATATATCTCCACTCGATACGCTTCGTAAGTGCGTAATCCCTAAGGGCGGGGAGCCATTCTGTGAAAGCCCTGCTCAGCTCTGCGTCAGCTCCATGGAAGTTCGTTCCGTTGTCGGACATTATCAGGCAGGGCATTCCCCTGCGTGCTGCTATTCGTCTTATTGCCATTATAGCAGAATCCACATCTAGACTAGCGATCAGCTCTACGTGTATTGCTCTGGTCGTAAGACACGTGAATAACATTCCCCATCTTTTCTCTCGTCGTCTGCCAATCGTCACCCACATAGGGCCGAAACAGTCGACTCCACAGCGTGAGAATGGTCTCGTGTGTGTATTTAAACGTATCTGGGGCAGGTCACCTTTCACCGGCTTTTCTGGGTTGGATCTCTTAGCTTTACACCATACACATTTATACAGCATAGCTCGTACATTTGTCCGAAGGCGTAGAATCCAATACCGTTGGCGGAGGTTATTCACGATCTGTTCTCTTCCCACATGACCGTTTTTTAAATGTTCTTGGCGTATTATCAGACGCGTGATCGGGTGATTCCCATCTAAGATTGGGGGCTGTTTCATCTCATCGGGCACTGTTGCGGCGTTAATTCTTCCGTTCAAACGGATTATGTTATCTTTGATATAAACGGGATCCAGCTTATAAAGACGACTCGTGCGATCGACGTTCTGTCCTTTTGATAGTCGCGTTAGTTCATCTGTGAAGCTATCGTTTTGGGATTCTTGTATTAGCAGGAGCTCGGCCTCTTGTATATGCTTTAATTCGAGTTTCTTCGCTCGTTTTCTGCATATGTCGATGAAGGCGAGTACATACGCCATTGTTCGAACTAAACGTTCGTAGGAGGAGAAACGGGATACGTCTACTAGTGATGACTTTTCGCTGGTGTGCGTTACCACAACTTCCTCTTCCGTGGTTTCTTCACGAGCATGTGGGAGGGGCCAGCAGTCTTCGCTTTCATGTAGGAATTGAGGTCCAGTGAACCATCGACTGTCTCGTTTCAATTCCGTATTACCCGCGCGTGTAGCGTCATCTGCTACATTCAAAGCTGTCGGTACCCATCGCCATTGGTTTGGATGGGTCAGTTCGGCTATCTCTCCCAGCCGATGTGCGACGAACGGTGTGTAGCGAACCGCGTCGTTTCTGATCCAGTGTAATACCGTTTTCGAATCGCTCCAAAATATCACTTCGGTATCCCATTGGTGACAGCGTACGATATCCGCTGCTAATCGCGCTCCGATTAGACTGGCTTGTAGCTCCATCCGTGGTATGCTTTGCGCTTTTAATGGTGCGACTTTCGCTTTTCCTGCGATTATTGAAACGCTAACGCCTTCATGGCTTGACAAGCGCCAGTATGCGACGGCTGCATACGCTTGTTCACTCGCGTCACAGAATACATGAAGTTGTCGCTGCGTTACGTCACTTCTTTGATCGTAGCATCGCGGTAATCTTAACTCGTCGATGTGTCTCAGATCAGACTGCCATTCATCGAAAGTCAATGCTTCTTCGGGTGGTAACGGATCATCCCAACCCACTTTCTTCTTCCATGATTCTTGAAGCATGATCTTAGCAGTTATCGTGTATGGGCTCAGTAAGCCTAGCGGGTCGAACAAAGACATCACTGCCCCTAAAGCTTCGCGCTTCGTCGGCGACCTTTGAGCGTTTTTTACCTCCGCGGATACTCGGTTCATTGCAGTGTTGAATCCTAGTTCGTCTGAAGTAGGTATCCATAGAATTCCCAACGCTTTCTCGTACATGTGTGTATTAGCGGCAAGCTCTTTCGGCGCACGCGCGCGGTTTTCCTCGGGTATCTCACTGAGTAGATGTTCTTTGTTGCTATTCCAGCTGGCTAATTCGAAACCGGCTTTGTTGTGCACTTCTTGCACTTCTGACATTGTTCGCGCGGCTGTTTCTTCATCGTCAAAGCTTTGTACCCAGTCATCCATGTAATGGCTGCCGGTGATAGCGTCGTACGCAAGCGGATGTGATTCCTTGAAGTCCGCCGCGTTTCGATCCCTCACGCTATGTGCCAGAAAGGGTGAACTCCGTGCTCCAAAGATCATAGACGTCATCACGTACTTCTGTGGCGGAGTGGAGCGGTCATCGCCTCGCCATAGAAAGTGTTGTGCTACTCTATCTTCAGGCCTTATCTTCACTCGAAGAAACATCTCGCGTATGTCAGCAGTGATAGCTACTGGCTTCATTCGGAAGCGAAATAGTATGCCATAGAGCGACTGCAGTAAGTCCGGTCCATCCAAAAGCGCGTCGTTGAGACAAATTCCGTTTGAGCGCGCGGCTGCATCAAATACCATTCGAACTTTTCCTGGTTTGTTGGGATTCGTGACAGCAAAGTGCGGTAGGTACCACAACCGTTCCTTCCGCGGGTGATCCTCATCACACTTGGCCGCATACCCTTTATCGAATAGCTTCGTCACCTGCGCTGTGTATACGTTTTTGAACTCTGGCGATTTATCCATCTTGCGCTCTATGCCATGTAACCTGCGTACGGCCATATCGTAGCTCGGTGGCATTACTAGCTCATCGGTTGCCCACGGTAATCCCACCTCAAAACAATCGTTCTTTCGCTTGACTGTTTGCTCAAATATTTCTTTAGCGCGCTCCTCCTTAGGGTTAGGTTTCCTCTTCAAGGAGACTCCGAGAGCGTCTATGTCGAAATGTGCCTTTACGAGTTTGTTCAGCTCGTCGTCTCTTTCTGTGATACCTTGAAGTGTGCGTACATGACATATAATTTCATCGTCTCTCTCTATCGCTCTTAGAGGGGCGGTTCCATGGATTATCCAACCCAACTCTGTGAGTGAGGCAGCCGGTTGATTTCGCTTGCCTGTTAGTAGTTTCCGTGTGACGATAAGATGCCAGTTGTCGGCGCCGATAAGTACGCGTGGTCTCACGTTCGAGTAGCAGACGGCCTCTGGTTCCAGCTCTCGTAAGTGCGGAAGCGTAAGAAGTTTTGTTCCGACCGAATGTTTTCCCAGGGTTAGATTCTTAACCGTCCTGGCTTTTATCTGTTGAAAGTTATCCTGATTCTGTCCACGCACTTCGATTGTTACAGTCTGGCTGCCGGGTTCCCGCTGACTTGATGTAGCTCCGATAATATTTAGCGCTCTCACTGGTCCTTTCGTTTCTAGCAGTGCGGCGATCTCTTCGTCGACTAGAGTTATCGTCGACCCTTCATCAAGCAATGCGTGAGTGTTCAGTTCTTTCCCGCTTCGGCCTCTGATCGTGATTGGACAGACCTTCAACAATATTTGCAACGTCTCCTCAGGTGCCCTCGCTGATGCTGTTAGCGCCGACTCTTCGATCTGAGCTACAGATGCTTCTTTTTTATCCTCTGGCGTGTGCAGCAACGCATGATGCGCCTGGGTGCATTCGTTAATTCCACATTTCTTGCCATTGCAGCGGAATCGTCTATGTTTGCTATGTAGACATCGAAAGCAGACTCGTGCCTCTTTTGCCCATGACCATCGTTCGCTCACGGTCATGGCTACCAGCTTCCGGCACCGTGGCGTTTGGTGGCCACCGCCGCAGCAGAGACATTCATCTTTCTTAGCTTTTGCGTTGTCCTTTTCTTCGGTTGTAGTTAGAACAGTCCCGCGGATTCGTTCATTCGCACGGATTCGTTCATTCCCGCGTTTCGCCCCTCCCTCGTTCGGCCGCGAGCTATTTCCGCGAGCTACAGCGGCAGAGTAGGCGTAACGTACGGCGCGATCTGCCTCCTTCATGAGAAACTTGGATAGCGTTATGATCTCCGCTTCCCTTCGGTGTCCGTGTTCCTCGGCATAGTCGCACCATCTTGTCTTCATGTATGGGGTCAGCTTTTCTGTGACTTGACGCGCCAACATGGGATTCTGCAGATATCCTCGTTCATCCAGACTTGCGATAACCGTCACTATGTTCTGAAGCTTTATCGCGAAACCATTCAACTCTGTTACGGTCGTTCCTAAACGTGGCATTCTTCTGATGTCCTCAATCGCGTCATCTATTATCATCTCTGGACGCCCGTAGCATTGTTCTAGAGTGTTCATAATCACAGATGGATCATTCGCCGTAAACAACAGTGCCGATACCGTAGTGCGTGCTTCGCCTCGCAGGCACGCTCTAAGTCTGGCTAGATTCTCCCCCGGTGAGAGCTTGAAAAGCTTCGTAGAGTCTCGCATGGCTGCTCTGAACGGTAGCCACTCCTTGGCTCCCCCGCTGAAGATAGGTAGTTCTTGCATCTGTCTTGTCGGTGGTCTATTCGATGCCATTCTCTCCAGCGCTGTTGTTAATCTATCGAAAGCGTTTTCATCTCTATGTTGTTCCGGTACTGGGGATCTCTGTCTCTGTCTTAATCCATGTGCGATTTGGTTTGCTGATGGCTGTCGTGGAGCAGTTCGTTCCTCTGAAGATGAGCGGATTCTGGTACCCATATCCATTTCTATTGGATCGTTGTATGGTCTTTGCTCCCCTCGTAAACGATGCTGTTGGAGCCACTCGTTAACGTTTCTCTCTGCAGTACAATCTTCATCTCTGTTAACGCTAACTGCATCGGTTTCTTCACGTATCCCAGCGATATCGGCGGCTAATCTCTTTTTAATAAGATTTTCTTGGATTTGAAGTTCCTTTCGGCGTATTTCTGCGAGCCGTTCTTCTGCTTCAAGCTCCGCTTGTCGGATACGCAGCGCAATGCTAGCGTTTGATTGCTGCGAACATACTGAAGGAGCGCGACTACCCGGTTGTCGTCGAGGTTCGGTCGCGCCTCGCTCGGCCATGTCCCGGGCGGTAAGAACGTTCGCGGCGGGGTTGGTTGTCGTCATCATAGCATCACTAGTATTCCGTGCTTCAGGTGCAGACGGTCCGGGTTCTACTCGCGCGTGGGGGTTCGGTACGGTTGGTGCGTCGGGGTGCGTGCTGTCTGACGGTGATGCAGGGTAATCATGGTATACCCTTAGTGCGGCGGTCTTCATTCTTGTGACTGGTGGGCTTCTTGTGGTCATCTTCTTCGGCACTTGAATGCCCCTAACGGTCCCTATCAGTCCCTATCAGTCCGTCAGGAGGTGCCCGCCCCAAGGCTGACGTTCGCTCCTTCGGGAATGGATACGTTGGGATAGGAGGGGGGGGGTTCCACCCAGCAGAGGGGAACACAACAAACACGGGGTGCTCGCGAATCGGCTGGAATGTCCGATCCCCTTGGGCGTGTGCCTGCAGTCTGGCGACCCGTGTCGTGTGTCCCTTACCGGCGAGGAGTGCACTTCAGCCCGCGCTGTCCTTGCGCTCTTGTTGGACTGGTGATGCCGCACAAACACCACACCGCCCGAAGGCGTTTACCCGTTGACTACTTCGTAATATCACCGTTAGGTATCCGTAAGTCAACGGGCCGCGGTAACGCGTGTTTTCAGACGTAGCACCGTTCGGTGATCTTCAGGCACCCCGTGCCCCTGGCGCAGGTCTTGACAACGATGCACGCTGCCCCGTTCGGGGTTTTTCGAACGCCCAGTGCGCCCCGACGAGTATGCACGTTGCGCCGGTTGGCGGGTTCTTTCTTCAGGTACTCCCTTACTCGACAGCCACGCCCTGTGGTCTGGCGTGGTGCGATGTGGGAAACCGCAAGGCTACACTACGCCGAGACCGCTCAAATGGACGCTGAGTCAGATCTCGGTAGCTGCCGCGGGTACCGCTCTTCTTTCTTCGACGAAGGCTGGAAACCGCCAGGCTCCACTACACCGAAACTGCACAGCCGCCGCTGGTTCCGCTCCTCTTCTTTCTTCGACGATAGCTGGAACTGCAAGGCTTCACTGCACCGAGACTGCGTAGTTGCCGCGGGTTCCTCTTCTTTCTTCGACGATAGCTGGAAACCGCCAGGCTCCACTCCACCGAAACTGCACAGCCGCCGCTGGTTCCGCTCCTCTTCTTTCTTCGACGATAGCTGGAACTGCAAGGCTTCACTGCACCGAGACTGCGTAGTTGCCGCGGGTTCCTCTGAAGGCTGGCTTCTTTTATCCGGAGCCGGAGGACCAAACTGTTAGGTTCCTGTGCTTCTCTTCAATCAAAAACTGTGTGGACTGTATAACTTTATTTCAAACTTGTTTCTATTACTTGTTTACAATTATTAGTGATGACTGACTGACTGACTTGAACAACATTTTTACTCAAAAACTGCGCTACTTATAAAGGAAATCTATTCCCGCCACCGTAACGGGGCGGGCGAGCGACGTATTTTATACATTTGGCAATTATATTTACGAACGTAAGAAAGCGACGGGGATACAAAGAAAGGGATGAAAGAGGACTGTTTTATCTTCGGTTGCGGCTCTGTCCGTCACAATAACAAACGCACACTGGTTACACCTCACTTCCGCAACAAGCACTGCACTTGCACTTGCACTCGACCGACTACACCCGCATCGTACTTAGGTAAGTACCTATCTAATTTAACATTATAACTAGGTATCTATCTAGGCGTCACCGACTCCTACGACTGCCGTGCGCGCCGTGCCTCCGCCCCTTTGCGGCGGCGGCCTTAGACGAGAAATTATTAGGTTTTTTTTTTTTTTTTATGTAAGTTTAAAACCACCTTTCGACGGAACACTAAAAGGACTAAGTAAGTACCTACCTACCTATCGTTAAAAATCTATTGTTTTAAAGTGGACGGAAACTGATTGATTGATTATACATAATATAATACAAATACACGAAAATTAATTAAATACCTAACATTAATAGATAGGTATTATCATCCATTTGAATACATACTTACTTATTGTTCCTACCTCTAAAAAGAGTAGGTACCTATCTAAATTAAATTAGGTAGGTTTTCGCAACCCACACCGCACACAATCATTGATTATACATATTATAGGTAGGTAACAAGAAAAGGTTGTTGTTACTATGAATTTTTCCCCTTTATGATAATCTAGTTTTATTTTTCTCGCTCTTTTCTCGCTCCCCACTATCGTATACGCGGCGTCGCGAGCATTATATTTATATATACGCGTTTCGGTTGCAAAATAATATTATACTCTCGCTCGCAGACCCGCTCGCAGTGTCCGCTGTAATTTGACGTGTTCGTGTGTGTGTTTTAAACCGAATCAATAACTATGTCTGGACGTGGCAAGGGTGGTAAAGTTAAGGGGAAGGCAAAGTCACGGTCCAACCGTGCCGGTCTACAGTTTCCCGTGGGACGTATCCATCGTCTGCTGCGTCACGGTAACTACGCTGAGCGCGTAGGTGCCGGCGCACCCGTCTATCTGGCCGCCGTAATGGAGTATCTCGCCGCTGAGGTTCTAGAGTTGGCAGGTAACGCGGCCAGGGACAACAAGAAGACCAGGATCATCCCGCGTCATCTGCAGCTCGCCATAAGGAACGACGAAGAGCTGAACAAGCTCCTGTCCGGCGTAACCATTGCGCAGGGTGGCGTCCTTCCCAACATCCAGGCGGTGCTCCTGCCCAAGAAGACTGAGAAGAAGGCATAAATATCTTCATCAACAACACCAACCATGTTGAGTGTTCGCCCGCAGTGCACACAACAAAACGGCCCTTTTCAGGGCCACAATATTATTCAAAACTTCATAAAATTATTATTTTATGAAATGTTTCTTTTAGACTTATGATGCGGTCGATCTCTCGAACCCTTTGTTTTAATCAGTTTCTTATTTACAAAGTGCTTACCTACCTAGGTACCTACATTATTAAAATTGCCTTTATTTATTTATCATCTTATATACCAGTAGTAGGTACCAAGTCATAGGTTAATTTAGCTAACTAAAACTTTATAAATACTTAGGTATGTAGGTACCAACTTAATATTAATAAAATTAATTATATAAGTATTATGTGTTATTACACGCACACAATGACTTCGAGCGCATTGTTTTAACGGATACTAAATTAGGTAGTTAAGTATCTACATAACGTGAAATAAGTAAATAGAAAAAAAAAAAAAAAAAAAAATGTTTTAGGTAAGTACCTATATTATTGTTTGGGAGTTTACAGGTAGGTGTGACCAATTAAGTAAGTACCTTTCCTACCATCTACCTTATCAATACATATTACAAACGGGTGATTAGGTTGGATACCATACCAAATATAATATAGTAGATAGGTGGATAAACCTTTCTTGGTGCAGTCCTATAAGAGATATTTATTAAACTATTATTTTATTATCCATATAATATATATTTCTAGGTAAATATGAGAGCTGCTCGCTCGATGCGAGTTTAGAAGTATTGAGGTGAGGTACGGTGCGGTGCGGTGAGGTGAAGCACGAGGGGGGGGTGTCGAATTTATCACGAGACAGAGTAATGCCATTGGTTGTAAGCTGACGCGATCGCTCGCCCCTCTACTGTACTACCGCGCAAAGGTTCGCCTCTTAATATATACGGAATAATATAATTCTGATCAACACAACACCAACACCAACACACGATTCCGTTGCTCGCGCTCGCGCGAGTCATACGTTCGCTCTCGTAGTCCATTCCGTACGTTTTTCGTGTGCGCTCTCGCACTTTATTTCGTTTACGAAATAAAGTAATCAGTTCTTTTCAGAACTACCATTCTGTTTCTGGGCTTGTAGCTATTCTGTTCTTTTCAGAACAGAGTTTCTATAAGACTTATATTCTAACGTAGCGTTTCGCTCTTTTCAGAGCGGCGCCTTCTCGAGGTTCTCGCTTTTTTCAAAGCGGTCCCTCTATCTTGTTTCTTAGGGCCTGTAAAGTCAAAATCCACGCCTTTAGTGGTCAACCAAGGGATACGTAACCGTGCCAACGAACTTGGTTGGGCGCTGACCCGGTGCGCCTACTTTACTTCCTCAAAGTAAAGTAGAATCCGGCTGGGCCTGGGACCACCGGCCTTGGGGGTGAACCCTCGCCGACCCCAGGTAGCGATAGGTAGCTACTCACCCCTTTCGCCCCGTAAGAGTGGCATAAGGGACGCACATTAGGCAGGACACGCAGGTACTCACCCCCCCCCTGTCTAACCCGACAGGGAGGGATCACGCACCTACCCCGGGTGTCCCCCCGGGCTTAGGGATCTCCCCTCGCTCTTAAAGCGTCCACCATGGACATATCCAACCTGTCGTTGGATAGTTTGCGCGGATTGCTCCGCGCAATATTTACTCAGCACCCGACGCTACTCGACGACTTGGTAAAGACGTCGCTGTCGCGACCGGTGTCTGCGGAGCCCTCTGCTCCCGCCGCCCCTACCCCGGCTATTCCGGACTCTCCGGAATCCCCGGCCTCTTCCCCTCGCGCTCCTTCCCGCTCTCGCTCTTCCTCTCCCGAGGAAGAGATGGATGTCACAGTGTCCGGTGACTCATCCGGATCGGACTCCGAGTCCGATCTTCCCCACCCTCCGCCCTCATCCTCCTCTGACGAAGGCTACCTCGTCGCGGGCAGCCGTAAGAGGAAGAAGGCTAAGGCCAAGTCGTCGGCTGAGATCACTCCGCCCAAGACCGCCAAGGCCCCAACCCGTCCCTCGTCCCCCGTGACCCCCACGGCCCCCGCGCCCCAGTCTTCTCCCCGCAAGGAGAGACCCCCCCCTCCGATCTTTCTCCGCGAGAAGGCCAAATGGTCTAACGTGGAGAAGCTCCTTGTCAAAAAGGGCATTCACTTCTTGAAAGCCCAGTCGGTCAAGGAGTCGATCAAGATCCAAGTTCAGACGTCGGACGACCACCGACGTCTCACCGCCCTCTTTCGCGCAGAGAGCATAGGTTTCCACACCTATGCCCTCGAGAGCGAAAAAAACCTCCGGGTTGTCATCCGCGGCGTTCCCGCCGAATTCAACCCGGACTCGGTCAAAGATGACCTCATCGCCCAGGGCTTCCCCGTCAGGGAAGTCCACCGCATGTATAGCGGTAGAGGCAAACGCCCGTTCGACCTAGTCTTGGTCATCCTTGACCTTTCGCCCGAAGGGAAGGCGATATTCGGTCTCAAGACCGTATGTCGCCTCTCTGGCCTATCGGTAGAGGCTCCCTTCCGCCTAGGCCCCCCCGGACAGTGCCACAGGTGCCAGCTTCACGGGCACTCTGCGCGCAATTGCAACGCACGTCCGCGCTGCGTCAAGTGCCTGGGCGACCACGGCACCGCTGACTGCAAGCGCACTCGCGATGACGCGACCCCCCCTAGTTGCGTGCTCTGCAACGCCGAGGGACACACCGCGAACTATCGCGGTTGCCCCAAGGCGCCGAGAGCCAACAACAAGGTTCGCTCAAGGGCCCCGGAGCGCTTCGCCCCTCCCGCCCCCCAGTACACCAAGACAACCGGAAAGGTGTCTATGGTCCCCCGCCCCCCCGCCACCTCTGCGTGGGCCAAACCCTTGGCCTACACAAGCATAGCCCCTCAGGCTAAAGCTTGCTCCCCTCCCCTCCCCCGCCCACAGGCACAATCTCGTGCTCCCGGCCCCGCCCCCACACCCCAACCACGCCCCCGCCCGGCGCCTGCCGCCGCGCCGGTGGGCTCGGTAGGACCCGCCCCGCCTGTTGACTTTGGCAAAGTCACTGCGCTCCTGCGCAAACTTAGCCAAGCCAAAACGGCCATCGAAAAACTGATGATCATCTCTGATCATCAGGACGTCATGGCCTCCCTTGACTCCCTCTCATTTAAGTCTCAATAATGGTTGTACAACCTGAGAGACTTAAACCCCGCTCCATCTCGTTAGCGTTTTTTAACGCTAACGGACTCAAATCCCAGAGAGAACTCGTCCACCATTTTCTGGTCAATCACCAAATTGACATTCTGCTAGTACAGGAGACCTTCCTGAAGCAGGGCACTAGCAATCCTAGGATAGCTAACTACCAAATTGTCCGAAATGACAGAACGAACGCCCCCAAGGGCGGTACTGTCATTTACTTCAGGAGGTCCCTGCACTGCATACCTCTAGATCCCCCTCCCCTACAAGACTTAGAAGTCTCTGTCTGCAGGCTCGCGATGACCGGTCATCAATCGGTCATCATTGCATCCTGCTACCTTAGCCCAAATAGGAAGCTTCTTCAAAGTGACCTAGAATCAGTCCTTAGTCTAGGAAGCTCAGTCATTCTGGCTGGAGACTTCAATTCCAAAGACCCGATGTGGAACTGCCGCATTCGTAATCGAAACGGACGTATCCTCACCCAATGTCTTGAATCCCTTGATTTAGACCTGATTGTCCCCATGTGCCCCACGCGGTACTCTCCCATCCCCGGCTATGGAAGCGAGTACTTGGACCTCGCACTGCTACGGAACGTATCCCTTCGGATGCAATCCATATCGGTGATGCAGGAACTAGACTCGGACCATCGTCCCGTTATAATGCGGCTAGGCCCCCCCTCTAATGATAGTCCTCCCACCAAGACAGTGGTGCAATGGTATAAGCTTGAGAACGCCCTCAAGAATATCTATTCACCCGCCTTGGAAAAAATACCCGACGATATTAGCTCCGTAGACGACATCGCGATCGCGGTCGACTCTCTGACTAGACACGTCCAATCCGCTTTCGGCGAATCATCGAAACAGGTGCCGGCGGCGAATGATCGTCGCTGGGACCTGCCAGATGATATCAGACGTCTGATCACTGAGAAGAACGCAGCGACTCGTCGCTTTAGTTCCTATCCCACCTATCCCAACCGCTTTAGAATGAACTCGCTTCGCCGTAAGGTTAAGAGGGCCATTCAAGAGCATCGTAACTCTTCTTGGGACGAACTGCTTTCAACGATCAAACCGGGTCACCAGGCCTACTGGAACCTGGCGCGTTCAATGAAAGCAGACGGAGTCACCATAATGCCCCCGCTTATACGTCCGAATCATCAAACGCCCGCGTTTGAAGATAAGGACAAAGCCGATACTCTGGCTGAAAGCCTGGAAGCCCAGTGCTCCCCCAGTCTTGAGCCCGTCGACCCAGCTCACCTCGATACGGTGGATAGCGAAGTCGAACGCTTAGCGTCCCTACCCCCTTCCGCCACCCTTGACCACGTCAAGGCGGCAGAGGTCGCAGCGATCATCAAAGATCTCCGACCGAAAAAGTCCCCCGGCTCGGACGGCATCAGTAACAGAGTACTCAAAAGGTTCCCTGTTGCCCTCATTTACCTCCTCGTAAGCATCTTCAATGCAGCCATGTCCACTTGTTCTTTCCCTGATGTCTGGAAGGAAGCCAATGTCATTGGCATCCACAAACCGGGCAAAAAGGCGAATGAACCTTCCTCCTACCGCCCTATCAGTCTCCTCAGTTCCCTGGGGAAGATCTACGAGCGACTCCTTCTGAGTCGTCTCTGGTCCCACGTCAATGAGCACAAGCTCTTACCCGATGAGCAGTTCGGTTTTCGAGCTCATCACTCTTGTCCCCAACAGGTGCTCCGCATCACGGAGCACATACTGACCATGTGGCATCACACTTGGCCAGCCAGTACGGGAGCTGTCTTCCTCGACGTAGCGAAAGCCTTCGACAAAGTCTGGCACAATGGCTTGATCTACAAGCTTTCCACCCTAGGTGTGCCAGACAGACTCGTACTCATCCTACGAGACTACTTGTCGAATCGCAGCTTTCGCTACCGCGTGGAGGGCACTCTCTCCGACCCCCGACCCGTCCGAGCAGGTGTCCCCCAAGGATCTGTCCTTGCTCCGCTCCTTTTTACGC
This sequence comes from Eupithecia inturbata, assembly GCA_963662085.1. Lineage (NCBI taxonomy): Eukaryota > Metazoa > Arthropoda > Insecta > Lepidoptera > Geometridae > Eupithecia > Eupithecia inturbata. The sequence continues at coordinate 3,802,094 of OY759205.1, forward strand.
TGTACACCAGCGACATCCCCCGCCACCCGCAAGTCGAACTTGCCCTCTTCGCGGACGACACAGCTTTGTACGCATCCGACTTGAACGCAAGTCGGGTAAGTATAAGACTGCAAGCCGCACTCGACACCTTAGGTGCCTGGTTCAGACAATGGCGCATAGAAGTGAATCCGACGAAAAGTGCAGCAGTGTACTTCTCGCGGAATTACTCTAAGCCCAGAACCCTCTCCCTCTTTGGCAAACCCATTCCCTGGGTGAAGTCAGCCAAATACCTAGGGGTGATACTAGATCGCCGCCTTAGTTTTAAACCCCATATTCGCACTGTAACCAACCGCGCAAAGTTCATACTTAGCCGGTTGAACAGTCTCCTTCGAGCGAAGAGTAAAATGTCCCTTAGAAATAAGGTGACACTTTACAAATCGGTCATACGCCCAGTCATGACTTACTCGTCGGTAGTATTTGGCCACTCGGTCAACCTCCGCCCCCTTCAGGTTGTCCAAAATAGATTTCTGCGCCAAGCCACGGGCTGTCCGTGGTACATGCGCAACAAAGATCTCCATCGAGATCTTAATCTCGAGTCCGTAGCCCACTTCATAAAGACCGCTTCCCAGCGTCATTATGAAACGGCCTCAGATCATTATAATCCCTTGATCTCTACGATACCGGATTATCCCATTGACGATCCTCCCACGAGTTCTCTCCTCCGTAGACCGAGACACGTTCTCGGTGACCCCGTTGACCCAATCACCGCCGCTAACCCGGAGGTGACGGCAACAGATACCGATTCGCTTCCGCACACTACACACCCGACCAAAAACCGACCCCGCCGGATGCGGGGCCGAAGAATTCCCCGCTTCCGCCCATAGGTGCATTCGTGCACCTTGGCGAAACCTCCATTCCCTCTTGTAGCATCTGGCGACAGCCCAAGCCGAGGCTCGCACCTAAGTGGTGGCCCTTGTGCGTGTTGCCCCACCATAACTTTACCGGCGAGGCGCCTTCTGCGCCCGCCAAAAGTCCGGTAACGCTGTCATGGCCATCTGCGGTCAACAGCATTGTAGTCCTTTCGAAAAAAAAAATTCTGATCAACACACTCTGCCCGTGACACGTTCCGAACTGACGCGCTAATATTTAGCTAGAAAGTTACTCTATCGATACTAGTTTTAGTTGGTGGTAGTTCATCATGCCACCCAAGACAAGCGGTAAGGCCGCAAAGAAATCTGGCAAAGCCCAGAAGAACATCTCCAAGACCGACAAGAAGAAGAAGAAGCACAAGAGGAAGGAGAGCTACGCAATCTACATCTACAAGGTGCTCAAGCAGGTCCACCCCGACACCGGTATCTCCAGCAAGGCCATGTCCATCATGAACTCTTTCGTGAACGACATCTTCGAGCGCATCGCCGCGGAAGCCTCTCGCCTCGCTCACTACAACAAACGCTCCACCATCACATCTAGGGAGGTGCAAACTTCCGTGAGGCTCCTGCTGCCCGGCGAGCTAGCAAAGCACGCCGTCAGCGAAGGCACCAAAGCCGTAACCAAGTACACCAGCTCCAAGTAAAGTCTTCACTGGGCTGAAGACCTTACCGAATGCTGATCATCAAGCGAGTTGTATCGCTTTTTAAAACGATAAACAATTCAAAAAACGGCCCTTTTCAGGGCCACAAAATATTATCATGATTCAACATAAAGCATTATGTTGAATTGTTTCTTAAAGATTATAATAATAACGAGAGTAATATACTCTCTACTGAGACTGTGGAGGGGTTGTATGCGTCCTTTGTGTTTGTAGGTAGGTATTATATTTTTCAACACACTTTCTCATAAAGCGGCTCTAATTTCACCGCAATTAGGTACATAATGACATCTGCATGTTATCTAACTGTGATTTTTTTTTTTTTTAATTGCTATAACTCTTTAGTGAGTTATAATATATATATATATATATATACAAGTACTAGTTACGAAGAAAATGATTTATGTTGTACGTACACCGCCCGATATAAGATGTGAAGCGCTTAACATTATGGAAAGTTTACTACCTGAAAATTCCAAGGAAAAATATCTATTATCTACTATTATAATTAATAATACCAGAGTGCTAAAATAAAAAATCGTAGATATATACATAGGTACATACATAATATATATGCATATATAAAAAAAAAAAAAAAAAAAAAAACATTTAGGTAATCTTTATATGTACTATAATATAATGTTTCAGGCTAACATGACATATTATATTTGAATAATTATATCGTAATTATGAAATTTGAACATTGATTTAAATTAAATTTGATTTAATTAATAATAAATAAATTTAAAATATTTTAAAAACTACGAATGGACAGAAACGAACGCGTGAGAGAGCGAGATGGAATGCTCGGCTCTCGCATTCCCCCCGCCCGGCTCCCTCTCGTTTCTTACTGCAAGCACGCACGCTATAAATATAAGTAAGTTTATTTTTTAAACAGTCTCCATTATACTCTCGCTCGCAGACCCGCTCGCACTTTTTTTTAACTCAACATTCCGTTGCTCGCGCTCGCGCGAGTCATACGTTCGCTCTCGTAGTCCATTCCGTACGTTTTTCGTGTGCGCTCTCGCACTTTATTTCGTTTACGAAATAAAGTAATCAGTTCTTTTCAGAACTACCATTCTGTTTCTGGGCTTGTAGCTATTCTGTTCTTTTCAGAACAGAGTTTCTATAAGACTTATATTCTAACGTAGCGTTTCGCTCTTTTCAGAGCGGCGCCTTCTCGAGGTTCTCGCTTTTTTCAAAGCGGTCCCTCTATCTTGTTTCTTAGGGCCTGTAAAGTCAAAATCCACGCCTTTAGTGGTCAACCAAGGGATACGTAACCGTGCCAACGAACTTGGTTGGGCGCTGACCCGGTGCGCCTACTTTACTTCCTCAAAGTAAAGTAGAATCCGGCTGGGCCTGGGACCACCGGCCTTGGGGGTGAACCCTCGCCGACCCCAGGTAGCGATAGGTAGCTACTCACCCCTTTCGCCCCGTAAGAGTGGCATAAGGGACGCACATTAGGCAGGACACGCAGGTACTCACCCCCCCCCTGTCTAACCCGACAGGGAGGGATCACGCACCTACCCCGGGTGTCCCCCCGGGCTTAGGGATCTCCCCTCGCTCTTAAAGCGTCCACCATGGACATATCCAACCTGTCGTTGGATAGTTTGCGCGGATTGCTCCGCGCAATATTTACTCAGCACCCGACGCTACTCGACGACTTGGTAAAGACGTCGCTGTCGCGACCGGTGTCTGCGGAGCCCTCTGCTCCCGCCGCCCCTACCCCGGCTATTCCGGACTCTCCGGAATCCCCGGCCTCTTCCCCTCGCGCTCCTTCCCGCTCTCGCTCTTCCTCTCCCGAGGAAGAGATGGATGTCACAGTGTCCGGTGACTCATCCGGATCGGACTCCGAGTCCGATCTTCCCCACCCTCCGCCCTCATCCTCCTCTGACGAAGGCTACCTCGTCGCGGGCAGCCGTAAGAGGAAGAAGGCTAAGGCCAAGTCGTCGGCTGAGATCACTCCGCCCAAGACCGCCAAGGCCCCAACCCGTCCCTCGTCCCCCGTGACCCCCACGGCCCCCGCGCCCCAGTCTTCTCCCCGCAAGGAGAGACCCCCCCCTCCGATCTTTCTCCGCGAGAAGGCCAAATGGTCTAACGTGGAGAAGCTCCTTGTCAAAAAGGGCATTCACTTCTTGAAAGCCCAGTCGGTCAAGGAGTCGATCAAGATCCAAGTTCAGACGTCGGACGACCACCGACGTCTCACCGCCCTCTTTCGCGCAGAGAGCATAGGTTTCCACACCTATGCCCTCGAGAGCGAAAAAAACCTCCGGGTTGTCATCCGCGGCGTTCCCGCCGAATTCAACCCGGACTCGGTCAAAGATGACCTCATCGCCCAGGGCTTCCCCGTCAGGGAAGTCCACCGCATGTATAGCGGTAGAGGCAAACGCCCGTTCGACCTAGTCTTGGTCATCCTTGACCTTTCGCCCGAAGGGAAGGCGATATTCGGTCTCAAGACCGTATGTCGCCTCTCTGGCCTATCGGTAGAGGCTCCCTTCCGCCTAGGCCCCCCCGGACAGTGCCACAGGTGCCAGCTTCACGGGCACTCTGCGCGCAATTGCAACGCACGTCCGCGCTGCGTCAAGTGCCTGGGCGACCACGGCACCGCTGACTGCAAGCGCACTCGCGATGACGCGACCCCCCCTAGTTGCGTGCTCTGCAACGCCGAGGGACACACCGCGAACTATCGCGGTTGCCCCAAGGCGCCGAGAGCCAACAACAAGGTTCGCTCAAGGGCCCCGGAGCGCTTCGCCCCTCCCGCCCCCCAGTACACCAAGACAACCGGAAAGGTGTCTATGGTCCCCCGCCCCCCCGCCACCTCTGCGTGGGCCAAACCCTTGGCCTACACAAGCATAGCCCCTCAGGCTAAAGCTTGCTCCCCTCCCCTCCCCCGCCCACAGGCACAATCTCGTGCTCCCGGCCCCGCCCCCACACCCCAACCACGCCCCCGCCCGGCGCCTGCCGCCGCGCCGGTGGGCTCGGTAGGACCCGCCCCGCCTGTTGACTTTGGCAAAGTCACTGCGCTCCTGCGCAAACTTAGCCAAGCCAAAACGGCCATCGAAAAACTGATGATCATCTCTGATCATCAGGACGTCATGGCCTCCCTTGACTCCCTCTCATTTAAGTCTCAATAATGGTTGTACAACCTGAGAGACTTAAACCCCGCTCCATCTCGTTAGCGTTTTTTAACGCTAACGGACTCAAATCCCAGAGAGAACTCGTCCACCATTTTCTGGTCAATCACCAAATTGACATTCTGCTAGTACAGGAGACCTTCCTGAAGCAGGGCACTAGCAATCCTAGGATAGCTAACTACCAAATTGTCCGAAATGACAGAACGAACGCCCCCAAGGGCGGTACTGTCATTTACTTCAGGAGGTCCCTGCACTGCATACCTCTAGATCCCCCTCCCCTACAAGACTTAGAAGTCTCTGTCTGCAGGCTCGCGATGACCGGTCATCAATCGGTCATCATTGCATCCTGCTACCTTAGCCCAAATAGGAAGCTTCTTCAAAGTGACCTAGAATCAGTCCTTAGTCTAGGAAGCTCAGTCATTCTGGCTGGAGACTTCAATTCCAAAGACCCGATGTGGAACTGCCGCATTCGTAATCGAAACGGACGTATCCTCACCCAATGTCTTGAATCCCTTGATTTAGACCTGATTGTCCCCATGTGCCCCACGCGTAGTACTTAGTCGGTCGATGCGATGATAAGAGTCCAGCTTCGGCGGAGAATTAACCTCCGAAACCGTACAGGGTGCGTCCCTGGCGCTTCAGAGCGTAGACAACATCCATGGCGGTGACGGTCTTCCTCTTGGCGTGCTCGGTGTAGGTGACAGCGTCCCGGATCACGTTCTCAAGGAACACCTTCAGGACACCACGCGTCTCCTCGTAGATCAGACCTGAGATACGCTTGACACCCCCTCTGCGCGCCAAACGGCGGATGGCGGGCTTAGTGATACCCTGGATGTTATCACGCAGCACTTTCCTGTGACGCTTGGCGCCTCCTTTCCCCAGACCTTTACCTCCCTTACCGCGGCCGGTCATCGCGAAACTATATAGAACAAAGTAAACTTCGAACGAAAATAAATCCAAGCACAAGTCTGTGTCGACCGCTTGCTGCCGAACGAACGACTGATTGAACGCATCACCGCTATAGGTCCCTATATTTATAGAGAGAGAGATGTAAACGTACCCGCGCCGACCGCCCGCCCGCCCGCAGCCCCTTCCTCCGGCCTGCCTGCCACAACACATCGAAGTTAGTAAGTAAGTACCTAAGTAAATAATGTACCTACCTAATTTTTTTTTTTTTTTTTTTTTTTATTAGGACTAATAACAATAATTAGGTATGTATTTTATGGATAGGTACCTATAAATTAATAAACTTAGGTACCTACTACAAATAATTAAATAATTTATTGGGTTAAATACCTACCTATTTTATAATGCACAATTCATCAGTATCTCGAAGTGTTGTCATAAATTATAAAAGAAATAAATAGAAAAAAAAAAAAATTAAAATTACCTTTTTAAATAGGTACCTACCTAACTATTTATAATAATTAATATAGGTACCTATCTTATAATATATACTTAATTACTTTACTAAATTAAAATAAATAAACAAGAACCGAAGAAATTAATGATTATACCTACTTGATGTGTTCGTTCAGAGGCGGCGTCGCGGCGCGGACCAGCAGCAGCGGCCGGGTTTTAAGCGTATGCAATAGCTTTTTTCTAGTGTATATTAGTTAATTGTTTTACTGAATTGTTATAATATATATTTTTTAGTAATGTTACATCTATATTATAAGAATAATAGGCATTTCAGTTAGTTCTCGAGAGGTGTTTCGCTCTAAATTGGTGCATCGTGTTTTACGTGTGTTCAAAAACATGTAGATGTTTGTATCGAAATAAATGAAAACTGGTATAAAATTATAATACACTTAGGTATTGATATGTTTGCGTTTTATTTGTAGACAATGATTGTTAAAATTTATTCGTATAAATAGATAAAAATCGAATATAAACACGACCCGACCTATCGTAGGTGGCGAGCGCCCTGTAATAATGTTTATATCTTGAATATGTCGCAATTAATGTGTGTTAAGATAACTTCAGGCCACAATCAAGTTCAAAATGAATGGGTTTACTAATTTAACAAATGACGAACAGTATGCAAATCTGTGAAAAATCAATTTTAATTAGAATGATGTTAGTGAAAAATATTAAGCTCTCGTACGAGAAGCGGTCTGTCGACACTGCCGTTCTCCATGCGGTATAGCTGCTTCGCCTGCTCCCCGGTGTCGCCATCTGTCTTGTTCGCCGAGCTGAGATCTACCGGGGTACTGGTGAGAGCGGCGGGCGAGGAACTTCGTATCTTCGCCGGCTACCGCCCGCCGACGCCCCGGTACGATCCGGCTGACTCCGCTGCGATCTTCAGCACTCGCACTCCCACGCTGCTCGCGGGAGACCTCAACGCGAAGCACCCCGCGTGGGGGTCGCGAGTCATTAACCCAGCCGGCCGCAAACTCCTGGATGATAGCGATGCGACCGGCTTCACCGTAGTGGGGCCAGACGCCCCCACGCACATACCCTCCGCCCGAACCCACGCCGCCGACGTCCTGGACATAGTGCTGCACAAGCACGTGCGCTGCCCCGTCCAGGTTGAGGTGCTGTATGACCTGGACTCACAGCACCTCCCTCTCCTCATAACGCTCGATCTGGCCGCGGACTTCACTGCGCCGCGGCCGCTGGGCGTGAGGACCGACTGGGTAGCGTACGCCAAGGCGCTAGAGTCCGTGGACGTCGGCCTTATGCAGACGCCGGCCGAAGTGGAGGCCGAGGCGGAAAAGCTGATGGGCTGTATCAAGGCGGCCAGGGAGGCCGCCTCTACACCCATCACCAGGCGCCAAGGCCGACATAACGTCCTCCCACCCAACCTCAAAAGGGCGGTAGCGAAGAAGCGCGAACTCCGGCGTGAGTGGGCGCGCTCTCGCTGCCCCCAACTGAAGACGCGTCTCAACGCGCTTTCCGCGGAGCTTTCAGCTGCTGTACAGGTTTGGCGAGGGGAGACATGGGATCAAACGATCGACCGTGCCTCCGAGCGCGACGCAAACCTGTACGCGCTGAACCGGGCGCTCACGCGGAAACCCGCACCCACTTACCCACTGCTGGACCGAGATGGGGTCCGGCGCTTTGCTCCCGCCGATCGTGCCGAAATACTGGCCGAGCACCTGGCGGAGCAATTTACGCCCCACCCCGTGGCAGCGGACGCCACATTTGCTACACTAAACCACCACCACCAGGTCGAGGAGGTCGTAAGGGACTTCCTGTCTGGCCCGACACCGCCCCTAGGCGGGGAGTACTTCATCTCCCCTGCCGAGGTGCGGAAGGCCGTCTTTCGCCTACCCAGGCGGAAGGCGCCAGGCTATGACGGAATCCCTAATCTGGCCCTCACCCAGCTACCCAGACGTGGAGTCGTCGCACTCGCCCGGCTCTTCAATGGAATCCTCCGGACGGGACACTTCCCGGACCTCTGGAAGACCGGGCGAGTCATTGTCTTGCCCAAGCCGGGTAAAGACCACCGCTACCCGGCCAACTACCGCCCCATCACCCTGCTGTCAACAGTGGCCAAACTCTTAGAACGCCTGCTCCTGGGGCGCCTGGCTCCGACTATCGAGCCGCGCCCGGAGCAGTTCGGGTTCAGGAGTGGCCACTCCACCACACTGCAGCTCACCAGGGTGCTGCATCACCTCGCAGTCGAGCACAACGCCGGGCGCTGCACCGTCGGGGTCTTTCTGGACGTGGAAAAGGCCTTCGACCGTGTATGGCACCCCGGCGTTCTGTACAAGCTCCTGCAAACCCCAACGCCGCCCGCCCTCATCAGGATTGTGGCCTCCTTCCTGGACAACCGGCGCTTCTTTGTCGCAGTTGAGGGAGCCACATCAACCACCCGAACCATCTCTGCTGGAGTACCGCGGGGTAGCTGCTTGTCGCCCGCGTTATACGCGCTCTACACCGACGACATCCCCACCCTGGAGGGCCACCTACGCCCCGGGGAGAGGGATGTGTCGCTAGCGCTATTCGCGGACGACAGCGCCTATTTCGCGTCATCCACCAGCCCCACCATCGCAGCCCGCAGGATGCAGCGTCTGCTGGACGTCCTGCCGCCATGGCTGGACAAATGGCGCATGGCCGTCAATGTGGGAAAGACGGCCGCGCTGTTTGTCTCCCGCCGCAACACCCACCCGCCACAACTCCAGCTTCGGGGCCAGAACGTGGCATGGAGCTCGCACACCCGGTATCTCGGCATCGAGATTGACAGGTCGTTGAGGATGCAGCCGCAGGTTGATCGCGCGCTACAACAAGCGCGCGTCGCCAGGGCACTACTCCGACCTGTCCTGGGATCTCGATTGCCTTTGAGGACCAAGGTGCGAGTCTTCAAAAGCTACGTGCGGTCCCGACTCACCTACGCAGCGCCGGCCTGGTACTCACTCGTCTCGCAGACGAACAGAGACAGGCTCCAGGCGCTGCAAAACACATCGCTACGGATCTGCACGGGCGCGGGACGATACGTCAGGAACGACGTCATTGCCCGCGACCTGCAGATCCAATCTATAGAAGATTTCGTCGTGCAGTCGGCGCGTCGGATGTACGACCGCGCCGACAATGGCCACCACGCCCACCTCCACCACTTAGCAGCCCACCAACCCAGGCCCCCGGACGACGATCGCCCGTGGCGACCCCTCCCGCGGGACCTCATCCCTGCGGAACCACCATGAGTCCTTGGGGTTTAATAAAAAAAAAAAAAAAAAAAAAAAAAAAAAAAAAAAAAAAAAAAAAAAAACCATACAATGATACCTATATTTTTATACATATAATAAAAAAAAAAAGAAACTACAATACACTACAATGCAGCCTAAAAAAAAAAAAATTTATACTCATGCGGAAAAAGAGCATTTCCCGCATATCAACTCCAAGGACCGAGGAGTCGTCACCCCTCGAGTTGCAGCCGGGGTAATGAGGCCTAGCCTCGAGGCCCCCCTCCGTGCCCCTTCACAAGGGCCGGAAAGAAAACACGTCGTCTTGTTTAACTTTGAACTAGATTTTTTTTCTATTTTGATAGTGTTCTGTTTGTGTTTTAAAGCGTAAAATAAACTCACTCACCCAATCAATTGAAATGGCAGATACCGCAGTAGCAGCCGAGGCACCAGCCCCAGCAACACCCGCGAAGAAGCCCAAGGCTTCCGCAGCCGCAGCAAAGAAACCGAAAGCGAAGCCCACACACCCTAAGACATCGGAAATGGTGAACAGCGCCATCGGCGAGCTGAAGGAGCGCAGCGGATCCTCCCTGAAGGCGATCAAGAAGTACATCGCGGGCGCTTACAACGTGGACGCGGAGAAGCTTGCTCCTTTCATCAGGAAGTACCTGAAGAGTGCCGTAGAGTCCGGCGCTCTGATCCAGACGAAGGGCACTGGCGCCTCTGGCTCCTTCAAGTTGGACTCTAAGGGTGCCAAGTCGCACGCCGCCGGCAAGAAGGTATCCGGCGTAGCGTCGAAAGGAGCCAAGGAGTCCGCATCATCTCCCTCAAAGTCAAGAAAGGGAGCCGCATCCGCGAGCGCCACCTCCGCCGGCGGTAAGAGGAAGAAGTCAGCGTCCGCCGCCGCAGCCGCCTCTCCCTCAAAATCGAAGGCCGCCAAGGCCGCACCGAAGGACAGGAAAGCAGCCGCGGCGAAGAGGAAGCCCGCCGCAGCCGCGTCTAAGAAGGCCGCCGCTTCTCCCTCGAAAGCCAAGTCCGCCGCGGCGCCGAAGGCCAAGAAGACCGCCAAGCCTCCTACCAAGAAGCCTAAGGCGCCCAAACCCAAGAAGGCAGCCGCCACACCGAAGTCAAAGGCCGCCGCCGGCAAGAAGGCAGCCGCCTCCAAGAAGTAGGATGTGGAATCGGGTGCACAGCGCCCGCACCAACTACGTCGCGTGTCGGTTCATCCGCCGCCGCCGCCGCCGCCGCCGCCCCGCGCGCCCGGCAAGGCAGAGAATCGCACCGAACCAAAAAGCCCTTTTCAGGGCTAACACATGTTTCTGGTATTTCATCTCGTATAATAACGTAAAATAGGTAATCATTTTTTATTTTTTTTTAATTACCTACGTTATGAGATAAACACCTGTTTCTGAGAGACCTTTATAACATAACAAACGCACACTGGTTACACCTCACTTCCGCAACAAGCACTGCACTTGCACTTGCACTCGACCGACTACACCCGCATCGTACTTAGGTAAGTACCTATCTAATTTAACATTATAACTAGGTATCTATCTAGGCGTCACCGACTCCTACGACTGCCGTGCGCGCCGTGCCTCCGCCCCTTTGCGGCGGCGGCCTTAGACGAGAAATTATTAGGTTTTTTTTTTTTTTTTATGTAAGTGTAAAACCACCTTTCGACGGAACACTAAAAGGACTAAGTAAGTACCTACCTACCTATCGTTAAAAATCTATTGTTTTAAAGTGGACGGAAACTGATTGATTGATTATACATAATATAATACAAATACACGAAAATTAATTAAATACCTAACATTAATAGATAGGTATTATCATCCATTTGAATACATACTTACTTATTGTTCCTACCTCTAAAAAGAGTAGGTACCTATCTAAATTAAATTAGGTAGGTTTTCGCAACCCACACCGCACACAATCATTGATTATACATATTATAGGTAGGTAACAAGAAAAGGTTGTTGTTACTATGAATTTTTCCCCTTTATGATAATCTAGTTTTATTTTTCTCGCTCTTTTCTCGCTCCCCACTATCGTATACGCGGCGTCGCGAGCATTATATTTATATATACGCGTTTCGGTTGCAAAATAATATTATACTCTCGCTCGCAGACCCGCTCGCAGTGTCCGCTGTAATTTGACGTGTTCGTGTGTGTGTTTTAAACCGAATCAATAACTATGTCTGGACGTGGCAAGGGTGGTAAAGTTAAGGGGAAGGCAAAGTCACGGTCCAACCGTGCCGGTCTACAGTTTCCCGTGGGACGTATCCATCGTCTGCTGCGTCACGGTAACTACGCTGAGCGCGTAGGTGCCGGCGCACCCGTCTATCTGGCCGCCGTAATGGAGTATCTCGCCGCTGAGGTTCTAGAGTTGGCAGGTAACGCGGCCAGGGACAACAAGAAGACCAGGATCATCCCGCGTCATCTGCAGCTCGCCATAAGGAACGACGAAGAGCTGAACAAGCTCCTGTCCGGCGTAACCATTGCGCAGGGTGGCGTCCTTCCCAACATCCAGGCGGTGCTCCTGCCCAAGAAGACTGAGAAGAAGGCATAAATATCTTCATCAACAACACCAACCATGTTGAGTGTTCGCCCGCAGTGCACACAACAAAACGGCCCTTTTCAGGGCCACAATATTATTCAAAACTTCATAAAATTATTATTTTATGAAATGTTTCTTTTAGACTTATGATGCGGTCGATCTCTCGAACCCTTTGTTTTAATCAGTTTCTTATTTACAAAGTGCTTACCTACCTAGGTACCTACATTATTAAAATTGCCTTTATTTATTTATCATCTTATATACCAGTAGTAGGTACCAAGTCATAGGTTAATTTAGCTAACTAAAACTTTATAAATACTTAGGTATGTAGGTACCAACTTAATATTAATAAAATTAATTATATAAGTATTATGTGTTATTACACGCACACAATGACTTCGAGCGCATTGTTTTAACGGATACTAAATTAGGTAGTTAAGTATCTACATAACGTGAAATAAGTAAATAGAAAAAAAAAAAAAAAAAAAAATGTTTTAGGTAAGTACCTATATTATTGTTTGGGAGTTTACAGGTAGGTGTGACCAATTAAGTAAGTACCTTTCCTACCATCTACCTTATCAATACATATTACAAACGGGTGATTAGGTTGGATACCATACCAAATATAATATAGTAGATAGGTGGATAAACCTTTCTTGGTGCAGTCCTATAAGAGATATTTATTAAACTATTATTTTATTATCCATATAATATATATTTCTAGGTAAATATGAGAGCTGCTCGCTCGATGCGAGTTTAGAAGTATTGAGGTGAGGTACGGTGCGGTGCGGTGAGGTGAAGCACGAGGGGGGGGTGTCGAATTTATCACGAGACAGAGTAATGCCATTGGTTGTAAGCTGACGCGATCGCTCGCCCCTCTACTGTACTACCGCGCAAAGGTTCGCCTCTTAATATATACGGAATAATATAATTCTGATCAACACAACACCAACACCAACACACGATTCCGTTGCTCGCGCTCGCGCGAGTCATACGTTCGCTCTCGTAGTCCATTCCGTACGTTTTTCGTGTGCGCTCTCGCACTTTATTTCGTTTACGAAATAAAGTAATCAGTTCTTTTCAGAACTACCATTCTGTTTCTGGGCTTGTAGCTATTCTGTTCTTTTCAGAACAGAGTTTCTATAAGACTTATATTCTAACGTAGCGTTTCGCTCTTTTCAGAGCGGCGCCTTCTCGAGGTTCTCGCTTTTTTCAAAGCGGTCCCTCTATCTTGTTTCTTAGGGCCTGTAAAGTCAAAATCCACGCCTTTAGTGGTCAACCAAGGGATACGTAACCGTGCCAACGAACTTGGTTGGGCGCTGACCCGGTGCGCCTACTTTACTTCCTCAAAGTAAAGTAGAATCCGGCTGGGCCTGGGACCACCGGCCTTGGGGGTGAACCCTCGCCGACCCCAGGTAGCGATAGGTAGCTACTCACCCCTTTCGCCCCGTAAGAGTGGCATAAGGGACGCACATTAGGCAGGACACGCAGGTACTCACCCCCCCCCTGTCTAACCCGACAGGGAGGGATCACGCACCTACCCCGGGTGTCCCCCCGGGCTTAGGGATCTCCCCTCGCTCTTAAAGCGTCCACCATGGACATATCCAACCTGTCGTTGGATAGTTTGCGCGGATTGCTCCGCGCAATATTTACTCAGCACCCGACGCTACTCGACGACTTGGTAAAGACGTCGCTGTCGCGACCGGTGTCTGCGGAGCCCTCTGCTCCCGCCGCCCCTACCCCGGCTATTCCGGACTCTCCGGAATCCCCGGCCTCTTCCCCTCGCGCTCCTTCCCGCTCTCGCTCTTCCTCTCCCGAGGAAGAGATGGATGTCACAGTGTCCGGTGACTCATCCGGATCGGACTCCGAGTCCGATCTTCCCCACCCTCCGCCCTCATCCTCCTCTGACGAAGGCTACCTCGTCGCGGGCAGCCGTAAGAGGAAGAAGGCTAAGGCCAAGTCGTCGGCTGAGATCACTCCGCCCAAGACCGCCAAGGCCCCAACCCGTCCCTCGTCCCCCGTGACCCCCACGGCCCCCGCGCCCCAGTCTTCTCCCCGCAAGGAGAGACCCCCCCCTCCGATCTTTCTCCGCGAGAAGGCCAAATGGTCTAACGTGGAGAAGCTCCTTGTCAAAAAGGGCATTCACTTCTTGAAAGCCCAGTCGGTCAAGGAGTCGATCAAGATCCAAGTTCAGACGTCGGACGACCACCGACGTCTCACCGCCCTCTTTCGCGCAGAGAGCATAGGTTTCCACACCTATGCCCTCGAGAGCGAAAAAAACCTCCGGGTTGTCATCCGCGGCGTTCCCGCCGAATTCAACCCGGACTCGGTCAAAGATGACCTCATCGCCCAGGGCTTCCCCGTCAGGGAAGTCCACCGCATGTATAGCGGTAGAGGCAAACGCCCGTTCGACCTAGTCTTGGTCATCCTTGACCTTTCGCCCGAAGGGAAGGCGATATTCGGTCTCAAGACCGTATGTCGCCTCTCTGGCCTATCGGTAGAGGCTCCCTTCCGCCTAGGCCCCCCCGGACAGTGCCACAGGTGCCAGCTTCACGGGCACTCTGCGCGCAATTGCAACGCACGTCCGCGCTGCGTCAAGTGCCTGGGCGACCACGGCACCGCTGACTGCAAGCGCACTCGCGATGACGCGACCCCCCCTAGTTGCGTGCTCTGCAACGCCGAGGGACACACCGCGAACTATCGCGGTTGCCCCAAGGCGCCGAGAGCCAACAACAAGGTTCGCTCAAGGGCCCCGGAGCGCTTCGCCCCTCCCGCCCCCCAGTACACCAAGACAACCGGAAAGGTGTCTATGGTCCCCCGCCCCCCCGCCACCTCTGCGTGGGCCAAACCCTTGGCCTACACAAGCATAGCCCCTCAGGCTAAAGCTTGCTCCCCTCCCCTCCCCCGCCCACAGGCACAATCTCGTGCTCCCGGCCCCGCCCCCACACCCCAACCACGCCCCCGCCCGGCGCCTGCCGCCGCGCCGGTGGGCTCGGTAGGACCCGCCCCGCCTGTTGACTTTGGCAAAGTCACTGCGCTCCTGCGCAAACTTAGCCAAGCCAAAACGGCCATCGAAAAACTGATGATCATCTCTGATCATCAGGACGTCATGGCCTCCCTTGACTCCCTCTCATTTAAGTCTCAATAATGGTTGTACAACCTGAGAGACTTAAACCCCGCTCCATCTCGTTAGCGTTTTTTAACGCTAACGGACTCAAATCCCAGAGAGAACTCGTCCACCATTTTCTGGTCAATCACCAAATTGACATTCTGCTAGTACAGGAGACCTTCCTGAAGCAGGGCACTAGCAATCCTAGGATAGCTAACTACCAAATTGTCCGAAATGACAGAACGAACGCCCCCAAGGGCGGTACTGTCATTTACTTCAGGAGGTCCCTGCACTGCATACCTCTAGATCCCCCTCCCCTACAAGACTTAGAAGTCTCTGTCTGCAGGCTCGCGATGACCGGTCATCAATCGGTCATCATTGCATCCTGCTACCTTAGCCCAAATAGGAAGCTTCTTCAAAGTGACCTAGAATCAGTCCTTAGTCTAGGAAGCTCAGTCATTCTGGCTGGAGACTTCAATTCCAAAGACCCGATGTGGAACTGCCGCATTCGTAATCGAAACGGACGTATCCTCACCCAATGTCTTGAATCCCTTGATTTAGACCTGATTGTCCCCATGTGCCCCACGCGGTACTCTCCCATCCCCGGCTATGGAAGCGAGTACTTGGACCTCGCACTGCTACGGAACGTATCCCTTCGGATGCAATCCATATCGGTGATGCAGGAACTAGACTCGGACCATCGTCCCGTTATAATGCGGCTAGGCCCCCCCTCTAATGATAGTCCTCCCACCAAGACAGTGGTGCAATGGTATAAGCTTGAGAACGCCCTCAAGAATATCTATTCACCCGCCTTGGAAAAAATACCCGACGATATTAGCTCCGTAGACGACATCGCGATCGCGGTCGACTCTCTGACTAGACACGTCCAATCCGCTTTCGGCGAATCATCGAAACAGGTGCCGGCGGCGAATGATCGTCGCTGGGACCTGCCAGATGATATCAGACGTCTGATCACTGAGAAGAACGCAGCGACCCGTCGCTTTAGTTCCTATCCCACCTATCCCAACCGCTTTAGAATGAACTCGCTTCGCCGTAAGGTTAAGAGGGCCATTCAAGAGCATCGTAACTCTTCTTGGGACGAACTGCTTTCAACGATCAAACCGGGTCACCAGGCCTACTGGAACCTGGCGCGTTCAATGAAAGCAGACGGAGTCACCATAATGCCCCCGCTTATACGTCCGAATCATCAAACGCCCGCGTTTGAAGATAAGGACAAAGCCGATACTCTGGCTGAAAGCCTGGAAGCCCAGTGCTCCCCCAGTCTTGAGCCCGTCGACCCAGCTCACCTCGATACGGTGGATAGCGAAGTCGAACGCTTAGCGTCCCTACCCCCTTCCGCCACCCTTGACCACATCAAGGCGGCAGAGGTCGCAGCGATCATCAAAGATCTCCGACCGAAAAAGTCCCCCGGCTCGGACGGCATCAGTAACAGAGTACTCAAAAGGTTCCCTGTTGCCCTCATTTACCTCCTCGTAAGCATCTTCAATGCAGCCATGTCCACTTGTTCTTTCCCTGATGTCTGGAAGGAAGCCAATGTCATTGGCATCCACAAACCGGGCAAAAAGGCGAATGAACCTTCCTCCTACCGCCCTATCAGTCTCCTCAGTTCCCTGGGGAAGATCTACGAGCGACTCCTTCTGAGTCGTCTCTGGTCCCACGTCAATGAGCACAAGCTCTTACCCGATGAGCAGTTCGGTTTTCGAGCTCATCACTCTTGTCCCCAACAGGTGCTCCGCATCACGGAGCACATACTGACCATGTGGCATCACACTTGGCCAGCCAGTACGGGAGCTGTCTTCCTCGACGTAGCGAAAGCCTTCGACAAAGTCTGGCACAATGGCTTGATCTACAAGCTTTCCACCCTAGGTGTGCCAGACAGACTCGTACTCATCCTACGAGACTACTTGTCGAATCGCAGCTTTCGCTACCGCGTGGAGGGCACTCTCTCCGACCCCCGACCCGTCCGAGCAGGTGTCCCCCAAGGATCTGTCCTTGCTCCGCTCCTTTTTACGCTGTACACCAGCGACATCCCCCGCCACCCGCAAGTCGAACTTGCCCTCTTCGCGGACGACACAGCTTTGTACGCATCCGACTTGAACGCAAGTCGGGTAAGTATAAGACTGCAAGCCGCACTCGACACCTTAGGTGCCTGGTTCAGACAATGGCGCATAGAAGTGAATCCGACGAAAAGTGCAGCAGTGTACTTCTCGCGGAATTACTCTAAGCCCAGAACCCTCTCCCTCTTTGGCAAACCCATTCCCTGGGTGAAGTCAGCCAAATACCTAGGGGTGATACTAGATCGCCGCCTTAGTTTTAAACCCCATATTCGCACTGTAACCAACCGCGCAAAGTTCATACTTAGCCGGTTGAACAGTCTCCTTCGAGCGAAGAGTAAAATGTCCCTTAGAAATAAGGTGACACTTTACAAATCGGTCATACGCCCAGTCATGACTTACTCGTCGGTAGTATTTGGCCACTCGGTCAACCTCCGCCCCCTTCAGGTTGTCCAAAATAGATTTCTGCGCCAAGCCACGGGCTGTCCGTGGTACATGCGCAACAAAGATCTCCATCGAGATCTTAATCTCGAGTCCGTAGCCCACTTCATAAAGACCGCTTCCCAGCGTCATTATGAAACGGCCTCAGATCATTATAATCCCTTGATCTCTACGATACCGGATTATCCCATTGACGATCCTCCCACGAGTTCTCTCCTCCGTAGACCGAGACACGTTCTCGGTGACCCCGTTGACCCAATCACCGCCGCTAACCCGGAGGTGACGGCAACAGATACCGATTCGCTTCCGCACACTACACACCCGACCAAAAACCGACCCCGCCGGATGCGGGGCCGAAGAATTCCCCGCTTCCGCCCATAGGTGCATTCGTGCACCTTGGCGAAACCTCCATTCCCTCTTGTAGCATCTGGCGACAGCCCAAGCCGAGGCTCGCACCTAAGTGGTGGCCCTTGTGCGTGTTGCCCCACCATAACTTTACCGGCGAGGCGCCTTCTGCGCCCGCCAAAAGTCCGGTAACGCTGTCATGGCCATCTGCGGTCAACAGCATTGTAGTCCTTTCGAAAAAAAAAAAAAAAAAAATTCTGATCAACACACTCTGCCCGTGACACGTTCCGAACTGACGCGCTAATATTTAGCTAGAAAGTTACTCTATCGATACTAGTTTTAGTTGGTGGTAGTTCATCATGCCACCCAAGACAAGCGGTAAGGCCGCAAAGAAATCTGGCAAAGCCCAGAAGAACATCTCCAAGACCGACAAGAAGAAGAAGAAGCACAAGAGGAAGGAGAGCTACGCAATCTACATCTACAAGGTGCTCAAGCAGGTCCACCCCGACACCGGTATCTCCAGCAAGGCCATGTCCATCATGAACTCTTTCGTGAACGACATCTTCGAGCGCATCGCCGCGGAAGCCTCTCGCCTCGCTCACTACAACAAACGCTCCACCATCACATCTAGGGAGGTGCAAACTTCCGTGAGGCTCCTGCTGCCCGGCGAGCTAGCAAAGCACGCCGTCAGCGAAGGCACCAAAGCCGTAACCAAGTACACCAGCTCCAAGTAAAGTCTTCACTGGGCTGAAGACCTTACCGAATGCTGAACATCAAGCGAGTTGTATCGCTTTTTAAAACGATAAACAATTCAAAAAACGGCCCTTTTCAGGGCCACAAAATATTATCATGATTCAACATAAAGCATTATGTTGAATTGTTTCTTAAAGATTATAATAATAACGAGAGTAATATACTCTCTACTGAGACTGTGGAGGGGTTGTATGCGTCCTTTGTGTTTGTAGGTAGGTATTATATTTTTCAACACACTTTCTCATAAAGCGGCTCTAATTTCACCGCAATTAGGTACATAATGACATCTGCATGTTATCTAACTGTGTTTTTTTTTTTTTTTTAATTGCTATAACTCTTTAGTGAGTTATAATATATATATATATATATATATATATATATATATATACAAGTACTAGTTACGAAGAAAATGATTTATGTTGTACGTACACCGCCCGATATAAGATGTGAAGCGCTTAACATTATGGAAAGTTTACTACCTGAAAATTCCAAGGAAAAATATCTATTATCTACTATTATAATTAATAATACCAGAGTGCTAAAATAAAAAATCGTAGATATATACATAGGTACATACATAATATATATGCATATATAAAAAAAAAAAAAAAAAAAAAAAACATTTAGGTAATCTTTATATGTACTATAATATAATGTTTCAGGCTAACATGACATATTATATTTGAATAATTATATCGTAATTATGAAATTTGAACATTGATTTAAATTAAATTTGATTTAATTAATAATAAATAAATTTAAAATATTTTAAAAACTACGAATGGACAGAAACGAACGCGTGAGAGAGCGAGATGGAATGCTCGGCTCTCGCATTCCCCCCGCCCGGCTCCCTCTCGTTTCTTACTGCAAGCACGCACGCTATAAATATAAGTAAGTTTATCGCTGTTATTTTTTAAACAGTCTCCCCGTAGCCGCCGCAGCCGATACGTGGTGTGTTTCTCGCTCGCTATTTTTTCCCTTTACTGATCCGTCAGCGATGGCTCGTACTAAACAAACCGCCCGCAAGTCCACCGGTGGTAAGGCGCCGCGCAAGCAGCTCGCCACCAAGGCCGCACGCAAGAGCGCCCCCGCCACCGGAGGTGTTAAGAAGCCGCATCGTTACAGGCCCGGTACTGTTGCCCTGCGTGAGATTCGTCGCTACCAGAAGAGCACAGAGCTTCTGATCCGCAAGCTCCCCTTCCAGCGTCTGGTGCGTGAGATCGCGCAGGACTTTAAGACCGACCTCCGTTTCCAGAGCTCCGCTGTGATGGCCCTACAGGAGGCCAGCGAGGCTTACCTGGTGGGTCTCTTCGAAGACACCAACCTGTGCGCGATCCACGCCAAACGCGTCACCATCATGCCCAAGGACATACAGTTGGCCCGCAGGATCAGAGGCGAACGCGCCTAAGCAACACCCGGTTAGGTTTCTGGCGTCCGGCTGGCAGGCGCGCGGCATTGCATTGCCCGCTTGCAGTTGGTCCGTCACAAACAAAACAAAAAAAAAAAAAAGGCCCTTTTCAGGGCCACATAAGTTTCAAAGATGCAATCTGTTGCAATGTTTCATAAGTATTTATAATAATAAAAGAAAAGCGACTTTCCACTCTTTTCTTTCGAATTATTTTATACACGGTCGGTATAATAATTATGTATGTATGTACATATATAAATTTCAGCTCTGGTCTGTTCACGTGAGTTTTGGTTTGAAATGATCTACAAAGTTTACCTAGTGTTCAAGAAGCCCCGTGACAGACACGCACAAATTTCATAGTAATAATGATGAGAGCACAAACAAAAATACGTAACACAACATAACCTCTCTGAAGATCCGTTGTTTGTTAATGGATGACACGTTATATATTATATTTAAAAATCTTATAGAAACAGTTTTAATTTTGTATAAAACAGAATCGTATGCGGCCCTGAAAAGGGCCTTTTTTTGTTGCACGCACGACTAAACAAATGTACGCATCACGCAAACATAGTACTTAGTCGGTCGATGCGATGATAAGAGTCCAGCTTCGGCGGAGAATTAACCTCCGAAACCGTACAGGGTGCGTCCCTGGCGCTTCAGAGCGTAGACAACATCCATGGCGGTGACGGTCTTCCTCTTGGCGTGCTCGGTGTAGGTGACAGCGTCCCGGATCACGTTCTCAAGGAACACCTTCAGGACACCACGCGTCTCCTCGTAGATCAGACCTGAGATACGCTTGACACCCCCTCTGCGCGCCAAACGGCGGATGGCGGGCTTAGTGATACCCTGGATGTTATCACGCAGCACTTTCCTGTGACGCTTGGCGCCTCCTTTCCCCAGACCTTTACCTCCCTTACCGCGGCCGGTCATCGCGAAACTATATAGAACAAAGTAAACTTCGAACGAAAATAAATCCAAGCACAAGTCTGTGTCGACCGCTTGCTGCCGAACGAACGACTGATTGAACGCATCACCGCTATAGGTCCCTATATTTATAGAGAGAGAGATGTAAACGTACCCGCGCCGACCGCCCGCCCGCCCGCAGCCCCTTCCTCCGGCCTGCCTGCCACAACACATCGAAGTTAGTAAGTAAGTACCTAAGTAAATAATGTACCTACCTAATTTTTTTTTTTTTTTTTTTTTTATTAGGACTAATAACAATAATTAGGTATGTATTTTATGGATAGGTACCTATAAATTAATAAACTTAGGTACCTACTACAAATAATTAAATAATTTATTGGGTTAAATACCTACCTATTTTATAATGCACAATTCATCAGTATCTCGAAGTGTTGTCATAAATTATAAAAGAAATAAATAGAAAAAAAAAAAAATTAAAATTACCTTTTTAAATAGGTACCTACCTAACTATTTATAATAATTAATATAGGTACCTATCTTATAATATATACTTAATTACTTTACTAAATTAAAATAAATAAACAAGAACCGAAGAAATTAATGATTATACCTACTTGATGTGTTCGTTCAGAGGCGGCGTCGCGGCGCGGACCAGCAGCAGCGGCCGGGTTTTAAGCGTATGCAATAGCTTTTTTCTAGTGTATATTAGTTAATTGTTTTACTGAATTGTTATAATATATATTTTTTAGTAATGTTACATCTATATTATAAGAATAATAGGCATTTCAGTTAGTTCTCGAGAGGTGTTTCGCTCTAAATTGGTGCATCGTGTTTTACGTGTGTTCAAAAACATGTAGATGTTTGTATCGAAATAAATGAAAACTGGTATAAAATTATAATACACTTAGGTATTGATATGTTTGCGTTTTATTTGTAGACAATGATTGTTAAAATTTATTCGTATAAATAGATAAAAATCGAATATAAACACGACCCGACCTATCGTAGGTGGCGAGCGCCCTGTAATAATGTTTATATCTTGAATATGTCGCAATTAATGTGTGTTAAGATAACTTCAGGCCACAATCAAGTTCAAAATGAATGGGTTTACTAATTTAACAAATGACGAACAGTATGCAAATCTGTGAAAAATCAATTTTAATTAGAATGATGTTAGTGAAAAATATTAAGCTCTCGTACGAGAAGCGGTCTGTCGACACTGCCGTTCTCCATGCGGTATAGCTGCTTCGCCTGCTCCCCGGTGTCGCCATCTGTCTTGTTTAACTTTGAACTAGATTTTTTTTCTATTTTGATAGTGTTCTGTTTGTGTTTTAAAGCGTAAAATAAACTCACTCACCCAATCAATTGAAATGGCAGATACCGCAGTAGCAGCCGAGGCACCAGCCCCAGCAACACCCGCGAAGAAGCCCAAGGCTTCCGCAGCCGCAGCAAAGAAACCGAAAGCGAAGCCCACACACCCTAAGACATCGGAAATGGTGAACAGCGCCATCGGCGAGCTGAAGGAGCGCAGCGGATCCTCCCTGAAGGCGATCAAGAAGTACATCGCGGGCGCTTACAACGTGGACGCGGAGAAGCTTGCTCCTTTCATCAGGAAGTACCTGAAGAGTGCCGTAGAGTCCGGCGCTCTGATCCAGACGAAGGGCACTGGCGCCTCTGGCTCCTTCAAGTTGGACTCTAAGGGTGCCAAGTCGCACGCCGCCGGCAAGAAGGTATCCGGCGTAGCGTCGAAAGGAGCCAAGGAGTCCGCATCATCTCCCTCAAAGTCAAGAAAGGGAGCCGCATCCGCGAGCGCCACCTCCGCCGGCGGTAAGAGGAAGAAGTCAGCGTCCGCCGCCGCAGCCGCCTCTCCCTCAAAATCGAAGGCCGCCAAGGCCGCACCGAAGGACAGGAAAGCAGCCGCGGCGAAGAGGAAGCCCGCCGCAGCCGCGTCTAAGAAGGCCGCCGCTTCTCCCTCGAAAGCCAAGTCCGCCGCGGCGCCGAAGGCCAAGAAGACCGCCAAGCCTCCTACCAAGAAGCCTAAGGCGCCCAAACCCAAGAAGGCAGCCGCCACACCGAAGTCAAAGGCCGCCGCCGGCAAGAAGGCAGCCGCCTCCAAGAAGTAGGATGTGGAATCGGGTGCACAGCGCCCGCACCAACTACGTCGCGTGTCGGTTCATCCGCCGCCGCCGCCGCCGCCGCCGCCCCGCGCGCCCGGCAAGGCAGAGAATCGCACCGAACCAAAAAGCCCTTTTCAGGGCTAACACATGTTTCTGGTATTTCATCTCGTATAATAACGTAAAATAGGTAATCATTTTTTATTTTTTTTTAATTACCTACGTTATGAGATAAACACCTGTTTCTGAGAGACCTTTATAACATAACAAACGCACACTGGTTACACCTCACTTCCGCAACAAGCACTGCACTTGCACTTGCACTCGACCGACTACACCCGCATCGTACTTAGGTAAGTACCTATCTAATTTAACATTATAACTAGGTATCTATCTAGGCGTCACCGACTCCTACGACTGCCGTGCGCGCCGTGCCTCCGCCCCTTTGCGGCGGCGGCCTTAGACGAGAAATTATTAGGTTTTTTTTTTTTTTTTATGTAAGTGTAAAACCACCTTTCGACGGAACACTAAAAGGACTAAGTAAGTACCTACCTACCTATCGTTAAAAATCTATTGTTTTAAAGTGGACGGAAACTGATTGATTGATTATACATAATATAATACAAATACACGAAAATTAATTAAATACCTAACATTAATAGATAGGTATTATCATCCATTTCAATACATACTTACTTATTGTTCCTACCTCTAAAAAGAGTAGGTACCTATCTAAATTAAATTAGGTAGGTTTTCGCAACCCACACCGCACACAATCATTGATTATACATATTATAGGTAGGTAACAAGAAAAGGTTGTTGTTACTATGAATTTTTCCCCTTTATGATAATCTAGTTTTATTTTTCTCGCTCTTTTCTCGCTCCCCACTATCGTATACGCGGCGTCGCGAGCATTATATTTATATATACGCGTTTCGGTTGCAAAATAATATTATCAACACGAACACAACACACAACACAACATTCCGTTGCTCGCGCTCGCGCGAGTCATACGTTCGCTCTCGTAGTCCATTCCGTACGTTTTTCGTGTGCGCTCTCGCACTTTATTTCGTTTACGAAATAAAGTAATCAGTTCTTTTCAGAACTACCATTCTGTTTCTGGGCTTGTAGCTATTCTGTTCTTTTCAGAACAGAGTTTCTATAAGACTTATATTCTAACGTAGCGTTTCGCTCTTTTCAGAGCGGCGCCTTCTCGAGGTTCTCGCTTTTTTCA
This sequence comes from Eupithecia inturbata, assembly GCA_963662085.1. NCBI lineage: Eukaryota > Metazoa > Arthropoda > Insecta > Lepidoptera > Geometridae > Eupithecia > Eupithecia inturbata. The sequence continues at coordinate 3,826,391 of OY759205.1, forward strand.
AAGCGGTCCCTCTATCTTGTTTCTTAGGGCCTGTAAAGTCAAAATCCACGCCTTTAGTGGTCAACCAAGGGATACGTAACCGTGCCAACGAACTTGGTTGGGCGCTGACCCGGTGCGCCTACTTTACTTCCTCAAAGTAAAGTAGAATCCGGCTGGGCCTGGGACCACCGGCCTTGGGGGTGAACCCTCGCCGACCCCAGGTAGCGATAGGTAGCTACTCACCCCTTTCGCCCCGTAAGAGTGGCATAAGGGACGCACATTAGGCAGGACACGCAGGTACTCACCCCCCCCCTGTCTAACCCGACAGGGAGGGATCACGCACCTACCCCGGGTGTCCCCCCGGGCTTAGGGATCTCCCCTCGCTCTTAAAGCGTCCACCATGGACATATCCAACCTGTCGTTGGATAGTTTGCGCGGATTGCTCCGCGCAATATTTACTCAGCACCCGACGCTACTCGACGACTTGGTAAAGACGTCGCTGTCGCGACCGGTGTCTGCGGAGCCCTCTGCTCCCGCCGCCCCTACCCCGGCTATTCCGGACTCTCCGGAATCCCCGGCCTCTTCCCCTCGCGCTCCTTCCCGCTCTCGCTCTTCCTCTCCCGAGGAAGAGATGGATGTCACAGTGTCCGGTGACTCATCCGGATCGGACTCCGAGTCCGATCTTCCCCACCCTCCGCCCTCATCCTCCTCTGACGAAGGCTACCTCGTCGCGGGCAGCCGTAAGAGGAAGAAGGCTAAGGCCAAGTCGTCGGCTGAGATCACTCCGCCCAAGACCGCCAAGGCCCCAACCCGTCCCTCGTCCCCCGTGACCCCCACGGCCCCCGCGCCCCAGTCTTCTCCCCGCAAGGAGAGACCCCCCCCTCCGATCTTTCTCCGCGAGAAGGCCAAATGGTCTAACGTGGAGAAGCTCCTTGTCAAAAAGGGCATTCACTTCTTGAAAGCCCAGTCGGTCAAGGAGTCGATCAAGATCCAAGTTCAGACGTCGGACGACCACCGACGTCTCACCGCCCTCTTTCGCGCAGAGAGCATAGGTTTCCACACCTATGCCCTCGAGAGCGAAAAAAACCTCCGGGTTGTCATCCGCGGCGTTCCCGCCGAATTCAACCCGGACTCGGTCAAAGATGACCTCATCGCCCAGGGCTTCCCCGTCAGGGAAGTCCACCGCATGTATAGCGGTAGAGGCAAACGCCCGTTCGACCTAGTCTTGGTCATCCTTGACCTTTCGCCCGAAGGGAAGGCGATATTCGGTCTCAAGACCGTATGTCGCCTCTCTGGCCTATCGGTAGAGGCTCCCTTCCGCCTAGGCCCCCCCGGACAGTGCCACAGGTGCCAGCTTCACGGGCACTCTGCGCGCAATTGCAACGCACGTCCGCGCTGCGTCAAGTGCCTGGGCGACCACGGCACCGCTGACTGCAAGCGCACTCGCGATGACGCGACCCCCCCTAGTTGCGTGCTCTGCAACGCCGAGGGACACACCGCGAACTATCGCGGTTGCCCCAAGGCGCCGAGAGCCAACAACAAGGTTCGCTCAAGGGCCCCGGAGCGCTTCGCCCCTCCCGCCCCCCAGTACACCAAGACAACCGGAAAGGTGTCTATGGTCCCCCGCCCCCCCGCCACCTCTGCGTGGGCCAAACCCTTGGCCTACACAAGCATAGCCCCTCAGGCTAAAGCTTGCTCCCCTCCCCTCCCCCGCCCACAGGCACAATCTCGTGCTCCCGGCCCCGCCCCCACACCCCAACCACGCCCCCGCCCGGCGCCTGCCGCCGCGCCGGTGGGCTCGGTAGGACCCGCCCCGCCTGTTGACTTTGGCAAAGTCACTGCGCTCCTGCGCAAACTTAGCCAAGCCAAAACGGCCATCGAAAAACTGATGATCATCTCTGATCATCAGGACGTCATGGCCTCCCTTGACTCCCTCTCATTTAAGTCTCAATAATGGTTGTACAACCTGAGAGACTTAAACCCCGCTCCATCTCGTTAGCGTTTTTTAACGCTAACGGACTCAAATCCCAGAGAGAACTCGTCCACCATTTTCTGGTCAATCACCAAATTGACATTCTGCTAGTACAGGAGACCTTCCTGAAGCAGGGCACTAGCAATCCTAGGATAGCTAACTACCAAATTGTCCGAAATGACAGAACGAACGCCCCCAAGGGCGGTACTGTCATTTACTTCAGGAGGTCCCTGCACTGCATACCTCTAGATCCCCCTCCCCTACAAGACTTAGAAGTCTCTGTCTGCAGGCTCGCGATGACCGGTCATCAATCGGTCATCATTGCATCCTGCTACCTTAGCCCAAATAGGAAGCTTCTTCAAAGTGACCTAGAATCAGTCCTTAGTCTAGGAAGCTCAGTCATTCTGGCTGGAGACTTCAATTCCAAAGACCCGATGTGGAACTGCCGCATTCGTAATCGAAACGGACGTATCCTCACCCAATGTCTTGAATCCCTTGATTTAGACCTGATTGTCCCCATGTGCCCCACGCGGTACTCTCCCATCCCCGGCTATGGAAGCGAGTACTTGGACCTCGCACTGCTACGGAACGTATCCCTTCGGATGCAATCCATATCGGTGATGCAGGAACTAGACTCGGACCATCGTCCCGTTATAATGCGGCTAGGCCCCCCCTCTAATGATAGTCCTCCCACCAAGACAGTGGTGCAATGGTATAAGCTTGAGAACGCCCTCAAGAATATCTATTCACCCGCCTTGGAAAAAATACCCGACGATATTAGCTCCGTAGACGACATCGCGATCGCGGTCGACTCTCTGACTAGACACGTCCAATCCGCTTTCGGCGAATCATCGAAACAGGTGCCGGCGGCGAATGATCGTCGCTGGGACCTGCCAGATGATATCAGACGTCTGATCACTGAGAAGAACGCAGCGACCCGTCGCTTTAGTTCCTATCCCACCTATCCCAACCGCTTTAGAATGAACTCGCTTCGCCGTAAGGTTAAGAGGGCCATTCAAGAGCATCGTAACTCTTCTTGGGACGAACTGCTTTCAACGATCAAACCGGGTCACCAGGCCTACTGGAACCTGGCGCGTTCAATGAAAGCAGACGGAGTCACCATAATGCCCCCGCTTATACGTCCGAATCATCAAACGCCCGCGTTTGAAGATAAGGACAAAGCCGATACTCTGGCTGAAAGCCTGGAAGCCCAGTGCTCCCCCAGTCTTGAGCCCGTCGACCCAGCTCACCTCGATACGGTGGATAGCGAAGTCGAACGCTTAGCGTCCCTACCCCCTTCCGCCACCCTTGACCACGTCAAGGCGGCAGAGGTCGCAGCGATCATCAAAGATCTCCGACCGAAAAAGTCCCCCGGCTCGGACGGCATCAGTAACAGAGTACTCAAAAGGTTCCCTGTTGCCCTCATTTACCTCCTCGTAAGCATCTTCAATGCAGCCATGTCCACTTGTTCTTTCCCTGATGTCTGGAAGGAAGCCAATGTCATTGGCATCCACAAACCGGGCAAAAAGGCGAATGAACCTTCCTCCTACCGCCCTATCAGTCTCCTCAGTTCCCTGGGGAAGATCTACGAGCGACTCCTTCTGAGTCGTCTCTGGTCCCACGTCAATGAGCACAAGCTCTTACCCGATGAGCAGTTCGGTTTTCGAGCTCATCACTCTTGTCCCCAACAGGTGCTCCGCATCACGGAGCACATACTGACCATGTGGCATCACACTTGGCCAGCCAGTACGGGAGCTGTCTTCCTCGACGTAGCGAAAGCCTTCGACAAAGTCTGGCACAATGGCTTGATCTACAAGCTTTCCACCCTAGGTGTGCCAGACAGACTCGTACTCATCCTACGAGACTACTTGTCGAATCGCAGCTTTCGCTACCGCGTGGAGGGCACTCTCTCCGACCCCCGACCCGTCCGAGCAGGTGTCCCCCAAGGATCTGTCCTTGCTCCGCTCCTTTTTACGCTGTACACCAGCGACATCCCCCGCCACCCGCAAGTCGAACTTGCCCTCTTCGCGGACGACACAGCTTTGTACGCATCCGACTTGAACGCAAGTCGGGTAAGTATAAGACTGCAAGCCGCACTCGACACCTTAGGTGCCTGGTTCAGACAATGGCGCATAGAAGTGAATCCGACGAAAAGTGCAGCAGTGTACTTCTCGCGGAATTACTCTAAGCCCAGAACCCTCTCCCTCTTTGGCAAACCCATTCCCTGGGTGAAGTCAGCCAAATACCTAGGGGTGATACTAGATCGCCGCCTTAGTTTTAAACCCCATATTCGCACTGTAACCAACCGCGCAAAGTTCATACTTAGCCGGTTGAACAGTCTCCTTCGAGCGAAGAGTAAAATGTCCCTTAGAAATAAGGTGACACTTTACAAATCGGTCATACGCCCAGTCATGACTTACTCGTCGGTAGTATTTGGCCACTCGGTCAACCTCCGCCCCCTTCAGGTTGTCCAAAATAGATTTCTGCGCCAAGCCACGGGCTGTCCGTGGTACATGCGCAACAAAGATCTCCATCGAGATCTTAATCTCGAGTCCGTAGCCCACTTCATAAAGACCGCTTCCCAGCGTCATTATGAAACGGCCTCAGATCATTATAATCCCTTGATCTCTACGATACCGGATTATCCCATTGACGATCCTCCCACGAGTTCTCTCCTCCGTAGACCGAGACACGTTCTCGGTGAACCCGTTGACCCAATCACCGCCGCTAACCCGGAGGTGACGGCAACAGATACCGATTCGCTTCCGCACACTACACACCCGACCAAAAACCGACCCCGCCGGATGCGGGGCCGAAGAATTCCCCGCTTCCGCCCATAGGTGCATTCGTGCACCTTGGCGAAACCTCCATTCCCTCTTGTAGCATCTGGCGACAGCCCAAGCCGAGGCTCGCACCTAAGTGGTGGCCCTTGTGCGTGTTGCCCCACCATAACTTTACCGGCGAGGCGCCTTCTGCGCCCGCCAAAAGTCCGGTAACGCTGTCATGGCCATCTGCGGTCAACAGCATTGTAGTCCTTTCGAAAAAAAAAAAACTGTTATTTTTTAAACAGTCTCCCCGTAGCCGCCGCAGCCGATACGTGGTGTGTTTCTCGCTCGCTATTTTTTCCCTTTACTGATCCGTCAGCGATGGCTCGTACTAAACAAACCGCCCGCAAGTCCACCGGTGGTAAGGCGCCGCGCAAGCAGCTCGCCACCAAGGCCGCACGCAAGAGCGCCCCCGCCACCGGAGGTGTTAAGAAGCCGCATCGTTACAGGCCCGGTACTGTTGCCCTGCGTGAGATTCGTCGCTACCAGAAGAGCACAGAGCTTCTGATCCGCAAGCTCCCCTTCCAGCGTCTGGTGCGTGAGATCGCGCAGGACTTTAAGACCGACCTCCGTTTCCAGAGCTCCGCTGTGATGGCCCTACAGGAGGCCAGCGAGGCTTACCTGGTGGGTCTCTTCGAAGACACCAACCTGTGCGCGATCCACGCCAAACGCGTCACCATCATGCCCAAGGACATACAGTTGGCCCGCAGGATCAGAGGCGAACGCGCCTAAGCAACACCCGGTTAGGTTTCTGGCGTCCGGCTGGCAGGCGCGCGGCATTGCATTGCCCGCTTGCAGTTGGTCCGTCACAAACAAAACAAAAAAAAAAAAAAGGCCCTTTTCAGGGCCACATAAGTTTCAAAGATGCAATCTGTTGCAATGTTTCATAAGTATTTATAATAATAAAAGAAAAGCGACTTTCCACTCTTTTCTTTCGAATTATTTTATACACGGTCGGTATAATAATTATGTATGTATGTACATATATAAATTTCAGCTCTGGTCTGTTCACGTGAGTTTTGGTTTGAAATGATCTACAAAGTTTACCTAGTGTTCAAGAAGCCCCGTGACAGACACGCACAAATTTCATAGTAATAATGATGAGAGCACAAACAAAAATACGTAACACAACATAACCTCTCTGAAGATCCGTTGTTTGTTAATGGATGACACGTTATATATTATATTTAAAAATCTTATAGAAACAGTTTTAATTTTGTATAAAACAGAATCGTATGCGGCCCTGAAAAGGGCCTTTTTTTGTTGCACGCACGACTAAACAAATGTACGCATCACGCAAACATAGTACTTAGTCGGTCGATGCGATGATAAGAGTCCAGCTTCGGCGGAGAATTAACCTCCGAAACCGTACAGGGTGCGTCCCTGGCGCTTCAGAGCGTAGACAACATCCATGGCGGTGACGGTCTTCCTCTTGGCGTGCTCGGTGTAGGTGACAGCGTCCCGGATCACGTTCTCAAGGAACACCTTCAGGACACCACGCGTCTCCTCGTAGATCAGACCTGAGATACGCTTGACACCCCCTCTGCGCGCCAAACGGCGGATGGCGGGCTTAGTGATACCCTGGATGTTATCACGCAGCACTTTCCTGTGACGCTTGGCGCCTCCTTTCCCCAGACCTTTACCTCCCTTACCGCGGCCGGTCATCGCGAAACTATATAGAACAAAGTAAACTTCGAACGAAAATAAATCCAAGCACAAGTCTGTGTCGACCGCTTGCTGCCGAACGAACGACTGATTGAACGCATCACCGCTATAGGTCCCTATATTTATAGAGAGAGAGATGTAAACGTACCCGCGCCGACCGCCCGCCCGCCCGCAGCCCCTTCCTCCGGCCTGCCTGCCACAACACATCGAAGTTAGTAAGTAAGTACCTAAGTAAATAATGTACCTACCTAATTTTTTTTTTTTTTTTTTTTTTTATTAGGACTAATAACAATAATTAGGTATGTATTTTATGGATAGGTACCTATAAATTAATAAACTTAGGTACCTACTACAAATAATTAAATAATTTATTGGGTTAAATACCTACCTATTTTATAATGCACAATTCATCAGTATCTCGAAGTGTTGTCATAAATTATAAAAGAAATAAATAGAAAAAAAAAAAAATTAAAATTACCTTTTTAAATAGGTACCTACCTAACTATTTATAATAATTAATATAGGTACCTATCTTATAATATATACTTAATTACTTTACTAAATTAAAATAAATAAACAAGAACCGAAGAAATTAATGATTATACCTACTTGATGTGTTCGTTCAGAGGCGGCGTCGCGGCGCGGACCAGCAGCAGCGGCCGGGTTTTAAGCGTATGCAATAGCTTTTTTCTAGTGTATATTAGTTAATTGTTTTACTGAATTGTTATAATATATATTTTTTAGTAATGTTACATCTATATTATAAGAATAATAGGCATTTCAGTTAGTTCTCGAGAGGTGTTTCGCTCTAAATTGGTGCATCGTGTTTTACGTGTGTTCAAAAACATGTAGATGTTTGTATCGAAATAAATGAAAACTGGTATAAAATTATAATACACTTAGGTATTGATATGTTTGCGTTTTATTTGTAGACAATGATTGTTAAAATTTATTCGTATAAATAGATAAAAATCGAATATAAACACGACCCGACCTATCGTAGGTGGCGAGCGCCCTGTAATAATGTTTATATCTTGAATATGTCGCAATTAATGTGTGTTAAGATAACTTCAGGCCACAATCAAGTTCAAAATGAATGGGTTTACTAATTTAACAAATGACGAACAGTATGCAAATCTGTGAAAAATCAATTTTAATTAGAATGATGTTAGTGAAAAATATTAAGCTCTCGTACGAGAAGCGGTCTGTCGACACTGCCGTTCTCCATGCGGTATAGCTGCTTCGCCTGCTCCCCGGTGTCGCCATCTGTCTTGTTTAACCAACACATCAGTCCACCGTTCTCGCCCGTACAGTGCGCGCGCGTCACGTCGTCCCGCCTTACCCCCCCGCCTCACGCTCGTAGCCCCCCCCCCGCGGAACTCCGACGCCGTGCGGTCATCACCGCCGGTTAGTTGTTGAGACTTCGGGTCGCGGCTCGCGTTTTGCGGTTAATAACACGTCTCCGTGTTGTTGTGAGTGTGTTAGTGCAGTGAGATAGTGACTCTAGTGCAGTGTACAGTGAGCCCCGCATAGACGCGTAGGCAACTCGGATCGCAGTGTTTGGACACTCCTTTCGCTCGCGGTGAGTACCTAGTGCGTCTACACACCCGCGGGACCGTTCTCCTGATACACTCACGTATCCCGTCCGGTGTGCGTTACTGACTGGTGTTTTGTAATAAAACATCCAGCGCAGTAACAAACATTACCCCCCCCAACCCGCTCGCCGCCGCAGTTTCCAGTGTTAGTGTCGCTGAATCGCCTCAGCCGGGCCTTCCTTAGGGATCTCACCTGGCTGGGTGTTTTCGCCCTGCTGGTGACTGTAGCACCCCCTGAGTGTTTCCCGTCCGCTCCCCCTACCTCCTCCCTATCCTACCTCGATGTCGGAGGAGGAGAAACCTCCCCCGCCAGAACCACCGGAACGGATTCCGGTGCTTGATAGGGCGATAGTCGCCAGGAACCTAATGAACCCGGAGGAATCCGTGGTTCTCAGGCCGGGCGCGCTGCGTTATCGCCCCATCAAAATGACGGCCAACGTCCCCCAGCCCCCCGCAGGCCCGTCCGCTATGGCCGCGCGCGGAACTGAGTTTCCGCCCCGGTCCCAGCCCCGTGTAACGGGAACAAGGGCCCCGCCTTCGCCCGATGAAGAAAGCCCAGAGGAGAAGAGGCAGCGACTCCAATCCTCCTCCTCTGAAACGTCTCAAGACTCCCCGCCGCTGCAAGGCACCCCCCTCACCTCGAGGCCAAATCTTGGTGAGCTGCGCTGGCGCCGCCGCGAAGAACTATCGCCGCCTCGGGAGGGTGAGGAGGAGGAAGCAACCGCTTCCAGTCCGTCCTCCCCCCGCTCCCCCACGCCACCCCGAGAGGGTGCGGACGAAGCAACCGCTTCCGGTCCGCCCTCCCCCCGCTCCTCCACTCCTGAGGGCTCCAGCACGAGCCATATGGAGCTCCCGCCGGCAATGATATCGATGCATTCGCCGGTGTGGACTGCCTCCTACGCCGAGGCCGCGGCAGCACGGCCGCCCTCACCTCGCCGCCTAGGCCAGCCGGCCTCCCCGGACAAGGGGTCACGCATGGTCAGCCTTGGTGCGGCACCCGCCGCCCGCCCACCCACAGTGACCTTTAAGGTAAAGGCCGCCCCACAACCCCACGGGCCACCCTCCTCTCGCCCTCGCAGCCCGCTGGCGGGGCCCCAACCGGGGCCATCCACCCGCCCAGCTGAGGCCGCACGGGCTGTTGCCCCGATAACTATTGCCCAGCCCGCCTCGCACAGCATGGAGGTCGAGCCCCTGCCCCATGCCGCCACTCTTGATGCCGGTGTGGCTGGAGCGGTGCGCGAGGCGCAGCACCGCTCGCCCGCCCCCCAACCTGCTCCACGACAGACGCGGTCCTACCCGCCCATCGTGGTAGAGTGCCTGCCCAACTGGGCAACGCACTTTGCCGCCCTGAGGGCAAAACTAGGATATGCCCCCAATGCGCGCCCCCTAGCTCAAGGGGTGCGCTTCACCCCTCGCACCCCAGACGAGTACAGGTGCATTCAGCGCTACCTGGTGGAGGCTATGGCGGAGAACCCAGCGATTAGCTGGTACAGCTACGCGGTGTCCGCCGAGCTACCCACCAAGGTGGCAATCCGGGGCCTACCCGGGGACACTGACACCGCAGACATCACTGCAGCCCTTAACGAACTGGGTTTCCCCGTCCGGTTCGTTAAGAAAATCCAGCCCAAACAGGGCCGCGCCGGCTGCCTCTTCCACGCGCAGCTAGACCGCCTGCCCGAGGAGGAGCTCGTGCGCCTTTACGGCATCACTGAGCTCCTCTTTATGCCGGGCGTGTGCGTGGAGCATTGGCGCGGCGCGGCGAACCGAGTGGCGCAGTGCCACAGGTGTCAGGCGTTCGGCCACTCCTCGGCCCACTGCCACCGCCCGATGCGCTGCGTCCGCTGTGGCGCGCAGCACGCCGCCGCTGACTGCCCTCGTCCGCTCATGGACAAGCCGACGTGCGCCAACTGCGGCCGGGAGCACACGGCAAACAGCCGGGTTTGTCCCGTGCTCCGGCGCGAGGCGCGCAAAAGGGGAATCACTATCCCCCCACCTGCCCCCAACCTCCCCGTGATGGCACCAAGGCGGACAGCCTCACCCGCCCCCAGACCTGGAAGTCGCCCCGCAGCGCCCAGTCGCCGCCCGACCACAATGGCTCCACCAACCCGGCCCTTCCCCGTTGCGCCGACTGCCCCGGTGGTCGTAGCAAACCCTGCAACGACTCGGGGGGAGCCGGCGGCGCGCAGAAGGAGGCCGAGAGGTGGTAGAAAGAAGAAGAAGCCTGTGGCCACTTCTACTCCGCTGCAGCCCGGTGGCACCCAGACCCGCGCCACCCTAGTTGAAGCCCCCCAACCCGCTGCACGTAGACTGGCGCCGGCCCCGGCTTATGTCCTGCCCGGGGCCGCGCCGTCTCGCCCGCCGCCTCCCTTGCCGCACCCAACTCAGGTGCCGACGGGCACTGTGCAAGTGCCGTCCGCGCCTGAGGCGCAGTACGCGCCCATGCCCCAGCGTGAGCGCAGGGCCACCCGGGGCCGACAGCGCCCCACCGCCACCTTCAACACGCCAACCGAGACTGTCCCTGGCGCAGGCGCGCCCACAGCGCCCGCAGCCGGGACCACCACGACCAGAACGGCCGGAAACCCGACAGAGATCCTGTTGGGGGTCCTGACGGAGTTTCTGGTCGCCATCGCCGCTGGGGTAGACCTCCAGAGTGCAGCGGTGCGGGGACTAGCCATACTCGAAAGGATCCAGTATGGATAGGACCGCACTGCGCATTCTCTATTGGAATCCCGGAGGGGTCCGGCAGAACATACAGCCCCTCCGCCTACTCGCCCAGTCGCAGGATGTGCACATAATCCTCCTGGGCGAGACCAAGCTCCAGCCCTCCCAAACGTTGAGCGTGCCCAACTATTTCATCTACCGTAGAGACGAGGTGTCGCCCACATCCGGGCAGGCCTACAGAGGTACGGCCGCCCTGGTGAGACGCGACCTCGTCCACGAAGAGTTGGCGCACGCTCCGTTCGCCGAGCTGAGATCTACCGGGGTACTGGTGAGAGCGGCGGGCGAGGAACTTCGTATCTTCGCCGGCTACCGCCCGCCGACGCCCCGGTACGATCCGGCTGACTCCGCTGCGATCTTCAGCACTCGCACTCCCACGCTGCTCGCGGGAGACCTCAACGCGAAGCACCCCGCGTGGGGGTCGCGAGTCATTAACCCAGCCGGCCGCAAACTCCTGGATGATAGCGATGCGACCGGCTTCACCGTAGTGGGGCCAGACGCCCCCACGCACATACCCTCCGCCCGAACCCACGCCGCCGACGTCCTGGACATAGTGCTGCACAAGCACGTGCGCTGCCCCGTCCAGGTTGAGGTGCTGTATGACCTGGACTCACAGCACCTCCCTCTCCTCATAACGCTCGATCTGGCCGCGGACTTCACTGCGCCGCGGCCGCTGGGCGTGAGGACCGACTGGGTAGCGTACGCCAAGGCGCTAGAGTCCGTGGACGTCGGCCTTATGCAGACGCCGGCCGAAGTGGAGGCCGAGGCGGAAAAGCTGATGGGCTGTATCAAGGCGGCCAGGGAGGCCGCCTCTACACCCATCACCAGGCGCCAAGGCCGACATAACGTCCTCCCACCCAACCTCAAAAGGGCGGTAGCGAAGAAGCGCGAACTCCGGCGTGAGTGGGCGCGCTCTCGCTGCCCCCAACTGAAGACGCGTCTCAACGCGCTTTCCGCGGAGCTTTCAGCTGCTGTACAGGTTTGGCGAGGGGAGACATGGGATCAAACGATCGACCGTGCCTCCGAGCGCGACGCAAACCTGTACGCGCTGAACCGGGCGCTCACGCGGAAACCCGCACCCACTTACCCACTGCTGGACCGAGATGGGGTCCGGCGCTTTGCTCCCGCCGATCGTGCCGAAATACTGGCCGAGCACCTGGCGGAGCAATTTACGCCCCACCCCGTGGCAGCGGACGCCACATTTGCTACACTAAACCACCACCACCAGGTCGAGGAGGTCGTAAGGGACTTCCTGTCTGGCCCGACACCGCCCCTAGGCGGGGAGTACTTCATCTCCCCTGCCGAGGTGCGGAAGGCCGTCTTTCGCCTACCCAGGCGGAAGGCGCCAGGCTATGACGGAATCCCTAATCTGGCCCTCACCCAGCTACCCAGACGTGGAGTCGTCGCACTCGCCCGGCTCTTCAATGGAATCCTCCGGACGGGACACTTCCCGGACCTCTGGAAGACCGGGCGAGTCATTGTCTTGCCCAAGCCGGGTAAAGACCACCGCTACCCGGCCAACTACCGCCCCATCACCCTGCTGTCAACAGTGGCCAAACTCTTAGAACGCCTGCTCCTGGGGCGCCTGGCTCCGACTATCGAGCCGCGCCCGGAGCAGTTCGGGTTCAGGAGTGGCCACTCCACCACACTGCAGCTCACCAGGGTGCTGCATCACCTCGCAGTCGAGCACAACGCCGGGCGCTGCACCGTCGGGGTCTTTCTGGACGTGGAAAAGGCCTTCGACCGTGTATGGCACCCCGGCGTTCTGTACAAGCTCCTGCAAACCCCAACGCCGCCCGCCCTCATCAGGATTGTGGCCTCCTTCCTGGACAACCGGCGCTTCTTTGTCGCAGTTGAGGGAGCCACATCAACCACCCGAACCATCTCTGCTGGAGTACCGCAGGGTAGCTGCTTGTCGCCCGCGTTATACGCGCTCTACACCGACGACATCCCCACCCTGGAGGGCCACCTACGCCCCGGGGAGAGGGATGTGTCGCTAGCGCTATTCGCGGACGACAGCGCCTATTTCGCGTCATCCACCAGCCCCACCATCGCAGCCCGCAGGATGCAGCGTCTGCTGGACGTCCTGCCGCCATGGCTGGACAAATGGCGCATGGCCGTCAATGTGGGAAAGACGGCCGCGCTGTTTGTCTCCCGCCGCAACACCCACCCGCCACAACTCCAGCTTCGGGGCCAGAACGTGGCATGGAGCTCGCACACCCGGTATCTCGGCATCGAGATTGACAGGTCGTTGAGGATGCAGCCGCAGGTTGATCGCGCGCTACAACAAGCGCGCGTCGCCAGGGCACTACTCCGACCTGTCCTGGGATCTCGATTGCCTTTGAGGACCAAGGTGCGAGTCTTCAAAAGCTACGTGCGGTCCCGACTCACCTACGCAGCGCCGGCCTGGTACTCACTCGTCTCGCAGACGAACAGAGACAGGCTCCAGGCGCTGCAAAACACATCGCTACGGATCTGCACGGGCGCGGGACGATACGTCAGGAACGACGTCATTGCCCGCGACCTGCAGATCCAATCTATAGAAGATTTCGTCGTGCAGTCGGCGCGTCGGATGTACGACCGCGCCGACAATGGCCACCACGCCCACCTCCACCACTTAGCAGCCCACCAACCCAGGCCCCCGGACGACGATCGCCCGTGGCGACCCCTCCCGCGGGACCTCATCCCTGCGGAACCACCATGAGTCCTTGGGGTTTAATAAAAAAAAAAAAAAAAAAAAAAAAAAAAAAAAAAAAAAAAAAAACCATACAATGATACCTATATTTTTATACATATAATAAAAAAAAAAAGAAACTACAATACACTACAATGCAGCCTAAAAAAAAAAAAATTTATACTCATGCGGAAAAAGAGCATTTCCCGCATATCAACTCCAAGGACCGAGGAGTCGTCACCCCTCGAGTTGCAGCCGGGGTAATGAGGCCTAGCCTCGAGGCCCCCCTCCGTGCCCCTTCACAAGGGCCGGAAAGAAAACACGTCGTCTTGTATAACTTTGAACTAGATTTTTTTTCTATTTTGATAGTGTTCTGTTTGTGTTTTAAAGCGTAAAATAAACTCACTCACCCAATCAATTGAAATGGCAGATACCGCAGTAGCAGCCGAGGCACCAGCCCCAGCAACACCCGCGAAGAAGCCCAAGGCTTCCGCAGCCGCAGCAAAGAAACCGAAAGCGAAGCCCACACACCCTAAGACATCGGAAATGGTGAACAGCGCCATCGGCGAGCTGAAGGAGCGCAGCGGATCCTCCCTGAAGGCGATCAAGAAGTACATCGCGGGCGCTTACAACGTGGACGCGGAGAAGCTTGCTCCTTTCATCAGGAAGTACCTGAAGAGTGCCGTAGAGTCCGGCGCTCTGATCCAGACGAAGGGCACTGGCGCCTCTGGCTCCTTCAAGTTGGACTCTAAGGGTGCCAAGTCGCACGCCGCCGGCAAGAAGGTATCCGGCGTAGCGTCGAAAGGAGCCAAGGAGTCCGCATCATCTCCCTCAAAGTCAAGAAAGGGAGCCGCATCCGCGAGCGCCACCTCCGCCGGCGGTAAGAGGAAGAAGTCAGCGTCCGCCGCCGCAGCCGCCTCTCCCTCAAAATCGAAGGCCGCCAAGGCCGCACCGAAGGACAGGAAAGCAGCCGCGGCGAAGAGGAAGCCCGCCGCAGCCGCGTCTAAGAAGGCCGCCGCTTCTCCCTCGAAAGCCAAGTCCGCCGCGGCGCCGAAGGCCAAGAAGACCGCCAAGCCTCCTACCAAGAAGCCTAAGGCGCCCAAACCCAAGAAGGCAGCCGCCACACCGAAGTCAAAGGCCGCCGCCGGCAAGAAGGCAGCCGCCTCCAAGAAGTAGGATGTGGAATCGGGTGCACAGCGCCCGCACCAACTACGTCGCGTGTCGGTTCATCCGCCGCCGCCGCCGCCGCCGCCGCCCCGCGCGCCCGGCAAGGCAGAGAATCGCACCGAACCAAAAAGCCCTTTTCAGGGCTAACACATGTTTCTGGTATTTCATCTCGTATAATAACGTAAAATAGGTAATCATTTTTTATTTTTTTTTAATTACCTACGTTATGAGATAAACACCTGTTTCTGAGAGACCTTTATAACATAACAAACGCACACTGGTTACACCTCACTTCCGCAACAAGCACTGCACTTGCACTTGCACTCGACCGACTACACCCGCATCGTACTTAGGTAAGTACCTATCTAATTTAACATTATAACTAGGTATCTATCTAGGCGTCACCGACTCCTACGACTGCCGTGCGCGCCGTGCCTCCGCCCCTTTGCGGCGGCGGCCTTAGACGAGAAATTATTAGGTTTTTTTTTTTTTTTTATGTAAGTGTAAAACCACCTTTCGACGGAACACTAAAAGGACTAAGTAAGTACCTACCTACCTATCGTTAAAAATCTATTGTTTTAAAGTGGACGGAAACTGATTGATTGATTATACATAATATAATACAAATACACGAAAATTAATTAAATACCTAACATTAATAGATAGGTATTATCATCCATTTGAATACATACTTACTTATTGTTCCTACCTCTAAAAAGAGTAGGTACCTATCTAAATTAAATTAGGTAGGTTTTCGCAACCCACACCGCACACAATCATTGATTATACATATTATAGGTAGGTAACAAGAAAAGGTTGTTGTTACTATGAATTTTTCCCCTTTATGATAATCTAGTTTTATTTTTCTCGCTCTTTTCTCGCTCCCCACTATCGTATACGCGGCGTCGCGAGCATTATATTTATATATACGCGTTTCGGTTGCAAAATAATATTATACTCTCGCTCGCAGACCCGCTCGCAGTGTCCGCTGTAATTTGACGTGTTCGTGTGTGTGTTTTAAACCGAATCAATAACTATGTCTGGACGTGGCAAGGGTGGTAAAGTTAAGGGGAAGGCAAAGTCACGGTCCAACCGTGCCGGTCTACAGTTTCCCGTGGGACGTATCCATCGTCTGCTGCGTCACGGTAACTACGCTGAGCGCGTAGGTGCCGGCGCACCCGTCTATCTGGCCGCCGTAATGGAGTATCTCGCCGCTGAGGTTCTAGAGTTGGCAGGTAACGCGGCCAGGGACAACAAGAAGACCAGGATCATCCCGCGTCATCTGCAGCTCGCCATAAGGAACGACGAAGAGCTGAACAAGCTCCTGTCCGGCGTAACCATTGCGCAGGGTGGCGTCCTTCCCAACATCCAGGCGGTGCTCCTGCCCAAGAAGACTGAGAAGAAGGCATAAATATCTTCATCAACAACACCAACCATGTTGAGTGTTCGCCCGCAGTGCACACAACAAAACGGCCCTTTTCAGGGCCACAATATTATTCAAAACTTCATAAAATTATTATTTTATGAAATGTTTCTTTTAGACTTATGATGCGGTCGATCTCTCGAACCCTTTGTTTTAATCAGTTTCTTATTTACAAAGTGCTTACCTACCTAGGTACCTACATTATTAAAATTGCCTTTATTTATTTATCATCTTATATACCAGTAGTAGGTACCAAGTCATAGGTTAATTTAGCTAACTAAAACTTTATAAATACTTAGGTATGTAGGTACCAACTTAATATTAATAAAATTAATTATATAAGTATTATGTGTTATTACACGCACACAATGACTTCGAGCGCATTGTTTTAACGGATACTAAATTAGGTAGTTAAGTATCTACATAACGTGAAATAAGTAAATAGAAAAAAAAAAAAAAAAAAAAATGTTTTAGGTAAGTACCTATATTATTGTTTGGGAGTTTACAGGTAGGTGTGACCAATTAAGTAAGTACCTTTCCTACCATCTACCTTATCAATACATATTACAAACGGGTGATTAGGTTGGATACCATACCAAATATAATATAGTAGATAGGTGGATAAACCTTTCTTGGTGCAGTCCTATAAGAGATATTTATTAAACTATTATTTTATTATCCATATAATATATATTTCTAGGTAAATATGAGAGCTGCTCGCTCGATGCGAGTTTAGAAGTATTGAGGTGAGGTACGGTGCGGTGCGGTGAGGTGAAGCACGAGGGGGGGGTGTCGAATTTATCACGAGACAGAGTAATGCCATTGGTTGTAAGCTGACGCGATCGCTCGCCCCTCTACTGTACTACCGCGCAAAGGTTCGCCTCTTAATATATACGGAATAATATAATTCTGATCAACACACTCTGCCCGTGACACGTTCCGAACTGACGCGCTAATATTTAGCTAGAAAGTTACTCTATCGATACTAGTTTTAGTTGGTGGTAGTTCATCATGCCACCCAAGACAAGCGGTAAGGCCGCAAAGAAATCTGGCAAAGCCCAGAAGAACATCTCCAAGACCGACAAGAAGAAGAAGAAGCACAAGAGGAAGGAGAGCTACGCAATCTACATCTACAAGGTGCTCAAGCAGGTCCACCCCGACACCGGTATCTCCAGCAAGGCCATGTCCATCATGAACTCTTTCGTGAACGACATCTTCGAGCGCATCGCCGCGGAAGCCTCTCGCCTCGCTCACTACAACAAACGCTCCACCATCACATCTAGGGAGGTGCAAACTTCCGTGAGGCTCCTGCTGCCCGGCGAGCTAGCAAAGCACGCCGTCAGCGAAGGCACCAAAGCCGTAACCAAGTACACCAGCTCCAAGTAAAGTCTTCACTGGGCTGAAGACCTTACCGAATGCTGAACATCAAGCGAGTTGTATCGCTTTTTAAAACGATAAACAATTCAAAAAACGGCCCTTTTCAGGGCCACAAAATATTATCATGATTCAACATAAAGCATTATGTTGAATTGTTTCTTAAAGATTATAATAATAACGAGAGTAATATACTCTCTACTGAGACTGTGGAGGGGTTGTATGCGTCCTTTGTGTTTGTAGGTAGGTATTATATTTTTCAACACACTTTCTCATAAAGCGGCTCTAATTTCACCGCAATTAGGTACATAATGACATCTGCATGTTATCTAACTGTGTTTTTTTTTTTTTTTTAATTGCTATAACTCTTTAGTGAGTTATAATATATATATATATATATATATATATACAAGTACTAGTTACGAAGAAAATGATTTATGTTGTACGTACACCGCCCGATATAAGATGTGAAGCGCTTAACATTATGGAAAGTTTACTACCTGAAAATTCCAAGGAAAAATATCTATTATCTACTATTATAATTAATAATACCAGAGTGCTAAAATAAAAAATCGTAGATATATACATAGGTACATACATAATATATATGCATATATAAAAAAAAAAAAAAAAAAAAAAAACATTTAGGTAATCTTTATATGTACTATAATATAATGTTTCAGGCTAACATGACATATTATATTTGAATAATTATATCGTAATTATGAAATTTGAACATTGATTTAAATTAAATTTGATTTAATTAATAATAAATAAATTTAAAATATTTTAAAAACTACGAATGGACAGAAACGAACGCGTGAGAGAGCGAGATGGAATGCTCGGCTCTCGCATTCCCCCCGCCCGGCTCCCTCTCGTTTCTTACTGCAAGCACGCACGCTATAAATATAAGTAAGTTTATCGCTGTTATTTTTTAAACAGCAATCCTAGGATAGCTAACTACCAAATTGTCCGAAATGACAGAACGAACGCCCCCAAGGGCGGTACTGTCATTTACTTCAGGAGGTCCCTGCACTGCATACCTCTAGATCCCCCTCCCCTACAAGACTTAGAAGTCTCTGTCTGCAGGCTCGCGATGACCGGTCATCAATCGGTCATCATTGCATCCTGCTACCTTAGCCCAAATAGGAAGCTTCTTCAAAGTGACCTAGAATCAGTCCTTAGTCTAGGAAGCTCAGTCATTCTGGCTGGAGACTTCAATTCCAAAGACCCGATGTGGAACTGCCGCATTCGTAATCGAAACGGACGTATCCTCACCCAATGTCTTGAATCCCTTGATTTAGACCTGATTGTCCCCATGTGCCCCACGCGGTACTCTCCCATCCCCGGCTATGGAAGCGAGTACTTGGACCTCGCACTGCTACGGAACGTATCCCTTCGGATGCAATCCATATCGGTGATGCAGGAACTAGACTCGGACCATCGTCCCGTTATAATGCGGCTAGGCCCCCCCTCTAATGATAGTCCTCCCACCAAGACAGTGGTGCAATGGTATAAGCTTGAGAACGCCCTCAAGAATATCTATTCACCCGCCTTGGAAAAAATACCCGACGATATTAGCTCCGTAGACGACATCGCGATCGCGGTCGACTCTCTGACTAGACACGTCCAATCCGCTTTCGGCGAATCATCGAAACAGGTGCCGGCGGCGAATGATCGTCGCTGGGACCTGCCAGATGATATCAGACGTCTGATCACTGAGAAGAACGCAGCGACCCGTCGCTTTAGTTCCTATCCCACCTATCCCAACCGCTTTAGAATGAACTCGCTTCGCCGTAAGGTTAAGAGGGCCATTCAAGAGCATCGTAACTCTTCTTGGGACGAACTGCTTTCAACGATCAAACCGGGTCACCAGGCCTACTGGAACCTGGCGCGTTCAATGAAAGCAGACGGAGTCACCATAATGCCCCCGCTTATACGTCCGAATCATCAAACGCCCGCGTTTGAAGATAAGGACAAAGCCGATACTCTGGCTGAAAGCCTGGAAGCCCAGTGCTCCCCCAGTCTTGAGCCCGTCGACCCAGCTCACCTCGATACGGTGGATAGCGAAGTCGAACGCTTAGCGTCCCTACCCCCTTCCGCCACCCTTGACCACGTCAAGGCGGCAGAGGTCGCAGCGATCATCAAAGATCTCCGACCGAAAAAGTCCCCCGGCTCGGACGGCATCAGTAACAGAGTACTCAAAAGGTTCCCTGTTGCCCTCATTTACCTCCTCGTAAGCATCTTCAATGCAGCCATGTCCACTTGTTCTTTCCCTGATGTCTGGAAGGAAGCCAATGTCATTGGCATCCACAAACCGGGCAAAAAGGCGAATGAACCTTCCTCCTACCGCCCTATCAGTCTCCTCAGTTCCCTGGGGAAGATCTACGAGCGACTCCTTCTGAGTCGTCTCTGGTCCCACGTCAATGAGCACAAGCTCTTACCCGATGAGCAGTTCGGTTTTCGAGCTCATCACTCTTGTCCCCAACAGGTGCTCCGCATCACGGAGCACATACTGACCATGTGGCATCACACTTGGCCAGCCAGTACGGGAGCTGTCTTCCTCGACGTAGCGAAAGCCTTCGACAAAGTCTGGCACAATGGCTTGATCTACAAGCTTTCCACCCTAGGTGTGCCAGACAGACTCGTACTCATCCTACGAGACTACTTGTCGAATCGCAGCTTTCGCTACCGCGTGGAGGGCACTCTCTCCGACCCCCGACCCGTCCGAGCAGGTGTCCCCCAAGGATCTGTCCTTGCTCCGCTCCTTTTTACGCTGTACACCAGCGACATCCCCCGCCACCCGCAAGTCGAACTTGCCCTCTTCGCGGACGACACAGCTTTGTACGCATCCGACTTGAACGCAAGTCGGGTAAGTATAAGACTGCAAGCCGCACTCGACACCTTAGGTGCCTGGTTCAGACAATGGCGCATAGAAGTGAATCCGACGAAAAGTGCAGCAGTGTACTTCTCGCGGAATTACTCTAAGCCCAGAACCCTCTCCCTCTTTGGCAAACCCATTCCCTGGGTGAAGTCAGCCAAATACCTAGGGGTGATACTAGATCGCCGCCTTAGTTTTAAACCCCATATTCGCACTGTAACCAACCGCGCAAAGTTCATACTTAGCCGGTTGAACAGTCTCCTTCGAGCGAAGAGTAAAATGTCCCTTAGAAATAAGGTGACACTTTACAAATCGGTCATACGCCCAGTCATGACTTACTCGTCGGTAGTATTTGGCCACTCGGTCAACCTCCGCCCCCTTCAGGTTGTCCAAAATAGATTTCTGCGCCAAGCCACGGGCTGTCCGTGGTACATGCGCAACAAAGATCTCCATCGAGATCTTAATCTCGAGTCCGTAGCCCACTTCATAAAGACCGCTTCCCAGCGTCATTATGAAACGGCCTCAGATCATTATAATCCCTTGATCTCTACGATACCGGATTATCCCATTGACGATCCTCCCACGAGTTCTCTCCTCCGTAGACCGAGACACGTTCTCGGTGACCCCGTAGACCCAATCACCGCCGCTAACCCGGAGGTGACGGCAACAGATACCGATTCGCTTCCGCACACTACACACCCGACCAAAAACCGACCCCGCCGGATGCGGGGCCGAAGAATTCCCCGCTTCCGCCCATAGGTGCATTCGTGCACCTTGGCGAAACCTCCATTCCCTCTTGTAGCATCTGGCGACAGCCCAAGCCGAGGCTCGCACCTAAGTGGTGGCCCTTGTGCGTGTTGCCCCACCATAACTTTACCGGCGAGGCGCCTTCTGCGCCCGCCAAAAGTCCGGTAACGCTGTCATGGCCATCTGCGGTCAACAGCATTGTAGTCCTTTCGAAAAAAAAAAAAAAAAAAAAACTGTTATTTTTTAAACAGTCTCCCCGTAGCCGCCGCAGCCGATACGTGGTGTGTTTCTCGCTCGCTATTTTTTCCCTTTACTGATCCGTCAGCGATGGCTCGTACTAAACAAACCGCCCGCAAGTCCACCGGTGGTAAGGCGCCGCGCAAGCAGCTCGCCACCAAGGCCGCACGCAAGAGCGCCCCCGCCACCGGAGGTGTTAAGAAGCCGCATCGTTACAGGCCCGGTACTGTTGCCCTGCGTGAGATTCGTCGCTACCAGAAGAGCACAGAGCTTCTGATCCGCAAGCTCCCCTTCCAGCGTCTGGTGCGTGAGATCGCGCAGGACTTTAAGACCGACCTCCGTTTCCAGAGCTCCGCTGTGATGGCCCTACAGGAGGCCAGCGAGGCTTACCTGGTGGGTCTCTTCGAAGACACCAACCTGTGCGCGATCCACGCCAAACGCGTCACCATCATGCCCAAGGACATACAGTTGGCCCGCAGGATCAGAGGCGAACGCGCCTAAGCAACACCCGGTTAGGTTTCTGGCGTCCGGCTGGCAGGCGCGCGGCATTGCATTGCCCGCTTGCAGTTGGTCCGTCACAAACAAAACAAAAAAAAAAAAAAGGCCCTTTTCAGGGCCACATAAGTTTCAAAGATGCAATCTGTTGCAATGTTTCATAAGTATTTATAATAATAAAAGAAAAGCGACTTTCCACTCTTTTCTTTCGAATTATTTTATACACGGTCGGTATAATAATTATGTATGTATGTACATATATAAATTTCAGCTCTGGTCTGTTCACGTGAGTTTTGGTTTGAAATGATCTACAAAGTTTACCTAGTGTTCAAGAAGCCCCGTGACAGACACGCACAAATTTCATAGTAATAATGATGAGAGCACAAACAAAAATACGTAACACAACATAACCTCTCTGAAGATCCGTTGTTTGTTAATGGATGACACGTTATATATTATATTTAAAAATCTTATAGAAACAGTTTTAATTTTGTATAAAACAGAATCGTATGCGGCCCTGAAAAGGGCCTTTTTTTGTTGCACGCACGACTAAACAAATGTACGCATCACGCAAACATAGTACTTAGTCGGTCGATGCGATGATAAGAGTCCAGCTTCGGCGGAGAATTAACCTCCGAAACCGTACAGGGTGCGTCCCTGGCGCTTCAGAGCGTAGACAACATCCATGGCGGTGACGGTCTTCCTCTTGGCGTGCTCGGTGTAGGTGACAGCGTCCCGGATCACGTTCTCAAGGAACACCTTCAGGACACCACGCGTCTCCTCGTAGATCAGACCTGAGATACGCTTGACACCCCCTCTGCGCGCCAAACGGCGGATGGCGGGCTTAGTGATACCCTGGATGTTATCACGCAGCACTTTCCTGTGACGCTTGGCGCCTCCTTTCCCCAGACCTTTACCTCCCTTACCGCGGCCGGTCATCGCGAAACTATATAGAACAAAGTAAACTTCGAACGAAAATAAATCCAAGCACAAGTCTGTGTCGACCGCTTGCTGCCGAACGAACGACTGATTGAACGCATCACCGCTATAGGTCCCTATATTTATAGAGAGAGAGATGTAAACGTACCCGCGCCGACCGCCCGCCCGCCCGCAGCCCCTTCCTCCGGCCTGCCTGCCACAACACATCGAAGTTAGTAAGTAAGTACCTAAGTAAATAATGTACCTACCTAATTTTTTTTTTTTTTTTTTTTTTATTAGGACTAATAACAATAATTAGGTATGTATTTTATGGATAGGTACCTATAAATTAATAAACTTAGGTACCTACTACAAATAATTAAATAATTTATTGGGTTAAATACCTACCTATTTTATAATGCACAATTCATCAGTATCTCGAAGTGTTGTCATAAATTATAAAAGAAATAAATAGAAAAAAAAAAAAATTAAAATTACCTTTTTAAATAGGTACCTACCTAACTATTTATAATAATTAATATAGGTACCTATCTTATAATATATACTTAATTACTTTACTAAATTAAAATAAATAAACAAGAACCGAAGAAATTAATGATTATACCTACTTGATGTGTTCGTTCAGAGGCGGCGTCGCGGCGCGGACCAGCAGCAGCGGCCGGGTTTTAAGCGTATGCAATAGCTTTTTTCTAGTGTATATTAGTTAATTGTTTTACTGAATTGTTATAATATATATTTTTTAGTAATGTTACATCTATATTATAAGAATAATAGGCATTTCAGTTAGTTCTCGAGAGGTGTTTCGCTCTAAATTGGTGCATCGTGTTTTACGTGTGTTCAAAAACATGTAGATGTTTGTATCGAAATAAATGAAAACTGGTATAAAATTATAATACACTTAGGTATTGATATGTTTGCGTTTTATTTGTAGACAATGATTGTTAAAATTTATTCGTATAAATAGATAAAAATCGAATATAAACACGACCCGACCTATCGTAGGTGGCGAGCGCCCTGTAATAATGTTTATATCTTGAATATGTCGCAATTAATGTGTGTTAAGATAACTTCAGGCCACAATCAAGTTCAAAATGAATGGGTTTACTAATTTAACAAATGACGAACAGTATGCAAATCTGTGAAAAATCAATTTTAATTAGAATGATGTTAGTGAAAAATATTAAGCTCTCGTACGAGAAGCGGTCTGTCGACACTGCCGTTCTCCATGCGGTATAGCTGCTTCGCCTGCTCCCCGGTGTCGCCATCTGTCTTGTTTAACTTTGAACTAGATTTTTTTTCTATTTTGATAGTGTTCTGTTTGTGTTTTAAAGCGTAAAATAAACTCACTCACCCAATCAATTGAAATGGCAGATACCGCAGTAGCAGCCGAGGCACCAGCCCCAGCAACACCCGCGAAGAAGCCCAAGGCTTCCGCAGCCGCAGCAAAGAAACCGAAAGCGAAGCCCACACACCCTAAGACATCGGAAATGGTGAACAGCGCCATCGGCGAGCTGAAGGAGCGCAGCGGATCCTCCCTGAAGGCGATCAAGAAGTACATCGCGGGCGCTTACAACGTGGACGCGGAGAAGCTTGCTCCTTTCATCAGGAAGTACCTGAAGAGTGCCGTAGAGTCCGGCGCTCTGATCCAGACGAAGGGCACTGGCGCCTCTGGCTCCTTCAAGTTGGACTCTAAGGGTGCCAAGTCGCACGCCGCCGGCAAGAAGGTATCCGGCGTAGCGTCGAAAGGAGCCAAGGAGTCCGCATCATCTCCCTCAAAGTCAAGAAAGGGAGCCGCATCCGCGAGCGCCACCTCCGCCGGCGGTAAGAGGAAGAAGTCAGCGTCCGCCGCCGCAGCCGCCTCTCCCTCAAAATCGAAGGCCGCCAAGGCCGCACCGAAGGACAGGAAAGCAGCCGCGGCGAAGAGGAAGCCCGCCGCAGCCGCGTCTAAGAAGGCCGCCGCTTCTCCCTCGAAAGCCAAGTCCGCCGCGGCGCCGAAGGCCAAGAAGACCGCCAAGCCTCCTACCAAGAAGCCTAAGGCGCCCAAACCCAAGAAGGCAGCCGCCACACCGAAGTCAAAGGCCGCCGCCGGCAAGAAGGCAGCCGCCTCCAAGAAGTAGGATGTGGAATCGGGTGCACAGCGCCCGCACCAACTACGTCGCGTGTCGGTTCATCCGCCGCCGCCGCCGCCGCCGCCGCCCCGCGCGCCCGGCAAGGCAGAGAATCGCACCGAACCAAAAAGCCCTTTTCAGGGCTAACACATGTTTCTGGTATTTCATCTCGTATAATAACGTAAAATAGGTAATCATTTTTTATTTTTTTTTAATTACCTACGTTATGAGATAAACACCTGTTTCTGAGAGACCTTTATAACATAACAAACGCACACTGGTTACACCTCACTTCCGCAACAAGCACTGCACTTGCACTTGCACTCGACCGACTACACCCGCATCGTACTTAGGTAAGTACCTATCTAATTTAACATTATAACTAGGTATCTATCTAGGCGTCACCGACTCCTACGACTGCCGTGCGCGCCGTGCCTCCGCCCCTTTGCGGCGGCGGCCTTAGACGAGAAATTATTAGGTTTTTTTTTTTTTTTTATGTAAGTGTAAAACCACCTTTCGACGGAACACTAAAAGGACTAAGTAAGTACCTACCTACCTATCGTTAAAAATCTATTGTTTTAAAGTGGACGGAAACTGATTGATTGATTATACATAATATAATACAAATACACGAAAATTAATTAAATACCTAACATTAATAGA
The DNA here is from genome assembly GCA_963662085.1 of Eupithecia inturbata. Lineage (NCBI taxonomy): Eukaryota > Metazoa > Arthropoda > Insecta > Lepidoptera > Geometridae > Eupithecia > Eupithecia inturbata. The sequence continues at coordinate 3,851,853 of OY759205.1, forward strand.
TAGGTATTATCATCCATTTGAATACATACTTACTTATTGTTCCTACCTCTAAAAAGAGTAGGTACCTATCTAAATTAAATTAGGTAGGTTTTCGCAACCCACACCGCACACAATCATTGATTATACATATTATAGGTAGGTAACAAGAAAAGGTTGTTGTTACTATGAATTTTTCCCCTTTATGATAATCTAGTTTTATTTTTCTCGCTCTTTTCTCGCTCCCCACTATCGTATACGCGGCGTCGCGAGCATTATATTTATATATACGCGTTTCGGTTGCAAAATAATATTATACTCTCGCTCGCAGACCCGCTCGCAGTGTCCGCTGTAATTTGACGTGTTCGTGTGTGTGTTTTAAACCGAATCAATAACTATGTCTGGACGTGGCAAGGGTGGTAAAGTTAAGGGGAAGGCAAAGTCACGGTCCAACCGTGCCGGTCTACAGTTTCCCGTGGGACGTATCCATCGTCTGCTGCGTCACGGTAACTACGCTGAGCGCGTAGGTGCCGGCGCACCCGTCTATCTGGCCGCCGTAATGGAGTATCTCGCCGCTGAGGTTCTAGAGTTGGCAGGTAACGCGGCCAGGGACAACAAGAAGACCAGGATCATCCCGCGTCATCTGCAGCTCGCCATAAGGAACGACGAAGAGCTGAACAAGCTCCTGTCCGGCGTAACCATTGCGCAGGGTGGCGTCCTTCCCAACATCCAGGCGGTGCTCCTGCCCAAGAAGACTGAGAAGAAGGCATAAATATCTTCATCAACAACACCAACCATGTTGAGTGTTCGCCCGCAGTGCACACAACAAAACGGCCCTTTTCAGGGCCACAATATTATTCAAAACTTCATAAAATTATTATTTTATGAAATGTTTCTTTTAGACTTATGATGCGGTCGATCTCTCGAACCCTTTGTTTTAATCAGTTTCTTATTTACAAAGTGCTTACCTACCTAGGTACCTACATTATTAAAATTGCCTTTATTTATTTATCATTGTCGGCGACGAAACCTTAATGTAAGGCTGATTCGTTTAAGACATCGTTTTGTTTAAGTACTTTTTTGTTTATTGATGAATCATAACAAAAATAGTGTTATTTGAAGGGTCTTGGCTTGGAACAAGGTTTTCCGTTTGAATTGTATAAATCTGTAATTAAGTTTTGTAGTTATTGTAAAATTAGTATAAGGAAAATGTTCCAAATCAAGTTTTTTATAAGTTTTAGTTCTAGAAACTTTTTTATTTGTTAAATATGTTCAGATTTTGTAATTTTATATTAATAAGGCTTGTTTTTGTTATGTATAAGGCATAAATTTGTAAGTATTTTTTAAGAAGATTACAAGAAATAAAGGTTTAAAGGTTTCGGCTCAAGGAAAAAATTAGATAAACTTGAGTCAAAAGCACGCAGGCGTCTTGCCGGTAAAACACGGCCATATAAATATGAGCGCAGTTTGTACGGCCGTCAGTCGCAGTCCAGCCACCGAAGAGGCAAGTCGCAGTCCAGCCACCGAAGAGGCAAGTCGCAGTCCAGCCACCGAAGAGGCAGTCGCAGTCCAGCCACCGAAGAGGCAAGTCGCAGCTAAGCCACCGAAGAGGCAAGAAGCAATAGGAAGACAGCAAGTAGTAGTAGGGAAACCTAGGAACAGCCGAAACCTGAAAAATTCAAGATCCTGTTTCATTTCAACGTCGAGGTTCCCCCATAGGAAGGAATATCAGGTAGTCATAGCTTCATACGCATTCAGGGGTGCGTGGCGGCGTGCGTCTACCAGCTTCGGAAGGAGAAAGGAACGCACGTCGAACTTAAGTTGGGATACTTTCCCAGGGCGAACTAGGTAATCCTGGTTACCGTCCGCAACAGTTGGTCCTTCGAGCCGGATCCCTGCTAGAAGAAGCTAGAAGATTCCAGAGGAAGAACCCGGAAGGAAAGAAGACTCAAGATGCCGGTCACCAGGTCACAGAAGGATGCCCCCTCACGCCCTGTGTCCCGTCCCTTGGGAAGGGACGAGACAGAAGGAACGTCAGGGTCAGAAGGGGTCACGTCTGCGTCAGGGACGGCATCTTCGGGAACCATGGGAACTACCTCTGACTCTTCGGGAACCATGGGAACTACCTCGGACTCTTCGGGAACCATGGGAACTACCTCTGATTCTTCGGGAACCATGGAAACTACCTCAGACTCTTCGGGTACAACGACCACTCAAGAAACCTCTACTACGGTGGCTACTGCAACCACGGCTGCGTCCGGGAAGGGACAGAAAAAAGAAGAAGCAGCACAGAAGACGGCCAAGAAGACCCCAGAACAGGCCCCGGCACAGGAAGGTGGATCAGCCACAACTCTGAAGCCGACGGGGGTCGGTCGTCAAGCGCGGTCTACAAAAACCACGAGTTCTTCAGCCAGACGACGTGAGCTGGAAGCCAGAGAAGAATTAGCGCGCCGGGAGCTGAAGCAAGCCCAGGCTGCGACGAAGCTGGCTCGCGTCAGATTGGAGTTGGCACAATATGAAGATGAAGATTCCGTGGATGAAGACCAGGTGGAACAAGAGGACAGAGCAGCACAGGTGCAGAACTGGATTCAGACATCCGTATTGGAAGACGACAAAGATGGGGCAGAGCAACAAAGTCGGAAACCCCCAGAAGAGCCCCAGAAGGTGAAGCCTGAAGAAAACCACTCAACAAGAGGGGCCACGATCGAGATTCAAGCGCTGGCAACAGCCTTGAAGGAAGCCTTCACCGGAGGAAGAGGTCCAGCATCGCAGCCGAACTACATTCACGAGCTACCCTACTTCGACGGTGACAGCAGCGAGTGGTTGGCATTCAAGGTCGTCTACGCCGATACAGCACCAATGTTCAACGATGTCCAGAACATGGCTCGATTGAGACGAGCACTGAAGGGCAACGCAAGAGAAGCTATCAAGAGTTTGCTGTACTCCGAAGCTTCTCCGATGGAAGTTATGGAAGCCCTTAGAAGAAGATTTGGAAGACCTGATGCGCTGGTACTGGCTGAACTGGACAAGGTCAGGGCGTTGCCGAAGATCACGGAGAACCCGAGGGACATCTGCATCTTCACAAGCCAGATCAGCAACAGCGTAGCAGCAATCAAAGGACTGAAGAAGCCTCAGTACCTGCATTCACCGGAGATAGTGAAGCAAATCGTGGAAAAGATGCCGACAGTTCTCAAGTTCCGTTGGTATGACTTCACTGCAGCATCAGAAGAAGGCGAGTTCTCGGATCTAACGCTTGTGTCTAGGTTCCTGAACGCAGAAGCAGATAAGTGCGGGGCCTTCGCGACATCAGAGGACAAAGGCGGTGGCTTCAGGAAAACCAGACAAGCGGCGCACTCAACAAAAGAAAAGGACTTCAGGAAAACGGACCCGAGGAAGACGGAGAAGACTTGTCCCATCTGTGAAGGGGAACACTTCCTCGTGGAATGCCAGAAGTTCCTGGAGGCGTCAGTTCGAGACCGCTGGGCAGCCGTCAAGAGGAGTCGCGTCTGCTTCAAGTGCCTTCAAGGGAGGCATAGGAAGGAGAGCTGCAGGAAGCCGTCGTGCAAGGAGTGCAAGAGGTGGCATCATCATCTGCTGCACGTCGAGACGGAAGATAGGACCGAGGGGGAGAAAACTAAAGCATCACCAGAGACATCAAGTGTCACTGGGACAGTGAACTCGGTCAACAACGCAAGGGCGTACCTGAAGATTGTTCCAGTAGAAGTCTTCGGGTCAAAGACATCCAAGAAGATATTGGCCCTCATGGACGAAGGGTCAACGGTATCACTTCTGGACAAGAAGGTGGCAGAAGAGATCGGCGCTCAAGGGAACAAAGAAGAATTGGTCATCGAAACAGTGGGAGGCAAGCTTATCAAGAAAAAGGACTCACAGGTGCTGAACCTCATACTGAAGGGGGTTCATCAAGGACATCGGAAGACCTTGAAGAGAGTCCGGACGATCGACGACTTGAAGCTTACGCCACAGTTCCTGGACAAAAAGAAGATACAAGAATATCCACATCTAAAGAAGATCGCCGAGGCTCTACAATACGAAGGAGAGTCACCACAGCTGCTCATCGGGCAAGACAACTGGGAGCTGATCGTGACTCAAGAGATAAGAAGAGGCAAGCCAGGCGAACCGGTCGCTTCTAGAACGGGACTTGGATGGGTGCTCCACGGAACTGACGTCGGAGGTGCAAGGCCAGTGCACTTCCTCAACACGTGTCTACATGTCAGCACGCCGGAGGAGGAGATGCACCAAGTCATCAAAGACCACTTCGCCATCGAAGCTCTTGGTGTGCAACCCAGAAGACCAACAACGGACTCTGAAGAAAGAGCACTCACCATCCTGGAGAAGACCTGCAGAAGACTGGAGGATGGGCGCTTCGAAGCTGGACTCCTATGGAAAAATGAAGAGGAACCGATGCCGGAGAGCTACGCTTCCGCCAAGAACCGCCTCTTCAACATCGAAAAGAAGATCGACAAGGATCCGCAGTTAAAGATGGAGTATAACAAGCAGATCCAGCATCTCGTCGACAGCAACTACGCAGAAGAAGCACCCGATGAACAAGGAAAGTCCAAGAAGATGTGGTACCTGCCGCACTTCTCCGTGGTTCACCCTTTGAAGAAGAAGATAAGGATCGTCTTCGATGCTGCAGCCAAGTCCAAGGGAAGAAGCCTCAACGACGCTCTACTGCCGGGACCAGATCTGCTTCAGTCACTCTTCGGAGTTCTACTGAGGTTTCGGCAGGGACCCTTCGCAGTGGCAGCTGATATCAAGGAGATGTTCCTGCAAGTCCGCATCAGGCCAGAGGATCGAGACAGCCTGAGGTTCCTGTGGCGAGGGGATCGTCGCGACGTGCAGCCGAAGAAGTACAGGATGACATCAGTCATCTTCGGCGCAACATCATCTCCGAGCACAGCAATCTACGTCAAGAACAGGAATGCAGCGGACTACAAAGGGCAACATCCAGAAGCAGCAAGGGCAATCGAGCTGAACCACTATATGGACGACTACCTCCACAGCTTCCATTCAGAAGAGGAGTTCCGAAGAGTGACAGCACAAGTGGACTGCATACACAAGAAGGCGGGCTTCGAACTCAGAGGTTGGGCATCAAACCAACCTGAGCTGCTACAAGGAATCAAGACTGAAGCAACGGAAAAGACAGAAGTGGACCTCGGCGAGAAAGAGGAGAAAACTCTGGGACTACGCTGGTTCACGGAACAAGACTCCATCGGCTTCAGGGCAAACCTCCGGAACACACCAGAAGAAATAGCAAAGGGGCTTCAAGTGCCTACCAAGAGAGAAGTCACCAGCGCCGTGATGTCGACCTTCGACCCACTAGGATTGGCATCACCAGTTCTCATCCAAGGCAAGAAGCTGCTCCAAGGCATCTGGCGAAGCGGCGTCGGCTGGGATGAAGAGATCGAGGAAAATGAATACTCAAAATGGAAGATCTACTTGGAGAAGATGAAGCTGCTTCAAGCCCTACAGATCCCGAGATGCCTGACGCCACATCGCACCGAGGGGGAGCTACACACCTTCACGGATGCCAGCGAGACGGCATATGCAGCTACAGTCTACTGGAGAACAGAAGACCAAGGCGGGACCTACCACATCAGCTTGATGGCAGCGAAAGTACGAGTCACTCCATTGAAGCCGGTTTCAATCCCAAGGCTTGAGCTTCAAGCAGCCCTCCTAGGAAGCAGATTGGCGCATTCGGTCGAAAAAGAGTTGGACCTGAAGGTGACAAAGAAGACATTCTGGTCGGACTCCAGCATCGTACTTTCTTGGATTAAGACGGATCCGAGAACTTTCAAGACGTTCGTGGCTCATCGATTGGCTGAGATAGAAGATCTCACCAAACCTCAAGACTGGAGATGGGTCCCCACAGCACAGAACCCGGCAGATGACGCAACACGTGACGTGCCAGAAGACTTCAACTGCAATCATCGATGGTATACCGGGCCGGACTTCTTGAAGAAGGAAGAGGTTCACTGGCCTGCGGCGAGGACTTTCAAGAAGGAGACCACCGGCGAGGAAAAGGCGACGGACGTTACAGCGGCAGCGAGCTTCACCCATCCAACTCCAGATCCTGAGAGGTTTTCATCATGGAAGAGGTTATGGCGAGCCACAGCAAGAGTACTGCAGTTCATCAAACTCTGCAGAAGAAAGGAGAAGGTCAACGTCAGCCAAGCAGACCCTGACTGGAAGAAGACTACAAGGAAACCAAAGAAGTCCATCACTCGGAGACAATCATCTTCAAGGAAAGCGGTTAACTACGTACCGCTGGAAGCAGACCTACTAGAGCAAGCTGAAACTCTACTACTAAAGAAGAGTCAAGAAAGAAGCTTCAGAGAAGATATCAGATGTCTTCAGCAAGGAAAACCAATGGAGGGCAGCAGCAAGTTGAAGAGGCTCGACGTGGTGCTGGAAGATGGACTTCTGCGGATGAAAGGAAGAATCGACGCGATACAAGGCGTGACCAGGGACTACAAACGACCTATAGTGCTCGACAGCAAGGACAAGGCAACGCGACTCATCATAGAAGAGTTCCACCGCCGCTTCAACCATGGGAATCACGCAACGGTCATGAACGAGATAAGGCAACGCTTCTGGGTGCTGGGATTGAGGTCGGCGATCAAGACAGTTCAACATCAATGTCAATGGTGCAAGACAAGAAAGGCGAGACCTCAAGAACTACCGACGGGCAACTTACCAGCTGAGAGGTTGATGCACAGTAATCCACCCTTCACGTGCACCGGCATAGATTACTTCGGCCCGATGACAATCACCGTAGCAAGACGTCACGAGAAAAGATGGGGCGCTCTGTTTACATGCTTAACAACTCGAGCTGTACACATTGAGCTTGTTCCTTCACTCTCTACGGACAGCATGATCATGGCGCTACGAAGATTCGCTGCAAGAAGAGGAATGCCGAAGAAAATCTACACGGACAACGGGACCAACTTCGTCGGCGCAAACAAGGAACTGAGGGAAGCAATGGACAACATGAAGAAAGAAAACCTCATCTCAGAAGCGGAGAAGATCGGCGTGCAATGGAAGTTCATCCCACCTGGTGCACCAAACATGGGCGGTGCATGGGAGCGTCTGGTGCGATCCATCAAAACCGCACTAAGCGCCACACTCTACGAGAAGTATCCACGAGAGGAAGTACTCCACACCCTCCTGCTAGAGGCCGAGCACATGGTCAACTCTCGGCCTCTAACTCACCTCTCCGAGAGCCTTGAGGAGGAAGCGCTCACTCCAAACCACTTCCTCCTCGGGCGATCCAGCGGTGCTGCAAGAATCGGCAGCTTCGAAGACCACGAGCTCGTAGGCAGACACACCTGGAAGGCCACGCAGCGGCTTGCCGACCACTTCTGGCAACGATGGCTGCGAGAATACCTGCCTACTCTACTGCCGAGGAAGACTTCGAAGAGGACCAGCATCACGGATCTACAAGTTGGAGACATCGTGTTGATCGTCGACCACACCCTACCGAGATGCACTTGGCCACGCGGCAGAATCCAGCAAGTGTATCCTGGACCTGATGGGCGCACTCGGATCGTCGACGTCGAGACCAGAGGAGGAGTACTGCGCAGACCCAGCTCGAGAGTGGTGCTGTTAACGACGGGAGGATCGCCGAGTCTGGAGGATGGTGCGACGCACGAGGGGGAGAATGTCGGCGACGAAACCTTAATGTAAGGCTGATTCGTTTAAGACATCGTTTTGTTTAAGTACTTTTTTGTTTATTGATGAATCATAACAAAAATAGTGTTATTTGAAGGGTCTTGGCTTGGAACAAGGTTTTCCGTTTGAATTGTATAAATCTGTAATTAAGTTTTGTAGTTATTGTAAAATTAGTATAAGGAAAATGTTCCAAATCAAGTTTTTTATAAGTTTTAGTTCTAGAAACTTTTTTATTTGTTAAATATGTTCAGATTTTGTAATTTTATATTAATAAGGCTTGTTTTTGTTATGTATAAGGCATAAATTTGTAAGTATTTTTTAAGAAGATTACAAGAAATAAAGGTTTAAAGGTTTCGGCTCAAGGAAAAAATTAGATAAACTTGAGTCAAAAGCACGCAGGCGTCTTGCCGGTAAAACACGGCCATATAAATATGAGCGCAGTTTGTACGGCCGTCAGTCGCAGTCCAGCCACCGAAGAGGCAAGTCGCAGTCCAGCCACCGAAGAGGCAAGTCGCAGTCCAGCCACCGAAGAGGCAGTCGCAGTCCAGCCACCGAAGAGGCAAGTCGCAGCTAAGCCACCGAAGAGGCAAGAAGCAATAGGAAGACAGCAAGTAGTAGTAGGGAAACCTAGGAACAGCCGAAACCTGAAAAATTCAAGATCCTGTTTCATTTCAACGTCGAGGTTCCCCCATAGGAAGGAATATCAGGTAGTCATAGCTTCATACGCATTCAGGGGTGCGTGGCGGCGTGCGTCTACCAGCTTCGGAAGGAGAAAGGAACGCACGTCGAACTTAAGTTGGGATACTTTCCCAGGGCGAACTAGGTAATCCTGGTTACCGTCCGCAACAATCATCTTATATACCAGTAGTAGGTACCAAGTCATAGGTTAATTTAGCTAACTAAAACTTTATAAATACTTAGGTATGTAGGTACCAACTTAATATTAATAAAATTAATTATATAAGTATTATGTGTTATTACACGCACACAATGACTTCGAGCGCATTGTTTTAACGGATACTAAATTAGGTAGTTAAGTATCTACATAACGTGAAATAAGTAAATAGAAAAAAAAAAAAAAAAAAAAATGTTTTAGGTAAGTACCTATATTATTGTTTGGGAGTTTACAGGTAGGTGTGACCAATTAAGTAAGTACCTTTCCTACCATCTACCTTATCAATACATATTACAAACGGGTGATTAGGTTGGATACCATACCAAATATAATATAGTAGATAGGTGGATAAACCTTTCTTGGTGCAGTCCTATAAGAGATATTTATTAAACTATTATTTTATTATCCATATAATATATATTTCTAGGTAAATATGAGAGCTGCTCGCTCGATGCGAGTTTAGAAGTATTGAGGTGAGGTACGGTGCGGTGCGGTGAGGTGAAGCACGAGGGGGGGGTGTCGAATTTATCACGAGACAGAGTAATGCCATTGGTTGTAAGCTGACGCGATCGCTCGCCCCTCTACTGTACTACCGCGCAAAGGTTCGCCTCTTAATATATACGGAATAATATAATTCTGATCAACACACTCTGCCCGTGACACGTTCCGAACTGACGCGCTAATATTTAGCTAGAAAGTTACTCTATCGATACTAGTTTTAGTTGGTGGTAGTTCATCATGCCACCCAAGACAAGCGGTAAGGCCGCAAAGAAATCTGGCAAAGCCCAGAAGAACATCTCCAAGACCGACAAGAAGAAGAAGAAGCACAAGAGGAAGGAGAGCTACGCAATCTACATCTACAAGGTGCTCAAGCAGGTCCACCCCGACACCGGTATCTCCAGCAAGGCCATGTCCATCATGAACTCTTTCGTGAACGACATCTTCGAGCGCATCGCCGCGGAAGCCTCTCGCCTCGCTCACTACAACAAACGCTCCACCATCACATCTAGGGAGGTGCAAACTTCCGTGAGGCTCCTGCTGCCCGGCGAGCTAGCAAAGCACGCCGTCAGCGAAGGCACCAAAGCCGTAACCAAGTACACCAGCTCCAAGTAAAGTCTTCACTGGGCTGAAGACCTTACCGAATGCTAACATCAAGCGAGTTGTATCGCTTTTTAAAACGATAAACAATTCAAAAAACGGCCCTTTTCAGGGCCACAAAATATTATCATGATTCAACATAAAGCATTATGTTGAATTGTTTCTTAAAGATTATAATAATAACGAGAGTAATATACTCTCTACTGAGACTGTGGAGGGGTTGTATGCGTCCTTTGTGTTTGTAGGTAGGTATTATATTTTTCAACACACTTTCTCATAAAGCGGCTCTAATTTCACCGCAATTAGGTACATAATGACATCTGCATGTTATCTAACTGTGATTTTTTTTTTTTTTTTAATTGCTATAACTCTTTAGTGAGTTATATATATATATATATATATATATATATATATATATATATATATACAAGTACTAGTTACGAAGAAAATGATTTATGTTGTACGTACACCGCCCGATATAAGATGTGAAGCGCTTAACATTATGGAAAGTTTACTACCTGAAAATTCCAAGGAAAAATATCTATTATCTACTATTATAATTAATAATACCAGAGTGCTAAAATAAAAAATCGTAGATATATACATAGGTACATACATAATATATATGCATATATAAAAAAAAAAAAAAAAAAAAAAAACATTTAGGTAATCTTTATATGTACTATAATATAATGTTTCAGGCTAACATGACATATTATATTTGAATAATTATATCGTAATTATGAAATTTGAACATTGATTTAAATTAAATTTGATTTAATTAATAATAAATAAATTTAAAATATTTTAAAAACTACGAATGGACAGAAACGAACGCGTGAGAGAGCGAGATGGAATGCTCGGCTCTCGCATTCCCCCCGCCCGGCTCCCTCTCGTTTCTTACTGCAAGCACGCACGCTATAAATATAAGTAAGTTTATCGCTGTTATTTTTTAAACAGTCTCCCCGTAGCCGCCGCAGCCGATACGTGGTGTGTTTCTCGCTCGCTATTTTTTCCCTTTACTGATCCGTCAGCGATGGCTCGTACTAAACAAACCGCCCGCAAGTCCACCGGTGGTAAGGCGCCGCGCAAGCAGCTCGCCACCAAGGCCGCACGCAAGAGCGCCCCCGCCACCGGAGGTGTTAAGAAGCCGCATCGTTACAGGCCCGGTACTGTTGCCCTGCGTGAGATTCGTCGCTACCAGAAGAGCACAGAGCTTCTGATCCGCAAGCTCCCCTTCCAGCGTCTGGTGCGTGAGATCGCGCAGGACTTTAAGACCGACCTCCGTTTCCAGAGCTCCGCTGTGATGGCCCTACAGGAGGCCAGCGAGGCTTACCTGGTGGGTCTCTTCGAAGACACCAACCTGTGCGCGATCCACGCCAAACGCGTCACCATCATGCCCAAGGACATACAGTTGGCCCGCAGGATCAGAGGCGAACGCGCCTAAGCAACACCCGGTTAGGTTTCTGGCGTCCGGCTGGCAGGCGCGCGGCATTGCATTGCCCGCTTGCAGTTGGTCCGTCACAAACAAAACAAAAAAAAAAAAAAGGCCCTTTTCAGGGCCACATAAGTTTCAAAGATGCAATCTGTTGCAATGTTTCATAAGTATTTATAATAATAAAAGAAAAGCGACTTTCCACTCTTTTCTTTCGAATTATTTTATACACGGTCGGTATAATAATTATGTATGTATGTACATATATAAATTTCAGCTCTGGTCTGTTCACGTGAGTTTTGGTTTGAAATGATCTACAAAGTTTACCTAGTGTTCAAGAAGCCCCGTGACAGACACGCACAAATTTCATAGTAATAATGATGAGAGCACAAACAAAAATACGTAACACAACATAACCTCTCTGAAGATCCGTTGTTTGTTAATGGATGACACGTTATATATTATATTTAAAAATCTTATAGAAACAGTTTTAATTTTGTATAAAACAGAATCGTATGCGGCCCTGAAAAGGGCCTTTTTTTGTTGCACGCACGACTAAACAAATGTACGCATCACGCAAACATAGTACTTAGTCGGTCGATGCGATGATAAGAGTCCAGCTTCGGCGGAGAATTAACCTCCGAAACCGTACAGGGTGCGTCCCTGGCGCTTCAGAGCGTAGACAACATCCATGGCGGTGACGGTCTTCCTCTTGGCGTGCTCGGTGTAGGTGACAGCGTCCCGGATCACGTTCTCAAGGAACACCTTCAGGACACCACGCGTCTCCTCGTAGATCAGACCTGAGATACGCTTGACACCCCCTCTGCGCGCCAAACGGCGGATGGCGGGCTTAGTGATACCCTGGATGTTATCACGCAGCACTTTCCTGTGACGCTTGGCGCCTCCTTTCCCCAGACCTTTACCTCCCTTACCGCGGCCGGTCATCGCGAAACTATATAGAACAAAGTAAACTTCGAACGAAAATAAATCCAAGCACAAGTCTGTGTCGACCGCTTGCTGCCGAACGAACGACTGATTGAACGCATCACCGCTATAGGTCCCTATATTTATAGAGAGAGAGATGTAAACGTACCCGCGCCGACCGCCCGCCCGCCCGCAGCCCCTTCCTCCGGCCTGCCTGCCACAACACATCGAAGTTAGTAAGTAAGTACCTAAGTAAATAATGTACCTACCTAATTTTTTTTTTTTTTTTTTTTTTATTAGGACTAATAACAATAATTAGGTATGTATTTTATGGATAGGTACCTATAAATTAATAAACTTAGGTACCTACTACAAATAATTAAATAATTTATTGGGTTAAATACCTACCTATTTTATAATGCACAATTCATCAGTATCTCGAAGTGTTGTCATAAATTATAAAAGAAATAAATAGAAAAAAAAAAAAATTAAAATTACCTTTTTAAATAGGTACCTACCTAACTATTTATAATAATTAATATAGGTACCTATCTTATAATATATACTTAATTACTTTACTAAATTAAAATAAATAAACAAGAACCGAAGAAATTAATGATTATACCTACTTGATGTGTTCGTTCAGAGGCGGCGTCGCGGCGCGGACCAGCAGCAGCGGCCGGGTTTTAAGCGTATGCAATAGCTTTTTTCTAGTGTATATTAGTTAATTGTTTTACTGAATTGTTATAATATATATTTTTTAGTAATGTTACATCTATATTATAAGAATAATAGGCATTTCAGTTAGTTCTCGAGAGGTGTTTCGCTCTAAATTGGTGCATCGTGTTTTACGTGTGTTCAAAAACATGTAGATGTTTGTATCGAAATAAATGAAAACTGGTATAAAATTATAATACACTTAGGTATTGATATGTTTGCGTTTTATTTGTAGACAATGATTGTTAAAATTTATTCGTATAAATAGATAAAAATCGAATATAAACACGACCCGACCTATCGTAGGTGGCGAGCGCCCTGTAATAATGTTTATATCTTGAATATGTCGCAATTAATGTGTGTTAAGATAACTTCAGGCCACAATCAAGTTCAAAATGAATGGGTTTACTAATTTAACAAATGACGAACAGTATGCAAATCTGTGAAAAATCAATTTTAATTAGAATGATGTTAGTGAAAAATATTAAGCTCTCGTACGAGAAGCGGTCTGTCGACACTGCCGTTCTCCATGCGGTATAGCTGCTTCGCCTGCTCCCCGGTGTCGCCATCTGTCTTGTTTAACTTTGAACTAGATTTTTTTTCTATTTTGATAGTGTTCTGTTTGTGTTTTAAAGCGTAAAATAAACTCACTCACCCAATCAATTGAAATGGCAGATACCGCAGTAGCAGCCGAGGCACCAGCCCCAGCAACACCCGCGAAGAAGCCCAAGGCTTCCGCAGCCGCAGCAAAGAAACCGAAAGCGAAGCCCACACACCCTAAGACATCGGAAATGGTGAACAGCGCCATCGGCGAGCTGAAGGAGCGCAGCGGATCCTCCCTGAAGGCGATCAAGAAGTACATCGCGGGCGCTTACAACGTGGACGCGGAGAAGCTTGCTCCTTTCATCAGGAAGTACCTGAAGAGTGCCGTAGAGTCCGGCGCTCTGATCCAGACGAAGGGCACTGGCGCCTCTGGCTCCTTCAAGTTGGACTCTAAGGGTGCCAAGTCGCACGCCGCCGGCAAGAAGGTATCCGGCGTAGCGTCGAAAGGAGCCAAGGAGTCCGCATCATCTCCCTCAAAGTCAAGAAAGGGAGCCGCATCCGCGAGCGCCACCTCCGCCGGCGGTAAGAGGAAGAAGTCAGCGTCCGCCGCCGCAGCCGCCTCTCCCTCAAAATCGAAGGCCGCCAAGGCCGCACCGAAGGACAGGAAAGCAGCCGCGGCGAAGAGGAAGCCCGCCGCAGCCGCGTCTAAGAAGGCCGCCGCTTCTCCCTCGAAAGCCAAGTCCGCCGCGGCGCCGAAGGCCAAGAAGACCGCCAAGCCTCCTACCAAGAAGCCTAAGGCGCCCAAACCCAAGAAGGCAGCCGCCACACCGAAGTCAAAGGCCGCCGCCGGCAAGAAGGCAGCCGCCTCCAAGAAGTAGGATGTGGAATCGGGTGCACAGCGCCCGCACCAACTACGTCGCGTGTCGGTTCATCCGCCGCCGCCGCCGCCGCCGCCGCCGCCCCGCGCGCCCGGCAAGGCAGAGAATCGCACCGAACCAAAAAGCCCTTTTCAGGGCTAACACATGTTTCTGGTATTTCATCTCGTATAATAACGTAAAATAGGTAATCATTTTTTATTTTTTTTTAATTACCTACGTTATGAGATAAACACCTGTTTCTGAGAGACCTTTATAACATAACAAACGCACACTGGTTACACCTCACTTCCGCAACAAGCACTGCACTTGCACTTGCACTCGACCGACTACACCCGCATCGTACTTAGGTAAGTACCTATCTAATTTAACATTATAACTAGGTATCTATCTAGGCGTCACCGACTCCTACGACTGCCGTGCGCGCCGTGCCTCCGCCCCTTTGCGGCGGCGGCCTTAGACGAGAAATTATTAGGTTTTTTTTTTTTTTTTATGTAAGTGTAAAACCACCTTTCGACGGAACACTAAAAGGACTAAGTAAGTACCTACCTACCTATCGTTAAAAATCTATTGTTTTAAAGTGGACGGAAACTGATTGATTGATTATACATAATATAATACAAATACACGAAAATTAATTAAATACCTAACATTAATAGATAGGTATTATCATCCATTTGAATACATACTTACTTATTGTTCCTACCTCTAAAAAGAGTAGGTACCTATCTAAATTAAATTAGGTAGGTTTTCGCAACCCACACCGCACACAATCATTGATTATACATATTATAGGTAGGTAACAAGAAAAGGTTGTTGTTACTATGAATTTTTCCCCTTTATGATAATCTAGTTTTATTTTTCTCGCTCTTTTCTCGCTCCCCACTATCGTATACGCGGCGTCGCGAGCATTATATTTATATATACGCGTTTCGGTTGCAAAATAATATTATACTCTCGCTCGCAGACCCGCTCGCAGTGTCCGCTGTAATTTGACGTGTTCGTGTGTGTGTTTTAAACCGAATCAATAACTATGTCTGGACGTGGCAAGGGTGGTAAAGTTAAGGGGAAGGCAAAGTCACGGTCCAACCGTGCCGGTCTACAGTTTCCCGTGGGACGTATCCATCGTCTGCTGCGTCACGGTAACTACGCTGAGCGCGTAGGTGCCGGCGCACCCGTCTATCTGGCCGCCGTAATGGAGTATCTCGCCGCTGAGGTTCTAGAGTTGGCAGGTAACGCGGCCAGGGACAACAAGAAGACCAGGATCATCCCGCGTCATCTGCAGCTCGCCATAAGGAACGACGAAGAGCTGAACAAGCTCCTGTCCGGCGTAACCATTGCGCAGGGTGGCGTCCTTCCCAACATCCAGGCGGTGCTCCTGCCCAAGAAGACTGAGAAGAAGGCATAAATATCTTCATCAACAACACCAACCATGTTGAGTGTTCGCCCGCAGTGCACACAACAAAACGGCCCTTTTCAGGGCCACAATATTATTCAAAACTTCATAAAATTATTATTTTATGAAATGTTTCTTTTAGACTTATGATGCGGTCGATCTCTCGAACCCTTTGTTTTAATCAGTTTCTTATTTACAAAGTGCTTACCTACCTAGGTACCTACATTATTAAAATTGCCTTTATTTATTTATCATCTTATATACCAGTAGTAGGTACCAAGTCATAGGTTAATTTAGCTAACTAAAACTTTATAAATACTTAGGTATGTAGGTACCAACTTAATATTAATAAAATTAATTATATAAGTATTATGTGTTATTACACGCACACAATGACTTCGAGCGCATTGTTTTAACGGATACTAAATTAGGTAGTTAAGTATCTACATAACGTGAAATAAGTAAATAGAAAAAAAAAAAAAAAAAAAAATGTTTTAGGTAAGTACCTATATTATTGTTTGGGAGTTTACAGGTAGGTGTGACCAATTAAGTAAGTACCTTTCCTACCATCTACCTTATCAATACATATTACAAACGGGTGATTAGGTTGGATACCATACCAAATATAATATAGTAGATAGGTGGATAAACCTTTCTTGGTGCAGTCCTATAAGAGATATTTATTAAACTATTATTTTATTATCCATATAATATATATTTCTAGGTAAATATGAGAGCTGCTCGCTCGATGCGAGTTTAGAAGTATTGAGGTGAGGTACGGTGCGGTGCGGTGAGGTGAAGCACGAGGGGGGGGTGTCGAATTTATCACGAGACAGAGTAATGCCATTGGTTGTAAGCTGACGCGATCGCTCGCCCCTCTACTGTACTACCGCGCAAAGGTTCGCCTCTTAATATATACGGAATAATATAATTCTGATCAACACACTCTGCCCGTGACACGTTCCGAACTGACGCGCTAATATTTAGCTAGAAAGTTACTCTATCGATACTAGTTTTAGTTGGTGGTAGTTCATCATGCCACCCAAGACAAGCGGTAAGGCCGCAAAGAAATCTGGCAAAGCCCAGAAGAACATCTCCAAGACCGACAAGAAGAAGAAGAAGCACAAGAGGAAGGAGAGCTACGCAATCTACATCTACAAGGTGCTCAAGCAGGTCCACCCCGACACCGGTATCTCCAGCAAGGCCATGTCCATCATGAACTCTTTCGTGAACGACATCTTCGAGCGCATCGCCGCGGAAGCCTCTCGCCTCGCTCACTACAACAAACGCTCCACCATCACATCTAGGGAGGTGCAAACTTCCGTGAGGCTCCTGCTGCCCGGCGAGCTAGCAAAGCACGCCGTCAGCGAAGGCACCAAAGCCGTAACCAAGTACACCAGCTCCAAGTAAAGTCTTCACTGGGCTGAAGACCTTACCGAATGCTGAACATCAAGCGAGTTGTATCGCTTTTTAAAACGATAAACAATTCAAAAAACGGCCCTTTTCAGGGCCACAAAATATTATCATGATTCAACATAAAGCATTATGTTGAATTGTTTCTTAAAGATTATAATAATAACGAGAGTAATATACTCTCTACTGAGACTGTGGAGGGGTTGTATGCGTCCTTTGTGTTTGTAGGTAGGTATTATATTTTTCAACACACTTTCTCATAAAGCGGCTCTAATTTCACCGCAATTAGGTACATAATGACATCTGCATGTTATCTAACTGTGTTTTTTTTTTTTTTTTAATTGCTATAACTCTTTAGTGAGTTATAATATATATATATATATATATATATATATATATATATATATACAAGTACTAGTTACGAAGAAAATGATTTATGTTGTACGTACACCGCCCGATATAAGATGTGAAGCGCTTAACATTATGGAAAGTTTACTACCTGAAAATTCCAAGGAAAAATATCTATTATCTACTATTATAATTAATAATACCAGAGTGCTAAAATAAAAAATCGTAGATATATACATAGGTACATACATAATATATATGCATATATAAAAAAAAAAAAAAAAAAAAAAAACATTTAGGTAATCTTTATATGTACTATAATATAATGTTTCAGGCTAACATGACATATTATATTTGAATAATTATATCGTAATTATGAAATTTGAACATTGATTTAAATTAAATTTGATTTAATTAATAATAAATAAATTTAAAATATTTTAAAAACTACGAATGGACAGAAACGAACGCGTGAGAGAGCGAGATGGAATGCTCGGCTCTCGCATTCCCCCCGCCCGGCTCCCTCTCGTTTCTTACTGCAAGCACGCACGCTATAAATATAAGTAAGTTTATCGCTGTTATTTTTTAAACAGTCTCCCCGTAGCCGCCGCAGCCGATACGTGGTGTGTTTCTCGCTCGCTATTTTTTCCCTTTACTGATCCGTCAGCGATGGCTCGTACTAAACAAACCGCCCGCAAGTCCACCGGTGGTAAGGCGCCGCGCAAGCAGCTCGCCACCAAGGCCGCACGCAAGAGCGCCCCCGCCACCGGAGGTGTTAAGAAGCCGCATCGTTACAGGCCCGGTACTGTTGCCCTGCGTGAGATTCGTCGCTACCAGAAGAGCACAGAGCTTCTGATCCGCAAGCTCCCCTTCCAGCGTCTGGTGCGTGAGATCGCGCAGGACTTTAAGACCGACCTCCGTTTCCAGAGCTCCGCTGTGATGGCCCTACAGGAGGCCAGCGAGGCTTACCTGGTGGGTCTCTTCGAAGACACCAACCTGTGCGCGATCCACGCCAAACGCGTCACCATCATGCCCAAGGACATACAGTTGGCCCGCAGGATCAGAGGCGAACGCGCCTAAGCAACACCCGGTTAGGTTTCTGGCGTCCGGCTGGCAGGCGCGCGGCATTGCATTGCCCGCTTGCAGTTGGTCCGTCACAAACAAAACAAAAAAAAAAAAAAGGCCCTTTTCAGGGCCACATAAGTTTCAAAGATGCAATCTGTTGCAATGTTTCATAAGTATTTATAATAATAAAAGAAAAGCGACTTTCCACTCTTTTCTTTCGAATTATTTTATACACGGTCGGTATAATAATTATGTATGTATGTACATATATAAATTTCAGCTCTGGTCTGTTCACGTGAGTTTTGGTTTGAAATGATCTACAAAGTTTACCTAGTGTTCAAGAAGCCCCGTGACAGACACGCACAAATTTCATAGTAATAATGATGAGAGCACAAACAAAAATACGTAACACAACATAACCTCTCTGAAGATCCGTTGTTTGTTAATGGATGACACGTTATATATTATATTTAAAAATCTTATAGAAACAGTTTTAATTTTGTATAAAACAGAATCGTATGCGGCCCTGAAAAGGGCCTTTTTTTGTTGCACGCACGACTAAACAAATGTACGCATCACGCAAACATAGTACTTAGTCGGTCGATGCGATGATAAGAGTCCAGCTTCGGCGGAGAATTAACCTCCGAAACCGTACAGGGTGCGTCCCTGGCGCTTCAGAGCGTAGACAACATCCATGGCGGTGACGGTCTTCCTCTTGGCGTGCTCGGTGTAGGTGACAGCGTCCCGGATCACGTTCTCAAGGAACACCTTCAGGACACCACGCGTCTCCTCGTAGATCAGACCTGAGATACGCTTGACACCCCCTCTGCGCGCCAAACGGCGGATGGCGGGCTTAGTGATACCCTGGATGTTATCACGCAGCACTTTCCTGTGACGCTTGGCGCCTCCTTTCCCCAGACCTTTACCTCCCTTACCGCGGCCGGTCATCGCGAAACTATATAGAACAAAGTAAACTTCGAACGAAAATAAATCCAAGCACAAGTCTGTGTCGACCGCTTGCTGCCGAACGAACGACTGATTGAACGCATCACCGCTATAGGTCCCTATATTTATAGAGAGAGAGATGTAAACGTACCCGCGCCGACCGCCCGCCCGCCCGCAGCCCCTTCCTCCGGCCTGCCTGCCACAACACATCGAAGTTAGTAAGTAAGTACCTAAGTAAATAATGTACCTACCTAATTTTTTTTTTTTTTTTTTTTTTATTAGGACTAATAACAATAATTAGGTATGTATTTTATGGATAGGTACCTATAAATTAATAAACTTAGGTACCTACTACAAATAATTAAATAATTTATTGGGTTAAATACCTACCTATTTTATAATGCACAATTCATCAGTATCTCGAAGTGTTGTCATAAATTATAAAAGAAATAAATAGAAAAAAAAAAAAATTAAAATTACCTTTTTAAATAGGTACCTACCTAACTATTTATAATAATTAATATAGGTACCTATCTTATAATATATACTTAATTACTTTACTAAATTAAAATAAATAAACAAGAACCGAAGAAATTAATGATTATACCTACTTGATGTGTTCGTTCAGAGGCGGCGTCGCGGCGCGGACCAGCAGCAGCGGCCGGGTTTTAAGCGTATGCAATAGCTTTTTTCTAGTGTATATTAGTTAATTGTTTTACTGAATTGTTATAATATATATTTTTTAGTAATGTTACATCTATATTATAAGAATAATAGGCATTTCAGTTAGTTCTCGAGAGGTGTTTCGCTCTAAATTGGTGCATCGTGTTTTACGTGTGTTCAAAAACATGTAGATGTTTGTATCGAAATAAATGAAAACTGGTATAAAATTATAATACACTTAGGTATTGATATGTTTGCGTTTTATTTGTAGACAATGATTGTTAAAATTTATTCGTATAAATAGATAAAAATCGAATATAAACACGACCCGACCTATCGTAGGTGGCGAGCGCCCTGTAATAATGTTTATATCTTGAATATGTCGCAATTAATGTGTGTTAAGATAACTTCAGGCCACAATCAAGTTCAAAATGAATGGGTTTACTAATTTAACAAATGACGAACAGTATGCAAATCTGTGAAAAATCAATTTTAATTAGAATGATGTTAGTGAAAAATATTAAGCTCTCGTACGAGAAGCGGTCTGTCGACACTGCCGTTCTCCATGCGGTATAGCTGCTTCGCCTGCTCCCCGGTGTCGCCATCTGTCTTGTTTAACTTTGAACTAGATTTTTTTTCTATTTTGATAGTGTTCTGTTTGTGTTTTAAAGCGTAAAATAAACTCACTCACCCAATCAATTGAAATGGCAGATACCGCAGTAGCAGCCGAGGCACCAGCCCCAGCAACACCCGCGAAGAAGCCCAAGGCTTCCGCAGCCGCAGCAAAGAAACCGAAAGCGAAGCCCACACACCCTAAGACATCGGAAATGGTGAACAGCGCCATCGGCGAGCTGAAGGAGCGCAGCGGATCCTCCCTGAAGGCGATCAAGAAGTACATCGCGGGCGCTTACAACGTGGACGCGGAGAAGCTTGCTCCTTTCATCAGGAAGTACCTGAAGAGTGCCGTAGAGTCCGGCGCTCTGATCCAGACGAAGGGCACTGGCGCCTCTGGCTCCTTCAAGTTGGACTCTAAGGGTGCCAAGTCGCACGCCGCCGGCAAGAAGGTATCCGGCGTAGCGTCGAAAGGAGCCAAGGAGTCCGCATCATCTCCCTCAAAGTCAAGAAAGGGAGCCGCATCCGCGAGCGCCACCTCCGCCGGCGGTAAGAGGAAGAAGTCAGCGTCCGCCGCCGCAGCCGCCTCTCCCTCAAAATCGAAGGCCGCCAAGGCCGCACCGAAGGACAGGAAAGCAGCCGCGGCGAAGAGGAAGCCCGCCGCAGCCGCGTCTAAGAAGGCCGCCGCTTCTCCCTCGAAAGCCAAGTCCGCCGCGGCGCCGAAGGCCAAGAAGACCGCCAAGCCTCCTACCAAGAAGCCTAAGGCGCCCAAACCCAAGAAGGCAGCCGCCACACCGAAGTCAAAGGCCGCCGCCGGCAAGAAGGCAGCCGCCTCCAAGAAGTAGGATGTGGAATCGGGTGCACAGCGCCCGCACCAACTACGTCGCGTGTCGGTTCATCCGCCGCCGCCGCCGCCGCCGCCGCCGCCCCGCGCGCCCGGCAAGGCAGAGAATCGCACCGAACCAAAAAGCCCTTTTCAGGGCTAACACATGTTTCTGGTATTTCATCTCGTATAATAACGTAAAATAGGTAATCATTTTTTATTTTTTTTTAATTACCTACGTTATGAGATAAACACCTGTTTCTGAGAGACCTTTATAACATAACAAACGCACACTGGTTACACCTCACTTCCGCAACAAGCACTGCACTTGCACTTGCACTCGACCGACTACACCCGCATCGTACTTAGGTAAGTACCTATCTAATTTAACATTATAACTAGGTATCTATCTAGGCGTCACCGACTCCTACGACTGCCGTGCGCGCCGTGCCTCCGCCCCTTTGCGGCGGCGGCCTTAGACGAGAAATTATTAGGTTTTTTTTTTTTTTTTATGTAAGTGTAAAACCACCTTTCGACGGAACACTAAAAGGACTAAGTAAGTACCTACCTACCTATCGTTAAAAATCTATTGTTTTAAAGTGGACGGAAACTGATTGATTGATTATACATAATATAATACAAATACACGAAAATTAATTAAATACCTAACATTAATAGATAGGTATTATCATCCATTTGAATACATACTTACTTATTGTTCCTACCTCTAAAAAGAGTAGGTACCTATCTAAATTAAATTAGGTAGGTTTTCGCAACCCACACCGCACACAATCATTGATTATACATATTATAGGTAGGTAACAAGAAAAGGTTGTTGTTACTATGAATTTTTCCCCTTTATGATAATCTAGTTTTATTTTTCTCGCTCTTTTCTCGCTCCCCACTATCGTATACGCGGCGTCGCGAGCATTATATTTATATATACGCGTTTCGGTTGCAAAATAATATTATACTCTCGCTCGCAGACCCGCTCGCAGTGTCCGCTGTAATTTGACGTGTTCGTGTGTGTGTTTTAAACCGAATCAATAACTATGTCTGGACGTGGCAAGGGTGGTAAAGTTAAGGGGAAGGCAAAGTCACGGTCCAACCGTGCCGGTCTACAGTTTCCCGTGGGACGTATCCATCGTCTGCTGCGTCACGGTAACTACGCTGAGCGCGTAGGTGCCGGCGCACCCGTCTATCTGGCCGCCGTAATGGAGTATCTCGCCGCTGAGGTTCTAGAGTTGGCAGGTAACGCGGCCAGGGACAACAAGAAGACCAGGATCATCCCGCGTCATCTGCAGCTCGCCATAAGGAACGACGAAGAGCTGAACAAGCTCCTGTCCGGCGTAACCATTGCGCAGGGTGGCGTCCTTCCCAACATCCAGGCGGTGCTCCTGCCCAAGAAGACTGAGAAGAAGGCATAAATATCTTCATCAACAACACCAACCATGTTGAGTGTTCGCCCGCAGTGCACACAACAAAACGGCCCTTTTCAGGGCCACAATATTATTCAAAACTTCATAAAATTATTATTTTATGAAATGTTTCTTTTAGACTTATGATGCGGTCGATCTCTCGAACCCTTTGTTTTAATCAGTTTCTTATTTACAAAGTGCTTACCTACCTAGGTACCTACATTATTAAAATTGCCTTTATTTATTTATCATCTTATATACCAGTAGTAGGTACCAAGTCATAGGTTAATTTAGCTAACTAAAACTTTATAAATACTTAGGTATGTAGGTACCAACTTAATATTAATAAAATTAATTATATAAGTATTATGTGTTATTACACGCACACAATGACTTCGAGCGCATTGTTTTAACGGATACTAAATTAGGTAGTTAAGTATCTACATAACGTGAAATAAGTAAATAGAAAAAAAAAAAAAAAAAAAAATGTTTTAGGTAAGTACCTATATTATTGTTTGGGAGTTTACAGGTAGGTGTGACCAATTAAGTAAGTACCTTTCCTACCATCTACCTTATCAATACATATTACAAACGGGTGATTAGGTTGGATACCATACCAAATATAATATAGTAGATAGGTGGATAAACCTTTCTTGGTGCAGTCCTATAAGAGATATTTATTAAACTATTATTTTATTATCCATATAATATATATTTCTAGGTAAATATGAGAGCTGCTCGCTCGATGCGAGTTTAGAAGTATTGAGGTGAGGTACGGTGCGGTGCGGTGAGGTGAAGCACGAGGGGGGGGTGTCGAATTTATCACGAGACAGAGTAATGCCATTGGTTGTAAGCTGACGCGATCGCTCGCCCCTCTACTGTACTACCGCGCAAAGGTTCGCCTCTTAATATATACGGAATAATATAATTCTGATCAACACACTCTGCCCGTGACACGTTCCGAACTGACGCGCTAATATTTAGCTAGAAAGTTACTCTATCGATACTAGTTTTAGTTGGTGGTAGTTCATCATGCCACCCAAGACAAGCGGTAAGGCCGCAAAGAAATCTGGCAAAGCCCAGAAGAACATCTCCAAGACCGACAAGAAGAAGAAGAAGCACAAGAGGAAGGAGAGCTACGCAATCTACATCTACAAGGTGCTCAAGCAGGTCCACCCCGACACCGGTATCTCCAGCAAGGCCATGTCCATCATGAACTCTTTCGTGAACGACATCTTCGAGCGCATCGCCGCGGAAGCCTCTCGCCTCGCTCACTACAACAAACGCTCCACCATCACATCTAGGGAGGTGCAAACTTCCGTGAGGCTCCTGCTGCCCGGCGAGCTAGCAAAGCACGCCGTCAGCGAAGGCACCAAAGCCGTAACCAAGTACACCAGCTCCAAGTAAAGTCTTCACTGGGCTGAAGACCTTACCGAATGCTGAACATCAAGCGAGTTGTATCGCTTTTTAAAACGATAAACAATTCAAAAAACGGCCCTTTTCAGGGCCACAAAATATTATCATGATTCAACATAAAGCATTATGTTGAATTGTTTCTTAAAGATTATAATAATAACGAGAGTAATATACTCTCTACTGAGACTGTGGAGGGGTTGTATGCGTCCTTTGTGTTTGTAGGTAGGTATTATATTTTTCAACACACTTTCTCATAAAGCGGCTCTAATTTCACCGCAATTAGGTACATAATGACATCTGCATGTTATCTAACTGTGTTTTTTTTTTTTTTTTAATTGCTATAACTCTTTAGTGAGTTATAATATATATATATATATATATATATATATATATATATATATACAAGTACTAGTTACGAAGAAAATGATTTATGTTGTACGTACACCGCCCGATATAAGATGTGAAGCGCTTAACATTATGGAAAGTTTACTACCTGAAAATTCCAAGGAAAAATATCTATTATCTACTATTATAATTAATAATACCAGAGTGCTAAAATAAAAAATCGTAGATATATACATAGGTACATACATAATATATATGCATATATAAAAAAAAAAAAAAAAAAAAAAAACATTTAGGTAATCTTTATATGTACTATAATATAATGTTTCAGGCTAACATGACATATTATATTTGAATAATTATATCGTAATTATGAAATTTGAACATTGATTTAAATTAAATTTGATTTAATTAATAATAAATAAATTTAAAATATTTTAAAAACTACGAATGGACAGAAACGAACGCGTGAGAGAGCGAGATGGAATGCTCGGCTCTCGCATTCCCCCCGCCCGGCTCCCTCTCGTTTCTTACTGCAAGCACGCACGCTATAAATATAAGTAAGTTTATCGCTGTTATTTTTTAAACAGTCTCCCCGTAGCCGCCGCAGCCGATACGTGGTGTGTTTCTCGCTCGCTATTTTTTCCCTTTACTGATCCGTCAGCGATGGCTCGTACTAAACAAACCGCCCGCAAGTCCACCGGTGGTAAGGCGCCGCGCAAGCAGCTCGCCACCAAGGCCGCACGCAAGAGCGCCCCCGCCACCGGAGGTGTTAAGAAGCCGCATCGTTACAGGCCCGGTACTGTTGCCCTGCGTGAGATTCGTCGCTACCAGAAGAGCACAGAGCTTCTGATCCGCAAGCTCCCCTTCCAGCGTCTGGTGCGTGAGATCGCGCAGGACTTTAAGACCGACCTCCGTTTCCAGAGCTCCGCTGTGATGGCCCTACAGGAGGCCAGCGAGGCTTACCTGGTGGGTCTCTTCGAAGACACCAACCTGTGCGCGATCCACGCCAAACGCGTCACCATCATGCCCAAGGACATACAGTTGGCCCGCAGGATCAGAGGCGAACGCGCCTAAGCAACACCCGGTTAGGTTTCTGGCGTCCGGCTGGCAGGCGCGCGGCATTGCATTGCCCGCTTGCAGTTGGTCCGTCACAAACAAAACAAAAAAAAAAAAAAGGCCCTTTTCAGGGCCACATAAGTTTCAAAGATGCAATCTGTTGCAATGTTTCATAAGTATTTATAATAATAAAAGAAAAGCGACTTTCCACTCTTTTCTTTCGAATTATTTTATACACGGTCGGTATAATAATTATGTATGTATGTACATATATAAATTTCAGCTCTGGTCTGTTCACGTGAGTTTTGGTTTGAAATGATCTACAAAGTTTACCTAGTGTTCAAGAAGCCCCGTGACAGACACGCACAAATTTCATAGTAATAATGATGAGAGCACAAACAAAAATACGTAACACAACATAACCTCTCTGAAGATCCGTTGTTTGTTAATGGATGACACGTTATATATTATATTTAAAAATCTTATAGAAACAGTTTTAATTTTGTATAAAACAGAATCGTATGCGGCCCTGAAAAGGGCCTTTTTTTGTTGCACGCACGACTAAACAAATGTACGCATCACGCAAACATAGTACTTAGTCGGTCGATGCGATGATAAGAGTCCAGCTTCGGCGGAGAATTAACCTCCGAAACCGTACAGGGTGCGTCCCTGGCGCTTCAGAGCGTAGACAACATCCATGGCGGTGACGGTCTTCCTCTTGGCGTGCTCGGTGTAGGTGACAGCGTCCCGGATCACGTTCTCAAGGAACACCTTCAGGACACCACGCGTCTCCTCGTAGATCAGACCTGAGATACGCTTGACACCCCCTCTGCGCGCCAAACGGCGGATGGCGGGCTTAGTGATACCCTGGATGTTATCACGCAGCACTTTCCTGTGACGCTTGGCGCCTCCTTTCCCCAGACCTTTACCTCCCTTACCGCGGCCGGTCATCGCGAAACTATATAGAACAAAGTAAACTTCGAACGAAAATAAATCCAAGCACAAGTCTGTGTCGACCGCTTGCTGCCGAACGAACGACTGATTGAACGCATCACCGCTATAGGTCCCTATATTTATAGAGAGAGAGATGTAAACGTACCCGCGCCGACCGCCCGCCCGCCCGCAGCCCCTTCCTCCGGCCTGCCTGCCACAACACATCGAAGTTAGTAAGTAAGTACCTAAGTAAATAATGTACCTACCTAATTTTTTTTTTTTTTTTTTTTTTATTAGGACTAATAACAATAATTAGGTATGTATTTTATGGATAGGTACCTATAAATTAATAAACTTAGGTACCTACTACAAATAATTAAATAATTTATTGGGTTAAATACCTACCTATTTTATAATGCACAATTCATCAGTATCTCGAAGTGTTGTCATAAATTATAAAAGAAATAAATAGAAAAAAAAAAAAATTAAAATTACCTTTTTAAATAGGTACCTACCTAACTATTTATAATAATTAATATAGGTACCTATCTTATAATATATACTTAATTACTTTACTAAATTAAAATAAATAAACAAGAACCGAAGAAATTAATGATTATACCTACTTGATGTGTTCGTTCAGAGGCGGCGTCGCGGCGCGGACCAGCAGCAGCGGCCGGGTTTTAAGCGTATGCAATAGCTTTTTTCTAGTGTATATTAGTTAATTGTTTTACTGAATTGTTATAATATATATTTTTTAGTAATGTTACATCTATATTATAAGAATAATAGGCATTTCAGTTAGTTCTCGAGAGGTGTTTCGCTCTAAATTGGTGCATCGTGTTTTACGTGTGTTCAAAAACATGTAGATGTTTGTATCGAAATAAATGAAAACTGGTATAAAATTATAATACACTTAGGTATTGATATGTTTGCGTTTTATTTGTAGACAATGATTGTTAAAATTTATTCGTATAAATAGATAAAAATCGAATATAAACACGACCCGACCTATCGTAGGTGGCGAGCGCCCTGTAATAATGTTTATATCTTGAATATGTCGCAATTAATGTGTGTTAAGATAACTTCAGGCCACAATCAAGTTCAAAATGAATGGGTTTACTAATTTAACAAATGACGAACAGTATGCAAATCTGTGAAAAATCAATTTTAATTAGAATGATGTTAGTGAAAAATATTAAGCTCTCGTACGAGAAGCGGTCTGTCGACACTGCCGTTCTCCATGCGGTATAGCTGCTTCGCCTGCTCCCCGGTGTCGCCATCTGTCTTGTTTAACTTTGAACTAGATTTTTTTTCTATTTTGATAGTGTTCTGTTTGTGTTTTAAAGCGTAAAATAAACTCACTCACCCAATCAATTGAAATGGCAGATACCGCAGTAGCAGCCGAGGCACCAGCCCCAGCAACACCCGCGAAGAAGCCCAAGGCTTCCGCAGCCGCAGCAAAGAAACCGAAAGCGAAGCCCACACACCCTAAGACATCGGAAATGGTGAACAGCGCCATCGGCGAGCTGAAGGAGCGCAGCGGATCCTCCCTGAAGGCGATCAAGAAGTACATCGCGGGCGCTTACAACGTGGACGCGGAGAAGCTTGCTCCTTTCATCAGGAAGTACCTGAAGAGTGCCGTAGAGTCCGGCGCTCTGATCCAGACGAAGGGCACTGGCGCCTCTGGCTCCTTCAAGTTGGACTCTAAGGGTGCCAAGTCGCACGCCGCCGGCAAGAAGGTATCCGGCGTAGCGTCGAAAGGAGCCAAGGAGTCCGCATCATCTCCCTCAAAGTCAAGAAAGGGAGCCGCATCCGCGAGCGCCACCTCCGCCGGCGGTAAGAGGAAGAAGTCAGCGTCCGCCGCCGCAGCCGCCTCTCCCTCAAAATCGAAGGCCGCCAAGGCCGCACCGAAGGACAGGAAAGCAGCCGCGGCGAAGAGGAAGCCCGCCGCAGCCGCGTCTAAGAAGGCCGCCGCTTCTCCCTCGAAAGCCAAGTCCGCCGCGGCGCCGAAGGCCAAGAAGACCGCCAAGCCTCCTACCAAGAAGCCTAAGGCGCCCAAACCCAAGAAGGCAGCCGCCACACCGAAGTCAAAGGCCGCCGCCGGCAAGAAGGCAGCCGCCTCCAAGAAGTAGGATGTGGAATCGGGTGCACAGCGCCCGCACCAACTACGTCGCGTGTCGGTTCATCCGCCGCCGCCGCCGCCGCCGCCGCCGCCCCGCGCGCCCGGCAAGGCAGAGAATCGCACCGAACCAAAAAGCCCTTTTCAGGGCTAACACATGTTTCTGGTATTTCATCTCGTATAATAACGTAAAATAGGTAATCATTTTTTATTTTTTTTTAATTACCTACGTTATGAGATAAACACCTGTTTCTGAGAGACCTTTATAACATAACAAACGCACACTGGTTACACCTCACTTCCGCAACAAGCACTGCACTTGCACTTGCACTCGACCGACTACACCCGCATCGTACTTAGGTAAGTACCTATCTAATTTAACATTATAACTAGGTATCTATCTAGGCGTCACCGACTCCTACGACTGCCGTGCGCGCCGTGCCTCCGCCCCTTTGCGGCGGCGGCCTTAGACGAGAAATTATTAGGTTTTTTTTTTTTTTTTATGTAAGTGTAAAACCACCTTTCGACGGAACACTAAAAGGACTAAGTAAGTACCTACCTACCTATCGTTAAAAATCTATTGTTTTAAAGTGGACGGAAACTGATTGATTGATTATACATAATATAATACAAATACACGAAAATTAATTAAATACCTAACATTAATAGATAGGTATTATCATCCATTTGAATACATACTTACTTATTGTTCCTACCTCTAAAAAGAGTAGGTACCTATCTAAATTAAATTAGGTAGGTTTTCGCAACCCACACCGCACACAATCATTGATTATACATATTATAGGTAGGTAACAAGAAAAGGTTGTTGTTACTATGAATTTTTCCCCTTTATGATAATCTAGTTTTATTTTTCTCGCTCTTTTCTCGCTCCCCACTATCGTATACGCGGCGTCGCGAGCATTATATTTATATATACGCGTTTCGGTTGCAAAATAATATTATACTCTCGCTCGCAGACCCGCTCGCAGTGTCCGCTGTAATTTGACGTGTTCGTGTGTGTGTTTTAAACCGAATCAATAACTATGTCTGGACGTGGCAAGGGTGGTAAAGTTAAGGGGAAGGCAAAGTCACGGTCCAACCGTGCCGGTCTACAGTTTCCCGTGGGACGTATCCATCGTCTGCTGCGTCACGGTAACTACGCTGAGCGCGTAGGTGCCGGCGCACCCGTCTATCTGGCCGCCGTAATGGAGTATCTCGCCGCTGAGGTTCTAGAGTTGGCAGGTAACGCGGCCAGGGACAACAAGAAGACCAGGATCATCCCGCGTCATCTGCAGCTCGCCATAAGGAACGACGAAGAGCTGAACAAGCTCCTGTCCGGCGTAACCATTGCGCAGGGTGGCGTCCTTCCCAAC
This sequence comes from Eupithecia inturbata, assembly GCA_963662085.1. Taxonomy (NCBI): domain Eukaryota; kingdom Metazoa; phylum Arthropoda; class Insecta; order Lepidoptera; family Geometridae; genus Eupithecia; species Eupithecia inturbata. The sequence goes on from OY759205.1 coordinate 3,881,939, forward strand.
ATCCAGGCGGTGCTCCTGCCCAAGAAGACTGAGAAGAAGGCATAAATATCTTCATCAACAACACCAACCATGTTGAGTGTTCGCCCGCAGTGCACACAACAAAACGGCCCTTTTCAGGGCCACAATATTATTCAAAACTTCATAAAATTATTATTTTATGAAATGTTTCTTTTAGACTTATGATGCGGTCGATCTCTCGAACCCTTTGTTTTAATCAGTTTCTTATTTACAAAGTGCTTACCTACCTAGGTACCTACATTATTAAAATTGCCTTTATTTATTTATCATCTTATATACCAGTAGTAGGTACCAAGTCATAGGTTAATTTAGCTAACTAAAACTTTATAAATACTTAGGTATGTAGGTACCAACTTAATATTAATAAAATTAATTATATAAGTATTATGTGTTATTACACGCACACAATGACTTCGAGCGCATTGTTTTAACGGATACTAAATTAGGTAGTTAAGTATCTACATAACGTGAAATAAGTAAATAGAAAAAAAAAAAAAAAAAAAAATGTTTTAGGTAAGTACCTATATTATTGTTTGGGAGTTTACAGGTAGGTGTGACCAATTAAGTAAGTACCTTTCCTACCATCTACCTTATCAATACATATTACAAACGGGTGATTAGGTTGGATACCATACCAAATATAATATAGTAGATAGGTGGATAAACCTTTCTTGGTGCAGTCCTATAAGAGATATTTATTAAACTATTATTTTATTATCCATATAATATATATTTCTAGGTAAATATGAGAGCTGCTCGCTCGATGCGAGTTTAGAAGTATTGAGGTGAGGTACGGTGCGGTGCGGTGAGGTGAAGCACGAGGGGGGGGTGTCGAATTTATCACGAGACAGAGTAATGCCATTGGTTGTAAGCTGACGCGATCGCTCGCCCCTCTACTGTACTACCGCGCAAAGGTTCGCCTCTTAATATATACGGAATAATATAATTCTGATCAACACACTCTGCCCGTGACACGTTCCGAACTGACGCGCTAATATTTAGCTAGAAAGTTACTCTATCGATACTAGTTTTAGTTGGTGGTAGTTCATCATGCCACCCAAGACAAGCGGTAAGGCCGCAAAGAAATCTGGCAAAGCCCAGAAGAACATCTCCAAGACCGACAAGAAGAAGAAGAAGCACAAGAGGAAGGAGAGCTACGCAATCTACATCTACAAGGTGCTCAAGCAGGTCCACCCCGACACCGGTATCTCCAGCAAGGCCATGTCCATCATGAACTCTTTCGTGAACGACATCTTCGAGCGCATCGCCGCGGAAGCCTCTCGCCTCGCTCACTACAACAAACGCTCCACCATCACATCTAGGGAGGTGCAAACTTCCGTGAGGCTCCTGCTGCCCGGCGAGCTAGCAAAGCACGCCGTCAGCGAAGGCACCAAAGCCGTAACCAAGTACACCAGCTCCAAGTAAAGTCTTCACTGGGCTGAAGACCTTACCGAATGCTGAACATCAAGCGAGTTGTATCGCTTTTTAAAACGATAAACAATTCAAAAAACGGCCCTTTTCAGGGCCACAAAATATTATCATGATTCAACATAAAGCATTATGTTGAATTGTTTCTTAAAGATTATAATAATAACGAGAGTAATATACTCTCTACTGAGACTGTGGAGGGGTTGTATGCGTCCTTTGTGTTTGTAGGTAGGTATTATATTTTTCAACACACTTTCTCATAAAGCGGCTCTAATTTCACCGCAATTAGGTACATAATGACATCTGCATGTTATCTAACTGTGTTTTTTTTTTTTTTTTAATTGCTATAACTCTTTAGTGAGTTATATATATATATATATATATATATATATATATATATATATATACAAGTACTAGTTACGAAGAAAATGATTTATGTTGTACGTACACCGCCCGATATAAGATGTGAAGCGCTTAACATTATGGAAAGTTTACTACCTGAAAATTCCAAGGAAAAATATCTATTATCTACTATTATAATTAATAATACCAGAGTGCTAAAATAAAAAATCGTAGATATATACATAGGTACATACATAATATATATGCATATATAAAAAAAAAAAAAAAAAAAAAAAACATTTAGGTAATCTTTATATGTACTATAATATAATGTTTCAGGCTAACATGACATATTATATTTGAATAATTATATCGTAATTATGAAATTTGAACATTGATTTAAATTAAATTTGATTTAATTAATAATAAATAAATTTAAAATATTTTAAAAACTACGAATGGACAGAAACGAACGCGTGAGAGAGCGAGATGGAATGCTCGGCTCTCGCATTCCCCCCGCCCGGCTCCCTCTCGTTTCTTACTGCAAGCACGCACGCTATAAATATAAGTAAGTTTATCGCTGTTATTTTTTAAACAGTCTCCCCGTAGCCGCCGCAGCCGATACGTGGTGTGTTTCTCGCTCGCTATTTTTTCCCTTTACTGATCCGTCAGCGATGGCTCGTACTAAACAAACCGCCCGCAAGTCCACCGGTGGTAAGGCGCCGCGCAAGCAGCTCGCCACCAAGGCCGCACGCAAGAGCGCCCCCGCCACCGGAGGTGTTAAGAAGCCGCATCGTTACAGGCCCGGTACTGTTGCCCTGCGTGAGATTCGTCGCTACCAGAAGAGCACAGAGCTTCTGATCCGCAAGCTCCCCTTCCAGCGTCTGGTGCGTGAGATCGCGCAGGACTTTAAGACCGACCTCCGTTTCCAGAGCTCCGCTGTGATGGCCCTACAGGAGGCCAGCGAGGCTTACCTGGTGGGTCTCTTCGAAGACACCAACCTGTGCGCGATCCACGCCAAACGCGTCACCATCATGCCCAAGGACATACAGTTGGCCCGCAGGATCAGAGGCGAACGCGCCTAAGCAACACCCGGTTAGGTTTCTGGCGTCCGGCTGGCAGGCGCGCGGCATTGCATTGCCCGCTTGCAGTTGGTCCGTCACAAACAAAACAAAAAAAAAAAAAAGGCCCTTTTCAGGGCCACATAAGTTTCAAAGATGCAATCTGTTGCAATGTTTCATAAGTATTTATAATAATAAAAGAAAAGCGACTTTCCACTCTTTTCTTTCGAATTATTTTATACACGGTCGGTATAATAATTATGTATGTATGTACATATATAAATTTCAGCTCTGGTCTGTTCACGTGAGTTTTGGTTTGAAATGATCTACAAAGTTTACCTAGTGTTCAAGAAGCCCCGTGACAGACACGCACAAATTTCATAGTAATAATGATGAGAGCACAAACAAAAATACGTAACACAACATAACCTCTCTGAAGATCCGTTGTTTGTTAATGGATGACACGTTATATATTATATTTAAAAATCTTATAGAAACAGTTTTAATTTTGTATAAAACAGAATCGTATGCGGCCCTGAAAAGGGCCTTTTTTTGTTGCACGCACGACTAAACAAATGTACGCATCACGCAAACATAGTACTTAGTCGGTCGATGCGATGATAAGAGTCCAGCTTCGGCGGAGAATTAACCTCCGAAACCGTACAGGGTGCGTCCCTGGCGCTTCAGAGCGTAGACAACATCCATGGCGGTGACGGTCTTCCTCTTGGCGTGCTCGGTGTAGGTGACAGCGTCCCGGATCACGTTCTCAAGGAACACCTTCAGGACACCACGCGTCTCCTCGTAGATCAGACCTGAGATACGCTTGACACCCCCTCTGCGCGCCAAACGGCGGATGGCGGGCTTAGTGATACCCTGGATGTTATCACGCAGCACTTTCCTGTGACGCTTGGCGCCTCCTTTCCCCAGACCTTTACCTCCCTTACCGCGGCCGGTCATCGCGAAACTA